>CM028131.1:945292500-946580000 GCA_016271365.2 Neoceratodus forsteri
AGAAGACTGGTCCTAGTACCAAGCCCTGTTGCACCCCGCTGGTCACTCATCCATCATTCGAGTGAGTGCTGTTTACCACCACCCTCTGTCTGCTATCCGGTAACCAGTTTTTAACACAATTCACCACCTTGTATCCTACCCCCTAGGTTGCTCAATTTCTTTATCAACTTCCTGTGCAGTACAGTGCCCAGAACCCTTCTGCAGTCCAGATAGGCCACACCTACCGCTCACTCCTAATCTGTTTCCCTAGTCATCTAGTCAAAGAACTCTACCAGATTTATTTGGCATGACCTCTCTCCTTGAAGCCATGCTGCCTGTGGTCTTGCAGCCCACTGGATTCAAGAAACTCTATCAGCCTTTCCTTTAGCAGGGCTTCCATTAATTTCCCCACCACTGAAGTAAGACTGACTGGCCAATAGTTGCTAGCATCCTCTTTGCTGCCACTCTTATGTAGAGGGCCATGTCAGATCTTCTCCAGTCCTCCTGAGCCATTCCTGTTTTCAATGATCTGTTGAATAAGGCTGTCAAGTGGGTAGCAAGTGCATCCCTGATTTCTTTTAGAAGCCTTGCGTTTATCCCATTTGGTCCCATAACTTTGTCCCCCTTCAGAGCTGCAAGTCCCTTCCAGACTCTTTCCTCTGAAAATAAACAAGTGTTCACCTACTCACCATTTCTGCTACTCTCTGCTAGTTCACCCCTCTCCCTACCCCCCACTGTGAAGACTGTGAAGAAGTACCTGTTCAGGATATCTGCTTTTTCTTGGTTCTGTTCTGTGAAGTACCCTTCCCCCCCCCACACACACACTGCCTTTTTAATCTTCACTGTCCCTTGCATTCCTCTTCTCACTCATGTAGCTGAAGAAAGTCTTATCCCCTTAGTGATCCTTTTGTTGAGTCTTTCCTTTGTGTGCACCTCTGCTCCCCTCACTGCCTTGCCTCCTTCCCTCAGCTTTACTAGATATACCTCCCTGTCTTCCTCCCTTTGTTTCCTTACACCTCCTGAATGCCAACCTTTTTTCCTTCACCGCCTTTCCCACTTTCTTACAGAGCCATAATAGTCTCTTTTTCCTTCATGCAGAGATTGGTTGCTTTAATTATACTCACCCTTATCTTTTGCCACTGTATGCAGCAGCTGGGAGACAGTATGCCTTGGTCAGGAAGGATTGGTGGTGGGTTTTACTACCTTAGCGACCACTGTGGGTGGGTCAGGGAGCTTGCTTCTTCTCAGGGGTACACTGTGCATGCACATGGCCGACAGGCATTGCTCACACCAAAGGGAAGAGGGTGATCAAGGGAGGAAAAAATGCCCAACTGCCATCTACTGTATATGCTGTCCTTGGCCTTAAAATGGTACATCTCTGTCTGCAGGGCATATCCCTAGAAATATGACAGCGTCGATTAGGGGAAAACATAACAGTCTAAAAAAAAAAAAGACGTCTAGAGAGTGGACCTGCACAGTTACAAAATATAAGGGACAGAATCAACCAACAGTTAAGAAACAATCAAAAAAGTCACATTCTGTCTTGAGTCATTATATTTTCTTATATGCTTAGTGTGTCCAGCAAATAAATCTGTCCATGATTATTATGATGCAAACTGAAACTACTAATTATTCAATGTTTGTCAAGTGAATTGTTCAATAAAGTCATAGTAAGTTGCCAAAAAAATCATTATTTTATTTCATTCCAAGCTGCAATGAGAAGGTAAATGGGGAGGATGGGGAGTAACTGGGGTGGTGGAGGAGGGTCACTGTGGAGGCTGGAGGGTTCCTTACTGCTTTAATGAGATATTGGGCTTGCCTGTAGTTGGCAGAAGAGTGGGGATGTCCTGACTCAGTATGTCCTACAGCATTGTCAACAGTTTTGGAAGCCACAGCGGTGGGGGAAGACAGAATGAGCAGGTTCTCTGGTGGTTTTTCACATTAACAACCCCTGCTATCCTTGTCTTCCAACTGTTGTGTCCCTTTCAGTATGCAGACAGAAACATACACCAGGGCATAAAGTACATAATAAGTGAACCCAACCCCTTGTCATATAGTATGTGTCCTCTGAGATCAGTGTGAGATGTACAGTACAGTACAGTACATGTGTATGAGCGTGGCCTACTCTGTGTTTACATGAACTTGTTTTGCAAGACAAAGAAGGCAGTTTCACTCTGTAAATCTGGTCAGTAATTTTTTGAGTCGTGATCCACCTGAAGAAATTGTTTCAAAGTTTTAATTCACAGGTGAAATTAAGGCGAAGTTGCCAAATTCACCTCCATGGATACTTTCATAAAGTTTTTTTATTTAACAGGAAATTTGCTGTTGGTAAATTCACCTTACAGCTTTGCCTGTAACTTCTCCTTGGGGTACATCAAGGTGAAGGTGGGTCAATTCGCCTTGCAATGTCACCAGTAACTTCTCTTTGGAGTACACCAAGGTGTAGTTGGGTTAAAATAAAGCTACTGACACAGAAAAGTCTCAAGGCCAGCAGATCCCTGTCCCCCACTCCACAGCCTGAAGACCCTATGTCACCCCATCCCCCATGATACTGCCACAACAGGTTGTATCCATTCATCAAGCTCAGTTAGGAGCAATTCTAACATTTTCTGACCTGTGTCTGTGATCCAGTTACACTCCTTCACTGCCAGTGTGACATGTTGGCAAATACCCAGAGTGTTGCTACCACTGCATTTGGGCTTAGTACAATTTTTCCCCCGACCGGAGTCAAATATTACTCCAGTTACCTGTGCCAAGTATGCAGCAATGCACAGAAAGGTTTACTAGCTGTTTGGTCACAGGTTTATATATCCATACTGGGGATCTATTATCCAGATCAGACTCAGTGCTGCCACATCACCAGCAGTCAAGGGGAAACCAGCAACTTCCTCTTTGACCACCATTCCTGAGCCAGAGATCTTGCCACCTCTTGGAATGATCCTCTTGTTGCCACCTTCCCAACACCCACCTGCATGGATGCCACAGCTGTGACAGAGAATAATTTGGCAATACAAATGCCACCACCCTACTTAAACCAGCTACTCCTTTTGTATTTTTTAGGTATAACTCATCAGTTTTGTTAAATTTGTCTGAAATTTATTATGGTTGTAGTCCAAAAGGAGATGCACATTTGATGCATTTGCGATGATTAGGAGTAAATTGTGGATTTGGCACCATGGTGAAGTTGGGAAGTAATTCTGGGGTGCTGTGCATACTCCATGAAGTTTTCCAGGGGTACTATGTGATACTGTTGTAGCAGTACTCATTGAGACCTTTTTTTTTATCTGGATATATAGAGTGTCCTTCAACTCCAAAGACTGGTGGAGTAATGGCTGTTAAAGATGCAGTCTTATCCTATCGGACATTAGGATTACGGTTAGGTTTAATGTAGTCACTTGCAACCTATGAATAAACGTGTCCCCTGGGGCAAGCCAGGGACCCAGATGGGTACTGAGGGCCAGACAACCCATCTCATTGCAAATCATGGGGCTGAGTGGGAGGAAAAGCAGAGGGAAGTGGTGAGTGGGGGTAGTGGATGTGGTGGACCATCCCTGCCGGCAGCAGTTTGTGGAGGGAGTAAGGGAAGTTCCCATATCTTGGTAGGGTGGTGGGCTCACCCTGAGGAAGTGGCAGCACCCTCTGTTGGAGTTCAAGCTCCTCCTGAACCAGCATCACCAGAAGCACCTGCACTATCACAATTTTTTTTTTTTTTTTTTTTATACCAACAATGCATGACAAAGATTTTGGGGAATAAGTGGACCCACGCAAGATGCAATAACTCAGAAAATTACAATAATGTTACTGTGTATACGTAAAAACACTGACTTCAAACAATAAACAAAAATTAAATCAATACAGTCAAATTACAGTGGCAAAAATCATTCAATAAAACACACCTAACTGTTACACAGTACTAAAATTACAAACCACAGAAAACAGGAAAAGAAATTACACAAAACACTGAGTACAATAGCACTAGTACTGCTAAGATGGAAGAGGCTGCCTAACCTGCCTTTTTCTTGCTGGAAGTTGCTGCAGCTAAGCTCCCCCACAGCACTACCTCACTACACAATATAAAAAACTAAACTACAACTTTAAACTAACTAAATCACAAAAATGCCACAAATAATTGGTGATGTAGAGGCACAATAGACACTTAATGGAGTGACTTATTGAAAAAAAACTGCATGTTCTAAAAAATCTTCCAAAGGATTTTAGGCACAGACATAAAGAGCACACTTAACACCAACTGTCTGTTTCTCACACTGCATTGAATTCAGCCTACGCATGGCAATGAAGCTCACTGCAGCACCATGTGCCCGCAATCCCATGTATCCTTGTAAACTTCATCTTAGAGCCCAAATTAGCAGGCAAAATTCACAATTTCACTATTCATGAAGTTCTTCTTTCGGGTGAAGTAGAACTTTGTCTTAAAGGACAACTTTGCAATTTCAGTAAAATTTGCGAATTTCTCTGTGAAGCGAAGTTTTCTGACTTCATCCACCTCTATCCATCTGAAGCAACTGCAAATCGTGACTCACAAAATGCCTGATGAGTAGGCCCCAATCAGCCACCAGCACTGCACTTCATATCTTGCATTGATCCCTACAGGAGATCAGTCAGCACACATATTCAGTTGCTGCATTGTACTCAGTGGGTGCTGGCTAACACAGGACCAGCAACGAAGAGTTTAAGGTCCATCGCATTCAGTGTTTATCCCCCCACAACATGTGCATCAACAACAGTTACAGTACTTGACTACATGCTAGACAACAAATAAAAATATACAAAAAAATGTACAATTTAGGGTATCTTTCATCTGCTGGGACAGACAGGTGTGCCTCAAGGATCACAGTCTGTGCTTCAGATTGACAAGATGCTGTCCTGTACAATAATGCCCATTGGAGATGATTGCACAGAACAAAAACATTAACAAGCAGCCCATCTATTTGATATTGTTACATGATTACTAAGATGCACCTTGAGACATTTTGCTCTGTCAGCGAGACATTGTGCTGTGTCAGCAGGATAGTGCTGTGCTGCCACCTGGATTTTCTCACCCTATCAGGGGGTGACCAGTCCCTGAGGCCATGACTCGAGAGGGTAACTTCTACAGGGATGGCTGTGTTACCAGTGATGCATTGTGTCAGCAACTCCAGTGAATGCAATACATTACTTTGCATTTCCCTGTTAAAAGTACTATGATGTAAAGTACAGTATTTACTGTAAATGTAAAATCAGAATTTTGTATTCATTCCATGATCCATTAGAGCTATCAGGAAGTAACACTACTCTACCCTCCTACCCATTCAGAAAGTCCCAGGAGTCTTTGGCAAGTCCTTTTTAGTTACACTGTACACTGTACTAAATGGAATAGAGACCATAACTGAAGCCTAACCCATGACCAGCTGATCCCTTCCACTTCCTGGACCGCCAGCCCCACCCCCACGCTCAGACATTTTGTGATGTCTAAGTAGGGGAGAACACTAGGCTGTTCTACACAGCCCATAGATTAAGTGTTTATTTATGTATGTTTAAGAAGCTTGAGAAAATGGAAATACTGCTCAACTAATAGGGCCCTATTAGCTGAGCAGTGGCTCTCATTTTTCCCCAGGATTGCTTAAATATACATAAATATGCCTTGAAAAATGTCCTCATAGACTTGTATAGGGCATGCCCCACCTCAAAACAGTGCCTGTGAGTCCTCCCAAGTGCCTTAGGTAATCCAATAAAATTCCTTGGTCCACAGTATCAAATGCTGCTGAGAGATCCTACAGTAGTTAGATGGTGGTCATTTTGCACTCTGACAAGTACTCTCTCTGTACTGTGTTATCTTCTGAATCACAGCTGGACTAGCTTACAGATGGCATATTTCTCTAGATGTGTCTCAGTCTGAGTCACCACTACATTCTCAACAATCTTCCCTAAGAAAGGGAAGTTTAAGACAGGCCTGTTTTTGGACAAGATATCAGGGTCCAAAGATGACTTTTCCAGGAGCAGTTTCACTACTGCCTCTTCAAAGCAGCTGTGAAAACATCCTTCATTAAAGAACATCTGATTATCCCTATAATAACTTGGACTAGAACCTCCCAGTAGTCTACCAACAGTCAGCTCGGAAGCGGATCCAGTATACAGTAGCTGGGATACAGGTCACAGATCATATAGAGCACATCGCAAGCCAGAACTGTCTGAAAGTAATTCCAGACATATGGAGTGCCTAAGCTTGAGTTAGACTGGGTCATGCTGGGCCACAACAGGACACTTGGGGAGATATCAGATCCAACTGAGGCTACTCCATTAAGGAAAAACATTACAAACTTCTCCCACGTTTCTGTAGACAACACTCTATGGGACTTTAGACAGACAGGATATAACAGTCTGTTCACAGTGCGTAAGAGTTGAACAGGTCTGTTTTTCCCTGCAGCAATCATCTGTGATTAAGAACTCAGGGTGATTATCCCATGATACTCATTGTAATGAGCTCTCAGGTTAGTCTGTCATTGACCGAGCCAGATCTCCTCCAAGAATGTTTCTACCTCTACCCTTTGGTCTTCAGCTGCCTCTGCTTCTCATTATACCAAGGAGAGCTTTGTTAGGAGACCCTCGGGTGTACAGGATAGGGTGCAAGGGAGTCAGTGACAGCTGTAAGGGCTTTAACATAGCTTTCCATGGCTTCCTTGACCTCTAGTGCACAAAACTGGCAAACTGCTTAGGCAGTCCAACACTGCCATGAGCTTGGAAAGCTCAAGATTACATTTAGGGTGGTATTGGACTAACTCCATGGGGGAGGTTATCTAATTAGAGAGGCCATGATAATACAACTCACAGCATGATGATCAAGCCAAGTGATTGGATCAATGTTGATGTCTGAGACCTTAAGCCACAGTAGGAAAACTAGGTCCAAGATGAGGCCTTGCTGGTGAGTCACGGACATAACTACCTGTGCGAGGCTCATCAAATTCATCTGATAGAGGAATTGTTGACCAGACACTGAGGAGTCATTGTTGACACAAGCATTAAAATCCCCCAACACCAACCACTGAGGACAGTCTAATGTCAGGTGGGCAATGAATTTCCAAAAGTCCTGCAGGAACCACTGTCATGTCCCAGAGATCAGTACACAACCAGAATCCTGTCTCTCACACCTGCATCACCTGTGTTGGCTACATATTCAAAGGACTCAGCCTCCCTCACCAGATATGCTGTGAGATTCAAACCAGATCTGAAACAGATGGCCACTCACCCTGCACCCCTAGCTTGGGCAGTGCAGCAATGAGTAACCAATGAAATACAGTAGGTGCCTCTGGCACTGGGTCAGAATTATCCCCCAACCAGGTCTAACTAATGCCCACCAGATACTCAAGAAATCTATGATAAAATCCACTATTACTGCCATTTTACTCCTCAGTAACTTGGCATTACATTGAATCATGCAAAGGGGGAGCTGTCCTCATTTTCCTACAGCTACCTGGCCTGTTGACATCTCTAGAGCCCTTAGGATAGGAACTAGGCAGGGAACCCCTCCTCTGCTTCCACTTTCTCCTGGAATGTCTCCCTAGCCTGGTCCTGATCCTACCCTCTCCATCTCCCATCCCCCATCCTAACTTTTGTCCATGGCTCCAGCATCTCTAGAACCCCACTTCCTTGCAGTGGTGCAAAGCAACTGCTGGAACAGTGGGGACAGGAGTGGGGAGTCAACAAAAGTGTGGAGATGACTAAATTAGATGTATGAATAGGAGTACCAGGGAACACTGGCTCCACAACACACAGCATCAGTAACAATCCCCCCCACCCACTTCCTTAAACAAGATACTACCCACCTCTCCAGAAAGCCCAAACAAACACCAAAACAATTTCACAAAACCCAACAAATAACCTCTGCTACTATATAACAAATACCACCTACTTCCCACAAGTATTCATAAACAATTCCACAAAACCAACTGTTCCTAAACATTCAAACACCAGTCAAATCATTTACTTCCATTCTCCTCCACGCAACCATTCACTAATTAGTAGAGGTATATTTGTTAGCTCCCAGTTTGCTTAAACAGATCAACTGGGGTAGCTCCTCACTGAATAGTGTCACTGGCTTTAGAATAAAATCAGTCCAGTAACACTGATGACCACAGGACTCAAGTACAGTCAAATGCAAACAGTCAGAGTACAAATCACTTGTCCCAATCATACAAATATAGGAATATGCCAGCAGAAGAAGGTCATCAGTCTATCAAGCCTGCCCAATGCAGAGTCCACTGTGTTGTTTACAGTTGGTCCAGCACCCCATTCCTCTTTATCTGTAACCTTCCCCATTACTTTGTCCTGCCCCCTATTTTTCACTTTCAAAATTCAATCATTCTGGGGCTGGCCCATCAGTGCAGCAGCAGTGTTACCACCTGCAATGCTCACAATCCATGTTCGGGAATGAGCACAGAGAGTCAGAGGGCTGGCCGGAGGGAGGTAGGAAGCACATCCCATGGACAGTTCTCCTCTCTTTGAGGGAGGGTTGTGGACTCCCAGCATATGAGTGACACCCAGTGGAGACTGGGTGTACACTGGCTGGGACTATACACACATGTGCGGTGCTGATGGCAGACATCTGTGTGTTGTGTGTGGGTACCAGCATGTCCTATGCTGACATCATTGCACATCTACACCTCTTGGAGGGACCTGAAAGCAAATTCCTTTGGGGCCAACAACATAGTGACACCCTTGAACCTCCACCCGAATGACACCCCAGGTGTAAGCCTCACCTGGGGCCTCAGGTGAATCTTGGACTCTCCCTTTGGGATGCCCTCCTGTAGCAGGCAAGCTGTGGGCCTTCTAGACTTGGCAACCTGAGAGGGATGCCAGGTGGTAGTCCCAGGTGCAAAATGAGAGGGTACATCCCTACCCAAACCAAAGAAGCACAAACAAAGTTGAAAAAAAAAATCAATCAATCATACCATAGCCCATGCAATGTCTGAAAGTTCGTGGGAAGATAAAATACACACCATCTCCCCAGCCTGCCAGAATCTTCTTATTCCCAGTGAAAAAGACAATTGCATCTCCTCTCTGAAGATTAACAGTCATCCAACCCACTAATCTCTCTCACCACATAACACTGCTGGTCCTCCTGGTTTACATGTTCCCACCACAGTAGTCAGGAAGGGAAAGGGATTCCATTGGCTATATTAACCCTCCACACCCCTAGTTATCACACTCAAAAAGACACCTGTATCTCCTCTCCAAAGATTAAGAGTCATCCAACTCACTAATCTCTCTCAAGGGATTCCATTGGCTATATCAACCCTCCATACCCCTAGCCTTATGTCGTACTGTCCACTGGGTGTACCAGGTTTACCGGTGGTGGCTCCACTCCAGTACAACTTCAAAAGTGTGGCATAGATCACAGTCAGATTTACTCATATTTCTTCCATTTAGTTGTGCACTATGCAATATTATCAAGCCTCACACTGTAGGTTCAAGAGAACGTGGCTCATGGGCCACTCCGGTGCACGCCAGACAGGAGCCCCAGATTATAGTCTCAGTCTGCTCAGCACACAGAAATCAGTCCTCAAGGATTCTTTACAGAAACGGGAAAGGCAATCTTCATGGCTGCAGTAACTGCGCAGGAATGAATGTTCAATAAACAGGTGGCAGGTAAAGAAAAGCCAGCACTGGTGGGTAAATGCTATTAACAAAATAACAAGCACCTGACCTTACTAACGCAAATCCCAAACTATCACTAAAAAATTCTAAAATTACTCACTCACTATATTTATACCTATAAACACAGGACTTACCTAAAATAAACAATCAAATGCTCAGAAACTTTCTCTACTGTAGGTCTCTGCTACAGATGGTCCACCCAGCATTGCCACCATTGTCTTTACCGTGCTAGTTTTAACCAGTTCCAAATGTACAGCACAGTACAATAAAACCTACAATACAGCATCCGTACACAGATGGCAGTGGAGCAACTGTAGATCATGACTCACAAAATAGATGTTGACAGATTGCATCTCAAAAACGGCTAACAAGATTTTCACAGTGCAATTTTGACAGTGGTCCTCAACACATCAACTAAATTAGTATAATAAATGATTACCACATGTTATCAGTGGTTTCAAAAACTCATACATAACAGCAAACTGTTGTGTATGAGGAAGTGTGAGAGTTATGAACCAAATCTGTCAACCACTTCACAAAATCCATGAGATTTTACCCCATTACCTGTTAAGCAATACATTAATCAAAGCTTGAGCTTGCATGGCTGTACACTTAAAACTCTAACTGAAATCTTTACTTTGATGTCTACCTTCTAAGTCAGTTTGCACAACCATGATGCTTTCTTTTTTTTTGCTGTAGGAACTGACAATCACTAAGCAGGAAAGAGACTTTGGGGTTATCATATCTGATGACCTCAAAGTGGCAGGACAGTGTGACTAAGCAATGAGTAGTGACAGTGGGATGCTGTGATGCATAGGAGAGGTACCTCCAGCAGGAGGAAGGTGATGTGGCCACTGTATCGCTTGCTTGTGAAACCCCACCTGGAGTACTGTGTCCAGTTCTGGAGGTCACCACTCAGAAAGGATATAGACAGGGTGGAGGCAGTCCAGAGGAGGACAACTGAAATAGTTTTATTTATTTAAATTTTGGTGACCGGGTCGGCCCACTGAGACCGTAATGGTCCCTTTTTCGGGGCGACCCGGGGTTAATTACAGTCAATATTACAATAAGAAGTAGGAACAATTCAAGGGAAAGTGCGCATATACAGACATTAAAATCAGAACATATAGTACAATCACAGGCAGGTTAGGTAACATTTAGAATAACATGGGGTAAACACTAGTTTCACAAGTGTGTCAGTTACATAAGGTTCTTTTAGCAGGTCAGTTTTATGGGTTACAATTTCAAGTGTTTCAGAAGTGATAAGATTCAACTGAAATAGGATACCAACCTGTTAGGCGGCAGGTTTTTAGTATCAGAGGTGGAGTGCTGTTTTCTTCCTCATGGTGGCATGCACAGAGGCTTAGCTCTAGAACGATGTCTTTAGGCCTTTTTAAAACCCCAAAGGGCTGCAGTCTTGAAGATTGCTAGGCATGCCATTCCATAGGGATGGGATGTAATTTTCGAACGACCAAGACCTGGCTTGTTTGGACTTTTGGGACATGGAGGAGTCGACGACACGAGGATCTAAGTGTTCTTTTATGCTGCTTGAGTACTAAGGTACGACTCAGGCTGGGGGGAGCATCTGTTTGTAGAAGCTTGAAAGCCAAGCATAGGGAAGCGTAAGCCAGTCTGCCCTCCAGGGAGGGCCAATTCAGTGAGTCGAGTGTATTACAGTGGTGTTCTAGTGGCTGAGCTCCAGAGCAAAGTGTCCTATTCTGTGGTACAATTTTCCTAGCTTTCGCATCTCTGTGTTTTGCATTGAATGTAGCACTGGGGCACCATAAAATAAGGTGGGCAGGAGCATGCCCGTGGCTATCTTTAGCCTGGATGCCTGAGTGAGAAAAGGGGTTAGATGGTACATGAGCCCAAGCTTTTGATTTAGCTCCTTGGTTAATTGTTCAACATGAACCTTGAAAGAGCAGCCTTGATCGATATAGACTCCCAGGTATTTGATGCAATCCACCACCTCAATAGGATGGCCACTGGACAGATAAGGGGATAGTAGACATGTTCTGTCGGGGCCCAATTTACTGGGTCCGAATAGGATGGCTTTGGTTTTTTTCCATTTAGGACTAGCCTATTTGTCAGGAACCAGGTTTCCAGTAGGGGAGAGATCGTGGTTCAGGAGTTGGTTTAGCTGTACAGCATTTGAAGCAGATCTGTATAGTACTGCATCATCAGCATAGAAGGTCACTTTCACTCCGCTGCAGTGCTTTGGTAGGTTGTTGATAAACAGGGAGAATAGAAGGGGCCCCAGTACTGAACCTTGGGGGACATCCTCAGCAGTGGAGTGCTTGCCTGACTCCACCCCCTGCCATCTGATTATCTGAGATCTGTCTTGCAAGTAATCTTTAAACCACTGTGTTGAGTGGTTGTCCAGTCCGAGACAGCTAAGCTGCTGGATGAGCAATTTATGGTCTACTAGATCAAAGGCCTTGGTAAGGTCTATGAAATCTGCACCAGTAAGTTGGCCTTTGTCTTGGGCAGCAAGGATGTTGGATGTTAGACTCACCAGGGCAGTATCAGTACCATGTTGTTTTCTGAATCCATGTTGTCATGGAGTGAGGAGGCTATGTTGTTCAGCATATGCCTGGACTTGTTGGTATACAATTCTGTCAAGCATTTTATTTAGTGTGCAGAGAATAGAAATCAGTCTATAGTTTTCAACTAGCTCACTGGGTCCTCCCTTAGGGATCCGGGTAACCAAAGCTGTTTTCCAAGCTGAGGGGACTTTGTCTTCCATCAGCGACCATTTGAACAACCACATGAGTAGCACGGCAATTTCTTGGTCAGCCAGTCTGAGTAACCTGGGTTCAACCTTGTCATAGCCTGGAGAGCCATTTGTCTTAATGCTCCTAATGAGCTTTAGGACCTCAGTTTTTGATGTTAACCTAAGGTGAAAATTAGGTGATGAGGGGAGATTCAATGAGTCATCCAAAGATGGCTGTTATGGGCTGCAGGGATGAACCCTGTACTTGCCAAGGTCAGTGAGGAATTCAGTGCAGGGGTTGCATCAAATGCCCTATGAGGATAGACCATATAGGAAATCTGGATCCATCTAGTAAACTTATGATTTTTGGAGACTTTAATCTACCAAACATCAATTGGTCTACAGTCTCAACAGTAAATAAAACAGAAGGCCGATATCTGGACCTTTTCCAGGAATTGGGTTTAGAACAAAAAGTGTAACTCCCTATAAGAAATGAAAAAATGTTGGACATCATATTAACTAACACAGAGCATTGTATTTCCAATACTAATATAGGAGACCCTCTGAGTAATAGTGACCATGATATGGTTTTCTTTCAAATTGCTGGGAACTTAAAACAAATAGCCACTGGGTCAACTCAAAGTCTAAATTTTCATAAAGCAGATTTTGAGGCTATTAAAACAAATCTCAAACATTGGGACCAGCCCAAAGAATTCATCACACAGACAGCAGAGGGTAAATGAAGGATACTGACCCAAAAACGTAAAAATCTTATCAAAACTAATACATCCAAAACTAATAAACATAACAACAGACATAAATTAACCTCCCTTGGTTTAATTCTTCAATCAAATGTGCAATTAATACAAAAAAAAATATTTGTTCGAAAAATAAGGAAAAGATATACACACCTTGTACTTAAGTACAGGTTATTAGTAAAAAATATCAGCTTATCCTCTAGGTAGGGAAATGGGCAGACTAGGTGGGCCAAGCAGTCCTTATCTGCCATCAAAGTCTATGTTTCTATGTTTCTGTGTAAAAGTATGATAAAGACTGCAAAATCAAAATATGAATTGTATTTGGCTCATAGAGTGAAAGATAACAAGAAAGCATTTTATGCCCATGTCAATATAACTAAAGGGAAGATAAATTCCATAGGACCCTTCTTAACTACTGATGGGACACAGGCTTCAAATCTTGAAGCCGCTAATATCCAGAATCGTTATTTCTGTACAGTGTTCAATACAAGGGACAACAGGATAGAAAATACTGTAGATTTACCTCTTACTGATGAACTTACTTTATCACCTAAAGTAGTCCTTGACAAGTTAAGTAAATTGGATGTCAACAAATCACCAGGCCCTGATGAAATCCACCCTAGGGTGCTAAAAGAGCTTGTTAGTAGTATATATCTTCCCCTTACTAATATCCTGCAACCTTCACACAACACCGGAGAAGTTCCTCAAGATTGACGGGTAGCTACAGTGGTGCCTTTCTATAAAAAAGGACTCAAAACAAACCCTGAGAACTATAGGCCTATCAGTTTGACTTCTTTAATGGGTAAAATACTTGAAAGTATTATTAAAGATTTTATACAGGAGTATCTTGATAAAGTTGGGCTAATTGACCCATTACAGCATGGGTTTACCAAAATTAGATCTTGTCAAACTAACTTATTGGTATTTTATGAGTTAGTGACCAAAGAAATTGACCAGGGCAAACCTGTTTACCTGTTTTTTTTAGATTTTGCTAAGGTGTTTAACAAACTGCCACATTTTGAACTTACTAATACTTTAAGAAAATACAACATAAACACCTACATAGTCAACTGGGTGATCAACTGGTTACAAGGACGAAAGCAGAAGGTCACCATAAATGGAGAATATTCAAATTGGGCCCCTGTTACCAGTGGTGTCCCTCAGGGGTCAGTGTTGGGACCTTGCCTTTTTAACATCTATGTCTTCACTTTAACCACTAGTGACCCCAATACATGGCTATTAAAATTTGCTGATGATTGTCGTGTAGGCGCTGTATTAAATCACCCAGACAGTAGTGTAGCACTTCAAACAGCTTTGGACAATATATTGACTTGGGGAAGTACTAATAAATTAATGTTAAACCCTACCAAGTGCAATGTTATGCACTTAGGAATGCACAACAAGCATCATAAATATAAATTAGGGAACATAGTCTTAATGGAAACTGAACAGGAAAGAGATCTGGGGATAATTGCAAACCCAGACTTAAATTTAGAACCCACTGTAAGGCCCAAATAAACAGAGCTAACCAAATTCTTAACTGTATGCTTAGGCACATGTCCAACAGAACGACTGAAGTACTCTTCCCCTTGTATATTACCCTAGTGTGACCACATCTTGAGTATTGTGCCCAGGTTTGGTCACCATACCATAAGGAAGACATAGTAATGATTGAGAGAGTCCAATGGAGATTTACTAAAGCCCTTGTGGGTATGTCAAACAAGACTTATGAGATTAGGCTGAAGTCACTTGGTTTATACTCACTTCAATATAGAAGATTAAGGGGAGATATGTGCGTATTGTTTAAAACATTAAATGATACTACCCTTACCAATGAACTAGGAATTGTTCAAATTGATAAAAAGTTTAACTCCAGAGGGCATGCCAAACAACTATATTTACCCAAATGGAAATCATTACGTAGGAAGTATTGGTTCAGCCACAGGGTTGTTTCAACATGGAACCAGCTCCCAGCAGAAGTTGTGGAAAGCTCTTGTATGGATTCATTTAAAATGAATCTTGATTTAGCTATGGGGGACAGGTTTAAGTTTCAAAATTATTAAACTGATTTGTTAAAGGCAAGCTTCATGGGCACATCTCCTTATAGCTTGATATACCTATGAAACCTATGAAATCTCAGCATGTACACCCTTGAAGACAGAAGAGTTAGAGAGGACATGATAGAAACCTACAATTACCTCACAGTGGGGGAAGGGGGGTGAACAGGGTGCAGAAGCAGAGTTTCTTTCAAATGAGAAAGAGCACCAGGACCAGAGGGCATATCATGAAGCTGGAGGGGGAAGTTTAAGGGAAAACTACAGCCTCATATCTTGTAAGTTTTACTTATTTCCTTGTCAACAGACAACTTTTTTTCAGTAGCAGTTGGAGATATATATATGTTTGCTTTAGTTTGTTTTCACTGATCACGTTAGTCCCCTATAACTATCCTGGGGGGGGGTTCCATTTTATGGTTGGTGAAATCTCATTGCCCAGGAGAGCTGTATTAACATATGAGAACATGATGTTGCATCACCCATTTATACAATGTATCTCTATCCTGAAAGCACAAATATCCTGGAAAAAGAACACTTCTAGAAACACACAAATTGAACACAATTTAAAGGGAAAACCCTTGTATTACATCTCAGACAGTTTGCAAAGCTAACTGCAGGTAAATGTGGCATTTCACACCTTGCTGCAACTTGCTTTGTTGAAATCCAAGCAGACAGGCATACTTTGGAGTCTAAAGGGTGCTGGCACATTATATTCTCATATTCTAATGCAGCTCTCAGGGACAATGATATTTCAACAACCTGAAAACAGAGACCCTTGGGATAGTTACAGGGGCAAGTACGAACAGAAGAAATAAACAAAAGCAATTGTAGTGGGTGAGGGAAGCCACTGACACCGATTGCACTCTAAATGGCCTGGTCGGGTCAGGGCACTGGTCCACCCAGCTACCACTCGAGGGAAAAATAAATTTTGATGTTGCCAACCATCCGGAGGTGGATTTTTCAGGTGATGCCCAGCCAGCGGACATCAGCGGAATTCGGGGGAAGGGAAACCAGGCCAAATGCCACTAGCTGGAAACATACAAAGAGAGGCGTAAAGCTGACTTGAATGCAAACAAGGAAAATGTTTTTAACCATTCCTAAAATAACAACACACTAAATATCTAAACACTTAAAGACCAAAAAGAAAGCTGGTCCGGTGGCACTGAGGGTTGAGGCACTGGATGCCACACCTCGCACCACACCATCGACCTGGGTTCAGGAATGGACTCGGGTCGCCGGGGGTTGGCAGGGGAGAGGGTGGATTGAGCATCTCTGGACTGCTCTCTTCCCTCTGAGGTGGGCTGGGGAAGCACATCACACTGGAGTGGCCCCTGGTGATGACCAGGGGCAGTGCAGTTGCAGTCCTGGGGTGGAGCATGGCAAGATGTCCACATATGCGCAGCACATCATTGCACTGCTGGATCCTGGGGACAAAAATGGAGGAAAAAGGCTGGGTGTGACTGAACAGCTTGATGTCTGCGCTCCCGCTGACCCAGAGGACTGTTGTGGAATAGCGCTGGGGGGGTCCAGTCCAGCCTGGCCTGGAGAAGTAAGGGGAGACCCTATATCAGGTTGGAGTGGCCGAACTCAACCCCTATCATGCGAGTGAGCCTGCTGCTGTCCGGGGTGGTGGGGGATGGTGGCTGGGTGCCCCACCAGTAGCGCTGCAGAGGCACATAAACAAGGAGGTGATTAAAAAAAACAAAAGGCTAAAAAGATCCATTACATCATTAAATTATTACTACTGTATACTAAGTTCTATGTTTAAGATTAATTACTACTAGGGCTCTACGTTTTATACTTTACATAAATTACTCCTATGGCTCTACATTCATTCTATACTTTAAACAAGTCATGACAAAAGCTTTGCAGTTCATATTGGAAGCCAACCAGCATTGCGTGTGTCTTTTGGTGGAAAAAAAGGGAACAGGTTGGGAGATCATCGCTGTCCAGGACAGTTCCAGTTCAGCAGAGACACTTACACAGAAGAAGAAGAAAAACACCAAACCAAGGATACTGGATGGAAGAACTCTTCTGAGGCAGTGAGGATCATTGGCTGCAGGTCTCAAATGGATCACTGGGACAGGTCACCCCTCCAGGAATGAGACAGAAGAACATCACCCAGCCACAGACCCCCAGTGGACTGCCGGATACCAGGATGAACAGGACAAAGCAGGATAAAGCAGGAACCTCAGAAGGAACTGACAAGAACAAAACAACTGGTCTTGGAAAACAGGGCTGGAACACACTGGGACTCCATGTAGGCAGTGGTGGTGGTACAATAAAAAATGTTTGTAAACCTTGTGGTGGTGGTTATTTCAAGCAAAGCTTTCTGTGCACTACGTTCACACAGCTCAGGCAAATGCAGATTACTTAACACAGTTCAGATAGTTGCAGGGTGCACAAATAGTCCTGGGCAAAACAACAATTAAATTACAGGGCCCCGAACATCAGTCAGTCATTTGTATACAGTTCTGACAGAGAGTTAATCAATGTGGTGTGTTGCCGCTTTAAATTTAGCTTCTGGCACATTGCCCCTTTTAATTCAGCTTTCAGGGCAATAATACATTTTCAGTTTCTCATTTCATAGTCCCTGCCCCTTTTCATACCCTCTATGGGGCTTTCTTGTAAATCCCGCCCAGTAGGTGGTTCCGTAGGCGGGGCCTTGCCCCCCCCCCCCATCAGTCCGTGGCTCGACAGAGTCCTTTACTTTACTCTGCCTTGTGGGCAGTCCCTTTCACTGGGACCATGCCCGCCCTCACAGTCGCTGGCTCAACAGAACCCTTTTGCTGCTCTGCCCCGTGGCGGTCCATTTCACTGGGGCCTTGCTCAGCCCAAAGGCTGCTCCTGCTATGGGCGCCTGAAAGAGCCCAAAGTTTATTCATGTTTTTTTTAAACAAAAGCAAAGTCTTTCTTCATTGGACGGTGGACAGCACCGGACTGTGGTGCTGCCACCACTCACCCTGCCGCCCTCACTCTTTCTGGACTGGGACTGATGCTGGGAGCGATCGGTGGGGAGGCCTGGACCTGCTTCCACCCTCTATCCTCCACAAACTTTTGCTGCTGGACAATGGTGGGGAGGCCTGGAACCACCTCCTCCCACTGGCCTCCACTAACAACTGCTGTGGGCTGCTGCTGGAGGAATTTGCCTCTCACTGCTGCTGCTGCCGCTGCCCCTCCCGATGGACATTCTCAGCCATGGGACCCGGGTCTTCAATGGGGAGCAGGGAGGAGCAGCTACTGACCTGCTGGACTGGTCGGGACTTGGGAGGGATGCAGGAACTTAAGGTGAGTCCTTCCCTACTGGCTCTGCCCTGACCGGCCGATTGTTCTCCCTCACTCTTGCTGCTGCTCCCTTGGCTGCTACTACTTGAACTGAACATCTGTTGTTATTCAAATGGGCTGAGGATTCTGTTCCAGAATCCTCATGAGCCCGACCTTGCCTACCTGCCCTCATGCCAGGGAACCACACACATAGGTTCCCAAAGCCTGGCAACTGGGGGGGATCCTGACAAAAGGAGCAGGCAAGGTTAAACGAGGAAGGAAAAAAAAACATTTTAAAAACCACAAGCCCAGCTGGGGCTTTACATTTCTGTGAGGGGCACCTTCCCTACCCTTAGGGCACCTTACCCCGGGGCGCCTATCCACCTGGGGCACACCTATGCTGGGGGCACCTAACCTTCCTAATGAGCCATGGAGTGCCTGGATTCCCATTTTTGGAAGGAACCAGGATCTCTGGGGCACTACACAATCACATATATCCTTAAGAGCTACAGGAAAAGAGTTATCTGTTGACATGTAAAAAAAATAACATTTACATGATATGATGGTGTAGTTTTCCTTTTAGAGGGATGTGAAAAAAAAAGTACTTCTTTACTGAAGGAGTGATGGACACCTGGAACAGACTGCCAATGGAAGTTGCGGAGGTGAAAACATTATGGGGCTTCAACCATGTGTGGGATAGACATAGGGGAATATTACTAAATAGGCCAGGAGGAGGGAGCATTGCCAGAGACCAGTTAGAGTCTGTGGAAAAAGACTAGATAGGGACCATCTGGGCAGACTGGGTGAGCTAACTGGTCCTTTTCTACTGACAAATTCTATGTTTCTGAGTGTCAGTGTTTTCTGTAAAACAAGGTACCCATTACATATTAGAAAATGGCAAAGAAAATCCCTGACACCTGATTGGAAGCTCTTGGAGTCCATACTCAAGGAAAGGCTGGTAGCATTTCTGGAGGAGAATGGTCTCCAGGGCAACAGACAGCATGGGTTTGTCTCTGGTAGATCATGCCAGATGAACATGGTGGACTTCTATGACTGGATAACAAGGGCAATTAACTGGGGCCAGGCAGTTGATTTCGTGTACTTGGACTTCAGCAAGACCTTTGATTCGGTGCCACATGGGAGGTTGGTGAGCAAGCTGGGGTACCTGGGGGTGGGAGAGAGAGGATGATGGAGTGGATCTAAAACTGGCTGGGAGACAGGCAGCACAGGATTGTTGTAAAGGGGGAACTCTCATCTCCAAGGGCTGTGATGAGCAGGGTTCCACAGGGCTCAGTGCTGGGGGCAGTGCTGTTTGGCATATTTATTGCTGACATAGCAGAAGGGGTTAGCAATAAGATCAGCCTGTTTGTAGACAGTATGAAGACATGTGCAGTGGTGGACAACACAGAGGGCTGGCTAAGACTGTAAGAAGACCTGGATAAACTCGAACACTGGTCAGACACTTGGTAGCTGGGTTTCAATGCTTAAAAGTGCAAAGTTATGCACTTGGGTGCCAAGAACCACACGTTTTGCTACAGACTGGGGGGGGGGGTAAAGTTATCCACTTCAGAGGAGGAGAAGGATCTTGGGTTGCTAATCACAGGACAAATGAACAATTCAGCACAGTGCAGAAAGGTAGCAGTTAAGGCTAATAGGATGTTGGGGTGTATTGCCAGGGGTATTACCTCAAGGAGGAGGAGTGAGGTCATCCTGCTACAGTATAGGTCACTGGTCAGACCAAACCTGGAGTACTGTGTACAGTGCTGGCATCCATACTTAAAGAAAGATGTCAAGCTGTTGGAGGGGGTCCAATGCAGAGCAACCAGGAAGATCACAGGAATGGAGGAAAAGCCCTACGAGGACAGTCTGAGGGAGCTAAACATGCATTCCCTGGAGGAAAGGAGGAATAGAGGGGATATGATCAAAATCTTCAAATATATGAAGGGCATAAACAGGGTCAGCACAGAGAAGATTTTCAGATTAAAGGGAGGGAGAGACACTAAGGAGCACATGCTTCAAGTTGGAGGGGAGAAGGTTCAAGAGGGAAATGAGAAGACACTACTTCACAGAAAGGGTGGTTGCTGGGTGGAATGCACTGCCAGAGGAGGTGGTATAGTTGAAGTTGGTGGGCAGTTTTAAGAGATTGTGGGACAGGGTCAGGGGAAGGTTACTACTGTAAAGGGAGGGGCGGCAGCTGCAGAGTAAATTCTGAGAGCTTCACACTAGAGCAGACTCGATAAACCTTAGGACCTGTATCTGCTGGCATTTTTCATATGTTTGTATGTTCATATTGGCTGAGAACACTCCAGAGGTGTGCAGGTATTTTTTAATAGAGAGTAAAAAGCAAGTGCCAATTTTGAGTGCCCCATCACTTAGCGTATCATTGGACACTCTGAATTTTGAAACTGAGCAACTGTCATGTTTTTGTCTTGCTAAAGGGCAACTGAGAGATGGCCCCCCACTAAAATTTCCTTTATAACAAAGCAAAGCACAGTAAACACCATAAAAACATAAAACTGGTCTGCTACATTAAAAAATACTGCCTGCAAGAGAAAGTCTACACTATCCCTAATGAGAGATAGAGCATTAGCTCTACTACCAATACTGTGCATGACAGAACCGGTACTTTCCTAGTTTTCCGTACTGCAGATGGACCTCCATCTGTGGTAGGAAAAATAAAGAGGCTAATGCTCCTCTCATATGAAGTGGTGGTACCGAAGATACCGTGCTGTTTCTCAGGATGTAAGAACACTTAAAATAATATTATACAAAAAACATATTTATTTTTAATACAACTGCCATCAACAAGTGCTTACTGTACTGTCCTATGGCCACCCGCCCTTTCAGCTTTGTCCCACTGAGTCTTGCAACCGTACATCCATGGTTACTGCACACACATCACTCCTGCCTCTGTAACACTAATTGTGGAGAGAGAGACAGACAGAGGGAGAAAGTTTACTCAGCAGTTTGTAATGAAAGGTAATGATCCACAAGACCCCCACACTACACCATAACCATGCCAACTACATACAACTGGCTCTTTTTTTTTTAACTATGGAGTCTCTACTAGGACAAAAGTCCCTAGTTAAAAAAAAAAAAACATCATTCCTATACAGGCGGAGGAACTATTTGTTCTTACTTATTTTATTTTTATGTACTATTTTTTTATATTTATATTATTTTTTTTTACAGTGCCCATTTTCTAAGTGCAATAATACCCTCCAGGATGGTCAGTTTGGGCTGTGGTGGACCTTCCATGGGCTATAAGGCCCTTTGCCTATAGTGCCATGCATCACTGTGCCCCTGGGCAGTCTGGTATACCCAACTTCAGCCCACCCTGTTGGTTATTATTGCTTATGTATAAAATAACATGGGTATGTGGATCGTTTTGGATTATTGTCTCAGAACCAACATGGTTTTAGAAAGGGAAGGAGTACTGAGACTGCCTTGGTCGAGTTCACGAACGCGGTACTTAATGGCATGGATAAAGGGTGTCTGACGGGTGCCGTGTTCGTGGACTTGACCAAGGCATTCGACTCAGTTGATCACCAATTGTTGATTTCTAGACTTGGGTCATTGGGAGTTGGTGAGTCTTTCTTGGACTGGATGAGGGATTATTTAACAAATAGGTTTCAAAGGGTTAAATATAGGGGTGCTGTATCAGACTCTGTAATGGTTAAGTGTGGGGTTCCACAAGGTTCTATTTTGGGGCCACTTTTGTTTTCTTTGTTTTTTGATCAACTAGTAAGTGTGATTAATAATGCTTCTTTAACACTTTACGCTGACGATGCAGTAATTTATACGCAGGGTTTGTCATTTGGAGATCTAGGTGTTTCTTTAACAGAGGAAATGTGCAATTTTCAGTCTTCACTTATGGCCTGTAAATTACTCTTAAACAAATCTAAGACAAAGGTGATGGTTTTTGGTACCCCACCTAGACTGAGATCTGAGGTTGGTACTTTGGAAGTTAAATCTCTTGATGGATTACTGTTTGACTATGTTGATACATTTCAATATCTTGGGGTATTACTAGATTCTCATCTAAGTTATGAATCTCATTTTTGAGGGTTACCTCAAGAATACATTGTAGATTAGGTTCTTTGTACAGAATCCGTTCATTTCTTATTCCTGAGTCTAGGCTGGTTATTTCAAACTGCTGCTTACTTCCTATTGTGAACTACGCAGCTATGATTACTGACACTGCTTCTGCGACAGTGATTTCAAAGAAATCCACTTTACTTCACTTGATAGCTAAGTTTGCTTTAAATTGTTCTAAGTCATCTCATCATTGTGTGATTTTGAAAGAAATGGGCTGGTTACCGTTTCATTAAATTTCCAATACTGTGTGGCCAAGTTCATATATAAAGTTATGGACTCTGGAATTCCACATAGTATTTCAAAGTTTTGAGACCATATATTGATGGTCATTATTCTAGACATAGGTCAGACAGTAGGTTTCTCAAGATTCCTTTTATGAAATCTAAAAGTGGACAAAGATCCTTTGCTTATATTGCTCCATTCATTTGGAATGAAATTCCTCAAGATATTAGGTGGTTGTGTTCTGTCAAAAGTTTGCCGATGCATTAAGGATGTATTTCAATCTCAATTTAATTGTAACTGTTTTTTATGAATTTTTTTTTATGAATTTTATACGTAACAAAGACATTTTTGTCTGCAATTTGCTGCATTGTATATGTATGTTTGATTATGTATTGTCTGTATGCAATATATGTGGGTCGCACCTGTAAAAGGAACTTGTTTCCAGTGTGCTTACCCGTTAAGCGAATAAACAAACAAATAACAACCACCCCCCAGCTTTGCTCTCAGGCTCACATCATGTCACAGAACCATGCACTAAAAAAATATTATAACATGGGAGGAAGAAATCTGTGAGCTGATTGGTAGATGGCCAGCACCTGACATTCATTAATTTCTGTTACCTACACAGCAAATGGCGAAGGGGCCTGAGCTAACAGATCAAGAAGAGCTCTGATCTTGTTATTGTCCCCCAAACACAGTCTGGAAGCCAACCATTAATCCTTCTGCTTAGCAAGACAGCTATCCTCAGACTGTCTTGGTGTTTCCGAGCACAGATTTCTTGCTGGCCATGTTATAAGGTCACAGTACATGAATGTGTGCAGCATCACAAGTGAGCAGTAGCCCTCAGAAGGTGCACAGCAGCACATATCAGCAGTACCCCTCAGCACCCTGTGTCTCCCCACCCACCCTGCCCTGCAGACCTCGGAGGACCCAATAGAAACTGTCATCCAGCCATGCCTTCATGTAAAGTATCAGTCTGCCGATCATTAAGTGTCAGCCTACCCATCGCTCTTTCTGGCCATCTGTGTAGTGCCACTCAGCATATTACTGTTAGATGTCATCAGTAGCCCTCGCAATGTGTGCAGCAGCACAAATGAGCAGTACCCCTAGCCGATGTGTCTCTCCCCATCTTCCTGCCCCGCGGATCTTGGCTGTCCCAGCAGACAGTGTGACTCTGCCGTTCATTCCTGCTCCCCATCTTCTACAGTCTCTGGGCACTGAGCAGATTGTTGGTCTCGCTGTCTATACATGGCTTTGCAAACATCACAGACAATGTGTCAGAGGAAGGAGCGCACCAGGGTGGGTGGGGGGGGGACATGTTGCTGTGGCTTACAGTTATCGTGTGAATGATCCATCACCTACATGCTCATTGTCTTAGGTTTTTGTCCTTCCCTTACCCACTCCGATAGAGACAGGAGTTGGGTGGCAGCAGCAGTCATGACTGTGATCCCCTCCTGTGCCACGGCACTGTAGAGAGACAAATCTTAGGTTGCAGCAGCACTTGCGATGGGGAAACATAGGGTGCGGGCATCAATGGGAGACAGAGTATGTCACACCCATTCTGTGACTGAGTGGCACATGTAATTAAACAGCCCCCCCCAAAAAGGCAGCCATCAGCTTGGTGTGTGGTGGACAGTGTCGCACACAGAGAATGAGAGCAGGACAGTATATTGGAGAGAGAGAGAGCAAGAGAGACAGAGAGAGAGAGAGAGAGAGAGCAGTGCACCTGGGATGTTGATTAATCCCCAATAACCCCACACCTTGTTGTGGGTTATTGCTTACTTATTCATTAGTAAATGTCTCTATAAATGTATTAAAAGTATCAACAATGTAAAGTAGTATGACAATATAAAATAAACAGTTTCAAAAATATAACACAAACAAAGGACTGTCAGGAACCAGGAGATAACTCTGCCACTCAGGGTCCGTAGACACACATAGATATTGGTAATTTAGCAGTAAAGCATACATCGGGTGACATCTATTGGCAATAACAGAAATTGTGAGAGGGTTATGGCATCGATGATGTGCCGGTATAAACAAATGGCAGAGGCTGCCAAAGATGTCTACAGTTTTCCGCCAGATGGCAAATGGCAGAATAGAAAACATGCTGCTGGCTCTGACTGTACATGTTATGTGCTGATCAAAGGTTATCTGGGGATCTAGACACACTCCAAGATACTTGAAGATTTGGCCTTTTACCAGGCACTCCATTTCAGTTGTATAGAAATTATATTCTGCATGGTTTCCAGGCTTATGTGAAAAGATCATTATTTTGAGTTTCTTTGCATTTAGTAGCAGGCTGCTTGCAAATGTTCAATGCTGCACTTTCTCAAACACACAAAGTAACTGCTTAATTAGGTCCCTCTCAGATCTAGATCTAAGGAATAACACTGTATAATTGGCATGTAGGTGGAAATTTATGTCTGTGCCTGCCATAGGGAGGTCATTCGCAAACTGCAAACAAAAGTGATCCTAGTATAGACCCCTGTAGTATACCAAGGTTAGGCCTCTGGCATCTTGTACTTTCATTTCCTTTTATTGCCAGTTCCCTATCAGGCTACTGTGGTTTCAAAGATTGCTAGTTTCTTTAGTTTTATATGCAGTAGCTTGGGGCCTAGAGTGTCAAATGCCTTCGTGAGGTCTATTAAAATGGTACAGTGAAATTCCCAGAGTCCAGTGCATTTATAAAATAAGTTGTAGTTTTTTTCAGCAGAGCAGTGGTTGTGGAATGCCTTGGTCTGAAACCGGATTGTCTCTTTGAAAGATTTTACAGTCAAAGGCAGAATAAGTGTATCTGGCTATGAGAAGTTTTCCAGGATTTTGTTTAAGGTGGACAGGATTGTCTTATCATTTTCTGGTCCCTGGAGTCACCCACTTTCACAAGTGGAAGGAAATGTGCACGTTTCCAGATGTTTTAAATTTGTCCAGTTTCAGCAATGGAATGCAATGTTGTAACAGGAAGAATTGCTGGTTTGTAGACATTTTAAGTAGCTTGGGGTGAATCACATCTGCCCCAGTGCTTTTAGATATGCCAATATGTGACAACATTTTTATGCTGTCCTCTTGCCTCATTTGTTGGAATGAAAAAGCTGGACCCATGGCAGATATCTGGCATCCCTGAGATGAAAACTATCTGGATGCAATCATGGGTGAAACTCAGTGAGAAGGAAAGAACTAGTTTAAACTAGTAAAGTAAAAATTCAGTGCATTCAATATTTCTTGGTTATCTGTGATTAGTCTGCCATCATGGTAGAGACGGGCTAGATTCTTGTGCTAAACCTTACCCTAGAGGGACTGGACAGCTTTCCAAATATTTCTAGTTGAACTGGAATTAAATAACCAGTAGTCTGCAAAGTTCTGAGTTTTGGCTTTTTTCACTTGTGTGACACAACTGTTTCTTAGTTGGCAGGATGCAGTTCAGTCTATGTCGTGGCCTGTTTTCTTATACCTCATCCAGACCTCGTCACACATCTTCTGCACAGTTGGACTGGTGATCACGTATTGAAGAAATTACTAAAATAGCAAATTAAAGGTGCTGTTATTTAGTGCAATTAAAGAGAAATGACCTCTCACCCCATGACCTGCTATGCTATTTCACAAAGACAATAGGACCAGTCATGGAGTATTTGTGTGCAAGGTTTGGCACAGCAAGCTTCAGCCGATGAACTAATGTCTTGAGATGAGCAAGAAAAGTGCATATACTCTATGTATAACCAGGATTGTTAAGATAATTTTTGAAAAGAAATCATTTATCATGCTTACTACTGGCTCAGAAATGTGTGGTTGAGGGCACTGAACATGTACTCCCTGGAAGACAGGAGAGAGAGAGAGAGAGAGAGCGGGACATGATTGAGACCTTCAAGTACTTGAAATGGATAAATAAGGTTAATAAGGAGAGTCTCTTTAAGCTTAGTGGCAACCATAACATGAGGGGACACAGTCTTAAACTGGAGGGTGGGAGGTTTAGGGGGGAGCTCAGGAAGCACTTCTTCACAGAGAGGGTGGTGGACACTTGGAATGCGCTGCCAGAAAAGGTAATCTCGTTTAAGACAGTGGGCAGCTTTAAGAGAGGCTAGGGCAGGCGTAGGGGGAGGGTAAGGGGCATGCGTAGGGAGGATGGGAGGAGTGGGGAGGGAGGGCAGGAACATTAGCTCAAGCTATGGACCCTGCAATATAAGCAGACTTGATAGACCAAATGGTCTTCTTCTGCTGGCATCTTTGTAGGTTCATATTAAGGATTGCACTGCATAATAAAATAATCCACTGATTACAGTTGGACTACATGTAACCCCCCTGCAAATGGGGGTTCCCAAAAGACTTCCAGGAGCTTGCTTGAATGCTCCAAGCCTGAATGGTGTTTGGCGTTTAAGCCATTTATCAGTGAGTGTTTTTAGAACCTCTGGTACTGTCTCTTTAAGAGCTGTCTGCTTGCAGACATAATTAGTTTGTATGGGGGACTGTGTGTTTCTTTGATTGAGTACCACTCAAGCTGCTGCCAATTCACTCCATTTTGCAGTCACTAGGAGTGCAAAGGGAACCTATCTGAAAGATGTAACTGTTTGCCAGAAACCATTTAGAGTGATAATGAAATTACAGTTTGTCTAACCTGCTTTCTTTGCAGTCAGAACAGTGTCTGCCTAGTTCCCCATTCTGGTTTTGAACTGCTGAACTGGACCAATCAGTGTGGGTAAGCTAGCTCTAAAATGGTGCCTTGGACCTAATCAGGAACTTGACTCATAATCTGAGCCAGCCACAAGAGGATTGTATGGGCAGTGACTCTGGGAGATGTAGTTTAGACTTCAGCGCCTTTTGGACCAACAGCAGTAGTCTATTGTGAGTGACAGCCAATCCAGTCAAGAACTGGGAGGAACTCAAAGGAAGTGCCCGGTTTGTCGGTTGGAGTTTCAGTTGAGCTTTGGCAGTGAAGAAGGAAGGAGCCCTGTGCTTTTTCAGTGTGCAGTTTTTAGTCAAAAAACGTGTAAGGCCCAGAGTTCCGGTCTGCAGCTTGTGTAACAGCTTGTTAGGACTGAATCCGTCCTGTGAAGAGAATCAAAGGATATCTGAAGAGTAGAAACCAGGCTCACCCTGTAGAAGACTGGAGGAATTGCTGAAAATTGCACTCGGTCTGTCAGAACTGAATCTGCTGTGTGTTCTCCCGGTATTGTGCAGTAATTAGCGATCGGAAACAGATGCAGCCTGCCTGGTATAGTGCTTTTTTATATAAATGTGTGAAGAGGTTTGTGTACCTCAAGTGAGCCCTGCTGACATTGAAGGACCGTATCTTATTTGGAGGTCGTGAGTACTAATTCAGGGTCGCATCTCTGTTGAATTGCCACATTAAATCCAAATGGAATTACTGTACTGCTGATGTTTAATTTTCCTTTTCTCTGTGTGAAAGGGCCCCACCAGCTGCCACGGTTGACTAGCCACTAGGGCTTGGGTACCTAGGACAGTAACTGATAGGGATAGGCCTGTGCACAGAGCCATAGGTAGATTATTAGAGTGATAAGCTAATTAACCTGATTTCCCTGTCCTTGTTATATCCCTCAAATAAATCAGAGCTGCTTGTTTCAGCAAAGTTATACTGCCTGAGGTATTTGTCTATGTTAAAGTACTGTACTGTGATTGTTGCACTGTATCTCATTTCACAGGAGGTCCCAGTGCCGAACCAGTCCTGGGGGTAAGTGTATACTGTGAAGGTAATTCTGATATATTGTGTGGGCCACTAGTGGGAAGAAAGGGGTTGCAGTGTCCCAGAGGGCTGTGACCAAGTTAGTTTAACTATTGCAAACCCTGACCTCTGGGTGGAGGCACCCGCCATTGGATCCAGGCCTCAACCTGTTAGTGGCAAATCAGGCAGGGGTAGTAGCCCTGGGATAGCGCCATCTAGGGGTTACATCTTGGAGGCTCACCGCTGGGATTGTGTGTCCTCCTGGTGGCCATATTTACTGAACCACTGTTAAGAAAAATGGGTACCCGGACAGAAGTGGCTGTGCACCGGCTGGTGGAGTGGTGTACTGGGGAGGAGATCGACCCCAAAATGCTATGCTTATCCTGGACATCCCCTGGTATCAATACGGACACTGTGCAGGGAGTACTTTCCAAGGTGGAAGGTTTACAAAACCCTGTGGTGGTGGGTCAGCATGCTAATCTGCTCACCCACACTTTCCTGGCCCTAGTAGAGTTTAAGGATCCCATAGATAGCTCCAAAGTGCCACAGACCATTACCCCAGAGGAGCCCTCACTGCTTGGAGAGTGATAACTAGGACAGAAGACCGGGGGAATCAGCCCCACCACTATCTGAAACTTTTGAGGAGAAATTTGCTAAATGGTTGCTGGGGAAGGGAAACTGTGGAGGACTTGAAGAAACTATTCTTGCCACCTGGGGTGTTCCTCCCCAACACCTTCTCCGCCTCCAGTGCCCGTAATGGTGGCTGGAACCAAAGCAGACTCCACTTCTGCACCTGCCATTAGTCACGACTCTTACCGAAGGTTGAGGATCTTCTCTGGCACCCTCCCACCCCAAGGGGAGGATGACTGGGAGACCTGATAGACTATGTTGCCCCCAAGTGCTAGAATGGCAATGCCTCGAAGCCGAAAAGTGAAAGAGGGTTAGTGAGAGCTCCGAGGTCCTGCCCTGGCTACCATTCGTGCTAAACGGGCCAGTAACCCTGAAGTGACTGCACAGGCCTATCTTGAGGCCCTGAGAATGTGTATGGGAGCCCAGATTCTGATGAGGACCTATGGTGGAGAGTAAGAGATGCACAACAGTACTAAGGGAGTTGTTGTCTGTGTATGTATCTCGCTGGAAAAATTGTTGCAAGAATGCCTCAGAAAAGGTAGTTTGCCAGCGATTGAACTGGACCGAACCAGGCTGGACAGGATCCTTAGGTCTGCCCCTTCTCAGAACTGCTGTTGCTTCAGTTACGCCTTGGCAGATCGACTGGAATCCCCACCTCCTATGATGAGTTAATGAGAGAAATTCGAGGAGTTGAGAAAAGACGACCTCGGGAGGGACCTGCACCAATAGCTGCGGCTATCGACCCGAGTGACTGAGGTGACCCATCATGAAGTTCAGGGGCAGAGGTTGGCAGTCAATGAGTGCTCTGACAAGGAAAAGAAATGCCACAATGGGGCGAACTGTTGAGAGAGATCCGGAATTCAAAACAGTCCCTTTATGAAGGCCACGCCTGCAAGTACGGGCCCTGACCTATATCCGACTGCATCTCTATGGGGTGGGGTACCCACCATGTATCTCCTGCTGATAACAGCTCCAAACTCAATTCCTTGACCATGGAAGTGGAGAAACTGACGAGATGTCTCCAAATGCTTATCACGCCACAGACAGAGATGGCACCCAGGTTTCCAGTTAGTAATACCCCGCCCTGGCTCCCAGTGTGGCTCGCCAGCTCAAACTCCAGAAAGTATGTTTTGCTATAATTGTGGGAAAGATGGGCACATGACAAGGAATGCCAGTCCCAAAAAGACACTGACAAAGTTGCATATACGGCCATAGGAGAGCTTCGAGAACAAATCAGTGGTTAAGAGGTGCACGAAATGATCCCAGTGAGGGCACCAAAATGCTAACTCACGCCCTTTGTGGCAAGGTCAGTTGCCCAGGCCCCCACTATCGCCTCTCCAGACTGGTCCAGAATAGTGGGTCCCTCCATGGAGACCACTGTAAGGTGAATGGAGTGTCTACAAGAGCTGTATTAGACAGTGGCTCCCAAGTGACAATTATGTTCCAAGATTGGTATCAGAAGCATTTGTCAGACGTACCTTTACAACCATTAGAAGGACTGCATGTATGGGGGTTAAGTGAGAAGGCCTACCCTATTCCGGGTATATCCGAATTTGGCTGTCTTTCCCACCTCCGTGGCTGGAGTGGCCGAACAAGTAGAGACCCTAGCCTTAGTGTGTGTCCCCCACTGGACTGTATGATGGTGTCCTTTGTTGATTGGAACAAATGCTCATGTTCGGAAGGCTGGCACAGTTGTGTTATGAAAACAGGGTCAAAGACTAGTAGAGCTTTAAGAGTTCCGCTTTAATTAAGAAGGCCTATGAGGCACGAGAGATGCTGAAAAATAGAACCAGAGGAACCGGTCGGAATTGTATGGAAGAAGGATCCTGAGTCTCTGATCCTGGCGCCAAATGCCCAGTGTACCTTACAGGAGAGGTCCATATCAGAAAGGATGTTAAGAATAAAATATTAATGTTGGATGCACCAGGCGATGGAAAATTGCCAGAGGGACTGCTGGTCAAGCTCTAGTATTTTGCCCGCTAGAGCCCATGCTTATGCCAGAAGGGTAATGGTCCAAGTTCATAATGTGTCTGAAAGAGACATTCGAGTAAATAGAGGTTGCATCCTGGCTAATGTGCATTGTGCAGACACTGCAGTGCTACCCACAGCAAGAGTTCAAGGAAGAATGACAGAGTAACTCCTGACTTGTTTGATTTCGCGACTCCCGCTGCCAGCTGAATGGAAAGTGAGGATCAGTAGAAGCTTGCCCAGAGAGACCAGGTGTTTTCTTTAAAGGAATGGGACGAGGATGCGCAAGAGCTGAGCACAATATCCGCTGCATGACTAAAGACCATTTCGTGAGAGGTCTCGACGCCTGGCACCTGCTGACATAGATGATATGAGATGGCATCTGCAAGAGATGTTAGCTGCTGTGTAATACAAGAATCCAGAAGCCCTTATGCTTCCCCATTGTGGTAGTGAGGAAAAAGAATGGAACAGTAAGGATGTGTGTGGATTATCGCACCTTAAACCGCTGGACTATCCCTGATCAGTACACAATGCCCCGCATTCAGGATGCTTTGGACTGCCTAAACGGGAGCAAGTGGTTCTCTGTGCTGGATCTCCGCAGTGGGTACTATCAGATCGATGGCCCCAGAGGACCGTGGAAAAGACAGCCTTTATCTGTCTGCTTGGCTTCTATGAATTCATGAGGATGCCTCATGGGATTTCAGGTGCCCCAGCCACTTTCAACGATTGATGGAGCGTGCAGTGGGGGACATGAACTTACTAGAGTGCCTGGTATACCTAGATGATGTTATTGTGTTTGGCAGCTCACTGGAGGAACATGAGAGCAGATTATTTAAGGTATTGGACCGACTGGAGGACTTTGGCCTTAAACTGTCCATTGATAAGTGTCAATTCTTTCAAACATCAGTAAAGTATGTAGGACACATAGTATCCACCGAGGGAATAGAGACCGACCCAAGTAAGTTGAGGCCTTGACCACCTGGCGCAGCCCAAAAATCTAAAAGAACTGCAAAGATTCCTGGGATTCTGTGGTTATTATCGGCATGCCATCAAGGACTATTCAAGAGTGATCCGCCTTACTTAACCTTACTCAAGGGTATCCCAAACCCACAAAAATACCAAAAGTCAGCGCCCTCAAGACTGAAAGAGTGTATTTTCATCCGAGTGAAGTATTTGGGGCCCGCTGGACTCCTGATTGTGAGACTGCTTTTCATGAGATCATTTATCAACTTACCCATGCTCCAGTGCTGGCCTATGCCGATCCAAGAAAACCTTACGCCCTGCACACTGATGCTAGCTTGCAAGGGTTGGGGGCTGGTTGTACCAAGAGCACGAGAATGGCCTGAGACCAGTGGCCTTTGCCAGAAGTCTGACCCCATCTGAAAAGAACTATCCGTACATAAGTTAGAGTTTCTAGCTTTGAAGTGGGTTATTGTTGACCAATTCCATGAGTACTTGTATGGGGCTAAAATACTAGTAAAAACTGACAATAATCCTTTAACCTATGTGCAGACCTCAGCTAAGTTGGATGCCACTGGCCATAGGTGGCTTTCTGCATTATCTACATACGACTATGCTCTCGAATACCGAGCAGGTCTGAACCACATAGATGCTGATGCTCTCTCCAGGAGGCCTGTTCCCCAGAATGATTGGGTCCGATTGGCAGAACCTGACATTCGGGCACTCTGCCGGAAGTTTGACAGGGAGGAACAAATGTCCACGGACGCAGTGGACTGCATGGTGGATTGCTTGGGACCCTCTGAGAATTGCATACCTGCCGCTTATTGCCACTTTTCTGCAATAGACATTGGTGCACTGCCTCAGCTGGACAATGACAGTATTCGGCGGCTCAATCTCACGATCCCATGATCAAAGCAGCTTTAGAAGCCCTCTATGCAGGAAAAGATGTGTCTAAATTACGCCCACTGATTTGAGAACTGCACTGTTATACAAAGAAGGTCCTAAATTGAAACTGATCAATAAACTGTTATACAGAGAAACAGTAGACAGAGGGGACAAGTAGACAAACAACAACTAGTGCTTCCCACTGCCTTCGAGACTCAGTATTGAGGTCCTTGCACAACCACATGGGGCACCTTGGTATAGACAGAACACTTGACTTGGTGAGATCCAGATTCTATTGGCCTAAGATGGGGCTGATGTGGAGCAACACACTCGAACTTGTAGTCGCTGCTTACAGAGGAAAGCTTTGCCCAGAGGGCTGCCCCTTGTTAACATAACCACCAGTGTACCCATGGAGCTGGTCTGTATTGATTTTCTAAGTTTGGAGTCAGATCAAAGAAATATCAGTAATGTGCTGGTGGTCACTGACCATTTCACGAGATATGCCCAAGCTTTCCCCACCAAAGACCAGAAAGCATCCACTGTAGCCAAAGTACTTGTAGAAAACTTTTGTTCACTATGGGCTCCACAAAGAATCCATTCTGATCAAGGGAGAGACTTTGAGAGTCGCCTGATCAAAGAGATGCTTTCTCTGTGGGGAGTGCAAGTCCAGAAGCACTCCTCACCACCCCCAGGGGACCACAGTCTGAACGTTTCAACCAGCACTTTGCTAGATACGCTAGGCACCCTGCACCCAAAGGACAAGCCTAGATGGAGCCAACAAATTAGCACCCTGGTACATGCTTATAACTGCACCAAAGTGATGCCACTGGGTTCTCCCCCTACCACCTGATGTTTGGAAGAGAAGCTCGACTACCAGTAGATGTGTGTTTTGGGGTCTCTCCTGATGGGGTTCAAGCTGACAACTATTTACAGTATGTGCAAAAGTTAAAGGCCCAGCTAACTCATGCGTACTAACTGGCTCAAACCATGGCTGCCAAAAGAAATCTGGCCAACAAAGAAAGGTATGATAAAAGGTGAAAGCACAGGAACTCCAGGAGGGAGATCGGTATTGCTAAGAAATCTGGGACTGCATGGCAAGCACAAGATTGCTGACAGATGGCACCATCTCCCTACATTGTAGTGGGCAAACTAGATGATCTGCCAGTGTACAAAGTAAGGCCTGAGAATAATTCAAAAGATGTAAAACACAATGCATAGAAATCATTTACTGCCCATTGGACAAATCCTGATTGAGTCTGAGCCCCAGAAGATGCCCCTCTGGAGCAGTGACTAGAGCTGCTGCTAAGAAAAGATCAAGGAAGTCTGCACCTACAGAAGCAGAGTTAAAGTGTTCCCCTGCACAAGTCCCAGTTGAGCATGACTGTCAGTCCATATCAGAAGAAAGTGAGAGTGACTTTGAATACTATCCTTCTTACGAACTGAGTCAATTGTTTCGGGCAATCCCTAGTCAATACTGGAGACAAAGCTGGGCCTTCTGGACTGTCTAAGCCCCAGCTTCATCCCTGGAGCCATTGCTCCCAGAAAGTGAAGTGCAAAGCATCAGATCAGATGAAATGGAATCATTGTGCATGGTTGAACTGTTTGAGCTTTCAGGAGGAAAATGATGGATTGGGTCAGACTGGTGATACACCAGAACAAGAAGAATATTTTGAGTGCCCTGACAGTCCACTGCCAGTGTCCAAAGCTCTTCCCGCGAGCCAAATGTTGTGGACTCAGAAACTGTAACTCCTGGAGCTGAAAGTGCCCCAAGTTCTAGCCTCTCTACCCCCATGGAGACTCCCCGACAAGTGAGGACAATGCTGAAAATGAGGCTCAGAGTGCAGAGACTATAACAGTTCCCTAGAAAGACTGGTCGAGCTGTAAAGCCTGTCGTGCACCTCAGTTATGATTCCCTTGGGAGGCCTGTGGATTTGCCTCTCAATGTTGTCCATAAAGTGTATATGTCCCAGGCTCATTCCCAAACTGAGCGTCAGTGCTAACTCCAAGTTACTTGTGTTGCCCTCTAAGTATGGTGCCCTTGCCCGTCCAGCCCCAAGGTAACTGATAGGAAGGCCCCTCTCTTCAGGTTTCATGTACAAGAGGTAATAACTTGAGTTATGGTACAATGTGTATGTAATACTGTGTAAAGAGTGACGTACTGCAATATTTCAGAAATGTGTTCTTGGTAAAATGATATATTGACTGATGATTACATGTGAGCCTAATGCAAATGTATATGGTTGCAGTTGAAACTTATGGGTACTTGCTTGACGCGGACGCCAAGCTTTCCCAGGCCAGGAAGGGTGTAACCTCTGCAAATGGGGGTTCCCAAAAGACTTCCAGGAGCTTGCTTGAATGCTCCAAGCCTGAATGGTGTTTGATGCTAAGCCATTTATCAGTGAGTGTTTTAGAACCTCTGGTACTGTCTCTTTAAGAGCTGTCTGCTTGCAGACATAATTAGTTTGTATGGGGGACTGTGTGTTTCTTTGATTGAGTACCACTCAAGCTGCTGCCAATTCACTCCATTTTGCAGTCACTAGGAGTGCAAAGGGAACCTATCTGAAAGATGTAACTGTTTGCCAGAAACCATTTAGAGTGATAATGAAATTACAGTTTGTCTAACCTGCTTTCTTTGCAGTCAGAACAGTGTCTGCCTAGTTCCCCATTCTGGTTTTGAACTGCTGAACTGGACCAATCAGTGTGGGTAGCTAGCTCTAAATGGTGCCTTGGACGAATCAGAACTTGGACTCATAATCTGAGCCAGCCACAAGAGGATTGTATGGGCAGTGACTCTGGGAGATGTAGTTTAGACTTCAGCACCTTTTGGACCAACAGCAGCAGTCTATTGTGAGTGACAGCCAATCCAGTCAAGAACTGGGAGGAACTCAAAGGAAGTGCCCGGTTTTGTCGGTTGGAGTTTCAGTTGAGCTTTGGCAGTGAAGAAGGAAGGAGCCCTGTGCTTTTTCAGTGTGCAGTTTTAGTCAAAAAACGTGTGTAAGGCCCAGAGTTCCGGTCTGCAGCTTGTGTAACAGCTTGTTAGGACTGAATCCGTCCTGTGAAGAGAATCAAAGGATATCTGAAGAGTAGAAACCAGGCTCACCCTGTAGAAGACTGGAGGAATTGCTGAAAATTGCACTCGGTCTGTCAGGAACTGAATCTGCTGTGTGTTCTCCGGTATTGTGCAGTAATTATGATCGGGATACAGATGCAGCCTGCCTGGTATAGTGCTTTCTTTTATATAAATGTGTGAAGAGGTTTGTGTACCTCAAGTGAGCCCTGCTGACATTGAAGGACCGTATCTTATTTGGAGGTCGTGAGTACTAATTCAGGGTCGCTCCTGTTGAATTGCCACATTAAATCCAAATGGAATTACTGTACTGCTGACTGTTTAATTTTCCTTTTCTCTGTGTGAAAGGGCCCTACCAGCTACCATGGTTTGGACTAGCCACTAGGGCTTGGGTACCCAGGACAGTAACTGATAGGGATAGGCCTGCACAGAGCCATAGGTAGATTATTAGAGTGATAAGCTAATTAACCTGATTTCCCTGTCCTTGTTATATCCCCTAAATAAATCAGAGCTGCTTGTTTCAGCAAAGTTATACTGCCTGAGGTATTTTTCTATGTTAAAGTACTGTACTGTGAATGTTGCACTGTATCTCATTTCACAGGAGGTCCCAGTGCCGGAACCAGTCCTGGGGTAAGTGTATACTGTGAAGGTAATTCTGATATATTGTGTGGGCCACTAGTGGGAAGAAAGGGGGGTTGCAGTGTCCCAGAGGGCTGTGACCAAGTTAGTTTAACTATTGCAAACCCTGACCTCTGGGTGGAGGCACCCGCCATTGGATCCAGGCCCCTCAACCTGTTAGTGGCAAATCAGGCAGGGGTAGTAGCCCCTGGGATAGCGCCATCTAGGGGTTACACTACATTTGTGGCATACAAGGTATAAACCATGTAAATGTGATGAGTCCTCAGAGTATTTAAATACAGTGGCTTCCACTGCATACAGAACTAGAAGTTAAACAAGTTTTTGCTAAAGATGGGGCACTGTTAATCCATTTAAAATGCTCTGTTAAGTCACATACATTTATAAAAAAAATAACTAAAAGTATTTGGATTACTCATACCCTTAGAATGTAATTTAATGAATCATTCAGATTACTTTATTTAATAAGTTGTCCTCTACCTGCTGTGAGGGAAAAGAGGAACTGCCCTACCTAGGGTAGGGGAAGTAATTGTTAAAGAAAGGCAAGGGGAAGGCTAAGTAGAAGGAAGGTAGAGGGGTACAGAAGGAGGAGGTCACTGATATCTGAGCTGAGTTGGCTTTCTCCAAAAGTAGCGGATGCTTCAATTTCCATCCCTGGCTACACAGTCTTTAGACAGGATCATCTCTCCAAGCATGGGGGCAGGTGTGTGATCTACCTTTGAAACAACTTTCAAGGTCTCATCCTAACTCTGCCCAAAACTGATGACTATATGCAAGCCCTTGCCATAAAAGTGCTTCTAGGTGGGGGCGTGGCCTAGCCCTGATCCAATATGATCGCATAGAGAGATAGCTCTTGCAACACGAGGATAAATCCGACATCAGCCATCACTAAGACCCTCTATTTCTGCCAGAATTGTTTTTGTACCAGAGAGGAATCCCCTGGGCATAATTTTGGGAGTTTTCTTGCAAGTTCTCTTTTGGAAATCACTCGTCTTTTCTCTCAGAAGGCGGATTTGCAGTGCGGCCTACAATATGCAGCCTTCTAGAGAATCATCGAGAACTGAAGCAATGTTCAGCCAGCTCATGACCCAAATGGCACAACTCACAATTGCAGTCAATGCCACTATGCAAACTTTGCAAGGGATTGAAGTTAAGCTTTTCCACAACGAGCGACAAATATCCTCCCATGATGCGGCTCTTCATGAAATAATTGCTACTCTGAGGAAACAAGCCAAACTTATCCACACACTACAAAACAAAATAGATGACCTGGAAAATCACAGCCGTTGAAACAATATATGGCTTATTGGCTTTCCGGAAGGTGCAGAACAGAAATCAGCCGTCGACTTCTTACAGTCAACCCTCCCGAAGCTGCTCAAGTTACCAGCTGATTTTCACCCTCAGATAGAACGGGTGCATCACTTGCTTGCCCTGGTGCTAAGGCCTGGAGCAAGGCCCAGACCCCTGCTTGCCATATTTTTAGACTTTAGGCAAAAATAATCTATTATGGCTGCTGCTCGAACTGCGGGGGAAATTATTTGGCAAGGGCATCATATCCAGCTCTATCAGGACTATTCTAAAGAACTCTCCGATTGCCGTAAGGAATATGCTCAGGCATGGAGACTGTTACAAAAACTAAACTACTCTTACTCACTGCGGTATCCAGCGACCATGCGGATTATGCACAATGGGTCTCCCCTTCTGTCTGAGACCCCAGAGAGCATGATGTACTTCCTGCGGGCTAGACATCCTGCGGAGTTTCGGGACCCCAACAATCAGAGTGAGAATCTGTCTGCAGTGAATATTTCCTCGGCTCCCAAGCAAGACATACCTGAGTCTGGTGTGTGGATTTTTGACACATCGCTACCACCGAGGCCAAGGAAACAGCAACCATCTCATCATCATGATCGACTACAACATCCTACTGAAAGAGCCGTCTCCCTGAGCCCACAGGCGACGGCTCACTCAGACCAACTTTTAGATCAGCAAGATCCCATAGATCTGCAGACTTTCTTCTCACCTAACCCATTTGCCATTCTAAAACCGGACCTGCAGGACTCAGATACTGCACAAGGGATCTCAGAAGGGGCAGAGATGGACATGTGTGGGTTGACATGCTCAAGACCTATGCCCTCCACATCTCAAAACAAATCCTGGGCCGACATAGTTGCCGCATCTCCAGAACTTGCTGTTGTCCTTCCCTCTGCGAACTCACGAGATGGAACTCTCGATGCTACAATTGGTCTTCCCAGACCTGGCTCAGAACCCCCAGACTGAGGACATGTTCAGACTGTATGGTACCAGTTTAATATGGGTGGTTGAGTATGTAATAAGGGAAAGGAAACCTCCTTTTTTCTGTTTGGTTTTCCCTTTATGTGTTAACTTCTTGTCCCTTGGCCTGCCACGGGATCTAAATTGCTGGGAGTATTAAGCTCAGCTCTCCCTATCCCTCGTCTATTGGCTGGGCATATTGGAGTATTGTAACTCCTTTTGGGACATGCTTTTGAGGATATCCTGTTATGTGCTTAGGGCCCCATGGTTCCAGGGGGACTCCTCTCATACGTCCTCGGGGGGGTCTTAGCTCTAACTATATCTTTACACCCCATAGTATGGACAAGCTGTTCTGGAGGGTATTTCCTCCTGTCCTGATCCCAGGTCAACCCCCACGGATACCAAAGAAGGTCTTACGACTTCGGTTGGTGACATATTACCTTTGGGACTCCTAATGGCTGTGGACAGGCTGATATGTGTATATAGTTGGTTAAATGTTATTATCAGTCAATATTATGTTTTACAAGTTGAAATTGTTCAAAGGTTTTTCTGGATCTTGATTAGTACATACTTAAGGGGAAGGGTTGTGTGTGCATTTGGGGTCCCTTGCTGGTGGTGTTTAAATTGATTACAACAGATTTTCTGGTTCAGATGATATGTGGCAGACCTTCACTCTCAGTCTTTACTAGGTTCTATAGCTCGCCCCCTTCTAAATCAGACCTCCCACTTCTAGACTATGGCTGACATTCGCTACATCACCTGGAACATACGGGGCCTTAATAACTCTATGTAGCATTCTCAGGTGCTGAATCATTTCAAGAGACTGGGTGTGCAGGTAGCCCTACTACAAGAGACTAAGTTGAAAAAGTTGGACCATGACAGGCTGAAAAGCTCTAGGGTGGGACAGGTTGTTTCTTCTTCAGCCTCCACCTGCAAATGGGGGGTAGTTATTTTATTTCACAAATCCCTTCAGTGGACACAATTAAAAGTGCAGCGAGATAGAGATGGCAGATGAGTGGTGGCTTTGATGGATACTCCGACAGGTACCCTAGTGATAGCTAACGTGTATGGCCCTAATGACGACCAGCCTGAAGTGTTTCACTCGCTCGCCCAAGCTATTAGCTCCTTAGCCTCCCCACAGGTCCCTATAATCTTAGGGGGTAATTTCAATCTCCCCCTGGACCCTTTTCTAGATCGCACGTCCTTCTGCCCAGATCATCATCAGAAATCTCGTCTGTCACTGCAGCAGCTGATCACAGATATGGATAACAAGACCCCTGGCGCATTCTGCACCTGTGGGACAAAGATTATACATTCTTTTCTCCAGTGCATAACTCACACTCTCGGCTGGACTACTGGCTTGTATCCCCTTCTATTATGAACAGCACCAATGATGCTGTAATTAATCCAATTATCATATCGGATCATGCTCTGGTACAACTTCACACGCTAAGTAGTCCCTCAGCCCCTAGATCCCCGAGATGGCGTTTGGACCCGCTTCTCTTGAGGGACCCTAACTTCCCTCACTGGCTTCAGATACAGGTCACGAATTTTCTTCAAGATCATGTTACAATGGAGGTCCCCCCAGCAATGGTTTGGGAGGCATTGAAAGCCACCATATGAAGCGCTATCATGGGATATTCGGCATATCACAGGCGGCAGAAAGAACACCAGCTTAAAACATTGGAATCCTGTCTTATAGAACTCGAGACCAAATTTAAAAGTATGCCGCACACTTCCTTACATTCCCCGATAGGCAAGGAAATCACTAAAATCCTTCAGCAAGTCAGGACCTACTTGCCAGGAAAGCTGAATTGACCTTCCTCAGACTATGGCATAAATACTGGGAGGGGGGCAGGGAAGGCTGGAAAAGTACTAGCCTACAGACTCCGGAAACAGAGGGCCGACAGCCATATTCCCGGACTCAAAGCACCAGATGGCCCTGTGCAAGTTCAACCAGAATGCATAAATGAAATTATGAAAGATTTCTATAAACAGCTATATTCTTCCTCCGGCACTTTTAATGTTGCACAGGTACGTACCTTTCTGACATCTATACTTATCTGTCATTTAACTCCTCAGCAAGCTGCTACCTTGGAGTCTCCCATTAACCCTCAAGAGGTAACAGATGCACTCTGCAATTTAAATCATTGGAAGACCCCTGGTGGGGATGGATTTCCCCTCAAAATGTGGAGCCTAGCTGCACCACTGATCTCCGCCCTACTTAGTGATGTTTTTAATTTGGCCCTTAGTTCAGAATCCTTCCCCCATCCCTTCGGGAGGTGATCATTACTGTATTTCCCAAAAAAGGGAAAGATGCCACTTTACCATCTAGCTATCACCCTATTTAACTTATCAATTCTGATAGTAAGATTTTTTCAAAACTTCTGGCTACCAGGTTAAACCCCTTGCTTTCCCACCTTATACATCCTTCACAAGTCGGATTTGTCCTGGGTCGGCTCAGCAGAGATCATATACGTTCCCCTATATATATTATATATCAGGCCAGTAACTTCCCGGCACCAGCTTCTGCAGTAGCAATAGATTTTGAGAAGGCATTTGATTCTCTCAAATGGCAGTACCTTCAACAGGTGCTAGAAGCCATGGGCTTTGGTCACAATTTTAGAAGCTGGGTGACAGCTCTGTATCACAACCCTTTGGCTCAGGTCCTCACCAACTCTACTCTGTCCACACCCTTCCCTCTAGGGTGGGACATGAGGCAGGGCTGCCCCCTTTCTCCCTTACTTTTCATAATAGCAGTTGAGCCACTTGCGATTGCCATACGCCTCTCTTCAGCCATAACAGGTTTCCCCTTTGGCGATATCACTTTTCCCACATTTATGTATACAGATAATTTGTTAGTCCCATTAGTGGACATCACTACTTCCCTCCCTGCTCTGCTTCCTCTCCTTGCAGATTTTACGAGCTACTCTGGCCTAAAAATCTACAGGTCTAAAACGGAAGTACTCCCCCTCAATAGCTTGTGCACTTTAAATCAGGTAGCCCATCTCTGCCTTCCATGGGACCCACATTCCCTTGTGTATCTAGGGATACGGCTCCCAGTAGACTTTACAGAAATATGGGATCTGAACCTTAAACCCCTTCTTGAAGATATCAAGACTGAGTTTGCGCTCTGGTGTGGTCTTCAATTTACACTAGCAGGTAAAATATCCGTGATCAAAATGGTAGTAGCCCTTAAACCTTTATATTTCATCTCACATATACCATTTACACTACTGGCCTCATGGGTTAAAGCCATAGACCAGGCCTTTTCCAATTTTATTTGGGAAGGCACCAAACCCCGTTATAATAGAAATAAACTTAGATCCCATTGGTCACAGGGAGGCTGGGGCCTTCCTTGGCTGGAAGGGTATAAATGGCCCTTTACTGCAGCCCAGACCCTAAACTGGTTCCTCCCACAGACATCTGAGTGATCACAATGGATACACATGGAGGCACATATGGCCCAGACCCAATCCCTAGCAGTTTTACTTTACAATCCCCTTCCCAAACATTTGTCTTCCTGCCAAACAATAGCAGGCTCAGTACTGACATGGCATTTAGTGGAAAAGAAATTGGAGGCAAATTTATGCCCCCTTCTGGTCTCCCCTATATGGGAGAACATGCTCATAAAAGTGGATGGCAAACCTTTGCACTGGCCTCTGTGGCAGAGAAAAGGAATTTTTACACTAACAGACTTGATGACAGATGACAGTCTCACTATCAAAACATTTCAAACACTGGATCAGGAGTCCCACTTAGGTAAGCAGGCCATTTGGCAGTACTTGCAGCTCAGAAGCTCGGTTTTAGCTCATATTAAACAACACCACAAGACAGATATAGCAAGGTCCCATTTGTTAATTAAATGGCTGACCTATAAGGGGGTAAAGCCAGTCTTATATACAGGTATGCTGATCTTAGGAATCATCTCCCTGCACAATCAGCTCAGGCTAAAGGTAAATGGGAGCAAGCTCTTCAACAATCTATTTCAGAAGCCCAATGGAAGCTATGCTGGAAATATGCTCATTCTATGTATCCAGATATGAGAAGTAAACTTATGCAAAATGAGATACTGTCGCATTGGTATCACACTCCTGTTGTCTTGTACAGAATGCATCTCATGGACAACAGTCATTGCTGGTGATGTCTTTCAAGAGAGGGAGACATTTTGCACATACTTTGGCTTCACCCACTTCTTATTTCATTCTGGATGGCTGTCTTGGGTCTGACTCAACAGGCCTCAGACTCTGCTCTGACTCTAGATCCCCTAGTTTGGATTCTGGGCCTTCCTCCTGTGCTGAGAACATTCACTCATCAACAGCATAGATGGATGACACTTCTTAGCCTCCAAGCTAAGAGGCTTATCCTCTGCAGGTGGAGAACCACAGAGATACCTACCATCTCTGAATTATATAACACCCTCTCTAATATAGCAGTACTGGATCATCAATCCCACTTAGTTACCAACACTCTTTCACAATATTATCTTACCTGGGCCCTTTACTTAGCTTATCTCTCCGCACGTGCAGGGATTGGCTGACTTCTCCTGTGGAATGATCTGGACCAACATAGTAGATACACCAGTAGGAAATGGTTTGGAACCCCAAAACCCACCCCTTCACTATATATTATAGGATAAGAATTCAGATCTGGACCTTAACGTTCCTAGTATTTTGTTTTTATGTCTGTGCTTTTCAGGCTTATTCAGGTATCAGGAGACACTTACAGTATGTATTATGTCCATATTAGATGCCTTATCTAACCTAGATGCGGTGGTAATCATGCAATCTCTCACACTTTTTTTTCTTATCTCTTGGGCACAATGCCACAATACAATTTACTGTATAATTTCTTACTGTATCATCACTTAGCAATGTGCCTTTCTATGGGCTAGACTTTGTCAATTATATAATGACACTGCAGTCAATGTATATGCATATGTGTCATGCTGTATCTTCTCTATGTACCTGGCTGTCTGATATTATCTTTCAAATGTAATAAAAATTATTAACTATTAAAAGTGCTTCTAGGTGCATACAATAAAACCCTTACTGTGTTTTCAATCTATATTTCTCCCAGACAGATGTCCTCCTGCTTTGATTCACTCTTGGAGTGTTTTGGCTCTCTGAGTCTTAATTCGGAAATTATCATGTTAGGAGAGTTCATTATCAATTGGTTCTCTCCTGACACAAGCCCTTTCAAAGATGCAGTTTCAGCAGTTCGCCTCACCCAGCTAGTCAAGTCCCCCACTAGAATCAACTATAAAACTGGGACAGGTACCTTACTGGACTGGGGTGCTCTCTAACCACTCTGATCATATATCGGACACAACCATACTCCAAGATGCCTTCAGTGACCATTCCCCAGTCTTATTTCATTGGGCGAACAAATTCTCTAAACCACCTGCTAGAACAATTACCACCAGGGTATTCATCCATGGGCATCTTGAATCACTAAAAGCTGATCTGTGTAATCAAGACTGGTCAATGGTTTACACAACTAACAATGTTGACATTGCCCTCGACCAATTCATTCTTCAGTTCAGCGCTATATGTGATAGACACGCCCCCCCCCCATAAAAACTGTAAAATCAAAGGCCGCTGTAATCCCTGGTTTTCTCTGGACCTCCTTGAGCTTCTGAATGCCAGGGACTATCTATGGCAAAGGTCTAGGTCCCTGTGTAACCAGACCGACATCTAGAGGTACAAAGCAGCTAGAAACAACTGCACAAGGGCATTTGTGCAGCTAAAAATCAATATTATAAGGAAGTGATCTCTTTGACCTGGAATGATGGCAAAAAATTTTGGACTAACCTTAAAGAGGTCACTGGGAGAGACCTCAGATCTGCCCCTACCATGCTTAACATTGATGGTGTACCCTCACTCGACCCCAAACTTATTGCTAACACTTAATAATGCAGTCACGGACCTGAGTGGTGTCCTGCCACCTGGCTACTTCTCACCCCCTCACAAGTGACTACTCTGGGAAAGAGACTCAACACCCTTCTCATCCTCCTTTCTACTTCAAAACCCTCTCAGCCCATGAAGCCAAGAATTACCTACTCAAAGTACTAGGGAAATCAAGATTTAGTGGTGACACCCTGGATCTTAAATTTGTAGCCCTTACGCTGGATGAAATTATGTCACCTCTAACACATATTATTAACATGTCACTTAGTTACTCTCAATTCCCTCAGAAATGGAAATCTGCCTCTGTGACACCAGTTCATAAGTCTGGGGATCACACAATTACTGGGAGCTACAGGCCTATCTTTATCCAGTCCCCACTCTCAAAAGCTCTTGAGTGTATAATGACTGACCAACTGGTTGAATACTTAAATATCAGCTACAATGCCTGCAACAACACAGGGTCAGAAATGGTCATAGTACCACTACCGCCCTTCTGGAGTTCACAAGCTTTATTCACCACTCCTTAGATCAAGAACACCTGGTCTGTGCTGCTTTCATTGATTTAATCAAAGCTTTTGACACAGTGAATCATGCTCTCCTGGTCAAACAGCTTACCACCATTGGCCTAGCTCATGACAGTGTAATCTGATTTGAACGTTACCTGCACAACCGTACACAGCAGGTGAATATTGGTAACACCATCTTGGATAGCAGACCTGTCTGATCAGGAGTCCCTCAAGGGTTCCTCTTGGGCCCTCTTTTATTTAGCATTTTCCTCAGCAACCTTCCTTACTCCTGTCAGGGTCACATCCTTTTATATGCTGATGATGCTGTCCTGTTTACCAGTGATACTGACCCTAAGGTTCTTGAATCCAGGCTACAGAGTAATTTCGTAGTCGTAGAAAGATGGTTCCATAAGCACAAGTTAGCTATGAATTACAACAAGACTAAAACTATGCTGTTTTCCAGCTCCCAAAATAGGCACAGAACTTACCCTCTTTCTATCACCAATGAAGAGGGCTCTCCCCTGGAGCTAGTTCAGCTCTTTAAATATCTGGGGATTACTATTGACAGTACAGTGACCTATGCCTATCACATTGACAACATTGCTATGGCTGTTGACACCCGCATTGAGCTACTTTATAGACATAAGCAATGTTTGACCCCAGAGGCTCTTAACCTGGCCATTCAAAGCTCTCTTGTCTCGCTTATTGATTACGGCTTACCAATCTATTGATCAGCTATTGAAACAACTCTTCACCACATCATAGTTGCCCTCAGCAAAGCATGCTGGCTCCTTACTGGCTCAGCCCATCTGTCCCATACCTGCGACATGTACGCTGAGGCTAACTGGATCTAATTCAAAGGTAGACTCATGTACCCAACAGTTTTACTGTCCAAAAAAGTAAGCTTGTTGAGCTGTGGTGCAAGGAAGTCATGTTTGTTTGGAGCTCCGTGGTTTTCTACAAACTCGGTTAATAACGATTTTAAAACCTATAAGGTTTTCAGTTTTTCTTTTGGGAACCACTATCGGAGTTACCATGTTTGAAAAGGCTGATGGATTAATCCGTATCTCCCAATCCTTCAGGGAGAGGGTCTTCAATGTGAGGGTCCAAGGGTTCTCTCGCAATAACTGGAGCTGGAACCCCTCCTGTAGTGCAGGTGTGCTCTGAGCAGGGTGCCAAACCCAAACAGGAAAAGTCAACTTTAGCTTCAATTCAGTCACTCCTTATTGAATTTCAAGCAGAGGCATGTCAGTCGACTTCAAAGATTCAGACTTCACTGAGTGATATTATTTCCTGCTGTTTGGTGATGGAGAAAAGGCTTAAGAATGCTGAACTAGTGGTAAAAAACACTGATAATGAGTTCAAAGCCCTAACCGTTAGAACTTTAACTTTAGAGGGTGCAGTTAACACTTCACTACATGAGCAGTTGGCTCAAGCTTCAAGGTTAGAGCATTTGGAAAATAATGCTCTGAGGAGAAACCTATGATTAATAGGTTTCCCCAGCTCTATTTCTACATCTGAGTTAAAGGTGACAGTGGAAAATGCTTTGACCTTAGTATTCGCGCTGGAACCTTCATTGTCACTCGAAAGTGTCTACAGGCCTCTCAGTCATCCAGCAAAAGAACCTATGAGGTACCAAAAGGCAAGATTTATTATTCTAACTTTTAATAATCTTAGTGATCACAATAAGCTGCTACAATTGGCCCGTACTGTAAAAAAATGTCTCTATGACAGTCAAAGGTTTCATCTCTACCTGGACTTTTGTTTACAGATGCAATGGAGACGCAAATGTTTTCTCCTGATCATTAGTGAATTCAAAGAGGCTGGACTTGCTGTTAGTTTGTTAGCACCCACAAGACTTAAAATATTGTTCCAGGAGAAAATTTATTTTTTCGAGGACACTGATTCAGCTAAGGCTTTTTTTGATACAAATGTGAGACTACCAGATGACATTGGCTCAGATATGATGATGAAGAGGCCGAACTCACAGAATGTCACCCAGTGAACATTTAAAATGGTTGTTTTTTGGAAAGAAGGAAGTTTGGGTGTAGATTGTTGTCTTATGATTGTATTTAACTTCTTTTCATTTACCATACTATGCTGAGCTTTGAAATGAATTCAGTAGGGAAAGGGTTATTCTAAAGTTAAAAGGGCATTTACTATAGCTTTCTATTTCTTAAGTGGGAAGTAAGAGCATGGAGCACAAACCAGATAAAATTATTGAAGGAATGAACAAGTTTTAGTAAGCTCATGAATAATTTTGGCTTTTTCTTTTAAACCCCTTAAAAATTATAAAAAAATCATTTTTTAATGCTTTATTATGTCAATTTTTTTTAAGGTATATTTTCTTTCTTATGGTCTTTGTATGATGGAATAATTGTATTGTCAATTACTATTCTCTTAAGGAATAATAAAATGAAGTATTAAAAAAAAAAAGTAAGGTTAGGCAAAATGCCCCCAAGAGTGCAAAAGCTTATTACTCCCACTATTAACCATTGTTGCACCAGAAGCTCTACTAGCCCGATTTTTAATATACCCCGCTGTAGCACTTCTCTGGGACAAAGGTCCTTTTCCTACTGTGCCCTGCTATGGATGAACTTGCTGCACCATGATATCACTTCAGCATCCACCTTGGGCTCCTTCCAGGTTAAACTTAAGCAACAGCTAGTCGCTGATGCCAGTTGTGACTGCTTCCAATAACCTTCCTTCTTGTGACCAGCACTTATTCTAACTTATGCTATCCTGACCTTATGTATAACTGTTCCCAGCATGTAAATAACTGTTCTAAGTTGCTAATCATTCTTCTTTCACATTTTCTCTTGATCCCTTCCACCCTTTCCCCTCACCCCTCTATGGCTTTCCCCCCCCCCCGTTATATCTCCTGAGCTCCCTCGCTCACTTTAAAATGCTTTGTCCTATACCTTCTCACCTCTGACGAGGCCCCTGGGCTGATGCCATCCCTTACCTTGTTGATTATTAGATATTAGGCTGAGTCTGTTCTCATTTTCCTGCAAAGGGTCATTTCATAAGACCCAACCCCCTCTAATATGACCCTTTGAATTTCAGGTTTTCATCAAATATGCACCTTGGCATACATTGTACAATGCCACATGTACTGGAAATTCTCTAGTTATATACTGTTGCAATGTCTTGTATAATTCCTTGCTTTGTTTGTTCTCCATCTCATACTTTTCCAATATGTATTGTTCATCTGACGTGGAACCTATGAAATGATCTTGTTCTCAAAGGTGTTATCTGAAATTTCAATAAATAAATAAAAACAGTATCTGGAGGACCTTGTCCCCAACCCAGGGGCCACCAAATCTACCACCTTTGCCTTAGACTTAGAGGATACATAGGAGAAGGATAGCCGGCTATACTGTGGTGAGTTCTGGGAGGGCAGAGGGTGTGGGTCAGAGGCACATTCCTCAGCCTATGCAACTACAAAATTAATTTGCCACTCTGGCAAGATGAGACTACTGGGATGTAGCACTGGTGTCAGTGGCCAGGAAGGTTTTGTTTGTGTGTGTGTGTGTGTGGGGGGGGAGGAGACCCCATGGTGGAAGTTAGAGTACCCCAGCAGAGGAGGAGGAAGAGACTTCTGGCGGGGGACTCAGTTGTTGGGGGGGGGTAGGTTTGGGAACAGAAAGGGAGGGAAAGAGGGAGGTAGGGTGTCTACCTGGCACCACGGCTTGGAGGGATGGACAGCATATTCTGAGGATCGGTAGCACAGTGGGGCAGAAGGGGAAGGTAGGTGACATTGTTCATCTGGGAACTAATAACCTAGCTGGGGATGGGGATCAATTGTGCAGAGAGATTTCATGGAACTGGAGAGGGGTCTGAGGCAGGTAGCATGCACAGTGGCTTTCACTAAGGTGCTGCTTGCCTACAACCAGGGGGAGGATAGGGTTCTCTGCACTGGGACCTTCAACTTGTTAAAGGAATGGTGTAGTGAAGAGAGGTTTTGCTACACTGGGGACTTGGGGGACCAACATGGAAGGCTATGAGCCTACAAAGAGGTGATAGCCTGCATCAGCCTGGGAGGGGAACTGCTGTCTTCACTGGGCAGTTCAAATGTTCCTTTGTGATGAACATTTAAACTACCTGAGGGGGTGGTTATGAAAAAAAGGGAGGCACAAATTCCTCCCCCACAGACTGAAGCAGTAAGAAGGGAGGACCTGAGTGGAGGAAAATCCACCAGGGAGCAGGATAAAGAAAAAAACTGTGTGGTAGAAGACAAGGAGAACGGGAACAAGGGTTGAAGGAAAAAGAGAGGGGACAAGGAGGTGGTACAAAAGGGGACAAATGCAGGGGGGTTGCAGGCAGAGAAGGAACAAGGTGTGTAAGGCCATATATGTAAATGCAAGAAGTCCTGGAAATAAAATTCCAGACCTAGAAGCTATAACAGCAGAGACAGACATGGATACTGTGGACATTACTAAGTTGTGGTGCACAGGTAACCATGACTAGGACATGGCCATAACAGACCATACTCAGTTCAGAAAATGGGGTGGGGTGGGAAGGAAAGGGGAAAGAGTTCTGCTGTGTGTGAGAGAGGGTGTCAAAGTGATGGAAATACAGGGAAACCAGTGGGAATGGGGGAATTGGAAGTACTGTGTGTCACTGTGGACACAGAAGCCGCTAGAGCCACTATTCGAACTGGCATGATTTACAGACCCCCAACACAGTGGGAGGAACTAGATAAGGCACTAGGAAAAGCAATTAGCACAATGGCAGAAAAAGGGGAGGTGTTGCTGCTGCTGGAGGACTTCAATCTGCTGGATGTAGGATTGGAACCTCCCAGCTGCAGCCTCAGCTAGAAGGAGGGACGTCCTTGACTCCCTGCATGGTGTCATTTCTTAGGCAACTAGTCAGTAGGGGTGGGTGGACTGTTCTGTGGGAGATCTGGACCCCCGGATCGAACCTGCAATCCACTGACCTGGATAAATATGGACTTCACCATAAAATTCCGCTTTCAGGTCTGTGGAGATGCCATTTCCTTGATTTTGTTGTCTGTTGCCTGGGGGATGCTGTCGGGACATACAGGCAGCCAGCAGCATCCAATCAGGCAACAGAAGATTACGTGACACACTCACTGGTATATAAGACTGGTGAGTGCACCATGCAGCGCAGAAGGAGGAGGATCGCAGCAGAAGAAAGAGAGATTAGAGACGGAGAGACTGGAGAGAGAGGAAAAGTGCCAAAACACAAAAGCAGTGCACTACAGTTAGGGGTGGGAGGGGGGAATTCCCAATTGTGGAGGATGTGGAGTGGGTGAAATCGGTCAGACAGGAGGGAGCATCAGGAATATGGGGGGGGCCATGAATGATTACAGAAAATTCCAAATTGAACTTTTACTCAGCCTCACACATTAGTAGCTGTGTGTACAAAAAGGGCAAGCTGGCTGCTGGCAAAATCTGACTTGTGCTATTCCAGATCCAGAGAGTACTGGTGGTGGTGGCCCATAGATTATACAGTTAAAGAAAATCTCAAATGAAAGTTTTTTTTTCTTGGCCTCAGACAGTGTAGCTGGGTGAACAAAAAGGGCAGGTTGGCAAAATCTGACTTATGCCATTCCAGATCCAGACTCCAGAGTACTGTTGGGGGGCAGAGATTACAGTTGCAGAAAATCCCAAATGAAACATTTTCTTGCCCTCAGACAGTAGCTGAGTGTACAAAAAGTGCAGGCTGTCATAATCTGACTTGTCCATTCCAGATCCAGCGTACTGGGGGGGGCTAGAGATTACAGTTACAGAAAATCCCAAATGAACGTTTTTTTTCTTGGCAGTAGGGTGGCAAAATAAATTTTTGTGATGTAAAGAGGGGAGAGGGAAAGAGACTGCAGGGTGGCCCACAATAAATGTGACATCCCAGAAATCCCAAATAATTTTTTTTCCTGGCTTCAGTGCGGCTGTGTGTACAGAGCAAGGGCAGTCAGGGTGTCAAAATAAATTTTTGTGATGTAAAGAGGGGAGAGGGAAAAAGACTGCAGGGTGGACCACAATAAATGTGACATCCCAGAAATCCCAAATAATTTTTTTTCCCTGGCTTCAGTGCAGCTGTGAGCACAATCCAATCACAAATAGTGATCATCATCATCACCTACATTCAATCATGATTTCACGTATTAAAAAAATACCGTTCAAACAATATACAAGTTAATGCATCTGCCCTGTGCTGCCGGCTGTGGGTGGCCATAGGGATAATCTAACTGTGAGTTGTAGCATGCTGAGTGTTTACAGTACAACACAAGTAAAGCACAAGCACTACACACAAGTGTCATCATCATCACTCATTCCCCATTATTCCTTATTATCATTAGTTTCATAGTATATCGCGTTACAAACTTTCATTACGTATAAGCATTAACCAACTCCTAGTGTGGAACTGTGCTGCTTGTGGCTAATACACCAGATATGTCTGCATCTCCAATTCAAATTCTGAGGCACACTTAACAGTTGCTGAATCTGGTCGCTTTCACTTAACAGTAAGTTTTATAGGAGCCAGTCCGGCAGTCTTGGAAGGAAATGGTGGTGGACTGCTGTGCTGTCAGTGTGCTGTGTACAGTCATGAGTAACAACAATAAATTTGTCTCTGGTCTGTGTGAGTGGGAGTCATCAGAAGGACATCACATTTCACATTAGAGGGATCTTTTGTTCCAAAATGGATCAAAGTTTTGATGGGACACTTTCTACTAGTTCTCAGGTAGGCAGTGGCACTGCAAAAATACAGGAGTTGGCCTGAAACGGGAAAACAAAATCAAACTCCAAAAAGGGATTTTTTTTCACATCTAATAAGGTTTTGTCTTCCAAGCGAATGCTTGAATCCAAAAAATGGTGAATGTCTTGGATCATCAACATAAGTTCCAAGAAAAAAAAAAGTTATGTAGTTAAAAAAACTAAAGATGTGGTAGGTACCACCTGCAGAGGCACCCAACGGTATGGAACAATTGCATACTATGCTACGGCCAGTCTCTCATCCGATTCTTCTGAGGTTGAACCCAACAAGGGTAACACTGATGATAATAAAGAAGATGAAGAGAATGCTCAGGCAGCAGAAGGTTTACTAGAAGGGATGGAAATTGCAAATGAGGAAGGAAAAGGAAGAAATGTTTCAGTTGTGGAGGAGGGGGACAGTGGTAATAAACCAGAACAGGAACTGGCCCAAGACAAATCCAAGGGTGGAGGGGACCCTGAAAAGATAACCGAGGTGTTGTGCCTTCCTGGGAAAAAAACTAAAAAAAAATCATCTTTTGTTTGGTCATACTTCTCCATTAGTGCTTCCAATGAGTGGATAGCAACATGCATTATTTGTAAATGGCCAATCAGCAGGGGTAAAAAGAAAGGCACATTGGGAACTTCAGCACTGAAAAGGGACCAAGACAGATGTCATAACATTAGTGCTAGTGAGAAGGTTATTTGTGAGTCTCGAAGAGAAAGTGATAGTGATAGCTCCCTACACTCGGGGTTAATGCCCATAGATGAAAGCAGTGGCAGCCCCTGCAGCACTACACCTCAACCACCACTTGCTGCCATTCGAAGGACTCCTTGGAGGAGAAGACTTGGTTTGCTGGCCAAGGCACCTAGCTTCACCTGAGCTCTTTCCTTCTAAGACTGCTTGAAAGGCAGAGTAGAGAAACTTACCAGAGCAAGGGAGAAGGATTAAGACTTAGTTTGGCTAAGCAGATTTACTGTGTGGTGGTGTTTTTATTTTTTACTCACAGGGATTGCTACTGTTTGTTGCTAACATTTCATTGCTTTATTTTTCTCTGATTCAAATTGTTGTTGCTGGTATACCTTCTTCTGCATTATTACAAGGTGTGCCTACAGGTGTGTGCTAACAGATTACTGCTGTAATCTTCTGATTCAAATTGTCTTTTGCAAGGTATATCTTCTGTTACTGCTTTATTTTCTCTGGAGCAAAGTGTTTCTTACAGGGTATATCTTCTCTGAAATTACTGTATTACAGGTGGAGCTTACATTTTGTGACTTTTTATCATTGGGCTAAGCAAAATTACTGTTTGACACTGTGTTTTATTTTATTCTTGTTTGTTGAAAAGGTTTGTTGTCTCAGAGGTGTTTCAGTCTCCTTCTCACATTGAAGGAGCTAATTGCTTTCCTCCCACAGCTCTTCCAAAGGATTAGGTGTGTATGTGGGGAGTGGAGCTGGCAAACTGTCAGTAATTTCCAACAGAAAGAAGGGTTAAAAGTCAGGTTAGTTGATATCTTGGAGGTAGAAGACTTGGTTTGCTGGCCAGGCACCTAGCTTCACCTGAGCTCTTTCCTTCTAAGACTTGAAAGGCAGAGTAGAGAAACTTACCAGAGCAAGGGAGAAGGATTAAGACTTAGTTTGGCTAAGCAGATTTACTGTGTGGTGGTGTTTTTATTTTTACTCACAGGGATTGCTACTGTTTGTTGCTAACATTTCATTGCTTTATTTTTCTCTGATTCAAATTGTTGTTGCTGGTATACCTTCTTCTGCATTATTACAAGGTGTGCCTACAGGTGTGTGCTAACAGATTACTGCTGTAATCTTCTGATTCAAATTGTCTTTGCAAGGTATATCTTCTGTTACTGCTTTATTTTTCTCTGGAGCAAAGTGTTTCTTACAGGGTATATCTTCTCTGAAATTATTACAGGTGGTACTTTACAGGTTTTACAGTTTTATCTAACATTAGGATAAGCTTTCAGGGTTACTGCATTTGTTGTTGACTGATTGTTTCTGCTCTTACCTCCTTGTTCTTTCGTCCGTGGTTCTTCTTTTAGGCAGGGAAGGGCCCAGCCACCCACCCCATCCCCAACCACCCCACGCTACACTCCTTTTATAAGGTACCACAGTTGTGACATTTCCTGTGGCAGAGCAGGAAGGGGCGGATCAGTGGGGCCTCCAAAAGTGATCTCATTTACAGGGCACTAGTAATTTAACTTGTTATAAAAGTTAAACAAAACACAATTAAACCATTACTTGCATTTTTTTCCTTCTAATTACTCTGACTAGGTTACAAACCCAGCAACTTATTTGGAATGGATTTCATTAACTGCAGGTACTGTGGAACAATTTTCAGAAGGACAGTCTTACAGGATTTAGGACACTGTCCTACATGCTGGGCCTTTGGAGATCTTAGGTCTCAGCTCCGGGCAGCATGGGCAGAGATTGCCGCCTCAAATTTCATATTGAAGAGAAATACATTATAAGAACCACCGCCATTTCCCCAGCATCCAACAGAAAACCTCGACCACTTGAAGGGTAGTTGGTCCAGGAGGTTGGCAGGTGGTTAGAGGAGGAACAAATCAGGTGCCCCATCACCTCTGCTCTCCAACACATTACCTCCAGAAACCATATAAACACTACAAACAGGTATCTGCCTCTATCTCTGAAATCAAATAAAGAGGCAGAAGACACTGCAGAGCAGGACACTCGTGCACAGGAGCTAGCACAACAATACTCACCCAAATCAGGAACCAAAACTAAACAAGCACAAAGGAAATCCCAAAACTTCTGATCATAGGAGACTCCATGATTCGGGAGTTGATGCCCATCTCCAGCCAGGGTGATGGTCAGATGTCTCCCAGGTACATCAGCATGGAGACACTGACCGCATTGCTAAAATTGTTCACAAAGCAGGAGAAAACATTGATGTCCTAGTACACATAGGGACTAATGATCTAGCCAACCCGGTCAGTTGTGGAGACCAAGGAACACCTGACTAGGCTGGGTGACAAACTATCATCTATTTCGTCGGCATCTCCTTCTCTGAGATCCTGCCAGTCTGGGAGAGGGAGCAGATGGACGGAAGGTCGAGAAGGGAGATAGGGGAGCTAAACACGTGGCTCAGGACTGGTGCCAGAAAAAGGACACAGATTTGTAGGGAACTGGCAACAGTTCTGGGAGCGAAAGTTCTTTAAATTTGATGGACTGCATCTGACTAAAGAGGAGTCAGTGCATTGGGGCAGAAGTTTGACGTCTTTGCAGAATATTTAAACTAGCAAATGGGAGAGGGTGCAGCACCCATACGTCGAATGGAGAACACCCCTCCCCTCAGCTGGTGGTCAAACAGGAATTCAGCGTGTTTGCGTTCATTTGCATCACCAGGTAAGAAAAAGGTTTGTCTCCCCATACGATGCAGGGGTAATGCCAAACTTCACCCAACAACTAACACACCAAAATCTGGCCAATGGAAAATCATGTACACAAATGCTCACAGCCTGGAAATAAGATCCCAGACCTGCAAGCAATAATGTCAGAGGCTAAGCTGGACATAGTAGCAATTAGTGAGACGTGGTTTACCAGTAACCACACTTGGGAGACTTCAGTACCTGGCTATGTATTGTTCAGAAGAGACGAGGTGCAAAAGGGGAGGAGTGGCCCTGTATGTTAATGAAAATATCAAAGCTACAGAAATTCAGAATACACATAAGGAGCCAGAAGAACTGTGGGTCACCCTGGAAACAGGAAATGGGACAGCCATAAGAACTGGGGTTGTCTACAGGCCCCCAGACCAGAGGAGGACATAGACACATTACTGTAGAAGATATACAAAACATGACAGCTAAGGGGAGGTTCTGATAATGGGAGACTTCAACATGCCAGATACAGATTGGTCAATACCAGCAGGAACATCTGCCAGAACTAGACTCATAGTGGATTCCCTGCAGGGGGAGGGCCTCAAACAACTGGTACAGCAACCCACAAGAGACAGGGCTATCCTAGATCTAGTACTGACTAACAAAGAAGGGATCACAGATCTCCAGGTAGAAGGTCACCTGGGAGCCAGTGACCATCACATGGTATGGTTCAATTTGGCTACTACATCTAAATCATCCCATTCCAAGGCAAAAATATGGGACTTCAGAGGAGCTGACTTTGATAAGATGGACAACAGAGTTAAGCTAGCCCTGGCAAAAGAAAACACAGGTGAGGAGTACAGGCAAAGTGGGCAAGCATTAAGGATACAATACTTGAAGCAACATCCCATTGTGTTAGACAGAAAAGGAAGTGCAAAGAAGAGGAAACCACTTTGGTTCTCAAATACAGTAGCAGAAAGGTCAGAGCCAAAGGCTGGCCTTCAGAAAATATAAGAGAACACAGCGGGATGAAGATAGGGAGGCATACCAAACTGCCCTAAGGGAAGCAGGTAAGGCAGTAAGGCAGGCAAGGTCCCAAACTGAGGAAACACTAGCACGAACAGTAAAGAAGGTGACAAAACTTTCTATAGATACATTAGTGAAGAGAAAGTCAGAGAGATATGTGCTAAGCAATGGAGAAAAGGAGCATGTGAGGAGGAGGACCCTGTAAAGGCATCTATCCTAAATAGATACTTTTGCTCAGTATTTACTGAAGAGAAGGTAGGGCAGGGCCCACAGCTCAGCATCATGGACACAGGGGGGAGGGAGGTGAGCACTACTCCCTTCACAAAAGAAAGGATCCTACAAGATCTTGCTAAGCTCAGGGTGGATAAGGCAATGGGACCTGATGGCATACATCCCAGGGTACTTAAGGAGCTAAAGGAGGAACTAGCAGAGCCATTAGCAGAATTGTTTAGTGAGTCTCTGAGCACAGGAGAGGTCCCAGAAGACTGGAGAAGGGCTCATGTGATCCCACTCAACAAGAGTGGTAGCAGGGAGGAGGCGGGGAACTACAGACCGGTCAGTCTTACCTCAGTAGTGGGCAAGATTATGGAGGCACTCCTTAAGGAAAGGATAGTGCAACACCTGGAATCCATAGGGGCACAGGATCCAAGACAGCATGGGTTTACAAAAGGAAGGTCCTGTCAAACTAATCTCATAGATTTCTTTGACTGGGTAACCAGAGTGTGGTGGACCAAGGGGAGCAGTTGATGTCGCCTACCTTGACTTCAGCAAAGCTTTGACACTGTTCACATAGAAGATTGATAAATAAGCTAGGTAGGCTCGGGGTGGGTCAGAAGTTGGTCAACTGGGTGGCAAACTGGTTGACTGGCAGAAAACAGAGAGTGGTGGTAAATGGTATACAGTCAGAAGAGATGCAAGTCACAAGTGGGGTACCTCAGGGGATCAGTCCTGGGGCCAGTCCTATTCAACATCTTCATTAGTGACCTCGCAGATGGACTAGAGGTAAGGCTTGTCTGTTTGCAGATGACACCAAGATCTGCAACAGAGTAGATGATCCAGATGGGGTGGGCAGAATGAGAAGAGATCTGGATAAACTAGCAGAATGGTCAGAAGAGTGGCAACTGGGATTTAATGCAAAAGTGCAAAATCATGCACATAGGGAAGAGAAACCCTGAAGCCACTTATAGGCTGGGAGGAGTTGCTAGCAGTCACAAAGGAAGAAAGAGACTTGGGCATCATCATCACTGATGACCTAAAATCATCAAGCAGACCTCTAAAGCAGTAGGTAAGGCTAGGGGGTGTTAGGGTGTATTAGTAGGGGTATCACAAGTCGTAAGAGGGAGGTAATAATCCCTCTGTACAAGACATTGGTTAGGCCCCATCTGGAGTACTGCGTGCAGTTGAGGCCACACCTTCACAGGACATTAACAAATGAGGCAGTCCAGAGGAGCAACCAAAATGGTGCAGGGACTGCATCAGAAGACATATGAGGACAGATTAACGGAGCTCAATATGTATAGCCTTGAGCAAAGGAGGAGAGAGGTGATATGATCGAGACATTTAAACACCTTAAGGGCATAAACAAGGTGAAAGAGTCTAACATGTTTAAATATAAGAAAAATAGCAGGACAAGAGGACACAGCATGAGATTAGAGGGAGGCCGATTAAGGGGAATGTGAGGAATTCTTTTTCACAGAAAGGGTGGTAGATGCATGGAATGGCATCACCACAAGAAGTGGTGGCTATGAATACAGTGCAGGACTTCAAACAGGCATGGGATAGGCATAAGGGAGCAATACAAATGACTATGAATAGATAGGTCACTGACAGAGCAAAGGCCGATGGCACATTTATAAGGTAGAAAAAGAAATGGGCAGACTGGATGGGCCTTGCGGTCCTTATCTGCCGTCAACTTCTATGTTTCTATGTTTCTATGTTTCTCCTATGACTGTTACTGAAAGTGACCACCATGTGTTGAAAAGCCCTCCGCCTTCAAGGAGACAGCTTACCATCTCAGAAACATATGAGCGTAAGGCCAAATATGCCTCTACTCACCCTGTTGCTGTTACAATAACCCAAAAAATTTCCGAAATGATAGCTGTTGATTTTCTCCCATATAAAGTGGTTGAACATATAGGATTCAGGCAACTGCTTGAGTACCTTGAACCTTGATATAGTATACCACCGCGGAAATACTTCTCGGCAACAGGGATTCCCGATCTTTACAATGTTTTAGGTAAAAAATGAAGACGTGTCTTTTGCAGTGCTGTTGGGAGGGTGCATCTCACAACATATATCTGGACAAGCTATCAGCCTGAAGCCTTTATGTCTGTTACTGCCCATTGGGCATGTTTTGATAATTCACGTGGGAGTGAGGACAATGAAACATCGTAGTTTGCTGTTCTAAGAATGTTTTATTTTCCATCTGAACATACCTCATACAACATCAATGAAGAGCTCCACAAATCAGTACAGCAATGGCTCACTTCACAGGGACTGTCAGTTGGTTTTATAGTTGCAGATAATGGGCCCAACATAAGGAAGGCCTGGGGGGGTTGTTCACATCTGCTGCTTTGCACATTGCTTAAATTTAGTAGTTCACAGTTTTCTCAATGATGACAGGGAGATTAAGGCTCTTGTTAGCACTGGTAAAAGAATGTGCACTCATTTCAGTCACTGAAGCAAAGCCTGTCACTTGTTTGAAAGAATACAGCAGGAGCACAGTTTACCTTTGCACACACTGATCCAAGATATTTCTACTTGATGGAATTCGATCTTTTATATGTTCCAAAGGCTGCTGGAACAAAAGAAAGCTGTCAGGCATTACACCATAGAAAATAAAATTGGTGATGCAGACATCAATATCAGTCCACCACAGTGGGCCATGCTGGAGGTTCTCATTGTACTGCTCCAGCCATTTGAAGAAATCACCAGGGAGGTTAGTGCAAACACAGCAACTCTGAGCCAGGTGATACCCCTAATAAAAATGTTAAAATTCAGATTGAATCTCATTAAGGAAAAGTTAGAGAAGTAAGACAGTTCCATGATCACACAGGCTGCCAGTGGCACTGACACATGCAGGTTGCCCTCCAGAATACGATAAGATCTAACAAAACGCATGATCAAAAAAGTTAAAGAAGATGACAAACTATGCAAAATTCATGATTCTGGTTACTACATTAAAGCAACAATCTTGGACCAACAATACAAATTGAAGCAACTATTGAGCAATGATGATGCCACTTGTTTTGAGAGAAACAAAATAAGAAATAATTGACTAGGTGCGTGCTGTCATGGAACAGAGTACAACAGCAGCAGCACATTCAGAATCTTCTTCATGACACAGCAGCACAGCATCAGGAGGTCCATCATCTACTGTTGAGTCATTTTCTCCCACTTCATCCTCAGTCACTGCAGCCAAATCTTCTTCTTCACCAGCAGCCAAGTATGATAGCACTGTCCCACAGTCACTTGGTTCAGCTTCTTGTCTCTGGAGTCACTTAGAAGATGTTATTGTAACATCTTCTTCTGCCTAAAATGAGGGAAGAGGTATTGATGGTCACCAAACAGGAAAGAGACCTTGGAGTAATCATATCAGAGGACCTCAAGGTGGTAAGGAAATGTGACAGGCCAGTGGGAAGGGGCAGTGGGATGCTGGGGTGCATAGGGAGGGGTATTGCCAGCAGGAGGAGGGGGATGGTATTGCCACTGTATAGATCATTATTGAAATTTCACCTGGAGTACTGTGTCCAGTTCTGGGGACCACATCTTAGGAAGGACGTAGACAAGGTGGAGGCTGTCCAGAGGAGGGCAACTGAAATGGTGCAGGGGCTACATCAGAAGACCTATGAGGAGAGACTAAGTGACCATAATATGTACACCCTGGAGGAGGTAGTGGACATGGCAGAAACCTATAAATAACTCATCGAATTAAACAAGATACAGGAGGGGAGCATATTTTTGAGGAAAAGATTCATGAGAACAAGGTGATATGCAATGAAGCTGGAAGGGGGAAATTTAGGATAGTTGTGAGGAAGTACTTCACTGAATGAGTGGCATGGCTGGATGCCTGTTACAGTCTTCCAGCGGAGGTAGTAAGAGTGAACACAGTGGAAGGCTTCAAGCATTCATGGAATAGGTACAAGGAAATCTTAACTGGGAAGCATGGGGGGAGGAGCTGGAGACTGAGTTGGGTCTGCGCTGACAGTATAGGCAGGGAGAAATGGGCAGCTAAGTGGGCCAAGTGGTCCTTATCTACTGTAAAATTTTATGTTTTTATGTTTACTATAATGTATCACTTGGAAAAGTAATTAGGGTCCAAGTAATTACTTACTGTAGTCCTCTACAAACCGCTGTAAGAGTACAACAATTGGCTTAGAGACTGGTGTGCAGAGAGGAGCTACAAACGCATAGGGGACTGGAATACATTCTGGGAAAGGCAGTTTTTTTTGATATGATGGTCTGCACCTCACCAAGGAGGGCAACCGGGCACTAGGCAAGAAATTTGATGTTTTCATTTCTAATTTAAACTAGTTAATGAGGAGTGGGTAGCAGTACCCAAGGAACTACAGGGAACAACTGTTGCCACTCCCCAACAATCTCCAATGAACACACAACCAGATCTAGACAGCATTAACACACACCTTATCAGCACACTTAAGAACCCTACAAGGCTACTTAGTATAAAGACAACATCTCCTGCAAATATACAGAAAAAGGGAAGCTCCACAGTGATCAATTCTAACCAAGGAAGGCAAGCATTGTGCGTCAATGCTCGTAGTCCTGATGAACAAACTCCCATCTCTCACTGCCATAATAGTGGAGGCAGACCCAGACTGGGTCACGGTCACAGAGACATGGTTCACCGAGAACCACACCTGTGATGTAGCTATTCCAGGATACACACTATTCTGAAGAGACCACAAAGGAAAGAAAGGTGGAGAGATAGCAATGTATGTAAAAAACAGCAACAATGCTATGGAAACTTAGGGACACATCAGCAATGCAGAGGTCCTCTGGGCCACCCTCAGGGCAGGAACTAAGTACCCTATCTGAGTTGGGGTTATATACAGACCTCCAGCCCAGGATAAAGACTTGGACAGGGAACTCCCGGAGGCCATCCTACAGATGGCAGACAAAGGAGAACTGCTGCTGTTTGGAGATTTCAATCTACCAGATGTGGGTTGTCTCTTGCACACAGTTTCTACAGAAAGGAGCAGAGAATTCCTCCTAGCACTGAAGGGAGTAGGACTAGAACAGTTGGTGACCACACCAACATGAGAGGAAGCCATCCTGGATCTCATGCTCTCAAATAGTGACAGGATCTCTGACACAGTGGTGGGCAGCAATCTGGGTACCAGTAACCATAGGACTGTCTGGATCACCATCACCAGTAAAGAGGAAGTCAGTCACAGCAAACTCAGGGTCCTGGATTTCAAGAAGGCTGACTTTACTCAAATGAGGGCTTCCATAAAACAAATACTTAGCAAAGAAACAGGGGCACAGTGGAACAGAGGTGGAAAACCCTGAAGGAAGCTTTACTTACAGTAACTGCCCAGTGCATGAAGCAGATCTCTAAGTCAAGAAAAAGGAGGAAGCCACTATGGTACACCAAGGATGTAGCAACAAAAATAAAGGATAAAAGGAAAGTGTTCATGAGATTCAAGGATACTAACAATGAGGCAGATAGGGAAGTCTACAAAATGAAACAAAAACAGGCAGGGAAGGCAGCAAGTGCAGCCAAAGCCCAGACAGAGGAGAGAGAATTGCATGAGGAGTGAAGAAGGGTGACAACATTTTTTGTAGATACAGCAGAGAAAAAAAGGAAAACAAAAGGAGAATCATAAGAATAGCAACCAAGGATGGCAAGCAGGCAGAAAATTATAGCGAAAAAGCAGAGATTCTAAACAGTTTCTTCGGCTAAGTCTTCACAAAAGACGGCAAAGACAATGGACCCAAAATGCAGAACACAGGCAGACTCACTATAGAAGCAGATGATGGACCATTTACAAGAGACGGTATCTGAAAAGAGCTTCTCAAGTTAAAAGCAAATAAAGCAATGGACCCAGATGAAATCCACCCTAGAATTCTGAAGGAGCCTGTACAGGAAATTGCAGTCCCACTGGCAGAATTATTCACACAGTCTCTAGAGATGAGGAAATACCTCAGGACTGGAGAAGAACCATAGTGGTACCCCTGCACAAAAGTGGAAGCAGGGAGGAGGCCGGAAACTACCAGCCAGTAAGCTTGATCTCAGTAGTGGGGAAGCTTCTGGAGTCCCTGCTTAAGGAAATAATAGTGAAGTTCCTCATGAAACAGGACAGCTAAATACCAAACATCATGGATTTACAGCAGGATGGTCATGTCAAATGAATATGATAAAATTCTTTGACGGAGTCTCCAAAATAGTGGACCAGGAAGGGGCGGCAGATATAGTTTATCTAGATTTCAGCAAGGTTTTTGACTCTGTCCACCACAGAAGATTGGTCAATAAGCTAGATCACTCCAGATTAGGGCACAAAATAGTCAAGTGGGTTCAAAACTGGCTCCACATTAGAATACATAGGGTCCTAGTCAATGAAACACTATCTAGCAAGGGAAGGGTGATCAGTGGTGTGCCTCAAGGATCTGTCCTTGGCCCAATCCTCTTCAATATACTCATCAGCGACATTGCTGATGGCCTGCAGGGTAAGGAATGCCTGTTCGCAGATGACACAAAGCTCTGCAACAGGGTAGATAAAATTGAAGGATCGGCAGCAATGGAAGCAGATCTAAAGAGCCTAGAAGTATGGTCTAGGGTCTGGCAGTTGACATTCAATGCCAACAAGTGCAAGGTCATGCACCTAGATAAAGGAAACCAAAGGAAAATATACACACTCGATGGTGAACAATTAACAGAAACAAAACTCAAACAGGACCTTGGAGTGCTTATTTTCAGTGATTTAAAGGTGGGTAGACAATGTGAAAAGGTGGCACAGAAAGCTAGTAGCATCCTCGGATGTATTGGCAGGGGCATTACAAGTAGGAAGTGAGAGGTCATACTTCCTCTGTGCAGGTCCTTTGTGAGGCCACATCTCAAGTACTGCATACAGTTCTGGAGGTCACACCTAAAAAAGAGCATAGATGGCTTGGAGGCTGTACAGAGGAGAGCTACTAAAATGGTACAGGAACTGCACCAGGAGCAATATAAATCTACACTACAGCAACAGCAAATGTACTCCCTCGAGCAAAGGAGAAACGGGAGATATGATAGAAACCTTCAAATACATAAAGGGCATAAATAAGATACAAGTAGAAAACCTCTTTCACAAAAACGAGACCACGTGAACAAGGGGGACACAGTTTGAGACTAATGGGATAAGTTTAAAACCAACATTTGTAAGTTCTACTTCACAGAGAAGTTGATGGACCCTTGGAATAGCTTACCACCAGAGGTTGTGGAGGCCAAAACAGTCACTGCTTTTAAGCTAGCATGGGACAAGTACTGCGGTAATCTCAGAAGAAGAACAGAATGGGGGGGTAGGCAATCTGGGCAGACTAGATGGATCATACGGTTCCCTTCTGCCAACACTTTCTTATGTTTTTATTATGGGAATAGTACATTAAGAACTCTTGACTAGACAGAGTATGCATTATCTTCATAACAAAGAAGATATGGAATAAGTATATTTCTGTTAGAAAATGACAAATGAGTATCACATTTAGGTACTCTGCTGTCCCATGAAGGGGGTGTGAACAAAGATCAGTCAGAGGGTGCACAGTACATTGGTCACATCAAAAGTACATGTAAGCTGGCAAGGTGGTCCTGAGGGTTGAGGTGCTGGATGCCACACCTCGTGTCAAGCTGGCGACCTGGGTTTGGAAGCTAGTCTGAGGCGCTGGGGGTTGGCTGCAGGGAGAAGGTATGAGTGTCTGATGACAGCTCACCTTCTCCGGGGAGGGAAGGTTGAGGGCTCTGGCAATAGTATACCTCCAGGCAGTGACCAGGTGGTATTGTGCTGATAGCCCACTATGAATGGGGGTGGTGGGATGTGGCAGACGTTGGTGTGGCAAGCAAGGGAGAATGCGCACCCCCTGGACATCATTGCATGTCTGCGCTCACTGTTGGCAGAGGAACCAAGCACCAGAATATTGAAATGACCTGATGCCTGGATAGACGATGTCCCACAACAGCCCCCATGCCCACTGCCAGATCCTGCCTCCTGGGTCCTGAAGACCTCTGATTTTCACCTCCGCCTGCAGGTAAATTAGATGTGTGTAAGGAAGAGCTGAGGAGCTGAAGGCAGCCCCACCTTACGGGGTGAAAGCCAGAGGGTTTCCTGCAGGTGTGTTGTGGGTGGGTCAGAGGTCCAAGGGGGTCCCCAGGCAGAGAGCATCTCAGGCCAGGAGGGAGGAGCTGAGGGTGTCAACACACAACAGAACTAAAAAAAAAAAGTACATATAAAATAATTGATTGCCAGAGTATTCCATGTATTGTATGACAAAGATGCAATATTTTAGATAGTTACAGCTGCAGATGCATAAATCAAATTGGCTGCAGAGGCCCATAATTAACTCATTTGAATTCATTTGTTTGTGCCCATTGTCTAAAAAACTTTCTGTTCTTGTTCTGTTGTTTCATAGTCTCAAGTGTCTTTTGTGCAGAATGTGAGTGACTAACTGCTAAATATAATCAACTTCATTTTGAATATAAGCACCCCCAATCTGGGGCTTACCTGTTTGAGCTGTGGCCCCATTGCCCCACTTCATTGTTTCTACCTCCGGTCCACTGGACTGCCGAATCGTGACTGAAGGACTTTATTCAGGAGCCCAGGCAGGATTTGGGCCAAGATTCCCTCCCCGATTTTCATGGCAGCTGCCGCCAAAGTCCTTTGTTCCTCGGCCCAATAACAGGAGCGGGGCCGAGGTCTGTTGTGTTGGTTGCACCTTTGGGTGCCTTGGGGACTCATTCACCATTCAGTATGCAGCTTTAAGGCCAAACCAAGATATAAACAATAATGGCTGTGCATACAGTATCTGCACACGTGTGGCAGAACCCTTAAAGGAGCTGCGGCTCCCGTGAATGTGTTTGGCCATGCGGCCACAGTTTAAGGATATTTCCAGCTCTGGGGTAGGCAGCGGAGCTGGGATGCAAGTGAAAATGCCTTTGGCTGTATTATTGGTGGCATCTGCCCCTAAAGGGGGGGCTAGCCCATAATAAATATTAAAGGCTGCACAGGTAATACAGCGAAATATAAACAATAATGGCAGCCTCCTGTAGTTCTCCCTGATGAAAGGGCCATTGGAAAGGGGGGGAAGGGCACCTTCAAAGCGCGGGAACTGTCTGGCCAATCGGGATGGGGGGGCTAAGAAGTCTATGAAAAGGTGGCTCTTTTGAAGGAAGCGGGAGTCCCCAGGGAGATTGGAGAGAGATGGTGGGAAGGGCTGTACCAGCCCGAAGGCAAGCCTGGGTGTGCAAAGGCCCTGCTGAGCCCTCAAACACAGTTAGGCAGAGTGTCTATGAGTCAGTTAGCAAGCAGGAAAGAAGCTGAACTACTGATCTGTATTCCCAGGAGGCATTGAACCAGCGCTATTGTTCTGTAGTTTGCAGCCTGTAAACATATTGAGACTGTGTGAACTGTTCTCCCAGTCAGGAAAAGGAGCACCTGGGCTGAATTAGAGACTGTTTCAGAGCCCAACTTTGTTTGAGTCCAGCTAGACATCTAGGGTGACTACAGGCCTGCCAGTATACCCTGGTCTGATGAAATCCCCGAGGGGCGAAGATGACAAAAAGCTCGAAGGGCAAAAATGACGAAAGGCCAGTCAGGTGAATGCCCAGCTTGCTGCCCATCCACAGCAGTGTATGTGTTGCCTAGAAAGACTGTCTGCTTATACTAGAGCGGTACCATTAATCTGTGTTTTCTAAACATCCCCTGAAGACTTCAGGAACTGTAAGTACCTCTGGGCTGTGGTTCAGAGGAGTTCTGCTGCAATCTAGTTAGTTAGATAGATAGTAAAAGGGGTGAAGTCCTGGGTAGAACCTTGTAATCTGCAGGATAAGCCTGGGTGGAAGATTGGAAAACAAAGTTCTGCTGTGTTGTTTCAAATCCTACTGGGGCCCTCGCAAAGTTCTGCAGTTCAAGTTCAAAACCGTTCTCATCACTGTATCTCAATGCTCACTGGGCACCATCCCCATGTCCTCTGTTTAGCCACCAGCAACTTGGTGAGGTATCCTCTGCAACAGACTGTGTACCCCTTATGGCCTTGGGGAAAAGACGGGTGCACCCATGAGGAGGTATTGGGACTGTGGTGGGGGGCAACTGGGAATGACAGCTGTTGCCTGTTGTATTTCTTCCACTGTACCTTGTCCCTGTAATAAATCTTACTTTAGTTCATTTTAGCATTGTGTATATGGTTATTGTTTGGAAGTGTATTACTGCTGTGTGGGAAAAGACTCACTGTTTGTGGGAGGAGCTAATATTTATTCCTGGGGGGTGGTAACCTTGTGTTTTATCCAGGGGGTACTCCATACCTCTGCCCCAGGTGGAGGCACTGCACCACTCTTCTCCAGTGTAGCACGCCCATTAGTGAATCCAGGCTGGCCTCTTCGGGAGGTGAGGTTAAGTGAGACCCCAAGGGCCCAGGTACATACAAGGGGTAGTGGTGGCTGCTACAACTGGAGGCATCGCTGGGCTCCATTGCCCCAAATGTGTGTTTCCCATACCTTGATTTTGGAAAAGATTCTGGTGCCTCACCTAAGCATGACCATTGGAATGGCAAAACAAGAGTTAGAAGACTGGTGCAGAGGGGAGGGCCTGGACCTGAACAAAACAATTCTGGCCAAGGGATCCATGAAGGTACTGAAGGGACTGTTATTCTGGAATCCCTAGATGCTTTACAATGTTTGGGAAAATTGAAAGTGAGTGGTATGAGATATGATTGTGCAACTCAAAACACCACCGCCTTATTAGAAAGTGACTTGGAGACAGATGTGAGCAAACTACCTGCCACTATCAACCCAGAGGGGTCTGAGGGTGAATGGAACCTATTTATCAATGGGACCAGTCTGCAGTCCAATTCCCCTCCCTCTCCAGCGCTGGAAACAGACTGGGCAGAAAAAAGTTAAATTGTTGTTGGCAGCTGAGGGAAAAATTGTTAAAGAATTGCAGGCCTTATTTAAAGAGGAAAAGTTCACTCAGACAGTGCTGCCTAGTGAATCCAAGGCTGTGGGACCAGATTGGACCCCTTATTTGGTTGTGCCTTATGAGCAGTACAAGAGATTACGCACTTTCTAAGGAGCCATTCCCACTTCCACTGAAGATGATTATGACAGTTGGATGAGCCAAGCTACAGTACACAGATGGAACAAGTATGGAAGTGCAGGGTTGATAAGAAGTGTAAATGAATTCTGGAAAACTTTAGGGGTATGGCCTTGGATGCAATTCATTCCTTACGTGCCAGCCAGTCTAATTACACTGTAAGTGATCACTTGGCTATGCGGAAAAGAATGTTTGGAGCTATAGAGAGGAAAGAGGACCTCATTTTCCAAACTTGGGGTAACCTCCCAGACAGAAGGGGAAAGTTGTCTTATTACATTACCCGAGTGGAGACGGTGATACCTAAAACTGCTGAACCTGGAGGGGCTACCCCCATTTAGACTGCCCAGATGAGACTTGATCAGAGTTTAAGAGATGCTGTGTATTCCTGATGGATTTAGATATCCCACCAGGTTGAGAGATCGCAGAGCTGATCCTTCAAACTTCCGTCAGTAACTGGATGAAGTACAGGGGTAAGAAGTTCAAGAAGAAATTGCAGACTCTCTTCAGGCACCCTCTGGGAAAGCTGCACCTTTGTGGTCACAAGTAGCCAGCCACAAAGAGCCTAGTACCATCGCTGAACTGGGTATTGAGCTTAAGGAACTCAAAGAGTGTGTTAAGGCCCTACAGATGGCATGGGCACCCCATCTGCAGCGCAGTGCCTTGGTGCTTGAATGGAGACACCAGTTGGATCCTGCCTCTGTCCCAAGGGGCAGGCCCCGACTCTCCACCTTGCCCTGAGAAGGACTGTTTTGTTTCATTGTGGGGGAAGATGGACTTTTTGCACATGGGTGTGGTTGTCCACAGAATCTACAACTAGTAGATAAGAAAATAAAAATATGCCAAACCACGCAGCAAAATGACAGTGGAGCCCAGTGAGGGAGCAACCTGGGTCTCTGACTGTACAATGCTCCTTGAAATGGACTGAGCCTAAGATCCCTCCTGAGAGTAACTTGCCATCAGGATTATTGGGCCCTCGAGCAGATATTCAGATTTTTGTTGAAGTGCACCCCTGTAATGCATTGCTGGACAGTGGGTCACAAATCATTATCATCCACTGTACTTTCTACAATCGCTACTTGAGACACCTGCCACTCCAGCCATTGAAAGGACTCTCCATGTGGGGCCTGAATGACCCCAGGTAGCACTATGATGGTTACTGTATTGTGAAATTTGATTTCCTCAGAATGGGTTGGGAAGTGTCTCACATAACTGATGCTCTAGCACTGATTTGTCCAGAGTCCAAAGCTATGGATGATACCCCTGTGTTGATTGGAACCAATGCTGACATGTTTGGCAGGTTGGCCCAAATGTGCCAGGAGAGAGGAGGCACCAAAAGTTTACTAAGCCTGCCTCTACAAGTAGCAGTGAAATGAGTGATACTGGAACTTGATGACCCTTCAGACGCAGTGACTGCGCCGACAGATGAACCCATTGGGGTAATTTATTTATTTATTTAAGTCTTTGGTAACTGGGAAATGTGCTGATCCAGAGGACCATTTTCAGGCATGACCTGGGCCACATCAGGTGGCAATACAGGAGAAACATAATTATACAGTGAGTACAAGTTAATGAATATACAGACATCACTGGTGGATAATGCAAATTAACATAGAAAAAAGCAAATAAGGAGAGGCTGTACAAACTTTTTAACTAAAAACAATCAGTTCATCAGGATAATCAAAAAAATAAATTTTCAGAGTTCACAGTAAAGAAATGGTTCTACCACCCAATTCGCTGTGCCAAGTAGTTGATGTTGCAGAGTTCACTCATCAGCCAGATGGGCCTATGCTCATTATTGATTCTCCCCTTAAATGTAGTTTGCCAGAGGGACTGATGGTCCAGAGAGGAGTGATGCCACTCCCTGCAACTCCCTGGGCCAGATGAGTGACTGTAAGGGTGAAGAATTAAATGGAGAAACAGATTACCCTAAGAAAAGAGTGAGTGCTGGCACATATCTTCCATGTTGACAGTGTGACTGGAGTAGACCCTACTTTGGCCACTACTACAGAGATAGATTCAGGAAAGTTCGGCTTTGAAAACTCACCTATACCAGATCATTACCAGTCGAGCCTGAGTAACAAGTTGGCCAAATGCCAGAGGTACTCTCCTTGCATGAGTGGGACGTGGGATGTGTCTGTGAAGAAGAGCACCATATTCGACTGAAAGACGACCACCCTTTTATAAGAGAGGTCCTGGAGACTGACCCATGGGGAAACTGACGATGTTCAGTGCCATCTCCAAGAACTATTGATGGTGAAGATAATAAAGGAATCAAGGAGCCCTTAAGTGTCACCTATAGTGGTGGCCTAAAAGAAGAATGGTGCCCTCTGGATATGCATTGATTACTGCACCCTGAACAAGAAGACACTGCCTAACCAGTATACCATGCCTTGAGTAGAAGATGCCCTGGCTAGCTTGTCAGGGAGCCAGTGTTTTTCGGTACTGGATCTACGCAGTGGCTATTATCAGATTCCCATGGTGGAGAAAGCTAAGGAAAAGACAGTCTTCATCTACCCTCTGAGGTTTTATCAATTTGAGAAAATGCACCAGTGAATATTGAGGACCCGGCTACCATTCAGAGGCTGATGGAGAAAGCAGTGGGTGATATGCACCTACTGGAAGTAATTGTATATCTGGATGCTTTGATTGTATTCGGAAGGACTCTGGGGGAACATGAGGCCCTACTCATGAAAGTATCAGACTGGTTGGAGGAGTTCGGCTTGAAAGTGTCAATTGACAAATGTCAGTTTTTCCAGTCCTTAGTGAAGTATGTCAGCCACATTGTCTCCGCCAATGGTGTACAGAAAGACCCAGCCAAAGTGAAGGCCCTTACTACCTGGCCCAGGCCACACAAGTTCAAAACCGTGCAGTCTTTCTTGGGATTTTGTGGATGCTAGATGTTTTGTAAAAGATTACTCAATAATGATTTGTTCTCTGCGTGAGCTCACCCAGGAGTACCTGCCTAACAACAAAGGGAGAATCCATTCCATGGAAAGCCATCCTCAGAAGGAGTACTGGAATATAAACAAGCCTTTTGGTGATCGATGGACAGAACAATATGAAACAGCTTTTAGAGAAATCACCAAGTGTTTGAGTGAGGTACCTGTGTTAGCTTTTGCAGACCCCACCAAGCATATATATATATATATATATATATATATATATATATATATATATATTACATACAGATGTCAGTTTGAGTGGTTTGAGTGGTTTAGGAGGTGTCCTGTACCAGGAGCACCCAGAAGGACTACGTCCCGTAACTTTTGGCAGCTGCAGTTTGAGCCCTTCTGAAAAACTGTACTCTGTGCACAAACTCGAGTTCTTAGCCCTTAAGTGGACAGTAACTGAAAAGTTTCATGACTATTTATATGGCGACACTTCACTGTTAGAATGGTTCAATGTGATAACCTAAAGGCGATCACCATTATCACAAAGTCAGAGCACCCCCACACACCCCTACTTAAGGATTCTCAACTCCAGGGAGTGCATGTGGGCGAAACATTAAAAAAAGGTTTTCCGGGTGCAACAAAACACACCTGTGCTCGGACCTGAACCCAGCACCCTGCCCATCAACGCCACTAACCCACCCACCACGCCATGGGGTCAGCTTGGCAAATGACCGCGACACCACCCCTCACATTCCCTCCCACCCCTTGCTGTGCATGCTCACTCCTCCTCCCACACGAGTATGTATAGCGACATCCCGTCACTACATTCGTCGACCGCCCTATCCAGTTGCCCTACCCTACCATAGCCCCGATGACATGTGCCGGGGATTGGGTCGCCGTTATTGTAGGTACCCAATCGCCAACACCCATGTCACAGACTACCATTAGAACAGACTATAATCCTCTCACGTATGTCAATACATTTGTCAAGTTAGATGCAGCTGGACATCGATGTTATCTGCCTTATCTACAAACAACTGCAGCTTGGCGTATCGAAGCAACAAGAGCAATATTGATGCTGATGTGCTATCCAGACACCCTCAGCCTGAAGATCCCGATTCAAGTGAGTAGCTTTTAAGTACAACAGTGAAAGCCATGTGTTTGAAGTTGGATACCACTAATAAAGTCACCCTGGTCAATCATAACAGAACCATTGACATGTTGTGAGCCTCTCTAGATGCCATTCCTGCTGTCTGTCTCACTTTTACTAGGTTGGACCTATCATCTTTGCCCCAGTTGAGCAAGCCTGAATTGAAATGTGGCCAGAGGAAGACTGTGTTGAGGGAGTAATTCAAACACTAGAGGAAGGACTTGATGCTGACCAAGTATGTATAACTCACCCTAATGTATCCTTCTTACTGAGGGAGTAGAGCAAGTTGTTACTGAAAGATGGACTTTTAATATGCATTAGCCATGACAGTGCCTAACCTGAGTTTCCTAGAAAATAACTGGTACTGCCCTGAAAGTACCAGAAAGCAGTAATCACATTATCGCATGATGATATGGGTCATTTGGGGTTTGAACGCACCTTAGATTTAGCGAGAGCCCAATTCTATTCACCACAAATGATGAAAGACTTTGAGAAGCATTGTAATACCTACATCAGATGTATAAAAAGAAAGACTCTACCTAGGAGAGCTGCACCCCTGGTGAACATAAAGACAAGTGGACCATCAGAGTTAGTATGCATGGACTTTCTTTCTTTAGTGCCTGATGGCAAAAACATATCCAATATGCTAGTGAGAATGGACCGCTATGCATGTTATGCCCAGGCGTACCCTACCAAGGATCAACAAGCAAACACTGTAGTGAAAGTGATGCAGCAGTATTTCAGTCACTATGGAAACCCCCAGAGGATCCATTTTGACTGAGGGAGAGACTCTGAAAGCAGATTAGTCAGAGTTTCTTGCTTCTTATCATATTAAAAAGTCCCACACCACGCTGTACCACCCCCAAGGGGGCCCTCAACCTGAATGTTTTAACAGAACTTTGTTGGACACGTTAGGCACTTTGGATCCTGCCCAAAAGTCAAATTGGAGCCAGAAAGTGAGTTCATTGGTGCATGCATATAACTGTACTAAAAATGACACCACACAGAAGTCATCTTTCTACTTAATATTTGGTCGAGATGGACTTTCAGCCAATGTGTCACTGAGGAAATGTACCTAGAGTACACAAGGAGACTACAACAACAGTTGCAAAAAGCTTATCAACTTGCCTCTGAAGTTGCAGCCAAAAACAACAATGCAAACAAGAACAGGTATGATAAAGAGTTCATCACCAGGTACTAGAAGTGGGAGACTGTGTCCTTCTGAGGAACTTGGGTCTGCAATGCAAGCACAAGATGCAGGACCATTGGGTGCCAGAAGCTTATATAGTGTTGGAACAAGTACCAGACATGCCTGTCTACAGGATTTGCCAGGAACATGGTAGCGGCCCAGGAAAGACTGTACATAGGAACCATTTTTCTACCTATTGGAGAACTTGTGCCTAACCTGGCATCAGAAAGTGAACACCCAGTGTCATGGAGACCAAAAACCAGGCGTCAAACCTCCCAGCAGCAAAATGAGAAGGCCCAGCATGATTCAAATACCCTGGCTACAGCGACTGCACCAAAGCCTATGACTGGTCTGTCAGACAGTAGTGATGATGATGTCTCATACTGCCCACAGGTGCCATATCTGACTCAGTGTTCTTCTAACCCACAGATGGACTGGAGAAACTCAAGGCCATCCACCAGTGCTGCCCCTGTTGAGGACTTTGTCACTAGTGAACTGCCACATCCATTAAACTCTGAAGCTATACCTTTTGTACCTGAAGAGAAGCCCCTTGAACAAATTGTAGAGCATATGATGGACCATGAAATGGACTTAAATTGTGATGAGCAAATTCCAGAAAGTGAAGCAATTCCTGTTATCCTGACAATGCTCTTGTGTTGGACACAGAGCTGGAAGAGGAAGGCATACTACCTGTTCCTGAGGAAAATACAGTGTTGCTCAGAAAGTCTGGATGGGAGCCCAGATCCATCATTAAGCTCACTTATGACACCCTAGGTGCCTCCTCTGATACCCCCCCTTCATGAGATTCACAAATGCATTGTCCCTATGATATATCCCCCAAGTGTGTTGCAAAATGGTCAGAGTGGGAAAGTATAATTGTCAGACCATTAACTACTGTTGCTAGACAGGCATCAATTGTCTAGCTATAAAATATTCATTTTGTATGTATGTGTAACTAGCCTGGATAGTTTGGAGTCAGGTGTTTGTTAGAAATGTATATAATGTTGCGTTGAATTTTATTCCTTTGCCCAAGGGACTAGATGGGTAATGTCTTGGCGAGGACGCCTAGAATTTGACAAGGAGAGTGTGTAAGTGCCCTCAATTTGGGGCTTACTTGTTTGGGCTGCGGCCCTGCTGCCCCACTGCATTGTTCCTGCCTCTGGTCCCCTGGACTGCTGAATCGTGACTGGAGGGCTTTATTCAGGAGCCCTGGCAAGATTTGGGCCAAGGTTCCATCCCTGATCTTTTCGGCAGCCACCACCAAAGTCCATTGTTCCTCAGCCCCATATGGGGAGCAGGGCTCAGGTCCATTGTGTTCTCTGCACCATTGGGCACCTTGGGGACTTGTTCCACATTCATTATGCAGCTTTAAGGCTGAACCCAGATGTAAATAATTATAGCTGTGCATGCATTATCTGTGCATGTTAGGTTGAAACTTTAAAGGATCTACGACTCCTGTGAATAGTGCTTGGCTGAGTGGCCACAGTTTGAGGATATTCCTAGCTCCGAGGTAGGCAGTGGAGCTGGGATGCAAGTGGAAAATGCCTCCTGGCATAGTACTGGTGGCATCTGCCCTTAAAGGGGGATGGGACTTATAATAAATAATAAAGACTGCACAGGTAAGGCAGTGAAATGTAAACAATAATGGTGGTCCCCTGTAGTTCTTCCTGCTGAAGCTTTTGGGAAGGGGAAAGGTCACCTTCAGAGCCCAGGAACTTACTGGCCAATCAGGATTGGGGGCTAAGAAGTCTATAAAAAGGTGGCCCTTTTGAAGGAAGAGGGAGTTCCCAGGGAGATCGGAGAGAGACAGTGGGAAGGGCTGCAACAGCCAGAAGGCAGGCCTGGGTGCACATTACACAAAGAACCCACTGAGCTTTCAAAACAGTTAGGCAGAGCTCCTATGAGTCAGTAAGTAAGCTGTGAAGAAGCTGAACTGCTGATATATATTCCCAGGGGGCACTGAACCAGCACTGTTGTTCTGTAGTTTGCAGTCTGTAAACTTATTGAAGCTGTGTGAACTGTTCTGCCAGTCAGGAAGAAGAGCATCTAGGCTGAATCAGAGACTGTTTAGGAGTCCAACTGTGTTCAAGTCCAGTTGGACATTCAGGGTGCCTACAGGCCTACTAGTATACCCTGGTCTGATGAAAAGCCTGAGGGGTGAAGATGACGAAAGGCCAATCAGGCGAATGCCCAGCTTGCTGCCATCCACAGTGGCAGATGTGCTGTCCAGAAAGACTGTCTGCTGATACTTGAGCAATACCATTAATGTGTTTTCTAAACATCCTGAAGCCTTCAGGAACTGTAAGTACCTCTGGGCTGTGGTCCAAGGGAGTTCTGCTGCAATCCAGTTAGATAGATAGGTGCTGCAGTCCTGGGCAGAACTTTGTAATCTTCAGGATAAGCCCAGGCAGAAAAATGACAACCAAAGTTCTGCTGTGTTGCTTTGAATCCTACTGGGGCACTCTCAAAGTTATGCAATTCAGGTTCAAAACTGTTAACATCACTGTATCTCCATGCTCACTGGGCACCATCCCTGTGTCCTCTGTTTGGCCACCAGTAACTTGGTGATGTATCCACCGCACCAGACTGTGTCCCCCTTATGGCCATGGGGGGAAAGACGGGTGTCCCCATGTGGAAGTATTGGGACTGTGGGGGATACAACTGGGAATGAGAGCTGTTTCCTGTTGTGTTTCTTTCTCTGTACCCTCTCCCTGTACTAAATCTGTGTTTAGCTTATTTTGTACATGGTTGTGTCTGGAAGTGTATTACTGCTGTGTGGGAGAGTCTCACTGTGTGTGGAGGAGCTAGTATTTATTCCGGGGAGTGGTAACCTTGAGTTTTATCTGCTGGTCACCTATATCAGTACCCCAGGTTGAGGCACTGTGCCACTCTCTCCAGTGTAGAATGCCCATTAGTGAACCCAAGCCGGTCCCTTCAGGAGGTGAGGTTAAGTGAGACCCCAAGGACCCTGGTATAGCCAAGTAGTAAGTGATGGTAATTACATGAATATTATGTCAGTTGTGAAAATAGTAAGCCACATTTTACCACTGTACAAAAAGAGCAACTTGTTCTGCTGCAGGTAGAACTAGCACCATATAGTACTCACTTTTTAGGAAAATATTTGACATCATGGTCAGTTTTCTGTTTTGATTAAACATAGAAACATAGAAACATAGAAGTTGACGGCAGATAAGGAGCGCAAGGCCCATCCAGTCTGCCCATTTCTTTTTCTACCTTATAAATGTGCCTTCGGCCTTTGCTCTGTCAGTGACCTATCTATTCATAGTCATTTGTATTGCTCCCGTATGCCTATCCCATGCCTGTTTGAAGCCCTGCACTGTATTCATAGCCACCACTTCTTGTGGTAAGCCATTCCATGCATCCACCACCCTTTCTGTGAAAAAGAATTTCCTCACATTCCCCCTTAATCGGCCTCCCTCTAATCTCATGCTGTGTCCTCTTGTCCTGCTATTTTTCTTATATTTAAACATGTTAGACTCTTTCACCTTGTTTATGCCCTTAAGGTGTTTTGAATGCCTCGATCATATCACCTCTCTCCCTCCTTTGCTCAAGGGTATACATATTGAGCTCCGTTAATCTGTCCTCATGTGTCTTCTGATGCAGTCCCTGCACCATTTTGGTTGCCCTTCTCTGGACTGCCTCAATTTGGTTAATGTCCTTGTGAAGGTGTGGCCTCCAATACTGCACGCAGTACTCCAGATGGGGCCTAACCAGTGTCTTGTACAGAGGGATTATTACCTCCCTCTTACGACTTGTGATACCCCTACTAATACACCCTAACACCCCCTAGCCTTACCTACTGCTTTAGAGGTCTGCTTGGATGATTTTAGGTCATCAGTGATGATGATGCCCAAGTCTCTTTCTTCCTTTGTGACTGCTAGCAACTCCCTCCCAGCCTATAGGTGGCTTCAGGGTTTCTCTTCCCTATGTGCATGATTTTGCACTTCTTTGCATTAAATCCCAGTTGCCACTCTTCTGACCATTCTGCTAGTTTATCCAGATCTCTTCTCATTCTGCCCACCCATCTGGATCATCTACTCTGTTGCAGATCTTGGTGTCATCTGCAAACAGACAAAGCCTTACCCTCTAGTCCATCTGCAAGGTCACTAATGAAGAAGATGTTGAAGGACTGGCCCCAGGACTGATCCTAGAGGTACCCCACTTGTGACTTGCATCTCTTCTGACTGTATACCATTTACCACCACTCTCTGTTTTCTGCCCGTCAACCAGTTTGCCACCCAGTTGACCAACTTCTGACCCACCCGAGCCTACCCAGCTTATTTATCAATCTTCTATGTGGAACAATGTCAAAAGCTTTGCTGAAGTCAAGGTAGGCGACATCAACTGCTCCCCCTTGGTCCACCACTCTGGTTACCCAGTCAAAGAAATCTATGAGATTAGTTTGACAGGACCTTCCTTTTGTAAACCCATGCTGTCTTGGATCCTGTGCCCCTATGGATTCCAGATGTTGCACTATCCTTTCCTTAAGGAGTGCCTCCATAATCTTGCCCACTACTGAGGTAAGACTGACCGGTCTGTAGTTCCCGCCTCCTCCCTGCTACCACTCTTGTGGGCGGGATCACATGAAGCCCTTCTCCAGTCTTCTGGGACCTCTCCTGTGCTCAGAGACTCACTAAACAATTCTGCTAATGACTCTGCTAGTTCCTCCTTTAGCTCCTTAAGTACCCTGGGATGTATGCCATCAGGTCCATTGCCTTATCCAACCTGGCTTAGCAAGCTCTTGTAGGACCCTTTCTTTTGTGAAGGGAGTAGTGCTCACCTCCCTCCCCCCTGTGTCCATGATGCTGAGCTGTGGGCCCTGTCCTACCTTCTCTTCAGTAAATACTGAGCAAAAGTATCTATTTAGGATAGATGCCTTTACAGGGTCCTCCTCCTCACCTGCTCCCTTTTCTCCATTAAGCTTAGCAATACCCCCTCTGGACTTTCTCCTTTCACTAATGTATCTATAGAAAGTCTTGTCACCTTCTTTTACTGTTCGTGCTAGTGTTTCCTCAGTTTGGGACTTTGCCTGCCTTACTGCCTTACCTGCTTCCCTTAGGGCAGTTTGGTATGCCTCCCTATCTTCATCCCGCTGTGTTCCCTTACCTCATCATGATGTTTTGAGAATGTGTACTATATGAAACACAGAAAATGGGAAAACTCATTAGTTATCAAAATACCTAAGGCAGTATGCGGCAATAAAGAGCTTTCTGAACTTTCTCTACCAGTGTGCTTTATATCATGATTTTTTTTCTATATTTGAATGAAGGAAAGCTTTTTTTTAGCTTGAACTAGAAATCCTAGTAAAACATGACATAAGCTAATTATTTCAACATTTGTTCAAGTTTGTAGAACAGAGAAATGTTGTTTACAGCCACATTGACTAATGACCATCTAAATTGTGTTACTGGCCAACTACATAAGCAAAGAAAGCAAAGCAGCAAGAGTTGACTGTCATCAGTAAACTTCTCTGTGTTGAAATGTTGGTAAGAATGGGGGATCTGGGGAACTGCATGCATGTACTACAGACTGGATACAATTCAAAGTAATAATTGCCAGTCGTGCGTGCATCATTGCTGTGAAATCAATTGTGCCTAAACTAGCCTATAGACAACTTGAAACTATTTCATTCCATTTCTATGAAACTATTCAAATCAAGGCTGTATAATCCAGAGGAGTAAAACACCAAGCTCGGGGCTGGTCTGTCAGTACAGCAGTAGTGTTTCTGCTCATGACACTGGTGACCCAGGTTCAGAAGTGAGCCTAAGCCATTGGATGCTGGCCAGGGGAGGATGATTGAGCATCCCCGAGGATGCGCTCCTCCACAACCTGCTCCAGTTAATGGTTACCACATGTATGACCACAGGTGACAGTGCACTCAGCAGCTCAGCAGGACGGGAGAAGCTAGTGCATGATGTGAACCACGCTTGTATGCATGTTCGTGTCACACTCCAGGCCAGCATCTCAGGGAAGGGGAGAAAACAGGGGACATGTGGCAGGCCTGGGACAAGTGATGGACAGACCAGTTGCAGGCCCTGCACTAGCGATGGGACAGCCCTTCCACTAAGCAGATCCTGGAGAGTGGCAGATGGGGCCCTGCCACACCCCACCATAGAGGATAAGCCATGGAGCAGACAGGGAAACAGAGAAACATAAAAACATAGAATTTGACAGCAGATAAGGACTGCTTGGCCCATCCAGTCTGCCCATTCCATTTCTCCCTACATACACTATTACATCAGACCGTGCCAAATCTACATGTCTTTCTCCCTCACCCCTTCCTTTCCATTATGATTCCCCTGTGCTTATGCCATGCATTCTTGAAGTCAGTAAGTCCATGGAATCCAGGTGACGAGGCTGGGGTGATCTGTACAGAAATATAAAATTTGTCAGCAGAAAAGGATCTCTTGGCCCACTCAGTCTACCCAGGATGGGGAAACAAGCCTATTGGGAAGGAGGCAAAATAAAAATAGCACCAAGCTGTGAACCTGGAGACCCAGTGTAACAGTCATGGAACACCAGTTCCACAAGAAACTAATGCCACCTCATATTTGTTGGTCACCTGGTGGGAGGTCCAGCAGAAACTGAAGTGCTCTTGCCATGGTCAAAAGTTTTGTGACGGCACTCCAATATCTCACAAAAAGGCAAATCTCCTACTGTTAAATGCAATATATTTATTGAAGTTCTTCTCTGACTTACAGACAGTCATGGTGCAAGGTCCCAGTGCTTCAGCCCCACAATAGAGCCTTTCTCAGAGGGTGTGTCTTACTACCTAAACCACCACCCATTTAAGGTGAACATTTAACGTGACAAACCGCACAGTGTGAATGGGTCATGTGACCATATTGAAAACAAATATTCTCTACTATTTTAAAAATTCTAATACCAAATACATAATTAAATGCCCATTTATTTTATTTTTTCCATAAATTTATTTATAAGCCTTCATTTCATAGCCCAATTAAGCATCTTACTCTTCAATATTTAAAGAATAGAAGAGTAAGAAAATAAACACTGTTAGTATTACCAGTATTTGAGTCTTTGTGTGTTCTTTTTATTCATGTACTATTTTCCCTTTTCTTTCCTACAGGTTTTGAAATCTTCATATACCAAGACCACATTTTGAATCACCTTATCCCAGGAAGGACTGTAAGGGACACTCATATAGTGTTTCATTTGAGGTTGACAACAGGAGTTTACTATGGAAACAATAGCACTCCTAGTTCAGTGTATGGTTTAATGGTGGCATGGACCTCCATGTTTTAATTTGCCCAAACCAACCCGGGGACCTAGGATTTAATATATCATACAACCACACCTTCATCCTTTTACTCCATCCCCTGGTTACCTAGAATCTTCCTTCCCCCCCCCACCCCTTTCTTCCCATCCTCTAACACTTTTCTAGGGCTCTTGCCATGTAGGATATCAAACACTAGAAATAAATAGAAAGAGTCTCATTAGTATATTATTAGTGCACATAGAGTAAGCTAAGGGGAACAATTGCCTATACCCTCATACACACTGTACATAACCTAGAACTATATATAATAGCGTCCTGGCACCAGTGTTAGGTTACTAGCCAGTTTGTTATCAGCACATACTGGCTATTATGTGCCTTCAGTCCAGTTTCATGCCCCAAGACCAGCCTTGTAATGTGGAGGGCCTTGTGCCTGTAAATATGTAAATTAAGAGGCAGTATAAGCGCAATGGGTCAAGGCTCTGAGCTGCAGACCTGGAGCCCTGGGTTTGAATCCCACAGCGCCTAGAGTGCATACTGTGTGATCCTGAGCAAGTCACTTAACTTCCTTGTGCTCCCAGGTCGCATCTGGAAACAAGCTTTGGCTTAGTGTGCTACTCCTGGTTAAACAATGTTCTCTTTAACTATCTGCACAAACATTTAAATATGCATTACATTAGTAGCAGAGATTATTTTGTTAAATGAGCAGTTGCTCTTATTTTTTGTCTGCAGGGTGGAAGCTGGACATTGATAGGTACATAAGGGAGGAAGCTGAAGAGGAGCCAAATGGCTCAGAGGAAGAAGTGCTACTGTGCTATAGGAAGTGGGTTGGTGTGTGGACACCACCTGGCTGAGTGCTTACTGTGATTGGAAGTGCAGGCTAAGGCCTACAAGAGGAAGAAAGGGAGTGGTGCTCTCAGCAGCCAGACCACCAGTATAGTCAAGGAAGACATCTTAGTTGGCAGGTGACAACTGCCAGGATAAATACATAGGGACTGGCAGCCATTTAAAAAATTATTAGCCCTGAGGGGTTACAGGAGGTGAAAAATACTTTATCAGAAAATGGGGGTGGCTTAGCAAATTGGTGCCATCTTAAGCAACAACAGGCTGTAAAAGGAGAGAAAGAGATTGTAAACTGCAAACACACAAAGAGATATCTTTACCAGCAAAAAATAATTAAACTAAAGCTACATAAATGTGGCTCACATTATAAGGAAGAGAACTATGTAATCAGTTTACCACAGAATTGTGTAACTACAAAAAAGGAGCTAGTTAATGCTGCAGTGCCTGAGAAAATGAGACAGACAGATTTCAAACAGCAAAATGTCCACAACATTTTTACTAAACTTTGCCATTTATAGAAAGAATCTCACTAAGCTTGGACCATTTATAGTTTGAAGGGTGGGCTTTTTGATACAAAATAGTCCCATCTGCCTAAGGGGTCAGGAAAGGCAAGTTGCTGAGCTGAGAAGGTGGTAAACTAGATAAGAAATTGGTTAGGAGATAGACGACAGAGGGTGGTGGTAAACGGAGTTCACTCCAAGGAAGGGCGGGTGACCAACGGGGTGCCTCAGGGCTCAGTGCTGGGACCAGTCCTCTTTAATGTCTTTATAAGTTACATTGCAGAGGAACTGAAGGGGAAGATCTGCTGGTTTGTGGATGATACAAAATCTGCAATAGGGTGAACACTCCAAGAGGTGGGGGGGTTGAAAGGATGAGAAGGACTGAGAAAACTAGAGGGTGATCAAGGGTACAGCAGCTGGGTTTCAATGAAAAAAAAGTGCAAAATAATGCACTTAGTGCACAGAAACCAGGGTGGAGTACAAAATGGGAGGAGTGGTATTGATAAGTACCAAGCAGGAAACATCCCTGGGGATAATCATATCGGATAACCTAATGGTGTCCAGGCAGTGCAAAAGCAGTAGGGAGGATAAGTAGGATGTTGGGGTGCATAGGGATGGGTATCAGCAGCAGAAGGAGGAAGGTAGCATTGCCTCAATATAGATCACTGGTTAAACCCCACCTAGAATATTGTGTCCAATTGTGTCGACTACATCTCTGGAAAGACACAGACAGAGTGGAGGCATTCCAAAGAGCAACTAAAATGGTGCAGGGTCTACATCAAAAGCCCTATGAGGAGAGACCAAAGAACCTCAACATGTACACCCTGGGACAGAGAAGGGAGAGGGGAGATAAGATAGAGACCTTTAAATACCTCATGGAGTAAATAAGGTACAGGAGGGTAGCATTTTCCAGAAGAAAATGTTGCTCAGAACAAGAGGACATGCTATAAAGCTGGAGGGGGGTAGATTCAGGAGAGATGTGAGGAAGTACTTTCTCACTGAAAGATGGGTGGATTCCGAGGGGACGTGGCTAGCCGGTGAACATGGCAGACGTGTACTAGTCAGTTCCTTGAGACATCATCTTCTAAATGCTTTATCTAAGTTGTCAATATTTAGCCATCTTACCTACTCTTGATCCGGAACAGTCTGTGGGTGAGATGGCATTGGGAAAACACAGAAACAAGCAAGCCAAACTAAATTTTGATCCTCAGCAGCCGTCTAAACACAGCAGGGGGTCGGAGCAAGGTGGCAGGCCACAGGAATAGGAGACCATGAGTGAGAGTGAGCAGCAGGAATCTACAATGGCAGACCAAAGCAAATCCGTGGCTGACGTACCTGCTACATTACTGCAAATTCAGTAATTCAGGTCACTCCTGTAAAAAAGCTTTCAGCTTAGTGTGATACTCCTAATTAAACAACTGAAAAAAAAATGCAGCATGAAATGAAGGCCAGCTTCATAAATATAACTGTGCAGTTGACTCATCTGCAACGTGTTGTGACTGGCCTCTCAGAGACCTCTGCCACCCACAACAGACAGATTGTGGAGCATGAGCACAGAGTGGGGAAGCTGGAAGACTCTCTCACTGCAGTCACAGCAGAGCATGATGGGCTCAAGAAATCCCTGGAAGACCTGGCTGCATGAGTGGATGACCAGGAAAACCCGGTCATGTCATTCCAATTCAGCATTGTCGACCTCCCGGAGGTCCATGGAAGGCCGCAATCCCGCTTATAGAGGTGCGCGCCGCTGGTGAGTGGAGTACCTATGCCTCCCTGCAGAATGTGAGAGCTTAGAAGTGAGAGAGTGCATTGGTAGGCCCACTGCCGAAATCCAATGAAAGACCACGCCACTGTCTAATTAAATATCTCCGTTTCCAGTTGTGCTTGGAAAGGCCAAAGGATCTGGCACCATAACTTTCAATAATACAGAAGTTTATGTATATCAGGACTATAGCCGGGAACTTCAAACTCAGTACCAAAAATTTAATCAAATTAAAAGCAAATTCCACAGACTGGGATGGTCATTCGCATTTATGTACCCAGCTCACCTACAAACAGACAAGACAGGCCAATCTCTATGATTTTTCACTTGTCCCAAGGCATCTGAGAAATGGGTTGAGGAGGAGGAGACCAGAAGGGAAAGGATGCAGCCTGCACTGCCATGAATGCTTCTTGTCAGCTAAGTAAATGTCTCTACCTTTTTCTTACCACTGGGGGTCTTATTTCCTTCATCTATCAGTTGGGGTGTTGACCTGATAAATACTTTCACCATGAGGCTGTTTAGACTGTGTCTTTGAGGCGAACGTTTGGCGATACACATTAATGTTTGGAACCCATATCATGGTCTCGCATCGCGTGTTAGCCAAGGTTGGAATAATTTTCTCCCCCGACCGTGTCTGGGGATACAGGTACCAGCGTGGGAGCAATACTATCCCTTGGCTAATTTAACTAACCTCATCAGATTTCATAGTCTACTTTTTCTGGACTGTTCATTTTCGTGAGGGACTTTATGAACAGTTCTTGCCCTAACCCGTTTCTGGGTGCTCTCGGGGTCCTGCTTGAGAGACAGTAACTTCTGTGTATGTTTTGTTTGATAGCTGAAGAGTGGTTGCCCTAGACCTGACTAAGGTGCCACTCCAGTAGGTAACATATTAATGCCTACTTTTCAATGCATGTAACAGCTTAGGATTTATTCTTCACTATGTGGGTGTCTCACCATAATGGTTCATTTTTTAGATGGTGTTATTAACTATATTGCTTATTCTTTCTGCCTGTTGTTTGCAAGGGGAAATACTGAAGGCACCATTGTGCTGGGGGGGAGGGTATTGACAGATGGTTACTTTGTTATAGGGGGATACTTAGCTAATAATTGGGGAGCAAAGGGAACTGTTCATTGGGGTGAAAGGGAGATTGGGCCACCCCCATCCTTGACATGTAGGAATAAGCTGGCAGCCATATTTGGGGGGGGGCTACATGATCCCATCATGAGTCTGGAAACACACCGGGTTAATGTGTTTGGAGGGTGGGAAGGATCCATCGCTGCTCTGAGAGGGAGGGTGAGCGGCAATGGGTGTTTTTTACTTTTAGTTATAAAAAAGGTAGAGGCCTGTTGCTACTCACTGGTACAGATTTATGAAACTGGTTTCCTGGTAGCAGGACACTGCCGGGGGCACACTCGTACTCTCTGCAATTGAATTGGTACATGGCAGGCATAGGTTTATCAAGTACAGCGGGTAGTGATATAAGGGTTGCCACATGGAACCCTAATGGCCTTAATTCAATTGTTAACAGGAAAAAACTGTTGGCTGAAGTCTGTAGATCGAGGTGGCAGGTAGTTCTCCTTCAAGAGATTCACATGTCGGGTGGGGAGGCAAAAAAGACAGGGGAGTTCTTGGGGAGCACCTGAATCTCCTCCTCCTTCTCCTTTAAGGTCAGGGATGTGGCAGTGTGGATTCCTCAGGGCACGCAGGCTGAGCTCTTGGAAAAAATAACTGATCCATTGGGTCGTTATGCCCTGGCCAGAATATCTGCCCCAGAGATGGGGACCTTGTGCTTCAGCTCAGTATATGCCCCTAATGTGGAGGTTTGGGCTTCTTCCAAAGTTGATCCTTGACATGTCCAGATGGGAGGGACCCTGGGTTCTGAGGGGGATCGGTCTAGCCCCACCCTGATTCTCATCTCCAAGAATGCAGAAGCCTTGTGGGAGCTGGAAATGGAAGTTGAACTGATAGATGCTTGGAGACACCTCCACCCCTCGGGGAGAGATTATAGCTTCTATTCTCACTCCCATCAGTTATATGCTTGCCTGGACAGGATAATGATTTCCAGATCCTTAATTGAGATGTTGGGGGAGGCAAGATATGCGCCCATCCTGCTGTCCGACCATGCCTCACTCCACATTACCCACAGGATGCTTGGCTCCCCCTTCCCCCCAGGCAGTGGCGACTGGATCCAGCATTATTGAAGGATCCGCTCTATGTCTCCACATGTCTGAACAAATTAAAAATTTCTGCACTTTATCAAGAAAGGTGACTTCAAGACTTCCAGTTCCAGTCACTAAGGGAATGGCAGCATAGCCATAATGCTCAGCCGATACTGGGGTAAAAAAGCAGCCCTCTCGCACAAACAACGCTAATTTCAAGCTCTATGATTGATTATGCTGGAGGAACAAACATCCTGAGTTGATACCTGCAAAAATTCTGGGTGAAATGGCTGAAGATTCACTTAACGAGCACTCTGATCCTGAGCCTGAGACCGAGACCACAGACCCACAGGCCTCCAAACCACCTAAAACAGCAGGCTGCACTCCAAAAAACGAATTACACAAATCAAACTTATCACTATTTATAATGAACTCTGCTCATTTCATGCTGAAATCAAACAACTTTATGGAGAAATCCAGAAAGATATAATGCAACTCAAACAGAGAGCTGACCATTCTGAGCACCAGATAACCACCACGAGAATAATTGTCAATAACAGGAGTCGTTGATGCAGCAGCTTAAAGCCAAAAGGAGATGATCAAGGAGAGGCAGAAGGATGTGGAGAACTGCACCCGCAGAAAAAATATTAGGATTTATTGTTTTCCTGAAGGATCTGAGGGGAATGACATCAAGGACTTTCTGGCTATGATTTTAAAAATGGGTTTGGAGCTCCCTCCTGATTTTGACCAGTAGTTTGAATGAGTCCATCGAGCACTTGCTCCAAAACCCACATCGCTGAATGCGGCGCCTAAATCTGTGATTGCCCGCTTTCACTCTTATGCCATCAAGGAGCAAATTATAACCACTGCATGGTGCAAACAGAAGGTATTTAATGGGCAGCAGAGATTTTATATCAATCATGACTGCACTTAAAACCCTCCAATTACGCTGAGCATACCTTTCACTTCTCCCCACTCTCAAAGCAAAGGGCATTTAATTCACCATGCCATACCCTGCTAGACTCATCGCACGCCTATCCGATGGAGTTAAAAAAGAATATGCAAATGCACAAGAGGCTAAGGAAGATCTTATAACCCATGGCATCACTTTTCCTCAGAAGCAGCCTGCACCAGCTGTGAGGGAGCCTCGACCCCAAGATGGCAAACTCCGATGAAAGCTGCAAGAACACTAAACAACAAACAGAAAGTAGCTCAGGATTTACAACAGAGACTTAAGCCCTTTTGCAGAACCAGTACTTTAATAACCTGAAGGGACAAGGTGCCTCTGCATTGTTAAATTCTTCCAGTCTTACCACAGGTAGGACAACGGTTGGAGCTTGGGGGAAGGAAGTTATAATTAAACTTCCTGGTTTCAGCGACCCTCTAGGCCCTAGATCTTCTACATACTCCCTCTACACTGGGAGTCTGGACTCAGGAGCCACTTGGATTCATTTAGAACCATTATCTCCTTTCCTATTTTATAGAAGGGACCCCTTAACCTCTGCAATGTCTTATGGCACACATTGACTGTGGATTGGGACTTTAACCCAAAGGTTTATACAGATTTACTATCATGCAACCACCTTTTCCACAGCTCTTCTATAGACATTACTTTGTAACTATTGCTTTGATTTATAACCTTGTTCCTGACTGTAATAGTACTTGAAAGCAGGACTTCAGAAATAGCTTTACATTACTAATCCTGTTTTTCCCTTGGTGGCTATTTTGCCATTAGCCACCCTCTTGGATGACTGATTATCTCCCTATTTCCCAGTTTTTTCTTTTGATCCTCACTAGTTCTATTGCTATGTAATAATAGTCACTTTATGTTGGGGCCCTTTTGGCCTCGGGAGGGCCGGGAGTTATACTCCTGGCTTACCTCCCCGATTGTCAATCCTTTTATTTTGGCATTTGGGGATTAGCAGGGAGAGCTCATAAACTCGCCCCCACCTTGGAAGTCACCATTTTGTATATAGCATTTCTACTGTTCTTTGCAGTGGTTTTGTGCTTAGGACCATACTTTTATAGTTATATAGTTTGGACCCGGTTGGTCTACCATAACATATGGTTCCGCAGTTTCATGGACCATCCCTTATCATGCCTACTTACTGGTATTAGAGATTTGGTTAATTCTGCCTTGTTTGGAATGAGACCTACTTATAAGAATGTCATAGAAACTTAGAAGTTGATGGCAAATAAGGACCATAAAACCAGTCTGTCCACTTCTTTTTCTACCTTAAGAATGTGCCATCGACCTTTGCTCTGTCAATAGCCTATCTATTCATACTCATCTGTATTGCTTCTTATGCCTATCCCATGCCTGTTTGAAGCCCTGCAGTGCATATCCACCACTTCCTGAGGTAAGGCGTTCCATGCATCCACCACCCTTTCTGTGAAAAGAACTTCCTCACATTACCCTTAATCAGCCTCCCTCTAATCTCATGCTGTGTCCTCTTGTCCTGCTATTTTTCTTATATAGAAACATGTTAGACTCTTTCACCTTGTTAATGCCATTAAGGTGTTTGAATGTTTCGATCATATCACCATCTCCCTCCTTTGCTCTAGGGTATACATATTGAGCTCTGTTAATCTGTCCTCACATGTTTTCTGATGCAGTCCCTGCACCATTTTGTTGCCCTTCTTTGGACTGCCTCAATTTGGTTAATGTCCTTGTGCAGGTGCGGCCCAGTACTTCATGCAGTACTGATGGGGCCTAACCAGTGTCTTGTAAAGAGGATTATTACCTCCATCTTCTGACTTGTGACACCCTACCAATACACCCCAACATCCCTAGCCTTACCTACTGCTTTAGTGGTCTGCTTGGATGATTTCAGGTCATCGGTGATGATGATGCCCAAGTCTCTTTCTTCCCTTGTGACTGCCAGCAACTCTCCTCCCAGCCTATAGGTGGCTTTATGGTTTCTCTTCCCTATGTGCATGATCTTGCACTTCTTAGCGTTAAACCCCAGTTGCCACTCTTCAGACCATTTTGCTAGTTTATCCAGATCTCTTCTCATACTGCCCACCCCATCTGGGTCATCTGCTCTGTTGCAGATCTTGGTATCATTTGTAAACAGTCAAACCTTACTCTCCAGTCCATCTGCAACGCCACTGATGAAGATATTGAAGAGGACTGGCCCCAGGATTGACCCCTGAGGTACCCCACTTGTGACTTGCATCTCTTCTGACTGTATACCGTTTACCACCACTCTCTGTTATCTGCCTGTCAACCAATTTGCCACTGAGTTGACCAACTTCTGACCCACCCCAAGCCTACCAAGCTTATTAATCAATCTTCTATGTGGAACAGTATTGAAAACTTTGCTGAAGTCAAGGTAGGTGACATCAACTGCTCCCCCTTGGTCCACCACTCTGGTTACCCAGTCAAAGAAATCTATGCGATTAGTTTGACAGGACCTTCCTTTTGTAAACCCATGCTGTCTTGGATCCTGTGCTCCTATGGATTCCAGGTGTTGCACTCTCCTTTCCTTAAGGAGTGCCTCCATAATCTTGCCCACTACTGAGGTAAGACTGACTGGTCTGTAGATTCCTGCCTCCTCACTGCTGTCACTCTTGTGGAGTGGTATGACATGAGCCCTTCTCCAGTCTTCTGGGACTTCTCCTGTGCTCATAGACTCACTAAACAGTTCTGATAATGGCTCTGCTAGTTCCACCCTATCTTTAGTACCCTGGGAGATTATTATATCTGCTGATTATCTTCATACGAATACCACCATTAGATTAGGCAAACTGTCGGAAAAAAGAATAGAGCACCTGCTGAGTTCTAGATATTGGATCTGCTTATTTGTGGGGGACACTCCAGTTGCACCGGTGGGTACTTTATTTCTACCTTTTTGGGTACAACAGAGGAGAGGTGATTAGCTTTAATATCATGCAGTCTTTTTCACCAGTCACATGGCTACTAGGTCATTGATAGTGTCACTTAATATTAATGGCATTCACAATCCGATTAAAAGGGCCAGGTTGGTAAAATATTTAAAATCCCAACACCCTGACCTGATATTTCTACAGGAAACTCTGCCTTTCCCTGAGGAACATGGTAAGTTTTAGATATTTGGCTATCAAAAGGTATTATCAGCTTCACACAACTCGGGCCGTCGGAGGGGTGTGGCTATTCTAATTCCCCACCCCACTCTTTTCACCCTTCAAACCCTGATTACTGATAAGGAGGGATGTTATGTGATTGCAAAGGGGCTTCTTTACTCAAAACTGGTAACCCTGGCTTCCATCTATTTCCAACCGAATTCTCAACCAAAACTGGCTAAGACATTTTTTGAAGATCTCTTGTCCATCCTGCAGGGCCAGCTGATTCTGGGCAGTGATATTTACACTACCTTAAGTCCTACCCGGGATGCATGCCCCCCATTAAAACATAGAGCTTCCACATTACAAAGATACTTGGTTAAAACCCTCCCTAGCTTAGGCTTTGCCAATGTATGGCAGCACTTCAACCCTAAAACACAAACATATACCTATCAGTCCCCCAAAATGCAGAGTCTCTCTAAGCTTGATTACATATTCAGCTCAGTTGAGCACAGAATCCATACAAGATATTTATTATGGGCTACTCCATTGTCAGACCATTGGGGCCAGTCTTTCTGGTGCCTAAACCGTATGCTATTAAAGGACCCAAAATTTAAAGATCTAATTCAAAAGACCATACATAGGATATTGGCTGATAATCCTAAGGGTGCCACCTCGGATGCTATCCGCTGGGACACTCTAAAAATGGTTCTCAGAGGAGAAATTATAAAATATGCTTCTTATAAGAAAAAAATTAGAGAATGAAACCTTCTGGATTTACAGAGTGAATATAATGGTCTTCAGGAGTCTCGGCATGGGGGAAATAAGACTGTTGCTCCCAAATTAAAACTTTTAAAGAAAAAATTAAAATGTTTTTAGATTTACAAGCAGAACAGCAGCTCTTGTACCTTAAGCTAAACTCCTATGAAGGAGGTCTAAAAGCAGCCAAAAATCTTGCCAGGAAATTAAGGGACACCAGATCCTTTGCAAGGGTATCACACCTTATGGATCCCGACTCTGGCATACTTTTACACCACCCACAAGCCATCAGACAAGCTCTTGCCAAATATTATGAGAAACTATATAAGGAAGATCTTAACCCCCAGCCTGAACAAGTTATGAACTTTCTTAATCAAGCTAACCTACTGAAGCTCTCCGAGGCTCAGTCCTGAGTGCTCTTGGCCCCAATAATCGAGGAAGAGACCACCTCTATCATTAAAGGGGCTAAAACACTGAAAGCCCCTGGCCCTGATGGATACCCCATGGAATTTTATAAAACCTTCAACAAAAACGTATCCCCTACCCTCCTAGAGGCCATGATACAACTACAATTAGGACCTCCCCACCATAGAAATATGCGAGATAGCTGCCTTTCTAAAACCTAGGAAAAAACACAATATCCAGAATCATATTGCCCTATATCAAAATTAAACTATGATTATAAAATGTACATGTCTATATTGGCACACAGGTTGGATAACCTACTCCCTTCCATAATAGCTGACGACCATGTGGGTTTCATTAAAAAACGCCAGGCCAGAGATGCAGTGAGGCAGACTGCTCTTATCATGGAGCACGTCACCAAGCATAATATCACTTTGACTCTCCTTGGGCTTGACATGGAAAAGGCCTTTGACAGGGTCAACTGAGCCTTTCTGTGGTCCACCCTGGAACATTTTGGCTACTACTAACCTTTATTAGACAAATCTGGTCTTGAGTCTCCCAAAGCATATTTATAATGAGATGTCACTGTATCTAAACCCTTTCCCCTCACTAGAAGAACTCACCAGGGATGCCTCTTCTCCCCATTATTATTTGCTCTATATTTAGAACCCCTAGCCTTAACCAATAGAAATTCACCTAACATAACTGACCTCACCGTAGGAGAGAAACACCACAAAATTAATCTTTATGCGGACGATATACTACTTACTCTGACCTCCCCTGAATCATCAGTACCCGCAGTTTGGCCACTTTTAGAACAATTTGGGACTCTGGCTGGATATAGCATTAATAACACTAAAACAGAAGTCCTGACCTGTTCTTTCTGCCCTTTTCTTCTTTTTAAACTAAGCTTTCCCTTTAAATGGAACAGAATCTCAATGAGATATCTGGGGATACAACTCCCCTATAACCTAGCACACCTTGAAATGGTTAATTTTGAACCTATCACCCAACAAATAACTAAAGACCTATCGGGCTAGACAGAGCTTCCACTAACTTTTATTAGCAGGATAAAAACTATACAGCAAAACAACCTCCCTCGGTTGTTATTCCTTTTTCAAACCCTCCCCATAACCCCAACTAATACCTATTTCCATTATTGGAATAAAATCATTTGTCGATTAATTTGGAAAGGAAGGACCCCAGAATTAAATTTTCAACCTTCAGCTACCTAAATCAAAGGTGGCCTAAATTTACTAGATCTAAAATGTATGCTTCAGCTCTTACTGAATCCTATTAACCCAGTATATAAAGCCCCATGGAAGGACTTCAATTAGCAGTTATGAACAATCTGGACTCATTCTCTTTACTGTTTGGAAACCCACCACAATGTCTCCCACTGGTTCAGTTCATAGAATTTATAGCAGAACCTTATAAGACCTGGCTCACCATTTTGAGCACAGCACTCTCTTTTTCTGAAAAACTCTATTTCCAGCCCTTAACTGCGGACACACTTTTATTACCCAAACAAACAAAAGAAGTAACCAGATCTTGGTCAACCTCGAATATGGTATGTAGGACAACTGGTTACCTCATCTGGTTATCATCTTTCAGTTATATACAAAATCAGTTTAAACCTCTTTACTCCAGAATCGAGCCAAACGGGCCAGCATTGACTGTGTCTCGTGACTTCTGTTCGGGTGCCCAGGAATCCACGCCCACCCCTGACGCCCACCATCCACCGCTAACCCCTGAAAGCCAGAATCGAGCCAGAACGGGCCAGCCATGTGCCTTAGGCACGGGTTCGGTGCCCAGGAATCCACGCCACCCCTGACACCTCCACCATTTTCTGCTAACCCTGAAAGCTGGAATGAATGACCAGAACGGGCCAGCTGTAGCTTCAGAGGTCACGGTTCGTGCCCGGGAATTCACACCACCCCTGACATTCTCCACCATCTGCCACTAACCCCTGAAAGCCAGAATCAAGCCAGATGGGGCTGTGTGCCTCATAGGCATGGTTCAGTGCCGGGAATCCTCGGCACCCATGACGCCTCCACCATCCTCCGCTAACCCCTGAAAGCTGGAATCAAGCCAGAATGGTCCAGCTGTCTGCCTCGTAGGCAGGTTCAGTGCCCAGGAATCCATGCCACCCCTGACACCTCCATCATCCGCCGCTAACCCTTGAAAGCCGGGTAAGGACATCCACTGGGCTGGGAAAGCTGTGATCGGCTGCTATTGACCGACCGTGCTCCAAGCTGCACACTCATTGGCCTCTGGTTCCAGCCACTGCCTTCCGATTGGTGCTGCTGAATTTGTTCTTTACTGGGCTTGGCGCCCATTCACTTGCACTGCTCAGTGCCAAATTTTTACTCCTGGACACTACTGCCTAAACTCTTTCTTGCTTTACAAGAAAAAAAAAAATCATGATCTGTTTGTGTTCCCAGTAGCCACAGTGTTATTTAAATGTTTCTGCTTATGTTTCAGCAAGTTGCCAAATCCGATATACTGCACTAGTATTTACAGTAACCACAGTGTTCTTTTGAATCTTTCTGCTTATATTTGTGAGTTAGTTGCCGTATCCGATATACTGCCCTAGTATCTACAGTAGCCACAGTATAATGTTATATGTTTCTGCTTATTTTTAAGTTAGCTGCCATATTCTGATGTACTGCTCTAGCACTGTTTAGCTCACTTGATAGTTTTCCTCCTTGTTTTTGCACTGATAGCCTGCTCTTAATGCCCTGCCCAAGCCTGCTATTCTAACTCTAATCCTGAAACTGCTCTTGGCTTTCCCTGTTCAAGCCTGCTATTCTAACTCTCCTCCTGAAACTGCCCTTGGCTTTCCCTGTATTCAAACTCTGCACAGCACTCTCTGCTACCCTTTCTTGCCTAAATTTCAGGTCTTGCTTCTTCCTCTGATGTGCTGGTGTTGACTCTGGCTCTCTCTCCACTTTTGCCCTGCCTGCCTGCTCTGTCTGTCCCCTGCCTCTCAAATCTGCCCTCATTACTGGATTTCATTTTCTCACAGCTCTCCTCCCGTTTCCCTTGCCCTCTCCCTGTTAAATTTTCTTCAGCCCTTACCGACCCTCCCAGCTGGTGCCAGAGCCATTGTTTGAAGCTGATCATTTCTGGCTGCTACCCCAACCCCCCAGCTATTTCAAGCTACACCTTTATTCTTCTAAACTCTGCTGCCTCCACATCTCGCTGCCGTCTCCGGCGCTGTCCCCCCGCCCCTTGTTTAAGCGATTCCACATCACTGCCTTTTGTTTTTTCTCCTGCATAATTGCTTACTCCCACTGTCTTTCTCCTCTTTACTCCAGAATCAAGCCAGAAAGGGCCAGCCGTGTGCCTTAGAGGCATGGTTTGGTGCCCGGGAATCCACGCCACCCCTGATGCCTCCACCATCCGCTACTAACCCCTGAAAGCCAGGTAAGGACATCCACTGAGCTGGGGAAGCTGTGATCAGCTGCTATTGGCCAACCGTACTTCAAGCCGCACACTCATTGGCCTCTGGTTCCAGCCACTGCCTTCCGATTGGGGCTGCTGAATTTGCGCTTTGCTGGGCTCGGCGCCCATTCACTTGCACTGCTCAGTGCCGAATTTTTACTTCTGGACACTACTGCCTAAACTCTTTCTTGCTTTACAAGAAGAAAAAAAAATCATAATCTGTTTGTATTCCCAGTAGCCACAGTGTTATTTAAATGTTTCTGCTTATGTTTCAGCAAGTTGCCGAATCTGATATACTGCACTAGTATTTACAGTAACCACAGTGTTCTTTTGAATCTTTCTGCTTATATTTGTGAGCTAGTTGCCGTATCCGATATACTGCCCTAGTACCTACAGTAGCCACAGTATAATGTTATATGTTTCTGCTTATTTTTAAGTTAGCTGCCGTATTCTAATGCACTGCTCTAGCACTGTTTAGCCCACTTGATAGCTTTCCTCCTTGTTTTTGCACTGATAGCCTGCTCTTAATGCCCTGCCCAAGCCTGCTATTCTAACTCTAATCCTGAAACTGATCTTGGCTTTCCCTGTTCAAGCCTGCTATTCTAACTCTCCTCCTGAAACTGCCCTTGGCTTTCCTGTATTCAAACTCTGCACAGCATCTCTGCTACCCTTTCTTGCCTAAATTTCAGAGTCTTGCTTCTTCTCTGATGTGCTGGTGCTGACTCTGGCTCTCTCTCCAACTTTTGCCCTGCCTGCCTGCTCTGTCTGTCTCCCTGTCTCCCAAATCTGCCCTCGTTACTGGATTTCATTTTCTCACAGCTCTCCTCCCTTTTCCCTTGCCCCCTCCATGTTAAATTTTCTTCATCCCTTACCGACCCTCCCAGCTGGCGCCAGAGCCATTGTTTGAAGCCGATCGTTTCTGGCTGCTACCCCCAATCCCCGCTATTTCAAGCTACACCTTTATTCTTCTAAACTCTGCTGCCTCCACATCTTGCTGCCGTCTCTGGCGCTGTCCCGCCGCCCCTTGTTTAAGTGATTCCACGTCACTGCCTTTTGTTTTTTCTCCTGCATAATTGCCTACTCACCCCTGTCTTTCTCCTCTTTACTCCAGAATCGAGCCAGAATGGGCCAGCCATGTGCCTCATAGGCACGGTTCAGTGCCCGGGAATCCACGCTACCCCTGACGCCTCCACCATCTGCTGCTAAGCCCTGAAAGCTGGGTAAGGACATCCACCGGGCTGGGGAAGCTGTGATCAGCTGCTATTGGCCGACCACGCTCCGAGACGCACACTCATTGGCCTCCGGTTCCAGCCACTGCCTTCTGATTGGTGCTGCTGAATTTGTGCTTTGCCGGGCTCGGCGCCCATTCACTTGCACTGCTCAGTGCCGAATTTTTACGCCTGCCCCCTCACGACCTTTATTAAATAGTCTCTTCACTCCACCCCTGCACTCAGGACCCACCCCTTATCCTGCCTCCCATCCTGTCCCTCAGCTAAAACACTCCCTCTCCTCCTGCATTGCCCTGCTACTTTCTCTATTGCAATAAGCCTGCCTCACAAGCCCCTGTGCTCTCCAGTTTCTCCTATTTCTTTTTCTGCTCTGTATCATACCACCTTTATTAAATCACATCTCTGTTCTGATATGCCTCTCTATAGCAACCTCCTCATGTCTCTTCTAGCCCTCTCCTTCTTTCCTCCTCTATGCCATCTTCCTAATTCCTCCTACCCCTCTCCACCCCTCACACTGACCATTCAAGCTCATTACCAGCAACCCGGCACCATGGCAAATCCTCCCTACCCACACTTGTGGCACCCTCCTACAAAGGACTGGGTGCAAATGACAGCTCACGAAGCTGGAATGTTGGCAAATCGACATCTGCTTCTAGCCATTACCTTGCAGTGGGACCCTAAACGACTACACTGTACTCAACTTCACAAGCAACTGAGGCGTTATATGGCATACTATGAACTGCGTCAGATGACCCTTAAACTCCTGCTCCTCCTCCTTCTGATGTCAGGAAGTTTCCATACAAACCCTAGCCCTGTTTCCACCAGGTCAACAAATCTTGCAAAAACGGAGGGGGGTCTCACCATCGCCAACTTAAATATCTGCAGCCTCCTCCCAAAACTGGCCTCCCTTCAAATCTTTGCCAGTCAACACAACCCCGATATCCTAGCCATTGTTGAAACCTGGCTGACACCTAACACTCCAGACCATGCTATCTCGCTACAAGGCTACAGTATTTTCAGACTGGATATAATTACTAAAAGGGGGGGGTGCTATTTACATTAAGGACAACCTCTCTAGCCACCCTGTCTGTTTTTCCACCACAAACTCCTCAGTGCAATTTCTCCCTGTCAAGCTACTCCTTGGTGCCCAAAATAAAGTGCTCACTGTGGCCGCTGTCTATATCCCTCCTAAAGATCCAGGGTCCGGCCTCCAGACTGTACTTGAATTCATAAGATTGCAACCACCTGACACCGAGCTTCTTCTCCTTGGTGATTTTAATATTAATTGGCTTGCATCAGGCTGGGTCCCTCAAGGATGCTATTCTAGCAGCTAACCTAACACAGATGGTGAGCTCCCTGCTAGAAAAAACAACAAAACTGGAACTAGCACTCTCATAGACTGGATCCTTGCTAGTCACCTAGCCCGCATAAATAACACAGTTGTTCTCCCGGACTCTCTCAGTGACCACTCCCCTGTGATCTGTACCTGGACAAATAAGTTCTGAAAACCACCTCCAAAAACCATCTCAAGCAAAGTTCTACCTCATGGCAACCTTACTAAGCTCAAGGCCTGTCTCATGCAGCAAGACTGGTCCCTAATATACAATACTCTAGATGTTGACGCAGTCCTAGATTACTTTATCACTGCATTCAATGCTGCCTGTGACACCTACGCACCAGTAAAAAAGTGCAAAATCAAAGCGTTTCAAATCCCTGGCTCACGGCCAAGCCACTGGCCCAGCTCAAAGCTAGGGACCACCTCTGGGCCATAGCTAGAGCCACAGGCTCCCTTACGGATATCCAAAAGTATAAACAGGCACGTAACCACTGTACTAAACAAATCCGATTGATGAAGAACTCCTATTTCAAGAATGCCCTCTCCAACTCCTGGGGTGATGGGAAATCTTTCTGGGACAACATCAGAAATATCACGGGTAAGCAGTCCAAGTCCTCTCCCACTATAATGACTGTAGATGGAACCACTACCCTAGACCCAATGGTCATGGCAAAGGCCTTAAATGAAACTTTCACAGACCTCAGTGGGGTCCTCCCGCCGGACTTCTTCTCTGATACTGACTCTCCAAAACCAATGTCTCCTACTGCTTCACCTAACCAACCGCTTTTCCACTTCAGAATAGTCAAGGCACATGAAGTCTACAAATATATAAAAAAGGCTATCTCTAAATCCAGAGCAAGCAGTGATACTACTGACTTTAAACTTCTGTCCCTTACCCTGGAAGAGGTCCTGCACCCACTCACCAAAATTTTCAATCTCTCTCTCTCTGCCTTAGTCAATTTCCCAGCAAATGGAAGTCTGCTATAGTCACCCGAGTGTTCAAAGTGGTGACAAGTCCCTACCTGGTAACTATCGACCCATATCAATACTTCCACCCCTCTCCAAGGCCCTCGAACGTATTGTGGCTGACCAACTCTGACTACCTGCAAAAGTATAACATCCTCTGCGTGCAGCAACACGGCTTCAGGAAAGGACACAGTACGTCGACCACCCTACTGGAATTTTCAGGAGAAATCCACAATGCCTTGGACAAAAGATATCAAACCAAGCTGTTTTCATTGACTTAACAATGGCGTTTGATACTGTTCACCATGGCTTACTTATCACACAACTACACAATCTTGAGCTCTCGCAAGGTCCAGGTGCCTGGGTAAAAAGTTACCTTGCCCAACGCTCTCAAACAGTAAAAATCTCAGGAGTTCTGTCAGACTCAAATCCGGTCCTCTTAGGTGTTCCCCAGGGATCAATCTTAGGCCCTCTCCTTTTCAGCCTTTTCCTAAACTCTCTCCCCAAATCCTGCCCAGAACAAATAATCCTTTATGCTGACGATGCCATGATTTTTTCTTCTCATAAGGATCCGCAACCCTTACTCCATAGCCTGCAACTTGCTTTCTCCAAAGTTGAGAAGTGGTTCCTAGATCACAAGCTGGTCCTAAATCGCAAAAAAACAAAATCCATGCTTTTCTCCAGTCCACAAAACAAGAAAAGGCAAATTCCACTTACTATCAAAATGTACCCAGGAAATACCATTGAACAAGTGACAACATTTAAATATCTTGGAATCACCTTTTATCAAGGCCTAACCTTTGCAACCCACATTGATAACACAGCGAAAACGGTGAACCAGCGCATTGGTATCCTGTTCCGAAACCGACGGTTCCTTACCCAATCTGCGTTGAGGATTGCAATCCAAAGCTCTGTCATCTCAGTCATAGACTATGGCTTAATTATCTATGGCTCTGCCTCATCCACCGCACTTAGGCACATTACAGCCTCCCTAAACAAGGCCTGTCGGCTGCTCACTGGAGCGCAAAGACGCACTCATACATGTGAGCTCTACACTGAAACAGGATGGTTGCAACTCTCAAATCGCATAAAGTACCTTACCTGCTTGATGGCAAAAAAATCTACCACGGGCCTCACTCCATCGTGTATCCATGACTTACTATGCCCGAATACCAGCATCCGTCTCACCAGAAGTTCGGAACACCAGCCTCTCCAGGTCTCCCAATGCCGGACTACACAGGGCCAAAGATCCTTTGCCTATCGTGCTCCCAGCTGGTTCAATGTCCTAAGCACGCTCATTACATCCTCCACCTCCATAGGAGCTTTCAAATCTATGCTATACTCTCACCTTACAGCCTCTAGCTCCTGTGACTGCCTCGATTAAAGATTTTCCCTCCTGGCTGTTTTACTGTTTTCATCTTCCTCCTCTGCTCATTTCTTGACAAAGGCATCTGAGTTGTTTCCACGAAACAGCTTGTTCTGTGTATACTAAGTATTATTTTTCTTTCTCTCCCCTCTTTTTGGCTGAAGTTCTGACATTAATGTACTGTATTATACTGGCTTATTGCCACTTCATAACTTGTTGACCATTCTATGTAACTTGACTTGTCTGTACATAATCGATGTGGAACCTTTGTAAAGAGCCATGGCTCAAAGGTAATAGTTTCTAGAACAATAAACAAACAAACAAACAAACAAACTCCCACAATTTTCAAGCCCATATTACTACAAATTAAACAAGCATTTGTCAATGCTGAATGTTGCTTGCTTGCTTGTGCGTGTGTAGGTATTTGGAAGTCAGTGGAGTTCAAATATTGAAAATTTGCAAACTTACGAGCGTGCGTAGGAACTGCGCAATGCACGCTCGTGAAACAGTCATTTTTAGGAAGTTTGTGACCAAATTTTCAACATAGCCATTTTAAGACCTCTGCTCATGAACAGTGTCACTGTGATTTTCTTAATATGTCCCATACATTGATTTCGCACACCGACTGCGCCATTGTGCGCTAGATGGGTGGAAACACGTTTTGGGTAAGATGTGAAAAATGACAGCTGTACTGCTCATAAGGAGGTGTGGTAAAAAGACAATGTTGAAAATCTGGAGTGAAAATATTGAAAATTCGCAAACTTACGAGCTTGCATAGGAACTGTGCAATGCACACTTGTAAAACAGTCATTTTTAGGAATTTTTCCAGCAAATTTGCAACATAGGCTTTTGAGAGCCCACCTTATGAACACTGGCGGTGTCATTTTCGTTAATCAGTGCGAAGGTGATTTCACACAGTGACTGTGAAATCACCTTCAGGCCAATTAACGCCATGACAGTGAGAGCATTCATGAGAAGGGTCCCAAAACCCCATGTTGAAATTTGGTGCAAAATTCCAAAAATGCCTGAGATATGCAACAAAGTTGAAAAAACCCTGTTTATTACATTATACAGCTTACCGGCATTTCCTCAGTTCGCGGTCGGCTTTGAAGAGTGCAGACGTGTTCCCGGTCCACCGAAGATCATCGTGCCGGGCTCCGGAGGTAAGTATAGGGTGTGGGGGGTGTGGGGAGGTGGAAGTGCTGTGAGGTGGGCGCGGTGGCCCAGACAGCGAGGGACCATTTTGTGTTGCAGGTTTTTTTTTTTTTTTTTAAAAACAGGAGGACAATGCAGGATGTTTGCCACACTGGGGTGGGCTCCCAGCGTGGCACAAGGACGCTGTTTGGGGGGGCTGTGGAGCAGACGGGGATGGGGCACCCCTGTCAGCGATAGCATCTGTTGCCACGCTGGGGTGGGCTCCCAGTGTGGCACCATGTACTTTTGGGGGTAGTGGAGCCGACGAAACAGGAGGGTGACGTGGGACATTGCCACGCTGGGTGGGCTCCCAGTATGGCACAAGGATGCTGTTTTGAGGCGTGGAGCCGATGGGGGATTGGGCGCACTCGTCGGTGATAGCATCTGTTGCCACACTGGGATGGAGGCTCCAGCATTGGCATATCTGCTTTCGGGGGAGACAGTGAAGCCTACGAGGATTGGGCACCCTCGTCGGCTATACAATGTATGTGGGGGGGGCAGAGCATGCAGTGTGTGTGTGTAGGGGGAGCGCGCATGAGCAGGCGATATCTTATCGCTGCTCACTGAAGCATAGCTCCCCCTTTCAACTGTACGCCACTGCATTTTAGACTGCTGTCATAGACAGCTCCAGCAGCGATTGGAGAACTGAGGCCACGTCTGCAAACACACTGACTGAATTGGGGGAGGGCTGCCACACCTCCGAAAACTCGGATGATGGCACTATGTTTCTTGCACATGCGTGCAAGCAACATAAAAACTCACTCCTTCCATTTGAGGATAGCCTAGCTAAACTAGCACAGTCTCCAAACTATTTGATATTACTTATTAAAATGGGCTTAGAAGGGCAAGAACAACTGCACTTCACTAGCCAATTATATAAAGCCCTCAAAGCTGATAAAGAAGATTCTATAGACTACATAAGGAGGGCATGGGTCTCAGAGATACTAGATGACATAAATAGTGACCAATGGCAAGCTTACTCCCTCCAGGTTCTAAAAGTTTTAAACTCTTCCTATTGGCAGGAATTTGCATGGAAGTCCAGGACCCGTTTCTTTAGACCCCCATCTGTGATTGCCAAATACGGTGGCCCAGCAATGGGAACATGCTGGAGAAAATGTGGTCACTCTTCAGCTAACATAACACATATACTCTGGGAATGTCCCAAGCTGGGCCTTTTGAACAGAGATCCTCATAGAATTGAAGGATCTTTTGGTCACCAAGATCTGTTCACCCTCATGATATCTTAACAGCAACCCCACAAGGCCTGAAGATCTCCAAGCCAATCCTAAAAATAATTACAATTTTAATTTTAGCAGCCAAAAAGGCTATTACGAAATGCTGGCATACTGAGATTGTCCCCACAAAGGAATGCTGGAGAGCCCTGATGTATGAAATCTATTAATTAATTAGACTAATTGTTAATATTAACTCACGCACCAAATCCTTCCAGACCTTCTGGCATGCATGGGTGAATCATCAAGCTCTTCACTATCCTGATTTTGTCCCATAGCTAACTTTCCTTTTTTACCTGCCTAGTGGGACTGATATCTCTGCCCATTCTCCTTGAATAGTTCTTTCTTTCAGAAATGATATACTGTCCCTTAAACGTATACTTCCTATCCCTTTGCACGCCTTCACTCACTAACTGCTATTAATTTCCTTTCCTGTTCTGATAACAGACTTGGACTTATCCATATAGGTCATAAATATTCTAACTCCCCAAATCCTTTCCTATTACAGGCTCAACATAAGGCTAACAGCATCGCCTCACTAAATTGCCTCCTTGTAAGGGGGGATTCTAATCAGACAGTAAAACATTTTTGAAAATAAAACACAACTAACAAAGAGTTGTTCAAAATAAATTTGATTTCATTCCAGCATAGATGATATCTGAAAACATTTCCTCTATAGCTCTTAATCTTTCTTTATACTTTTATTAGTACTGATCAAATGTACTGACAACCTTGTTGAATTAGACATCACTATATAAGAGTTATTGATATTCTGAACATTATGACTCAGTTCTTGAATGTACTATGTATGTGGTCTTACCATCTGTTGTATAAATGCAAAAATTTTTTCATAAAAGGCAATTTTAAAAAGAAAGGTGATACTTCTAGCAGTACCCGGTGGGAGGCCCTCAAAGCCTTTGTAAGATGGCAAACTATATCTTATATCACTAGCATAAAAAAGTAACGAGGGTGAAATAGAGTTTCTGAGGACAAAGATTGAGGCCTGTGAAGCTGTGCATAAAAAAAGATCCTCTATGCTGCTCTACATAATCATCCAGAAACTCAAATGGCATTATAATGCCTTGTAAGATGGAATGTTCCATTATCCTGGCCAATGCTGGGGCCTACTTTGATGGGGACGGCGGGGGGACTCCTAGCATGGCAACTGAAGAAGCTTGAAGTGGAGTGCATTGTGTGGCAAATTCACGATGGAAAGGGATACTTGATACAGGATACCCCTGGGATTGGGAAGGTATTGGGCCAGTTTTATAAGACCCTATATTCATCTGAGTGTGCTCCCACCAAGCAAAGGTGTGACTCTTTCTTCAATGGGGCTCTGCAGAGCCACTTGGGGGGAGCCGCCTACTTAGATGCACCATCGGTTAGGCAAGAGGTATCTATGGCCCTGAGAGTTCTAAAGGGTGGTAAGGCACCAGGACCAGATGGTCACCCCATTGACGTCTTTAAATCTTTCTCCTCCATCATGCTAGACCCGTTGTATGATATGCTACTGGAGAGCCTGGGCAAAGGTGAGCTATCCCCCTCTACACGGTCCACCACCATCACAGTTTTGCCTAAGCCAGGAAAGGATCCGGCCTGGTGTACCTCGTACAGACCTATATCTTTATTAACATCTGATTATAAAATACTGACTAAGGTAATGGCATCTAGGCTGGAGGGGCTGCTCCCCTCACTGGTATATAGTGATCAATCTGGATTTGTCAAAGAGTGCCAAGGAAATTATAACATTCGACGTAGCCTAAATATCATCTATAGATGGGCCCGCACCAAAAACAAACATGGTGTTGCAGTAGTGGCATTAGATGTGGAAAAAGCCTTCGAGCATGTGGAGTGGGGTACCTTTTGACACCTTGAAAGGTTGGTAATTGGTCCTAAATTCAGAGGCTTGGGTGCGACACTTTATACTAAGTCACAGGCCTAAATTGCTATGAATGGTACCATTATGGCTTCTTTCTCCCTGGGTCGGGGCATGCGGCAAGGCTGCCCCCTTTCCCCTCTCTTATATGTACTCTCATTGGAACCCCTGGCAGCCACACTCAGAGCTCATACATAGGGGTCTTAGTTGGGGGGGGACAAGAACATAAAATTGCCATGTATGCTGATGGCCTACTACTACTACTATATATGCAAAATCCTGCACAGGATTTACCATAAGTATACCAATTAATGACCACATATGGGGAGATCTCAGGCCATAAGGTGAACTGTACAAAAAGTGGACTACTCCTGATAGGAATCAGAGGCAGACCTCAGTTAGTTGCCAGTATGGGAGGGCTGCAAATGGTTGATACGTTAAAATATCTAGGAGTATCCATCTCGGCCAGGTTGGGTTCTATGTATGCCCAGAACTACAAGCCACTCCTCTTCAAAATTTTGGAGGACTGTGATAGGTGGACGGTACTCCCACTTTCTCTACTGGGGAGAGTAGAGGTCATAAAGATGTCAGTCCTCCAACATTGTCTATATTTATACCAATCACTTCCCATCAAACTTCCCAAGGCACATTTTAAAGCCCTAGATTCAATTTTGCATACATGTCTGTGGTGGGGCCGTAATGCCAGAATTAAAAGGTCAGCTCTCCAGGTTGCCCCCAGGTCCGGAGGGGTGGGACTACCTAATTTCAGGGCATACTATTTAGCAGCACAGTTGGCCTTCATCCCAGTGGATGGCTTGGAGGCGGGCTGCCCCTGGCTGGGTTTGGAGGAGGAACTACTTTTGGGCAACCTCAAAAGTGACACCTTGGTAGCAGCTCTGGGAGTTTTATATCCACCCTTGGTTTCCAGCCCTTCATGGCTGCAACTCTTGAGGCCTGGCTTGAAGCTCACCAAATTATCAGCTCCCCAAGAGGGCATTCACCCTTGGTAGGCCTACTAAATGGGATCAAGGGTCTTGGGCACTGCTTCGTTGCCCTTATACAGAGAATTAATGCCTGGCAACAAAAAGGCCTAATATATGTGCTACAATTGCATGATGGAGGTACGTTGAAGAGCTTCTCCCAAGTTTATGAGGAATGGGGCATCCACCCAGGGCATTTCTTCGTCTACTTAAATGTTCGGTAGTACTGTGGTGCAAACCTCAATGGTCGTGGCAGATGAAGGCCCCCCCTCCCCACTTGAGGAAGAGATGTTTCATCCACAGCCGGGTCTGGGACCACTCTTTGTCTTTTATAGTACCATTCAGGGCAGTTCAGATTCAGCCACAATGGGGATTAAATAAAAATGGCGCCAGGATCTGTTAGTAGAACTAGACCATGAGACTTGGTGATTGCCTAGTTCCCATCTGCTTACATACTCTCTGAGTAATAAACTTAGACAAATCTAACTTAATTTCTTCTATAGAGTATATTTTACTCCTTCCAGACTGCATGCAATTGATGCATCTAAACCTAGTCTCTGCCAGAAATGCTCGATTGGTGAGGGAACTTTCCTGCACCTGGCCCTAACCTGCTCGAGGGCTACACCTTTCTGGCACTAGGTCCTCAGACTCATGAGTAGTATGCTTGGTTACAGCCCCTCAAAATCGCCTCTAGAACTACTGCTAGGGGCAGATCCATCACATCCCCAGGTGGGGGGCAATAAATCTTTATGGTCGCTGGCACTTGTCAATGCCAGGAAAACAATAGCCCAGGTGTGGATGTCCTCTTCCCCCTCATTGATTGCGAGGTGGATTACAAATCTATTGCCTTGTATGACTCTGGAGAGGGTTCAGCTTAATTCTCTAAGTAAAATCCATGATTTTGAAAAGACATGGCTCCCCCTCATCAGGGCTATAGAGAATGAAAACTTCCCAGCTTAGGCCCACTTGGGATTAACCTGCTTTTCTTCTTGGAAGGTATTCTCCTTCTCTTCATTTCGTGGTCTCTGGAGCCTTATTGCCTAATGGGGAATGAGATCTACGGACAGCACCAATATAAACTGAAATACACACACTTAAATATGGAATTGTTAATTGTTTATGTTGTACCCGCCTCCTACTACCTCCTGCAAAGGATGTGCATATGTGATAGTAGCCATTGTCTGTATTAATTGACTGCATTCTCAGTGTTCAAATATCAGATTCCTACCTAGAATGTACTAACGAATTCTGATCATAGTTTTGATGATTGTAATGATGTAGCGCTGCTCTACCTTCTCAATAACAATATACATATATTTTAATTTAATATACTTTATTGCATGTTTGTCATTTTGTAAACAGTCACAAACAGTATATAAACATGGCAGGATTTTTTTTTTATTTAATATAATTTATTGGATTTTTTCATTTTGTAAACAATCACAAACAGAATATAAACATGGCAGGACTCAATAAAAGTATTTTCGAAAAAAAAAGAAAGATGGGTGGATTCCTGGAACAGCCTTCCAGCAGAGGTGGTGGGGACAGAAACAGTGGTGGGTTCAAGAATACATGGGATAAGCACAAGGGAATTACAACGAAAAGGAAGAGGGAAGGGAGAAAGAACTGCAGATCAGGCACAGTCTGCGATAATAGTGTAGGTAGGGAAAAATGGAGAGAATGAATGGGCCAAGTGGTCCTTATATACAATTAAATTCTGTTGCTATGTGTGGTCACAAAATACTGTCTGCAGTTCTGAAGCTGGCAGGAAGGCATGGATGAAGGAGGAGCCAGGAGAGGTGTGGGCTCTTTGGAGGCACAGTTACTTGAGTCCTTGGGACATCCCCTCGAAGGAGTTCAGATCAAAGACATTGTGAATAAATTAATTCTTGCTCAAACAAGAGGGAAAGTGGAATTTAAGGGAGAAAGGAGTAATTTTTGAGTCATTTTCTTTTCAGAAGTAAAGGCTAAATGATCGATTCAAAGGGGATTAGATCTTTTTCGGATCTCCAGGCTATGAATAAGATACCATCTATGGATTATTACCACTATCTACAACTCTGTACCTACCTTCAGTCTTTTCCAAATTGGAAAGGTGTGTTTCCGGCTATAAGTCACCATTGTTAGCTTTATTACTTTCCTGTCAAACTGGGGAAATGTGGGAGCACCTGATTGGTACTATCTTCTCACAACTTTGTTCCTCTTCCACTGAATCTACTGTTGCAATTTTTCAGCAGTGGTTGACAGATCTGCAGATGGAGTGTGATTTTTCTCAGTGAGAGAGGTATGCCCTTTCTACCTATAAACTCTCAATGGTATATCTTGGAAAATTTATGTGGAAGAGTAGAATACATTTTTTCCAAGACCCTGGCTTCTTTTATTTCTTATTCAGGACCCATTGCTGTTTATTGGAGACTGTGGAGTGAGTAAGTTGCAGACCAAGTTCATGTTTCTGGTCATGTCCCTGTCTGGATTTATATTGGTCAGAGATTTCATGTGTGATTGCTCACATTTTTTATGATACTTCCATATTGTCTCCTATATTGGTTTTGTTACATAGTCATATGGTTGATTTTCCCTTGTGGGGTGGGCAGTTCAAATTGTTATTAATCTGATTTATGCTAAAAAATTATTACTGGGTTGTGGGATCAGCCTCACCCTCCTCAGGTGACTCAGTGGAAAGCATTCTTCAACATTATTATTTAATTTTTATTTATTTTTTGACATCTAGGATTATAAATACCTTTGAGCAGAAATTGCTCATTTACAAAGGTTCCACGTTGAAGGAATGGGGGGGGGTATACATACATACAAAGGTCGACATAATAATACATAGTTACACAATAAAAAGAAGCAAGAGATTCAAGCTTAGGAAATTTCAGTAATTCAAAATGTGCCAAATGTTAGGTAGCATGATGTAAAAGCCATGGACAATCTTAGAAATTAACGCTGCAGGTGGGGGGGGGGGGATGCAGGCAGGAAGGCCGTTGTCGGAGGGTAGAGGGTGAGGATAAGAGCTCTATAGGGGAGGGAGAGGAGGGATAAAAGTCAGGAAATGCCTAGGGGGAGAGGAAAGTGAGAGGGGGCAAGGGAGTGGGCAGGTGAGGCAGGTAGAAGGGAGGGCAAGGAGGGAGAGGTAGCTACTTATAGGCAGGAATGGTGTAGTTTTGCCTAATTCAATCTTTGTCTGTATTTGAAGAGATCTGGAAGTGATGGGTGCTCTGTAAAGTTGGTACTGACCCTGAGTTTGTTCCAAAGGGAATGTTATTATCTTGCTGGGGTTTTTAATTTATTTATTTATTTTTTGCTTTGTTGTGGATACCCTGGTTCTGCCCTTGGGCTTTCTCTCTTGTTTTTACTGGCTATTATATATTTTTTCTGTTCTCTGTTCAATTAATGAGACTATAAATGATGTAATATCTTTACCCTGACATTGATTGTACTGTAGTAGTTGGCATTTTTCTTGATTATCACGTTTAATGTTTTTTTTAATAAAGATGTTCTTATAAAAAAAGTAAAACTAAAGTTACACTGCACACTGGAGGTTTTCACACTGGGGAAAACTTCAAGTAGTGATTTGGGGTTCCCCTGACAGAAATTGATTACAATAAACACTGTATAGGTGCCGGAGCCTATGGTTGCGGGGGGAGGGGGCTGTTGCATCTCCACTTTTGCCCATGAGCATTCAAAGTACTCCTTTTAAGCATGCAAAGTCAGGAGGGAAGCAATCATTGCCTGCTTTGTAATTTTTTGTCTGCAGTCCAGTTTACAATCATGAGAGCAAAGACCCTATAACCCTCCCTGAGTGGCCTATTATTTCAAAACCATGGGAAAAGGAGCCATATACTCCTCCACAGTAAGTGGAGTGGCTGACCCCTTTTCAGGGTTTGCTGATGATTGGCTACCTTCCAGCAGCGTTGCCAGAGTAATCTCAACATGAGCACCAGTCTTTCATTGTGATGGCAGGTGGCATAGTGAGCATTGTGGTGGTAGCAGCAGAGTGGTGAGGTGGCTGCAGCATGCAGCAGCACCGACTGGACGTGGAGGGAGTGTGGGACATAGCAGTATAAACTGGGGGATCTGAGGCAGGAAGTGGAGGACATGTCTATCAGCTGGCAGTCACTGGGGAGTGGGCAGGTGCTGTAGCTCACTAAGGTAGATGTGTCCACTAATCAGGAAGGACAGGGAGGGAGTCTGACATGATTTGTTTAAGGAAGTCACTAATGATGGCTCCTGGGTCCCTTTCCTCTGATGTTGTGTCCAACTGAACCCCTCCCATCCAATACTCTGTTCTTAGGTTTTGTTCCCTAGGTACATCACTGCACTTCTTAGGATTGAATTTCAGTTACCATACTTCTTACCAATTTTCCAGCCTTTGCAGGTCTTTCTCTATAATTCCTTAATTCCCTCCATGTTGTCAACTCTACCACAGAGTTGAGAATCATTTGCGGAAAGATAAAAGCTATGTTGGGGTCCTTCTCCCATGCTACTGATGAATATATTGAAGAGGACTTGGCTCATGACAGATCGTTGTGGTACTCCACTGGTGACTCTCTTCCCACTGATCTGACCCCATTCACCGTGACTCTTTGTTGCCTCCTCCAACCAACTACCTACCCACTTTACTATTTTCATAACTGTTCCCAGATCCCCCATCTTCTTCAGCAGTCTCCTGTATGGCACAGAGTCGAATGCCTTGCTGAAGTCAAAACAGAGTAAGTCTACTACTTGCCCCTTGTCATCACTCCTGGTTACCCAGTCAAAGAATAGTATTAGGTTGGTCTGACAAGACCACTCTGCTACAAACCTGTGCTACTTACTATCCTGAAGCCCATTTTTCTCCAGGTATTCAACTAAGTCATCTGTGATTAGTGTTGCCATCGTTTTTGCTACCACGAAGGTAGGGTTTGATGGGTTTATAGATTACCAGATGTTCCTTGTCCCCTCCCTTGTGTGGCAGAATTATGTCCACCATTCTCCAATCCTTGGGTACTACCCTTGATGCAAAGACTGCTATTACACACTGATGCCAATTCCTGAGTACCCTCAGATGCATCCCATCTGGCCCTGGGACCTTGTTTACCTTGAATGCTGCTAACCCTTTTCTGACTCTTTCACTAGTATATTTTTGCAGCCTTATTTCTAGAGCTCACTCTAACAGCTGCCTATATCCTGCTGACAAGGGCCCACTGTTCTCTGTAGTGAATGCTGAGTAGAAGTAGTCATTCAGCATGGCTGCTTTCTGCCCATCTTGCTCTATTACCCTGCCACCCTCCTTTAGCCTGACTATTCCCCCATCTTTCTTTTTCCTTATATAGCTAAAATGTTTTCTCTTCCTTGACCCTGCCTGCATTACACAGTTCTGTGTCTGCCTTTGCAATCTTGACTGCTCTCTTTGGCCTATCTAGTTCTTTCTGATACATCCCAGTCTTTGTTCCCTGTTTTTCATTGTACCTTATTAAGACATTCTATTTAACCCTTGCTGCCTCCCTGACCTTTTCAGAGAACCAAACTGGGTTTTATGCTTGTTTCTCTTGAGAACTGTTCTTGTGTAGTTTTTTTTATTTTGGTCTCGAGAATGGCTTTTTTTGTAACCCTCCATCTCTCTTCCACCCCACTGAGTCTGTCTTCGCAGCTAACCTCCCACAGGCATAATTTGCTAATTTCTGGGGTGTGTAACTCCCCCTCTGACCATGTCTAAAAGTCTAATGTTATACCGAACAGATGGGGGCACAAGCAAAGCAAGCCATTTAGACTACTATGTGAGCTAGAGCATATCTTCTAGATGGGAGATCTGGGTTTGCTGCAGGCTTGATAGCTGGTACTCAAACTCTGCAGGAAACGAGAAGACTGGGGACTCGAATCTAGAACCTGCATGAGTAAGTTTGTTAGCTGGCAGCCCAAATTTAAGTACACAGAGGCAGAAACACTCTCTGAATAAGAAAACAAATTAATTTATTTTAAAACTTAATACAGCTCCAGGGGGCTGGGAGCATATACCGGAAGAAGGCAGCAATCAGTAGCAAAGCCATGGCACATACCCTTGAGGCAAAGAAGGCCTAGGACCTGACCTCTACAAGGAGCCAAAGGGCTCAGATAATCAGGCAGCAGAAACTCTATGGTAGGCTGCAGGACCCACACTACAACTCTGGGGCCTAACCCATCACAGCCACAGCAGCTCAAACTTCAAATAGCCACTCTGCCAAACACAGGAGCGGAGGGCACCACATGGCTGCATTCACAATTCTCCTTACCACCTGCAACACAGGGCTCTTGGTCTAAACCCCTTGCATCCCGGCACAGGCTCAACATGGGCCATGCCAAGGCACCCCAGACCTCCTCTCTCTCCCCCCCTGCAGGCTGTCGAACATGAAGCGGAGTGTCACACCAGGTAATGGGGCTAGAGAGTTGCCACCACCCCTAGGCCCCATGCCATGGGCTGCCACCACCGTGATGACCCACTGCTTCACCGCCTTCTCTCGAGGACCAGGCCCAACCTACCCAGGTGCCATGGAGCACAAGGCAGGGCCCTCCTCTCATATCACCTCAATGGGCCATAGCTTCCAACGATGGACCCAGGTCCACCTGTGCAGGGACTACGACCACCCAAATAATTCTGAGTGATCACTCTCCTGCACCAAGTCGCCAAGGGCCCAATCCTGGGATTCTAACCCCAGCCCCACTTTGGTAGCTACAATCTCCTGGATGTCCTTCCCCTATCACACAAATCCCAGCCTAATATACCCTACAAGGTCCAACCCCAAACTCCACCCAAGGGCAGAGATTCACCTGGCAGGACCATAAAGGAAAAAAGGAGGAATGGTCTCTATAGTAAGCCCTCCCAAAAGTGTGGGGGGCTTACAGGTGAAATCCTCCTTTCTAAAATCTAATGCCTCAGCCTTAGGTGAGAGCTTACTGGTGCTTAGTGTCAACTTCAGATATATAGTATTGTGGTCACTAGACTCCAGTGGTTTCCCAAACTGCACTCCACCTACTCTTTCCCAGTTGGTGATTACTACATCTAGAATGACAGACTGTCTTGTGGGATTCCTGACTTAAGGCACCAGCATGCAGTCTTGCAAAAATAAAGCACCTTGGCTTCTGGTGCTCCTGACTGCTGGGATATCCTGGTGGATGTCTGGCAGGTTCAGATCCCCGACTACTACAGTCTCCCCTCTTCCCACCCCCTTTCCTACTTCATGGCATTGGTTACACTCAGTGGTAGCATACAAGAGAGGTGGCTTAAAAGGAGTGCAGTGTGCAGGATCTGTGAAGGATACAAAGGGAGAAAAAATATCCACATTTCTGGGTTTCTAGGTGTCTCTCAAACCACATGCATACATTCTGATTTCTGAAACTCTGTGGAAAGCATCATGGGGACACAAACCTTGCACAAGAACAGAAGTTACTTGAAAGCAGACTTTTAAATCCATTTCAGTTTAAACTGAGAACTATAAACTACAGAAACATGTTTTGAGTTGTTGGGATCTCGTGTAGAGCAGTCACTGCTAGTCAAATACTACTAGGTCCAACCCAAAAGAAATCAGGCATTTAGTACATTCAGAAAAAGCATGCTAGAGAAGCAGGTTTTAAGAAAATAAGTATGCTGAATCATGAGAGAGGATTTCTGTTGTCTCTCCATATCCCACCCATACATTCTGAAGCTTCCAACCAAATGCAAAGCAGCATGGAAGGCTTACAAAGCTTGCATCCTTTATGGATCATACCCACCGCTATTCTTGCAAATAGTTCTAACACAAATAGGGACCAGTTTGTCTTTGATGCGGTCTTCTTATTGTATCTTTTACTCACATCTGGTCCATAGCATTTATGGCAGTGGCCACTTCTAAATCTCTCGTAGTCTCTTGTATCCTCACTATGCTCTATGGTAAAGAGAGCACACACAAGACACAGTGGAAACCAGCTGTAGGGGATCCTAGATGCAATGAATATTTAACAGCTTTTCAGCTTCTTGATGCTATTTCTCCTGCAGTTTCTTCTTCACATATACCCTTGCTAATGCAAACAACCTTTATTTGGAAGCAAATAGTTGCTAAGTGGCAGATGTTTCCAGATAAACTACAACAAACTGTGCATGTGAAATTGCATGAAGAATACTTCAGCATGTCTAATTTCTTCCCCTCCCTCCCACTGCAAAAGAAAACATATCTCCTTTACAGAGGTTGGAGCTCTGCTGATGAATGTTGGGGGTAAAGATCCTGAAAGGTGAATTATAAAATAAAGTTGACTGATTGATGATTGTAGCATGTAGAAATAAGGCCACAATTAAGGCAAGAAAAACTTGTTTGGCAGAAAACCGGTGGTGGACATTGTCATCCAAGGTGTTACCAGTGTACGGCTGTGGGGAGGAAAGGGTACTCTACATCAGGACATTTAACAGCTGGTTGATGCCATAGTGCATTAAGGGTAGCGTTGGCTACATCAGGGACTGGGGAACTTCCTGGTTGGATATGGGACTCTATAAGGGAGACAGCCTACATCCTTCCAGGAAGGGGGACCACAATCCTTGATGGGAGGTTTAAATGCTACTTGGGTGAGCATTTGAACTAGCCAAGAGGGGAAGTAGTAAAACCAAGGGAGGCAACACTTGCTCTTTACTAGATAGTGGTGTGTCGGGGAGGGAGGGAAGGCCCAAGGAGAGAAAACTCAGTAACACCCCTATAATAAGGGTTGAGTAGGAAGTTTAATGTTAAACCCCTAACTTTACACCTTAATAGCTTTGGCAGTGTTTAACAGAATTGCATGAGATTTTGCCTGCTTGGTCTGGGGGGCAAGGTGTCTTGATCTGACAAGTTTAATGAATGTCGGATGTCTGCAGGGGGAGTTGAATAGTGCAAACACATGGAGAATCAGGGTATTTTTGCTATTTTTTTTTTGCTTTCACCTACAGCCTAGATGGTTTGGAATTTTGTTCTGAAATGTTCAGGACAGAATGGGCTTTCCATATAAAGCTTTCTTTTCTTTTTGGATTGATGAAAAAAATACTAATACATTCCTGAGTTATAAGGATTTGAAATTTCAGTTCTGAGCAAGCTCAGTAGAGTCTTTCATTTATATGTTTGATACAAAAGAAAAATTTCTGCGGGTGCATGCGTGTGGGTTTCCTAAATGGCTGCCTAATTTAGTGGCTCTACTCCACCTTGCCAAAATCCATTGCATCTAACCTCAAATCGTCGCAGTTGTTTTATCCCGTCAATTTTATTTGAGAGTGGTTGAGCTATCCTTTGATACCTTTTTTAAAAGGGAATCTCTTACTGGGATCTGGAATTTGAGTCTGCATCATTTGTTAGCAGTGGGCCACTCCTTTGCTCCAAGCATGGTGACCTCAGAGACTCATGTGGTAGTTGGACTGGAGGACCTGTCAGACAGTCATGCAATGCTCCATGCCTTAACAAAAGACATACCAAATATTAAATCTTTGGTGGCTCAACTAACTGAATGTGTAGAGGCAGCTGAGCAATGTATTGCCGATAACAAACTTTTCTCCCTCAAGGCTGAGCCAGACACAGCTAGACACATAGACTGCATTGCCAGACTTGAACAGCAGTTTCAGTCAGTGTGGGCTAAAATAGAGGGCCTGGAGAACAGGGGGATGCAAAATATTATCAGAACTATTGAAGTTCCAGAAGGATCTGATGGCCCTAACATGCCTGAATTCTTACAACTAATACCTCAAGTTTTTGACTTTTACTGGGATCAGCCCCTCAAAATAGAGAGGGACCATAGGTCTCTGGGCCTCCGGCACTCCCAAGGTATGCCCCCCACGCATAATCACATATTTTTTGTAGTACCTCCGTTAAGAAGCAAGTTCTTCAATTGGCCTGAGAGAAGGCCCCCTAAGTGGAATGGCCATTCCATCCATTTGTTCCAGGACTAGTCTAAGGATGATGCCACTAGGAGGAAAGCTTTTACTTCTATAAAAAAAGAACCTGCCACCAGAAGAATCCAGTATTCCCTAAAGTACCCTGCAACTCTCACTGTCCTATGGGATGGCTGTTGGCTGTGTTTTGATTCTCCATAAGATGTGCATCATTTTCTTCAGGACCAGCAGCCACCCTCCCAGTCTAAAGCATCTGTGATCTCAAAGAACTCTATGGTTGCAAAGTGGGCTGGTAAGGAGGGAATGGTTGTGTCTAAGGGTGCTCTTTCTCCTTTTCTCTCACCAGCTTCAGGTCCTCCTTCCAGTCAGCCCACCAAGAAGACCACAGTGGATCCTCCTATGGCAGTGAGCAGCTCAGCCCCGAAGCCCAAACGGTAAAGAGATTTGTACCATGCACGTGCCGATTATCGAGCCTTACAGCAGCAGGAACCTAAGGATGCACTGCCAGTGCAGAACAAAACTCTCTAGATCTATCATGTTCTTCAGCTAGTCGAGTTGGTCAGTGGACCCTGATCCCATACACCTCAGCTATCACCAACTACTCCGTTAGAAAGCACTTCAACAGGTGATATGGATTGGGACAGCTACTTAGAAGAGGAGTTGGTAGCCTCTTTGCCACTAGACCACCTGGTATCATTTTCTTCTGCTGCCAGGACTACAGGTTCAGAGATAGATCAAGGAGATGGACAGTCATTGAGTTAGAATGCGGCAGCCAGACTTTATGACTGATCGAGTCAGTTTATATTGCGGTGTTCTGAGTGAGTTGAAATGAAAGTCAGGTGAGGTTGCGTCACACTGTTCCGTGTGTCTGGGACTCCTGTGGACTTTTCTTTAATGGTTTTCTTTACTTTGGGTTACAGGGGTGGGGTTAACATTTTACTGTTGTGGGGAGATTTGCGTAAATACCTGCGGCTCGCAGTTTAGCGACTGCATGCTTATTTATAACACTGTTTCCTCCTAGACTATTGGTTTTCCTTATTTAGCCACATATCATTGGCTTTAGTTCTTTTTTTCTCCAGGGACATTTCTTATTAATACTGCTGTTCGGGGGTGTGTGTGGTTTGACCACTAAATAAGATGGCCACTTGATCGTTCAGGAGCCTAGCACCGGAGCTGAAACCCTGTTATTTCTCCACAAGTTCGGTCAGTTTTTGTGCCAGAAACACGAGCGGTGGGCGTTGGAACTGTTAATATACTACCCTACCATATTTTGAGCTGTAATTTCGTGAATCCCACACCTGGCCACCAAAAAGTCTCTTGGAGGACCCGGCCACATGGTACACAGCAGCAGAGATGGCCAAGAGCCCTCGGCTGAGATATGTTTGCCACCATCATGAGTCGCTTCTGAGGCGCCACTATATCCAGCAATCTCAACGCAGGGGCTGTAACTCAGCTGGATACTCACCTCACCATGGTCAAGAACAGGTCGATCAGGACAGTGTTGTGCAGGAACACTCTGCTGCTCTCCATGAACAGGCGGAACAAATCTGTGGGCTCCAGGATAAAATCGATGACTTGGAGAACCAAGCTGCAGAAACAATCTGTGGATCCTTGGCTTCTAGGAGGGCTGCGAGGAGGGCAGCAACGCAGTGCCTTCAGCAGGCACTCCCTGAACTTCTCAAACTGCCTCCAAGGACCAGGATCATCATTGAAAGTGCCCACCGAACCCTACAACCCAGGCCTGCTGCAGGAGAAAGACCTAGGCCAATGCTGGCCTGACTCCTAAATTTTTTATTTTTATTTAGTTTTTGTTGACCGGGTAAGTGCACTAGACAAATCCTGCCTGTATTCAGGCACAACCTGGAGGAGGGGGATACAGATGAATGCCAACTGACCTTGAACCAGATGAAGCTGTTAGTGGCATTTTGCATGAATGGAGGGAATTTTGCCATTGCTCTGGGGAAATTCCCCTGGTCTTTTCGAGAAGTGTCATGGGATCTTTAACATCCACCTGAACTACCACCAGAACAGGCAGATGGGACCTCGGTTTAACATCTCATTCAAAAGACGGCACATCAGAAGTGCAGCACCCCCCTCATGCTGCACTACAGTGTCAGTACTGGGATATTAACCCAAGTGCCTGGAGTGGTATGGTATGGTAAAATTTTATTTATACAGTGATACAGCCATTAGGGTTCGGAAAAACCTGTTCACAAGGCTTACCTGTTTACATTATGCAAAATTATTACAACTATACATTTATAACAATACAAGTTACAGAAAAGTACGAAACAATACATCAAAGTTTTACAAACTCATCAAGTGGGAAGTGGGGATAGAACCCACAGCCTACTTATCTCCCGGCCTCACAGGCGAGTGTGCTACCTGCTGAGCCACTGACACTTTTGCTGAAAAGGAGGCCATACAGGACTGGGCGCAGGAGCTTGGGGCATTATACTGGCAGGGCAACCATATAATGATATTCCAAGACTACTCTAAAGAACTGGCTGCTCAGAGAAAAGGCTATACAGAGGTTAGAGGCAATTGAATGATCTGGGTATCCCTTTTCCTTAGATACCTAGCAACATTGAGACTCACTCACAATGGCCCGCAGCACCAATTTGCTATGCCAGAGGCTGTGAAGGCCTTTATCCTGCAAACCTGCTTGAGCCCTGAGGACAACCTACACAGATCATGAGACAGAGGCTCCCCTGTGACCAGCTGTGCAGACCACGAGGACAGGCACTCACCCCTCAAAAAAGATTAGTGGGCAGAATCGAACATACCTCCCTCTCAACGCTCACTGTGGGAACCAAGACCCCTGAACTCAAAGAAACGCCTGCCAGAGGAGGGACATGAAAAATGCCAGCACCTGCAAGACCGCACAACAGAAACCAACCCAGCTTCCAATCTTAGTCGCCACGAGGGATCCGAGGAACATGTGGTGACCAGCCTCTACTTTACTAAGAACCGGTTCTCACCATTGACCCCAGTTTCTCCCCCCAACGAGATCTCTGAGCAACAGGACATGGACCTGGGCTTATCCTCTCACTCTGAAGCTGAACCACAGAACTGATCCCGAGACTGGGCTGATGATCCTCCTGCCTTGAGCCCACTACTAGTCCACATGGCTAAGGGGACTGGTGAGAGCCATGAGGGAAATCCTCCCGAGGGACAGCGGAACCCGGGGTCCAAAAATGGTTGAACAATTCTGCCGATGACTTCCTCAGATAAGTACAATTTTTGTGCTGGGTGAACTGGTGGAGGAGAGTAATGGGGTTATTTTTGATAGTAATGGGGGAAGGTGCATTGGTACCTAATGGACAGGAGGGCATTCACTCCTGTCCCCTCCTCTATATCTCACCCGACAGGATTCTTGTACACTTGCTTTGCTATTGTGGGTGGGTTGGGGTTGGTAAGTGGGGGTAGGGGGACCTGGAGAGATGCCGTTTGAACCCAGGGTTTTAACATCAAGTATGTTTTGCTTACTGTTTTGTTAGGGCCTGTAAGCACCCTTTTACACTTCATGTCAGTATCGTCTATAAGTGATGCACTTTCAAGAACCTGGGTCCCTACCGACTGGTACTGTTCTTCGATGATAAGTCAGCCATACCATGGCATTAGCACCTAAGGCCAGAACACAAGTTACTTGAGGGAGGCAGTCTCGCCTCACACCCATACTCTGGCTGCAAGAGCAAGAGCTCATCCTGCTGCCCTCACTCCTTCTCTCCCCCTACAACATTTACTGTAGCGGATGTGGTACTCTCTGCAAGAGAAGGGCTCCATTCCAACTCATGGACTAGTCTTCTTCTCTCCCACACACCCCATGGACATCCCAGACCCAGTGTCCCTGGCTTCCTGCCTGTCTCCCCCCCATATGACTGTAGCTAAACACAACACCCCTGAACTTCGACTAGTCCACCGCCCCAGGGGGCTGCCTACTACACACCGGGGTCCACTCAAGCCAAGACGGTGTGTCAGTTGATCCTAGCTTCGAGCAAACACATAAGATCTGCACTCAATGCTGGTGGTTCACTAGAATGGGCCCAGTTTAAGATAATGTTGGCCGCCGGACCTGACTGTAGTAAGTTGCTCCACTTGGAGGCTCCTCCTTATTTGGTGAGGAGTCAGTTTAGAACTATGAGTTGTGATCTTAATTGTTTATGGAACTCATAGCTGGGTCACTTAGGGGACCCCCTACCTGGCCAAACCACCTCCCAGGGTTGGTCAGATCAGCCACTGGTCGCAGCAGCAGTTGGCTTTAATCTGACCAGACACCCATCGGAATACTACTTTTAGTTTTCCCCTTTTTTTTCTTCTCTCTCTCTCTCATGTTGTCAGAGGTCCCCTACTACCGGTACTATACCTGAGAGCTTTGGATAATACCTGCTGTATCATAGACCTCGAAGTTACATCACGTAACCTCCTTTTGTATTGCTTACTGCTGCCAACTCCTGTGAAAAATACTTGAGCTGAGAACCTAGGTCCTTACACTGCACTGGTATATAATTAAGATCCAGGTTTAGCCACTTGCCAGGAAACCCTGTTTTGATACCCTCCTTCCTCGAGCACATCATGGCAGACATGGTAATGCATACCTGGAATGTCAGTGGCCTAAACTCCCCTATTAAGAGGAAGAAGTTCTTCCCACCTGAAGTGCCTTAAGACCTAAGTGGTGTTCCTTCAGGAGACAAAACTCTTGGGAGAGGACCATAACATGCTACAGAAGGATTGGGTGGGACAACAGATCCATACTGCAACTACCTCCTGGAAGAGGGAGTGGCCATTTTGTTGCACAAGTCCCTGCCCTGAAGCTTACTAGCCACAGGGCAGACGGAGAGGGAGATGGGTAATGGGACTCTATGATACCACCAGTGGGCACATTGTATTGTGTAACATCTATGCCCCCAACCAGGATGACCCTAACTTTTTATTTCCCTAGCCTTAGTCCTTACCTCTTTTACACCACAGCATGTCCCCTTTTTTAGGAGGGATTTAACTTGACTTTACTACCCCAACTCGATAGGAATGACACAGGATAGAAGCACATATAAGAGGGGAAAGCACTGGGTTGAATCATGGAAGAAATGGGCTCACGGACGTGTGGAGGCTTTTTTCACTCAAGCTCGTGACTATACCTACCACTCCAAATCCCATTCCTCTTTAGCCATCTTGACTTTTGGCTAACATCCCAAGCCCTGACGCACACCACAATTAGCACTACTATTACTATTCCTCGAATGATTTCTGACCATGCACCGGTACAACTTTTTATCACGTGGGATCCTGCTGGCCCACCCCCATGGTCCTGGAGGCTGGACCCACTTCTGATGCGAGACCCAGAATTTATTTCCTGGGCCAGGAATGAAGCCCTCCTATTCCTTCAGGGCAACCCTATTGAGGACACTTCCCCAAGTACCACCTGGGAAGCCTTTAAGGCTACCATAAGAGGAAACATAATGGGCTACACTGCAGCCAAACGCAGGGAGAGATAACATAAACTGCGCGATTTGGAAACTTGATTATCCTGTGCAGGGACTGCTTATAAAGCCATGCCCTCTCTAGCTACCTCATCACCCACTGGCTGGGAGATTCTGAGACTCCATATGGACATTAACCAGATCCTTAAAAGGAAGGCTGAAGTTGCCATCCTACGGCTTAGACATTGCTTCTGGGACGGGGGGACAAAAATAGCAAGATACTGGCATACCAGCTGCACAAACAGCAGACTGCCAACCATATCCCTGGCTTGAAGGATGACAGGGGGATTTTACTGACAGATCAGGCAGCTATAAACCAAGTGATGACTGCTTTCTACTCTAAACTGTATCATTCCTCACATCCCTCTCTTCCTTCAGATGCAGTGTCATTCTTACATGATACCCCAGTAACCACACTCCTACCATGGCAGGCTGCTGCTCTCGATCTCCCTCTCTCAGCGAGGGAAGTTAAAGAGGCCATCTAAACAATGAAGGGTAGGAAGTCTCCAGGGGGAGATGGGTATACAGTGGAGTTTTACCAGGCCCTTAATCAGACGCTTACCCCACTACTGACTACAGTCTTCAGGGAGTCTGAATTTAAAGGCACCCTTCCTCCTACCCTGCGAGAGGCCAATATCATTGTCATCCCCAAGAAAGGGAAAGACTCGACTACCCCAGGCAGTTACCGCCCCATCTCTGTTATCAACATAGACAGTAAAATTTACGCCAAGGCCTTAGCCACTAGGCTCAGTCCCCTGCTGACTCACCTGATACATGAGTGCCAGGTGGGCTTTATCCCTGGAAGGCATAACTCAGACCACCTGAGGGCACTGGTCAATCTGATGCATGCCGCCTGACATCTTACATCTCCAGTGGCGGCCATGGTGGTGGATTTTGAGAAGGCCTTGACTTCCTGGAGTGGGACTATTAAGATGTGGTTTGGCCCACCAGGGATAGGAGAGGGCTCCAAGTCAAGATCAGAGCGATATACCATCTCCCAATGGCCCATGTCTCCACCAATGGGATGATCTCTCCCCTATTCCCACTAGTAAGAGGCACTCGCCAGGGGTGTCCACTGTCCCTCTGTTGCTTGTCTTGGCAGTGGAACCCCTGGTGGCTGCCATCAGATCTCACCCCACTATCAGGGGCATCCAAATCGGCTTGCACAGCTACCTGACCCTAATGTATGTCGATGACTTGCTTCTCCCATTGACCAATGCCCCTATGTCACTACTCCCACCCCGGAACTTCTGGAGAGATTTGCTGTCATTTCGGCCTCAGGCTCAACCAATCCAAATGGAGATGATGCATTTAAATCAATACTGTACCTCTCAAATGGCCCTAGACAGAGGGCTGCTCTGGGCTCCTGAAGGCATAACATACCTGGCATTAGGTGCGCTAAAATTGGAGCACATCTGGGGGTCTAACATGACCCCGCTCTGGCCAGTACCAAGCTTGAGTTTGATCTGTGGAAAACTCTCCGGCTGACTCTAGCAGGAAAGATAGCAGCCGTTAAAATGATCACTGCCCCCCAGATTCCTTTATCTCTTCTCCCACCTTTCGATAGAACCCCCTAAACTTTGGACCCAAGCAATTGACTGTTTAATAGGGATTTAGTATGGGAAGGCTCTAAACCGCATTACAGCCACAACAAACTTAGAGCTCACAGGTCCTAGGGTGGATGGGGTTTGCCCTGTTGGGAGGGGTACAAATGGGCTTTTCTGGTAGCCCAGATGGTTCAGTGGACTAGCACACAACACAGTGAGGGGCTGCAGTGGATCAAATGGAAAAACATGGGCAGTCTCTTAGATGCTTCCTCGCTTTCCTCCCACTACAGTACAACAACCTCCCCAGCCAGCTACTGAGAGGGTCCCCAACTATCACTGCCTCCTGAAAGACCTGGCAATGAATCACAACCAAGTTCCAAATTGACCTCTTCCTTGTCGGCAACCCCTCTGTGCCATAACCCTTCCATCACAATTGAAGCATACTGGTGGCATGGCCACAATGGCAAAACAGAGGCATTGAAGGTTACAGAGCTCCTAGAGCCCCAGACAGTCAGTGTTACTCCCTTTCAGACTCTGCAGCTTCATTGGGGATTACCTCAATTAGAATTCTGGAGATACCTGCAGCTTCGGGCTGCACTCAAGCAAATGCTGGCCCAGCCCAGGCCCCCTTCCACTGTGGCCTCACTACAGCCCTGGCTGGACCACCCTAAAGGACTAGCAGGGAGCATATACTTTCAGATATGTGCTATCTTACTCTCACAGTCTGGCTTAGCAAAGGCCAAGCTGGAAAGGATGCTACAGTGCACTATACTGGATCCCCAATGGGAGCAGGCCTGGAAAGCTCTCATGAGTGGTTCAGAGATGCACGCACAGACTCATTCAAACCAAAATCTCCCACTCCTGGAATAGAACCCTGGCAGTCCTTTTCAAAGCTAAACTCTCCCATAAGACACCTGCTGGAAATGCTTGGGCCCTGGAGCTGATCTGTTTCATATCCTCTGGTCCTGTCCCAAAATACAGGGTAAGTGGCAACAGGTTTGCTGGACGGCATCATTGGTACTGAAAAACCCATCCCAGTGTCCCCCACCTTCTTCCTCTTAGGAATCAAGGGAGATTTTCAGGGTCTTTCCTCTCCAGAATACAGATGGCTGGCATTGCTGACCACCCAGGCCAAGAGATCTCTGGTCTGCAAATGGCGTACCACCGATACCCCTACATGTGGTGAGGTCCTGACCTCCCTGTCACACCTTGCTGCCCTAGACAAGCTTTTCCACTTGTAAAACTTCAGTTGTCTAATTTCCAAAGGTGCTGGGACCTATACCTTAGTTACCTCACACCACCAACAGACATTAGCTGAGAGGAGATTTCTGACTACCCTTTCCAATATACCCACATGCTTGTGCTCACTGAGTGTGACTGGAGCCATGGGGGAGGATCCCCCCCCCCATCTACCCAGCTCAGTGGACTACTGTTCTTCATGACAACTAGACTGTGACTGCTCTCTAGACCATCTTTCCAATAGGCCTCCCCCCACCATAAGTTGCTGGGAGCAACTATGGATACAACTAACCAACCTCTATGCAGGTATTAGGTCATGATGAACCCAATGCTTTGTGTTATCCTTCTTCCTGTTTCAAAGCTCTATGCTTCCCTGAATGCTGGATGGGCCACTATGCCTACCTGGGTTCTGCCAAGACGCCATGAAGGAAGGGCAGTATCTTGATTCGCACCAGCCATTGATATCCAGACTCGGACCATACACTTGGCTTCCAGATTCCCAGATGTGAGTGCCTATTCCCTATTTTATTTCTCTCATTGCACAGTATTATCCTGGACAGACTGGGAAGAAGGCATGGGCTTGGCCACGGTAAGCAGACAGAAAGCCAGAGGTTTTGTGTTTCCAACACCCCTAGTGGAGTTCGGCCCTTTTCCTTTCTTTTCTTGGCAGTACTTATTGATGCAGGATGTCCTGCTCTAATCATCCGATGCTGTATGTTTTACATTGAAAAGCAACTGATTCTTCGCTGTTTGTGGCTTTGACCTTATACCCCTCCCCCATTCCTGACCCTTCCTCTCCTCTGCTGTATCCCATTCCTTCCTCCCCAAAAAAAAACTGGTCTGCCCATGATATGTATGTATGTATGCACAGTTAATGTTTATGTGGGCCCTGTAACTCAGGCTTTTGTATACTTTGAAAAAGCTAATAAAATCCAGTAAAAAATAAATACTGCTCTTCAGCTCAATATTTTTTTTTGTTCAATTGGAGGATGCTATTATTTGATTTTGGGTTGGTTATTGAAATTGGTGCTTATTTCATAAGATGGAGTGGGGGAACTTCTTTGGTGAGCCAGTAACAAGGGCTCACATCAATGCCAGTCTGTTATGCCTGACTTTACATCTGTTGGAGGATGGGGGCCTAAACAGGAGATTAACATGGACCCTGTTTTCCCATCTCCTGAGCTGTTCATTTTATTTCTCTTGATGGTTGTTGCACCTCTTCTTTTTAATTTTTGATTTCCTGCTTATTTTTCCATATTTGGGGTATTTTATAAGTTTCATTGTTTCACTATTAAAGGGATATTCAATTCAGTTTTTTTTTTTCATTTTAACCCCTTGGTTATTGAAAGACTTAGATCAAAACTATTACATTTGTTTAGGTAATGTTTCTATTTACAGATACATTCTGTTCCCTTTATTAAGCAATAAGGCATGCCTGAGGGTTATTTTAATGGCCTGTTAATCACAGTCTGGTGGTGTAATGTGGCATGAGGTGAAGCCAAGTGCCACATGCCCCTACGGTGTGATTAACTGGCCATTAACATAATCTTCAGGCATACCTTATTACTATTATAGCAATAGCAATAACATTATTAGTACTTCTTGTAAGTTTTGTTTTTCTTTGATTATGGATGCTGGAATTAGTAAAATAATTCCTCCGTTTTTTCTTTCAGCCAGTTGGCACGTACGGTTGTTGGTCGCCTAGGAGACAGTGATGCTTTTATGACGCTTATACAAACAACATATTAGTGGCTCAAGATTTAACTACTACAGTTATTGTAAAAAAATTGAACTATGAAAACAAAGTTGCTACACAAAACCTGTTTAGTGATAAACTGCACCTGCTCTGATTTTGTTAGCATAGCGGAAACAGTTTTACACTTTTTATTTTATTTTTTTTAGCTCTGAGCAGGCAACTGCTGTTGCTTAGCTACAGTGAGTGTCAACACTGTAGCATTCCTGGGATTTTACAGTGGATATCCTCAGTAAAATGCAGGAGTTCTTTTTAAACTGCCCTGATTTTGTTACTTTTGCAGAATCTGTTTTGCCTTTTTTTTTTTAGGTCTGAGCAGGCAGATGCTGTTGCTTAGCAACAGTGAGTGTGAATATCTGTAGCAACTCAAGTTGTGCCATGGATATCTGCACTAAAATATATGATTTCTGGCTTTAAAATATTTTGTTTGAAACTGATCTTCTGTCAGAATAATTGTATTTTAGAGGTTAATACAACAACAGCCGATTACATTTACAGGCTCATAGCATTGCCATGAATGCTGTGGGCTTACATTATTTCAGCAATACCATTTCCATGTAATCAGGGTCATAGTGGGTGTAAAGTCATGAATATTAATGAGTACACAAATCTGCATAGTGATTTAATGCAGTCGTACAAATGTGTTTCTGCTAGAAAAGTAAGCCACCTATGATGTTTAAAATTGACTGCTGAGTAGAATAATTGTATTTTGTTGCGTTAACCCAGTGACAGCAGTTTACATTTACACACTCATACCATTGCCATGACTGCAGTGAGCTTAACATTGGCTGGCAATACCCTGAGTCCTGATTTGCAAAAGGATTTACTTTTTTTCCTTTATTTTTAGCCATTACACAGTACAGCTAATGGGAGATGAGGTGTTGGTATTACAGAGCGGTCGCGTTAAGCAATGGTGGACAGCTGGGCAGTTTTAGAATGATTACATGGAATTCTGTTTGAAACACGGGTTCTTTTATTGATAACAATGCTTTTAGTCTTGTATGTTTTATATCATTATTGTTACTGTTTTGTGTGCTCAATGGGGGAGTAAGGACTATGGGAAATTTGATTATTTTAGTCAGGCTCAGTGGTAGATTAGCTGGGGCTTGGAATCAAAGGAATGGGTTTCTACTTTTAGAAGTTCTAGTTGATATACCCAGGATGCTCTCAGTTTTTTCTATATTTGTTATTCTTTTTATGCATACGATGCTTGTAATTACAACTGTTTTCCTGGTTGTAAGCATGACACCACCTTTCTCATTACCTGTGACTGCTGTATTCCTTTTGTGCCTTTTCTTGTATTTTTGTTGATCATTCTTGTATATTATGACTTTTAAAGGATGGCTATCCATTCAACCACATAGAATGTTCAGGGACTGAACCTCCCTATAACAAGCATTTGTCAATGCCGAACATTCGCTTGCAGGTATTTGCAGTGGTATTTGGCACTTGGACATGGCTTAAAAAATCAGTGACAAGAAGTACAAGCATTTGTCAATGCTGAATGTTGCTTGCTTCTATATTGCTGTTTAGGTATATGGAAGTCATTGGAGTGCAAATATTGAAATCGCGAAAACTTAATGGTGCCGCATGTGAACTGTGCAACGCACGCTTGTAAAACAGTCATGTTTAGAATTTTTTTCACTAAATTTTCAACATAGTCATTTTAAGACCTCTGCTCATGAACAGTGTCACTGTGATTTTCTTAATGTGTCCCATACATTGATTTGCTACACTGACTCGCCATTTGTGTGCTACATGGAAACACGTTTTGGGCAGGTTGTGAAAATGACAGCTGTACTGCTCATAGGAGGTGTGGTAAAATGGCAATGTTGAAAATCCATAGTGAAAATATTGAAAATTCGCAAACTTACAAGCATGCGTAGGAACTGCGCAACGCACGCTCATAAAACAGTCATTTTTAGGAATGTTTTCACCAAATTTTCAACATAGCCATTTTAAGACCTCTGCTAATGAACAGTGTCACTGTGATTTTCTGAATGTGTCCCATACATTGATTTCGCACACTGACTGCGCCATTGTGCGCTACATGGGCGGAAACACGTTTTGGGCAGGTTGTGAAAAATGACAGCTACTCTGCTCATAAGGAGGTGTGGTAAAATGGCAATGTTGAAAATCTGGAGTGAAAATATTGAAAATTTGCGAACTTACGAGCGTGCATAGGAACTGCGCAACGTACACTCGTAAAAGTCATTTTTAGGAATTTTTTCACCACATTTTCAACACAGCCATTTTAAAACCTCTGCTCATGAACAGTGTCACTGCGATTTTCTTAATGTGTCCCATACATTGATTTCACACACCGACTACGCCATTGTGCGCTACATGGGCGGAAACACATTTTGGGTGAGATGTGAAAAATGACAGCTGTACTACTCATAAGAAGGTTTGGTAAAATGGCAATGTTGAAAATCTGGAGTGGAAATATTGAAAATTCGCAAACCCTACGGTGTGTGTAGGAACTGCGCAATGCTGCGCTAAATAAAACAGTCATTTTAGAATATTTTCACCAAATTTTTCAACATAGTCATTTTAAGACCTCTGCTAATGAACAGTGTCACTTGATTTTCTTAATGTGTCCCATACATTGATTTACGCACCGACTGCACCATTGTAGCGCTACATGGAAACACGTATTGGGCAGGATGTGAAAATGACAGCTATACTGATCATAAGGAGGTGTGGTAAAATGGCAATGTTGAAAATCTGGGTGAAAAAATAATGAAAATTCGCGAACTTACGAGCCTGCGTAGGAACTGCGCAATGCACGCTCATAAAACAGTCATTTTAAGGAATTTTTGCACCATATTTTCAACATGGGGTTTTTGGGACCCCTTCTCATGAATGATGTCACTGTCATGGTGTTATTCTGGCCCAAAGGGTGATTTTGCACAGTGACTGTGCAGTGACTACGGAATCACCCTTCGGGCACGAATAACGCTATGACAGAGACATCATTCATGGGAAGGGGTCCCAAAAACCCCACGTTGAAAATTTGGTGCAAAAATCCCAAAAAATGACTGAGATATGCAATAAAGTTGAAAACCCCCTATCCAGCCCATTATACAGCTTACGGCATTCCTCTCAGTTCGCGGTCGGCCGCTTTGAAGAGTGCAGATGTGTTCCCAGTCCACTGATGATCGCTACTGAGCTCCGGAGGTAAGCATGGGGTGAGGGTGTGGGAGGCAGGTGTGCAGTGGGTGAGTGCGGGTTGTGGGAGGGGACTGGGAGAAGCGCCATGGGACCGTTTTAATTTACAGGTTTACAAAAAAAAGAGGCGACATGGGATTTTGCCACAGTGGGGTGGGCTCCCAAGCGTGGCAGAAGGATGGCTGGGGGGCCGTGGAGCCGATGGGGATTGGGCACCCCCATCCGGCAGACTGTAGCGGGACATTTGCGTGCTGGGGTGGACTCAGCATGGCAGAAGAATGGCTGGGGGGCGATGGAGCTGGACGGGGATTAGGCACCCCGTTGGCAGATGACTTTTGGGGCGTTTGCCATGCTGAGGTGGGCTCCCAGCATGGCAGCAAAAGAGTGAAGCTGGCATGGCGGCGGTGCTATATGACAGTGGTGGTTTTCTTTGAAGAGAAGACCACCGCTGTCCTACACAGCACCACGTCCGATTGGTGCAGGACTGCCACGCCTGCTCAATGGAGCAGGGGATTGCAGTGGAGGGGCACACCTCCAAAGTGTCCCATTCTCCCAAGACGTTCCTTGTGCATGCGCGCAAGCGAACGTAAAAAGAAAAACAAAGTGTTATCATACTTGGGGTCTACTAAATGTGACATTGCTTTTCTTCAAGAGACGCACCTTCTATGGGTGGGTGCATTCAAGTTTGTTAGAGGGTCGGTGGGAGCTGCATTCTGTAGTACTTATTTGGCTAAAAAGCATGGAGCATTTATACTTTTCAGGAAAGGTTGCCTTTCTGAGTGGGCGAATGTCTTTTGATGGGGAGGAGTGTAGTGTTCTTCTGCTGGGAACCCTTTATGGTGTTAGTTATTTATTGATTAATGTTTACACTCATAATATTGATACTCTAGACTTTTTTGCCCAGCTTGCCCAATCTATGATAGATTGCTATCAACCTCATATGTTTATTATTATGGAGGCGGGGTGGGGGGGTAATTTTGTTTTAGATCCATCTGTGGATAGGGTTCCAAGGATATATGGTACTCCCTCCCACCAATGTTCTAGGGCTCTACTGACACAAATCTGCTCAGAGCTTGTCTTAGTGGATTTTTGGAGGTTATTGAACTTTAAGGGCCAGGCTTATATTTTTCACTCCAACAGATTTTCAATGTGTAGCAGGTTAGATTTTTCTCAGGGAGTTTCTCCTGTTTTTATGTGCTGAATGTGGTTAGATCTCCTGAGTAATCTCAGACCATGCCTCTGTACATTTAATCTGGATGCCCCAAGGAGGTGTTTCAAAATCCCCTCATTGGCGGTTCAATTGTGCCCTGTTGTATTCTAAAAGGTTTCAGGAATGGTTGAAGGCAGAAATAAGCTTTTATTTTCAGACCAATGCCTCTCTGGATACCTCCCCTTTTGTTCTCTGGGATGCCTTTAAAGCACTTCTTTGAGGTTGGATTATCGCTTTTGCATCTAAGGAGAATAAATGGTGGAAGGAAGAAAAATCCGCTCTAACTGCTAACATTAAGGCCTTGGAAGAGACCATATATCAAAACCCCCTAGATAATTCGATACAGATTCAAGAACTTTTATAACTTATATATCAATTGAACATTATTTACCAACAACAGGCCTTGCAGACTTTATTTTTTCTAAATCAGTCCTATTGAGAGTTAGGAGGAAAAGGCCGGAAAATTGTTGGCATAGCATTTGAAGAAAAACATTGGAAACTCATATTTCTGTTTTAAAAGATTGGGGGCACATAGTAGCAGATCCATGACTGATAATAGATGCCAAGTATTCTTTTGATTCTATTGAATGGAAATATCTGTTTTACACCCTCTCAGTATTGGGTATAGGCCCAGTGTTCCAATCATAGGTCAGCTGTCTATATAGTTCTCCCAAGGCCAGAGTGACTGTGAATGGTATACTGTTGGATTCTTTCAGTTTATCTCGCAGCACTCGACAGGGGTGCCTGCTGAGCCCTTTGTTGTTTCTTTTAGTCATGGAACTCCTGAATGCCGTTATTCGGCAGCATTCAGGTATACATGGCATTAGGGTGGATAACCAATCATTTTCTATATTATTATATGCAAATGATTTACTTTTGGTTCTTCCAAAGTTGAAACCTCTCTACCAGTTGTTCGAAAAGTTTTGGATAAATTTAGTGTGATATCAGGTATAAACATTAATTGGGCAAAAATGGAGATCTTACCTCTCTACAAAGAGGACCCCAAGTGGGCATCTTTATGTACTCCATTGTTAAAATGGTCACCAGGGGGAACCAGAGACGTTCATGAAATGTGTTCAAAAATATTGCAGACGTATTAGCCATGCTATCTCCGGATTTTCAAAGGTGGCCAAAATTATATTGGTCACTTCTGGGCAGGATTGCAACTATAAAGTTAATGGCTTTACCAAAACATTTCTACTGTTTTAGTAACTTACCCATTTTTATTTCCTCAGGTGTGTGGAACGAAATTGAGAGGTTATTTTTTTAATTTTATTTGGGAGGGAAGAGCTCCAAGGTTTGCTAGGAAAACCCTAAGGATCCCTGGCCTGCAAAGCAGATGGAATATGCCCTGGCCTTGGGTTTACCACATAGGGATCAGGATGAAATATGCACTACAATATTTATCCTCTCCTCATTTATAGTCCCTGTTATGGTTAGATATTAAACAGGCCTTAGTGGGGGTTACCGCACTTTCATTATTGTTTAGAGACTCCCACCTTTCCTCACAAAAACCTACTCTTCCTATTTCTTTTACATTACAATGTTGGAGGAAACTGGGGAAGATTTTTAAACAGGAGTCTGATTATCTGGGTCATTTTGAATTTTTGTGGAGTAATCCCAGGATTCAAGTGGGGGGGGTGGCAGATACATTGGACCAATTGGGCCTCTCAGGGGATATATGTAGTTGGAGATTTTTTTGATTCAGAAACAGGGGTTTTAAAAGAAAGCATTTGCTCAACTGCAACAGGAATGTGATCTTCCTTCGAAAGATCTGTGGAGGTTTTTGCAGCTGTGACACATCCTTCACCCCTGGCTTATGAAAAGTTATACGTTACGTTAAACTGATTTTGTTAAGCGGTTGCAGAAGTGGTCCTGTCTTTCTAGAGGACAGACCAGTCATATATATAAATCCTTTTCGGATTTGCACTTGCCTGATTGGGACACCCATTGAGACCAGTGGTCATTAGATTTGCAGTCATCCGTAACTAGTGAGATATGGACATGTTGTTGGGAAGAAGTGCATTATACTTTGCCTGACCTACAGATGCAACTTATTCAAAAGAAGGTGTTAAGCTGGGGGTAAAGAACACCGGACCATTTAGTCTCAGTGGGGCTCTGTACTGACAATACTTGTCGAGGTGCAGAGAGTCCAGGTACTTGTATCATATTTTATGGGACTGTGTTTTGATTAGGACATGTTGGGGGAACTTATTGATTATATGGAATGTATTTGGTATGTCATGACCCTCTTCCCCAGTTTCTGGATCTTGGAAAATTCCCAATTACTTGACCAAGCTGCAATAAAACATAAACTGTTGTTATACTCAGCAACTTTAGAAGCTAAGAGGTTAATAGTTAGAAACTAGAGATCCACTTCTACTCCTAATTTTCTACTTTGGAAGCAAGCTATGGCAAAAACTGTTTCCTATTTGAGAGAATTATGCTGGAAAAAAGAAGTCTGATTTTTGCCAATATGGAGTCCTTGCTTTGAGGGTCAGACTTGTCTTATTTCAAGTAGTCTGTTTATGGGTGGTTTGAGTGCAATATTGGTTTCAACTGTTGGTTAAATTTTGAGCTTTGTTGTAAATAATGAATTTAAATGATGTTGTGAAAGGTGTTGCATGTACAGTTTTATTGTCATGTAAAGCATCATTAACATGTCTTTTCTTCTTCAGACAAATCTTATATGTTATTGGGTAGTTCATGCCTGTAAGAGGGCTTATCCTGATATTATTTTCTGTGTTCATTATTTCTCTGTCTGTATGTTTGTAAGAGTGAAGTTCATCTATGCTCCTTGTTAATCTTTTAGATTGTTTTGTTGATTCAGTGTTATATTTGCAAATTGTTTTGTGTTGGTTCATCATCTCTTTGTAACATGGTTTGCTTGGAAATGTTTTTTAATATAAAATTAAATAAAGCATTTATATACAAAAACCAAAACAAAATAAACATCTGTGGCTAATGAAAGAAGAATCTTCTTTTGGAGCTGAAATTAATCTTTTATGAAAAAATCTTCATATGGCAGTCATCTTGTTCTTTCATATTTAAAAAAAAACCCATAAAATTATGAGCTAGAGAAAACAAATAAATGAATCTAGTTAAGAGCCTCATTTAGCCAGATTTTGGTGTTTGCTTTTTGAAAAAGTCCCCAAAATATGGTTTTAAGACATCTGAAAATCTTAGGTGGAAGGCTTAGCGAGGGTCCCATTTCTTCTTTTGTGAGCTGAACTTCTTCTTTTAATAATAATAATAATTTTATTTGTATAGCACCTTTCAGTGTATCAAGGTGCTGAACAGTTTTAAAAACAATTCAAAACTCTAAGTAAAAAACATAAAATATCCATAAAAAATCAGCATATTGACAAAATAACATATTTATAATAAAATCCAAACATTAATAAATAACTTAATTATCTAAAAAGGCCTCTTAAATAGCTCCACGGAGGTGCACTGCCATAACCTTTTCTGAGTCTGCCGTTTCCTGAGTCTCATGAAAGAAGAATCTCAGCTCACAAAAAGAAGAGGGTAGAATCTAGTTTTTTTTTATAGTCCTTTTGTGAGCTGAACTTCTTTCATGAGGCATGAAAGAACTCATGAAAGAAGAAGGTTGTCTCACTAAAGAAGAGGGCAGGACCTCGTTTATTTTTCACAGTTCTTTCATGAGGTTATACTGTATGAAGGAAGCATTGTTCTTTCATGAGATCGCATGAAAGAACTGTCTGTGACCAGAACTTTCTTGAATTGTGAATCTGTAGCTGGAGTTGTACTGTTGGCTTCAGTTGAAGCAGTGAGCTGCCAATCCCCTGATCTGTCTCTATCTATCTATCTATCTATCTATCTATTTATCTATCGATATCCACTGCCAAGAGTGACACTTTTACAGTGACCATCAGTACTGTGACTACAGCATCAGGTAACTGTACAGACAGTAGCTGGACCCAGGTACTGTATTCGGGGGGTTTATACCCCCTCCCTTAATCAGCTATGACTTGGAGTTGATTATAAAAATTGGGGGGGGGGTGCAGGGGGGCACAGACCCCTGCATGGGGAGTTTGGGGACAAAGCCCCCTGAAGAAAACAAGTTTCCAACTTGGAAACCATCTGCCGACCACAAAAGTGGTTGACATGATGGTTTCACTATCCGGTAATTCAGCAAACCTTTGTCGAACACTGGTCATAGATCTCTATCTATCTATCTATCTATCTATCTATCTATCTATCTATCTATCTATCTATCTATCTATCTATCTATCTATCTGTCTATTTATCTATCTATCCAACTGTTTTGCTATCTATCTAGTTATGTAGTTTTCTAGCTAATATATCTATTTTTGTAATATTTCTTAAGTGGACCAGGGTGCCCACCCTCAGTATCACTTATTTCTCCTCCCTCCCCTACAGGTTGCCCACCGCAATGCTCCAATTTTTTCTTTAGAGTACTAAGTGGGCTGGGGTGCCCACCCCATACCACTTCTCTGGCCCCCTTCCCTCCAAATTGCCCACCCTACTTACATCTGTAGCTTCACAGAAGTGCAGGCCTGGAGGTCCCTGTGCTTCTGCAGTGAGACAGGTCTGTTGATGCAGGTTCTGAAGAGATGTGTGTGAATGAGGATACAATTCTACTATCTCAAAAAGAAAGGAAATTAATTGCTAAATAACAGCATTAATACACCAGTTGGGGTTGAACTTAAAGCAACAAATGTAGGGATATGAGATGTTAGAGTTACCAACTTTAACTGCCCCCAATTAGCAAAAGGACAAGCCCACATAAGCAACCACAGACAGCCATCACCAGGTAAGACAAACAACATATAACTGTTTTCAGGTGACACAAATGCAGTAGTATGGTAGCCCGTGATGAGGCGCGGGAAAGTGCAGGTGCCCTTTGCTGTGTGCCTAGATGTCAAAAAGCTTTGTGTATTACTACATGGAGTCGTAAGCAATAATACCCAACAGGGTGGGCGGTATTAGAAATACGGACCCCAGAGGTGTAATAGAGGCCTGACGCTGGCAGGGAGGGCCTTATAGCCCTGGAAGGTCCGGTATTTCCCAATACCGCTCACCCTGGAGGGTATTATTGCACTTAGAAAATGGCTTGTTTGTGACATTTTAAATAATAAATAAAAAAATTGAAAAACATGCCTCACAAATAAAAAAATAAATAAATAAATATTTTTTTCTTGTTAAGTAGTCTTTGCAGTGTGGCATTTTTGCCAGTAGATGCTGCTGATGTTTACTACAGTCTGCATTGCTGCCCCGTGGCTTCCTGGGACTTGCAAGCCAAAGGGACAACCATGGGGAAGGCAGCTGACTTTGTTGTATAAAATGGCCCTAGTTCGTTCCGTTTTTTTTTTCTTTTGAAGGCAACAACGGAACAACCGTGATTGCAAAGGACCAGAAGTTTAAAAAGTCAGGGAGAGCTGTGCATACGGTCGGTGAACACGGTCAGTAAAATTAAACTTCAAGCTCCAGACACTGTCATTATTGTTGGTTAGCAGGGGAGCCAGGGCTGAACAAGAAGGAGAGACAGCTGCAGATGACAGAGCGGCTATGTCTGCAGTTACTGTGAGTATCATGTGAAAAAAAAATGAAGAATGGATCCCGAGCGTGAGAATGAACAACCAAGTGGAAGAATGGAGAGCTGAGCATTGGTGATGGGAAATTTGTTTGAGCTGGCATTGGGAGTAAAAAAATAAAAAGTTTTATGTGATCAGGTTGAAATTGTATAATTCAAATGACAACTGTTTGGGAGGAGCATCACCTCCTGATTGCTTACTCACTGTCTCCCGTAGCGGTAAGCAGCGAGGTGTAATTTACTGGTTTGCTGCTTTTTTTAAGCAGTGTGAAGGATACAGCTGATACGATTCTGACTTTGGAGACGGCTACCTTGTGCAAGTACAGTTTGAGAAAGTGCAGTTAGGAAAGTGGTGCCATTTTAAAACAAGACTGCTGTTTTCACTCTCCTGACCACAAAATCTGGGTTACTTTATTTACTGCTAGCTGCTACTGAGGGAAAGTTAATTGGGGGGGGGCACTAGTCTCTCACTAAGTGAGAGAAAAACATGGTGGTGATTTTAAATTTCATCAGCAGCCTTCAACCAATGAGGAAGTAGGCTTGGCAGCAGGGTAGAAGGGTACCTTGTGAAGTGGCACTTTGGCTGGCACTTATTTTTAGCTGGGCATCTATTGAGAAATAAATGCCTAGCTTGGAGGCAGTGTCAGTCAATCAGGGTTGAGAATTATTTCTTGCCATTTTCTAATGCCTGCTAAAAGTCTGCCTGATAAACTATTTTGTGTGTTCTAATCTGTTTTAAATATAATCCTGATTCAGTGTGCCCTGGTATTTCGAGTTACATGAACCAGGTAGAGAGCCTATAGTTTTGAAAAGCACACTCAGAACTACAGTCTGCCAAATCAGTCATTTTATTTATCTGTCCACTTGAGGAGTGTTTGTGCACTTTAAATCAAGCTCCTTGGTGCAGGAACTTTAATTTGATCCAGAAAGAGTATCTTTGTACTGTGGGGTGCAGCGTGACCGTGGCATTACATCTGGGTCACAGGCTGCTATTTAACCACATTCTCAGCAAGCAGGGAGGCGAGCAGTGGACACTCGTGGTGCAGCATGTGGGCGTGTGCAGAGACATGCCATCGGCACGTGTTCTGCATGTTTAGCAGGGATAGCATGGAAACTAGGAACTGTTTAACTGTTTACATGGAACATAATTCTATTTGCTGAATGGTAGGTACTTCGTTGTTTACCTCCTTTCTTTAAAGATATATATCAGTTTGTTATAAAAACTCAGTATAGCTTTTACTATTATTACTATGGCTCAGACTACAGTCCTTTCTCACATGTGTGACTACATACAATGCACTACATGCTATGTGTTCAGTGTTGGTGGGAATAACAACACATTATTAGACTTTGTCTGTGAAAAATGCAAAGAAAATAAATCTCTCAAAGAAACTGTGGCATTGTTCAATAATAGGCTTTCTGACTTGGAAGCCAGTCAGTTACAGATGCACAATAGATTTGTTGCTTTAAATAATACAGTCCCTAATACTTCTCCATGTACTCTTCAAGATAATTCAAATTCTATTTTAATTTCTAAACCTACACAAATGTTTAATAGGCAGTTATCCACTGTGTGTCTTGTTGAAAGTTCTAAAAATGTCAATGGAGTCTGACAACCTCAAAAGTGCTGATAGTCAATGGTTTGATGTTCAGAGTAGTAGGGTGTATAAAAAGGTTGGAAGGCAACTCAGTTTATATTGCCGCTTAGTAATACGTTCAGCTTCTATTTATTGAAATGACCAGACTGAGGAAATGGCACCTGGTGTAGAGACAGTTATGGGTGTATCTGTATGTCCCCCATTATGTGATAAAATTAATTCTAATCACACATCCAATATTAAAGTAAATCAATGTCCACCACCATCCAATATTCCTTTGTTACCATCAGTAGTGGCACCTGTCGAAAAATTAATAAATGATATGCCCGATAATGCTATTATGGATATTCCTATTAATTTTGCTGAAACCAAAAAACAAGTTTTCGTTTTAGGTGATTCTATGGTCAAAAATGTGGATAGGGTAAACTGTGATGTTGATAAAGCAAATCGCACCTGCTCATCATTTAGAGGTGCAAGAATTTTGCATATTACCAATATGGCCCGTAACATTCTTGCTAATCAAGTCACTGGTCCCTTAGTGATTATCCATGCGGGCACTAATGATTTTACAAGAGTGGATTTATTAGATATAAAAAAGACATAGTTGCTCTTTCAAACATTCTGCTTGATATTGGTTGTGATGTAGCATTTTGTGAAGTCCTACCTGTCCCAAGAGCCACAGTAGATTATAATAACACCATACACAGGTTCAATAATTGGTTACGTGGGTGGTGCCTTCGCCAAAAGCTTGGCTGTATTACACATTGGGAAGAGTATATAGACAGACCAGATATGTACTGTAGAGATGGCCTGCATTTAAATCGTAAGGGCAATGCAATTCTAGGGCAACAATGTATAACCTACATTAATAGAAATTTAAACTGATTGACTTGGGAGAGTATACTGCCTCTCCCAGAAATAATTCTGCCATAAAAAGGATTACTAATATAAAGGACTTGAAATGCCTTTATTTCAATGCCCGAAGTTTAGTCAACAAAATAGATGAATTTAAAATTATGGTGGTAAAAGATAATGTAAACATAGTGCTTATCACTGAAATCTGTGGGGACAACAAATCTTCTTGGACATTTTCTTTGCCCAGATACACATTGTTTAATTATTATAGACACAACAGGAAAGGAGGTGGAGTTGCCATTTTTATAAGGAATCCTGTACAGGTTGTAGATATCTCTGAACAAATTAAAATCTTTATCAATATAACCGAGTCTATATGGATTAAAATGATAATAAATACTGACAAATATATTATCTTTGGAGTATGTTATTGACCTCCAAATTCATCTAGTGACTACATGGATTTTATTATTAACGAAATTCAATCTGCATGTGATATGGGTGACATTGTATTAACTGGTGATTTCAATCTCAGTGACATTGATTGGATTAGCTTATCAGTCCCATCAATTCGAGTAAAAAATGAATTGATACTTGTCAACAATGTTATTTAATTCAGGGGGTAACACAACCTACATGGGGTAATAATTTACTTGATTTAGTTTTTCATAGCAGTATGATTTTACTTAACAACATTGCTATACTCTCACCTATTGGTAACAGCGATCACTGTTCAGTAAGCTTTGTTATTAGCCTTTCTATGACTAGATCTCGTAAATACACAAAAATCTATCAATACGATAAAACAGATATAAATATTATTAAAGAAGGCTTGGGTAGTATAAATTGGGATTTTATTATGAAGAACAAGGGACTTGAGGAACATTTTTACACCCTTTGTAATAAAATGCATACTTTAAGGGATGAGTTTATTCCATCTAGATATAAAGACACATCCACCCAAAATAAACCGAAATGGATGACCAATAACTTACCTAAATTAATTAAAAAGAAAAAAGGCGTTATGACATATACCTAAAAATAAAACTTCTGCAAACTGGAATTCCTATTTGCATATTCAGAAAAAATGTACACACAGTATTAGAAACTCCCCCAAAAAAGTGGGAATACAAACTTGCAACTACTGCCTCCAAAGAAAATAGCAAACCTTTCTTTGCATACATAAACTCGTTAAAAAAAACAACTTGTCAGGTAGGCCCCCTTAGTTTTAAAGATACTTTAATTCATGACCCTCTAAAAATGGCCAATTTATTAAATGATACTTATTGTAGTTTATTTCATAAAAATCAGACAGTTGACTCTATTGATGTTCATATGGGTAGTCATATAACAATTTCTTCTATGGAGGGCCACACTAAGTTAATCAAGCTGGAGGGTAAAATCTGTGTATCCCCTGATAACATCCCAGGTCATTTTCTCTATCTCTTGACTGATGAGCTATCATCTCCACTGCAATTATTTTATGAATACTGTTTAAATTCAAATTATGTACCTGAATTATGGAAACCAGCTTATGTTATTCCAATTTACAAAAAAAAAGGTCTTAGAAATCTTTGTGAAAACTATAGGCCAATCAGTCTAACGTCTTCAATTTGTAAAGTACTAGAAAGCTTAATAAAAGTCATGCTTACTTCCATTTTGCAAGACATAGATTTGGAACAGCAAGGGTTCAAAAGTGGCAGAGGTTGCCTGAGCAACTTGTTATGCTTTTATGAGGACGTTAGCCTCAACCTGGATAATAGGATTTCATATGATGTGATATATTTGGATTTCAGCAAGGCTTTTGGTCTCCTCCCCCATTGGGCCTTAATAAAAAAGAACTGTATTTAATGAACATCAATCCAACTCTGGTGCAATGGATAGCAAATTAGCTAAATTCACATTCACAGAAAGTCCTAATTAATGGTCAACTTTCTCACTCAGGATCTATTTCTAGTGGAGTACCTCAGGGCTCTTTTTGGGACCTTAGGCTGGATATTCAGCTTCTGCGCCATACTGTGGCGCCAAGCCCTAGCAGCTGCTCAAAAAGTTACGCAGGGGGTATTTGCCGGGCGATATTCAATGGAGTTGCACTATTGAGCAACTCCTTTGAATGTGTCCCCGACCACAACCACACTGTGCATGGCGCAGTGGAACTTGCGCCACCAGAAGTGGTCAGAGTGGAGCATTCAGATGCGGTGGCACAAGTTCCATTGTGCCATGCTCAAATTTCTGATATTCAAAGGTGACATGCAAATGGGGTCATAATTTTGCAAAGGCGCAGGGGGCGGCCCCCTGCAGCCCGATCACGGGCATGAATAAATCTCCCCGACTGGCCCAATGCGGGCATGATAAATCCCCGACTGGCCCGATCGGGGCATGAAGTAAATCTCCCCCGACTGGCCCGATCGTGGAGGCGGAAATAAATAGAACCCCAAACTGGCCTGATCGCCAGGCATAATGTAAATGACCCCCGACTGGCCGGTAGTGGAGCATAATGTAAATGAACCCCCGACTGGCCCGATCACGGGCAGAATGGAGTTCAACCCCCTCAAAGACCAATATCCCTGGTGGTCCAGTGAACTGCAAAGCCTGATCATGGGCATAAGGTCAAATCCACACCCCAAAGTCCAGTTTCCCTGGTGATCTAGTAGCCCCCCGCACCCACCCACGGGCCCCACCACCCGCTCCCCCTGTCAGCGGGGCGGCAGCACCCCTGCCTGCCCCCTCCACCCCACCGACTGACAGCTCGATAGAGGTTGCACACCCATTGGTTCAGAGCAAGAGCCAATGGGCGTGCAACTCACTCTCCCTAAGGCAGTCCAGATATGTGAATGAATGAATTCATTCACGTATCTGAACTACTGCTATCTTATGAGCTGCAGGCCGTGGCTCTTGCTGGGCTCAGTGGCGTGCAGCCCTATCGACTGTCGATCGGCAAATGGGCGGCAGGCGGGTGGGGTGCTGCGCCGCCCGGCTGATGGGGGAGCGGGTGGTGGAGCTCCGTGGGTGAGTGCGGTGGGGGCCACTAGACCAGAAATGAACTTAGAAGTGGGTTGACACCCATGCCGCGATCAACCATGATCACGGGCCACTAGGGTCTTAGAGGGGTTGAACTTCTGCGTTCTGCCGCGATCTGCCAGTTGGGGGTGTTGACCCACATTATGCCTGCGATGACAATCAGTGTTCATTATATTATGCCTGCGATCGGCCTTCGGTAATCATCGTATTCGGCCCATGCCCGTGATCGAGATGATCAGATCAATTCATAGTATGCCAGCGATCGGTTTCAATCGATGAAAGTGAAGAGATCTACTCGCGATCGGGCTGGTCGGAGGTGTTCTGCCTGTGATCAGGCTAAGGGGGGTGTGTTCTGCCGCGATTGGAGCTCACGGAAGTTACTATGCCCCGTGATTTGGGCTGCAGGGGGAACAGGGAACAAGTGGAGGCCACCCACAGGTGGCAGCTGCTGTGTTGCGCCCTGCAATGCAGCAGCTCACCTGTGGGTGGCCCTCGACTTGATCCTTTTTTATTTGGCTCAAAGTTGTGCAGACGCAGGTAGGGGGTTGTGCCTGCACAACTCTGTACAGCTGGCTGAATATCAGGCTGTGCAGTTTATGCATAGTTCCTCCCCCTCTGGTTGAGCATGCCTTCATTAGCATTGCGCTGTTGCTCAGCATGACTTGGAGGGCGCAACTGCCTCCTGCTGAATATCGCAGAATGGTGCATTTCAGACTTGTGCAGGCGCAACCCTATTGCGCATGGCGCAACCCTTTTGAATATCCAGCCCCTTGTATCTTCCAAATATTTGTAATGGACATCTCTAAGACCTGTTTTTCCAATATCATCAAATATGTAGATGATATTAAGATAGGTGGACCATGTGAGAACAGTGAGAAAATATATACCCTACAAAAGGATCTGAATAATATTTCTCTATTGGTCTCTAATTGGGGCATGAAACTGAACCTTGCTAAATGCAAGGTATTGCATTTTGGGACCAACAACCCTGAACATGTGTATACATTAGATAATCAACCACTTATTAATACAGAGTTAGAAAAAGATTTAGGGGTTATTGTATCTAATAAATTGCTTCCTGACTCACAGATTAATGCAGTCATACATAGGGCAAACAGTGTAATTTGGGCAATTAAACAGAATATTCAATCCCGAGAGAAAGAAGTACTTATGCCACTTTACAGAGCATATGTCTGTCCTCATTTGGACTTCTTATCACAATTCTAGTGTCCTTATAAGAAACGTGATATCGTTAAACTTGAGAAAGTTCAGAGGAGATTCAACAAATTGATAAATGGCTTTAAAAATGTATCATATGAGCTTCGATTACAGTCTCTAAACTTAATGTCACTATTTAATAGAAGATTAAGAGGGGATCTCCTCTTGATGTACGACATAATAAATGACCCTCTATTATTAGATATCCTTGGGTTTTCCTTTAAAGAGAATAATCACAATCTTAGAGGACACCCCCTACAGATTCAGCAAAGGCGTTACCAATATTTACCAAGGAAATCTTTTTTTACTTTGCATATTGTTAAAATTTGGAATGCACTCCCACTTAATGTTATTATCAGTAGTTCTAAAATGATTTTTAAGAAACAATTGGATAATTTTATTTCATTACCTCCAACTTTAAATTTATTAAGTAAACAGGAGTAAATATGAGCCTTACCGCTCCTAGCTCCTTGCATAACCTTAGTATGAACTAAATTTGTAGCACTCTTGACCTCTGCATAATGGTGATCGCCTTTAGGCTTTCACAGTTATGACACAGATCCAATGTAGCACTGATGTGCTACCTTTGCAGATTGTATCTATGACTGCATAAGCACAGGCCCCTATACAGCCACACCTGTGTGTGTGTGTATATATCATGTGTATACGTGTATATATCATACAACATGTTCTTCAGACAAAGGTCCCATAGGACCTGCATCTCTACAGACAGAGGTACTCACATACTCATGTACATTCATGTACTCTGTTCACTGTACAATGTATGATGTACATTGCTAGATAGTATCTTTGCTACTGCGTGGTTTTCCATATGCAGATGTGTAACTGAAAACCCCCTTGAACAATTTCTAGATCTGCTGCTGAAACTATGATACCCACATGGCAACAGTACTTCTGTCTGTGTAGCACAGAGCCCCAGAGGGGTCTGCCCTTCTGGAGCCAGACATTGGTGTGTATGTCTTACATCTGTGGGTGAAGAGGTGCAGGCCCCTCAGAGGCCTACACTTCTGCAGACAGAAGTACTGTTGCAATTTTTGTGTCTGAAAACCTGCTACCCCCTTGTACAATTTCTAGATCCGCTGCTGAAACCATGATACCCACATTGCAACATTACTTCCATCCGTGTAACAGCAGGCCCCTGACGGCTTGCCCTTCTGTTGCCAGAAATTGGTGTGTATGTCTTACACCTGCAGCTGCAGAAGCCCAGGCCAGTCAACTGTGTGTATGTCTTACAGTGTGCATGAGTACCTGAGGCTACAGATGCACTGGCCTCTTATGAGCCTGCACTTTAGCAAACAAAAGAACTCTTGTAATTTGGGTATCATAGATTTATATCTGTGCCTGAAAGGACCTGGCTTCTGCACACAGAAGCAGTGTTGTGATTTGAGTATCCTGGATTTCTTCTATCTGCAGTGACAAGTGAGTGTGTGTGTCTTGCATTGTGTAGGTCTTGTGGTTTGCATACTGCAGACACAAATCCATGATGGTAGCACATCAGTGCTACTGCATTTGTGTCTTCTGGAAACAGTTGAACAGTTGTATATTGTTTGTCTTACCTGATGATGACTGTATGTGGTTGCTTGTGTGGGCTGCTTGGGGGGGGTTAGAGTTGGAAACCCTAACACCACATTTCTGTACTTTTGTTGCTTTAGGCTGAACCCTAACTGGTGCAGTAACACAGTTTTGTTTACAGTAAAGCTTTATAATATATGAAATATAAAATCACCCATGCAATACCCCAATAACTCAAAGTATTAAGCATCATTGGAATTTGCCAATGCCCTTCCTTGATAATCCTTGCTTCCGTTCTTTTGTGCTGAGGTTATTTTTCTTTTAGGTATAAACACACAGTGCATACTCATGAACACACCCAGTGACACACACACACACACACACACACACACACACACACACACACACACACACATATACATGTACACACACTCACTGTCACACTGTTGTGTGCACACACAGGCACCCACTACCCTACTATTCAGACCCCAGTATTTACATTTTTGTCTCAGAACAGAGTTCAGAGTAAGAGCTTGTGATAGTTGATACCATATAGGAGCATTGGTAGTAAGAAGCAGTGCCACCACACCAAGGTCCTCCCTTATGGGCGCTGGCTAATGAAACAAGCATTGGTTAAAGCCAGCAATGTTTGATTACATGTGTTTATAATGCAAATGGGGTGTGAGCAAGGGCACGGAGGAGGTAGGGCTGTTTATTTATTCGGGCTGCTGAGAAGGGGGAGAGAGCTGCAGGATTGCTGGAGTGTGGCTCCCATACGAATGTACGACTCCCAAGGGAGGTGGCCTGGATCATCACTGACTATGGCTCCTATTTGAATGTCCCCCTCTCACTGGGTAGGGGCTGGATTTTTTAAATATGTGTTCCTACTTTTTTCTGTCTGGGTCTCTTTTACCCCACCCTCACAAACCCTATGGGTATCAACTTTCAAATCTTTTCCAAAGCAGATGTATATGGTGCATGTCAACATCCTCCAAAAACATCATTTTGAGGGTGATTTGAAAATTGACACCCATAGGGTTCATGAGGTGGGGCTCAAAATGTTTTTAGCACAAGAAAAGTTGACAAAATATTTAAAAAAAAGTTATGACTTAAAATAAACATTAAAATGAATGGGACCATCATGAGCCCATTCATTTCAATGAGGTGTTTATTCTTTAGTTCATAACTTCTTTTTTTTTTTTTTTTTTTTACATTTTTACATAGTTCTTTCTGTTGGGGTCTTTTTTTGCCAAACCCTTATGAGCCATATGTGTGTCCAGTTCTGGGGACCCTTTCTCCAGAAGGACATAAACAGAGTAGAGGTGGTTCAGAGGAGGGCAAACAAAATGGTGCAGGGTCTGCATCAAAAGTCCTATGAGAAAAGACTAAAGAACCTAAATATGTACACCCTGGAACAGCAGAGGGAGGGAGGGAGGGTGGATATGATACAGACCCTTTAAATACTTCACAGGGGTAAATAAGGAACATTTATAGGTACATCAGCGAGCGTAGAAAGACAAAGGGAGGGATAGTGAGGCTGAATAGAATGAACAGTGGGTGGGCAGAGGGGGACAGTGAAAAAGCAGGAATACTGAACGAATATTTCTGCTCAGTATTCTCAAAAGAGGAGGGGGAAGTGCCTAATCCAATTAACAGAAGCACTCTTGATAGGGGGGCTGATCCCAGTCCTTTCACAGAAGAAAGGGTTCTGCAAGAACTCCTAAAACTGAAGGTGGTTAAAGCAATGGGTCCTGATGGAATTCAACCCAGAATTCTAAAATAATTAAGAGAGAAACTAGTGAAAGTATTGGCTACTCTTTTTAATAAATCATGGGAGGATGGTGTGGTACCCGAGGACTGGAGGAAGGTGGATGTGATTCCCCTTCACAAAAGTGGGTACAAGACAGAGGCAGGAAACTACAGACCTGTCAGTCTGACCTCTGTGGTAGGGAAAGTGATGTAGTCACTTCTGAAGGAAAGAATAGTCGAGTACCTAGAGGCCAGTGAACACAGGACCCAAGGCAGCATGGGTTCACAGCGGAAGGTCATGTCAGACGAATCTAATAGATTTCTTTGACTGGGTGACCAAAGTAGTAGACAGGGAGGGGCTGTGGACATGGCCTACCTAGACTTTAGCAAGGCATTTGTCACAGTCCCACACAAAAGATTAATAGACAAATTAACCAGCCTGGGAGTGGGACCCAGGGTGGTAGCCTGGGTAAAACATTGGCTGGATAACAGGACACAGAAGGTAAATGGAGTCCATTCTGAAGAAAGGGAGGTTACTAACGGGGTACCGCAGGGTTCAGTATTGGGTCCAGTCCTTTTTAATGTCTTCATCAGTGACCTTGCAGAGGGACTGGAAGGAAAGTATGCCTTTGCAGATGACACAAAAATCTGCAACAGGGTGATACACAAGGAGGCGTGGAAAGGATGAAAAGGGACTTGGCAAGGTTGGAGGAATGGTCAAGATGGCAGCTAGAATTCAATGCAAAAAGTGAAATAATGCACCTGGGAAACAAGAACCCAGGAGAAAAATACACAATGGGTGGGGAGGTAGTAACAACAACAAAAAGGAAAGGGACCTGGGGTAATCACATCAGATGACCTTAAGGTTAGCAAACAATGTGAGAAGGCAGTAGGAGGGCTGGGGTATACTGGGATGTATAGGGAGGCATCAGCAGCAGAAAACAGAAGTTGTTATCCCTCTGTACAGACAGTTGGTGAGACCCCATCTGGAGTACTGTGTCCAGTTCTGGAGACCCCATGTCCGCAAGGACATAGACAGGATAGAGGCAGTCCAGAGGAGGGCAAGTAAAATGGCTCAGGGTCTGCAAGAGAAGCCGTATGAGGAGAGACTAAAGGAGCTTAATATGTATACCCTTGAGGAAAGAAGGGAGAGGGGGGACATGATAGAAACTTTTAAGTACCTCAGTGGAATCAACAAAGTCCAAGAGGGTAGCATTTTCAGAAAAGAGACTTGCAAGAACAAGGGTACACAATTTAAAGATAGAAGGAGGGCAGTTCAGGGGCAATAATGAGGAAGTATTATTTCACAGAGAGGGTAGTGTATGCATGGAACAGCCTTCCTGAGGAGGTTAATGGGGTCTAAAACTGTGGGAGAATTCAAGAATTGCATGGGACAGACATAAGGCAATTCTTGTGGGGGTTAGGAAGAAATAGGCTGTTGGTTAACTAGGATCTGCGGCCTATCCTGTAGGTAGGGAAATGGGCAGACTAGATGGGCCTAGCGGTCCTTATCTGTCATCAAAGTCTATGTTTCTATGTTTCTATGTTTCTATGAGGAAGTATTTTTCAGAAGAAAAGATGCTCAAGAGCAAGGGGACATACTATGAAGCAGGAAGAGGGTAGATTCAGAACAGATGTGAGGAAGTACTTCTTCGTAGAAAAAGTGGCTTGAGTTCTGGAACATCCTTTCAGTGGAGATGGTGAGGGTGAAAACAGCGGTGGGGTTCAAGAATGTATGAGATAAGAACAAGAAAATCATAGTGGAAAGGAAGTGGGAGGGAGAAAGAGCTGTAGATCGGGTATGGTCTGCAGAAATAGCGTAGGTAGGGAGGAATGGACAGACTGGATGGGCGTCCTTATCTGCCATCAAATTCTGTGTTTCTGTGTTTGCAGTGGATACATGCTTACCCAACAAGCATTCATTTTAGGAGAGATTTGACAGCTGAAAGTCATAGGGTACGTGAAGGTGAGGCTAAAAAAGATTCTGACAGAAAAAAGGTAAAAATATTAAAAACAAAAACATTATGAATTAAAGACAAAAAAGTCAATAAATTGGTTATTGAAATTAATGAAACCTATTTATTTCAATGCAGTCATTTAGGAATCAGCATTGAGGGACAAAGGAGCAGCAAAGAAGGACATAAGTGGGTGCCAATGGGGGGGCAGGATGTTTGTGGTAGGGTGCACAGAGGTTGGGAAAGGATGGGAGGTTATTTTTAAAAAGTGTGGGATGAAGAGGGATACCAATAGTGGGATTGGGCACCCACCACTGTTAATTGTGGCAGCTTGCCTGTGGGGCTTTCAGGCCTTCAGATGCTTCCTCTCATGTCTTCACCCCAGGACTGCAATTTTGGGGACCGGCAGAGCAGAGTGATACAGCTGCACAGTGCTCTGGCTGGAGTCGTGCCATGGCTCCCTGCCAGAGCAGTGCAGAGGCCATGAGCTGTTTATTCGGCAATCCCAGCTCCAGGACTCTGCTGTGGTGGTTGGGACCGGGACCGAAGGTGGTGCCAGTGCCAGTGGGTGGAGCAACTGTGTTCCCGAACTACAGAATCAGCACTGGGATTGGGACTGAAGATCATCTGCTGGCACCAGAACACCATTACATGCACACTCAGGCGCACCGCAGCAGGAGCTCCACTTATTGACTGGGCCATGTGCCCACAAACTGACTTTAGTCCTGTACTCCAGAACAGGCAGCAGAGCCAAAACCCTAAGCAAAAGCACCGTTGGGCACCTAAAACAGTGATTCCTGGCCCCAAGGCAGGCAGCAGAACTGAAAAAAAAAAAAAAACAAAAGCAAACCCAAGCACCATCTTGGGGCCTGCACATGTGCAAGCAGCCCTGAAATAGAGACAGAGCTCCACATGGAGGAAGTGGCATATTGCGTGGGGGAAAGAGAGTCAGGCAGGGGGCATTGGCTGCACAGCATCAATACAGAAAACCCAGAACACTCATTGGAGTGGTGAAACTGCTTTGAAAGTGTGCTTTCTGGTGTAAAACCTGCATCATCAGCTTGATCAACCACCATTTGTTGCTGGCTGATTTCTAGCCATTTCTTTGGCACTTTTACACTAACAGACTTGCACTGGTGTCAGTGGTGTCACCGGTACAAATCTGACAGTGTAAACAGCTGCCAGAGTGTTGCAAGCGGCTCCATTGTGCTCTGTTGCGGTACAGAGCATTCCCTTGTTTGCTGGGAATGCAGATCAGTGTGTACTGGTGCAGGCATTTTTTGCAAGCATGTAAACATGCTGCTTCACCTGCACCCATGTCACTCCTACTCCTTTACACAGAGCCTACCCCTCTACTGAAAATGCACCCAAAACACAGGAAGCCCAGCGGGAACACTGCACAGCTGCAGCATGTAGATAAAATGGCGATCACTGCAGATGGAGAAGAGGGAGCTGATTCTGACTGCAACGGTATCAGCTAGGCTCTGTGTAAAAGGGCCTTCAGTGGCTCACAACCTGACACACCTTCAGAATCTGCTTTGATTCACAAAAGCTACACCAATTTTGCAATTAAGCATAAGAAGTCCTGTGCCCAATTTAGAAAAAAAATTCTGAAGAGTTCTTGGCGAGTGTTGGCAAAGGAAGGGACTGAGACTAAGATATTTAAACATTTTAAATAGAGAATTCAGTGAAGTTGATGGCCCCAACATTCTTTTAAGTTACATTGGTTTGAGTTTACAGAACTCGAAGTTGAAAAGAGGTTTTTTGGTCAGTTGAGAAGTGCTTGTACACTAGTGCATTATCCCCTTGCTATTGTTCCCAAACCACTGTAATTTTGAAATCTTGAAAGGCCACAACAATATAGACAATAATAAGATAATAAGATTGTACAGCCTATGGGGCTGCATGTTTTTTGGAAAGCTGACAGAGTCCAGTCTTTTGGGGTTGGGGGGCATTACTCACATTAACTCTGAGCTCTGCAATCATATATAGGAAAACGGTGACATCTTTAATATCTCATAACCACCCGAATGCCATTATGCTTATAATTTATAAGCTAGTATTACCATATACTGGACATTTCAGAAGTTACCACTACAAGACCCATACAAGTTATTAGAAGTTTACCATGCACAATTAGAGAAAAACAAATTCTATTTTCTTTGGGTGCAAAGAAAAGAACTAGAAAGGAATGTGTTTAGCCTTAGACTGAACAGCCACTAGTATCTTCTGACCATTTGGCCAAATAATCTTGTATGATATTTTTATAATGCTTGAAACTACATTTTGAAAGCTTTAACATTTAAACAGTTAATATAGTTCTCCTGTGATGCTACATGCATATACATGTCAATATAATGTGGTAAAAATGACAGGTCTCTAAAAATGTAGTGATCCATTTTATGTTTCTTTATATTGATATCAAACATTTTGTTTTTTTATATATCGATATGTGGTCACTGTAGTGAAATATTAATGATATAACTTGGATGATGTCAAGCTTTCATTTAAAAAAAACTAAGGGCAGGATTCACGAACTGTTTGGGAACTAAGTCCCACTCCACAACTCCAGGGGTGGACTGAAATGGCCCGCAATGATGGTGCTTGCCATTCACAGCTGCAGCAGTTGCAGAGAGTGTTATGGCTACTACCACCGGCCGTAGCAACTCTCCGCAGCTGCAGCGATCCCCCTAGTAACACCACCCGCAAGCTGCCATAAGTCATGAAGCCAGTCGTAATCCGGCTCCACCTTTGTGAGTACTTGCAGCTGTGGGACCCCTGCGGCTCCACAAGTGGCCACCCTTTGGCACCGAAGCTTTGCTTCAGCTGCGGGACTTTCACAGGGTTTGTGAATCCTACCCTAAGTCTCTAGCCCTTAAGCCCTAATGGCTCTAAAGTTGTCTCATTTTGAAGAAAATGTCTTTTGAAAGGTCTAACTCTGGAACCATTGGGGCTAGAAAAATAGAATAATGGATAGGTTAGTGTGTATTACCCAGTAGTAATACCATCGAAAGGTTCTGGACACATAGGAACCTCGAGAATGAAGCTCGAGAGGTTCCCATGTGTCCAGAACTTCGAGATGGTAGGACTCCCTGGTAATGCACACTAACCTATCCATAATTTGTTTCTAATGTATGAATCCGATTTGAAAATTTTTCAGATCAAAAATGGGCCCCCAACTACTTTACTCTAACACTTGCTACAGGTGCCCGATGTCTACTCTGCAGACTGTTTACTGTGGGAGACAGAAGCACTGCACTGCTGAGTTGCTCGCTCTGAGTCTTACCTTTACTGGCAAGATGAGTTTGGTAGTGAGATGACTGAAGGCAGGATTAACTAGACAGCTAACATTATTGTAAAATAATAAAAAAAAAAAAAAATGCTGCTACTAGCACCGAGGATATTTCTCTCGCTAAGCGAGAGAGATGCCATGTTTCCGATGTTGTTCTGCCCACTCACATGGGAAAAGTGGCCAATCAGAAAGCACACTTTGGAAGACGAGAGGCAGACTGGCACTTGTGCTGTTGTCTTTTGGTGATAATATTATCATTCAGGTCCCCAACAACGGTACTAATGCATCTGAACGATAGTATTATCACTTGGGAACTGTAGTATTATCATTCTGGGACTTTATTATCGATAATTTTTTGTATGCTTTACTATAGCATTAATTTAAAAATCCATATCTTAATCTTGTTTTTAAATAAAAGCTAGGAGTCCAGCCATTTTATGATGTTGATATTAAATTATTATGTAACAGTTGTAATTATGTTATTGATATTAAAAACAGGCAGCCTTCTTTAGCTATTTCGAAATACATATCTGCATCATGACAAAACTGTTTTTGTTTTGTAAAATACATTTTATTGATATACTTTTTCCATAACAACAATGTATATCAATATACTTTTTTAATATATAATTTTTAAATTAATACTATAGTAAGGCATACAAAAAACTCTTGATAATATGATCACTCCCAGAGTGATAATACTACAGTTCCCGAATGAGAATGCTATCATTCAGATGCAGTAACACCATCATCATTCTGGACCTGAACGATAGTATTATCACCAAAAGACAGCAGCACAAGTGTTAGTCAGCCTCCCAACATCTTCCAAAGCGTGCCTTCTTATTGGCCACTTTTCCTGTGTGGGCGGGCAGAACAACTTTGGAAACATGGCACCTCTCTCTCTCTCTCTCTCTTTGCTTAGTGAGAGAAATATCCTCAGTGCTGGTAGCAGTATTTTTTATTTTTTTTATTTTACAATAATGTTACCTATCCAATTGATCCTGCCTTCTCTCATTTCACTACTAAACTCTCTCGCCAGTAAAGGTAAGACTCACAGCAAGAGATTCGGCAGTGCAGTGCTCCTGTCTCCCATAGTAAGCAGTCTGCAGAGTAGACATCAGGTGCATGTAGTGAGTGTTAGAGTAAAGTGGTCAGATGTTCATTTTTGACCCAATAACATTTTCAAATTGGATTCATATATTAAAAGATATAACAGACAGGTTAGTGTGCATTGCTAGGGAGTAATGCCATTGAGAGGTTCTGGACACATAGGCTAGGTAGCCAGAACCAATCAATGGTATTACTCCCTGGTAATGCACACTAACTTATCCATTATTATATTTTTAATATCGACATGGAAAATTTCAGAATGGTTTTCAAAAATAAAATCTAACAAATATATTTTTTTGCAATTTTTCTGAATTTTGGTATTAGTTCCCATAATTTAATTGGTATCTATATAAGTGTAATACTCATAAATATTCATCTTATACCTTAAATTGTGTGGCCAACATTTCACTTGCCTCACCAGCAGTACCAATTCCTTCTCACCTCTGCAGCCCTCAGAAGATAATAAAGTGAGGAAAAAAAGAGAACATTTTTCTATTTTATGGCACTAGTGGTAGCACCAGCACTAACTGCCTTTTTTATAACAGGAGGCAGAGTGGTTCTTTAATCATAATCACAGTTCCGGAATGCTTATCTGTAAACTAAACCAGAGAAACAAGCCATATGTATATTTATATCACAATTCCCCAAATCCTTCCTAAACAGTTATTTAAATTTAAAAAATTGCACAAGTCGTCTGTGTCAGAATGATATCAGGAGCATAATCTGACATACTTGCATTTTCATTCAGTAGTAAAAGTCATATATTTTACCTGAAAAACCTTGAAGGAAGTGCAAATCGCGGTAGTGGACAGATTTATAGTCCAAGACTTGGGATACAAATACAGCAGAGTATTATGCTATAAATCTTACACTCTTCTCTTGCTGTGTGTTCCTCCTGTCTGACTGTAGCTTAAGTCACACTACCAGCGGTGCTTCAACAACATTGCGTGGTCTCTCCTATTTATGCTGAAATCTCGTCTAGGTACCACTTCAGACTTTCTGTGCTCAGATTTTCCCTCCATCTGCTTAGATAGCAAAACTGACAGAACAAAACAGCACTGTTTTCCCACAGAGCCAAAAGCCAGCAATCAGTTGACCAAAATTTTGCCCAAGACTTTCAGTTAGGTAATGAAAGTTGGCTGTGCGGTTCTGTTAGTTTTGTTTTCTGAGTCTGAAGACAGTTTGTATGACCAGGTACTCTAGGTTGAGGGATTGAAATGGGGATGGTGGTGGTGGTGGTGGGAAGGGGATGACCTGGAAGCTGGGATGTAGAAAATGGTTGTTATACATAGTAGGTCAAAGTTCAAAGTTGCAGCTTGCACTTGTGGTGCAGGGACCTCCAGGGCACCCCTGGTTGCTAACCACTGTATCACACAAAAAAAATAAACAGTACACATGTACCTTTCAGGGATGCTCCACAGAAGCACAGAGTTATTAAAAATCCAGTGCTTGAGATTTTATTCCTGCAGTACAAAGTGCAGAGCTGTGCAGAATATTTATAGGACATTACCTGGAGCCTCTTCTCGGAACTACAGCTCACCCTGGCACTTTGCTCATCTGAGCTTCATCAGCGAGCATGGCTAGTGCAGTAAGCAGGTATCCTTTTATGTGGCTCCCACTGATGACATCACATAGGCTCATTTAAAAGGTAACTTTTTTAATAAAAAATTGTGCAAAGTGTGTGATGGGTAACAGTCAAAATTATTTTATTGCAGTTCACAATGAACTGTACAACTAGATATACAAAATGTATAAACTTTATGTGCAAATTTACTTTCTAATGTCTAGTACAACTAACAGTATGAGTAGCTGCACATAGGTATAGCTAATGTTCACCCTTAGTGGACCATAAGCAATATGTTTCATCTCCTGTAACATTATGATAACTACTCTAGTACAGTGTATATGGTCAAGTGGGGTGGGGGGATTTAGGGAATGTGTGAGGGAAGGGAAATAAAGAGGAAATAAAGAGAAAGCAATCTTAGACCTGGTACTTTCAAATGGGGACGGAGAAAGAATCTCAGATTTAGAGGTGGGTAGCCATCTGGGAACAAGTGACCACCAAACAGTGTGGTTCACGATAAACACAGCCATACAATCAAGCCATACAAAAGCAAGAGTATTAGACTTTAGGAGGGCTGACTTTGGGAAAATGAGAGTGCCTTAGAAAAGCACTAGCAAACAGGCAAGAAGGAGGGGTGGAGGAACAATGGGGAGTAATCAAAACAGCCATCACAGAGGCAACAAGCCTTTGTGTAAAGCAAATCAATAAAACACAATGAAGGAGAAAAACACTATGGTTCTCAAAAGAGGTGGCAGGGAAGGTTAAGGAGAAAAGGATAGCATGCAGGAAATATAAGGAAACACAGAAGGAGCAGGACAGAGAACGTTATCAGTTAAAGCAGAAAGAGGCTGGGAAGGCAGTCAGAATAGCAGAGGCTCAAACTGAGGAAAGGATAGCCAATTCTGTTAAGAAGGGGGATAAGACCTTTTATAGGTACATTAGGGAGCAAAGAAAGACCAAAGGAGGGATACTGAGGCTTAATAAAGGGAAGGGAATGTGGGTTGAGGGGGACAGTGAAAAAGCAGGGATACTGAACGAATATTTCTGCTCAGTATTCACAAAGGAAGAGGAGGGGGAGGTACCTAAACCAAACAAGAGAAACACTCTGAAGATCGGGGTCGATACCAGTCCATTTACAGAAGAAAGGTTTCTGAAAGAACTAATAAAATTGAAGGTTGACAAAGCAATGGGGCCTGATGGGATTCACCCAATAATTCTAAAAGAACTAAAGGTAGAACTAGTGACACTGCTGACTACTCTCTTTAACAAATCATGGGAGGATGGGGTGGTACCTGAGGACTGGAGGAGGGCAGATGTGATTCCTCTTCACAAAAGTGGGAGCAGGACAGAGGCAGGAAACTACAGACCAGTTAGTTTGACCTCAGTGGTAGGGAAAATGATGGAATCACTTCTGAAGGAAAGAACTGTTGAGTACCTAGAGGCCAGTGGGGCACAGGACCCAAGGCAGCATGGATTCACGATGGTAAGGTCATGTCAGACAAATCTAATAGATTTCTTTGACTGGGTGACCAAAGTAGTAGACCAGGGAGGGGCTGTGGACATGGCCTACCTAGATTTTAACAAGGCATTTGATACAGTCCCACACAAAAGATTAATACACAAGTTAGCCAGCCTTGGAGTGGGCCCCAAGGTGGTAGCCTGGATAAAAACTTGGCAAGACAACAGGACGCAAAGGGTAGTAGTAAATGGAGTACACAGTGAAGAAAGGAGGGTTACTAGTGGGGACCGCAGGGTTCAGTACTGGGACCGGTCCTTTTTAATGTCTTTATAAGTGACATTGCAGAGGAACTGGAAGGAAAAGTATGTCTCTTTGCAGACGACACAAAGATCTGCAACAGGGTTGATACACAAGACAGAGTGGAAAGGATGAGAAGTGACTTGGCAAGGTTGGAGGAATGGTCAAATGTATGGCAGCTCAGATTCAATGCAAAGAAGTGCAAGGTAATGCACATGGGAAACAAAAACCCAGGAGAAGAGTACACAATGGGGGGTGAGATACTGACAACAGTAAAAATGGAAAGGGACCTGGGGGTAATTATATCAGATGACCTAAAGGTGGGCAAGCAATGTGAGAAGGCAGTAAGGAAGGCTGGGAGGATACTGGGATGTATAGGAAGAGGCATCAATAGTAGAAAACAGGAAGTTGTTATCCCTCTGTACAGACAGTTGGTGAGACCCCATCTGGAGTACTGTGTGCAGTTCTGGAGACCCCATCTCTGCAAAGACATAGACAGAGTGGAGGCTGTCCAGGAAGGCAACAAAATGGTGCAGAGTCTGCATCAGAAGACATACAAAAAGACTAAAGGAGCTTAATATGTATACCCTTGAGGAAAGAAGGAGAGAGGGGACATGATAGAAACTTTCAAGTACCTCAAGGGAATCAGCAAAGTCCAAGAGAGTAGCATCTTTCAGAAAAAGAGATGAGCAAGAACAGGGGGCACAATTTGAAGATTGAGGGGGACGGCTCATTGAGGTAATGTGAGGAGGTATTTTTTCACAGAGAGCATTGTGGATGCATGGAACAGCCTCCTTGAGAAGGTCGTGGAGTCAAGAACAGTGGGGGAATTCAAGAATGCATGGGACAGACATAAGGCAGTCATAGTGGGGGGTAGGAGGAAGTAAGCTGTTGGTTAACTAGGATCTGCAGCTTATCTGTTAGGTAGGAAAATGGGCAGACTAGGTGGGCCAAGCAGTCCTTATCTGCCATCAAATTCTATGTTTCTATGTTTCTAGGTGGAGAGGAGGGGTAGGGTAAGGAAAAAACAAGGAGAGATGTTACGGAGGGATAAGGGTGGAAAGGGGAAAGGGGAGGAAAAAATGTTAGGGCAAAAAAAGTGGAGTTGTGACAAATACACCTGGAAGTTGTACATAGCAACATGGACTATAGGTCCATCCTGCCTCCTTCCACTCTGCTTCATAAGCAGGGATGAAATAAGAATCACACCAGTAAAATTTCCCTTTTAATTGTCCATCTTGATTATCCTTGAAGGAGTGATATTTCAATAAATACACTATATGAGCTTTTAGTATATGTGGGGATACTGAAGTTTAAATGTTTAATTTTGACCCCTGAAATTTAGAAATTTTGCACTGTAAGTTGAAAATAGCAATTAAATCTCAAATCGGTTGTGATTATTTAAAACCCGTTAGCTGTGGACTAAAAGACCGTTATCCAACTTTAATGAACTGCCAATCACATCTACATAGAAACATAGAATTTGATGGCAGATAAGGACAGTTTGGCCCACCTAGTCTGCCCATTTCCCTACCTAATGGATAAGCTGCAGATCCTAGTTAACCAACGGCCTACTTCCTCCTATCCCCCACTATAATTGCCTTATGTCTGTCCCATGCATTCTTGAATTCCCCCACTGTTTTTGACTCCACAACCTCCTCAGAAAGGCTGTTCCATGCATTCACAACCCCCTCCATGAAATAATGCTTCCTCACATTACCTCTGAGCCTTCCCCCCCTCTGTCTTCAAATTGTGTCCCCTTGTTCTTGCACATCTATTTTTCTGAAAGATGCTGCCCTCTTGGACTTTGATTCCCTTGAGGTACCTGAAAGTTTCTATCATGTCCCTCCTCTCCCTCCTTTCTGGATGGTATACATATTAAGCTCCTTTAGTCTGTCTTCGTATGGCTTCTGGTGCAGACCCTGCACCATTTTAGTTGTCCTCCTTTGGACAGCCTCCATTCTGTCTATGTCCTTGCGGAGATGGGGTCTCCAGAACTGCACGCAGTACTCCAGATAGGGTCTCACCAACTGTCTGTATAGAGGGATAACAACTTCCTGTTTTCTACTGGTGATGCCTCTCCCTATGCATCCCAGTATCCCCCCAGTCCTCCTTACAACCTTCTCACATTGCTTGCCCACCTTTAGGTCATATGATATGACTACCCCCAGGTGCCTTTCCATTTTTGTTGTTGTTAGTATCTCACCCCCCATTTTGTACTCTTCTCCTGTTTTTTTTGTTTCCCAGGTGCATTACTTTGCACTTCTTTACATTGAATCTAAGCTGCCATACATGTGACCATTCCTCCAACCTTGCCAAGTCCCTTCTCATCCTTTTCACCCCACCTTGTATATCAACCCTGTTACAAATATTTGTGTTGTCTGCAAAGAGACATACTTTTCCCTCAAGTTGCTCCACAATGTCACTTATAAAGACATTAAAGAGGACTGGTCCCAGTACTGAACCCTGCGGTACCCGCTAGTAGTCCTCCTTTCTTCAGAGTGGACTCCGTTTGCTATTATCCTCTGTGTCCTGTTGTCCAGCCAATTTTTTACCCAGTCTACCACCTCGGGACCCACTCCAAGGCTGGCTAACTTGTTTTTTAGTCTTTTGTGTGAGACTGTGTCAAATGACTTGCTAAAGTCTAAGTAGGCCATGTCCACAGCCTCTCCCTGGTCTACTACTTTGGTCACCCAGTCAAAGAAATCTATTAGATTCATCTGACATGACCTTCCCTCTGTGAATCCACACTGCCTTGTGTCCTGTGCCCTACTGGCCTCTAGGTACTCAACAATTCTTTCTTTCAGAAGGGATTCCATCATTTTACCTGCCACTGAGGTCAAACTAACAGGTCTATAGTTTCCTGCCTCTGCTTTGCTCCCACTTTTGTGAAGTGGAATCACATCCAACCTCCTCCAGTCCTCAGGTACCATCCCATCCTCCCATGATTTGTTAAAGAGGTTAGTCAGTGTTGTCACTAGTTCTCTCCTTAGTTCTTTTAGAATTCTGGGGTGAATTCAGTCAGGCCCCATTGCTTTGTCCACCTTCAGTTTTAAGAGTTTTTTCAGAACCCTTTTTTCAATGAATGAACTGGTATCAACCCCCCTATCCAGAGTGTTTCTATTGTTTGGTTTAGGTACCTCCTCCTCATCTTCTTTTGTGAATACTGAGCAGAAGTATTCATTCAGGATCCCTGCTTTTTCACTGTCACCCTCTGCCCAAATTCTCTCCCCTTTATTAAGCCTCAGTATCCCTTCCTTGGTCTTTCTTTGCTCCCTAATGTACTTATAAAAGGTTTTATCCTCCTTCTTAACAGAGTTGGCTATCTTTCTCTCAGTTTGGGCATTTACTATTCTGACTGCCTTCCTTGCCTCCTTCAGCTTTAATTGATATAGTTCTCGGTCATAGATACATAGATGTTTTTGGCAGATAAGGGCCTTGGGGCCCATCCAGTCTGCCCTATCCCTCTTTCTAATGCTTAAGGCACCCTAGATGCTACAAGCCCCCCTCCTTTCACCCTAGCTTGATAATTTCCATGTGCCCATCCCATGCATTCTTGAATCCCTGAACCATGACCACCCCCACCACTTCCTGGGGGAGACTGTTCCATAGCTCCACCTCCCTTTCAGTGAAGTAGAATTTCCTTATGTTCCCTTTAAGTTTTCCCCCTTTTTGTCTCATGCTTTGCCCCTTTGTTCTGCTATTTCCATTCATGTGAAAGATGCTCCCTTCTGGTACACTGTTGATCCCTTATAGATATTTGAAGGTCTTGATCATGTCCCCCCTCTCTCTCGCTCTCTCTCCTTTCCTCCAGGGAGTACATATTTAGAGCTCTGAGTCTCTCCTCATACGACTTATGCTGCATCCCCGACACCATTTTTGTTGCCCTCCTCTGTACCGTCTCCATCCTGTCTATGTCTTTTTGGAGATTGGGGTTCCAGAACGGAACAGAGTACTCCAGATGAGGCCTTACTAGGGAGTTGTACAATGGTACCACCACTTCCCTCTTTCTACTTGTTATACCCCTCCCTATGCACCCTAACATTCTGTTACTCTTTCCAACTACTTTGTCGCAGTTTAGTCACTTTGAGGTTGTCTTCTATAACAACCCCTAGATCCCTTTCCTCTGTTGTGGCCTCCAGTGATACCCCATCTAGTTCAAACTCAGCCCTAGGATACCCTCTCCCTAAGTGCATAATCTTGCACTTTTTTGCATTGAAACCCACTGCCATTCCATGGACCAGTTTTCTAGCCTCTTCAGATCCCTCCTCATTTTTTCTGCACCTTCCTGTGTATCTACCCTGTTACATAGCTTTGTATTATCTGTGAACAGGCTAACCTTCCCTTCTAGACCCTCTGCAATATCACTTTTGAAGATATTGAAGAGCACTGGCTCCAGCACTGATCCCTGGGGTACACCATTTGTTACCCATCACTCCCGTGAGCTAGCTCCATTTACCATCACTCTTTGTGTTCTGTTGCTCAACCAGTTTCTAACACATGTGACTCCTCTGTCCCCACCCCCAGATTTGCCAGCTTGTGGATTAGTCTTCTGTGTGGGACACTGTTGAAGGCCTTCCTGAAGTCCAGATAGGCCGAATCTACCGCTCTGCCCTGGTCTATTTCCTGTGTCACCCACTCGAAGAAATCAATTAAGTTGGTCTGGCATGACCTCCCTGCCATGAATCCATGTTGCCTTGGGGCTAGCAGCCCTCTTGTCTCTAGGTAGTCCACCAGTCTTTCCTTAAGTAGGGTTTCCATCATTTTACCTACTATCGAAGTCAAACCGACAAAGCGGTAGTTTCCAGCATCCTCCTTGCTACCACTTTTGTGCTGAGGTACCACTTGTGCCCTCCTCCACTCCTCCAGAACCATGCCTGTTTCTAGTAATCCACTGAACAGCTTAGCCAGAGGTTTAGCCAGTTCCTCCTGGAGCTCCTTTAGAATCCTCAGGTGTATCCCATCGGGCCCCATAGCTTTATCCACCCTGAGCTGTTCTAGTGCTCTTTTTACTCTGTCTTCTGAAAAAGGTCTAATGTCTACCCTTCTCCCTGTTTGCCCTTCTCCCTTAATGGGACACCATTCCCATTGTCTTCTTCCATGAATACGGAGCAGAAATATTTGTTGAGGGTGGTCGCCTTGTCAATGTCTTTCTCCACTACACTGCCTCCCTCTTCCCTAAGTCTCACAATCCCTCCCTGTCTTCCTTCTCTTGTTAATATACTTAAAGAATGCCTTCCCTCTTTCCTTCACTGATTTAGCTAGCTTTTCCTCGGTTTCGGCCTTTGCTGCCCTTACTGCCTTGTTTACTTCCTTTTGTTTTTCCAAGTATTCTTGCCTGTTTTCCTTGCTTTGTGTTGCCTTATACCTCAGAAATGGCATCTTTTTTCCTCTTACTAGCTCTGCTACTGCCCTCGAGAACCACAGTGGTTTCCTCTTTCTTTTGCTCTTGCTACAGGGCCTGGCACAATGGTTTGCTACCAGGTGCAGGGCTTCCCTTATCTTATCCCACTGTTCCACTACTCCCCTTATGTCATCATATCTCTGCATAGCCTTCTTGAACTCATCCTTCATCTTACTGAAGTCTTTCCTCTCAAAATCCAGAATTCTAGTCCTTGTGTGGCTAGCCTCCTGTGACGTCCTTATGGTAAACCCCACAGCTTAATGGTCACTAGTTGTTAGGCTCTCCACCACTGTGACTTCCTTTATCCTGTCCACATTGCTTTGGACAAGATCCAGAATCCTACTCCTTCTGCGTTTCCTTATATATCCTGAATGCTATCCTTTCCTCCTTAACCTTCCCTGCCACCTCTTTTGAGAACCATAGTAACTTTTTCCTTCATTTTGTTTAGTTGATTTGCTTACCACAAAGGCTTGTTGCCTCTGTGATGGCAATTTTGATTTTTCCTTATTGTTCTTCCATGGTATCCTGTGAGAAGGGTGACCGCTATTGAGTGCTTACCAAAAGGGCGACTCAATAGTAGCACCTGTTCTCAGGGCTAGTGGATGGGGGGGTGAATATGGGTATAGTGACATCCTGTTGCTATATGTATATGCATGTGGGGGGGCGCTAGAATGCCATGCAATGGGCAGAAGGGGAGGGAGGGTATGTGAGGTGTAGTGCAACGATGGGTTGCTGAGCTGGCTGTGTGGGGTTGTGGGTTTGTGGCAGGCTATGGTTGGGAGGGTGCCGGATTTGGTGCTATGCACATCAGGATTTTTGTGCCAGTCCAAGAAATTTAATTATCCCTCCCCCGACATGCACCCCACTGGAGTTGAGAATCCTTTAGTAGAGGAGTGCGGGGGTTGAGTCGCTCAGCAGAAATAAAAAAATGCAAATCCCCGGCACCATTTTGTTGTGCGTTGGAAGTGTACATCAGAATGGATTTTTGTTGATGTACATTCGCCCTAACGGCTATTGCCTTTCCGCGATCATTGTTATCGCATAGATTCTTCTTCCACCCTTCCTGCTTGCCTGTTTGCTTGTGCTTTTCTGAGGCACTCCCCCCATTTTGCCAAAATCAGCCTTCCTAAAGTCCAACACCCTTGCTTTTGTATGGCTTGACTCTACAGCTGTGTTTATTGTGAACCACATTGTTTGGTGGTCCTTGTTCCCAAATGACTACCCACTTCTAAATCTGAGATCCTCTCTCCATCCCTGTTTGAGAGTACCCTCCTATACAGAAGAGTACATCTTCTATAGCTGACAAGTACAGCACAACACTGTATGCTGGCAATAATACCTGAAAGGGTGGGTGGTATTGGGCTATACTGTACTGCCCAGGTGTGTAATGAGGCCCGACTCTGTAGGCGGAGGGCCTTATAGCCCCTGAAAGGTCCAGTATTGTCCATACCACCTACCCAGGAGGGTATAATTGCACTTTGAAAATGTGGTTTTGTTGCATTACAAATGAAATGAATAAAAAAATATCTAAAAGTGTGAAATGTAAATAAAAAAGATTAAAAAGAGCATTTTTGTAAATTAGTCCATCCACTGTTGCATCTGACAGTAGAGGGTGCTGTGGTGGGAATGAGATATAATTTCTTTATGTTGGTTATTTCCCCAGGAAACAGTATTCTTGTATGGCCAGTGTCTTGTTGATATTTTACTCTGCAGACAGTCCCCCTGCACCACCACCAGCAAAACAATAAATAGAATAATAGGTGAGTGGGTATTATAAATGAGTAATATCATCCAGAGGTTCTGGGGACAAGGAAACCTCGAAAGTGAAGCTCGAGACGTTTCCTTTTCCCCAGAACCTTAAGATGGTATTACTCACGCGTGATACCCACTCACCTATTTGCTGTTTTTTGTAATATATTGATCGAGTTCTTCAGGTCTGATTTTCTTTTTTCCTGGCATGCTTTGACTCGCTCTCTCTGTGTCTCACTCCCCCCTGCCCCACCATGGCTCTGTTTCATAGCATTGTTTTCCAGTGTACTTTTTAGTCCTACCTTTCAGTTGCGGGCATGCAGGATCAACCAGATATCTGTTGAAATGGAGGAGGAAAAAAGATGTGTCGGCAAAATAATAAAAACAACGAAGGGGAGGAATTTCTCTCGGAAAGTGAGAGATGGGCGCCATGTTTTTTGAACAGCTCTGCCCGCCCACAAACAATAACTGGCCAATCACACAGAGAAAAGATGCCAATGGGGATGCATGCCATCACTAGGGCTGTGCAGGGAGGGACGTGGCACCATGGCAACTGGGTTTCTTGGCAGGCAAATTTGCACATGCGCTGTGGTATTTCAGTGATAATACTATCGTTCAGAGGTGGAACAATGGTATTGCCACCTCTGAATGATAGTATTATCAGCAAAGAATGATTTTATTATCACTTGAGACAGTGACGTATTACTGGAATTTTTTTGTATGGGACAGGATGGTATTATTTCACAGTCTCCATATATTACAAAACAGTTACCACTTACTAGTTTTTTAGGACTGCAGCATGGTGTGCATTTGCTAAGGGCAAATGGCACCTTAGCAGGACTGCAGAGTTGTGCAAGCTGGAGTGGGATGGAAGCATGCTGCTGGAGGGGGACAAGAGCATGCTTGAAGCTCTGGTTTCAATATTTCCACCCCTTTTCAACTGCCATTGCCAAAATGCAAGAGGACTTATGCCTACATTTTTTTCTAAGAACGGTAAGCAGGGGGATTAAGTGGAGAGTGTCATGACTGTGGAGCAATGGCAGAGGACTTGGTGCGGTCCGGAATGTGTAGCGTTAATAGTCAGGCAAGCATGATCTGTGCTATAGCTTCAAAGAATGGGATGAAAAAAAATGTTTTTCACATCGCAAGCAGAAGGAATGAGGGGGGGACACAGAGAAAAAATGTCAGTATGGCACAGTTTGTGTCAGTTCACTTACAGAGTGTGCATGTGTGCTTATGTGTGTGTGTGTGTGTGTATGCGTGTAAGGGGCAGTGATTTCAGTCAGCAAAGAGGCAGGTTGGCATGGGACTTGTTTTAACCCAGTCTCTGTTAGCACATAAATGCACCCCTATATAGACAGCTGAGCCAGTCAGAGACCAGGATTGTTCTTTATCACAAACTAATGCAGCTTCCATCTCTAGCTTTTTTTTTTTTTTTTACATTATTCTATTTTTCCTCTGGTCCCGGTTGGCAATCCATCTCCACCATCCTCCCAGCCCCGTGCCCCGACATCAGGCCTATCTTCCCATTCTTTCCCCGTGACTTTCCCTCTGTGTCAGTATGGTGAGGAGCCCCCAGCTCAACTCACCTTCTTACAAGATCCAGATTCCAGTGAAGTGCCTTCTTGGGGGCAGCACCTGTGGAGGATGGTCGTTCATGCCACTTGACCTGGGACCCTTTTCCCCTGTTTCATTTGGTTCCCTGGGTGGAGTGTGCAATGTTGGCAGTGGCCAGCTGTGTGCACTTCCACCCACAGCATGCCAGCCAGTGGCTCCACCTCTCCCTTCTTACATGAGGGCTCATGGTGTGCTGACATCCAGCCTCTGCTAGGTGTCAGGGGAATGCCGACCCTGAACTCCCCCATCTCTGGGAGAGGAGAGCTGTCCTTCAGATGCTTGATCCTCTCCCTCCCCGACCGACCCTCGGCGGCCCACTTGCACCATGAACATGGGTCATTGGCATGGCAGGAGGTAAGGCATGGATGCTTCAGCCCTCCATGCAACTGGCCTGCTCTTCCATCTGTACCTTAATAACTAGTTACACATCTCAAACCAGTGTAACTGCTGGTATCCAGTTTCACTTCTTCTGTACTGTAGTCAAAGCAAAAACCTGACCATAATCACCCTAGATGACCTTTGTGTGTGAAAAATCCTGCTTGCTTCATCAATCAGCATGTAGAATTAAGTTTAATAATGCTAGTTCAGTCTTGTATTAGAATTTGGTAATTTACTGTTAACATCTTTAATGATTTTCTAGAAAAGACTGTTTTGATGGATTCCTTTTCACAGATGCAAATTAAATTGTTTATCTGCTATAATTAAGTGTAAGGATTGGTTTCTGTGTGTTAAAATGCATAAACCCTGTTATGGGGGAACATTTATGAACAGTGCCTCATCATGGTTTGCAAGACTATGGAAAGCTTTTTATGATGAGGTATTGGGCTCCTCTCAAGCTGGTAATGGTCCAGAGATAGAAATGATTAAGTCTGCCCAATTAAGGTACTAAATTGTCTCCCTGTATAAAACCTTGTGATGTCACTGACAGTCATTCTGTGCTTGACTACAGTGTGATTAGCCACAGCTTGATCATCAGAGACATCACCCATTGCTAGAAATGGTGGCAATGTACTATCACTATGGGGGCAGGCTCAAGCATCAATGTCTGTGGACTGCTTCCAGCTAGAGAGGGGCCCAACACTGCCTTAAAATATCTATTTATGGGTGTTCAAATGATGGTGGACCCTGTTCATAAATGTTCCTCTTTAATCAAACTGAATATTCCATAACAGAATACTGTGACTTCAGCAAATTCGTAAAGAGCAGGAGTAGAGCAACTGTCGGGGGCAAGAATCCCCTTTCCATGTGAATAAACCTAGGAATGAAAAAGGGAATAAAACTGCATAAAATCTATAAAATATCATTTGAATTGTGTCCAGCTATCACTTATTCAAAGGTTTTCTAAAGTCGCAAGCTCACTTTAACATGAGGCAGTTTGCTAATTTTTAAACTCAGAAGTATTCATGCTTGCACTTCCAATTCCATTGATATGCACACAAGTACAGATATGTACTTTCCCTAATATATAGACTAAAAAAATCAACATACAACAAATAATTTCAGTAACAATTACCATAAATAAAAGTCCAAGACATTGATGTCAGACTGTTCTTTTCTTCTGCTGATGCAAACACTGCTGAAATACGGTTCCTTTCTTAATATTAATAGTGCCTGTCGGCAAATTAATTTGTCAAGTAGTCAATAACCTGAGCTATAGCTTAAGTCATAATACTGCTGCATAGAATGAAAGCACATTCTTACAAAAGTTGAGATTCCATAGCAGTTTTTAAACATGTTTGGTTTATTACTAACCTTTAGGCTGCTGACAGAATTAGAACGTATAGGAATTTTGGACTGATACTGTATATCAGTCTGCGGCCCTGCAAGGGTTAAAGAAAGGAATAGAAGATTTGTTGGAAACTATTGTTTTAGTGTTTGGAGATTCATTTCTAGAAGTGTTACCACAATTTTGTAATGGCATTCTCATATAAAAACCTCAAACATACCTTGCTGCGACTGGTAACTGCTTTAATTTTAGGGATTAAGGTGGTATTCCAAAAGCCATGATCATGGTAAAGCTCAGTTATGTGAGCAAGTCATAAGGTTTTTACTCCATAGTTGTCTGCTGAGTTGAATGTATCAAAAGTGTTTATTTGTGTATGATTTCCCCAACTGAGATACCCCATGAGAGGCAGCAGATCAGTTTTGTGGGTGCTCCAGAGAGGACAAAAGCAGATAACAATACATCCCAGCTCCAATAGCAGAAAGTTACATTGATACTGTGCCTCTTTAAGTAAGGCTGGGCAAGCAAACATTTTTTCTATCAACTGATTAACTTCACAAACGGTAATGATAACATGTTATATTTGACCTAGTACACAACTAATTATTACATGATAGATTACTTGTATGCATTTAATAACTCTGGAAAGTATTATTGCAGTGTTTGCTTTAAATGTACTTTAAAGTGTCACAGACATTGTTATTTAGTGCTTTGCACCTGAAAACAACTCCAAGTTTAAAATTGTTGTAGTTAGTCCATGAGCATGTTGCATTTGGTCATTTCTTGTTGATTGTTCTTACATTTCACATGACTGAAGTAACCCCTGTCTGAGTAGTACAGAATGAGGAGTCATATATCCTAACACTGGGGCCTATGCTTGAAGGTACCAATGCACCCCTAGCTATGTTGGAATGCAGCACAGTGGGGTCCTGCAGACCTCCTGGTGGCATTGACTACAGATGCACAACCCCATGTGCACATGACCCCCCCAATCCTGCAGCTACACACATTGGCTGGTCCGGGGGCATGCCAGAGGGCATATCCATGCTCTGCACCATTCATTAAGGCATGGTGTGTCTGGCCATAGTATGCTACCAGGATGCTGCCGTAAACTGTATGCATACTCCAATGGACACATGCCACCAGCAGCAGGACCCCTAACAAACTGCCACACAAGCCCACTGGGCCTCCAGGGAGGGCTGCAGGCAACTGTTTAGGCAAACACCTGGTGTTTGATCCTGGGGAGGGCTGTGCCTTCCCATGGTCCTTGCCCCAGCATGGCAGGGGATCCACTGTGGGACCCAGAATGGACACCCTATTGGTGGGCCTCCTGCACCCCGCACTCCACCACTGTGCAACTCCAGGCCATCTCCACCACTGTGTGGCTCTAAGCCATCTCCACATGGCTGTGAGCTGGGGGGGGGCAGGGCCACGGACATGTGCCCTATGGGTGCTTGCAGATATGAATCTGTGCACCCTGCACCTGTCCGGGGCCATGTAGGCATGCAGGTGGTTTACGCGTGAGTCACATGTAACTTGCATGCTTATGAGCATAAGAACAATTGTATGTTAACAACTGTATTCTCAACTACCAACCCTTCCTCATCAAACCTGGCAGGCTGATCTTCATCAGCCTTAAACCTTGGACACCCTTCTGTCTACTTCATGACTATCTTCCTTGGAGAGGTCTACATGCGTCTGTGTTCCCTTCCTAATGGTGGAGTTGGCAGCAACAGACTTGACTCCATATGCCTTAAGCTAGCTGCACCTCCTAGTGCCTGGCCCCTATCAATAGCTTTTAACCTATCACTCATCTCAACTCTACCTACTAATAAGGATGCCTGCATTGTTCCTGTACCTAAGAGAGAAAACTCCTCACTTATTGAGAACTAGCATCCAATCTTTATCCTATCCCCACTAAGAAAACTCCTGGGTAAAAATAATTTATTCTCAAATCCACTCTTACATGACCATGTAGAACCTCCTCACTCTGGAGCAACATGGCTTTAGGAAGGGACACAGTACAAACACTGCTTTGATCAATTTTACAGATCACACCCTGAGAGGCATGGATGATGTTACCTTACTGGTGAGGTATTTGTGGATCCGACTAAAGCTTTAGGTTTTGTCAGCTACAATATCCTTATAACTAAACTTCTAATTCTTGAAGCATTTACTAAGGTTTCCTCTTGGATTATAACTATCTCTCCAACAGATCCCAACATACCATATTTCAATGATTAGAAGCCACGGCTTCTGGTCGAATTTTTAAATTTTTACCTGTGGCTTGTATTTGAGGGTGACTTGTATTGTATAATCCTACTGTAAGTGTCAAAAAGAAAATATTACACATCTTGAATATGATCTAATATATTGTTACTGGTCTACTTCATGGCAAAATAATCACAACAAACATGAGCTAAGATCAAAAATTAAAACAAAATTATAATCATTTTTACAGAGATAAAAATCATAAAGAGTCACCTACGGAGCTTTTTCTGACATGACTTCAGCCTTGCTTTGATCAATTTTACAGATCATACCCTCAGAGGCATGGATGATGGTTACCTTACTGGTGTGGTATTTGTGAATCTGACTAAAACGTTTGGTTTTGTCAGCTACAGGATCCTTATAACTAAACTCTTGATTCTTGAAGGATTTGCTAAGGTTTCCTCCTGGATTAGAACTACAGTACCTCTCAAACAGATCCCAACATACAGTATTTCTTTAGGTAAAACTCTGTCAGATCCACTGTCTATAAAATATGGGTACCACATGGGTCTATTTTGGGTCCTTTTCTATTCTTCCTATTCATTAACAATCTCCTAGGGCCTGTCAACACAGCACTTTGCTCCTGTATGCTAATGATTTGATAATTTACAATAGTTCCAAGTCCTTGCCAACCTCTCATAAACACTGAATGACAATTGTCCTCCTGTCCAAAACTGGTTCCAGAGAAACAGACTACTGCTCAGTGGCAATAAGACCAAATCAATGTAACTTGGCTGCAAACCTAGACTCGCTAGCAAGTCAACCTCCTATACTATTGTTGACTCCAGTAGCTCAATAGTGGAGTGAGTGTACTATTTTAAATACCTAGGTGTCCCACTTGATCCCTTCCTTATTCAATCTGATCACATCTCTTCTCTGAGCAAAAATATACACCAAAAAATATGGTATGGCTCCCACGTTGAAGCACCCCATGACTTCAGAAGTTCACTGTGCCAATGCCAAGTGTACTCTGCTACCTGTGCTTGACTATACCTCCCCAATTTATACCCAGACTGCTGTAAAACATGTCTTGTGGCTGACCATATAGTAGAATAACATTGCTTGGTTTCCCTTGCTGGCCTCTTTCAGAACTCACCACTGCAATTTATATACAAATCTTGGATGGATCTCTCCTACCAATTATGCAGAGACTATACCCACTGCTGTCTGATAGATAAATTGCTTCACAACCTTGACATCACTGTCTTGTCAAGGTTCCTTAGATCCAGTGCCAGCCCATGTGACCTGAGCTCATCTGACCTCCTTCTCCTTGAGGTGCCACATGTCAATACAAACATGGGCAAAGTGAATTTTTCCATAGCTGTGCCGTTCCTCTGGAATACTCTTTCCTTACGCCTATGAACTGCTCCTCCCCATTCTCTCTTTAAGCTGCAGATCATGGGTCATCTATTGTCAGCATCTACAGTCAACCATACAAAATAAGTGTTGCCATGTTGCATTGTTGTTGCCTGTATATTATACTAATCTACAAATATCTTGTGCTCATACATAATTGTAATCAATGCTATTCATAGTAACTAGTGTACACAAATGTCCTTATCACCCTGGTTACTGCTGTATTGACTATGCATCCTAGTTATTTTATCTGTACATCTATTTATTTTACAAGAGCATTATACTCACTGCTGTTACCCATGTTGCCTACTAGTGTTACTATTACTTTGTTTTGCCTAGTAAGTCCAGGGTCATGCCTGAAAAAGATCCCTTGGATCAGTGCATTTATTTGCTCAACAAATAAATAAATTGCTTGTATGGAGCTCTGGAGCTAACAGTGTAGCCACCAGTATTCCAATTGCATGACTGGCAGTCAGAACCATACCTCTGCTGCTGGTAGTGTCTCTGCCACTGGGTTCTCTCTCTCTCCCCTATTTCTTTCTCTCTTTCTCTCTCTTCCTCCCTCCTCCACCTCCAACCAAAGCGTTTTCCCATTGAGTTTCTGTTTAAATTTACTATCATCTGGAAGCCCATTCCCACTGCCAATAGTGTTTCAACCTTTGTGTCTTTCTCCTTCCCCATCCATGGAAGATAGAAATATAGAAATTGATGGTAGATAAGGACTGCTTGGTCCATCCAGTCTGCCAATTTGTCCCTACCTACACTATTACCACAGACTGTGCCCAATCTACAGCTTTTTCTCTGTCCCCTTTTCTTTCCACTATGATTCTCTTGTACGTACCCCCATGCATTCTTGTTTTCACCCCCACAACCTCCACTGGAAGGCTGTTCCAGGAATTCCCCACTCTTTCTGTGAAGAAGTACTTCCTCCCATCTCTCCTGAATCTACCTCTTCCAGCTTTATATAATTTTTCTTGAGCACCTTTTCTTCTGAAACATACTCCCCTCCTGTACTTTATTTACCCCTGTGAGATATTTAAAGGTCTCTATCATATCCCGCCTTTCTCTTCACTATTCCAGAATGTACATAATGAAGTCATTTAGTCTTTCTTCATAGGACTTTTGATGCAGATTGTGCACCACTTTAGTTGTCCTCCTCTGGACCACCTCCACTCTGTTGATGTCCTTCTGGAGATGTGGTATCCAGAACTGGACACATACTCTTGGTGGGATCTTACCAGTGATCTAAACAGAGGCAGCACCCCCTCCCACTTTCTGCTGGTGATACTCCTCCCTGTGCACCCCAGCATCCCACTAACCCTCCCTACTGCATTGCTGCACTGCCTGGCCACCTTTAGATCATCTGATATAATTACCCTCAGGTCTGTTTCCTGCTTGGTGGTCATCAATACCATTCCACCATTTTGTACTCCACCAGGGGTTTCTGTGCCCAAAGTGCATTATTTTGCTCTTTTCACACTGAAATCCAGCTGCCACACTGTGATCACTTCTGTAGTTTCCTCAGGTTTCTGCTCATTGTCCCCCAAGAATGTCTACCCCATTGTAGATTTTGATGTCTCTGCAAAAGGCAGACCTTCCTTCCCTTCCAGCTCCTCCATAATGTCACTTATAAAGACATTAAAGAGGACCAGTGCAACACTGATCCCTCCGGCACCTCGCTGGGCATCCTCCTTTACTTGGAGTGAACTCCATTTATCACCACCCTCTGTTGCCTGTCCCCTAACCAATTTTTTATCTAGTTTCCAACCTTTGGACCCACTCCTAAGCTACCCAGGCTTCTTACTAGTCTCCAGAGTGGAATGGTGTTGAATGCCTTACTGAAATCTAGGTAGGCCATATCCACCACTCCACCCTGATCTAGTTCCTTCATCACCCAGTCAAAGAAATCTATCAGATTTTTTTTGACAAGACTGCCCCTCTGTGAAACCATGCTGCCTTGGGTCTTATAATCCACTGCATTCAAGATATCCCACAATCCTTTCCTTCAGCAGTGATTCCATTAACTTTTCCGCCACCAACATTAGGCTGACTGACCTATAATTGCCAGCCTCCTCCCTGCTACCACCTTCATGTAGTGGGACTACAGCCACCCTCCTCCAGTCCTCTGGAACTACTCCTGTTTCCAGTGAGCTGTTAAACAGAACTGCAGCCAGTATTTCTCTGAGCTCCATCAATACCTTTGGATGTGCCCCTTAGGCCCCATTGCTTTGTCCACCTTCAGATCAGTAAGCTCCTTCATGACTCTAGCCTCCAAAAAAAGGACTAGAGTTCACCTATCTTCCTCCAAAGCTTTTGCTACTTTTTTGTGGCCCTTCCCCATCTCCTACCTCTGTCAATGCTGAACAAAAGTATTTATTCAGGTTATCTGCCTTTTTCTGGTCCCCCTCTGCAGAGTTCCTCTTTCCATTCTAACTTTACAGTCCCACCTGTTTTTCCTCTTTTCACTTATATACCTAAAAAATGTCTTGCCACCTTTTTTTTACCTCCTGAGCTATACTGTCTTCAGTTTGCACCTTTGCACTTTATACTGCTTTCACTGCTTCCCACTGTTTCCCCTGATACACCTCCCTATCCTCCTCCCTCTGCATCTCAATATACCTCCTCAATTCTACTCCTTTAGCCTTTATCATTTCAGTCACCTCTTTTGAGAACCTTAGTTGTCTCTTTTTCCTCTTGCTTTTGATCACTTGTTTGATGCAGAGGTTTGCTGCCTTTACTATTCTATCTTTTATCTTCACCCACTGTTCCTCCACCCCACCCAGGTCACCCCTCACCTTCGCTAGGTCATCCCTGAGGCATTCACCCATCTTTTTAAAAGCTGCCTTCCTAAAGCCCAGGATCCTTGCCCTTGTGTGGTTCATTTCCATGGCCATCCTTATATTGAGCCACACCTTTTGGTAATCACCGGTCCCCTTGTCGCCTCCCATCTTGATGTTTGTAACACTGTCCCTGTTAGTGAGTACCAGGTCAAGTACTGCCCCATCATGGGTGGGTTCGCTGACTAGTTGCCTGAGGAATGTCCCTTGCAGAGAGTCCTGCTTCAAGCCAAAGTCACTACTGTGGGGCTCCAGTCCACATCTGGCAGGTTGAAGTCCCCCACCAGCAACACCTCCCCCTTTTCTGCCATTTTGCCAATGGCTTCCACTAGTACCTTGTCTAGTTCCTCCCCCTCTGCTGGAGGTCTGTAGATCACTGCAGTGCAAATAGTGGCTCCCTTCCCCATCTCCAAGTTGACCCACAATACCTCCGCCTCCCCCTGGATTCCCTGTATCTCTGTCACTTTTATGTTTAGCCTCACATAAAGCACCACACCCCCTCCTTTAATTCCCACCCAGTTCTTCCTGAACAGAGTATAGCCTGGTATGGCCATGTCCCAGTCATAGTTTTTAGTGCACCATAACTCAGTGATGGCCTCAATATCCAGGTCAGCTTCTTTTTTTTTAATCAATAATCCTTTTTACTCATCATAATAACAAATATAACATTACAACAGAATAGGGGTGGGAAAAGATAGATTTGTTGTGTTGGTAAATTCATATTCCTTCATTTTATATTCTGATATCTATTCATTATGTATATTTTATGCATTTAACTGTTTATATATTGCATGTACCAAACTAGTAATATATGTAACTCATACAAAACTAATAAACATATACCCTACTCCCCCATTACTCGGCTACTTCAATATTTATACTATATAATGTTATTCCATTATATTTACCTTTATACAGTTATATTTAAGTGCTTGGGAGATGATCCTGGATCTATTTCCATGTAGTACCATAAATATAATCTGCTGTTTTGTCCAAAGTATATAATATTTTTTCAAAAGACATTGTTTCATTAAAAATGTTCCACCATTTATTTATTTCTAATGTTGGTAATGTATTTGTATTCCAATTACTTCATATCAGTCTTTTTAAAGTTGCTAATGAGAAGATTCATCATTGAATCTGATTAGCTATTAATTCATTAAAGTTATTAAATAAAACTAGGTCTGCCTTTATGGATAATTCTATATCTAATATTTTTTCTAGGATATTTCTAATTTTGGTCTACCAGGTGTATATATAAGGGCAGGACTACAAACAATGGTAAAGAGTTCCTTTATGTCCACACTGATGCCAGTAACTGTTACTATTTAATTATTAATTTTGGATATTTGCCAAGGGGTAAAGTATGATCTTTCTAAATGTTTTCCCTGTATTGATTTATTTCTTAATGGTACATATACTTTACTTGTTTCCTTAAATCAATCAATCAATCATTTTTTATTTATAAAATAGCGCTATTCTAAAACCATAGTGCTAGTACATAACCATAAAATACATGAAAACAACTACACATATCAAAACATATAACATCTGCAGTAGATCAAATAAAATCAGGAAACTTCAAGGTAAATAAATAAGTTTTTAATGCAGACTTAAAGCTCTCCACCGTCAGGCACTGTTGAATCTGACGAGGTAGAGAATTCCACAGGGATAGGGCCACTAATTCAAACACACAGGCCCCAGATGACTTTAAACAAACCCTGGGAATCTCTAGCAATCCCTCATTGATGGAGCGAAGCAGCCAGGAGGGGCAATAGGGATGAAGAAGATCTTGCAGATAACTCAGTCCCTGTCTGTGTAGGGCCTTATAGGTCAGTAAACCAACCTTAAAGGTGATCCGCCACTGAATAGGCAGCCAGTGCAGATCATGCAGCAGAGGCGTGACATGACAGCTATGAGGTAGCCCAGTCAACAGCCTGGCTGCAGCGTTCTGCACAAGCTGCAGGTGGTGGATATCAACCCCTGATAGCCCTAGGTACAGGGCATTACAGTAATCAAAGCGAGAGGTTACAAAGGCATGAACCAAAACTGGTAGGTCATCGTGCGGAATTAGGTGCTTGATCTGGACTACATTCCTTAGATGGTAAAAGGCAGTCTTAACAACAGATGACACCTGATGTTTAAGCGTCAATCCATCATCAAGAATCACACCCAGATCCGGCACACATTCAGAGGTCATCAGCTGGCGACCACCGAGCCAATGACCCGAGGCTAGCCCATCCGACGGCCCCTCTACCTGATGGCCTGGGTCCACCACCAAAACCTCAGTCTTATCTGGATTCAACCTCAGCCATCTGGCACTCATCCAATCCTCAATCTTGGAAAGGCAGTCATTAAAGCTCGAGACAGCACTTCCTTGATCAGGCACAAAGGACAAGTAGAGCTGAGTATCATTTGCATAATAGTGAAAACTCAGCCCATACCACCTTACAATTTCTCCCAATGGCAGCATATACACTGTGAATAACATGGGGGACAGTACAGAGTCCTGCGGAACCCCACATGGCAGGGAGACCTTGTCAGAAGAGTAAACCCCACAGACAACTCTCTGAAACCTGCCAGTGAGGAAAGAATGAAACCATTTGAGGACTGTTCCAGACAGTCCACAGATTTACCACAGGTGCCTGACCAACACCCCATGGTCCACAGCGTCAAAAGCTACTGAGAGATCAAGAAGAACCAAGATGGAACAGCTCCTCCAATCTCTTGCTGTTAGAAGATCATTGAGAACCCGAACAATGGCCATCTCGGTACTATGCCATTTCCGAAAACCAGACTGGAGAGGATTATAGATGTTGTGGATGGTCAAACGATCCTCCAGCTGCAATGTAACCACCTTCTCAATAACCTTACCCACAAAGGGAAGGTTAGAGATGGGTCTGTAGTTAACAAGACAGTCTGGGTCGAGAGATGGTTTCTTAAGAAGGGGTACCACTTCTGCCTCCTTCAGAATGTCTGGGAACACCGCAGATTCTAATGAACACCAGACTATCTCAGCAAGGACCAGGCCGATGGTCTCAACACACCCCACAAGGAGATGCATTGGGCCGGGGTCCAAACTACAGCAGATCAGCCACAGAGACTGGATATTCTTCTCAATATCCCCAATCACCAGCTGGCCAAAGCCAAACCAGGCAGGTTGAGGGGCTTTCAACTCCCACCAATCACTGTCCACCCCATTGGGGCATCCCGTGTGAATCTCAGACCTGATGTCGGCAACCTTATCGGCAAAAAAGCAAGTGAATTAGTCGCACTTCCCTTATGACAGTACTCTCTGAGACTGCAGACAGACTGGGTTGCACAGTCTGTCCACAGTGTGAAAGAGCTGAGCTGGTCAATTTTGTGCCACAGCAATCTCCCTGGACAGGAACTCTGCCTTCTTACAGGAGATAGATGATTGATAGTCCTTATAATGGGCTAACAATCTAAGTCTGTCAACATCCAGGGCTGATTTTTGCCAGTGATGCTCCAGCCTTCATCCCACTTTCCTCAGCTCTCTCAAGGTCCCATCAAACAAAGGGGACTGAGGGCGCTGGGTAAGGGGATGAATGCGGACAGGAGCAAGACAATCCAGAGCCCCAGTCACAACGTCTTTGTAACCCTGGACTAAGGTATCTGGGTCACCACTATTCCTTAGCAGCCCAGATAGGTCCAGCACTGCCAGTAGGCCATTGGGGGATAAACCCCTTAAAGGGTGGTACCGGACCATCTCCATAGGGATAGGCCTATATGGGGGGCCTGGAAATTGAACCTTATGGTGCGATGGTCCAACCAACTGACTGGCTCCACCACCAAATCAGAGGTCTCCATACCCAGAAGGAAGACTAGGTCCAGAGAATGACCATGCCTATGGGTCACAGAGGTAATCACCTGTGAGAAGCCCAATGAATTCATCAACTGGAGGAAGTCTTGACCAAGCTGCGAGAGTTCATCATTGACCCAGACACTGAAGTCCCCCAGCACCATCCATCTGTGGGACTCCAACACCATGTTGATGATGAAGTCCATGACTTCCTGCAGAAATTGCTTCTCACTCCCTGGTGGATGGTAGACGAGAAGAATTCTGCACCCCACACCTGCGCCCCCTATACATTCAAAGGACCAAGTCTCCCCTACTGGCACCTTCACAAGGCTCAATTCTGATCTAAAACCAATGGTCACACCCCTGCCCTATGATCCAACCTCGGCGGTGTACCAGCAAAAACCCGTCCGAATTGCTGACTCCAAAATAGGGCAGAATTTACATCCAACCAGGCCTCGGTAATGCAGGCCAGGTCTGATGATCCAACAAGATCAGCCATCACTGCCATCTTATTTTTAATAGACCTGGCATTGCATAACACCACCCAGGTTGGATGAGACCCCGAGGTCGACCAAGTCATCTGACCACATACAGTGGAGCCCTTGGATATGGGAACCAGAGAGGGCAAACCCCTATCAGGAATCAATTTTGCCCCAGGGCATCTCCTAGTCCCCACTACTCCAATCTGGCTGCTTGTTTCCACTCTCCTAGGTCCACTGCCCCCACCCCTGTGCCTTCTCCTAACAATCCCTAATGCATGGCATCGAGTATAAACTTCAGCCAGCAAATGAGGGCAATCAAAGGGACGGAGACCATGGAGCTCAACAGGAGAGTAGCACCTGACGGGGAGAGACACCTGCCAACACATAATAAATAAACAAACAAAATTAACCAAAACATTTAAATAAGATAATAACAATAACAATAAATTAAAAAATTCCCCCACCCAATCATGTCTAACACTTTCCAAATACAATTACAAATAAATACTAATAAAAATATCAGTATAAAAGATTTTAACAATGGGTCTCTCACCCCATTTAAAGTCCAGACACTGTTCTCTCACAGCAGTGCATGAAACTACAGATAAAATATGCAAATCAGAGGCCCTCTCATGACCTCACCAAAGAGCCATTTGAAATTAAGCCCATTAAGTCACCAGGTCAGATAATCAGATATAATCCAAAATTCAAGAAAAACATACCTCACAATCCAGGCAATAAACAGGTTCACTTGTACCCCAGGAATGGAACCGGCTCTAGTGACAGTCTGAGCACCCAAATAATGTTCAGGCTACTCCAACTGTACCCCAGAAAATGGGACCGGCTCTAATAACAGTTCAAGCCCCCAGATAGTGTTCAGGGTGCACACCAGTCTCCCTCTCAAGAGGCAACTTGCCTCTTCACCAAGAATCCAGGAGGATGTGTAATCTCCCAGACAGCAGCTGCCAAAGCCGAAAGGAACCCCTGAAGCTCGCACTGGTTTGGAGCTTCCCAGAACTACCACTCCCCAGAGTCAGAACCCCAGACCTAGGGTGGCCCAATGACCACCCCAAAGTGCAAGCCCCATGGGGTGGGTGAAACTTCACCCTCTGGTGTCTTCCAACCAACCCCTCACCCACTGGGAGCAGAGACAGAGCTCCTCTCTGCTGCAGCAATGAGTCTCAGCCCAGCTTAATTCTGTGTGACCCAGCAGTTTCTCAACAGTCTGCAGATAGTAAAAATAAAAAAAAATAGATGCCAGTCTCAGGCCAGCTCACCACCTCCTTCAAAGTTGGGCACCATTAAGGGGGAAAAACACATCCAAAAGACTCCCAGAATGAACTCCAAACTTCCCGACAAGTCCTGGTAAATTCCCAGTCGCGTACTCTTAATAAATCTCAGTAAATCCACAAGCGCACAGTTCCATGAGGCCACAATGTACAGCTTGTATTTTGAAACGATGGATAACTGGTTCTGGGGTAAAAAACAGGGCTTAAACAATGGCCCACAATAACAGCAGGAGAGGAATGTCTGGATCCAAAATCAGAAAATCGATACAGAATATAGCAAATACGAAGTAAAAAAGGATAAACGTAAAACAAACTTAAAGCAAAATTTATCCATTGTTGTTATGTTAGTTCAATTCCTAATTGTATTGGATTTATTATTTTTAAGTTTTGGAGATATTTGTTTAAAGATGTTAGATAGAGTTTATCAACTCCTTTATTTATAATGGCAACTTGATATTTATCATTTAACTTCATTCTTTATATCAATTTTGAATATCTTAAAATGTATTTATTTTTGTTGTAATGTATAAGTAATATGATTAACTGGATAGTTATTCATTTGTTATTTTAATTAAGTATATGAAACAAACTCTCCCTTTATTAGAAATTCCCTTCATTTATCAAAATTTTGTTTCTTGAAACATCTTTATGTTTATTCCTTTTGTTTCCCCCCATATTTGTTTACTTTCTCAGACTTCTAAATAAAGCCAAGGTATGTCTATGAATAGATATATATATTTTTTTAATTAAACCTTTGAGTAAATAAAACCATGTCTTTAATGGATGTTTATTTTATATGGAAAGAAATCTAAAAATAACTGCTTTATACAATGCATTTATTTTCCCTTTTGATTAATTCTTTGATTAATAAAGCTTCACCCTCCTCTAAAAGGGACCATCTCAATATCATGCTTATCTCATGTGCTTGCATATTTCTTAATAAATCTGGGCATCCCAATCCACCTTCCTTTCTAGGTATACTTAACATAGGCCATCTATCAGTGGCTTGCCTCCCATACAAACAATTTTGAAATATATTTTTATTGTGTCAAACCACCCCATAGAAGGAGCACCTATTATATTTTGCATAACATACATGTAATGTGGTAATGCCATCATTTTATGGTGTCTATGTTCCTCCAAAAGGAAAGTGGAAGATTTTCCTAGTTTGCTAGTAAGTTTTGCATTTTTGTTTAGCTGCATTAAAGTTTATTTTATATTTTGTTTTAGATTATGAGTTAGTGTAATACCAAAATATTTTATTGTAGAATCAATTGTAAATTCTTTACTGACATTCACTTCCACTTGAGTATTATTATTAGAAATTTTCAATAGTACTGATTATTTTTTTTTTAATTTATATCCAGACAAAGAAGAGAATACTTCAACCTCTCATAAAAATGTTTCAGTGATGTGTTAACATTTTTTAAGACCAATAAGATGTTGTCTGCAAATACACTCATTTTTATTTGTTCCTGTTGTATTATGAATCCTTGGATTGCCTGGTGATTTCTAATATTTTGTAGAAATGGTTCAAGACCTAAAATAAAAATAGTGGGGGAGAGTGGACAACCTTGTCAGACTCTGTTCAACATTCTAAAATTTTATGTTAAATAATCACTGATCTGAAATTTTACAGTTGTTGCACTATAAATCTGTCAGTATCAATATTAACAGTGAACTAGGTATACTCCATGCTTTCAGTGTTTCCAACATAAATTTTCTATCTATCACATCGAATGCTTTGATTGCATCTAACGCTGTAGTGTAATATGATTCTTTTTGATATTGTGGGGATGCATTGATCAAATAAAAAAATTGCTTGTACTCTTCTGGTTGGTTGAGCGATGGAACTACCCTTAATAAAACCGTATTGGTTTTCATGAATTATTGTATTCAGATATATCTTTATTCTGTTATTTATTGATTTAGCAAGAAGTTTATAATCCATATTGAGAATAGCCATTGGACGATAGCTTTTGTGAGAGTCTTTTGGTTCCCATCTTTGTATATCAATACGACTTTTGCTTGCTGCATTGTTTTTGGTAATACAGCAGATTCTTCTGTTAGTTCTTCCAAAAGTTGACAAACCCAAGATGTAATTTCTTCTGAGAATGCTTGAAAGAATAAATTTGTTAGTCCATATAACACCAATGATTTATTATGAGTAAGTGTCTTAATTGCTTCTTTAATCTCTTTTTGTATAAATGGCACATCTCGAAAATGACATTAAGATTTTTTTTAAAGTCTTTTAATTGTTGTTGGTCAATTTCAATTTTGTTTTGAAAGATTGTTTTGTTATGTTTCGTAAATTCTACTGCTATTACTTTATTTTTTGTTATATTTTTACCCTGTTGGTCTTTTATTGATGTTATAATGTTGCGTTCTTTATTATGTTTTAATAAATTTGCTAAACATTTTCCAGTTTGTCCATGTGGAAATACTTAGCATTTTTAATTGTTTTATATGCTTTTAAGGTTTCCTGATTTATTAGATCTTGTTTTTTAATTTATCAGCATTCCATTCATTTGCATATTTATTGAAATCTTGTAATATTCATTGGTCTAATCTTTTTAAATTGTGTTCAATTACATTTTGTTGTTTTTTATTTTTATTTATTCTGATCTGGTGTGTTATTATTACACCTCTAAAAGTTGCTTTAAAAGCATCCCACAATTTAGAAATTAAAGTTTGTCCATCATAATTAAAATACCAGTATTTGTTAATTGTGTTTTTTATATAGGAAATAAAATGTTGTTCTTTTAGAAGTTCATTATTAAAGAACCATTGTTTGTTACGTAACCTATCTGGATTAATGATTCTCATCATTAAACCGATCATTCCATGATCAGAGATTATTATTGAATCTATGTTGGCTGTTAGTATTTGGCTTATTAATCCCTTTGATATAAGTATGTAATCTAAACATGAGAAAGATTTTTTTTGTCAAAGTATGTAAATTCTTTTTTTAGCTGGATTAATATGTCTGCAGGTATCTATAAGGTTTTCTGTATCCAGAAAATTATTAATTTTGTTAGATATATATTTATTACCATTTGATACCAAGGATGCTTTATCTATATAAAGATTAATTATGCCATTAAAGTCCCCAGCTATTATTATCTTTTTAAAATTTAGCTTATGCATCACTTCTAAACTATTAGCTAGAAATTGGTCGTAGTTTGTGAAGGGTGCATAAACTGATCCAATTATAATTTCTAGTTTATTAATCAATACATTGACAAAAAAATTCTTTCAAATGGGTCCTTAAATTCATCCAATAATTTAACATCAATTACTTTTTTAATTATAATAGTGACTCCTCTGCTTTTTTGTACCAGTGTTAAATAATATATGTGTCATCCATTTCTTTTTAATTTTTAACATTTTGGTTTTTTCCAAATGCATTTCCTGACAGCATATAAAATCTGAATTACTTTTTTTTATATACAGTATGTTAGAATCCTTGCTCTTTTAATAGGGGTATTGATTCCATTAACATTTAATGAGGCAATTTTAACATTATACAGTATCTATTAACCATTAGATCCTGAAAACACAGACTTCATTAGTGTAGATAAAATGCATTTTAAATTCCTTCAAGGCTCACACACATATATTGCATTTTTATTCCTTTCCCAGTAAGTCCCCTTCCCCTTCTCCAAATAATGAAACAATACAACATATAATGGCATTGAAATGTTTATATATATAACCATCTTAGCTATGTCATACTTACAGCTCAGAGAACTGCTACTTTCTAGTTATATCTTGCTGCTAGGTCTCATCCCCCTTCTGCAATGTAAAGAAAAATAATACCTACATTCAAATATATCTTCTTTTAAATCACATTGTTTCCTGTTCTATTTCTGTGGTGTTACTTAAAACACAATTAATATTATGATACTAGAATTAGTTTTTAAACTTTTACAGTTCCATAGAGCCATAATGAAAGATCTGAGGTAAATGTTCTTGAAGGTCTTTCAAAGCTTCCAGTGGGTTCTCATAAACATATCTGACTCCTTCAATTACTACCCTTAATTTTGCAGGAAACATGTTAGTAGCTTTGATGTTGTTCCACCATAATTTATTTTTGATAAAAAATGTTTTCTTTCTCATACCAGTTCATATGGTAAATCATGGAATATTAATATATTTGTGTCCATTATTTGTAATTTCTTTTCTTGAAAACTGCTGATGTAAAAGTGTCTTTTTCACCTGACCTTAGAAACTTCAAAATAATAGGATGCGGTGGGGATGCATCATCTGATCTAATTTTTAGACCTCTGTGGATTCTATCAATGTCAGTTTACCTCTTTGGGGTCTGTATCTAAGTAGGCAGCTGCAGTTTGTTTGAATTTATCCTGTAAACTTCTCATGCTGTCCCAAGATTCGGGTACCCCTAGAATTCTTATGTTCTTCCTCCTGGCCCTCATTTCAAAGTCCATTAGTTTGTTCTTTAATTCCAAATTAGCTCTAAGTGGTTCATCTGGCATTGCATCAGTCAGTTTTTTGACAGCTCATTAACTATGGATTGCAATTGTTTAATTTCAGTTTTTAGTTCACCATTTTACTTAATCAATGCTTTTGTTTATTGGAAATAAGTCTCATATTTTTCCTGAATGCCAAAAAGTTGTTCCATTTTTTGAGCAAGGTTGTTCATTTGTATAAATAAATTCTCAACCCAGCTCAGCAGTGTTTCTTGATTGTCCACTTCAAATGGCATGTATGGGGGTGGCTTTGTTTGAGGCTGTTTGTTTGTTTCATTTAAAGAATACAATGTATTTGTTACATTGTTACAACATTCTGTTAACAAGGTAGGGTTCAAGGAAATAAGGGTTTTGACAATCTTTTCTGCTGCTCTTGTATTAGGTTCATTTTCAGTTACTTTTGAATCAGTTTTCTCAGTCTTCTCACCTTGTAAATGAAGCTGAATTTTTTCAGTCCCTCCAGGTCCTTGTATTTCTTGTTCCTCACCCATTTCATTCTCAAAAGGTGTTCTTACTCCTCCACCTGGGTCTGTTCCTTTCAGTCTGTGTCTCATCATCTGTGAGCTAAGTTTCCAGGTGTATCATCATTGGTGTTATCTGTGAGACTTTTTGAGCACCTCCATTTTGATTTGTGTTGCAGTTTGGTCACTGTTTCTCCCTGTCTTCATTTGTATTGTAGTTTGTACCTTCACTTTTATCAGTCCTGGGTTCTTCAGCTCAGAGCTCTTTGTCTCTTTCACAGGTAGGTAATTGTTTTTTCTTTTATTCCATTTTTATTTTCTCCAGGCTTTAGCTTTTGTATTTGGGATGCTTCAGATTTATCACATTTTCCTGCTATGCTTTCATCATCTGGAGCCATTTGTTCTTTTACTTTCAAAAGCAGTTGTTTATAAGGCTATAGAAACACAGGGAAGAAATTTGCAGAAGTAGTCTCTATTTCAGGTGAGGCATCCAAAGTCAATGTAGTCATTTTGTTTTTTAAAATAAGAGAGTTTGTTCTTCTTGTTGGCATTATCTTGATATTTCTTGTTTTAAAGGAAGGAGTTGAGTTTTTGTATTTTTTGGCCATAATGCCAAAGCAAAGTAAAGCTTTATTGTTCTTTTTCAAGAGCTCCTCTTCATAGATAGATAGTTCTAGGATGTGGAACATCCTCCCTCATTCTGCATTTGCGGAACATGGTTCCAACCACCGGAGGGGGGAGTGCAGCAGCTGTTAGCTTACATGCTGACTATTAGCTTGGCCATGTAGCTCCTCCCTCCATACCTGGCAAGAGCACCAACCCCTCAATATCCAGGTCAGCTTCTGCCATAATGGCTTCTTGGTCCAGAATCTTATTTCTTAGGCTTTTAGCATTAGCACACATGGCCTTTAATTATGTTTGGGTTGTTATATGTGTATGTTTTTCTACTGTTCCTGTTCTTATTTATGTATTTTGTATCTGAAATATTGTTGTAAGGGTGCTCTGAACTTTTGGGGAAGGTTGCCCCAAACAAATAAAATCTACTACAGTACTACTATTTCCATATTTTTTCCACTCTGCTTGTAGCTCCCCTTTTTTCCTTTTTGGCCTCCCTCCTTCCTTACTGCCTCTATTTTTTAATACTCTTGTTCCTTCCCCCTTTATCTCTACCACTCTGTTTGCTTTAATAATTTGCACCCTGTGAGAATTCCTCTCTCCACGGGTTTTCCTTACTCACTACTTCAGGCTGTGGGGGGGAGCAGTTTCTGACTCCCTGATTCCCTCTGCCACCCCCCTTTTGATAGTTTAAATGCTTATCAAAGTAAAATTGAAACCATCATCCAAGGACTGTGGTTCCCTTCCCAGATTGATGCAGCCCATCACCCCTGTATAGGCCCTTGTCCTTCCAGGTAGGTCCCAGTCCCCAATGTAGCTGAACCCTTCATCTCTGCACCATTTCTTTAGCCAAGAGTTGAAGCTTCTGGTGTAGAGATTCCTCTCCTGTTTCCTGTTATAGACAAGCAGCACATCAGCAAAAGCCACTCTGTGGATGGGGAGGTGCTGCAGCTTTCTCCCTCATTCCCTGAAGCATGAATAAGGAATGACTGAAGGTGACTGGACATTGACAGCAGGAATTGAAAGGTGACTGCAGAGCAGCCAGGTAAGGAAGAATGTACTGTAGATGTAATTTTTATAGTGAGGAGTTATAGGGGAGGGTGGGTGGCAAGGATAGGTGTGGTTGTTGTAGTGGTAGGGGGTGTCCAGTGTGTGGAGGTGCCTAAAGGGATGTCACATTGCAAATGTGTTCAGTGCTGTAGGGGTCCAATGCAGGAAGGCTCCATAAGTTCTAGGGAGATGCAGTGGGGACAAGGTGTGGAGTCTGTGGTGGGAAGGTGAGAGGGGGTTCCAGGGAGAGGGTTCCCATGTGCAGTGCACACTATAGGCCTGAGTTGTATGTGGGGCCCTGTACTTACAAAGCATTCAATAAGCCTAAGCCAATGTGAGGGACCCATGCATTTAAAAATCATGCTATAGGCCTGAGTCAGTGTGAGGAGCCCCATGGTTTATGAATGTCCTGAAGCATATGCCAATGGCCAGTCATTAAAAGTATTGACAATGTCAGTCAAAAGCTGACATTATCAATGCAAAGTTGTAAGCTGTTGTTATTAAATATGTTTAAAAAAAATTAAGAAATTATCAATAATGTATCAATATAAATAGATAAATTGCTCAACAAATAAATAAATTGCTTGTATGGAGCTCTGGAGCTAACAGTGTAGCCACCAGTATTCCAATTGCATGACTGGCAGTCAGAACCATACCTCTGCTGCTGGTAGTGTCTCTGCCACTGGGTTCTCTCTCTCTCCCCTATTTCTTTCTCTCTTTTCTCTCTCTTTCCCCCTCCCTCCCACCTCCAACCAAAGCGTTTTCCCATTGAGTTTCTGTTTAAATTTACTATCATCTGGAAGCCCATTCCCACTGCCAATAGTGTTTCAACCTTTGTGTCTTTCTCCTTCCCCATCCATGGAAGATAGAAATATAGAAATTGATGGTAGATAAGGACTGCTTGGTCCATCCAGTCTGCCAATTTGTCCCTACTACACTATGCCCAATCTACAGCTTTTTCTCTGTCCCCTTTTCTTTCCACTATGATTCTCTTGTACGTACCCCCATGCATTCTTGTTTTCACCCCCACAACCTCCACTGGAAGGCTGTTCCAGGAATTCCCCACTCTTTCTGTGAAGAAGTACTTCCTCCCATCTCTCCTGAATCTACCTCTTCCAGCTTTATATAATTTTTCTTGAGCACCTTTTCTTCTGAAACATACTCCCCTCCTGTACTTTATTTACCCCTGTGAGATATTTAAAGGTCTCTATCATATCCCGCCTTTCTCTTCACTATTCCAGAATGTACATAATGAAGTCATTTAGTCTTTCTTCATAGGACTTTTGATGCAGATTGTGCACCACTTTAGTTGTCCTCCTCTGGACCACCTCCACTCTGTTGATGTCCTTCTGGAGATGTGGTATCCAGAACTGGACACATACTCTTGGTGGGATCTTACCAGTGATCTAAACAGAGGCAGCACCCCCTCCCACTTTCTGCTGGTGATACTCCTCCCTGTGCACCCCAGCATCCCACTAACCCTCCCTACTGCATTGCTGCACTGCCTGGCCACCTTTAGATCATCTGATATAATTACCCTCAGGTCTGTTTCCTGCTTGGTGGTCATCAATACCATTCCACCCATTTTGTACTCCACCACGGGGTTTCTGTGCCCAAAGTGCATTATTTTGCTCTTTTTCACACTGAAATCCAGCTGCCACACCTTGATCACTTCTGTAGTTTCCTCAGGTTTCTGCTCATTGTCCCCCCCAAGAATGTCTACCCCATTGTAGATTTTGATGTCTCTGCAAAAAGGCAGACCTTCCCTTCCCTTCCAGCTCCTCCATAATGTCACTTATAAAGACATTAAAGAGGACCAGTGCAGCACTGATCCCTCCGGCACCTCGCTGGGCATCCTCCTTTACTTGGAGTGAACTCCATTTATCACCACCCTCTGTTGCCTGTCCCCTAACCAATTTTTTATCTAGTTTCCAACCTTTGGACCCACTCCTAAGCTACCCAGGCTTCTTACTAGTCTCCAGAGTGGAATGGTGTTGAATGCCTTACTGAAATCTAGGTAGGCCATATCCACCACTCCACCCTGATCTAGTTCCTTCATCACCCAGTCAAAGAAATCTATCAGATTTTTTTTGACAAGACTGCCCCTCTGTGAAACCATGCTGCCTTGGGTCTTATAATCCACTGCATTCAAGATATCCCACAATCCTTTCCTTCAGCAGTGATTCCATTAACTTTTCCGCCACCAACATTAGGCTGACTGACCTATAATTGCCAGCCTCCTCCCTGCTACCACCTTCATGTAGTGGGACTACAGCCCTCCTCCAGTCCTCTGGAACTACTCCTGTTTCCAGTGAGCTGTTAAACAGAACTGCAGCCAGTATTTCTCTGAGCTCCATCAATACCTTTGGATGTGCCCCTTAGGCCCCATTGCTTTGTCCACCTTCAGATCAGTAAGCTCCTTCATGACTCTAGCCTCCAAAAAGGACTAGAGTTCACCTATCTTCCTCCAAAGCTTTTGCTACTTTTTGTGGCCCTTCCCCATCTCCTACCTCTGTCAATGCTGAACAAAGTATTTATTCAGGTTATCTGCCTTTTCTGGTCCCCTCTGCAGAGTTCCTCTTTCCATTCTACTTTACAGTCCCACCTGTTTTTCCTCTTTTCACTTATATACCTAAAAAATGTCTTGCCACCTTTTTTTTACCTCCTGAGCTATACTGTCTTCAGTTTGCACCTTTGCACTTTATACTGCTTTCACTGCTTCCCACTGTTTCCCCTGATACACCTCCCTATCCTCCTCCCTCTGCATCTCAATATACCTCCTCAATTCTACTCCTTTAGCCTTTATCATTTCAGTCACCTCTTTTGAGAACCTTAGTTGTCTCTTTTTCCTCTTGCTTTTGATCACTTGTTTGATGCAGAGGTTTGCTGCCTTTACTATTCTATCTTTTATCTTCACCCACTGTTCCTCCACCCCACCCAGGTCACCCTCACCTTCGCTAGGTCATCCCTGAGGCATTCACCCATCTTTTAAAAGCTGCCTTCCTAAAGCCCAGGATCCTTGCCCTTGTGTGGTTCATTTCCATAGCCATCCTTATATTGAGCCACACCTTTTGGTAATCACCGGTCCCTTGTAGCCTCCCATCTTGATGTTTGTAACACTGTCCCTGTTAGTGAGTACCAGGTCAAGTACTGCCCCATCATGGGTGGGTTCGCTGACTAGTTGCCTGAGGAATGTCCCTTGCAGAGAGTCCTGCTTCAAGCCAAAGTCACTACTGTGGGGCTCCAGTCCACATCTGGCAGGTTGAAGTCCCCACCAGCAACACCTCCCCTTTTCTGCCATTTTGCCAATGGCTTCCACTATACCTTGTCTAGTTCCTCCCCCTCTGCTGGAGGTCTGTAGATCACTGCAGTGCAAATAGTGGCTCCTTCCCCATCTCCAAGTTGACCCACAATACCTCCGCCTCCCCTGGATTCCCTGTATCTCTGTCACTTTTATGTTTAGCCTCACATAAGCACCACCCCCTCCTTTAATTCCCACCCAGTTCTTCCTGAACAGAGTATAGCCTGGTATGGCCATGTCCCAGTCATAGTTTTAGTGCACCATAACTCAGTGATGGCCTCAATATCCAGGTCAGCTTCTTTTTTTTTTTAATCAATAATCCTTTTTACTCATCATAATAACAAATATAACATTACAACAGAATAGGGTGGAAAAGATAGATTTGTTGTGTTGGTAAATTCATATTCCTTCATTTTATATTCTGATATCTATTCATTATGTATATTTTATGCATTTAACTGTTTATATATTGCATGTACCAAACTAGTAATATATGTAACTCATACAAAACTAATAAACATATACCCTACTCCCCATTACTTCTACTTCAATATTTATACTATATAATGTTATTCCATTATATTTACCTTTATACAGTTATATTTAAGTGCTTGGGAGATGATCCTGGATCTATTTCCATGTAGTACCATAAATATAATCTGCTGTTTTGTCCAAAGTATATAATATTTTTTCAAAAGACATTGTTTCATTAAAAATGTTCCACCATTTATTTATTTCTAATGTTGGTAATGTATTTGTATTCCAATTACTTCATATCAGTCTTTTTAAAGTTGCTAATGAGAAGATTCATCATTGAATCTGATTAGCTATTAATTCATTAAAGTTATTAAATAAAACTAGGTCTGCCTTTATGGATAATTCTATATCTAATATTTTTTCTAGGATATTTCTAATTTTGGTCTACCAGGTGTATATATAAGGGCAGGACTACAAACAATGGTAAAGAGTTCCTTTATGTCCACACTGATGCCAGTAACTGTTACTATTTGAATTATTAATTTTGGATATTTGCCAAGGGGTAAAGTATGATCTTTCTAAATGTTTTCCCTGTATTGATTTATTTCTTAATGGTACATATACTTTACTTGTTTCCTTAAATCAATCAATCAATCATTTTTTATTTATAAAATAGCGCTATTCTAAAACCATAGTGCTAGTACATAACCATAAAATACATGAAAACAACTACACATATCAAAACATATAACATCTGCAGTAGATCAAATAAAATCAGGAAACTTCAAGGTAAATAAATAAGTTTTTAATGCAGACTTAAAGCTCTCCACCGTCAGGCACTGTTGAATCTGACGAGGTAGAGAATTCCACAGGGATAGGGCCACTAATTCAAACACACAGGCCCCAGATGACTTTAAACAAACCCTGGGAATCTCTAGCAATCCCTCATTGATGGAGCGAAGCAGCCAGGAGGGGCAATAGGGATGAAGAAGATCTTGCAGATAACTCAGTCCCTGTCTGTGTAGGGCCTTATAGGTCAGTAAACCAACCTTAAAGGTGATCCGCCACTGAATAGGCAGCCAGTGCAGATCATGCAGCAGAGCGTGACATGACAGCTATGAGGTAGCCCAGTCAACAGCCTGGCTGCAGCGTTCTGCACAAGCTGCAGGTGGTGGATATCAACCCCTGATAGCCCTAGGTACAGGGCATTACAGTAATCAAGCGAGAGGTTACAAAGGCATGAACCAAAACTGGTAGGTCATCGATGCGGAGTGGGTGCTTGATCTGGACTACATTCCTTAGATGGTAAAGGCAGTCTTAACAACAGATGACACCTGATGTTTAGCGTCAATCCATCATCAAGAATCACACCCAGATCCGGCACACATTCAGAGGTCATCAGCTGGCGACCACCGAGCCAATGACCCGAGGCTAGCCCATCCGACGGCCCCTCTACCTGATGGCCTGGGTCCACCACCAAAACCTCAGTCTTATCTGGATTCAACCTCAGCCATCTGGCACTCATCCAATCCTCAATCTTGGAAAGGCAGTCATTAAAGCTCGAGACAGCACTTCCTTGATCAGGCACAAAGGACAAGTAGAGCTGAGTATCATTTGCATAATAGTGAAAACTCAGCCCATACCACCTTACAATTTCTCCCAATGGCAGCATATACACTGTGAATAACATGGGGGACAGTACAGAGTCCTGCGGAACCCCACATGGCAGGGAGACCTTGTCAGAAGAGTAAACCCCACAGACAACTCTCTGAAACCTGCCAGTGAGGAAAGAATGAAACCATTTGAGGACTGTTCCAGACAGTCCACAGATTTACCACAGGTGCCTGACCAACACCCCATGGTCCACAGCGTCAAAAGCTACTGAGAGATCAAGAAGAACCAAGATGGAACAGCTCCTCCAATCTCTTGCTGTTAGAAGATCATTGAGAACCCGAACAATGGCCATCTCGGTACTATGCCATTTCCGAAAACCAGACTGGAGAGGATTATAGATGTTGTGGATGGTCAAACGATCCTCCAGCTGCAATGTAACCACCTTCTCAATAACCTTACCCACAAAGGGAAGGTTAGAGATGGGTCTGTAGTTAACAAGACAGTCTGGGTCGAGAGATGGTTTCTTAAGAAGGGTACCACTTCTGCCTCCTTCAGAATGTCTGGAACACCGCAGATTCTAATGAACACCAGACTATCTCAGCAAGGACCAGGCCGATGGTCTCAACACACCCACAAGGAGATGCATTGGGCGGGGTCCAAACTACAGCAGATCAGCCACAGAGACTGGATATTCTTCTCAATATCCCAATCACCAGCTGGCCAAAGCCAAACCAGGCAGGTTGAGGGGCTTTCAACTCCCACCAATCACTGTCCACCCCATTGGGGCATCCCGTGTGAATCTCAGACCTGATGTCGGCAACCTTATCGGCAAAAAAGCAAGTGAATTAGTCACACTTCCCTTATGACAGTACTCTCTGAGACTGCAGACAGACTGGGTTGCACAGTCTGTCCACAGTGTGAAAGAGCTGAGCTGGTCAATTTTGTGCCACAGCAATCTCCCTGGACAGGAACTCTGCCTTCTTACAGGAGATAGATGATTGATAGTCCTTATAATGGGCTAACAATCTAAGTCTGTCAACATCCAGGGCTGATTTTTGCCAGTGATGCTCCAGCCTTCATCCCACTTTCCTCAGCTCTCTCAAGGTCCCATCAAACAAAGGGGACTGAGGGCGCTGGGTAAGGGGATGAATGCGGACAGGAGCAAGACAATCCAGAGCCCCAGTCACAACGTCTTTGTAACCCTGGACTAAGGTATCTGGGTCACCACTATTCCTTAGCAGCCCAGATAGGTCCAGCACTGCCAGTAGGCCATTGGGGGATAAACCCCTTAAAGGGTGGTACCGGACCATCTCCATAGGGATAGGCCTATATGGGGGGCCTGGAAATTGAACCTTATGGTGCGATGGTCCAACCAACTGACTGGCTCCACCACCAAATCAGAGGTCTCCATACCCAGAAGGAAGACTAGGTCCAGAGAATGACCATGCCTATGGGTGCACAGAGGTAATCACCTGTGAGAAGCCCAATGAATTCATCAACTGGAGGAAGTCTTGACCAACTGCGAGAGTTCATCATTGACCCAGACACTGAAGTCCCCCAGCACCATCCATCTGTGGGACTCCAACACCATGTTGATGATGAAGTCCATGACTTCCTGCAGAAATTGCTTCTCACTCCCTGGTGGATGGTAGACGAGAAGAATTCTGCACCCCACACCTGCGCCCCCTATACATTCAAAGGACCAAGTCTCCCCTACTGGCACCTTCACAAGGCTCAATTCTGATCTAAAACCAATGGTCACACCCCTGCCCCTATGATCCAACCTCGAGCGGTGTACCAACAAAAACCCGTCCGGAATTGCTGACTCCAAAATAGGGCCAGAATTTACATCCAACCAGGCCTCGGTAATGCAGGCCAGGTCTGATGATCCAACAAGATCAGCCATCACTGCCATCTTATTTTTAATAGACCTGGCATTGCATAACACCACCCAGGTTGGATGAGACCCCGAGGTCGACCAAGTCATCTGACCACATACAGTGGAGCCCTTGGATATGGGAACCAGAGAGGGCAAACCCCTATCAGGAATCAATTTTGCCCCAGGGCATCTCCTAGTCCCCACTACTCCAATCTGGCTGCTTGTTTCCACTCTCCTAGGTCCACTGCCCCCACCCTGTGCCTTCTCCTAACAATCCCTAATGCATGGCATCAGTATAAACTTCAGCCAGCAAATGAGGGCAATCAAAGGGACGGAGACCATGGAGCTCAACAGGAGAGTAGCACCTGACGGGGAGAGACACCTGCCAACACATAATAAATAAACAAACAAAATTAACCAAAACATTTAAATAAGATAATAACAATAACAATAAATTAAAAAAATCCCCCACCCAATCATGTCTAACACTTTCCAAATACAATTACAAATAAATACTAATAAAAATATCAGTATAAAAAGATTTTAACAATGGGTCTCTCACCCCCATTTAAAGTCCAGACACTGTTCTCTCACAGCAGTGCATGAAACTACAGATAAAATATGCAAATCAGAGGCCCTCTCATGACCTCACCAAAGAGCCATTTGAAATTAAGCCCATTAAGTCACCAGGTCAGATAATCAGATATAATCCAAAATTCAAGAAAAACATACCTCACAATCCAGGCAATAAACAGGTTCACTTGTACCCCAGGAATGGAACCGGCTCTAGTGACAGTCTGAGCACCCCAAATAATGTTCAGGCTACTCCAACTGTACCCCAGAAAATGGGACCGGCTCTAATAACAGTTCAAGCCCCCAGATAGTGTTCAGGGTGCACACCAGTCTCCCTCTCAAGAGGCAACTTGCCTCTTCACCAAGAATCCAGGAGGATGTGTAATCTCCCAGACAGCAGCTGCCAAAGCCGAAAGGAACCCCTGAAGCTCGCACTGGTTTGGAGCTTCCCAGAACTACCACTCCCCAGAGTCAGAACCCCAGACCTAGGGTGGCCCAATGACCACCCCAAAAGTGCAAGCCCCATGGGGTGGGTGAAAACTTCACCCTCTGGTGTGCTTCCAACCAACCCCCTCACCCACTGGGAGCAGAGACAGAGAGCTCCTCTCTGCTGCAGCAATGAGTCTCAGCCCAGCTTAATTCTGTGTGACCCAGCAGTTTCTCAACAGTCTGCAGATAGTAAAAATAAAAAAAAATAGATGCCAGTCTCAGGCCAGCTCACCACCTCCTTCAAAGTTGGGCACCATTAAGGGGGAAAAACACATCAAAAGACTCCCAGAATGAACTCCAAACTTCCGACAAGTCCTGGTAAATTCCCAGTCGCGTACTCTTAATAAATCTCAGTAAATCCAGCCTACAGTTCCATGAGCCACAATGTACAGCTTGTATTTTGAAACGATGGATAACTGGTTCTGGGGTAAAAACAGGGCTTAAACAATGGCCCACAATAACAGCAGGAGAGGAATGTCTGGATCCAAAATCAGAAAATCGATACAGAATATAGCAAATACGAAGTAAAAAAGGATAAACGTAAAACAAACTTAAAGCAAAATTTATCCATTGTTGTTATGTTAGTTCAATTCCTAATTGTATTGGATTTATTATTTTTAAGTTTTGGAGATATTTGTTTAAAGATGTTAGATAGTAGTTTATCAACTCCTTTATTTATAATGGCAACTTGATATTTTATCATTTTAACTTCATTCTTTATATCAATTTTGAATATCTTAAAATGTATTTATTTTTTTGTTGTAATGTATAAGTAATATGATTAACTGGATAGTTATTCATTTGTTATTTTAATTAAGTATATGAAACAAACTCTCCCTTTATTAGAAATTCCCTTCATTTATCAAAATTTTGTTTCTTGAAACATCTTTATGTTTATTCCTTTTGTTTCCCCCCATATTTGTTTACTTTCTCAGACTTCTAAATAAAGCCAAGGTATGTCTATGAATAGATATATATATTTTTTTAATTAAACCTTTGAGTAAATAAAACCATGTCTTTAATGGATGTTTATTTTATATGGAAAGAAATCTAAAAATAACTGCTTTATACAATGCATTTATTTTCCCTTTTGATTAATTCTTTGATTAATAAAGCTTCACCCTCCTCTAAAAGGGACCATCTCAATATCATGCTTATCTCATGTGCTTGCATATTTCTTAATAAATCTGGGCATCCCAATCCACCTTCCTTTCTAGGTATACTTAACATAGGCCATGCTATGCGTGGCTTGCCTCCCCTCCACAAACAATTTTGAAATATATTTTTTATTGTGTCAAACCACCCCATAGAAGGAGCACCTATTATATTTTGCATAACATACATGTAATGTGGTAATGCCATCATTTTTATGGTGTCTATGTTCCTCCAAAAGGAAAGTGGAAGATTTTCCTAGTTTGCTAGTAAGTTTTGCATTTTTTGTTTAGCTGCATTAAAGTTTATTTTATATTTTTGTTTAGATTATGAGTTAGTGTAATACCAAAATATTTTATTGTAGAATCAATTGTAAATTCTTTACTGACATTCACTTCCACTTGAGTATTATTATTAGAAATTTTCAATAGTACTGATTTATTTTTTTTTAATTTATATCCAGACAAAGAAGAGAATACTTCAACCTCTCATAAAAATGTTTCAGTGATGTGTTAACATTTTTTAAGACCAATAAGATGTTGTCTGCAAATACACTCATTTTTATTTGTTCCTGTTGTATTATGAATCCTTGGATTGCCTGGTGATTTCTAATATTTTGTAGAAATGGTTCAAGACCTAAAATAAAAATAGTGGGGGAGAGTGGACAACCTTGTCAGACTCTGTTCAACATTCTAAAATTTTATGTTAAATAATCACTGATCTGAAATTTTACAGTTGTTGCACTATAAATCTGTCGTATCAATATTAACAGTGAACTAGGTATACTCCATGCTTTCAGTGTTTCCAACATAAATTTTCTATCTATCACATCGAATGCTTTGATTGCATCTAACGCTGTAGTGTAATATGATTCTTTTTGATATTGTGGGGATGCATTGATCAAATAAAAAAATTGCTTGTACTCTTCTGGTTGGTTGAGCGATGGAACTACCCTTAATAAAACCGTATTGGTTTTCATGAATTATTGTATTCAGATATATCTTTATTCTGTTATTTATTGATTTAGCAAGAAGTTTATAATCCATATTGAGAATAGCCATTGACGATAGCTTTTGTGAGAAGTCTTTTGGTTCCCATCTTTGTATATCAATACGACTTTTGCTTGCTGCATTGTTTTTGGTAATACAGCAGATTCTTCTGTTAGTTCTTCAAAAGTTGACAAACCAAGATGTAATTTCTTCTGAGAATGCTTGAAAGAATAAATTTGTTAGTCCATATAACACCAATGATTTATTATGAGTAAGTGTCTTAATTGCTTCTTTAATCTCTTTTTGTATAAATGGCACATCTCGAAAATGACATTAAGATTTTTTTAAAGTCTTTTAATTGTTGTTGGTCAATTTCAATTTTGTTTTGAAAGATTGTTTTGTTATGTTTCGTAAATTCTACTGCTATTACTTTATTTTTGTTATATTTTACCCTGTTGGTCTTTTATTGATGTTATAATGTTGCGTTCTTTATTATGTTTTAATAAATTTGCTAAACATTTTCCAGTTTGTCCATGTGGAAATACTTAGCATTTTTAATTGTTTTATATGCTTTTAAGGTTTCCTGATTTATTAGATCTTGTTTTTTAATTTATCAGCATTCCATTCATTTGCATATTTATTGAAATCTTGTAATATTCATTGGTCTAATCTTTTTAAATTGTGTTCAATTACATTTTGTTGTTTTTTATTTTTATTTATTCTGATCTGGTGTGTTATTATTACACCTCTAAAAGTTGCTTTAAAAGCATCCCACAATTTAGAAATTAAAGTTTGTCCATCATAATTAAAATACCAGTATTTGTTAATTGTGTTTTTTATATAGGAAATAAAATGTTGTTCTTTTAGAAGTTCATTATTAAAGAACCATTGTTTGTTACGTAACCTATCTGGATTAATGATTCTCATCATTAAACCGATCATTCCATGATCAGAGATTATTATTGAATCTATGTTGGCTGTTAGTATTTGGCTTATTAATCCCTTTGATATAAGTATGTAATCTAAACATGAGAAAGATTTTTTTTGTCAAAGTATGTAAATTCTTTTTTTAGCTGGATTAATATGTCTGCAGGTATCTATAAGGTTTTCTGTATCCAGAAAATTATTAATTTTGTTAGATATATATTTATTACCATTTGATACCAAGGATGCTTTATCTATATAAAGATTAATTATGCCATTAAAGTCCCCAGCTATTATTATCTTTTTAAAATTTAGCTTATGCATCACTTCTAAACTATTAGCTAGAAATTGGTCGTAGTTTGTGAAGGGTGCATAAACTGATCCAATTATAATTTCTAGTTTATTAATCAATACATTGACAAAAAAATTCTTTCAAATGGGTCCTTAAATTCATCCAATAATTTAACATCAATTACTTTTTTAATTATAATAGTGACTCCTCTGCTTTTTTTGTACCAGTGTTAAATAATATATGTGTCATCCATTTCTTTTTTATTTTTAACATTTTTGTTTTTTCCAAATGCATTTCCTGACAGCATATAAAATCTGAATTACTTTTTTTTATATACAGTATGTTAGAATCCTTGCTCTTTTAATAGGGGTATTGATTCCATTAACATTTAATGAGGCAATTTTAACATTATACAGTATCTATTAACCATTAGATCCTGAAAACACAGACTTCATTAGTGTAGATAAAATGCATTTAAATTCCTTCAAGGCTCACACACATATATTGCATTTTATTCCTTTCCCAGTAAGTCCCCTCCCTTCTCCAAATAATGAAACAATACAACATATAATGGCATTGAAATGTTTATATATATAACCATCTTAGCTATGTCATACTTACAGCTCAGAGAACTGCTACTTTCTAGTTATATCTTGCTGCTAGGTCTCATCCCCCTTCTGCAATGTAAAGAAAAATAATACCTACATTCAAATATATCTTCTTTTAAATCACATTGTTTCCTGTTCTATTTCTGTGGTGTTACTTAAAACACAATTAATATTATGATACTAGAATTAGTTTTTTAAACTTTTTACAGTTCCATAGAGCCATAATGAAAGATCTGAGGTAAATGTTCTTGAAGGTCTTTCAAAGCTTCCTGTGGGTTCTCATAAACATATCTGACTCCTTCAATTACTACCCTTAATTTTGCAGGAAACATGTTAGTAGCTTTGATGTTGTTCCACCATAATTTATTTTTGATAAAAAATGTTTTCTTTCTCATACCAGTTCATATGGTAAATCATGGAATATTAATATATTTGTGTCCATTATTTGTAATTTCTTTTCTTGAAAACTGCTGATGTAAAAGTGTCTTTTCACCTGACCTTAGAAACTTCAAAATAATAGGATGCGGTGGGGATGCATCATCTGATCTAATTTTAGACCTCTGTGGATTCTATCAATGTCAGTTTACCTCTTTGGGGTCTGTATCTAAGTAGGCAGCTGCAGTTTGTTTGAATTTATCCTGTAAACTTCTCATGCTGTCCCAAGATTCGGGTACCCCTAGAATTCTTATGTTCTTCCTCCTGGCCCTCATTTCAAAGTCCATTAGTTTGTTCTTTAATTCCAAATTAGCTCTAAGTGGTTCATCTGGCATTGCATCAGTCAGTTTTTGACAGCTCATTAACTATGGATTGCAATTGTTTAATTTCAGTTTTAGTTCACCATTTTACTTAATCAATGCTTTTGTTTATTGGAAATAAGTCTCATATTTTTCCTGAATGCCAAAAAGTTGTTCCATTTTTGAGCAAGGTTGTTCATTGTATAAATAAATTCTCAACCCAGCTCAGCAGTGTTTCTTGATTGTCCACTTCAAATGGCATGTATGGGGTGGCTTTGTTTGAGGCTGTTTGTTTGTTTCATTTAAAGAATACAATGTATTTGTTACATTGTTACAACATTCTGTTAACAAGGTAGGGTTCAAGGAAATAAGGGTTTTGACAATCTTTTCTGCTGCTCTTGTATTAGGTTCATTTTCAGTTACTTTTGAATCAGTTTTCTCAGTCTTCTCACCTTGTAAATGAAGCTGAATTTTTTCAGTCCCTCCAGGTCCTTGTATTTCTTGTTCCTCACCCATTTCATTCTCAAAAAGGTGTTCTTACTCCTCCACCTGGGTCTGTTCCTTTCCAGTCTGTGTCTCATCATCTGTGAGCTAAGTTTCCAGGTGTATCATCATTGGTGTTATCTGTGAGACTTTTTGAGCACCTCCATTTTGATTTGTGTTGCAGTTTGGTCACTGTTTCTCCCTGTCTTCATTTGTATTGTAGTTTGTACCTTCACTTTTATCAGTCCTGGGTTCTTCAGCTCAGAGCTCTTTGTCTCTTTCACAGGTAGGTAATTGTTTTTCTTTTATTCCATTTTATTTTTCTCCAGGCTTTAGCTTTTGTATTTGGGATGCTTCAGATTTATCACATTTTCCTGCTATGCTTTCATCATCTGGAGCCATTTGTTCTTTTACTTTCAAAAGCAGTTGTTTATAAGGCTATAGAAACACAGGGAAGAAATTTGCAGAAGTAGTCTCTATTTCAGGTGAGGCATCCAAAGTCAATGTAGTCATTTTGTTTTTTAAAATAAGAGAGTTTGTTCTTCTTGTTGGCATTATCTTGATATTTCTTGTTTTAAAGGAAGGAGTTGAGTTTTTTGTATTTTTTTTTCGGCGCCATAATGCCAAAGCAAAGTAAAGCTTTATTGTTCTTTTTCAAGAGCTCCTCTTCATAGATAGATAGTTCTAGGATGTGGAACATCCTCCCTCATTCTGCATTTGCGGAACATGGTTCCAACCACCGGGGGGGGGAGTGCAGCAGCTGTTAGCTTACATGCTGACTATTAGCTTGGCCATGTAGCTCCTCCCTCCATACCTGGCAAGAGCACCAACCCTCAATATCAGGTCAGCTTCTGCCATAATGGCTTCTTGGTCCAGAATCTTATTTCTTAGGCTTTTAGCATTAGCACACATGGCCTTTAATTATGTTTGGGTTGTTATATGTGTATGTTTTCTACTGTTCCTGTTCTTATTTATGTATTTTGTATCTGAAATATTGTTGTAAGGGTGCTCTGAACTTTTGGGGAAGTTGCCCCAAACAAATAAAATCTACTACAGTACTACTATTTCCATATTTTTTCCACTCTGCTTGTAGCTCCCCTTTTTCCTTTTGGCCTCCCTCCTTCCTTACTGCCTCTATTTTTAATACTCTTGTTCCTTCCCTTTATCTCTACCACTCTGTTTGCTTTAATAATTTGCACCCTGTGAATTCCTCTCTCCACGGGTTTTCCTTACTCACTACTTCAGGCTGTGGGGAGCAGTTTCTGACTCCCTGATTCCCTCTGCCACCCCCCTTTTGATAGTTTAAATGCTTATCAAAGTAAAATTGAAACCATCATCCAAGGACTGTGGTTCCCTTCCCAGATTGATGCAGCCCATCACCCCTGTATAGGCCCTTGTCCTTCCAGGTAGGTCCCAGTCCCCAATGTAGCTGAACCCTTCATCTCTGCACCATTTCTTTAGCCAAGAGTTGAAGCTTCTGGTGTAGAGATTCCTCTCCTGTTTCCTGTTATAGACAAGCAGCACATCAGCAAAAGCCACTCTGTGGATGGGGAGGTGCTGCAGCTTTCTCCCTCATTCCCTGAAGCATGAATAAGGAATGACTGAAGGTGACTGGACATTGACAGCAGGAATTGAAAGGTGACTGCAGAGCAGCCAGGTAAGGAAGAATGTACTGTAGATGTAATTTTTATAGTGAGGAGTTATAGGGGAGGGTGGGTGGCAAGGATAGGTGTGGTTGTTGTAGTGGTAGGGGGTGTCCAGTGTGTGGAGGTGCCTAAAGGGATGTCACATTGCAAATGTGTTCAGTGCTGTAGGGGTCCAATGCAGGAAGGCTCCATAAGTTCTAGGGAGATGCAGTGGGGACAAGGTGTGGAGTCTGTGGTGGGAAGGTGAGAGGGGTTCCAGGAGAGGGTTCCCATGTGCAGTGCACACTATAGGCCTGAGTTGTATGTGGGGCCCTGTGCTTACAAAGCATTCAATAAGCCTAAGCCAATGTGAGGGACCCATGCATTTAAAAATCATGCTATAGGCCTGAGTCAGTGTGAGGAGCCCCATGGTTTATGAATGTCCTGAAGCATATGCCAATGGCCAGTCATTAAAAGTATTGACAATGTCAGTCAAAAGCTGACATTATCAATGCAAAGTTGTAAGCTGTTGTTATTAAATATGTTTAAAAAAAATTAAGAAATTAATTGCAAAACCCTAGATCAAAACAGCAGTTGGGAAATGCAATGTTAGGGTAAAAAGCCCACTAAACCTTGTTCAATCTGCCGCATGTGTCCCTTGGTGTTTGAACAACCAGACAATTTAGCACTAGTGTTGCCATTACTCTATCACCATATCTTCAAGCATTGATATGTAACATTGTTTCTCTTCCTGCACAGACAGTGCAGACACTAGGGCAACACCAATGCCTGGTTAAATGATCATCCACACCCAGAGGAATGCCATACCACAGATTTAATGAGGCTCAGAGGCCTTTTTCCTAATGTTTCATTTCCCCACTTTTAATGCTTTGTACTGAAAGCCTATCTGATGTTTTAACATAGTTTTTACAATGTATATAATAAATACATAGCAATCCTAATAAAATTCAGAGTATGGTGGAATGGCTACAGAGGTAACTAAAGCAAGTAGTAGCATGTACAGAAGAAAGAACCAATGGACTAAATAACCAATGCAGACTTCATTACACAGACCTAGAGGTGCAGGCCTCAGGTTGTAAGCAGCTGCAATGGGTTCTCAGGTGGAGAGAAAGATCTGCCTTGAGAGGATGCTGACTAGGAACATTCCTGAGTTAGATAGGAAGTTTGTTTCAACTAGAGTTAAATGCAGTTCAGTTCAAAATATTATTGATCAGTCATTTGACCGTTTCAGCAAAAAATAGCATACATATATTTCTAATGTTATAAAATTTGTCAAAAAAATCAAGAGATAAAAATACAAACAATACATGCTAAAAATATCATTATTACAAATCTATAAATCAGTAGCATAGACACAAATGCTAAAGATTAAGGACTAATTAAATGTGCAAATTCACTGTATATACATTCTCTTTATTTGCCTCAATATCATTCACTCTATTAGATGCTTATTATATGTAAGACAAATTCCAGTAATAACTTCCAAGTATCCTGCAACAGGTTTAATTATGAATGCATCAGTTGTTGTAAAAAGTATTTTCAGTAATAAATCCTCATCCTCAGTTTGTATAGCGGACCAGATTGGAATTAACCAATGGTCTCTAGGTTTACTATACCTGGGGCAGATAAACATGACATGAAATACATTTTTTATTTGGTGGCAATTACAAAAACAGTAAAAAGATTGAAGTGTTGTTATATTATTATGTCTTGCATTAAAAACATTACTAGAAAATTGTTCCGACCAATATTTAGTATAAAATTTCCTTTGGTTATATTCATTTAACACATCAAGATAATATCTGCATTGATATGCTATGTCATTTTGTATCAGCCATAACATGATATGGAGCCTACTAATGCCAGCTAGATCTTGTATTTTATAGTATTCAACTGTTCTGTGGGTGACACATTTTTGATATTTTAGACTTATTGTAATGCTTCTAGATACATCATTTTTCAGAAAGCCAAGCTCTGTTTCTTTCAGAATGTGATACACTTTCCTTAGCCAATTGGACATTAAAAGTCCTAGTCTATTACAGTTATACTTTTCTTTCAGACAGAGAAGCAGAAGTGTGTGAGTTTTCAACTGAGATATTTTAATCCTATAATTGACTTTTCTGGCACAGAAAAATGTCGTTAGTCTAGGAACTCCTAATGCTGCCCTTTTCACTGATGCTGGGACAGAATAACTTAAGCCCATACCAGTTTTTGAAAGGTTATTTAGAGAGATGTTTAGAATATCGAAATTGTCCTTATCCCAGATTTCAGCATTATATAGAGTTTAAGCATAATATTTAGCTTTAGCAGCAGTAAGAAGAGACTTGATGGCATTGCCCCCATATTTTCTATTAAATAAATTTAATGAACTGGCGGTTTGTTTAAGTTTGACTTTTAAGCAATTAATATGTTTGGACCATCTGCCATCCATTGAGAGCTGCAAACCTAGATAGGTTTATTGATTCACTGTTTTCAGCCTTTTGTCCCCAATCTACCATACTTTTTTTTTATATGTTTTGATCCAAATATCATAATTTGAATATTTGATTCATTTATTTTAAGTTTATATTCTGTTGCATAAGTATGTAAAATTCTTAGTTTTGCTGATAATCCAGACTGCATCAACAGAAACAGCACCAGATTATCTTCATATGCAAGTGTGGTGCAGTTCCTATAAAGAATTTTAGGGGAATCAGTGATAGAGTGTTCAAATTGTATCAATAATGTATCAATATAAATAGAGAAAAGCAAAGGTGCAAGAACACACCCTTGTCAATCATCCAAATTAGTTGGACAACTAGTAGAAAGTTGTCCTTTGACTCCTAACCTAACTTGAGCCCAAGTATCAGAGTATAATTCACTCACAACTGCTATAAGTTCTTTTGAGATTCCCTATTCTCTCATAAGATTCCAGAGTAGCCCACATGATATAGTGTCAAAGGCTGAGCTGAAATCTACAAATGCAGCATACACTTTTTTGTTTTCGAAGTTTGACATATTTCTCAAAGAGATGTCAAATGATAAAGCAAATATCAGTTGTGCAGTATCCAGTCCTAAATCCAGCTTCATATTCTGACATGCCCCCGAGTTGCATAATTTGTTCTGATAGTCTTCCTAATATAATTTTGGAAAACATTTTTCCCAAATTATTTAAGAGTGGTATTGGCCAATAAAAAAGTGGATTATTTTGTCACTCCTTTTATAGCTAGAGATAATTATTGCTCCTTTCCATGAGGATGGAAAATCAAGAGTAGCACTACAGTAATTGAAATATCTGGTGAGAATATTAGCCCATTAAGAAGGAGCAGTTAAGTAGGCTTCTGCTGGTATTAGAGCAGGTCCAGAGGCAATATTTCTTTTTAGAGTGTTTATTGAAAAGTACACTTCAGAATTTATGATAGTTCTGAAGTGTGTCATATCATCTGTTCTTGTGTTGGGAGTCAATGTAATGGTTGAATTATAAAAAAAAAAATAGCATAGTGTGCTACCCACACATCCGGGGGATGTATGTGTCTATCTCATATTTAAGATTATTTTTTCCTTTTGTAACTAAAAGCCCATAGGAATGACTAACATTATTTTCTATTATTGTTAACATTTCATTCCAATGTTTAAATTGGAATTCTCTTTGTTTAGTATTCAAGAATATCGTATAGTTTTTCCTAGCTTTATTTAATGTTTTGCAGTTTTCTTTTAGATTTAAGTGCTTAGAAGATCTGATTAACAGATTTAATTCTTTTTTGGCTCTCCAGCAGTCTGCATCAAACCAAATAGTTGAAAAAATATGTTTTTTTATTTTGGGGAGTTGAAGCTAACAGGATAGATCTCATTTCCTTAAAGCATATCTGTATTATTTTATATAACTCAGTTCCACTGTCAGCCCTATCCAGCAAAGGTATTTGTGCTAGCATCGTTTGAGAAATAATCATCTCACATGAATTTTGCCATTTAATTCTTTTTTAATTCCATCTCTCTAAATGTGGTAGAGCTTGATAATCATTGGCAGTTTTAATTAGAGATTTTGGTTGGATTACCACAGGGAAATGATCACTATCTGCTTTAGTAATGACTTGGCAAATATTCCAGAAATTCATATCACCATTCCAAAATATGTAATCTATAACTGATGGTCCAAACAGTCCATAATGGGTATAACTACCAGTTCTATTTCCTTTTATTCTGCCTTTTAATGGTGCTAGATGATATGTATTAAGAATCTCAATTAGTCTTTGCCCGACTTTGTTTACTTTAACATCTCTTGTATTTCTTGTATATTCATGGGCTTTGTCATGGCACCAATTATGTAAATTATTTCCTGAATAACCATCGTATGCATCAATTCTTGCGTTAAAACACCCACACAGGAGGGTATTTTTGCAAGCTGTGCTAATCCAACTCCTATGTATTGTATCATCCAACATGTTCTAAATTCCATCATGCTAATATCTGGAACTAGTAGGAGGCACATAGGCACTTATTATGCAGAAGTTTCTTTTAGTTATTTATTTATTGAGAAATCAGAATTACATCCTTTGAGTCCACTGACTCTTTTGCAAAGGCTCCTTGTCGGTAGACACAGTACAACATTACAAGTACAGGTGCAAGACATCAAGACATCAATCAGTCCATATATTACGTTAGTAGATACGTAAAGAACTGGGTAACATTCCATAGCAGAGGGCAGAGACAGCCCAGCATCATGTGCAAAAACAGCAGCAAAATTTATAAAGATACAGATTGTAAGGCAGGTATTCAATCATAATAACTGATAACAAAGCAAGGCAAAAAGTAATTGGTCAGTGTGAAGGAGGTGGCAGGGATGAGTTAGTATAGTACTACTAAGAGCAGTTGCAAGAAGAGTTGTTAGCAAGAAATTCCTTGAGTAGGGTTTTAAAAGGGCCTACTTTTGTACCAGCAGTCAGAGCAACAGGTAGGTCATGTAGCCAGCTTGGTTTGATTGAATTGCACAAACAGAACTTGAAAATTATCACTACACATTATTAATTTTACCTTAATATTTCTATCAATCTTAACTCATGTGACTAAGTCACCTATAAGTCTCACTGTTTTTGCAACTCTCTTACCAGGAACTTGGAAAGAGCTATAACCATTCACACCTCTATCAGAATCAGCAGAATGCCAAGTCTCTTGTAGGCAAATTATGTAGTGTCTGTCTACAAAATCCAAGCAGACTCTATCTGCAAATTTAACCAAAAGCCCTGAAACATTCCAAGTTAAAAATAGATAAGAATCATTTGTATTCTTCATAGTATCAAAAGACTGTCTATTAAAGAATCAATTTTCTTGTATTTCCAAAGCTTCAAAGTTGTTTGAGATAGGTATATTGTGAAACATGTTCATTTTGAGGATGCTGGACTGATTCCTGTCCTTATTCCGTTCATGCAGTTCAATATCCTTTAGTGAAAGCTCTAGTAAGTCAGGGCTGAACTTATCAGGAAGTGATGGCACAACATATAAACCTAAAGCATCCAACAGTCCTACATTATCCATTATTTTGTTATATAAACTTAGATATTCTGTTGTGATTTGTATTTAATTGCAGTCTGGGTCCAAGCCCATTCTGGCAACAGAGATAGCTTCCTGATTTTCTATGGAAATATTAAGAAGTTGCTCTAACAAATCTAAAAGTGTTGCCTTTAATTTTGTGCTATTTTCATTTTTGATTCTACTTAAGCCATAAAAGAATAGTGTATTTGTCACTCTATTCACATTCTCTTCATTTTCTCTTATTTTTGTATCACTTCTAGTTTCATGTAATAATGCACTATCCAGACTATGAACACCTGCCCTATGCAAGGCTGATGCCTTTTTTAGTATTTATTTTGTTTTTGTTTACCGGGTAAGTGCACTAGCCATTAAATGACTATTTTCAGACATGACCTGTTAGAGTAAAACAGAGTGGTTAGACAAGTACATTACAGCAGTGCAGGAACATTACATAATTGTAGATATAGCTGAACAGTAAAAAGTAATGCAAACAGAATGTAGCATACTACAGGGTAGTACATTGTGCATTCACAATGGAGTAAGCAACAATTTACAAAAGAGACAGACATATTGGAAAACATAACACAGTGCAACAATTCATATATGGCAAGCAGCAATTAATAGAAAATGATGTAAGCAGCAGTAATACCTAACTGCAAAACAACAAAGAAAAAACAGAAAAAAGCATTTCAGGGAGGAACTATTCTACAGGGTACTATAGTTAAGATAGGTGGGTTGTGTACATAAAATACATTTGAGGGCAGATATAATAAGTTTCAAAAGTAGAAAAGGGGGATATAGTAGGAGTGAGAGGGAAAAGATGTGGAGAAGGTAACAGTGACAGGTGGGTGCAGACAGAAATTAAGTGGGGGTCAAAACAAGTGCAGGGGGTCAGCTAGAGATAGATGTTATTGAAGCTTTCTTTTAAAGCAGTGATGGGATGTGGCCTGAAGAAGAGCTAGGGGAAGGGAGTTCCAGAGCTTAGGGGCAGCATGGTGAAAAGCACTGGAGCTCTTGGATGTCTGACACCTTGGCACATTGAGAAGAGACTTATCAGCTGAGCCCAGTCCATAGGAGGGGGATGGAGACACAAGCATCATTGCAAGCAAAGACAGAGTTTTATTTCTTTTTTTTATAATTTAGTATACTTTATTATTTTCCTTCATATACATCATAATAACAACAGTACGGGAATACAATAAAGAATAATCAGACATAATCTATCTAGTGTTTCAACTGTATCCCTCATTAAGTGACTCAACATAAAACCATTCTTCTCTCTAACAAAACCCCTCCCCCACCATCCCTTCTATACCCCCCCCCCACAAGCTTCCCTCTGTACAACTAAGGAAAGCCTACCTATAAAAAAAAAAAAGTAGGAAGGGAAAAAAGGAACGGGGGTAAGCCACTAAAGAAATTTAGTGCCAAATCACATTAAGGTAAAAACTGCTTGACTCCAATACACCACAGCAGTGTAGTGGGATAATTATAACAAGCTATCTTAAATTTCATAGGGAAAGTAAGGTCATAAGGGGCTCCCAGGTAGTCTGGTAATATTGTGCTCTCTGTCTTACAGTGGCAATATGCTTTTCTACTTGGATGGCAAGCAGAATCTCCCAATACCACTCTAAAATTACAGGAAGGGTATCCTCCTTCCAGTGCCTTAGCATTGCTAATTTAGCTATGGCCACAATTAGTGTGATATGAGCCTGCCGTATCTCCGGGGTTCCCGGCAGAAATATCTCTAAAATACAGGCTTCGGGAGTAAATAAGGTATCCAACCCTAGTACTGGATCCAACTTTTGTTGGATAGATCTCCAGAAAACCTGCATACTAGGGCATTCCCAGATGATAGAGGGAGCCCTGAGTTCGCTTACATTTGAAACAGGCAGGGGAGACTACGAGACCCAAGTTATACAATTTTAGGGGTGTAAAATACATATCATACATAATTTGAAAATTGCACAAGGCACAATCTATCTTGTTTAATATATTTATAATTCGTACACCAAATTTTCTTCCAAAACTCCACCTCAGTCGGCAAGGAAAGCTCATGCACCCAATAATAACAAACTCCAGTGGGAAGATTATGGTCCATCACTTGGAGTTGCTTGTAAATCCTTGAGACTGTGTGGGCAGTTTCTGTATTCTGTAAAATTTGTTGCAGTCCCTCAGTCGAATGATCAGACCAACTTCCCTTATTATTGAATTCTGCTAATGCACTTTTAATTTGCAGATACTTAAAAAAGTCTTTAGAGCTTAGGTGGAAGTGCGTCTGCCAAGTTTGAAAGGGGGCCATCTTATTATTTTGTAGAAGATTGGCCAGTGTGCAGTGTTTAAGCTGTGGAAGAAAAGAGGGTGGAATGGGGTGCCTATCAATTAAAACCTGTGGATTACAAACTAAAGGTTGATAGAGAGACCCATGCCAATTTATCAAGTAGTACTGGAGAATTTGATGCAATGCTTTGAGACACCAAGCTATAGGAGTGGACCTGAGTGATCTATCAAGCTTGGAGAATTTAACATATACGAGAGCGGCCAGGGAACTATTAACACTCCTTGCTGTCTTACCTTCAATATTTAACCATACCGGGAAGTACCTGCTACTATCGACGAATGAATCTGTCTGACACCACAGGGCTATTTTACTAAGGTGTTGTGCCCCATAATAAGTGAACAGAGAAGGAAGAGCTAGTTCTCCCTGCAACTTAGGAGCAGTAAATTTGTGAAACATTCACTTGGGAGGTTTATTCTTCCAGAGAAAGTTACCAAACATTCTCTGCAAGTTCGTAAACCATTTCCTGGGAATATAAAGACCCATCATTCCTAACGGATATAAAAGCCTCGGTAAAACGTTCATTTTCAGTATATTACTGCGTCCCAATGACGTCATAGGGAGCTCACTCTACCTATTCAGGTCTGCTTGCAGGGTTTGTACTAGCGCAGCCAAATTATCCTTGAACATACAGGAGATTCCTTGGGAAATCTTTATCCCCAAATAGGTGAGGGTTCGATACTCCCAGGAAAGGCCCAATTCTAAAATACTGGTTTTAGTAACTCTACAATTCAGTGGGAACACCTTAGTCTTGGATAAATTAAGCTTATAAGCTGAAACTTTAGCAAATCTGTTAATTTCCTCCAAAAAGGCTGGTAATGAGGTTTCTAGTTCCTCCAGGTGTAGCAGTATGTCATCTGCATATGCCAATAAAACAAATCTCTCCCCATACAATTGAATTCCTTTTAAAGCTGTATTAGATACAAGCATCCGAGTTAGTGGTTCCAGATAACAATTAAACAAGAGAGGAGATAAGGGGCAGCCCTGTCAAGTGCCCTTCTCCAGAGGAAAGGCATGAGACAGGTACCCATTACACCACACCCTCGCTGTTGGAGCAGTATATTGGATTTTAACCTAGGTGAGGAAAGAGGCGGGCATACCAAACTGCTTAAGAGTAGCAAACAGAAAGCACCAGGAAACCCTGTCAAATGCTTTTTCAGTGTCAAGGGAAACAAGCACTGATGGGATTCCTGATTCTTTGGCCCTCTGCATCAGGTGCATGAGTTTACGCATATGGTCTCCAGCTAAACGCCCTGCCATAAAAGCCACTTGTTCTTTGCTAATAATACTTCCTAGCATAGGGGCAAGTCAGTTAGCAAGGATCTTTGCCAGTATTTTAACATCCGAATTTAGCAACAAAATCAGTCTATAACTCCCAGGGCACAATGGATCTCTATTAGGTTTAGGAATGACTGTAATGACTGCTTCTAGAAAGCTAGGATCTTTTATTCCTTTATGGAACCACAAGTTATACACATCTCTCAGCAATGGGGAAAGTATTGGAAGACAGGCCTTGTACAAGTTATTGGACAGGCCATCTGGACCAGGGGCCTTGTCTAAGGGAAGCTGAGCAATAGCAGTTTCCACTTCTGTTAATGTAACTAAAGCGCCAAGCTGATCTACCATTGCTGGCAGTATAAGGGGAAGATTAGCTAGACGGAGATAATCCTCAATATCATTATCGGTTACTTGCAGAGGATCATCGGCTGAGTAGAGATCTTTATAGAAATTCCCAAAGATAGATGCTATCTCTTGAGGATGGGAGATAATACAGCCATCTTATGGAGATCTCAAACTCAGAATGGATTTAGCCATTTCAACTTGCCTTAATCTGCTTGCCAGAAGCTTCTCTGCCCATTCCCCTGACTCCAAGTATCTCAGTTTGGTATTATGAATGGCCAATTCTGCCTTCTGTGCCATCATATCATAATAGGACGCTTGAAGGTGATGTAACCTGACCCAATTTCCTGGTGGTGATGACTTACTACTATTCCGTTCCAACTGCTGTATTCCTTGTAATATAGAATCCAGTTTCAATCTATTTTCTCGCGCGCGTGTGGATGCTATTTGTATAAAGTTACCCCTGATGGCACATTTGAGGGCAGCCCACACTGTATAAATCCTAGCCACCATCCGCAGATTCACGTCCATAAATCCCTTAATGAAGGCCTGTGTGGATGTTAGAATTTTGGGATTCTTAAGCAATTGCATATTGAGGTGCCACAAGGAGCACCTCCTTGTCCTATGCCCTAAAATAAAAGATATACCAACTGGGGAGTGATCAGAAAATACCCTTGAATAAATGGATGCATCGAAAATACTAGGCAGGGAAAAAGAGCTTACTAGCCAATAATCTATTCTAGAATAGGTGCCATGTGGCAGGGAGTAATACGTGAATTGTTTTTCATCTGGATGCAGAGTTTGACACACATCTATTACCCCAGCTCCCGTAAGGAGCTACCTGAAGGCATGCTGTGCTGGCAAAAGCCCGCATTTTCTACTATCTGAGCGGTCAACGTCCGCTCTCGGAACCAGATTCCAATTTCCACCCAGAAAAGTTAGAATAGCCAGGTTAGATACCACCTTTGTTAACAGCTGGGTGAAGAAAGAAGGTGAATCTATGTGTGGTCCGTAAATTGACCCTATTAACACTGGGACTAAGGCCAATGTGTCCTGTATAATACAATAGCACCCCTCTGGATCAGACCACTCTTGTGATTTACTAAATGGTACATGTTTGGCTATCAGAATAATAGTGCCAGCCCATTTAGTGGACTTACCCTAGCCATACACTTGCTCCACCCAACTTCGTTTAAAAAAAGAAATATTATCTCTGGGCATGTGTGTCTCCTGCAGGCAGCCAATGTCTGCTCTTAATTGGGCGAGGTGATTAATAACCATAACTCTCTTCTGTTTACTCTGAGCCCCTTTTATATTCCAACTCACTAATTTATAAGACCTCCCCCCATGAACTTCGATAAAACAATGGATAAACTGAGAAGATCCAGGATTTAGATAACTTAGTGCAAAATACCTCCCTACAATCTTGATGTGCAGAGTTTCCTTAATTCTCCCCATCCCCCTACCACTTTTGTAATACAGTAATAATGAAGAGATTGCCATCCCCTCTGAAAGAAAGTAATAAACAAACCCCCCCTCCCTATACTATAGATAACCATAAACTACCCCAGGTTCTATCAAAACCAATCTCCCAATACACAACGCGGCATGCGATTATCTAATCTCGCTACCCAACCCCAAGTAACTCCCCTCCTCCTTCCCCGATCCACAATACAAAACTCACTAACAGTTCACTTCCTGCCCTTCATGCCCGTAAAGAGTTTTTAATAAACACCTCTTTTCAACAGACACAGGGCGTCGGGCTATAAAACAAAAGAAGCATATAACCTTAAGAAATGGAATAACAACAAAACAACACATGTTCCAGCTGTGCAGAATAGGATTCCCAATTTCAGTACACTATTGCCCAATCCGATTTAACCTCGTAAACTATCATAACAATAAAAACACATAAATTCTCAGACCACCAGGCCTCCTCCCCTCCCCTCCCCAATCCAGGAATTACTGTCTTTTGGCTATTCTGAAATATCGATCTTTACAGTCACCAAGTAACAGGATGTCACATCAGGGATCAGCTGTTGCTAACTCTTCTATGCCAGATAGCACAGACCAGTCCTTCCATCCCTCAAATGACTGCTTCACTTAAAAAGATCTGGAAAAAGTATATGCAGCTCTTCTGTGGCTTGCTTAAGTGACTCAAACATTACCCATTTATCCTTGGATTTGACTTGCAGGGTTGCAGGATATTTCATCCAGAAGGGCACTCCGGCAGCAATCAAATGGGATACTAGAGGGTGAAAACTCTGCCTTTTAAGCCACACTGAGTGGGGCAGGTCCTGGGACACTCTTAGTTTACTCCCCTCCCATTGAATCTCCTGTGCCTCCTTGACTTTTTTTTAAATGTGTACCTTGTCCAAATAGTTCAGTAGCTTGAAGACCAATGGTCTAGGTGGTGCACTTGGTAGTTGAGGCGCAGGGAGGCGGTGTGCTCTCTCAACAACATATGCTCCATTATTCAGGGAGGGACCCGCTATTTTCTCACAAAATTTTTGCACGATCAGGACTGGATTGGTACCCTCCTGCTTCTCTGGTAGCCCGAAGATAATTAAATTATTGCGCCGACTGCACCCTTCAAGATCTTCCAACTTACCTTTGAATTTCTGTATCTTTTGCCTTAACGTGGAGGAGTCCAGTTCAAACTTATCCCTCCACTTCTCCACAGATATCAGACATACATCTATGTCCCCGACTTGAGTAGTAAGTGAGTGTAAGTTGGCCCTGATTTGCTGCACGTCACTGTTGATTGCTGCGATGGACTCCTTCAAAGGCAGCATGATCTCCATGAATTTGTCTTTGGACAGTGCCGTGGAATCCATGGCGGAAGATGTAGCTGTAGCCACCTGCGCTTTAGGCCTCTTCGCGGCCTTATCCTTCTCGGGGGAAGGTGGGGGTGTATGCCGTGGAGGAACCTTCCGCATTTCTGTATCCATTCGTATCTTCCTCCTATCACCTTGGGAAAGCTTCTTTTCCACAATGCTTTCAAAATTGTTAGCTGGAACTAACGATAGAAAAGCGATATTGCAAATTCTATCAGGTAGCGAGGAGAGGATGCAACCTTCAGCTAAGCAGCCATCACGTGACTCCCAGAGTTTTATTTCTGATTACTGAGTCAATGAGCGAGCCTAAGGAGAAGAGTCAGCAAGCAGAGGGGGAGATCCAGCTCAAGTCACTGTAGAGTTGTCAGTGGTACTTGAGCCTAGGTGATGAGGAGGCATACCTGCATACATTATTATAGGTAACATCCCATTTGTGCAGGGTAGTTTTATTTGCTGTAGCAAAAATTGGAGCACCATATGTAATGGGCTGGGAGAAGGATACCTCTGGCAATGGCCAGCTTTGCAAAGGGGGTTAACATATAGCTTATTTTGTAAGCGATCCCCAGCTTCACTTTTACAACCTTACAGATGGATTGAATATGCAGATTGAAGTCCAAAGATTGATACAGGAGGACTCCAAGATACTTAAAGGATGCTACACTTTCTATTGTTGAGCTGCCTGAGTCACATATCATCAGGGTCATTCGACAGGTCCTGAGTTTTGGGGCAGAGCCAAATAGCATAGCTTGAGTTTTCTTTGCATTAAGGACAACTTTATGAGCTGCCAGCCAGTTTTATACATTGTTGAAATCAGAGGAGAGGGAAGCATTTATATTGGAGATATTGTTGGAGCTGGAATAGAGGACTAGATCATCTGCATAGAGTAAGGCAGAGCATGAGTGAAAAACATCAGCTATGCCAGCATCCTGGATTAGTACGTCTACTTGTCCAGTTTTTGCTACATTACTCCAGTGATAGGCATCTAATATTACTAATTCAGATGCTGGCATTTCTAGGGCCTGCGTAAACAGATTAAACAGCGTTTTTTAAATTTTGCCAGAATTCTCCTTAGGAATTACTCTAAGGCCAAAGATGCTTATTTGTTTAGTAGACTTTTTGTTCCCATGCAATGTGCCATTTACCAAATTCCTGTTAACAAGGCAGTATAGCGCAGTGGTTTAAGGCTCTGAGCTGCAAACCTGGAGACCTGGGTTTGAATCCCACAGACCCCACTTGCATACTGTGTGACCCTGAGCAAGTCACTTAACTTCCTTGTGCTCCCAGGTTGCACCTGTAAACAAGCTTTCAGCTAATTGTGCCTCTCCTGGTTAAAAAAAAAATCTATAAAACAGTCACACCTTTTTAAAGCCCCTTTATTAATCCATATCTGGTTTGTTACTCTTGGAGCAGAACAGAAGATGAATACACAATCTACATCACTCACATCCTTGTCTCTCCATATTTGTATAACATCAGCAGATGTCATTTCAGCCCCAGTTGCTGACCTCAGCAGGTGGACAATCTTGTCCTTTGTAGAGGCCAAAGTTATGTTCTCCTTGCTATTATAACCATAGAGACACAAAATGGCACATTCATTTATATCAATCAACTTTTTGTCTGGATTTTGATTTAACAGCACTTTTTCATCCCTAAGGGATGGCATTGTATGGAAGTAATTCAACCGTTGGTCTACAGAGTGATTACCAGGGAGTAAATTTTTACTCAATGTGTGCCATTCTTCCCTGAATGTTTTCAGGTCAGAATCAAACTTGCTGAGTTGTATAGCTACTGCTTCTAGCCTGGAAATTTTTTTCTGAGATGTTGGATCTTGTATCTTATTTATGTCAAACTGTGTATCTGATATCTGAGGTATAACGCTGTCCGATTGTTCAAGAGTTCTCTGTTTCTTACTAGTGCTTACAATTGAGGTATGCTCTATTTCCTTGTGGTTTTCTAAGTCTTGGTCTGCAGAAGAACTATCTTTTATTTCTTTATCCTGCTGTTTCTTATCTCCTTCGTTTAAAGTGACTCACCAAGTTTTGTTAATCTTCAGCTGGTCCCTACCTGTCAGTTCCTCTGACACTCTGATGCTGAACCACAATGCAGGTTTAATAAAATATTTAAAAATGTTGTTTTTAAACTCATTTTCATGCCATGGCTGTCTGCCCCCTATTTTTTTTCTTTGTCCTTAGTTTGTGCATGTGCACAACGTCCACGTTCCTGAGTGACATCAGCCCAGGGAATGCATGCCCACAGTACCTGTTTGTCTGCAGTCACTCATCTGAGGGATGTGACTAAATGGGCATCTACCTTATAGCTCTGTGGCACTCATTATAAAAATAAATATCGCGCTGCCAAACAAAGTCAATGATATTCTGCACTGAGGGAAATACTTTGCTGTGGAGGAGCATGACTCCTGCTATCTCCTGGTTGCATGTTTGTGTTGGTTTTGCTACAAAAGGCTTTTACTGGAGCACATTGTCTGGGTATCTTGATGCTGTGAACAGATACTGGCACATAATTTAATGAAATACAGGTGGTTCATTTTATTAGTTTCTGGACAGTTAGGTCAGTTTGTGGTGTTCAGGTGGCAAACTGTGCATCAGAACAGTAGTAAAGTGCTACTTTGCATGTTACAGCTTTGATTTCTGACTGTTCTGTTGTCGGTCGTCAGACACTAAGTTATTTGGGACAAAGCTTAACGGGCATAGTTGATTAATTTGACACAGTTGTGGGCTGTCCTGATCAACTAAAGTGTGACTTAAATACTGTGCTGATCTGGATATCATATGCTTTGTCCCAGTTACTGCCAGTGCTGGCAAGTGGCATTCCCACATAAGCATCTTTCATTTTTTGATAGCTGAGTAGCAAACAATGTCATGTGCTTTCCACTGGAGAAATGGATCTGCTCCCAGTTTGGAATCAGATTATGTTTTGCATGCCTTTTTTAGCATGCTGTTTCTGGCTCCAGCTTCACATATTGCATAATAAGAACAGTGGTGCACTGCCCTTGCTTTCGATGTGACTGTGGATGTTGAGCCAGCACCAGGAAACTAATGGTCCCAGACTACAATTACCATGATACAAACATTCATTACTCCCATTCTTAGTTTTTCCCTGTACAAGGTGGTGCAGTATGGTTCTTGATGCTTGTTTTCCATGGTGTCTCGCTTGGATGTGACTGTGTGTGTGTGGGGGGGGGGCGCATGTTCCAACCTGTAGTTTTCATGCTTCATGCATCAAAAAGAGTACATTATGAACAAACACTATGGGATCAGTTGGTGTGCTCCATGGGTGCTAATGTGTAAAGTGGCACTGGTCCCCCTGCATACATTACCCAATACCATGTTTGACTCCAGTCAGAAATCCAACTTACCCACACCCAGATATACATTTGTGGCAGCAACATGTATTATTATTATTGCAGCTGCTGTGTATTTGCACCTAACACACACTAACTCTACAGCCTGTTGATGCCCTTACCACCTGATGCTTTGTTTCCTGTCCATTACTGTACAACACATGTTCAATATAGACAGTATATAAGTTGGGGCAAATTCTCATACAAAACTGTGGATGGCATTGAGTGGTAATGGTCAGTTGTGTATAGGTATGCATGTTGGAAAGCAATGGATCAGGTCAAGTATGCAGGGGAACAGTACCACTGTGTACAGTAGCACTCTGTGGTGCTATACACTGCAACCGAATCCCTTATTCTCTGTGCATAAGGTAGTCACTTTGATGCAGAACTCCAGAGAAGTACAAATATGACCTGACCACACTTCACTTCCGCTCCCCCAACACACACACCCCAAAAGGGACAGCCAGGGAGAAAAGCACCAAGAACATTACAGCAGTATCTTGTTCTGGGAAAAACATGAGAAATCATACGCAGACGGATGTGCATAGCATAGTAGAACAGAAAAATAAAAAAGAATCATTAGATGGGAATGAGAATGGAGAACCAATAAGCTGGCCTGGTGGCACTGAGGGTTGAGGTGCTGGGCGCCACACCTCGTGACATGCTGGCAACCTGGGTTCAGACGTGACCCCGGGTTGTCAGGGGTCAGTAGGGGAGGATAGGCTCAAGCATCTGGAGGACTGCTCTCTTATCCTGGGGAGGGTTGTGGGTCTCCACCGCTCTGCAGCGGCCCCTGGGGATGCCCGGAGGCACTGCTAGAGCTGGTGCAACAGAGGGAGGAGTGCAGTGGATGTCAACACATCAGTGCGTGACATCATTGCATGTCTGCACTCCTAGGGAACAAGGAGGAAAACCAGCAGCACCACTCGTGGCAGCTTGATGGCCACAGCTTCTTGATCCCGGTGGTGTTCCGGGGGTGACCTGACATGCTGGTATTGAATCCTGGCCTGGCGCGGGGACTTAGGGGGGTCCCTCTCATGGGTACAGCAGCATATGCCAGCTGGTCTGTGGGGGCACCCCGAGGGGCCATCGGGGAAAGCATAGCAGTGGCTGAATGTTAGGCAGAGTGGTGGCTGCACAGGAGGAAGAAATAAAGCAGTGATAAAAAAAAAGAGAATAGAGAACCTATTGTGAGCATAATAGTGATCTGTGTGTTGGTAAAGTTTGCTGTCCAGTTGTGGGGTCAGAACTAGTGATGGGACAGTCACTATCCCAGGGCATGGGCTGAAATGGATCATGAGCTATTATGTCAGACCACAATGTGCCTTTGCACAGACTGATGCATTGGAGCCTCTGGGGAAATACCACTAACACCGGAACAGGTGCCACCGATCTTAGTTTGGGATTAGTCTCAGGATCTAAGAAAATATCTTGAATGTAACCCACCCACTCTAGCAGGGTGTTTTATAGGTGTCTCTGGTATATAAATTGAGGGAAAGCCAGGGTGGATCTGTCCAGAGTCCTCCATAATTATTGAAGGAGAACCCTCTGGTAGGAGTACTTTTCCCACTTTAACCAATATGTCATCTAATCTGCAGCCATTAATAGCTATGCTTTCTTTTAAGGTGTCCAATTTGTATTTAAAGCTAATTAATTGGTCCAAGATCATCAAATGGGCTGCAAATGGATTGCACGTACATTTTTTTTATATCTTCACTAAGCCAAATGAGTAATTAGAAACAGAATCAGTTAGCAAATTTTCTGTGCATATATGATCCTGTTGTTGCTTACTTAAAACAATGTCCTTGTTAGGGGTGTTAAACTGTTTTAGGCTATTCATTGTATTGTGTAGATCTTTAGCAATACTTTTTATACCTAATTGCCAAGTTGTTTTTTGATTAGATTTACTGAAGCACTCAAGTGAAAATTCAGGTGACTGAGAGGGTTCAGATAAAGAGTTATATGACAATTTGTTGGACGCTTCATTTGCTAAAGGATTAACAGTTTTGCTCTGATTGAGGTCTGACTTATTTCTTATAACTGTTCCTGTAGAAAGTATTGGACAAACTTTATTGTACTTGGATGAAGAGTAGAACTTACTTTCACTGAAAAGATCTGGAGAGTTAGACAATCTCAATCAATCCTCAGTTGTATTATTATCATTATATAAATTAATAATATGAATTTGTGTATCTGCTATAGTAATCACCTCAGTGTGATTATCCTCTGTGAGTAGTGGTTCAGAATGGTCCACAATTTTAGTTTGCTTTATTTTACCATTCTGCTGTACTTTTTTTGCATTTTTTGCATTTTTCTTCTTTGAACCCTGTAATTTGCTTTTTAACTTGCCACCCTTTTATAGTGGTAGGTTTTTATTGACCTTTTTACTACCTTTTTTAATCAGGATTGGAGTGGAATGTAAATCAGAAATTTCCTGAGATAATCTTTCCTGATTAATATCTATCACTTCAATGGGTAGAGACGGGCTTAAAATCGGGTAACAAATACTTATTTGTTTTGTTACTACTAGGTTTACCCCTTCCAAGGTCAGAATCTCAGTGTCATAAACATCAGCTGGACAAGTTCTAAACAGTTTATTTTAGAATATCATTACTCTGGTCTTTTTTAAGCTCAAGACCAATTTTGAGTCATGAAACCAACTCTGCTGGATATAAAAATATGTTTGTACCTTGTCTACCATAGACTTATGGTCTTATGTTGTAGCCAATATTATGGTACCATCAGCATAGATTCTAATATGTGTATTTTTGATACAGTTTGGTAGTTCATTTATATAAATAAAAAAGATCAGTGGTAACCAGCCTGGTGGCACTGAGGGTTGAGGCGCAGGATGCCACGCCTCGCGCCACGCCAGTGACCTGGGTTCAGGAATGGACTTGGGCTGTTGGGGGCTGGCAAGGGAGAGGGAGGATTTCACATCTGATGACTGCTTTCTTCTCTCTGGGGTGGGTAGTGGGACTTGCATCACCCTGTAGCGGTGACTGGCGGAGGCCAGCTGCACTACAAGTAGCATGCAACAGCAAGGGGGGGGGAGAGTGCGGTGGGCGTCAGCACTACATGCTCAGGATGCCATTGCACATCCAGCTCTCCACTGGGGAGAGAATGTGGAAAATGCAGAGTGTGATCTTCGCTGCTGATAGCAGCGCCTTGCACCCCCGGAGAGACCCAAGAAGGGTGTGTACCCAGTGGGTGCGAGACCGATAATGGCTGGCCTACTGGGGGAGTGGGTTTGTGTGGCCTGCACGCATGACTGGGTCCTGGGGTGCAGGGCCAGCAACCAGAAATCATGTGGGGCCGCTCTGCGGAGGAGAAATAATAGTATGATTAAAAAAAAAAGAGCAGTGTTCCCAGTATTGAGCCTGGGGGTACTCTTCTTTTTATGTGTTTTATTTCTGAAACCTGATTATCTACTTAAACTTGTTGCTTCTTATGATTCATATAAGAAGAGAACCATTTAATGGATGGAGAGCAAGCCCAATTGATTTAAGCCTTGCGATCAGGATGTTATGATCTACATGATCAAAGGCTTTGGACAGGTTAATGAAAATTGCATCCATGAACTCCCCCCATCCAGTGCAAGGGTTACTCAGTCTATGAAGTCCATGAGTGCGGTGCTCATCGAAAACCCTGCCTTAAAGTCTGACTGGTACTTGTTCTGTTTAGAGTATTTTTCCAAACACTCATAGAGTTGCATATAGATCATTCGCTCTAGTAATTTTTATATTATTGGCAAAAGAGCAATTGGTTTATAATTTGATGGCATATTTGGATCTTCTCCCTTGAATATGGGAAAAGCAATAGCAAGTTGCCCTGCATCACCCCACTTCCAACCGGATTGGATTTGTGTCTGTAAATGGACATAAAAAGTAAGAACACTTACCTGTGTATATCAAGATTTTCCAGAGACCCTTTCAGCTCTTCAGTCTGTAAGTTTTGTTTTTCCAAAGTTCTGAAGATCATGTGAAATAGTTATCAAAAGTAAAACAGGCGGCACCATGCACAAAATATTGCTATAAAAACTATATGTGTTTCAGGTTTTGTAACAAAGTTGAAAAATGGTATTGTTTAATGACTTTTTGATGTGATCCATTTCTCCAGGGTTGCTGGATGCTGAGTCAGCATGCCTCCAGGCTGCTGAAGCCATTTGGGGTCCTACTCTACTGTGCCTGTTAGGAATTTGTGTTGCTGCTAATATTGAAATATTGGTAACTTCACTGCTCTTTGTCAGTGTCTGCTTTACAATATGTTTTAATAGGGGCCTTGTGTGTGTTAATTCCTACTAGGGATGGAAATGTTAGCTGTTGTAAAATGACAGAGAGAAAAACATATGCTGGCTAAATTAGAAATTAAGTAAGTAAGACTTTATTTGTAAGAGGCACCCTTCCAAAGCTCAGGGTGCCTTAACAACATTAATAAAACCAGATAAAAAACACATAATCTTCATCATACATTAAAACGGCAATAATATCCATCCCGTTTTACAGTAATTTACTAAGTCCTTTAGAAGGCCTGTTGAAACAGGTATGCTTTCAAAGATTTTTTAAAACCTTCCACAGTCAGGCTATCTTGTATCCAGCATAGTAGAGAATTCCACAGGGTAGGAGCCATAAAGGCAAATGATCTTCCTCCTGATGCTTTTAGGGATACCTTGGGAATCTCTAGCAATCCCTCGCTGGAAGATAGGAGTGAGTGAGTGGGTGGGGCAATAGGAAGACAGGAGTTCTTACAGGTAGAGGGGTTCCTGGTCATATAGGTCCTTATAGGTCAACAATGTGACCTTGAAGGTGATCCGCCATTGTATTGGCAGCCAGTGCAGTTCACACAGCACAAGTGTTATGTGACTGGATCTAGGGGTTCCAGTTAACAACCTAGCCATAGCTTTCTGCACTAGCTGCAAATGGCAGCTATCCACCCTCGGTAGCCCGAGGTAAAGGGCATTGCAGTAATCAAAACAACTGGTGACAAGGGCATGGACCAAGGCAGGAAGATGTTCGGGTGGGACCAGATGCTTCACCCTGGCTATATTCCTAAGGTGATAAAAGGGAGATTTGACCACAGCTGAAACCTGCACGCTCATAGTAAGGCCTTCATCAAATATCATGCCAAGGTTATGCACCTTGCCTGAGGCATTAAGTGGGACTCCTCCAAGATGTAAGCCTGAGGGTTGTGCCACCCATGCCCCCGTCGTCTTATGATCAGGGTCCACTACCAATATCTCTGTTTTTCCAGAGTTCAGCCTCAACCAACTGGCACTCTTTCAGTTCTGTATCTCTGACAGGCAGTTGTTAAACACTGAGACAGAATCTAATTCCTATTCGGGCTCAAAAGACATGCACAGTTGAGAGTCATCTGCACAGCAGTGAAAACTCAGTCAGTAATGTCTTATAAGGTCCCCCAATGGTAGCATATACACTGCGAACAACATGGGGGACAGCACCGAGCCCTATGGTACCCCGGAGGGCAGCCAGTGAGGGGCTGAGGAATGAATTCCTGACACTGCTCTCTGAAATCTGCCCTCGAGGAAAGATTGAAACCAATTGAGGACTGCCCCCCTCAGTCCACAGAAAAAACACAGCCACTTGAGAAGCACCCCATGGTCCATAGTGTGAAATGCTGCTGAAAGATCCAGGAGAACCAACATGGAACGGGCTCTCTAATCCCTCTCCATTAGAATATCATTTAACACCCATACAAGGGCAGTCTGTACACTATGCCTCTTCCTGAAGTCAGACTGGAGAGGGTCATAGATATTGTGGATTGTTAAATGATGTTCCAGTTGCAGAATGACCACCTTCTCGATGACTTTCCCTATAAAGGGTAAGTTCAAGACTGGTCTGTAGTTAGCTGGGCAGTCAGGGTCAAGGGAGAGCTTTTTTAGGAGGGGCCGCACTATCACCTCCTTTAGGGGATCTGGGAAGATCCCTTTCTCCAGTGAAACTCCCACTATCCCAGCAAGGACCTGGCTGATGACCTCAACCACCCCACTAGGAGGTGGGTTGGGCCTGGATCCAAACTACAGCAAGTTGGCCGCAGAGTCTGGATGATTCTCACTATATCAAAGACTACCAGCTGGCTAAAGGTGGACCAGGTCAACTGGGCATTAGTACCACCCAATTGATCAATGCAAGATCCAATGGGAAGGCACTGGCTGATCTCGTCCTTGATGGAGGACATCTTATCAGTGAAAAACTGTGCAAACTCCTCAAACTTTTCCTGTGACAAAGCTTGACCAAAGCATAAATAGGCTGGATTGCACAGTCTGTCCACGGTCTGGAAGAGCTGGGCTGGCCTATTTTTCACTGCCGTAATTTCCCTGGACAGGAACTCTGCCTTCTTATGGGAGATAGTGGATTGGTAGGTCTTATAATGATCTAGCAATCTAAGTCTGTTCTCCTCCAGGTGAGTTTTTCACCAGTGTCTCTCCAACCTTCGTCCTTGCCTCTTCAACTCCCAGAGTGCTCCATCAAACCATGGGGCCCCCTGGTGAAGGGTAAGAGGGTGAACATCTATTGGAGCAATGACATCCAGGGCCCCAGCAACAGCCCTGTTATATGCTATTACCAGGGGCCCTGGGTCAGTGCAATCCATTGGAATTCCTGAGAAGTCCAGTACTGTCATTGGACCTTCTGAGGTAACTCCTCTAAATGGACGACACCTAACAAGCTCCTTTGAGGCAGGCCTATTTTTGGGGGGCTACAAAACTGAATCTCAGAGCATGATGGTCAGACCACCTGATAGACTCCACCTCCATATCACAGATTTCCATCCTCAGGTGGAACATCAAGTCCAATGAGTGCCCCCCCCCGATGTGTTGCAGTGGCAATAACCCTTGTCAGGCCAAATGATTCCATCAATTGAAGGAGGTTCTGTCCAAATGGCGATAGTTCATCATCAACCCAGGCATTGAAGTCCTCCAGAATCAACCATCTGAGGGCCTCCAATACCATCTCGGCAATGAAGTTCGCAACCTCCTTCAGGAACACCCTCCAATTACCTGGTGGATGGTACATGAGAAGGATCCTGAAAGCCTGCACCTGCACCCACTATGCATTTGAAGGAGTTAGTAACTCCAACTGGCACCTCCCTGATATCAATTTCCTATCTAAAATGGACAGTGACCCCCTCCCACCACTGCAATCCACTCTTGGGTGGTGTATCACCAAGAAACCAACTGAAACAGTGGATTCTAAAATAGGACCCACATTCTCATCCAGCCAGGTCTTGGTGATGCAAGCCAGGTCAACAGAGGCTACAAGATCCGCCACCAGTGCAGCATTATTCCTAATTGACCAGGCATTGAATAACACTGCCTGAGAGGGACAAGAATCCAAGAATGGCTCCAATTCCTGCCTGACTAAGTCAGAACCCTTGGGTATCAATTCAACTTTATTTTTACAGTGCCTTTCAAAAACCAAGGCGCGCTTAACATAAAAACAAGAACAGCCAATATAAATAACATTTAAAGCATAAAATTTACATTATCCATCACTAGGGAAGGCCAGATCAAATAAATAAGCTTTAGGCTCGATTTTAAATTTACTGACGGTTGGGCATTCTCTCAACCAAAGAGGTAGAGAATTCCACATGGTTGGAGCTGAAAAAGCAAAAGCTTGAGAACCAGACATCTTTAATCATACCCTGAGAATCTCTAGCAATCCCTCGTTGGTGGAACGGAGAGGATGGAGGAGGCTGTAAGGTACCAGGAGATCTTGCAGGTAGCCGAGTCCCTGATCATGTAGGGCTTTGAAGGTTAGCAAGCCAACCTTAAAGGTGATCTGCCACTGAACAGGCAGCCAGTGCAGCTCGCAGAACACAGGCGTAATATGACTGGTCCTAGATGTCCCAGTCAAAAGCCTGGCCACTGCATTCTGATCCAGCTGCAAGTGATGGATATCAACCCCTGGAAGCCCTAGGTAGAGGGAATTGCAGTTGTCAAGACAGATTGTAACAAAGCCATGAACCAATGTTGGAAGATCATCCGAGGGAACCAGATGTTTCACCTGGGCAATATTCCTCAGATGATAAAAAGAGGATTTGAAGACAGCTGACACCTGAGATTTTAGGGTCAGGCCATCATCAAAAATAATGCCCAGGTTACGCACCTGGACTGAGGTAGTGAGTGGTACACCACCAAGTAATAAGTCTGATGGTTGTCCAACCCCCAAATCCACCCTTGGATGACCTGGGTCCACAACCAAGACTTCAGTCTTGTCTGGATTCAGTCTCAACCAGCTGGATCTCATTCAAGATCTGATCTCAGCAAGGCAACTATTCATCACGGAGACTGCATCATTCTGACTGGGCAGAAAGGACATATACAGCTGAGTATCATCTGCATAGCAGTGAAAACTCAGACTGTATTGCCTGATGATATCTCCTAATGGCAGCATATACACTGCAAACAACATGGGGGCCAATATAGAGCCCTGTGGAACCCCACAAGGCAGTGGGTGAGTGCCAGAGGAATAAATTCCTGTGGCAGCTCTCTGAGACCTGCCTGTGAGGTATGAATGGAACCAATTTAGGACTGTACCAGACAGTCCACATACAAACCGCAAGCACTCCAGTAGCACACCATGGTCTACAGTGTCAAATGCAGCAGAGGGATTGAGAAGGACCAGAATGGTACATGCCTTTTGATCTCTAGCCATTAGGAGGTCATTCAATACCTGGACAAGAGCCGTCTCTGTTCTGTGCTTCTTCCTAAAACCAGATTGAAGAATATCATAGACATTGTGAGTTGTAAGATGATCATCCAACTGCAATGCAACCACCTTTTCAATAACTTTACCAACAAATGACAAGTTAGAGTTAGGTTAGTAGTTAGCTAGACAGCCTGGATCCAAGGAGGATTTCTTAAGGAGTGGTCGAACAACCGCCTCCTTGAGGGAGTCAGGAAAGACTCCCCTTTCCAAGGACTTCCAGACAGTGTAAGCAAGGACTGGGCAGATAACATCTACACAACCCACCAAAAGGGGTGTGGGGCCCAGATCCAAACTACAACTGGTTGGACGCAATGTTTGGATGATCTTCACAATGTCTTTGAACATCAGTTGGTGAAAATCTGACCAGACAGACAGAGTGCCAGTCACTTCCTGTCAACCACTGCAATCACTCATAGGAGAGGATGAACTGATGCCAGACCTGATGCTGGCAACCGTATCTGCAAAGAAGTGAGCAAACTCCTCACATCTTAGCTGAGAAAAAGCTTCTGTGGGCTAGAGACAGATTAGATTGCACAATTTGTCAACAGACCAGAAAAGCTGAGCCGGTTGATTCTGTGCAGCAGAAATCTCCCTGGACAGGAATTCTGCCTTCTTATGGGTGATTTCTGATTGATAGCTATTGTAATGTGCCATCAGTCTAAGTCTGTCATCATCACGGCCGGACCTCCGACAAACTCTCTCCATCCTTCGACCAATTCACCTCATCTCCTTCAAGGAGCCGTCAAACCACAGGCTCCTTGGGCGAAGGGTGAGAGGCCGAACATGAACAGGAGCAATCTTGTCCAAAGCATCTCCAACAGCCTTATTATAGTCTAGAACAAGATCATCCAGACTCACGCATTCACTCAACAAGCCCGAGAGGTCCAGTACCACCAATAGGTTGCTGGGGTTAATCCCCCTTAAAGGGTGGTACCGAGCCAACTCCATAGGGGCAGACCTATTAGGGGGGACCCTGAAACTGAACCTTATGGTGTGATGGTCAGTCCAACTGACCGGTTCCACCTCAAATCAGCAATCTCCATACCCAGAAGGAAGATCAGAGCTAACGAATGATCCCTTCATGGGTTGAGGGGGTAACTACCTGTGATAAGCCCAGCATCGCCATCAGGAGGACCTCGTTCCTGTGCCCATTTCACCCCAGGGTGCCTCCTGGTTTCCACTGTCTCAATCCACCCACCCATCTCCCATTTCCTGCAAGAGTTCTGGGATCCTCTACCCTTCCATCTCCTTAGTATGCCGGATTCCCGACATCTGCCACACACCTCAAAAGGAAGTGGGGGGCAGTCAAAAGGATGAAGATCTCTCAGTCTCGAGGAACAGTACTGCCTGACCATGCTCCTAGCTCCCCAACACATCACTTAAACCTTTACACACACACACACACACACACACACCCAGCACTAATCAAATCTTATCCAACAATCACTCACTTTAACCCTCACCCACCTGACCTAGTAAACAAAACAGTCTACTCCCTTTATCTTACATATCACACATATATCCCTCCCTATTCAATCTTCTTAATTTCCCCCTTTAAAACAGTCTACAAAAAATTCCTACTGTTCCTCTTCCCCACTCCCAAATCCCCACACAAACAGCAGCAACAAATATAAAGATTGTAAATGAAGTCTGTGATTTCCAGTTGTAGGCTTAATTTAGTTTCCCCCTGCAGTGCTTCCACCCCTGCAGGACAGAACCTTTATATTCATCAGCCCTCTCTCACCGAGCTGATTTGTATATGTTGCAGTTTTAGCAGCTTTAATAAATAACATGTAGTTCTGTCCAGTAACAGAGAAAACTCCACTGCAATAGCCTCAGTAAGAAAAATAAATTGTACTTCACCAAAGATTTTCCTAAAATGGAGTTCTTTGAGCCTTCACAGCTACCTTTTTTCATGCTGGACCTCCACAATTGGCTCTCCTTCCACAGCATATACGGGCACCCCTTCCAACCTTGCAGAAGGCCATTCCTTTAAGTGAATCTGGCTCCCCCAGACCTTCTCCTAGGTTTCAAAACAGCATTACCTCTCCCCACCAGTATACATCCCCAACATCGACCTGTCAACAGCAGAGTCCCCTACAGCAACAACAGCACCACATCGCTGTAGGGAACCCGCTGGCACACGGCACTGTCTGGAGGGGGTCCTGCCCCTCCACTCAGCTCTGACTCAGGATTGAGAATCCTAAGTGGAGAGTGGGTGGCATAGCCCCCCACATGGGTGGTTGAGGGGATGAAGCCCCCCAAAGAAAACACTTGTTGCTTCTGCAAACCGGCAGCTAACTGCAAAATGCAGTCGACCTGCTGGTTTCGATGGTGAGTCGTTCGACAAATATTTTGTTGACAATCCATTGTGGATCCTCTCCCACACCCATTTTCAAGGCGACGGAATAATTATTTTAAAGTACCATTCTTAGAAATAGCCTCAATTGAATGATACGTGTGAATGATCTCAGCTTTTCACCACATCAGACACTTATTCAGTCTACAAATCTCACAACAGTGTGCTATGACCCAGCATTCAGCAACCCTGGAACAAAGAACATAACAAAAAGGCACCCAAACAAAATATTGTAAACTTTGTTACAAAACCTGAAACACACATAATCTCTGAAGCCATGTTTACTGACTGGTGCTACCTGTTTTACTTGTGAAAACCATTGCACATGATCTTTACAACTTTGGAGAAAGAGGTCCTATAAGCTTGCTGACTGGGAGTACTAGACTGTGAGTCTCCTAGGTAACATCACCAGCAGCTCTTCACTGAAACTGGCTTTTTTGAACAGTTAGTGAAATCAGGGTTACAAAATAGCTCATAACTTTAAAATGAAGTAACGTAGAAATCTAGTTTTTGGTACGAGATTTACTGAGGGTATGCTTATTTTGATTCTGCAATGTAGCACTTTTGGCCAGATAGTGTCAGTTGCTCTTTAAGCTCCTTCTCAGTCTACCATCTCAAGGGAGTGCTGATAAGTGATGGTCTATCCCCCCACTTCTTAAAACTAATGGTCCTGGACATTACCTATCCACTCATCTTGATCTTTAACCTCTCCCTTACTACAGCCTCTGTTCCCTTTGTCTGGAAGCAGGTCAAAATTGTCCCCATTCATAAATCAGGTGACCTTAGTCTCATGGACAACTACTGTCCCCATCTCCATTCTGCCCCTTCTTGGTAAGCTCCTAGAGAAGGCAGTAAACTGCCAAATTACAGAGTATATCTCAAAATATAATCTCCTTTGCTCTCAGCAACATGGTTTCTGGAAGGGGAACAGCACTACCAGGGCCCTTGCCCTCTTCATCAACCATGTGCTGAGGAGTATCCTTGAAGGAAAACTAACTGGTGCAGTTTGTTGATCTGTCCAAAGCATTTAACCTTGTAAATTACAACATCCTGATAGCAAAATTCGACACCCTTAGTTCCACACCTGCTTCCACTGCCTGGCTCATTAATTACCTCTCTGGTAGAACAGAGATGATCTGCCTTGGTGGTGTCACCTCCCTCCTCTTGCCTGTCTCCGTCAGTGTCCCCCAGGGATCTGTTCTTGGTCCCCTCCTCTTTTCCGTCTTCATTAACTCTCTCCCATTGTAGGACCTATCCTGCAAATCACTCCTCTATGCCGATGATTTAATACTATACCAAAGTTACCTCTCCCCCTTCTCTCTATCCACCATTCTTACCAATGATTTCTGCAAGGCACATTGTTTGTTCTCAACCAACTAACTGTTGGTCAATGCTGCCAAAACAAAGGCCATGCTTTTCAGTTCAAAACCAAAACTCTCTGCCGTAGCCCACAACGGTGGCCTTTTCAATGTCAAATCCCTAGATGGATCTCCCCTTGACACCGCTCCTGCCTTCAGGTATCTGGGGGTAATCCTGGACCTGTCCCTAACCTACACTAACCACACTGCCTCACTTATCAGGTGCATCAACCAGAAGATAGTGCTGTGCTATCACATGATCAACCATCTCTTGCAGGAAGCCCGCCTTGCTATTGCTCATGGCAACCTCCTTCCCCTCCTTGGCTATGGCTGTCTGGTGTACTCCCTCACTTCCATCACCAACCTTAACCAGCTGTATGCTACCAAAAATTGTATATGTCACCTTGCCCTCCATGCCCCTCTCTTCACTCACCACTGCACTCTTTATCAGTCCCTTAAAGAGCAACTGACACCACTTCTGCTACATTGCAGAATTAGAATAAGCATACCCCCAGTAAATCTCATACCAAACACTAGATTTCTATGATGCTTCAATTTAAAAGTATGAGCTATTTTGTAACCCTGATTTCACTACCTGTTCAAAAAAGTTTGTGTCAGTGAATAGCTGCTGCTGATGTTATCTCAGGAACTCACAGTCTAGTACTCCCTGTCACCAGGCTTATAATACCTGTGTCTCCAAAGTTCTAAAGATCATGTGCAATGGTTTTCACAAGCAAAACTGGCAGCACCATTCAATAAACATTGCTTTAAAAACTACAATATGTGTGTTTTAGGTTTTGTAACAAAGCTGACAATTTTTTGGGGGGTGCCTTTTGTTGAGGTCCTTTTTTCCAGGGTTGCTGGATGCTGGGTCATAGCACACCATTGTGAGGTTTGCAGACTGAATATGTTTCTGATGTGAAAAGCTGAGATCATTCACACCTATATGTGGCAGTTTCTAAGGATGGCAGTTTAAAACAATTATTCCATCTCCTTGTCAATGGGGGTGGCACAGGTAATGCTGTTTTGAAACCTTACTAGGAGTTTCTAATTTAGCCAGCACAATGCTTTCTCCCTGTCAGACTGCATACCTTCCCCATCAGCCCCTCTGCAATGTTGCTTATGAAGACATTAAAGAGGACTGGCTCCAGCACGGATCCCTGTGGCACCCTGCTGGTTACCCCCCTCCTCGGATTGAATGTCGTTTATCACCATCCTCTGTGTCCTTTCACTCAACAAGTTTCTGACCCAGTTTTCCACCTTGGGGCCCACTCCCAGGCTGCCCAACTTATTTACCAATCTCCTATGTGGGACAGTGTCAAAGGCCTTTCTGAAATCTAGATAGACCACATTCATGACACCACTCTGATCTACTTCCCTGGCCACCCAGTCAAAGAAATCTATCAGATTTGTTTGACAAGGTCTTCCTGCTGTGAATCCATGCTGCCTCAGACTCTGTGCTCCACTGTATTCAAGAAATATCACGATCCTTTCATTTAGCAGTGTCTCATATGAATAAACAAAATTGCCAGCAGAAAAATGCCCACAAGTCTATCAAGTCAGCCCGATAGTGCAGCTCTTAGTTTTATATTACTACAGCTGCCCTATCCCTCCATTAATTTCCCCACCACGGAGGTCAGGCTTACTGGCCTATAGTTGCCAGCCTCCTCCCTGTTCCCACTTTTGTGGAGAGGGACTACATTTGCCCTCCTCCAATCCCCTGGAACCACCCCTCTCTCTATTGATTTGTTGACTAGGGCTTTTAGTGGTGCTGCCAGCATCTTTCTAAGTTCTTTTAATATTCTAGGATGTATCTCATCTGGCCCCATTACCTTGTCCCCTTTCAGAATCTTGAGTTCCTTTAGGACTCTTTCCTCTGTAAATGGGCTGGTGTACACCTCTCTCCCATCGGTGCCCCTGTCACTCAATAGTGGTCCTTCTCCATCCTCTTCTTTTGTGAATACTGAACAAAGTACTTGTCAAGGAGTGTTGCTTTTTCTAGGTCCCTTTCCTCCCTTTTTAACCTCATAATCCCACCCCTGGTCTTCTTTCTTTCACTAATATATCTGAAAAAGGTCTTGTCTCCTTTCTTAAATGCCTGGGCTATTTTTGTCTCTGTTCATGCCTTTGTGCTCCTGACTGCTTTCCCCTCCCTCCCTCTGCTTTTCCAGATACAGTTCCCTGTCTTCCTCACTCTGTGTTTCCTTGTACCTCCTGAAAGCTAACATTTTGTCTCTTACCTTTCCGGCTATGTCCTTTGAGAACCATAGTGTTTTTTTTCTTTCTTTTTGTTTTGTTTAGTTGCCTAACACAAAGGCTTGTTGCCTCTGCTATGGTTCCCTTAAGGTTATTTGTTTCTCTACATCCCCCCCTTCTTCTTACCCTGCCAATCCTTCCTTGCGACATTCCCCCATTTTTGTAAAGTCGACCCATCTGAAATACAGGACCCTTGCTTTTGTGTGGTTTGACTCCTCCATTGTTCTCACATTGAACCACACCATACAATGCTCACTGGACCCCAGGTGGCTACCCACCATTACATCAGTGACTCTGTCCCCACTGGTGAGTACCAGGTCCAGTATTGTTCCTTCTCTGGTGAGGTCCACCACAAGCTACTTCAGGCACACTCCCTGCAGGGCGTCCAGGATGCCTCTGCTCCTGGCTGTGGCTGCAGCCCGAGTGATCCAATTCACATCAGGCAAATTGAAGTTTCCCATCAGCAGCACTTCACCTTTGGCTGTCATTTTGTGGATGTACCCCATCCATCTCCTCCCCTGGTGCTGGAGGTCTGAAGATCATGCCAGTGTGAATGGCAGTGACATTTCTTGTCTCCAGGGAGACCCACAGTACTTCCAATCACTCCTACATTTCCTGAGCTTTAATTACTTGCTTTAATTTCCTCACTGATGTAGATAGCCACCACTCCACCCTTTTCCCCCACCCTATCTTTTCTAAATAGAGTGGAACCTGGTATGGCTGTATCCCATTCATGGTTCCCCATGTATCATGTCTTGGTAACACAATGTCCAGGTCCACCTCTGCCATCAAGGCCACTAGGTCTGGGATTTTATTTCACAGGCTGCAGGCATTCATGGACATGGCCTTCCAAGTTTTGCAACCTCCCTTTCTAGTAGCTCCCCTTCTATTCTCATGTCTTCCTTCCATTCCCCTCCTGTTTTTACTCCTATTCTTCCTTATCTCTGCCATTCTACCTATCTCAGTTATAGGTTTTAGTGTTGATTTCCCAACATTAATCTCTTAAAAATGTCTAGCACTGACACCATGATCAGCTAATTGTATGCATCACTTGACAGCAAATCACAGTGTTGTCTTTCCCTGTGCCAAAGTGATGTGATTGTTTTCAATTCAAGTGTGTCTGATAGAGCTGCACACATAACCATGACATCTGTCATTTTATGATTAGAACCACAGCATAACTCTAAAATGTCTAACTGAATATTCATGACAGCCATCAATCCATGAACTCTGACTGGTTGTGTTTCATGTCTGAATGCACTGTATCAAGTTACACTGTAGAATCAACTAAGTGGCTGTTTTAAATATATAAAATAAAAACTTGTTGGATTATAGGTAAACATTGGGTTTCTTTCTGTGCTTTGCTGATTTCTTGTTCACTGAAACAGCAACAATATTTTTCTTCTTGGAAAGGAGGCCTGAACAGCAGTGAGACCACAAAGCATGACTACAAAAAAAAATGCAAGTAAGTGTGTATACATTTAAAACATAAGCTTATTATTGTCATTAGACTAATCAATATAATGTCCTCACAGCCTGTCATTTTGTGGTGATTAACAACCAGCTTGGAGGAGTTGACCCTGGCTGTGCCTTGGGCCATCTCCTCACCCCCACTGGTCATTAATCACCAGGAAATTATTGGTTGTAGAGTCATTATTGCTTAAATCTAGGTTGGAGGAGATGAATTCCTGCACTATAGTTTTCAGGTCTCCAAGTTCTAGAAAAAGACACATCCTGGCAATGTTCCTTACATGGTAAAAGCAGGTCCTGAGAATGGCTCACACCTGGGATTCCATGGGAAGCCATTCATCATAATTGCTCTTGGGTTGCCAGTTATCCTCCCCTCCTCAAGTTGAACCCCATCAAAGATTAAAAACCTGAGGCTGATCTATATAGGCAACAGTTGTCAATTTGTGCCAAACAATAGCAGATCAGTTTTGTGCAAATTCTCTACTGGCAGCATATTGATCCCCATTGATAATTGCACATTGCTGTCATGCCATACATTCTGTGTGACAACATAATGTGATGGCCACATTCCACTATTGTTTCAGGGTGACATGCAAGTAGCCAACAGCATGGTGCTCCAGATAAGGAGGGCATGGTGTGTCATGGATGGATCACCCATAGTGCTTTTGTAGATAATGACACCACACTAAGGCAGATCCTTGAAGAAATCAATCTTTTTATTGGTTGTGTGTGTGTGAGCATGCCAATAAATCAGTGAGCGAACAGTAAAATAGACTGCTGTGTGAGCTAGAAGGTCTCTCAAAGGAGTGGTGTGTGCAGTCTGTCAGTGTTGGGGGGGTTGGTGGGTTAGCCTGGTAGTGTCATGTTTTCCTATCACCTCATGAGTAACACAGCACTGTGGTTTGTCTGTGTGCTGGGTGTACATGTTACGTGGCATCTAAGAATCAATGATGACTATTGAGAGTCATTATTGTTAATGTCCAGTGATGGTTATCTGTTGTGTGTGTTGTTGATACATGAGGAAAACATTGAAGAGCAGAGCAGTAGAAGAAAAGGATGCAGAAGTGAGGAAAAACTGGTCTGGGCCTATAGCATGATTTTTAAATGCATTGGGCCCCTCACAAGTACACATTCCACTACTGGGGGGGTGGAGTAGGAGCTGGCCTTGGTTCAACAGGGACTGCAGGGATGCATGGAGGTGGACAACGCTAAGTGTTGGGATGGTAGGTGGCATTTGGTGGGCAGTGCCAACAGATGGCATGATTGGTCCAATGAGAACTAGGAGGCACTCTGGGACAAATTGGGCCTAAGAGAGAGGTGAGATGTGGCTGGTACCCATCCACAGCAATCCCATTGGACAGAGTGGACAGGTAGCTTAAAGATCAGCAGTTTACTATCATCCCCTGAGGGCAGTGTTCTGCAATGACAGATCACAGATGAACAAGACAGCCTTCATGGCAGGTTTAATTTCATGTTCTTTGCTTAGTATGGCTTGCATCACAGAGACTTGGCTGGGTGGCAATGCCGATCCTCTTTTGGAGGTGGCTGTACTAGCTGGGTCCTCTGTGATTCACTGCCCTCAGAGGGATCATGGGGGGTCACTATCTGTTTTAGATCTGAGACAAACATTACCATCTTCCCAGTTGGTGGAAATTCCATCATTTGAATGCATGGTCATACATGGGGGTCCGTGTGCAGGTTTCAGGTTCTCCTCATGTACCATCCTCTGGGCTGTGAGATGCAATTTTGGCATGAAATCATAGACTTCATTGCAAAGAAGGTATTGGATTCACTCAGATGATAAATTTTGGGTGACTTTAATGCTTGGCTTAAGGATGAACTCTCACAGTTTGGACAACATTTCCTCCAATTGATGGAATCACTAAGCCTAGCACAGGTAGTTACTGCTGCAACCATCAACATGGTCATGCCTGGACTTAGTTTTCACAGTGGAAGTCAGGATAAATAAAATCTTAATATTGTTCTGGTCCACTGGCCAGATCATCATATGGTAAGGTTCTCATTCATGGCTCCCCTTCATAGTCCAACACATGTGGAGATGATCAATTACTGCCCTTTGAAGAGGTTGTCCCCAGAAGGACTCCAGACAGTGGTTGAGGTCTCAGGAGAGATGGCTTCTTATGCAGTGAGATCAGAGGCAGTAGTGATGGCCTACAATAACGCTATAGCATCTGCCTCTGATGCAGTTTCACCAGTTCGTAAATGACCCAAGACTTCACACTTCTGATCCCTATGGTTTAATGGAGACCTCAGGGAGTTGAAGTCTAAAGGTCAGAGGCTGAAGTGTTTTTGGAGGAAGTCACAGGTAGATGAGGACAAACCAACTTTGAGGATTCACTGTGGTGAACATTAAAGGGCAATTTCAAGTAAGAAGGCAGTATTCCTGTCCAGGACAAACCAGCTTTATGGAGTCACTGTAGTAAGCATCAGAGGGCAATTTTAAGTAAGAAGGCAGTATTCCTGTTCAAGAAAATTGGGACGGGGGAAACCAACCAGTGCAGATCTTCCAGATAGTAGACAGACTGCTAAATCTGGTGTTTCTGCAACTAGTAAGAGCAAATTCATCCACTCATTGTGAAGAGTTTGCTCAGTTTTTCTCTGACAGAGTGTCCTCGATTTGGTCCAGGATTTCCCAAGCAGGTTATTGAGACTGGACATGGTTGGGCTGGGTGTGGACAGGAACCTTAAGATGGTCTGGGAGGAGTTTAGTCTGGTTTCAGTGGATGAGATCTGTGTGGTGATCTCACAGCTGTGGCTCACCTTTTGTGAACTGGATCTGGGCCCAACGTGCCTTGTATTGGGATGGTTGGGGATTTTGGTTCCAGTGTTCACTGAGTTAGTCTAGTGTTCCCTTTGTGAGGGGGTCTTTCCTAGCACATTACAAAATGTGCTGGTTAAGCTACTCCTTAAGAAACCATCTCTGGACCCTGACTGCTTGGTGAATTATAGACCTGTCTCTAACTTCCCATTTTGGAAAAGGTTATTGAGAAGATCGTGTTGCTACAGCTGGAGGAACACCTCACAGCTTTTGACATCTATGAACCTCTCCAGTCAGGGTTTAGGTTAATGAACAGTTCTTACACCACATTAGTAAGGGTACACAATGACCTTCTCAGGGTGAGAGATAGAGTAGAGTGGTCACTTCTCATTCTCCTTTAGCTCTCCTTAGCCTTTGATACTATGGGCCATGGGCTAATGTTTGATCATCTCAGGGAGCACTGTGGACTCATGGGCACTGTTATCTGCTGGTTTGAGTCCTTCCTCAAAGATAGGATGCAGAAGGTGGTGATGAACAGCTTCTACTTACTCCTGAAGACTATGCTCTCTGGTGTGTCTCAGAGTGTGATCCTCTTGTCCATGTTGTTTGTCTGTGTATGCTGCCCCTGGGAAGGGTAATTAGATGGGACAACTTGGGTTTTCATTGCTATGTTGATACTAGTAGTACCTGTCTTTTGTGTCTGGTATGTTGGATGCAGTCAAGGTGGTAAATTTGTGCCTGGCTGAAATTCAGGACTGGATATCATCTAGCTGGCTTAAACTTAAAGAGAACAAAAGTTTCCAGTGCAACAACACTTGAAAATAGCAGCAGTAGCCAAAATACACACAGACACACCAAGAGTGAAACTGCACTATGAAATGCAGTAACTGGAGCCAAAATATGCTGAAGATGTGCAGCATTTTAAAGCTAAGCTGTAAAAGACATAAACAAATAACAGCACCGGCATGTCAATGCTTTGAACCTCATGGTCCTTCCTCAGGGGGGCCCTCATCTCACTGGCGTGGAATCACAATGCACTATACACTGGGCCAAAGGCCAGCCCTACACACTATGGGCCCAATTCACAAAACCCTGGATTGATACAAGGTGCCTGCATCAAACATAAATGGTGCAAGTGGCACCCTGCATCAAATACTGCCCCCTGAGCTATTCACAAAGGCAGCCTGCATCAACCACCAGCTGCTTGCCCCAAACAGGGCTTGCACCACCCATGCACCCAGAAATGGGCTTCAATATGGGGCTAAGGGCTTGCAGCAGGTGCAGGCTGCCATAGATCCACAATCAGAATTCACAAAGCACACCCAGAGGGAAAATTTCAAAGTACCCTTAGACCAGCTAGGGCTGGTATAAGGGTACTTAGAAATTTACCCTCTGGGTGGGCAGAGCACTGTGCAGCAATGTGCTATGGTCCCCCACCCCATTAAGATCCTATATCCCCGGTGGTCTAGTGACCCTCCACCCCAGTGCCAGTAGTGACCATTATTATATGATAAATTTAATCCCCTGACCTGGTGATATAGTGGCCCCCACCACCCATCCCAGTTGGTAGTGCCCACCACCCCGCTTCCTCCACAAATCCCCACACACAGCTGGCGATCAGCAGAACTCACCTCACACCTCCACAGCCAGCCACTGAACTGCACTGCCATTGAGTGGCTGCTGTATAGTGAACACACTCTTGAATATTCATGAATGCATTCACTATACAATAGCCACTCAATGACAGTGCAGTATGGTGGCTAGCCACAGAGGTGCGAGGTGAGCTGTATGTTCAACAGCTGCGTGGGAGATTTGGAGAAATGAGGTTGTAGGTACTACCTGCTGATGAGGGTGGGTGGGGACCACTAGACCACAAGGACAGGTATATTAATATGTAACTTAATAATGGGCACTCACAGGGATTTGTGAGTGGGGCCACTAGACCATATTTACTGACATTGACAGGCATATTGGGGTGGGGTTGGGATCAGTAGTCCAACAGGGGGGAAGGCATAGATGCTTGCTTGTACTGCAGGAGCTTGAAGCAACCCCTTCCATGTGCCAGGCACTGGGACCCCTTCTGTACCAGAATCTGGTGCAGGATACCAGGAGCACTGTGCTTAAGCTCAAGCTGCTGTTTGCTGCAGATTGTACTGATCTAAGTCCCTTTTGTGAATCAGATCCTATGTTTCTTCATAACTTCTTTTTTGACATTTTGATCCCATGTCATGAACTTAGTCACTAAAATGTGTTAAATCCTGCCCAAAAAGTGGGTTTGCAGAGTGACTGTGACATCATCTGTTGACATATATTTGAAAATTCCCACCATCCTTGTTCATAAGGGAGGGTCATATAAACAGTATATTCAAAATTTGTGACTAAAATATTGTAAAATGGACAAGTTCTAAATAAAATTATGTGAGACACACACAAAAAAATCTAATTTTTATGTTGTGGGCTAGTATTGCTCTACTGTGCTTAATGTGTGATGTAAAACATTATTAGTTTGTACATAAAATATTCAACCAATTAGTTAAACAAGTTTAAGTTTGCACAAAAAAAATTCTTGGGTTGTACTTAATGTGTGACCAAAAGATTTTTCATCCATATATCAAAATCTCAGTCTGCCCCAAAACTGTTTTTATTAGTTTGCACAAAAAAATATTTGGTCACACTTAATATGTGACCAATGATTTTTTTGTCCGCATATCAATATATCCATCCGGCTCCAAAACTTTTTTTTTTTAGTTTGCTCAAAAAATTCTTGGGTCACACTTAAACGTGTGACTAAAGAAGTAATCCAGCAAAAAATAAGCATTTTTGGTGCATATGAAAATTTCTTCTTAAATGTGTGATCCAAGAATCCCATTTCTTCAGAGTGCAACCCTAGAATTTGTGGCTTGCAATGCAATCATCTCTAATCCCTTGTGACCTGGTGGCCAAAGAACTTAAAGTCCAAAAAATGTATTTCTGGCCCATTTGGTGAAAAACAAGCACCAGAATTGAGCTTAACATGTCCCATTTAGCAAGATTCATGTTTTTTTTTTAAACTTGCTTTATGTATTTTCAATTTTTTTGGGTGTGGGGCAGAAAAAAAACAAACGGTGGATGTCACAACATAAATATTTTTTATCGCAGCCCAAAAACAGATTTAGTGGCAACCTAAACAGCTCATAAAAGAAAAATTATTTAGTCATATCAGAGAGTTATCTCAAAAACCTTACTGAGAATGTTCAAGAGCCAAGTTTCAAAACCTGATAAATCTGGAACCAATTAATATTTTTTCATCTATCAAACTATCAAAAGCATACCTTTGGCACAAGCACCTTCCACCCTGAAAGTTTCAGAACAATATTCCGTATCTTCTTGGCTGTAGGTGAAAACAAGGAAACAGCCACAGAGTGGCATTTATATATATTTCTGATGGTTCCAGATCTTGGAATCTGGTTATGTGGCCATCATGAAACTTTCTGTAACTTGAGGACTTACCACTCAGACTGTAGTACCAAATTCCATGCCATTTTGTGAATGCCACCAAAGTTATTAAAGTGCAAAGATTTGGGTTTAAATTGAACACTCTGCTCAACGCTACTATAACTATACTTGCTCTACTGTGAGATACTGTATATTGCAAAAAAACTACATTAACGCACAAGTAAGGGTTGAACTCAACACCAGAAAAAATAGGGAAATGTGGTTGTTAGGATTTCCAACCCTAACTAACCCCCCCAGCAGCAAAAGGATGAGACCACTCAAGAAACCTCAGATAGCCATAATCTGGTAAAGGCAAACAACATACAACTGTTTCCAGATTACACAAATGCAGCAGCATGGATGAAAACCCTACTGAGCATGCTCAAAAGCCAAATTTCAAAACCTTATAACTGAATCCATTAATACTTTTTCAAGAAACCTTTAAATAGCATAACCTTTGCATAAGCCTCTTCAACCCTGAAAAATTCAGAACAAAATTTCAAATCATCTTGGTGGAAGAGCAAAAAACAAACAAACAAAAAAAAAGGCAAAATCTATGCCATTTATGAATTTTGTATGTTTTTGGATCTTGGAATCCAATTAAGTGTTTCCCATGTTTCAGGAACATCCCATTCAGACCATGCATGCCAAACTGAAGTGCAATTTCATTCAACATGCTAGCATTATACATGGGCAAAATCATTGGGGGATGTAGCAAGGGGAAGGGGGCAGCTTCAGTCTGAAAGACTGAAGTAAAGCACAGTTTAGCATACTAGATAGACAGATAGACCTGTATCTGCTGGCAATTTCGTATATTCATATGTTTGTATGTTATTAAGGTGCAAAGATTGAGGTTTAACACTGAACACTCCACTGAACTCTAACTATACTTGCACTACCATACATGTATTATATAGTATCTATCTATCTATCTATCTATCTATCTATCTATCTATCTATCTATCTATCTATCTATCTATCTATCTATCTGATATATATAGGGGATATAAGATGGCCTGACTGAAGATACCATATTTCTCTTCATGAGAGGCTAATGATATTATAATATCTCATATGTGATGAAGCCACAAATGAGACACAGTACATGGTAAGGGCTTACACTGTATAGAAATCTATCCTAAATTAAATGTTGTGCCGCACTTCAAAGGTCACAGAACGTGATAATATCCCACTGTGGTATAACAGCATTTCAGCTAGTCTGAAAAGAGCATGAGCCACAGTTAAACTGAAGCAGCAGGAACAGCAGGATCAACAAGATACAGACTTGCTGCCATGGCATGATCACTTGAAAAATCCTGCAGATGTAGGATCAACCAGATAGTAAAAACAACAGAAAAAAAACAGCACAGGATCAACCAGATATCTTCATTATAAAAAACAAACAAAACAAATGCTGTATCAACCAGATATAAAAATCTGCTCCCAAAGTAAAGTGCTATTCACTCCAATAACTGCTTTCTTGCTAAGCGAGAAGTTCAGACATCATCTTTTTTTTTTTTATAAATCTCCTCCCAAACCCAATTTCAACCAATCAAATACCACACTGTACACATAAAGACATCTGGTCCCTAACAACCACGCCACTGAGATTGGCAACCAGCCCTGATCCCTGCAATAAAACGCAGCAGTGAACAATCTTTTTTTATTAAAAAAAATGATAAAGGTAATATAAAAAGATTTTGGCATCACCATACACTATAAAAATACTGGTTGGGCAACTCTATGCTCAACCAGTGTGTTCTGCCTCCTCAGGGTTCTAACTCCCGTGGACTTCTCCATCATTCCTCTCTAGGTCAGAGTGAATCAGAACCTCTCTGTGGCAGAACACTTGGATTGTGCATAGTTGCCCATCCAGTGTTCTCTATATCTTATTATCATTGACTTTGAATAGAGATAAATATGATATCTTCAGTCAGGCCATGTCAGGCCATACTTGTTCGAGTTATACAGACATATGTTTTATTTATTTATTTATTTATTTCAGATAATCAGTTTTACAACCTTTAAGTCAGAGACTCATTTACAAAAGTACCTCATTGCAGGGAGGTTGGACAAACAATCATGTGAAGTTTAGACAATGGTAACAATACACGTGTGATACAGGCGTAAATAGGCAAACACAAGTTGTTTTAACTATACAAGTCATAATCATACTCTGCAATAGAGACTAGTACTTAGTAGTCTGTGAGATCCCAGGGTACTCTGGGAGGTATTATTTGGGACAGAATACAGCTCCGATTATTGGCAGTTACAGCTCCGATTATCAATAAGGTATTTTCGAAGGGCTATTTTGAACTGGCCAATTGTGGGAATGTCAGTGGCGTGCACAGGAGGAGTTATACCAGGCAGGTGCTCTATGGTGAAAGGATCTTTGTGAGTGAAGTCTAGCTCTAGGTACTTGGAAGGTGGCTTTAGTGGAGTTACGGGTGAGTGCCAGCTGGGTGGCCTGTTGCAGGGATGTAGTGACCCCTGGAGGTATAGTCCAGATAGGGTTTTTGCCAGCAGGAAGGTGGCAGCATTTCAGCCGTTCCTCAAGGTGAGTATGTTCGAGGCAGAATATAGTAGACATGTGTGGGTTCTGCTATGAGCACGGTCAGGAGCCCGCAGGCTTTGTTAATTGACGTCTGGACTTTAGTAAGGGTGGTAGGGTCTGCAGCTGTATAGGTCGGGAGTCCACAGTCTGCGAGAGACAACATGGACAAGGTGATGGCAAGTTTTAAGGCAAACTCAGGGAGGCTGTATTTGTGGCGATAGAGGAGACCAATCCTGGAGTTCATGGCCGATGACAAAGCTTTTAAATGTGCATGGAAGGTAAAGCCTAAGTCAAAAGTGATGCCCAGGTACTTGTAGGTTGCTACCTGTTCAAGGGGGTGGAGAGTGCTGGGGGTAATGAGAAGGGGAAAATCACTGGAATTGTTTTGTCGGTGTGCAAAAAGCATCAATTTCATTTTTTTTTCAGGTTTAGGACTAGTCGATGGCTGATGAACCATTTTTCTGCTTGGCTGAAGGTGTGTTGCAGGGCGCTTTGGAGCAAGAGTGGGTCCGAATGTGAGGCGATGATGACAGCGTCATCAGTGTATAGAAGAACTTTATCAGTGCAGGAGCTGGGGAGGGTGTTTTGGAAGAGACTGAAAAGGGTAGGCCCAAGGATGGAGCCTTGAGGGACCCCAGAGCATACTGGTAGATTTGTAGACAAGGTCCCATTCAGTTTGACCCTTTGGGATCTATTCTGTAGGCAGCTTGCGAACCAGTTCAGAGGGCCAGATGAGAATCCCAGTTGGCTAAGGGAGTTTAGCAGTAGAGGGTGACACACAGTGTCAAAGGCCTTAGATAGGTCAATGAATACTGCACCCCGCAATTTTCCCAGCATCAAGCGCAGTGTGTATTTGGTGGGAGAATTCCAAAAGGGCTGTGGAGGTGCTGTGACCCGGGTGGAAACCATGTTGCTCAGGGCATAGTATGTCATATTTAGATAGGTAGCCCATGAGCTGCATGGATACTATTTTCTCCAGGGCTTTTGGGGGAATGGAGATGGGCCTATAATTATTTGGTAGTGTTCGGTCTCCGGACTTAAGGATAGGGGTGATTTCAGCCTGTTTCCATGCATCTGGGAATTGACCAAGGCATAGGGATTGGTTGAGGACATCTGTGAGGGGGATTAGCATGACATCCAACGTGAGGCAGAGTATCCTGGAGTCAAGGGGGTCACTGCTCGGGTTGTGGGAAGTGAGGGCTTTTAAGAGGAAATAAACATGATTGGGAATGTGTAAAAAAGATGTTTTTCACTTTGAAATGGCTTGTTGTACAGTTACAGTACTTGTTTGGGAGTGGTTTCTGAGACTTACTACTACTTCTGTTTAATTCCCTGAGATCCTCCCCCCACACACACACCAATAGCTTTACATTATGGATTGTGCATACTAAAAATGTTTGATGTACAATTCCTTTGTTTTTACTTTTTGGGGTATATTTGTTCATCCAAAAAGCGAAAAAACAATTGAATTTTCTGCCCTTTTTTCCTGATTACAAAAGAAAAGCTAAACATTATCTATAAATGAAATACCATTAATTTTGTAGATATTTTTGTGCCCATAGTACCATGCTATCATTTTCCATTTTTAAATTATTCTATTTTTTATTGAAAAATTTTAAAAAAATGAATTTTCTTCCACTTTTTCTGATTATAAAAAAATCTAAAAGGTATCTATAAATGTAACACCACTCATTTTGCAATATTTTTGTGCTGAATGAGTTAAGAAAGTACTGTAGCACAGTGGTACAAGGAAAAATATCACTATGACATAATGCATCAAGAAATATATTGCTATGTATTCATGTGCAGAGAAATATCATGGTCATGATCATTACCTGGCCAGTTATTTCAAAACATATGTTGTGTTATGGGCCGTGGTAGTGCCCCTATAGTTAGGGTTAAGTGAGAGGTTCTATGTTAAACTCCTAACTTTGCACTTTAATAGCTTTGGCATCATTTAATGAAATTAGCTGAAATGTTGCATGTGTTGTCTAGGAGTCACGTTCTAAATCTGGGGAAAGTTTTGTGGCAGCAGCTTGTACGATTTCATAGATATGTGTATGTCCTTTTCTTGTAGATGTAAATTTTTCCCTGTACTTAACATGGGATTTAGTGTGCTCTTATGTACATCCTATGTGGAATGGGATTTTTTTTTATGACACTTTTAGGGTAAAAGTGTGCTGTGCCAAGGTAGTGCCTTTGGAAGGTTTTGTGAAAAAATATTAAATGGTTCCAGAGTTAAAATGATTTAAGGGAGATGCACAAGGTGGGGTGGAAAGGATGAGAAGGGACTTGGCAAGGTTAGAGGAATGGTGAAATGTATGGCAGCTTAGATTCAATGCTAAGAAGTGCAAGTAATGCACCTGGAAACAAATTCCCAGGGGAAGAGTACACAATGGGGGGTGAGATACTAACAACAACAAAAATGGAAAGGGACCTGGGGATAGTCATATCAGATGACCTAAAGGTGGGCAAGCAATGTGAGAGGGCAGCAAGGAGGGCTGGGGGGGATACTGGGATGCATAGGGAGAGGCATCACCAGTAGAAAACAGGAAATTAGAGGAGGGCAACTAAAATGGTGCAGGGTCTGCACCGGAAGACATATGAAGAGAGACTTAAGGAGCTTAATATGTATAGCCTCGAGGAAAGGAGGGAGAGGGGGGACATGATAGAAACTTTCAAGTACCTCAAGGGAATCAACAAAGTCCAAGAGGGTAGCATCTTTCAAAAAAAGAGGTGTGCAAGAACAAGGGGGCACAATTTGTAGATAGAAGAAGGTGGCTCAGAGGTAATTTAAGGAAGTATTTTTTTCACAGAGAGGGTTGTGGATGCATGGAGCGGCCTTCGGAGGAAGGTTGTGGAGTCAAAAACAGTGGTGGAATTCAAGCATGCATGGGACAGTCATAAGGCAATTCTAGGGGTTGGGGGTAGGAAGAAGTAGGCTGCTGGTTAACTAGGATCTGCAGCTTATCCATTAGGTGGGGAAATGGGCAGACTGGGTGGGCCAAGCGGTCCTTATCTGCCATCAAATTCTATGTTTCTATGTTTCTATGTTACTAAGGTTTTGTTTTTTTATCTGTTCTGAGCATGCTCAGTTGGGTTTTTGGGATAAAATTCTGATACGACACCAAACGTTCTGTGTCACAAGACTGTTTTTGGTTTCTCACCACTTGTTTCTCACAGCACAATTTTTTTTTGCTATAAGAGCTACCATCTTTTTTTTCCCCTCAAACTAAAAAACATGGACAATATGTAACAATTGTGTAATTAGCTAGATTCTGATGTTTGTTTTTTTAAAATAATGGACAAAGGTACCTTTTCTAGGCACCCCAAAATCCAAGGTGCCCAACTTAGCTAGAGGAGCCGTACATCCTCATTCTCTGTGTGAGAACAGTAAGACTTTCTTTGAATGCTGATGCCATAGCTGAAAGTTGTGCTGCCCTGTTCCCCATCTCTCTGTGTCTTTCTCTTTGTGTCTCTGTCTGTCTGTCTATCTATCTATCTATCTATCTATTTATCTATCTATCTATCTATTTCTTTAAATACATTATAAGTGGACCGGGCTGCCCACCCCTGGTACCATTTCTTTTTCCCCCTCCCTTCCATGTCACCTGCCCCCACTTCCTAGCCTTATTTTTTCTGTTTATAAAATATGTGGACTGGGGTGCCCACCCTAGTACCACTTCTCTTGACCCCTGTCCCCTCCAAGTTGCTCAGTCCCATTCCCCTAATGTACTTGATGGCAAGAGGATACCAAAGCCGGTGACTCACTGTGGCCAGTGTGCCCAATCCCCAGTGTCATAAATGTAACCCCATGAAATAAAAAAAAACATTCCTCAGTGTTTTATTTTACCCTGCAAACAAAGAAAATGGTCCCTCGCAGATCTTCCCCATACATACACCCCACCACCCCACCCAGACCTCCCACCCCACACACCCTCCTTCACCTGAATATGTCCCAGAGCATAGATCCACTCTCCAGTTGAAGAAATGTCTTGCTGCTAGAACTGGTGACTGTGATATGAGAAAATCAGGTAAGTGCAGCTTAGTGTATTTCAATGAGGCTTTGAACTTTGATTCATGACTTTGAAATTTTTACATATTTTGACCCCAGATTTTCAACACGGCCTTTTTGGGACCCCACCTTATGGCCAATGGCAGTGGAGTTATGCAAATCTGTCCTGAAAGGCAATTTTTTTGTCACTTTGCAAAATCACTTTTCTGGCGGGATTTCAAAATTTTCACACCTTGTTCAAGAGGTGGGGTCATAAGGGTATGTTGAAAATTTGGGAGTTTAAATCTGTAAAAGTGCCAAAGTTACGAGCGTATGTTGAAATTCTCATATGCTCATGCATAACCTTTGTAATTTTAAATATATATTTTCCTTTTTTTCCATCCCATCTTTCTCCTCCTTATGCTCAGCCACTCCCTTCTGACTGTACCCAGCCACTGGTGTGAAGCCTGCAAGGGGTCGATCTTCATCCTGTCACCAAGGGTTTTTCCATCCGGTTTTCTCCCCTTACTTTCCTGGAGTCTCAGAACACGGTCATGAATGCATGTGGAGGTGCACACCTAGGCCTTGATTGAATGGCCCAGATCCACCCACCTGGCTTAGCGCTTAGCTCCTGCTTCAGCCTGTATTGCCATCAAGCTTCCACTTGTTGGCAGCCAAGGGCCAGGAAGGCTAACCTTCCCAATCCAGGAGAGGAGAGGAGAGCTGCCTGGCAGCTGCTCAGTCTTCTCCCAGCCCTCTTCCCCGGCTGCCCCCGTGCCCTGAGCACTTGGGTCACCAGCATGGGAGAGGTAAGGCACAAAGCACCTCAGCTCTCTACACCACTGGGATGGCCATTTTAAATACTGTATTTTGACCCCAAAATTTATTTCAGCATAGCCATTTTTCACACCACCTCATGAATGTGACAGCTGTCATTTTTCAAATCCTGGCCAAAATGTGTTTTTGAACCTTTGGTGCAGAATGACATTTTAAGGGTGCAGAATGATGTTTTGGGGAGATTTGAAAATTTTCACCTACCAGGTTTATGAGGTGAGATAATAAGAAGGCTATGCTGAAAATTGTATGTACAAGTTTTGGGAGGGAGTAAGGAGCAGAATGAGCCTATTCACAGATGATTCTAAGCTGGGTGCAGTAGTAGACAGTGAGAAGGGAAGGAAGACACTTCAGGAGGATTAGATCAGGTTGGAAAAGTGGGCACACACTTGGGAGTTGGGGTTCAGTGTTCGGAAGTGCAGCACACTAAATCTGGGATTCAGGAACCCTGGATATAATGATCATTTAGGGGGGAACTGTTGACATCTAAGGTGGGAAAAGACTTGGGGGTGGCCATGGATGCCAGAATGAATAATTCAGAACAGTGCTATAGAGCAGCTGCTAAGGCAAATAAAATATTTGGGTGTATCTCTAGGAGAATAACATCAAGGAGAAGGGAGGTCATTCTGCCCCTACACAGCTACTTAGTGGGGCCTCACTTGGAGTACTGTATACAATTTTGGAAGCCTTATTTAATGAGGGATGTTACCCTTTTGAAGAGAGAGTACAGAGAGGAGCCACAAGGATGATACATGGCCTGGGGGAAATGTCCTATGAGGAAAGGCTTTGGGAGTTGAACATGTACTCATTGGAAGACCGACAGGACAGGGGGAATATGACAGAGGTCTTCAAATATATGAATGGGATAAATAGGGTATACACAGAGGGTCTCTTTATATTGAAAGGGAAGGGAAATACAAGGGGACATAACCTTAAGCTAGTAGGGGGGAGGTAAAAGGGGGAGGTGAAGAGACACTATTTTACAGAGAAGGTGGTTGTACCTTGGAACACATTACCAGGGGAGCTTTTCACAATGGAACCATGGAGGGCTTCAAGGTGGAGTGGGACAGGTACATGGGCAAGGTGCAGGTTGGGGGGATATAAAAAAACAGGATGCTGGGGCATGTGCCAGGTAGAAGGGAGAGCATGAATGAGGGGGCAGCTGATGAAACTTAATCAGGAACACATCTTGGGCAGATGAGATAGACCAATAGGCCTAATGTGCTGGCAACTTTGCATGTATGTATGCATGTAAGTAAATATGGTAAAATGCCCAGGTTATGAGTGAACATTGCATTATTTCAACATTCACTCACAACTTTGCTAATTTTCAGTATTTTGACTCCAAACTTTCAGGATAGCCATATTTCCACACCACCTCATAAACGTTGACAGGTGTAATTTTTTTAAATTCTGGTTGAGCTGTGCTTTCACAATTCTGGTGCAAAATGACATTTTGACCAATATACTATAAATGATACAAGTCATGTTTATAAGGGGTGTCAAAAAATTACTATTTTTGTGTGTAGTGCCTGTCTTAACCCATTCTGGTTTGCTTTGTTATCCCATGCCAGTGAGCTGAGTTAGGTGGTGCTCAGTGACCCAGCTGGATGGGGTGAGGAAGGGGGGGATGGCACTGTTATATGACTCCTCCCCCAGCCAGGGAATGAAAGCTGTAAAGTTGTCCATCTGGGCCTGGGTACCATTAAGTGAAGTGAAACGTCCTCTTGGCATAGGTCCCTGCACCTCTCCACTCATGGGTAGAAGAGGCTGGAGGGCCCTGTGCATTGGCTGAGAGATGGGCTGTTTTTCCTGTGCTTCTGCATCTGTGGCCACATGAAAGTGCAGGGACCAGAGGACCCTATGCTTCTGCATCCCATGAGACAGCCCTATGAATTCTTGACATCCATCGCTGCACTTCTGTAGGCTGTTAAACTCTTTCCTATGTGAAAGAGGATATGATGTCACTATCTCAAAAAGAAAGGACATTCTTTGCAAAAACCTTCATTAATGCACCTGTTAGTGTTCAAATTAATGCCACAAAGGTATGGAAATGTGGTATTAGGGTTTCCAAGCCTAACTCCCCATCTCACCCCCAAGCAGCAAAAGTAAAAACCATTAGGGTTTTGGATGTCCGGAGTCTTGGTGACTCAGTGGTGGGGTCTTCCTTGGGGTCATAGAAACATAGAAACATATAATTTGATGGCAGATAAGGACTGCTTGGCCCACCCAGTCTGCCCATTTCCCTACCTACTGGATAAGCTGCAGATCCTAGTTAACCAGCAGCCTACTTCTTCCTACCCCAACCCCCTAGAAAGGCCTTATGACTGTCCCATGCATGCTTGAATTCCACCACTGTTTTTGACTCCACAACCTCCTCCGGAAGGCCATTCCATGCATCCACAACCCTCTCTGTGAAAAAATACTTCCTTAAATTACCTCTGAGCCACCCTCCCATCTTCAAATTGTGCCCTTTTGTTCTTGCAAACCTCTTTTTTTTGAAAGATGCTACCGTCTTGGACTTTGTTGATTCCCTTGAGGTACCTGAACATTTCTATCATGTCCCCCCTCTCCCTCCTTTCCTTGAGGCTATACATATTAAGCTCCTTTCGTCTCTCTTCATATGTCTTCCGGTGCAGACCCTGCACCATTTTAGTTGCCCTCCTCTGGACAGCTTCCATTCTGTCTATGTCTTTGCAGAGATTGGGTCTCCAGAACTGCAGCAGTACTCCAGATGGGGTCTCACCAGCTGTCTGTACAGAGGATAATATCTTCCTGTTTTCTACTGGTGGTGCCTCTCCCTATGCATCCCAGTATCCGCTCAGCCCTCCTTGCTGCCCTCTCACATTGCTTGCCCACCTTTAGGTCATCTGATATGACTACCCCCAGGTCCCTTTCCATTTTGTTGTTGTTAGTATCTCACCCCAATTGTGTACTCTTCCCCTGGGTTTTTGTTTCCCAGGTGCATTACCTTGCACTTCTTAGCATTAAATCTAAGCTGCATACATTTGACCATTCCTCTAACCTTGCCAAGTCCCTTCTCATCCTTTCCACCCCACCCTGTGCATCAACTCTGTTGCAGATCTTTGTGTCATCTGCAAAGAGACATACTTTTCCTTCCAGTCCCTCTGCAATGTCGCTTGTAAAGACATTGAAGAGGACCGGTCCTAATACTGAACCCTGCGGTACCCCACTAGTAACCCCCCTTTCTTCTGAGTGGACTCCATTTACTATTACTCTCTGTGTCCTATTCTCCAGCCAATTCTTTACCCAGGCTATCATCTTGGGACCCACTCCCAGGCTGGCTAACTTGTATATTAATTTTTTGTGTGGTACTGTGTCAAATGCCTTGCTAAAGTCTAGGTAGGCCATGTCCATAGCCCCTCCCTGATCTACTACTTTGGTCACCCAGTCAAATAAATCTATCAGATTCATCTGGCATGACCTTCCCGCTGTGAATCCATGCTGCCTAGGGTTCCTGTCCCCTCTGGCCTCTAGATACTCGGCAATTCTTTCCTTCAGAGTGATTCCATCATTTTCCCTATCACTGAGGTTAAACTAACAGGTCTGTAGTTTTCTGCTTCTGCCTTGCTCCCACTTTTGTGAAGGAATCACATCTGCCCTCCTCCAGTCCTCGGGTACCACCCCATCCTCCCTTGATTTGTTAAAAGCGGTAGTCAGTGGTGTCACTAGTTCTACCCTTAGTTCTTTTAGATTCTGGGATGAATCCCATGGTCCCATTGCTTTGTCCACCTTCAGTTTTAAAGTTCTTTCAGAACCCTTTTTCTGTAAATGGGCTGGTATCAACTTTTGTATCCAGAGTGTTTCTACTGTTTGTTTTAGGGTACCTCCTCCTCTTCATTTGTAAATACTGAGCAAAATATTTGTTTAGTAGCTCTGCCTTTTCACAGTCTTCCTCTGCCCACCCTCCCTCCACTTTATTAAGCCTCACTATCCCTCCTTGGTTTCCTTCGCTCCCTGATGTACCTATAAAAGGTTTTATCCCCCTTCTTAACTGAGTTGGCTATCTTTTCCTCGGTTTGGGCCTTTGCTGTTCTGACTGCCTTCCCAGCCTCCTTTTGCTTTAACTGATACAGTTCTTTGTTCTGCTCCTTCTGTGAGTCCTTGTACTTCCTGAATGCTTTCTTTTTCTCTTGAACCTTCACTGCCACTTCCTTTGAGAACCATAGTGGTTTCTTACATCATTTTGTTTTGTTTATTTGCTTCACACAAAGGCTCGTTACCTCTGTGATAGCAGTTTTATTATTCCCATTGTTCTTCCACCCTCCTTCCTGCCCATTTGCTAGTGCATTCCTTAGGCACTCACCCATTTTAGCAAAGTCAGCCCTCCTAAAGTTCAGTACTTTTGCCTTTGTATGGCTGGCTCTATTGCTGTGTTTATTGTGAACCATACTGTTCGATGGTCGCTAGTTCCCAGATGGCTACCCACTTCTACATCTGTGATCCTCTCTCCATTTCCATTTGAGAGAACCAGATCTAAGACTGCTCCCTCTCGAGTGGGCTCCAATACTAGTTGTCTAAGGCATGCCCCCTGTAGGGCATCTAGAATAACCCCACTCTTGGAAGTGGCTGCTGCAACTGCACTCCAGTTAACATCTGGCATATTCAGATCACCCATCAGCAATATCGCCCCTTTTTCTGCCATTCTAAGTATACTTTCTTTTTTTGGTTTTTATTTTAACTCTTTATTGATGTTAGCACCAGATATACAACATCATATGACATCTACACTTGATGAGATTAAACATAATAATATTAAAAAAAAAGACAAAAAAAAAAAAAAACACCCTTCCCTACCCCCCCATAGGCTGCGCAGTACTACGAATCTTATATCCATGATTAACTGCAACTCATCTATGTATCTGGTGATTTCCATATTGTCATAATAGCCTCGAGACTTCCCCAACGAGCAGTAAAGGCTTTGCCTCTATTCCGCATAGTTGCTATATGCTTCTCCAACTGCAAAGCCAAAACACATTCCCTGTACCATTCCATTATTAAGGGTGCCTTCTCGTCCATCCAGTGTCTCGCTATTACTAGCTTGACAGTTGCTGCTATTAAAGCCATATGTGCCTTCCTATTATTTGGAGTGCCAATCGGGAAGAGGTTTGTTAGGCACACTTCCGGGGTAAAAAGGTCCCTTAAACCAAGAATAGGATCTAGGGAGTTATTAATAGTCTGCCATAAGGCTTTAATACGCGGGCATAGCCATAGCATGTGATAAAGGGACCCCACATCCATCTTACATCTATTACACATTGGTGCTTGCACCCGACCGATGCTATATAACTTGGACGGTGTCAGGTACAAATTGTGCAAAATGTTGTAATTTACTACCCTGAGCCTGTCCTGCTTGACAGTCTTGTATAGGGTGGTCCAGATGTTTCCCCATACCTTAGCATCCTCAGGGATGCCTAGTTCCTTACCCAAAAAAGCAGATGCCTGAGTGTAATCTGCTATCCCGGCTAGCAGGTCTTATATAGATTAGAGACTTTCGCCCCTCAGCAACATATAACAACTCAATAGGGTCCTTTTCTCCTATATCTATTATTGGAAAGTACTTGTGAAGCGGACAGGGCCTTGTTAACTTGCAGAAATTTAAAAATTCTTTACAGGCAGGGTTATGAAGCTACCAGATTGGATCGAATGACTAACTTTCCATCTCTCAGATCTCGAAACCTTACAGTGCTTCAGCCTATGCCAAAAGGCATTGGCTATCGGTGTACTACCAATTTTAAAATGCGGGTTATTAACAACTGGTTGGCTCGAGATTGACACCACTTAACTGACAACAACGCTTAGGCCTGATGAGGCGGCTTTTATCGACCAGCCCATAGGATTATTTCAAGACTTTGGGGATATGTGACGGAGAGATATAAAGCAATAAGTATACGAGCATCTTGCTTGAGATGCAAATACTTCTCGATGGTTACCCATAGAGGGAGTATGCGGGTGATCCTCCTTTTCCTGCCAATGATATAATTTACTTAAATGTTGTGCTAAATAATATGCAAAGAAAGAAGGGCTGCCAGTCCACCCTAGATTTTGGTGCAGTTAACTTGTGGTAAGACCTCACGTACCTTCTTATTATTCCACAGAAAGAGACTCAGCCTTCTTCTCAACCTAGAAAACCAAACTTTAGGGATATAGAATCCTAACATACCCAATGGATACAGTATCCTAGGTAAAAGGTTCATTTTAATAACATTCAGTCGACCCCATAACGAGATAGGGAGGCCTTGCCATCTCTCAAGATCTTTAGAAATTGTTTTCATGAGACTATCTATATTATTACTCCGAATAGTAAAGGAATCTCTAAAGATCTTAATACCTAGATAGACTACTGAGCTCACTTCCCACGCCAAACCTAGGGGGCCTAGCTCCGCCTTATTTACTCTGTGGTTCAGAGGAAATATTCTTGTTTTCTCTCGATTCAACTTATAATAAGACAATTTAGAGAATTCCTCAATCTCTTCTAATAGTGCAGGAATCGAGACTTTGGGATTCTCTAAATGTAATAAAATGTCGTCAGCATAATTCGATAAGGCGTATCTAGCTACCCCCACATGAATTCCAGTAATCTTAACATTAGCAGCCAGCTGGAGGAGCAGGGGTTCTAAATATAAATTAAAAAGCAAGGGAGATAAAATTTTTCCTGCCTGGTTCTTGAGCCAACCCAAATAAGCGAAGACAATAGCCCATTGCACTTCACCCTAGCCGTGGGACAGGAATATAAAACTTTTATCCATCTGATAAAGTCTTCTGGGAAGCCGACAGAGGCTAGGGTAGCAAAGAGAAAGTCCCAGGAGACTCTATCAAATGCCTTTTCGGCATCTAGAAAGTCAACACCATGGAATATCAGAGTCTCTGGCCACCACTATAAGATGCATTAATTTTCGCATATGATCTTGAGACGACCTTCCAGCCATAAACCCGACTTGTTCATGTCCTATTAGCTTATCTGTAATTCTAGAGAGTCTATTTGCTAGTACTTTAGCCAGAATTTTAACATCAGTATTTAACAATGAAATGGGTCGGTAACTACTGAGACTCTGTGGGTCCTTTCCTGGTTTTAGAATTAGGGATATCACCACCTCTAAAAAGCCCGACTCCGACATTCCCTGTTCAAACCAGAAACCGAACAGTTCCTTTAAGATGGGTGCCAGGATATCTTGATAGGCTTTGTAAAAATTATTAGAAAGCCCATCTGGGCCAGGAGATTTATCCAAAGGCAACTGCTGGATTGCTTCCTGTATTTCCCCTAAAACAATTGGGTTATTCAGGGAAGCAACGTTCTCTGCAGAGATCTTTGGTAGGGCTACAGATTGAAAATAGGCATTCATATCTGAGTCCATAGAGGAGGCAGTCGGGGCCACTGAGTACAGTTCTTGGTAAAAGGAACTGAACATTTCAACCATTTTGTGTGAATCAGTGACCACTCTACCCTCTTCCTCGGGTAAATGCCAGCAATATACTGCGAAGCCTCTAATTGAGGAGGCGCATCGCTAGAAGTCTACTTCTTTTCTCCTACATCTAAATATTGGAGCTTGGTCCTGTGCAAAGACAATTCAGCCCTCGTGCTTGCAAACCTACATAGTGGGCCCGTAGCTGATGCAGTCTGGACCACAATTCATCTAGGGAGGAGGCGGGACAGGGTGCTTTCCATGTTTCTAATATTAGTTAAAAGTTCCTCCATTATATCCTTCTGGCGCTTAGCCCTGATGGACGCCATTTTAATAAATTCACCCCTCACAGAGCATTTTAGGGAAGCCCAAACTAGATCATATTTCTCAACCATCCCTAAATTATGGACATGGAATAAATTAATGTGCTCTTTAACATGTTCAAGGGTGACGGGATCTTTTAACATCTGGTTATTCAGTTGCCATTGAGGAGAACGCCTCAGTCCAACTCCTAAATTAAACTCCATGTCCACCGGCGCATGATCAGATATAACCTTTGCTGAGATACCTACTCGTATGACCCCGGGGATCTCATGTAAGCTTATAAGCAAATAGTCAATTCTAGAATATGTTTTATGCGCTGCCTAGAAGAAAGTATATTGTCTTTCAGTGGGGTTGAATACACGCCATATGTCCACTAGAGCCGCTCTATCTATAAGTTCTCTTAGAGCCCTTTGAGCTGGAGATAGGCCCAGGTGAGCTCGATCAGACCTATCTAGCTCGGTCTGTAGGACTAAGTTCCAGTCACCGCCTAATAACATAAGTCCAGGGGGGCTCACAGTAATAATGTTTAATAAATTCATAAAAAAGGAAGGCAAGTCAGTATTTGGGCCATATATCGATCCAAAAACAATCGGGCAAGATTCTAGCAAACCATGGACCACTATATACCTTCCCTCAGGGTCCCATATTTCCTTAGTCAATTTGAGCAGGACATTCTTAGCCAGTAATATGCTACCCCTCCTTTACTTGTAAACCCCTGCTCCATAGGTCTGGCTGACCCATATTTTTCTAAAGAGGAGCACATCATCCCTTCTAAGATGTGTTTCCTGTAAAAAGACTATTTGTGCACGTAGTAACTGCAAGTGTTTCAATACCATCTGTCTTTTAACCATATCTTTGGCACCTTTAATGTTCCAACTCACAACATGATATCTATTATTCATGCCATTACAGAGCTTGATGGATCAGGAATGGTAGGTAGGAACTCGCTCTTGGGAGAGTCTCAGACTTATTATACCCAAAACTGTTAAAAGGCACATCGGATATGGAGTAACAAATGCCCTTGTTAACTGAACATAAATCCTGCGCAGCCTTCCCCCCTCCCACCCCCAAAAAGTCCCTCTTCCTTAATCTACAACTATTCCAAATCCCAAAGAACCCACATATCCCTACCAATCTAACATAGCCCCCAGTTCTAGCAACTGCACCACCATTCCAACTCGCCATGTGATGTTAAAGCTAGCCTAAGCAGTGCTAGGTCCCCCATCCTCAGCTATGACTTTCAAAACCTACAATTAGTATCAACATCGTAACATTATTTCCCTAACACGTCTAAATGGCTAATAAAGTTGTCACACTATTAAACTACACAGTTCCCTTTTACTAGACGATTTACTGCTCTAGTGCAGTCATCCTACCAATTAGAAGAAAGTACCAAGCAATATTTGGTTTCAGTACTCGCTTCTTCCGAGCGAGACATAGAATGCCTGAGAAATTGCCATTAAACTGACTCCCAAGAGTTCTTGAGACTATTCTCTGTTGTCCTCCGACAAAAAAAAGGGAGAACATAGAACATGATGGAAAAAAAAAATCTTTTTTTTTTAAAAAAAGTTCAGTCTCGTCTCCAGTTACAGGATTGTGTGGTGGAGCGGGGCCCCTGACACAGTTCTAGTTGCCGTCCGCCACTCAGGGTGCTTAATATATTTATATCCTTCCCCCAGAGACCTTCCTTAGTGTCGGATACCTCCATCTCGGAATATATTTTAGCATAATCCAGAGCATTTATGTAGTTGAAACATAGAAGTCTAGACTGCCTAAGGTGCACGTATCTTTATGCCATAACCAAACCATGGGGCAACCTTATTGGTTTATTCTCCTTTCCTTACATTTATATAGAATTTTGCTCTATAGACATTATACCATCACCAAAACTTAGGTATCCATCCCATAGTAAACAGAGTATCAGTAGATATCTTTTACGAGATGATGTTCAACACATCCTGGGGCCATGTAGGCATTATGTCCATATTCTGAATCATTCCTTCTATTAGTATTCATGACAGGATGCAATGATCAAGGCAAAGCTGATCTATAGTATGTTCTTGGGGCACACATGCTTCACTGCTATCTATAGAAGACACAATTTGGCTGGGCATGTCGCCAAAACAGCTTGCCTGAGAAGATTTCCAGCTGCACTACATCCATCAAACACTGATTCACGGTTAGTCTAGTGAAGGAATTAAAAATTAAAAAGGGTATAGGATATATTCTCAGGTAATGGAAAAGCAGTATTTCTCTTCCTGCTGTGAAATAATTAATGAGGTTCATCGTAGCGCCTGGCTGGAATACACGAAGGCCTCACTTGAACACCTTAACAAGCAAGCAACAGGGGAACATGACATCCAATGCTCAGTGGAAAGCAACAAAGTGATGCACCTAGGTATCTGAGATGTCACCATCAAATATACCTCATTTAACGATGGATGTCGTAAAGAAGGCAACGACTGAGACCGGAGAAGTCTTTGATTTTCTGTGTTGCCTAAAAAAAAAAACAAAAAAAAAAACACTTTAAGGAGAAAGCCTCCAGTAAGCCAGGAAGATCTTCAGTTCTTCAATGGGACATCTGCAAGTATCGAGAACAAATAAAAGATCAGAAGCATAGAGCACATGCCAGTAGATTCCTTTTCTTCTGGGGATAAACCCCTTATTTGAACCGCTGATAGACGAACTGGTGGTCATTATTTAAATAGCTCATGCAATAATTTGGATAGTTCCTGTCTTGCCACTTCCACACTATCAAAGGAATGCCACTGGTCTTTAAATTTAACTTGCAGGACTGCCGGGTATCTAACCCTGTATTGAATACTCGCAACAATCAATTTTGAAACAATAGGGTGAAGCTCTTGCCGTTTGATTCGTACCGACTGTGGCAAGTCATGGGTAATACGAATTGGTTTTCCATTCCACGAGACCTCTTGCAAAGATTTCACTTTACTCAGTATATGTTGCTTATCTAGGAAGTTCAGCAATTTGCAAATTATTGGTCTCGGTGGGGCACCAAAGCGCGGGGGTGGCGAAGGATCTGTGCGCTCTCTCAATAATATAGCTCGTGTTGTTTGGGATGAGCCAGCAATCTTTTCAAGGAGCTTCTGCACAAATTGAATGGGCATTGTACCTTCCTCTTTTCCGGGATACCAATAATAACAAGGTTATTTATACGACTTCTCCTTCTAGGTCTTCAAGCTTTTTTTCTATTCTCTTTAGTTTTTTGTTGATTAAAGCATTGGTTAACTCAGTTTTATCATTTTTAGCTTCTAGGGATTTCAGCCTGACCTCGTTGTCGTCAACTCGAGTGCTCAGCATTTTTAACGTTGCTTTAAAGCTATGGATTTCAGTGGAAATCTCCTCGATGGAGCTTTGCATAGGCCCAATGATTTCCAGAAAGTGCTCCTCGGTCAAAGCTGTTGATCCCGGCGTAACCTTACTGGGACCCTGCCGAGGACGTTTTGCGGCCTGTTCTTTTTCTGGAGAGGGAGGCGGCGTGTGCTTACCAGTCTGTTTTTCAATGAAAGCTTCCATTCTAGCTGCTACCCCAATAATAGACAGATGCTCCGATTGCTTAACTGCAGCTAATAGTGAGCTTTAATCGGGATTTTGGCGTTGAGGGTGGAAAAAACCAAGCCGAAGACGGACCCGACTGAAAGCACTGTCTTCTCTTAAGCTGCCATCACGTGACCCCCTAAGTATACTTTCTATCATTTCCTTGTCCATTTCCTCCCCCTGAGAAGGGGGTCTGTATACAACCCCTGTGTGGATTGTGGTGCCATTGTCTGTCTCCAAATTTACCCACAGTGCTTCTTTTCCTCCCTGTTTACCCTTTTGTTCTGTTGCTTTTATTCCTTCCCTTATGTAAAGAGCTACTCCTCCTCCTCTTTTACCCTCCCTGTCCCTCCTGTAGATAGTGTATCCTAGTATGTTCACGTCCCAGTCATGGTTTTGTGTGTACCATGTTTCTGTGACTGCCATGATATCCAGATGTTCCTCCTCCATCAAGGCCACTAATTCAGGAAGCTTGTTACCCAGACTACAGGCATTGGTACTCATTGCTCTCCATTTTTGATGGCTTTACCTTCTGTTGCAGCATCCCCCACTGACCTTTCTACCTCAGTCTTTTCTCGTTTAGTACCCTGTTTTGTAGGAAGAGGCTGGGATTTTCTGCTGCTTATCAGTGCCTCCCCTTTGACTAGTTTAAAAGCTTGCCAATGAAGCATTTAAACCGATTGCTCAAAGACTTGTTCCCTTCCTGGACAGATGCAGATCATCCTGCCAGTATAGGCTGGTGTCCCTCCTAGTGGAACCCCAGTCCCCAATGAAGCCAAACCCCTGTGCTCCACACCATTTTTTCAACCATTCATTAAACTGCATGGTGCTAATTACCCTCGCCTCCCCCATGCCATTGACAGGCAGCACCTCTGAGAAGGATACTGTGTGTGCTACTTGTCTTAGGCCCCCCCGACTTTACAATGTCCTCTTGCACTGCTTTGACCTCATGATGAGCCAAGTCATTTGTTCCTAGACAGACAATGACGTCCAGCTCAGACTCCCTTGCAGCTGTTCTCGTGATCCTGGGGATGCGCTTCCTGTCCCTCCAAGCCATGGCTCCAGGCAGGCACCTTACTTCAGTTTTCCCTGCTCCCCCCAGTTCTATCCCCCTAATAATTGAGTCCCCCACCAGGAGCTGCTTCCTTTCCCTGTGGTGTCCTCTGCCTGCTTCCTGTGGGCCTCCCTTGTGACAGTTGTCATCAGTCTTCTCTGCAGGTGCATCCATAGGGGAGCTATGCTCCCCCAGAATGGTGTATGGATTGTGGAGTGGAACAATTGACTGGGTGTGCCTCTGTTCCACCATCCTGACCCTCCCTGAGCCCACTGTGGTCCAACTGCTGTGCTTTCTTCGCCACCTCTGAGGTAGTGGTGGTGGCTCTGGTGCTCCCTGGATGGGGGGAAGGTTCCCTTACTACTGTCCAGTGTGGCGTGAAGACAGGCAACTTCCTCCCTCAGGGCAGAGAGTTGTTTGCAAATAGGGCAACACCTCAGCCTCCAGAAAGACTCCTGGAAGACTGCTGCCCCACAGCCATTACATTGCACTACTCCCCACATGTTTATCTACTTTTATTTTGTTTGTTTTTGTGTGTGTTTGTGTGTGCGTGCGTGTGTGATTGGTTTGTTATATAGAAATATATATATTATACAATGTGTATGCTTATATTGTCAGTGCAGTGTGCTAGAGAGGATATGACAGTGATATGCACCTTGCACTCTTGAGGAAATGATGTCAGAACCTCAGGTATAAAGGAACTATTTCCAGGGGTGGGTGGGGTGAGGGGTGGGAAGGGGTTGGGCCTAAACTGTGCCCTCACAAAACAATCAGCTAAAAGCTCTCACCCACCGCTGCGATGAGTGCCTTCCTGTCAGCAAGATGCCCTACACAACAATTTGACAGAGAAAATACCCTGCTAATCAAACAGAGAAAAATCCAGACATCCAAGTCAGACACAGGTAAACCTCCCCAGCCCCAAAACAGCCTGGTGGTTTGTTAGCCACAAAGGAAAATCAAATATGCAGTTATTTCAGCCCTTCTGAAGATGCTGACAAGATAAGCAGTTTTGAAAAACCCCTTCCTGAATTAAAAACTAAAATAATTAAACACAAAGCAATACCAATGTAAAAGTAAGGAAAACTTACCTCAGATGTAAGCAAGAGAGAGAGATTTGTTTCAGATATCTAGTCCAATATAGTATAATGCAGCTTCTCAGTTGTTTCAAAGCACCCCCACTTACACAACTTGGAAGAAGATGGACTTCTGTCTGAAACAGGGTCACACCAGTAGTTTATAGTAATTGATCAATGCTGAAATGTTCAAGCTAGAACAATTGGCTGTCATTAACCCTAATGTATAAAAAGCTAACTGCATCTAAATTTAGAGATAATTGTAACTGCTTTTAAGACTCTTCTTTTATCTATATGTCTCTCTATGCCCTCCCTATGTACTGGTATCTGCCATGATCCTATTGAGCCATATCTTACCGCCCTTACTCCATTCTTTTCCTTTTTTATTTACTTTTCTATTTACTTGGCTGCTTTATTACTCTCCCCCATTTGAACCTAACACTTGACTACTAATGTTCACAAAAAAATGTAGTTTACATCTACCATGTTATGCCCTAAGTAGAGCAGGTTGTACCATATGGACCTACAATTTTATTTTCTAACCTACTGTGATGCTCTTTTTTGTACCCTATGTATTGAGGTCCTTGACTATATATATGTACCAGGACCTCCTTGTAAATGAGCTTGCTCAATGGAGTTTTCCTGCAATAAAATTTAACTTGAACTAATGTACACCCTGTTCCCCAAACAAACAGGTCAGATGTGATCTCCTTTCTTCATGAAGGGCCTACTGGACTCTGTGTCAGGAAAGCTACAACAGATTATATTGGCTAGATCTGGTGAGACACATTTCTCTACCTTTCAAGAGTGAATCACCCTGAGGCACCAGCTTGGAGCTGTACCTTGTGCTTCAGAGAGGTGGCTACAGGCTGGGGGGAGGGCTGAGCATTTGAGTTGACAACTCCAAGGAAGACCACACCACCGATTTGCCAAGACTCCGGGCATTAAAGGGGTCAAAGTTTGTATTGCTTGAAAAAACAGGTTCTTCACTTTTAAGTTTTACCACTGTCATCGGAAGGCCATAAAACTGCTGACTGGCCAAATCAAAAGCTTATGACAACCAATCTGGTACTAACCTAGGTTAGTTAGAGAAGCATTTTATTCACAGAAAAAGGCAAAAAAGAAGGTCCATGGTAATGGGGTAGCCTTAAAGGCTGTATTAGACACAAGTAGCACCCATACCTTGAAGAAGAAGGGGTGCATACAAGCTATCCCAGTTTAGCCTTGGGAATATTGTAAAAATAAGATGTGTTCATATAGATTTGAGGTAATACCCCACCACATGTATTAAAATAGAGCACCAATCCAAGCTTTTGACTGTGGGAGTTATTCCATAACTTTCTTATGAGGTCATCATGAGTCAGGATTTTCCACAGTGATTGACACAGATGTCACCATTCTGGTAACCATCAAATCAAAGACTGGGATGGGACAGAGGGAACTACTGCCCGATATTAGTGACAAAATGTTTGCAGAAGCAGATAAATCAGGAACATCAAAAGCTCAGAAAAAAAGTTAATAAAGATGGGTCTTTGACCAAACAGAGTTGGGGGGTTGGGCAGCCCATGCAGCCATACTGGGGCCCTTATGGTAAAAGTCCCAATACACTGAGAGGGCCAGCCTGGGATTGTTTGATTTATAGGAAACAGATAAACATAAAACAAACAACAAGTTTCCTCCACTCTGGGGAAATATGAAAGTGCCCCAAGGCACTCTAGAATTCAGAGACATCGGAGTCGAGTTTGTGTACACATTGGCCATCTTTGTGACCTGGATTCCAGGGGAGAACAGGCCCTGACAATACCGTGGCTAGATATCTTTGTGACAGGGTGACTGGATTCCTGCTGCACATGAAAGATTGATTTCCCCTTATTTGACAGTACAATTGGCATTTAAAAAAAAATCACACTATCCTCTGCACTCATTGTCCCCTGGAATTAGACCAGAACAAGCAAGACATGAATGCGTAGTTCAGGGACCAAACTATTTATTTATCGAGTCCACAAGCATAGGCCTGGGTCATTAAGAGATTGCAGTTGTACCCAGATGGGGACATCACGTTCAAAGAGACGCATTTCAAGTGGCTTGGAGGCCAGTAAGTTACATCTGGTGGTTACTAGTCAAATATCAGGGTTCCACATAATCACTCTCAGCTGCAGGGTGGAGCCTACCTGCCCAAGGGATGGCACTCTTGGCCCTGTTGGGTGCCTGCATAATTTACAACATCTCACTCATTACAAGTGTTAACCTTTAGAATCTACCCTCCCAACATCTACACTGCAGTACCAGTTGGGGCGCAATATAAAATAGACTGTAATGCACATATTTCACTCTTGCAGCTGAGTGACACTACACATTTGGGAATTCTCCTGGTATTCAAGACCACTGAGTGCATCCTGCTCACAACAGCTTCTGCTTTGAGACCATTCTCTTTGCACAATCTGGATCCAGTGGGTGGATGCCATCAGTCAGAACCTCTTGAAGGTGAACTGCCAACAGGCCACCATCATCCCAGTGGAGATCTTCTTACTGGAATATTAGGCTACAGAGGCTTAGCCAAGAAGTGACAAGTGCCATTCCCAGATGCAGGACCAAGTGCCACCCTGAACCAAACAGATCCCTTCTGGTTGGTTGCAACCAGAATGGCAATGGTGCAACCCCTCTTTTCAGCCTGGATCTATGTCTTTGACCACATACTCTTCTTCCCATACAGAGGTCACATATTTATACACCCTAGTGGAGGGAAGGGCTGCCCAGCCAGGAAGGAGCCTTGTGCAGAAATATGAGCATATGTTGCACCATGAAACTTACAAATTCCTATGACAGGATGTATTGGGGCAGTAAACAACTTCATTATGTTGCAGGATACTGTAACATTTAAACATTTACTCTCTTGGCAGGATAAGATGGCATGGCTTGGGCTAGAAGAATACATCCTCTAAATATTTGCACAGAGGTTATACTCTCTGCTGCCCAGATGCTTGACATTCTCCTCAAACTGGATACCTCAGGTGAAGCTCACAAGAGATAACTAGTCAGAATTTTTACATTTACCCCAAGAAGTATCGTAACAGATACACATTCAATATACATCCCCCCAGTTACATAACAGGTTGCAAACCTACCCCAGGGCATGGGCAAGCATCATCATTGTTTCCCAGTACATGATTGTTTGGGACAGAATTGGGAAACTGTCCACAACCTCTACCAGCTATACACAAGAACAGTACCATATGTGGAAAAAAAAACAGCTCCAGCCCCAAAGGTTATACAATAGCATACTACTCAGGTCTAGTTTTATTTTCTACAGGTCCCCAGTTACCACATACCTGATCTGTCAATCCACATAAATAAAAGGTACTGAACTTAACATTACAGCACAATTTTTGTTTTATGTATTTAAACATTTGGTAACCGGGAAAGGCAAGCTGATCTGAGGCTAGTTTCCAGGTGTGACCCAGGATGCTTAAATATCTTAATACTCTGCATGCATCAATGGGTCCTTGGTGGAAAACAGCACACATGACTAGGATTTACAGCTCCCTGCTTCAATTACTTCTGAGTTCATGAACCCCAAGAAAGAAGCATTATTTTAGTAGTCAGAGGCCTCATAACATCAGAACTGTCTGACCCTAGATGGGCAGGATTAGGCAAATGTGCAGAACATACTGAGCAATCAGATAATAAGCATTTATAAGTTATATCCCGATCTGGTATATTATACTTTTTTGTCCCATAACTTCCCTTCAAAAATCACAGTGTTCCAAAGTTAGAATCCCTTAACTCGGGGCAGGCATCCCTCTCAGTGCAGAGTCCAGGTGCCCCTATATGCAAGCAGCAAGCCTGTGGGTCCACAGTACATGGTCCCTTTTGGACAGGATGCCAGTCCCTTGTTTCAGGGTCCCACTCCCTATGGCTTATGAGGGTGTGTCCACCATGACAACACACAAGGTCTTTGGCAAAATGATCCACCTGGAAGGGGAAGGAAGAAAAAAATAGTTAGCATAACACAATACCAATTCTGTCTGACCAGGATCCATGATCTTTCACTTCTCAGACCATCTGTACACAGGTGAACAAATAACTGCTCCCTTTCTGGGATGCCAAAAAGCAGTTTGTCATTCATGTTCAGGGATGCCAAAAATGGTTAGGCATTTCCTTCTGGGACAGTGAAAAATTGGTAGGTATTCACCTTGTGGGATGCTAAAAAACAATTAGGTCCATTTCTTCTAGGAAGCTGACAATAATGGTGCTCCTTATGTGGAATGTTGACTTCAGTGTCATCATCATGGGAGGTATTGATGTGGGTACAGCCAACTTGGCATGCCCAGATCCATTCCCCACTCTTGAGGGGCCTGGCTTTTATTCCTTTCCATCCTCTCTGATCATGAATATCATAACTGCTCTAGGAATGGTGAAGGTGGGTGTTGGGTCCAGTTGCAGCAGTTTGATGAAATGTCTCACAATCAAGTTCAGCAGTAACCAGTGAGCAAGTGGGACTACAGTTCATCCCTCAACTGAGTTCTGCATGAACCTGAACATCATAACTGGCAGTCAGATGCAGGTCTGTTTCCATAGAGACACCAAAACATGGCAGGTTCAAACCCCTAGATGAGTGCGATAGCATTGCAGGCAGACCAACACAAGTGGGTTAAGCAGAACAGCAAATTAGTTGGCCATAGCTCTCACAAGCAGCCAAATGGCTGCAACATAATAGTGGCATCAGCTACCATTAAGGAGTAAACTGGTGGCAGGTACTTTCTTTCCATTGTTCCACTTCCATGCACAGCCAATGAACAGGTAAATGAATCAGTCTTAATGCTCCCTGCATAGATTGCTCAATCAGAGGACTCCAGCAGGGTAGAAATTATTCCCATTAAACACCAAGTCATTTGGGTTAATAAAAATTAGGTGACTAAAGCATGTTCAGTCTCATTTAGTCTAGATTTGGACACAGAAATGGGGGTCCCATTTCCCTTGAGACCTTCTTGCAGACCACGAAAAGAATTTTCTAACTCTATATATATATATATATATATATACTTGGTACTGTACCAGCAGTTTGCATCTGTTTGTTTGTTCTATTATATCAGTGCAGTGCAGGGTTGCATAGTTGAAGTTATATGGCCAGTGCAGCAAATACAACAAAAGAAAGGGGACTTTATTAATGCCTATACTAGACAGGAAAAAGGATCAAAAACTAAGCTGTTGTCACCATCCAGTGAAAGATGTTTTCCTTTATTTCAGGTTATAAAAAGATGTCAGTGGATTATTTTCTTTTTCTCAGGTATGCATGAATAAAATAAATATTTTGGGACACTGGAGTGGGCTCCCCAGTGCCCCACACTGCTGGGGGGGTTAAATGTAGACACAGAGATTAGGCCCCCTGATGTCAGCATATTTAAAAAACAATGGGCTGAGGAGGCAGGGGTCATCTGACACATGGGGTGGGCATCCCAGTGTCAGAATACATACATAAAATGCAGAATGGATTAGGGGATGGTGATCAGAGGATAGGATGCCACTAGACACCAGGGAATATATGGGGACAATGATCAGGAAGTGAGGGGTACCACTAGACACCAAGGAAAACAGGTGCTCATAACTCACGCTGCAGCTGGGAGCATGAGTTCAGCTGCAGACACAGAACTAAATTAAATCCGCTGTTCACGTAAAGAGAAAGCAGCGGAAGGCTCCTCTCACTAAGCTGGGCATCCAGGTTTTCAGGTGCCCAAAAAAAGAATTTCTGGGGCTAATTGTGAAAACCAAACACCAGAATGTAGCTAAACGGATTCTGTTTAGCTAGGATCTGGTGTTTGTTTATTAAAATGACAACATTGTTATATATTTTCCATGGTTTTTAGTTTGTGGAATAAAAAATACAAGATGGCTGCTCGTGAAAAAGGATTTTCTCTCACAAAAAAGGATTTAGTTCTCATGAAAAAGGAATGGGCCTCGCGAGAATGAATCTTTTTTTGCAAGATCAGTCCTTTGTTGAACTTTCTTCCTCTATCCTGAAAAGTGACCTTCCCATTGAAAACAATGGGAAATGAAAAATTTAATAAACTTGCAGCAGATTAATATTTTCCCATGAAACAAAGCATGCCTGTTCTGTTACCCAATCTCTTTCTACCATAAAAAAAACACACTAAAATTCCACACCATCTGGATGCAGGGCGATGAGGAAAAAACTGCAAAAAGTGGTGACTTTATGACTTTTTGTCTGTCCGAATCTTAGACTCCACACATCCAACCAAAACTAAACTTGCCACATCAAGAGATCTACCCCACAGAAAAGTTCATGCCACATTTTGAGCAAATCCAATTGGTTGCAAAGTTATTAGTGTAAAATTTGAGGTAGACACACACACACACATATACACACAGACTAATATTTTCAAAACAGATTTCTATCTGCACTGTTAGACCACATGTTAAATTTTCTAACAGTTTGGATTCAAATCCTGGATCAGACATACATACCATTTATTTGACATGTGCATTATGTGTTTTGCAAATGCACACTTTCTTATGAAGTACCATTTTTATGATGCAAGCTGCTGTAAATCATAGAAACTGGCAAAAAAAAAATCTCATTACCCCTTAAAAATAGGGCTCCCAAGTTTTAACAGTACCTGACAGATGCCAACGTAGGCAATAATGCATTTGTGTCTTCATCTGCCCCTTTTGAAAATTCCATCTATCTCATTTACTCCTTCTACCTGTCATGTTTCCCCTTCTTATTCCCCCACTGATGCAAATCATGATCACTAATACTCCTCATCACTCTTTTGCTCCAGTTTTTTGGAGGTGTTGAGCTCATTCCTAGGCCTTCCCCTACTTTTCCTCCCTCCTCTCAAAAGGGCTGTGCATTTTCTGCTTGAACACCAGTCTTCTCCGTAAGCCTCACCAATTAGACCTTGGATTCAGCAATTCCTTCTTGACATACTGATCATCACTGAATTCTGGCTTTCTGCCCAGATCAGTGATATGGAACTTAGTAAATAAAACAAACCACAGACAGGAGTGTGGGAAATGTGGGGCAATGTGGCTGTTTATGTGCATCATCTCTGCCTCAACAGCAATGTCTTTCATCAGTCTGCTGTGCCTTCCTCCCACTAACTACTCTAGTTTAGACTCACTGCAGATTCAACAGCTTAGTTTTTGATCCTTTTTCCAGTCTAGTATAGGCATTAATAAAGTCCCCTTTCTTTTGTTGTATTTGCTGCACTGGCCATATAACTTCAACTATGCAACCCTGCACTGCACTGATATCATAGAACAAACAAACAGATGCAAATTGCTGGTACAGTATCAAGTTAGTGCTACATGTGTAACAGTTTCCCCAATTGCCCCACATGTGCTGAAAAAATAAGAAAAAAGGAAAAAAGGTTTTGCACGAACTGCATTTTTAAAAAAATGCATCTTCAAGTCATTATAATGAGTGCACACTGTCTGGGAAACAGACTACACAAGGTTGTGAAATGCACCCACTTCAGTGGCACACCAAGCAATTTGTTTCCCATATCCAATAGATGACCACTCCACTCCTTGAGCAAAAAAATACTAGAAATTCCCATGGCCAGCTCCATCGCAGGGAGCAAATCCTTTGCTCACCTAGCTCCTGTATCATGGAACAATCTCCCCAGCCACCTTCAGGAGGCACCCACTCTCATCATATTTCAAAAGGGACTGCGCACTCACCTCCTTAATCTTAGTCCCTGCCCCTGCTCGGATGGCTAGCCTACCTCACCTTGTGTCAATTATGCTACTACAAAACTGCTCCCCTCTAAGGCATCATCTAATGACTGCTCAAACTGGTACATTGTCTTATGCAGATCTTCTTGTGTGCACTTACAGTAAAACACTTACTACCCCACACCCATCTGCTGTCACTGCTGTATTCTATAATATAACATGTCTACTGCCCTTTCCTACTGAAACTGTATATTGTTATTATACTCAGGATGATATGTCCTACACTGTACTGTTGTAACCAGTAATGTAATGTACCTACCGCCCTCTCCCACAAAACTGTGTACTGTCTCTGTTATCTTGTATGACGATACGTCCTTCACCACATTAACTGCCTGAATGTGCAAAATATATCTAACTAACCCCGGGTCACCCTGAAAAGGGACCTCTGGGGCCCAGTGGGCTTACCTGGTTTACAAATTTAATAAATAATAAATAAATAATCTACTACTAGGAAATACTCCTAGCATGAAAATCATGTGGAGGCACTTATGATCTTCAGTCTATATATTTTCAAATTGTGAAAAACACAAAACCCATGTCCAAGACATTTGTCAAAGCTTAGTTGTTAATGATATCCCAGTGTAGTATATTGTAAGCAATAAGGAAGTCCCCTTTCATTTTTGGTGTTTTCTGTATTGGCCTTTTTATTGGAATTGTGCAATTCTAAATTGCACTATCACAGAACAAATAGACACAAGGGGACATTATCAGGTTGGTACTACTGTACATGTGCAAAAGAGTCCCCAGATACTCCAGTGTACTGAATATACAAAAGAAAAAAAATGTTTTGCTCAGTGCACAGCATTTTTGTAAAATGTGTTTACAATCAGTATTTTGGGTGCACATTGTCTTGGAACTAGAGGCACAAATAACATTCACTTCATTTATTTTGCTAAAAACATGAAACCCTTGTCCCAAACAGTATAGCATATTTTTCATATTGCTTATGCTAGACCTGAACATAGGAATTCCAAGGAAAGACACTTGCATAAGATTGGTGTACACAGAGTGCTCAAAATGCAACTGATAAGGACTGGAGCTTTTTGTTAGTCTGACAGTTTTTTGATCCTATATGAAGCTGCAAAGAAAGAGCAAAATATTTCCAATGCTTCTTTGGTTTGGCAGGTTACAGCTTGTATAGCTAAGGTTTAAGTGGTGTCAAAACTAAAACCCTCAGCTTTGGTAAGGACACATTGGACCAAGGCCATGGCAGTGTCCTAGGCTGAAAGAGAAGAGGCATCTGTCTCAGAACTTTGCAGAGCAGTCATTTGGTCTTCCCTATCCACATTCACTAAACGTTACATTCTTTTGTTTTCCAATCCTATCTGTCCTCTAGGTCAACCAGCCAGAATCTCCTTCTGCCTCTGTCCAGCGCCCTTGTCCCATCTTTCCAAGACCCCCCCAAAACCATGGTTCTCCAGTCCACTCACATCTCACCTGTAGTGTTGGCTTCCTTGGCTTGCCACCCTAGTTGGGGTGCCATTTAGCTCCTGCATTGGCTCCCCATATAATCTAATAAGCCTGACAGGCAGTAGTGAAGACCAGGATCCCCAGGGTCCAGAAGAGCAGAGTTTGGCATTAGATGTGGCAGGCATGGAGAGGATTCAACTGCCCAGCTGATAGTGCTACTTTTCAATTTGTGTTGCATTACCCTGGAGAGAGCAGATATTCAAGTATGTCCTGGAGCCTCATGCACACTCCTATGCATGACACACAAATATCTGCCGTGTCCCACCAATCCCTGCCTTAACAAGGTTCTCAGACTGACTGCCTCCAGACTACCACCAGGAGCCATCCTATTGCTGGGTCCCTGCTTCCTCCAATCCCAGAGAAGGTGAGCTGTCCTCTGAATTCTCCAACATCTTCCCGCTGGCTGACTCACAATGCTCTGGGCTCATTCCTGAAGCTAGGTCCTTGGCATTGCATGCAGTAGCACTACCACTGCATCAGCCAGCTGGCTTGAACATTCCAATCCTGATACTCAGAGCTTGGTTGATGCAGCTTTTGGGTGCAAAGTGTAGCATGCAGCTATCAAAAAGTAGAACTGGCACTGAAAGATATATGACAAGATTCTCCTCAACCCCAGTGTGATGGATACTTCTTATTAGAACAGATTTACATAAGTTTCTTCTCAGAAGGAACTAGAAGGGGGCAGGATCAGATCTACAGTACAGTAGCTTCTTGTTTTACACTGTTTTTCGTGGATTCTACTTGGTAGAATGTTATTTATTTTCTTTCTTACTACTAAGGGGCTAGCAGGGCATTGTTTAGGGCTGTTGGAATTTTGAAACCTGTTTTGGTAGCTATAAGTGGGCTCATTTGCTTGGTTCACTGTGTGGCAGGCTGCATTTGTAGAGGCCTATTTCTTCTGTTTTAAAACATAATTGGTGTAATTTAACTGGGTCTGTTTCTTTGAATTGGAGACCTATATCTTCTAATTCCAAGCCTATTTTTGATGTTTTGTTGGTGAAGCTGTTTGAATTGGAGTCCTGTTTCTTTGGGTAGCCAAACCTATTTTGGGGGCTTTGAGTAGAATTGTGATTCATTGTTGCTGGCTTCACTAGCTGCAAAGTTTGAGTGCACAGTGGGAGAAGGGTGCTAATGGTCTGACCAGAGGCCTCAGTTACCTGATTGTTTCTGGAAGACTTGGGCTGGTCCCACCCCTGGTCCATTATTTCCTTTATACTAGGAGTTCTGACATCACTTCCTCAAACAGGCAAAGGATATGCACCTGTCATAGAAGAAGCAGACATCCAGGAAAGGAACAGCAGCAATTGAAGAGGTGACTGCTCTCTCAGTGGAAGGGAAGTAAATGCAAATCTAGGAGCTTTCATTATTACTTCTTCGCATTGATATTGCATTGGGAAAAGGAGGAGTAGGAGTTTGAAGAAGGTTGTGCAATGGCTACTTAAAGTCTCTTTTTGAGTGTGGATAGGAAGGATAGGAATATAAAAAGCAGTTGCTCAATATATCTAAACGTGTGCAACAAAGGAGGTAAGGGAAATAAAGAAAATGTTTTGCACTGATAGAGGAGGGAGAGGGGAGACTTGGGGGAGTGTTTGGTATCCTGCATCTGGAAGGGTGGGGGGTCGCTGGTGGGCAACGACAGCAATGGGTAGGGTGGTAGACTGCAACAACTGCGGTGCACCAGTCTTTCTTAACATTGCCTGGAGTGTGGGAGGATGTTTAGTGTGCAACCACATAGAAAAACTTAGAAAGGAGATTGAGGGTCTGCAGGAGGAACTAAGACAGGCAAGGCAGATTGGGGGTGGGTTTAGCCCAATACTGGAGGGAGGAAGAAGGGGAGATGAGGGAGGGCGATTTAAGCCAACAGTGGTGAGGAGAGGGTCAGAAGAAGGGAAGCAGAGACAAAGGGGCCCAGGCCAGGAAGAACAATTGCCAGGGAAACCAGGTCAGGAGACAAAAGACAAATGGAAGGAGGAGATAGGGACTTGTAAGGGGAGGCGAAGAAGTGGCAAAAGTCATGGAGTGGAAAGGAGAGAACAGGTTACTATGAAGAGAGAGGGAGCGGGCATTTGTGAAGGGTCTTCAGAAAACAGCTGTGCACTGCTAGAGAAGAAGAAAGTGGAGGAGGGAAATGATGAAATTAGAGGAGTAATTGATAAATGCCTGGACCAAACTGGAGCGGGGGGAAGTTCTGCTGGGAGAATTGCAACAGGGGTAAAAGGGGGAAATAATGTGTAGGAGGAAGAAGAGGAGCTGGAAATGAGAGAGAGAGATGAATGGAAGCAAGCAGGGAGTAAGAGGGGTGGAATCTCAATACTAAGAGGAGTTAGGTGGGGTAGCAAGGGGGAGAGGCATAGTCGCATTTGGGTGGAGGCCATGCCAGGAATGACAGCGGAAAGGGTGGGACAGTCTGTTCTGAAATATGCTAGAAGGGGTAGGGACAAGCCTCATTTAATTATACATCTTGGGACAAATGACCTGGCTGACAAGACAGTAGATATAGTCCAGAGGAGGTTTGAGGAACTAGCACAATTATGTGAGGGGCAGGAAGATCAGTAACTTTTTCGAGATACTTCCCTATGCCAAAGCAAGCACAACAAGAAGCTGAGGATAGAGAATTTAACAGATGGCTAAGAACCTGGTGTTGTGCTAAAGGGTATGGGATGTTGGGGGGTGGGGAGGGACCTGGGAGGACAGTAGTCTCTATGCCAAGGACAGACTACACTTGAGTGAGGAGGGAAAGAAACTGTTGAAACAGAGGATGGAAGAGTATATAGAGGAAGTTGGGAATTTAAACTAGGAGTGGGGGGTGGCAGTTGGGGAAGAGATATGCAGAGACCACAGGTTGGGAAGTCATATGAGCTTACCCCCCATAACAGTGACAAAGGACAAATGGCAAGTACTATTGGTGATGCTAGGAAAGGAGGGCAGGATGGGGGGGGGGAAGGGTGGAAGGTGGTTACCCTTATTGCTAGGAGCCTTGGGAGGAAAACTGCAGAGTTAAAGGTTCTCATGGCAGAGGGAGAGGTGGACATTGCAGCCAGCACGGAAACATGGGTCACCCAATATAATGACCGGGACCTGTCTGTACCAAGGTACAGGTTATTTTGTAGGGACAGGGTGATTGGGAGAGGAGGGGGGGGTGACACTATATGTGAAGGAAGGACTGAAGTGTGTAAGGGAGGAAGGGGAGGAGGGTAGTACGGAGTCACTTTGGGTGCAAATCCAGGATTCCAAGAATAGGATTCTTAGAATGGGAGTGGTGTACAGGCCGCCACCTCAGACGGAGGAGTTAGACAGGGTACTAGCGGGACAGATCAGGAGGACCTGCGAGAAGGGTAGTGTGGTGATTGTGGGGGACTTCAACATGCCAGGAGTGGACTGGAGCACCCCAACAACCTGGAACAGAAAGGAGCAGGTACTGCTGGATGCCTTCCAGGACAGCTTCCTGCTGCAAATGGTCAGTGAACCAACCAGGTTAGGGAATACCCTTGACCTTGTGCTGGCAAATGGGGACTTTGTGAGAGAACTTACAGTGGAGGAACCGCTGTCAGGGAGTGACCAACACTCAGTATGGCTCACATTGGATATAGGCAAGGAAGGAGTGGAATCTGGCACAAGAGTGCTGGACTTCAGGAGGGCTGACTTTGGGAGAATGGAGGAAGTGGTAAAAGGGTACCTGGCCAGAATTCAATCTAGTATGGATACTAACCAGAGGTGGGAGCTCATAAAGCTGGGGATAGTGGAGGCAACCAAAACCTGCTGCAAAGCCCAGAACAAGAAGGCTAGGGCTAAGAAACTGAGCTGGTTGAGGAAGGAGGTCATGGAAAAGGTAAGGAGGAAAAGAGCTGCCTTTAAGAAGTACAAGAAAACAGGGAGGGGGCGGACAGAGAGGAGTACTTGACAGAATCGAAGGAGGTGACAAGGGCAGTAAGGTGAGCCAAAGCATCTACGGAACTCAGGCTGGCACAAGGCATTAAGAAGGGGAGAAGGACTTTTTAAGTACATCAGGGAGAAAAGGAGCTGTAAGAACCACATAGTAAAGATTAGGAAGGAGGGGGGTTGGGTGGAAGCAGGGTACGATAAGGTGGAAGCACTAAATGAGTACTTCTGCTCAGTATTTACTAAAGAGAAGAGGGGGGTGACACCCAAGGTGGGAGAAATGGCAGAAGCAGGGAGGGGAAGTGGTGACAGATGGGGAAATCATGAAGGGCAGAGTTTGAGAGGGTTTGAAGGCACTGAGGGTGGACAAGGCACCAGGCCCAAATGGCATCCACCCAGGGTACTGAAGGAGCTGGCAGAGGTCCTTGCAGGGACCTTTGGCAGACCTATTTAATGCCTCACTACATTCGGGTGTGTACCTCAGGACTGGAGGATGGCTCATGTGGTGCCCCTCCACAAGAGTGGCCCCAAGGATGAACCGGGAAACTACAGACCAGTGAGCCTCACATCCATCATGGGTAAGCTAATGGAGACTATCCTGAAGGAGAGGCTGGTGGCCCTCCTAGAGGTCAAAGGACTACAGGACAGCAGACAGCATGGCTTCATATGTGGCAGATCCTGCCAAACCAATCTGGTCGAGTTCTATGACTGGGTAACTAGGCAACTGGACAGGTGCCATGCAGTGGATGTCCTGTATCTGGATTTCAGTAAGGCATTCGACTCAGTGCCACATGGAAGGCTGGGAAGGAAGTTAGTAGGCACAGGGGCGGGTGCAAAGCTGGTGAGATGGGTAGGAAACTGGTTGCAGGGAAGGCAACAGAGGGTGGTGGTGGGTGGGGAGCTCTCACACCCAAGGGCAGTGCGGCGGTGTCCCACAGGGCTCAGTGTTGGGACCAGTGTTGTTTGGGATATTCATTGCAGACATATCATGGGACATCAAGAGCAAGATCGGTCTGTTTGCTGATGATACCAAGGTTGACGGGTGGTGGATGACCTGGGGGATGGCAGGGGTTGCAGGATGATCTGGCAAAGCTTGAAACCTGGTCAGACACCTGGCAACTGGGTTTAATGCCAAACAGTGCAGGTGCTGCATTTTGGGATGAAGAACCCATGGAGGAGTTACCAGCTAGGGGGGTGCAGCTAGCCCAGAAAGAGGAGGAGAAGGATCTGGGTGTGCTCATTACAGGGTCAGTGAACAACTCGGCACAATGTAGGAAGGCAGCTGCAAGGCCAACAAAATGCTGGGTTGTATTGCAAGAGTATATCCTCGAGGAGGGAGGAGGTGATTCTGCTACTAAAGGTCATTAGTTAGACCACACCTGGAGTACTGCGTGCAGTACTGGCATCCATATCTGAAGAGGGACATTAAGTTACTGGAGGGGTGCAGCAGAGGCGACAAAGATGATCAAGGGGCTGGGGACTTATCATGCGAGAGGAGGTTGAAGGAGTTGAACATGTACTCACTGGAGAGAGGAGAGACGGGTGACATGATTGAAACCTTTAAATACATGAAAGGAATAAACAAGATGGGTACAGAGGGGCTGTTCAAAGTAAGGGAGGGGAGGGCCACCAGGGGCCATGATATGAGACTGGAGCGAGGAAGGTTCAGGAGGGAGATGAGGAGACACTTTTTTACAGAGAGGGTGTTGGCTGGGTGGAATGTGTTACCTGTAGAAGTGGTATGCAGTAGAACAGTGGACTGCTTCAAATGAGGATGGGACAGGACAAGGGAAGGGTTAATGAAGGGGAAGTGTGGAAGGGAGGGGCCTGCTGCAGAATAAGGGGTGCTAGCTTCACATTCGAGCAGACTTGATAGAGCTCTAGGCCTTTATCTGCTGGCAAATTTCGTATGTTCGTAAGAAAGTCTATCAGATTTACTGTAAGTTCCTTTTTCTGCTAACTCCAATATTGTCACTGGGACTGCACCCAAGAGTATTTTTTTTTTATATCTCATGGAGAACATTATCAATATGAGTCAGTACTTTTGCATTATGTGACTCTTTTTCAGATCCAGAAACAAATAGTTTGATACCTTTTATTGGATCAACATAGATGTAACAAACTTCTGCGGAAGGACTTGGTTGGTCTGAAAGCTTAAGCATGGTTTGCTTTTGTTACATCTGTGTTGGTCCAATAAAAGGTATCAACCCATTTTTCTCTGGATCTGTTCTTGCAAGGACCGATATGGTAACTAATAATTCTGTGTGACTCTGCTTTTGTAATCGTACAGACGTTTTGTCGGGCCTCTGACCTGCTATATCTAATCCATTTGTCCATAGCAGTGGGTTATTTATTTATTTAATTGCCAGTTAAAATACACTAATCCCAGGGACCATTTTCAGGCATGACCCATGCCATTTTAGATGGCACACCAAACATACAATAACTAGTAAGTCAACAGAACACAGTTTCCACAATCACAGTTGAGAGAGTCTCCTAAGTGGGGAACAAGTAGTGAGAGAGAAGGTAAAAAAAATACAGTTACAAATTTACAGATGCACAGGACATTGCAACTTATTTTGAATCAGAACATCTGGTAATAAGTGCGTTAAAAGAATAGCAGGTCCTTTCATAAAGCTTGGCTGATATCTCTGGCAGGCTTATTTCAGTTACTTGATGTAAAATTTGCATAGAGATCTACCCAACATTTCCTCCAGAAAGTGCATTTTGAATATAGGGGGTGAGACAGGTGTGTGCAGTCTGTTTGGGTACTCTAACCATTTAGCCATCCTAGTGGTTACTATACTGAATTAGCTCCCCAGACCACTTATAACTCTCCTGGCTGGGTTTTGAACCTAAATTCTAAAAGGCTGGGCTGGGATTCAAACCCTGACTCTATAAATCTATCCTAACCTTCATTGGAAGGCTGCCTCTCTAACCAATAGGCCATCACAGCTTTCACAATTCTTATCTTGTTTTCTCTGATCCCTAAATCCTAGGAATAGCTTCTATTGCCCATCCACTATGTGCAAGATAGGCTGCATGGCTCTCCTCTGCTGCCTTCCGATCCTCTGTGCTGCTGGCTACTTCATTGCCCTATCCCTGATGTACCCACCTCAGAACAGTGGGCAACCTCCACCATGTTATGTGCCTCTGGAACCTACACAAATGGATCTCCTCCTTCCCTGCCTTCCCAAACTGGAAGTTGTCCATCTTGGGCATTGCCTTAGAAAAAGTCTTTGTGTACCTACTCCGATCTATAGCATCAGCAGAAAGCAACTCTGTTCCTCTAGCTGTACTTTCCTACCCCTACTCATCCTCCTAACCTGTGCGGGTGATATCGAACTCAACCCTGGCCCTACATGTCCCACCATCACACCTCCCCCCGGTTATTAAATCCCAATCTCCAAAAGGGTTGAAAATTGCCCATATAAATGCACAAAGTCTGCACCCTAAGATGGACAAACTCAAACCTTGGGTTACTCTACAATCACTGAATGTTTTAGGCATCTCGGAAACACGGCTGAAGTCTAGCATCAATCAACATGGGACAGCACTACCCAGCTACAACTGCTTCAGGAAGGATAGACTGGGTAAATGTGGAGGTGGTGTTCTCACATATGTCCAGACTGGCTTGGATGCCATTGAAATCCTGACGCCAGCTCCAGAGCTCCCTGCAGCGGAATCTCTGTTTGTCTCCCTGACTCTCAATTCCATTAAAAAAACTTATAGTGGGTGTCACAAACTCACTCAGCCAGACAGCCCTCTACTCCCAAAGTGCCAACCTCTGAGCATATGATTTGTGTACAATAAACAGACAAGGTAACCCTCTTGTCTATTTTGTGGGTTCAAGTCTCCTTAGTCTCAAGTTCTAAAGGGATTCAAACTGATAACCTCTTGTTAGTGTACCTAATTATCCGGCTCAGATAATTCTGTCTTCTAGGGGCCAGATATCTTTGCTTACGGGCACCCAACCAGGTCTTTCAAATGAACCCTTAGATCTTAATGCAAGACTTTTAAAGAACTCTATCCATTTCCCAGTTTGGTATACAATAAGCCCATACACAGTGTACTTATAACCTTTGAAAGCTCCACTTAAAATAAAAAGAATTGCGAAGGCATTCCAGAAGTTTTGTTTGTAAAAAAATATTTTTACTTTAAAAATATCAAAACAGAACAATAATTATAGAACAGATTATATATATCCCAACACATACAGCCTTAAAACAAACAGGAAAAAGTACAGTTCCTACAATACATACATTTAGACTGTTCTAATCTTACTCTTTTTCAGTGCTGTGACGATTCTCCCTCAGTCAGATAATATTCTCTTGTGCCAGTCAGAAATATTTTCTTGTGGGTCTCTGTCAGGTTCTTTCAGCACTTAAACACACTTCTGAGCCGCCTTCTCATGAGGTCACTAACTCCGCCTTGGTGAATCAAACTCTATATTTTACAATACAGGGTCTCCAAATAAAATATTTAAAAAAACATATGAGATGACCTCACTGACTTTCCTCTCCACAGGTTAACTGGTCAGAACTGGTTTGTGCTCTGCTACACACACACATAAACAGTCTTTTGATTTAAGTCACTGTATTCAAATCAGAAGTGTATTTGACTCCTAAACCTCGTCCGGGCCCTGGGAATCTACACATCAAAGGGTATTCATGTAATTAAAGGGTTCCCTGGAAATGTATATTAGACCTTACAGAATCATCTGGGTCCTCCCTGGCTCAGACATCAAACCTCTTCAATGTCCATTCTGGCCTCTCTTCGACACCCCTCCCCACAAGTCCTTCCCTGACAACTGTGCAAGTCAAAGGATCTCCCTGAGGGCATTATGAATAGCTAATCTTATTTCCTGGGATGAAAGCAAATTGACAAGGTAATTGCACCCCAGATCTCTGCAGTTTAAAATACCTCCTCTCCTTTGAACTCATCCCTGGGGAGTCTTGATGTGTCAGTTCCAGTAAGACACCCTTTTCCTTGAACTGACCCATCCCTTCACATATTTTATATGTAAGAACAAAAATTAATACAACACTCAAGCACTCAGAGCTGGCTGTCTACGTCACAGTGGGATGTGCCTTTCTGACCCCTAAGGAGGTTTCCATCTGCCTCCCTCCTTCGTAACCTCCCTTAATAATCTCCCTCGCCATTACCTCATACTTTGTGGTTACTTCAGTTTAAACTGGCTGAGCCCCACTCTGATGAGCTACGTGCCACTCTTACAGATTGTAACCTGGTTCAACTCATCTGTGATCTTACAAGTATTTATACAAAATCAGGCAACCACACCTTGCTCAATTCAGTGGTCACCAACTATGCCCTCAAGCTGAAATCAGTGGGTGTTCTCTCAGACAGCATCAGCGATCACTCCCCTACATTCGGCATATAGTGTAATAACTTTTCTAACCCCCCTCCCAAGATCACCCTGGTCTGGGATATTTCATGACTTGATCCTAGCACTTTTCTTGCCTCTATCTCCGATGCAGATTGGGGGACAATAAGCACTCTCCCAGACATCAACCAAGCCCTCAATTTCTTCATGTCCACCTTCACCAAAATAGTTGATCATCATACCCCCATGAAGAAGGGCAGATCAAAAGGAACCAAAGCTCCTTGGCTCTCCAAGGATCTCAGGAAGTGTATGTCCACTCAACATCAGGCCTGGTGAACCTTAAAATGTAGTGGGCTACCCCTTGACTGGCATGCCTACAGGCAGCTAAGGAATAAGTGCAAAAATTCTATTCAGAAAGCCAAATGCTCCCCTTTCAGAGCACTCCAAACTGAGTACTTCTGTGTAATAACAAAGAATTCTGGAAGCAAGTGAATTCTCTAATCAAAAGAAGAACCTCTGAGGTCCCTAGCTCCCTCACTGCCGTTGGCACAATCTGCTATGACCCTCCATCTATCACCATGGATTTTAATAAGTTTTTCAGTAATTTGCACAGATACATGGCACTTTTTACCAGCTCACCCCCCCCAGTCCTACTCCCACCAATGGACACTGGTGCTTGCCCAGCCTTTCACCTTAAACAAGCCACCCTCAGTGAAGTGTGTTGGTTTCTCGCTAATCTAAAAGCTGACAGCTCCCCCCAATCACGACACCCCTGAATCCAAATTTCTCAAATTAGGGATTGTAGTCCTTGCCCGCCCTGTTCGCAGCTTGTTTAACCAGTCCTTCCTCTCAGGAATTATCCCTGATAAATGGAAGGTAGCTGTGGTTGTTACAGTTCACAAGGGTGGACCCAACACTACTGTCAAGAACTTTAGACCCATTCTCATACTGCGTCAACTGGCAAAACTCTAGGAGTGAATACTCTGCGACCACCTTCAGGATTATCTGGATCACCACCCTCCTCCTCCTCTCAATGTTCCAGCCTGGGTTCAGAAAAAAGCATAGTGTCCTCATTGCCTTAATAAAAGTCACTTCTGACCTGTTCCAAGCAATGGATCAAGGCTTTGCCAGCTGTGCTGTCTTTGTTGATCTCAAGGCCTTCAGCTTGGTCAACCACGATCTCCTATTATGACAGTCACACTCCCTTGGCCTTGATGCAAGTGCCTTAATATGGATCCAAAGCTACCTTTCAGGCCTCACACAAAGGTTTAAGTGGGCCAGATCTCTCTCTCTGACCCCAGATCCATAATCCACAGTGTCCCTCAGGGCTCCATCCTGGACCCATTACTATTCTCCTTCTTCATTAACAAGTTACCTAATAACTGCGGAGGGGCTTCTGTGCACCTCTATGCTGACAATGCCATTGTGTACCATTCTTCGTCTGACATTGGGTGGCTCAACAATAAGTTAGCATCAAACTTCTGAGCTCTTGAGGGCTGGTTCTAGAAAACCTACTAGTCCTCAACACCAAAAAAATTAAATGCATGCTGTTTTCCATTCCCTCCTCAACTCTTCATCCCAACCCCCTCTTGTGATACTCTCACACAGTGGTGATGCCCTTGAGTCCATTCAATCCTTTAAATATTTTTTGGGGGAGGGGGTCACCTTAGATACCTCACTTTCCCTGGACACTCATGTCACCCTTCTAACCAAAGCTACAAAACAAAATCTTGGCCTACTTTATGGCATCTGTCCCTTCCTCACATCTTCCTCTTGCCACAAGAACATGGCTGCCACCCTCCTTCCTCTCCTTGCTTATGGTGTCCTGCTTCTACTAATAATCAATGCAAGCATCTTATCTTGACTCAGACAGGCTTATCACAGGGTCAGAAGGTTTGTCTTGGGGTCAATGCCTGTCACCACCATTGTGATGTCCTATCCTCCCTGGGTTGGTTATCGTATGACTCTATACTACAGTATGCCACCCTGAGCCTAGTGCACAAGCTGGTCCACCGCTACACCCCTCCTTGCCTCAGTGAAATTATCCAGCTTTGACAACCACTGTGAACTCTAAGATCCACCTCTTTCTCCCTTCTCATATTGCCCAAGCTGCAGTTAGCTGTGGCTCAGAGATAATTTGCCTTCTCCACGGTATCTGGCTGGAACGCATTACCACACTCCATCTTGTCCTGTTCCTTACTCACTGAGTTTCAGTCTTACTTACTACTCCACCTCTCTGCCTCTGCATCTTGTTCTTGCTTCCAATGACACTTGTCCCAACTTACCAAACTTTATGTATGCCTATCCCTGCTCCATGTACCTTCTGTGCATAAGTATAAGTATCACTGCTCTCCAAACCTCCTATGTATATGTATATGTAATCTGTAAGTGTATCGGTACATGCTGTAATTTGTAAATCTAAGAACAATGTAGCTGGAACCACTGTAACTGGCATGTGCTTGTCAATGTACTGCACCTCCTATTTCTATGTAATTTGTTAATTGGTAAGTGTTTCTGTAAATAATGTAACATCATAAATCTGTTGCTGTTCTAAATGTATCCACTGTAACCATCATGTCTTTGTCAATGTACTGCACTTCCCAAGTCACCCCTTAAAAAAGGGACTGTAATGTCTCAGCAGGCTCAGCTGGTTACCAAAATTCAAGTAAATAAATAAATAAATAATGTAACTAATCTTTCTAGTGCCTTGTAGATTTAAACAGTTTAATTTTTCTGTTTGGAAAGTTATTATTCAATTTTCATGCTTAGTTACATTCTGTTCGTCCTCAGTTCAAGACTCCAGTCTTTTCCAGGACTTCTATTATGAGTGTCCTGGTACTTCTAGAGATCTGTGTCAAGTCTTTATGATCATTCTACAAAGGTACACTGCATTTTTCTTCCTTTATAGTGCACAAAGGGCTTGACAGTCTAAGTATTAGCATCAGGCAAAGTGACTCTGCACTGCATAATCACAGGGTAGTGCTGTGATCTGAACATAGCATGGTACCCACTATATTTGAATCCTCTCAAAGTGATATGTGCAGCTGCACACAGTAAGGAATAGTACACATGCAAATGAGTGGGGTGGGCCTGTTTGACCTGTGCAATGATATATTCAAAGCATTTGAATTGGATGGCTCTAAGGGGAGAGCTGTGTAGTTCATTTACCACATGTCATATTTTAACTGTGAGAAAACTACAGAGAAATAAGCCAAACTGCCCAGAAATGCAACATGGTGTGCAGAATGCATGTAAACCCAACACATAAACTGGTCATTGCCAGATCTACCTATGAGGAGGACATTTATGTAAATGAGCATATAACAATTAGTTGTGCATAATCCATTCACAGGGAGATTATACCACTACACACTGTTATGCCACACAATAATAGCTACAGAACTGTAGTTATAAGTGTGAATGACACTCGGAACAAATTCCTGGTTATGAGATTTTAATGGCTGCGTAATGAGCTGTTAACATATCCTTGGTGCCTTAAATGGGTAACGGAATCATTTGCATGGGAACATTTGAAAATAGCACTGCTACACAACTGTGCATACACGCTTGCAGCATTCTCACTGATATGTTGCTCCTGGGCTCCCTGTTCTGTATCCTCTGTCATCCATTCAGTAGCAAGCAGGATGATGTGCCTTGCAACTGTGTCAACCCACTGAAGACTTGCATTGCAGTGCACTCTGTGGATTACATTCATGCATGCATTGTGCACTTACAATGCGCTTTGTGCTCGTGCAAAAGTGCCATCTTTCATGCATCATGCACAATATCTCATGAGGAAGGGATTGCATGATGCTAACCTTGACTATTGACTATCAGGCCCAAAGTAAATTGTTACATGATATGATCAGGTCATTAGTGTTGTTTTTTTTTTTAATTGTTATAACTATTTTTTTGCATGGCAACAAGTGTGGACTGATGAGTGAGAGGTTTTGGAATCCTTTACCAGCAACATTTTGCCCTGTTGTCGCAGCTTTAAAATGTGTCTGTACCCCCTCTCAGGGCTGTATCTTACCCATTTGTTATGAATTTTCAATGACAATGTTGGAGCTAACAGAAAATGAAATCTTGGTAAGCCTAACAGAATTTCAACTTTTTGAGAGTTGGAGATCAATCTATGAGTACTAGTTATGCTGAACTATTAGTACCACTGAACGGTTTGATTTATTGTACTTGTTGTTTACCATGCACTTAAAGCACCAGTGCATGTTGCTGTAGAAAGTTTTGTACCTTACCTTTTCATTCCACTTCAGACCACCCTTTTCATCTGTCCCATAAGATGACCTTGTGTCCCTGTTTTGAATTTGCTTTAATATTTTTTTTAGATAAGAAATGGTTACAAAAAAAATACAACATGTACAAATAAAATACAAATGGTGAGGATCATTATTTATCGGGAACATATACCTTGCTTTACTTTTTAATATTTTTGGATGTGTGCATGTTTGTAACTTTCTTAATCATTCTACTTTACTTGTTTGGTTCGCTTTAACATAATCTTTTTTTTTCCTTGTCTATGGTCCCTTTGTGATGCTGTCTTTTTCACCTGAGTGATATTCATTTTTTTGTAATTATTAAACAGTTCCAGAACACAGTGACATCAGTTGACTGGAAGCCCTGCACTGCAACTTGTACTCAACTCAACTGATGTCACCAGGTTATGGAACAGATCTGCAGTTATAAAAAAAATTATATCAGGATGGAAAATGGCAGCCTCAGAAAGAAACCCGACAACAGGGAAAAAAATTAAGATTATTTTAATTTGAACAAAAGAAAATATGCAGTAGAGAATTGAGAAGGTTATACACATGGCCACACTTTGAATTATTTTTAAACAAATGCAGGCAAAGGAATACTAAAGTTTTCCTTTAAAAATGTCTTCTCCATGGCTTTTGACAATATTTTCAGCTGTCTTTGAATACCAGTAGTTAAATATAGCTTTTCTTATGACTATGATGAACAGCTACCAAACCTTATGGGGTACTGGGGATATCAGGGCTTATTCCAGGGCCATAAAACATAAGCTCTGAGATAAGGAACATAAAATGAAAATGAAATGAAACTATATAGACAAATTAGGGAACAAAAATGAACAGCAGGAATCAGCATTGTGGTTCACAAAAGAGCACATAATAAATTTACATTTTTTAATTTTTTTTTGTTTCATTTACAAAGAAAACAAGTATTACATTAAAATGCATATAACTTAATGTGTGGGTCATATTTAACATGATATAATTCATTTACACAGAACATACTCAAAAGAAGGAAGAAAAATCCAAGATCAAAATTTTATTTAACAAAACCCAACGTAACACCTACTGTATGGACCCTATATAATGTTATGTCGTTAATTAATAATTAATTTTGTTTAGTAGCAGCAAGTATGTACCTTTATAGCTCCTTTAGAACTGACCCAACATCATTCTGGCCAGTATTAGAATACATTAACACAAACTGCAGTGTTTAAATATAATTTAAAGAGCAGATGACAGCTCTGGGAAAACATTTGAAGGCTCCATTTATATTGCATATGTTTTCTGTGTTCCTGTTTCCCTTGAACTTTGTTACTAAGGATAATTGCATATAAACAGGATTTCTATCCCTTATGCTTTTCATCTGTTCTAGCTGCTTATTGCCCACCTGAAGTTATAGTGCTTCATTTTCTTTTTTTTTTTTCATTTGATTCTATTCCTCTATTCCCTATTATTCTGGTCCAAGCCCATCCATCCCATCACCCAGCATCCTAGGGATTTAGCTCACCCTCCATTCTTCCCCATGGCTCACTGGGGGGGGGTGACTGGCCCCCTTTTGCCAGCTGGAGATGGGACTAGTTCATGGAGGGAGGGAGGGCCCTGTTGCAGGTATGGAGCCTGTGATGTGTTAGACTTCTCATTGTTGCTCTGTTTGTGGTTTTCATCTCCTAGTTTTCTGTCCTGGAATGCCAGCTTTGGGGTGGTAAGCAAGATTACATGCAAGCATGGAGCATGTCACCACCTGCATCCCCCACACAGTATGTCTGTAGCACACACAATGCCACCTGTGGTCACCCAGGTGGCTGTATTTTTGTGATGGCTCAGCACTGCCTTCCCTCCCTGGTGGAGTGGGAGAGCATACTCTGGGATACTAAGCCCTCCTCTTCCTCCTGACATGCTCCCCATGACCAAGCCTCAAACTCGAACCCAGGTCACCAGTGTCACAGCAGATGTGGCATCCAGCACTTCAACCCTCCTTTACACTGGGCTGGCAAACAGAGCCATAGTTTTACAATACTTTTTTTTTCCATTCTGTGCCTATGGCTACATCCATTTTCCTTTACTTGTGACATCACATTAATTTCCTTGGCAGCAGACTATGATGTCACAAAGAGAGGATTATGATTTCAAGCAGGAACAAAGCACAAAGAGGTGATAACCTAAAAATTGTACAGGCCTAGTTTTCCTTAAAATATCCTTCATAATAAATAACAAGAGGACGATAAATACTAAAGTATTCATATTCTAAGGTATATTTTTCCATGTTTCTCAACATTATTTCTAAAGGCATCAAATGCTCTTTAAGTAAAAAAGTTTTTTTATATTGAATTTTACTTTGTTGCTTTACTGAAGCAGTAACTTGTACACTTTGCTTGTTTTGAAGTTAACTGTGAATGTTAAGATATGTTGAATAGCAATTTGCTGTAGAAGGTTATAAAAATATTTTCTTTAGTGAAAAATCACACATGTGGACTAGAACTGAAGACTCTACAGCACATATGTCATTTACAAAATCTGTAGAGTATGTTTGAACTTGAAACTTTTATAGTGCTTTTTTGGCAGGCTCCTTCCACATGACTTGCAAACAGTATGCAGCAATGGAATGATAATTGGGTATTAATGAAAAACTTCTGTCATCATGGCATTGTGACTCTGTTAGATGTGCTATTTAGTTAAGCCTTTAAACCACTGTGAAATAAACTGTCTCAGTCTAGTTATTATACTGCAGTGTCTAGGTTTTGGGCTAATCAAGTGGAATTTCTGACATAAGAAATCATAGAAGAGCATAATAAAAATATCTAGCTAATAAATTCTGTAATTAGTTATTCACGCATGTAGTGTAATGAGGGAGCTGAAGAGGGACGATGCCACTGCCCATATTTTTAGCTGCTTCCAAGCAAAGCAGCACCCTCCTTTCGGGTAGTTTTATATGCCTCTTACCACTAATGTCAGTTGTGAAATCCAGGGGTTACATTACAATGATGACAGAGGATGTAGGCTATCAGTCTGAGTCTGTTTTATATATAGTATTATGGGGATACATTATGGGATTTAACTAAGATTATCCACAAGATTAACCAGCCTGAAATCTTATAAGGCACTACATATAGATAATAGTCTTCCAATACCTCTTAACCTTTTATCACCCAAATGTGCAACACAGTCACCCAAAATGTTGGTAAAACAGACAAAAATACAAGATACTTAATTATAATGTGGAGCTACCACTCCCAGCTCAGGAGATTGTGGAAATTATTGCATTGGGGTTCATAACATATAAGCATTAAACCATGAGAAAGCATGGGTCTACTGTGGAATTAATCCATGGTTGGGGGGGGGTTGGACCACAAGGCTGAAGGCAGAGTGGGTCCAACCAACCAACCATGGATTAATTCCACAGTAGACCCATGCTTTCGAGTGGCTTAATCCACTTGTAACATGGCTAGCAGTGTACTAGGTTAGTCTTTATGAGTAGTATAACACAACAATATAATGAATCAGAAAGAGGTTTCAAGATAGCACTTTTCTGCCTCTCATTACTGTCTCTATAACCTTCTTGTCACTTCAAAACGTGTGCGTGCACGTTCACATTTTGGTATCTATTAATGTACTGATGTGGTTCTCTGCTGCTACACTGGACTTGCATTACATATCCACCCTGGCCACTCACATTGCTGACTGCACCCGCTTCTCTTTCTCTGTGTCTTTCCTTGTTCATTTCACCTTCATTCACTGAGATTTTACTGCTGTTTGCTGCTGTACTCTGGGTATTTCTCCCTATTTACATGCTGCGATCCACGGCACGGAACAGCTACCCCATGCGCACAGTTCTGATGCAGGTCACACAAGTTCAGTGACTACAGGCAGCTGAGAGTGCATCTTTACACTACTGCTGTGATTCTCTCTGGTTCTGCCAACTGCTCTAGTACGAGACACTGCTCTGTCTGCGATATCTCCTACACAGATTTTTATCCCTGCACCCACTTTTCCCACTACTCTTTAGTTCCTCTCTCTCTACCAGCATGTGTCTGCTGTGCTTCTCATTGCTCGCTTGCCACTAGAGGACGTCGGAGCACAGTTTTTCATGTTCTCCACTCTACTGGTCCGCACCACCGCTGTATGGCTCCTCCAGCATTGCAACCATGGTCTAATTGTTTTTGCGTGCCCCCGCTCCCAGGCATGATCTACCATGGTATTAAACCATGGTTTGTGTTGTACCACATGGCGTCTTTGCACCTATCTCAGTGCTTTATTTTGCTTCTGGTTTTTTGGCCATGTTACAAGTACTGTTAATGTAGAGTTATGCTTTAGTCTCAATACACTGTACAATGTGGGAAGCACCTTCTGCAGGTTTCTGAGATGTACAATGATGAACAACCCCATAATGCAGAACAGCTGACAGGAATGCATCATTCAGTAGGCAGAATTTTAGGAAATTTCTGTTGTTTTGTGAAACTGTGGCCAAACTCATATTAGATGGGTTCTTAGAATACTGTCCAGGTAAAACACTTGGTTGGTCTTGAGTTAGAATATAAGTTTCTGAGTTTTTAGAGACAAGTAGTAGAAGCTGAAAAAGCAAATACCCTACCAAAGTTTTTAATTGTACCAAATAGTTCAGCAAGAAGTTTAACCACTGTTATAATACTGCTGAATCTAAAGAACCCTGCTTCACTGTTCGCTTATCTGCATGAATTATATTGTGGCATGTATAACCTGGAGACAAACATTTAAAGTTAAATAATGGAAAATAGGCTCTACATTGCTTTTTTTCTGTTTTCATAACTTCAGGAAAAGTGACTGATAAACTACTAAGAACGGATACTGTTTGGATATATGTTCAAACCATAAGACACTCAAGAATGCTTGAAATATTTTTTCTAACAAGCATTTGTGGGACAGAGGTTTCATTTCTGCATTCAAAGTCAAACGTAACTTTCCTTAATTTATCCCTTAAATGACCTCAGTAGTGGTCAGAAACCAATTTTCTGCCTAGTAAATCCTAATGGAGTCATTAATTTTGCCCAGTAATGCACACATTTCCATACTGCATGCAGCAGATTAAAGTTTTCTGACCCTAGGCAGGTTTTCTCTATTAAAGAGAGTCTTATTACAAAATCTTTTTATGATTTCCAGCAGTGCAGATATACCTCTTCTATCCTGCAGATTCAAGTTAATTCTGCTTAAAATAGCTTAGGTATTAGAACATTTACATGGGTATGACTGACACGTTTCAGTTTCTAATGCTGCACAATAGTAAACCTCTTTCTGGAGTCAGCATGTCTCTGAGCACTATATAAAAATGTGAACATGCTGATCTCTAGATTTTTATTTTAAATGCTATTTTAACACTAAGTAGAAGAGGGAAGGGCACTTCAGAGCCACTGAACAAGATGGCCAGCTGATTGATGCCGCTCATAGCTCTTTTATCAATCAATATCCATGCAAATTACCTACAGAAATTAGTAAAGTATTACTGGCACTTTAAAAAACATTTTTTTTTATTTTTTAAATAAATTGCAGCAGTCAATGAGTCTGACTCTAAGACTGACTCTGTACACTATCTGTAAGTTGACTACCATCGGTGGCTTGCAGGGACTTGAGGATCTCGCAGAGATCAACGCCATGTTGCAGATAATTCTAAAAGAAATGCCGATGGTAAAAAAAAAATGACAGCAAATGTCCAAGAACCAGTGGATTCTCTCCTCAGTCATATCAAGGATACTGATGGGTAGTCAGGCAGAACTGAGACAAAGATGGACTACAGGAATGACATCATAAGAGAGCAAAGGAGATAAATTGATAGACTGTGGGAAAAACCTGATGACTTGGACAATCACAGTAGAAGAAAAATGTACAGTTTGTCACTCGATGAGGCCATTGTGTATTGCTAACATATACATTCCAGTTAGCACAGCAGGGGGAATAAATTTTCCAAAAATGAAATGAAGTAAACATTGTTACTAGGTTGGGTAATCAAATTAAATGGTTTAACTGGAGGTGTAACACAGAACAACCAGCAAAACAACATTTAAAATGTATAACAATAACATAAAACAGCATATTTGGTGGAAATGGGTGGGGGGGTGCTGGTGGTAGCTGAGGGGGCAGAACACCTTTAGCCTTCTTCCAGTGACACATCATCCGTGAAGCAGCCCTCACAGTCTTCAAGACTGGAGTCATCACCAGGTGGAAATTTGGTCATCATTGCTGCTTCATCTACCTCCCTGTTAATAGAGGCCTTACCAGTGTGGACGTCTTCATTGTCATCATTGTCTCTGAGACACAGTTCTTGTGGCAACACCATTGAAATAACTGTGTTATGTGGAATGTGAGCCTCATTCATTTTTATTAACGTTAGGACAGAAACACTCTTTGGTGACCGATTTGTCCTCCGGTCATACAGAATGGCTCCAGCAGAATTGAACACCCATTCCACACTGACACTGGATGGTGGGCAGCTAAGGTATTTAAAAGCGTCAGATGCCAGTGCAGACCAATCACTCACTTTGCTGTTCCAGTACACCAATGGCTCATCAGTGATGCCAAGATGCTAGGTGTCTCCCATGTAGGCATCCACCATATGTGGTGCTGCCCTGAGTCCTGCTGCCTCATCAGGCTCCTCCTCCTTGTCTTCAATTTCTTCCATGCCCACCTGGTACAGAGCATCCCAAATGGTATTACTTGCTGAGTTTGCTGCAACTTTGACATTTTCTCAGATTTGGTGGCCTGTGATGAGCTGCTGGTGGTGGTGGTGGTAGCAACACCTATTATATGTACCCTTTGTATATCTGCATCTTTCATCTATGCACCATGTACCCATCTGACAAGGTAACTGGTCAGTTTGTCCACTCGCACACAACCCCCTTCAATCATGGCAGGCAAGCCATGTTCGTACTGTGGATCTGGCATGGTAACAATAGCAAACTCATTACACTGCATAATGCCAGAGATATGTGTATTGCTGCCCGGTATATGGAGCATGTGACCCATTACATGAACAGCACTGTGATCATCACTTGCCTCCGTCTAGTGATGGACATTAACCAGTGTCTGCCTCAGCACACATATATGGGATATTGACTGACTTATACAGGCAGTGTCCCCACTTACAGCCTGTGTTCCATGCTCAAATGGATGCAGAATGCATATTATGCTATCCATTTGTCACCACTGCTCCATTGTTAGAGTGATGGACACTTCAGCACTGTCCTAGGTGGTGTGCAGCAGTAGGTAATCTGAAACTTCCTTATACTGCTCATACAGCTGGTCCAGCATGTACAGTGTGGAGTTCCACCTGGTAACAACATTGAGCTTCATACGGTGCCGAGGCAGATGGGTAGTGCGCTGCAGCTTACACAGATGGTCACGGGCCTTTGCAGAATGGGCTAAGTGCACAAAGATGCATCTGGCAACAGACACAGTTTCCTTTATTTCATCGTGGTCTAGAAATTGCTGCACGACTAGATTAAGGCAGTGTGCCAGGCAGGGCACTCGGAAAAAAAACACCATCAGTAATGCACTTAACCACATTGGAGCCATTGCCACTGGCAATAAACCCTGCTGTGACTGAGTGTGCTTTTAGCCACTCATCAATCTGATTTAGTAGCACATTCAGCATTTTCTCACCAGTGTGAGACCCCATAACACTTTGCATAGCTATGGTGGCATTCTGATGAATACCAGGTGTGTTACTACCGCCACAGTTTTGCTTTACACAGCTTTTGCTAGGCCCCAAATTAACAACCACCCCATGTACCTGTGCCCAGTGTGCTGTTATGCACAGATATGATCTGCCCACTGTTTGTCCACTTGTCCACATATCCATGCTAAGGTGGATATATTTGGAAGCAGAATGCTTTCATGGCATGTAGGATGGACTGTGAAACTCCGCTGTACAGTTTGGGCATGACATGTTTTGAGAAATATATTTGTGATGGCACCTACCATTTGGGACAGGCACAGGCCATCACATGGAGGAATCCTGGATCCTTCACAAAGGGGAAGGGCAACAGGTCAATGGTAAGCATTTCATCAGTGGCTGCATTCAGCTCATGGGCAGCAGCAGCATGATTCGGGGTGTACTTTGAGTGCCACTCAAACACACTCTTCAACGTGGGAAGCATCTTGGGAGAGGGTCAACAAAAATGCTTTACTTGTGCCACCAATGTTGTTCTTGCTGGGGTACCAGGTAAATCTTGGGGCCTGGGAAGCGCTGCATGTATGAAACTGGTTATTTTGGTGAATTTGGTGCCTGGTGATGTACTTTTATAACTCAAGGGAGTGGCATCTCCACTGCTATGATGCCTACTGCTTGAGAAGGAAAAAGGATTCCTCACACTCCTCCTCCACCGACCCACTCAGCCCTCCCTCCTCCTGTTCTATTGCACTGCTGTCACTAACAATAAGCTTGACAAGGGAAGTCCCACCAACAGCTCTGGTATCTTTCTGGTGTTGGTGCCAGCACAATGGGAGCTTGTTTTTCAAGTGGGCATGCTGGCCACTGGTGCCTATGTGGCTGCCCTTTTTTCCACAACTTATTCATAAAAAGAAACAGCTCATATTGAAGCCACCATGGTTGTTCACATTTCAGGATTTTTCCTTAGAACTGGCTTGAACATGCAAAGACTATTATGGGGTCAAGAGATAGCTTCCTAATAATGAGTTAAAATGTTACCTAAAGTACCCAGCCCTCCTCTGTTTGTTGTAGAATGGCATATTGCATACCTTCAAGAAACTAGCAGAGGCTAAAGATGTTATCTTATATTCATGGCCACTCCGCAAAACCCCGGCCACACTCCTTTGCTCTTGGCACCCCTCAGCTGAAACCAATTGTCTGTCCATGAATCTTTGGCTCTGCACCTGATGCAGAAAATGAAACCAGATAATCAGACTGAAAGTATCTTAAACAACGATGTTCTCACACAAAGAATGAGGCCCAGAAACTCCAATGAGGTACCACCAGCATATCACCTAGATTGCACGACAGGAGTCACAGCCATAGATCTAGGGCATCTACATCAGCCTCAGCATCACTGATGATCATCAGATCTCTAGTGAAACAGTGGCCTTGCCACTCTGACAGACTTGCTGACATCAGTACCTACCTAGGGCTCCCAATGACACCAATAAGAGAACTGCAAAATGAAGATCCAGGGCAGGACACAATCTCCCTTCAACCAAGCTGGGCTTCTGTTATGGCATAGACCCTGAGCAAGGACCTCAAGGACAAAGCTCTGGTGCCAGCCATGTCAGTTGCATCATCCAGAAACTTCGGTCCAACCTCTGGTGCCAGAGTAAACTCAAAGTATTCACTCTCTATTTTTTTTCTTTTCTCTATATAGCAAAATGAACAGCTACCAAAGTAAACCATGAGGCAATCTTTATGTATACATGTGATTTAGTTTTTGTCTAGTATAAAAAAGAAAAGTTACATACTCACTGTGAGAGTAGATCTTCAACAGAATCTCTTTCATCAGGCCATGCCTATAGCATTATAGCTGCCAGGCTCTAGAACCACATGGAAACTTTTGCAAGCAGTCCACCAGAAGCCATGACAGCATTCTACATCTCCCTTCCCTATATAAGAGTGGATGGCCCCATCCCTCCTCAGTTCCCCACCGGAGCTCATGCTTGCAGGATCTCTCCCCAGAAAACCAGGAGAAAATGCATGGCTGTGCCGAACAAGAGAGGCAGAATACTCAGCATGAAGACATCTGATATTCCTTCATGGAAAAAGAGACAGCATGCATAATGCTGTCAAACCCTTGAACATCTGTTCAGGGAATCAAATGATAAGGTATGACTCTGCCAAACAAGGGAAGCAGGGAAACCCAGGATGCACACATCTGGTAAACCTTCCTAGAGAAGGAGTTAGCATGTACAATACTGTTAACCACTGGGGCCTCTCTGCAGGGAACCAGGTGGGAGAGCATGGTTTTGGCCAACAAAGGCTACAAAAACCCAACTTGGAGAAATCTGATGGACTTTCATACAGAAAGGAGAAAGCATATACCAAACTGTAAATCTCTAGGGGGATGGAGGGTGGGTCAACATGGCCTGATGACAGAGATTCTCTCAAAGATATACTGTTCTGGTAAGTACACAACTGTTCTATCTTATTCGAGGACATCTCTTTCATTAGGCCACAATCATGGGAAGAGTACCAAGCAGTTCTGATCATTGAAAGTCTGGGTGGTTGGAGGGCTATAGGCCTATGAAAGAAGGCCTTGAAGACTGGCCAAGCTCAAGCCTTTTCTTTTTCAGAAGGCAACGTTCAGACTAAATTTCTAGTGAAAGTGTGGTCAGTAAATCACCCTTATTTGCACATGTCCCCATAGCAGATACAGAATGAAACATGCACTAGAGATGGCATGTCACTAGTTACATGGGCACTGACAATGCAGGATGTTTCTCACCATGCCATTTGTAATTAAAATTAACACAGATGACCAACCCTCTGGGCAGGCACTGTCATGGCTAAGGGTCTTATTTTCCAGAAAAATGCTGAAAGCCAAGCTGTTAGGACTCCTTGGAGGCAGTTATGCAGCATGAAGAAAATCTGAATATTCTAGGCATTAATAGGAAAAAAACTCAGGGTGAGTACACAAAGACTCACAGTTTTGTGCAGCAGGCAAACAAGAAGGCTACTATGTCAGCCTGAAGCTGTGACATCGTTCGAATAGAAGGAATGGCAGTAAAAAAAAAGGAGCTCTCTTTCCAAGAAAGGATCATACTCCCCAGACACTGCCAGCTCAGAGAGCCAAGGTAATGTTTTTTGCAATGCAGGCCACTAGTCACCACTGGCTCCAAAGAGAGCTAAGGTAAATGTCTCCAGTTCAAGTCTCCAGTTAGGACTGTATTATAAATAAGAACAAAGGCTAAGATCAAGGGCTTCCGCTAGATGTATGGGCCCCTGTCAAATGGGCTACCATATAACCTGCAATAGGCACATGGAAAGTTGGAGCAACAGCCCAAGTGCACTGTAGGAGTCTGCCTTTGAGAAAAATAGTGAATACTGTGGACTGGGTTTACTGTACAACAACAGCAACCTAAATGGGTCTGGTGGAAAGCTTTCCCAGTTGCCTCCCTGAGAGTGACCACTTGACAGAAGACTTCAAGTCTATCCATGGCTATGCTCTTGAGAGCCAGGCAGAACCATAACTCCAGATAGGATACTGATGGGCCATAGCAGTGCCATCTCGTGATACTGGGCCTTAACAGGAGAGCAGGAGAGTAGGTCCACAGCCAGTTTTACCAGTCTGCAGAATGGGTATGTGCAGCTCCATGAGGAACAGGGAATGCCTGAGCTACCCCCGCCAATGGGAGCATAAGGGGCACTTTCTGCATGAAATAAAAAGAAGAAAGGCATGTAGGCACTTCCCTTACTAATAAAGGGAAAATGTGCCATACCAGGATGAACTCTAAGTTTTGGACTGAGTGAATAAAAATCCATCACTACTTTTCCTTTTTTTGCAGTAAGAGGTGATACCAAAAAAAAAAGGAATCAATCCTGTACTGTCCCGTCTGCCACTATAAGTGTCACCAAGGTCCTGCCCTGCTTACTGGACCATGATATGCCTAACTTGTTTCTGGTTAGGCATGTGACATCTTTTGGAATGACGCTTATCATTGGGTCTATATTGCCAAGTATAGGCCAACTTCAGATTCTCATTTTTTTCTTTCATAAAGGAAAAAAGGAGGGCCCTCTCCCAATTGATACTGCCCATCTGGATCCACAGAGGATTGATGATATCTGCAGGTAGAGGCTGGGAAGGGAGGATGTTGAAGGTTCCCTCACATGTACCAGGATGCTAATCTCCTTTGCTGTTTAAAAGGGTTGGTGCAGAAAGGGATGTGAGAGTGTGCTACTCCAGAACTTCGATATGTATAGTGCTCAAGGCCACTAGGGATCACCTAAAATGCCTTAGATGTGTTTAGCCCAGTCCTGAATATCAGGACAGTGGCCATTATGAGAAGATCTAGAGACCTGCGAGATGGATTTCCTAGGGCTATGTTATCAGACTGTCAGTCTATTCAGTTAGAGGAAGGTTAAGTTTGAATAAGGTCCCAGACTGCCTCCATATCTTGCAAATACTGCCAAAAGTTGATAAGGCTGGAAGCATATTGGCTGAAATGTCTAGAACATGGAATACATAGCTGTTGTATGCAGGAGTATATATGGAGTGAGCTGACGCTGTCAAGTAGTGGTGGAAACCTGTAACATTTGGCAATAATAAGGCCAGGGGAACTCCCTGAATTGATGATGTAGTCTCTTGAGAAAAAAATTGTGACCTTAAAGCATACCTCTTACCTATCCCCGAGAAAGAGGCAATTTCCTATACACAGCTATGCGAGCAGGGCTCACAAGCTGACTATTCTGGACTTTCTGTGGTTGAAAAGAATGGTCCAGGCTCCAGGATCTGAGGTAGGCCTCAGACCTGCTGTTCCTTTTGAGGACTAGGATGTGCCTCAAAACCACTCCCTATGTTCCTATAGTCCCATGTTCCCAAGGAACAGGGTCACCAAACCTAAAGTCTTTCAGATACACTGTCAGATGTTCTGTGAGGTAATGAGGAAGATTGTGGTGGATGGTCTGGAGACTGTACAGAAATATCCAGAGCATGTCCTCATATTAGCATTGGTAGGGCCTAGGCCTCTGGTGTCACCACCCTGTCCTATATCTGTCCAGTGACCACCCTTGTGAACAGTAGTGCTGGAATCAGCAACAGTGAATCTGGTAGAACTAGGCATTGCAACTGCTGTCCTTCCTTTTGTATGGTTAGAAACTCAAGGTATGGGCGGCTGGGTGAGTCAGGGGGTGGGCAGGTGCCCTACTACTGGCCTGAAGGAGGTCATCTGGCAGTGGAACAATCACGAACACTGGTCTGACAAGCAGATGTCCTCTAAATGCATCTAAAATGGATATGATAGAGTAAGGAAAAGGGTTCAAGGCTCTACTTAAGGCCTACAGGCTAGAAGGATGGCATGTAACCCATGTCACTCCTTCCCTATCCCTTTAAGGGGGTGAAAGCATGGAGAGGAGTATTTTGCCTGTTAATGACAAAGCCAGTCACCCTGAATTATTTGTGTCCCTTAAGACATGAGCCAGGGACAGGTGCCCTGGTAACATTTACGGTGTCATAGACCTTATGCGGGAATCTTCCCTGCATCAGCTGCAACTAATTGTGTCCGTGAGGAGCCCCTGTCTAGGTACAGCTATTAGGGGAGCTGGGCCAGCTGCATCAGCTGTCCTAAGGGCAGAATAGCCTGTGGTTTACTATCCTCAGGCCCAGATATGACTGTTGCCCTGAACCTCCAGGCACATATGTGTAGGGTCAAAATATGGCCTGGAGCACCTGTGATGACCCCCAGAATGGCTGCCACAGATCTTCAGCCTGCCCTTTCAAGAATAGCAGAAAGGGTGGGTGGCCTATAACAGACAGTGAGGGTGGCATCCTCTCCTGTAAAACAGAGGGAAGGGAGAATGATAGGTGGGAGGCTATCCCCTGAAATGCCCTTTCCCTATAAGGCAAGCTCCCTAGCAGTTGTTGATTGTTGCAGTGTTATTTTCAAAGACAGGACCTTAGAGAGAACCCTGATCATATTAGTGCAGGGGGCACTGTCACAGTCTTCCTCCTGGATGGCATTTCTGGACATCATCAACATGGTGAACAGAGTGAAAGAAATGAGCCTGCAGGGGGCAACTGACACTTGAGAAAGGGCAGATGCTAAGCCCCCTGAAAATGTCATCACAAAGTTGTATGCTAGGTACCTCATGGAGGGAGTCTGTGTTATGGGAGGAAGAGGTAACAAGGCATCCTAACATATCCATAGTGGGCTAGTGGATCACCTTGATGTCAGTATCTGTATTGTCGACAAAAATGCTGGAGTGTGTTGACGGGGGGGGTGACTGAGGTACCACCGTCGACTATATATGCATAGTAACATTGATGCAGAATGCAGCAGTGTCACTGGCAATGTAAAAGTCTTGGTAGTAATGCATGTTGGCAGGGGAATTCAAGGGCACCACTACTGATGCTGCTAACTGGCATCAATAGGTCAATGGGGAGGCACAGACACCACCGTGGATGTGTGAGGTTAAAAGCTGAAGCAGAACAGTTGATGGGAAAGGCAGAGGCATCATCATTAATGTTGCTCTATAACTGAGGTATAGTCAACAGGAGAGGCAAAGGTGTCACTGTCTACATCGCTGTATGAAGAAGGGACCCTCTCATACCCAGACCATTACAACCCACTTGGCGTTCAGGATGGGGGGGAGGGATCTGCCTTCTCCTGCCTTAGTCCTAGGGCTGGTGCTTGTTATTCCTACAGTCTGAAGAAACTGGCAGGCTGGTTAGCGTGAGAAAGGTTGCCATTTGCCCCGAGGATAAGTTTCTCTCTCCATTTGCAGATACGTGCATCTGGCTCTTTTGACAATATGCCAGAGATGAAAAGGCATTTTTATTACTGAAAAGGAGAAAAAACAGTGACTGAAGCAATGACATTTCTGTAGCTGTCCAACAAGTATTGATTGATGGCGGGAAAAGAACTGAGGAGGGATGGGGCTGCCCATGCATATATAGGAAGGTCGACATAGGAAGTTGTTGTGGGTGGCTCCTGGTGGACTGCTTGCCATATGTTTCCATATGGTCCTAGAGCCTGGCGTCTATAATCTACAAGTATGGCATGATCAAAGAGATATTCTCAAAGAATATCAGGTCTTTCCACCACTATACCCTGTGATAGTGAGGAGGTCTGTTAATGCAGGGGTCTATACAGAACAGGTGCTCAGAGTCTATTTTTTAAAGCAGCAGTGCAATGAAATTGGGCAAAAAATGTAACCCTACCTTTTTCACTATAAAAGATTCCAGGCATCTTCCAGTTTTATTTGGTAGTAAAATGTTCTAGTTCCACCACCAATATTTAAGTATTTTATAAATGTTTTAACTGAGTTTTTTTTCTTAAAAAAAAAAAAAGATGGCCACCACATTTTACATAGAAATAGTATTGTAGACCTGGCAGGGTTAGGATCAATAAAAGAAAAAAGACTCATGGGCCCAGATATTCAAAAGGGATGCGCATGGCGCAACAGTGTTGCACCATGCGCAACCCACTGATGTGCTATGGTGCGATATTCAAACGTGGATTGTGCCTGCCACAAATCCTGATGCGCTGGAGTGCATCAGTAATGTATGTGGTGCAGGTAGGGTGACCATGCCCATGCATACTCTGCACATCCCGATATTCAGCCCAGGATGTGCTGAGTCCATGCATGCACAACCCCTACTTGCGCCGCACACAGTTTAGCCAAAAAAAACGAACAACGGCTGGCCACACACAGGTGAGCTGCCATATTGCAGGGCACAACACGGCAGCTGCCACCTGTGGGTGGTCACCCGAGCTCCGGCTGCACCTGGCGGCACCCTCCCATGCCTGATAATGGGCATATGTAGAAAAATGATCCTCCAAACTCCCTGGTGGTCCAGTGGACCACTTGCAGCCTGATCACAGGCTGCAGTTAAAATAAAATAGCGTCCTATATCCCTGGTGGTCCAGTGGACTGCTGTCAGCCCGATCGTAGGCATTTGTAAAATAAAATAGCGTCCTATATCCCTGGTGGTCCAGTGAACTGCTGTCAGTCTGATCACAGGCATTTGTAGAATAAAATAGCATCCTATATCCCTGGTGGTCCAGTGGACCGCCGTCAGCCCGATTGTAGGCTTAAGTATAAATAAATTAAAGTCAAATATCCCTGGTGGTCCAGTGGACTGCTCGCAGCCCAATTGTGGGCATTTGTATTAAAAAATGACATCCAATATCCCTGGTGGTCCAGCGGTACCCTCCTCCCAACCCCCACTGAGCCCCTCCGCCCTGCTCCCCCCCGTCAGCAGTGGGCGGCAGCACCCACCCGCCTGCTGCCCGCTGCCGCTGACTGACTCCGTGGTAGGGCTGTACCCAATGGTCCACAGCGTGAGCCAATGGGTGTGCAGCCCGTACCCTACACATTTCAGATATGTGAATGGATCCATTCACATATCTGAATAGTATAATAGTATAACGAGCTGCGCCCATTGGCTCACGGTGTAGACCAATGGGTGTACAGCCTTCCTATGGTGTCAGTCGGTGGGTGGCGGGGCAGCAGGCGGGTGGGGTGCTGCCGTCCGTCGCTGACCGGGGGGAGCGGGGTGGTGGGACTCAGTGGGCAGGTGCGGAAGGGGGTACCGCTGGACCACCAGGGATATTGGACGTTATTTGTTTTTAATACAAATGCCCATGATCGAGCTGCGAGCGGTCCACTGGACCACCAGGGATATAGGAGGCTATTTTATTCATACTTAAGTCCCTGATCGGCTGACAACGGTCCACTGGACCACTAGGGTTACAGGACGCTATTTTATTTTACAAATGTCCGTGATCAGGCTGACAGTGGTCCACTGGACCACCAGGGTTATAGAATGCTATTTTATTTTACAAATGTCTGCGATCGGGCTGACAGCAGTCCACTGGACCACAGGGATATAGGATGCTATTTTATTTTACAAATGCCTGCAATTGGGCTGACAGCGGTCCACTGGACCACCAGGGATATAGGACACAATTTTATTTTACAAATGCCCATGATCGGGCTATGGGACACATTGCCGTGCTGTGCAGGGCGTGTCAGTCACCGACGGCTGCTGCCTAGCAGGGCGCCAGGTGCAAGTCATTAGGGATTGGTGCACCTGCATGTAAATGGGGCCATAATGACATGCAAATGGCCCCATTTGCACCTTACATACATTATGTCCCCATTTGCATGTGCACTTTTGAATATCGCAGTTGCTGCGCATACTGCAACAGAACTTGCGCTAGTGCATCCCCCTGCTCCACTCTGGCCACTTGCGCTGGCACAGTGCCACTGCACCATGCACACTGCGGGTGGCCAGGGTGCGATATTTAATGATGCTGTGCCATGGCGCAGCTCCGTTGAATATCGCCCAGTCAACGCCCCTGCGTATCCAAGTTGTGCTGCACCCAGGCTTGCGCCACAGCCTGGCGCAGTTTGAATATCCAGGCCATGGTGTGCAGCAGAGGAGATACCTGGAGAAGTACATTTGACTGGAATGCTAATATTTTTCTTAAGTGTAGCTGAAACTAGCTTTTTAAGAAAAATATTTTTAATAGCACTGCCACATTAAAACAGCTAATTTATGGTATCTGGTGGGGAAAACTCCAGCCTGGGGGGTTGGCAGAGAGAGTGTTTGCAGCTGTGTGTTCATTTTTATTGGATGGCAAGCCAGTATTCCATTCCTTCACCTCCTCTCCAGCAGGATTCTGTTTTTTTTTTATCAGATTAGCCCTGCTCATCCCTGGGAGTCCAGAGCAGCCTAGAAGGCCCTTGGGCCAACTGTAACAGTTATGACAGTACCTATCCCCAGAAACCAGCAAGCCACAGTTGTTTTCTTTTTTTTAACTATGCTGACCCCCCCAATACACACAAAGATGAAAACTTGTAAGTACGCCCTTCCTATACCAAGGGAAATTTGGTCTTGCACAAGGGAAACTATGCCTTATCTAAGACTAAAACAAGGAAATAAAGTAAATAGAATGAAAGACTAAAATTAACACGCATTTGTTAATGCCGAATGTTGGCTTGCAGGCATTGGCATTGGTAGTGCAGGAGTTAGAGAGATGCATAATAGGAATGGAAGTGAAGTATTGAGCTGACATCAACCCCATCCCTACCCTGCAGAGATTACAGGCATTGAGGGTGTGCCTTTGGATCATCATCCGTAATGCTCATGCCATTTCACCTCATATTACCCTGCAGACACTGACAGGTGTTGCGGTGTGCCTTGGGGTCTTTGGGCCTTACACTCATCCCATACCATAAGGAAATAAGTTGAGATGGGTGCAGTATAGGAGAATGGGGTGCACTTTGGGGCCAAAGATTCCAAGGCACACCTCAGTTGCTGTCACTGGCTGTGGGAGGGGGTGGAATGGCATAAGCATTACAGCCGACTATCCCAAGTCGCACCCACAATGCCTGTCAGTCTCTAAAGGGTGTGGTATTATGGTTGGAAATCTTTATGCCCCAGGCATTTGTTGGCATTTTCACTCCAAATTTTCAACATGGGCTTTTTGTGACTCCACCTCATGAACAGTGGCACTATCCGTTAGTTACTAGAAATGTTATTTTACATGGCAACTGTGCCATTTGGTGCCACAGAACCACAAAAGTGAAAGCACAATTTGGGCAGGATGTGAAAAATGACAGCTGTACTGTTCATGAGGTGATGTGAAAATATGGCAATATTCAAAATCTGGAGTGAAAATATGAAAAATTGGCGACATTACGAGCATGCGTAGAAACTACGCAATGCACGCCTGTAACACACTCATTTTTTTGTATTTTTTCACCAAATTTTCAACATGGGCATTTTTGGACCTCTCCTTATGAACAGTGGCACTGTGATTTTGTGAATCTGTCCCAAAAGTTGATTTCCCACAGTGACAGCGACATTCTGCGCCTCAGGTGTAAAAACACATTTTGGGCAGCATATGAAAAATGACAGCTATACTGTTCATAAGGAGGTGTGAAAAAATGGCAATGATGAAAATCTGGAGTGAAAATATAAAAACATTGTCGATGTTATGAGCATGCTTAGAAACTGTGCAACGCACTCTCATACTTATGATCATTGTTTAGAATTTTTCACCAAATTTGCAACATGGGCTTTTTGGGACCTCCGCTCAGAACAATGGCGCTGTCATTTTGTTAATCAGTCGAAAGGTGATTCTGCACAGTGACCTCAAAATCACCTTTTAGGGACTAGGTAATGAAATGACAGTGACATCATAATTAAGGAGTCCCAATAACCATGTTGAAAATTTAGTGCCAAAATTCAAAAAAATGACTGAGATATAAACCTAAGTTGACTCCCCCATTATAAAGCTTACCATCTTTTCTTTAGTTTGCAATTGGCCTTTGAAGAGTGCAGACGTATCCTGTGCCACAGAAAATTGCTGCTCCCAACATCCAGAGGTAAGTATGGGGTGAGGGGGGTGCAGGGAGGTGGGTGGACAGAGGGAGGGTGTGGGTTGGAGGAAGGGGACGGGGAGAGCACGACTGACCATTTTCTGTTTTACAGGTTAAATGAAATAAAAAGATTGCAGGGGACTGTTTTTCTGTTTTACAGGGGGAAACAAAAAAACATTTAAGCACACTGGGGTGGGTTCTCAGTGTGCCACAATAGGGGGAGCCACATGTCATTGCCAACACAGGGACTGGGCACCCCATTGTCAGCAAAGAACATAAACGGGTTGGGGGTGGCACAGCCGACACTGGGCATGGGTATTCCAGTGTCAGAAACAATTATTTTGGCACACTGGGGTGGGCTGTTAGGGTGCCACATTAATGGGGGGATACATGCCAACACAGGGATTTGGCACCTCCGATGTTGGCTTTGAGGGACTGTGTGGCCCATGGCAGAAACTGCCATGTTTTGGCACACTAGGGGTGAACCCCAGTGTGCCACATAATGGGGGACACAAAAATGGGATTGGGCACCCCAACGTCAGCCTCGGGAATGTGAGGGGGGCGGCTGGAGTCGTCACCGTGGAAAGCCACACTGTGACTATTTCACTTCTTGAAATGTTTCACCAGGAAACGCACACTGAAACTCCATTGGTAACTCCGGCCATGTGCATTACTGTGCACTGTAATGTGCATGGCTGGAGTCTTGTCATTTGCAGCTGCAATGAGGAAACTGCACCTCATTGGAGTAGCAGATTTCTTTCAACTCCATGGCTTTCTTTGAAACTGCTGTCATTGCCAGCATGCTCACTAACTGGTGGCTGAGGGACACACCCACTGAGGCATTTCCTGCATTCCCCACAACACTGACAGACCTCTGAAAGTGCTACTACTGCAAGTTGTTGCTTGTGCACACGCAAGCCAACATAAAAATGTGGGTACTCTAAACAGAACAGTTTAGAGAGGCACTAGGCTCAGAAGAAGAAATTACATATGGCAGTAACTTTAATCTTGTATAGAATCTTCAAAGACTCAAGTAGCACACACACTGTGTCCCATACCAGAGACAGAATAGCTCTCCAGAGAATTACTGTGGAATGTGGAACTTCATCCCTAGGGGAAGTCAGATTTTCTGGGGAAATGTTGGAGGAGAGCTGGCACATTGTGCATCATCATTTTATTCAAATAAATGAGCACAGTGTAGAAACTCCTTGTTTTAGTGCACCATTTTTATGTTTGCATGCTTGTGCAGCCAACATCTTGCGGCAGTGGGGTTTGGAGGCATGGCCGCTGTTGGGTGAATGCAGGGCATGCATCAGTAGGTGCATTCCTCATTCTCCAATCAGCCTGCATGCCTGTGCTACACCATGCATACATAATGTGGTGAGCACATCTAAGAAAAGGTCCACGTCAATCGGAGCAAAGCTCATCAGATGCAGCGGACCATCTCTGGACGTGCTCCCTGACATTATGGGCATGGCCAAACTGCCGACTTCTGGGGTGTCCAATCCCCCTCTCGGTTTACCCTGCCCCCTATGTATGTGCAGATGGGGGAGCCCACTCCCCAAGAATTACAGATTGGTAAATAGAGACTCACTCACCCACTATATTTCAAGATATCTTTAATTTATTCATATATCTATCATATACAAAAGATATGTGCAAAGTACTATACTATAGTACTATGTAAACATTTCAGAATAACCTTCATCAGTACAGTACCATATCATAGGTGCTCTTATCAAACCCAAAACATTTGTAATGTACTATTAACATTCCATTCGTCTCATTGTACCCAGAAATCAAATAACTTTGTCTTTCTCGATTAAAATTCAAACAAATTTCATATATCTTATTCAAATGTCATATATAATGCCTTCAAATGCTGACATATGTCCATAATAATTATTCCTGCATTCTTATAGACATCTCTTTGCCGCTGAATCTCTCGTTAAGCCCACTCCCTGTCAGCGTAAAGCACCCCCCATTTGTTAAATGCTGAGGGGGTGCCCAATCCCCCTCGGCTCTTACCCTCTCACTTTCCTTGTGTGCCAATGGGAAGCTCACTCCCCATCGGCATTAAAAAAAACCCATTGTTAAATACTGAAATTTTAACCTCCTCGGCTTTGCCTACCTGCTTTCTTTGTGTGCAAATAGGGCACCCAACCTCATCGGCAAATTCTACTCCCCTGTGTTGTGTGTCATGAGGGTGCCTAACCCCTGTCAGGCCACAGAACCCTCAAACAGTTAGGTGGCACGCTGGGAGCCCAAACTCAGCATGTCAAATCCCCTAAAAAACTGTCTACAATGTTTATTTTATTTTTTTAACCTTTAAAATGAAAACTGTCCCTCATAGTCTCCTGCCCCCCACCACACCCACCCTCTGTGCAACCTGTCTCCCCACACCCCATACTTACCTATGGAGTCAAGTGGCGATTTTCCAGTGGACTGGGAACACATCTGCACTCTTCAAAGCTGACCGTGAACTGAAGAAATGCCGGTAAGCTGCATAATGGAATAAATAGGGTTTTTTTTCAACTTTGGTACATATCTGACATTTTTGGGAATTTTGGCACCAAATTTTCAACATGGGGTTTTTGGGACCTCTCCTCATGAATTATGTCACTGTCATAGCATTATTCAGTCCCGAAAAGTGATTTCACAGTCACTGTGCAGAATCACCCTTCGAGACTGAATAACTAAATGACAGTGCCACTGTTCATGAGGGGGACTCTCAAAAGCCTATGTTGCAAATTTAATTAGAGCATCAAAAAATGACTTTATTTCTGGTACATTGCTTGGTTACTTTCACGCTTTTCGTGAGTTAGTGAATTCACAATATTTTCATGCCAGATTATCAACAATGGCACTTTACCACACCTTCTTGTGAACCGTGCAGCTGTCAGCTGAAATGTGTTTTTGCACTTCTGGTGCAGAATAGCACAGTTGCTGATGGTTATCAGTGTTCGGGACACATGAAAATGACAGTGATACTGTCCATGAGCAGAGGTCCTAAAATGCCTGTATTGAAAATTTGGTGACAATACTCCATAAAATGACTGTGTTACGAGCGTGCGTTGCACAGCCTACACAAACGCTCATAATTTCACGAACTTATAATAGTTTCACTTCAGATTTTCAGCAGTGTCATTGTTCTGCACCTCCTAATGAACAGTACAGCTGTCATTTTTCACATCCAGACCAAAATCTGTTTTTGCAGTTCCGGCTCAGAATAGCACTGTCACTGTGGATAGTCTTTGTTCGAAACACATTATTAAAATGACAGTGACACTGTTCATTAGCAGATGTCCTAAAATGCCTATGTTGAAAATTTGGGGATGAAAGTCAATAAAATGAGTGTTTTACAAGCGTGCATTGTGCAGTTTGCACGCATGCTTGAGACTTGGTGAGTTTGTAATAGTTTCACTCCAGCTGTTTGTCATTGACATTTTTCTACATCTCCTTCTGAACAGTATAGTTGGCTGAAATGTGTTTTTGCATGTCCAGTGCAGAATTGCACAGCTGCTGTGCGAAATCAGTTTTCGGGACAGCTTGAGGAAATGACAGGTACACTGTTTATGAGCAGAGGTCCAATATACCTATGTTGAAAATTTGGTGCCGAAATCCATAAAATGGCTGTGTTGCAAGTGTGCATTGCGCAGTTTCCATGCACCCTTGTAACTTCATAAATCTGCAATATTTTCATGCCACATTTTCACCACTGGCATTTGTGCACACCTCCTTGTCAACAGCCCAGCTGCCATTTCTCAGAGCCTTCCCAAAACGCGTTTCCGTAGCTGTGGTGCACAATGGCATGCTCGCTGTGGAAAATCACCTTTTGGGACACATTCACAATATCACAGTGCTGTGGGTCTCTAGCTCCGCCACTGCAACTGCAACTGCCAATGCTAGCATGACAACATTTGGCATTGACAAATGCTTGTTTCTATTGGGCACTTCATTTCCCCATGAGCATAGGGAGAATACTGTCACTCCATTTTCTTCAATGTACTTACCAAATCAGTAGTGGATGAGATCGCCTACTCTGGGAGTTAGTTCCACATGTTCGCCACTCATTCTGTGAAGCAGCTATACCTGATATGTTCTTGATTTTTTCTCCTTTCAGTGACACTGTGTGCCTGTTCATTTATCCTTGGATATTCTGAAGAACTGTGTTTAATCTGATGGTATTTCAATACAGTGATCATGTCTCCCCTGATTTTTATTTTTTTCTAAGAGAAGAGTCCTAACCAATTGGTCCACATGATAGCATATATTCTTTAAGCCCATGACCACCTCTGCTGCTGTCCTTCAGATTTTTTGATCATGTCAACATCTTCTGTCATATATGGGGCCAGAACTGGACACTGAACTTGAGATGGGGCCTTACCAATGATTAGAAAAAGGGCAATTATAAAATCTCTGGATTTGTTTACAAAGTCTATGTTATTGCTTGCCAGGATTCTGTTTGCTTTGTTACCTGTCACCCCACACTGCTGGGTGTAGAGTACTGTTGATTTCTGTCCTCATGTCTTTTTCATGTTGGTTTTTGGCACTCTCAAATCTACAAGATATTTTTGCCTTGAAATTCTTCTTTAAAAAAATATGGATTTACCCAAGATGGCCCAACTAAGATGTTACATCTCATTTCCAATGTGACCCTGCTTTTACCCATGTATGGAGCTATGTCAACTGGAGCACTGCGAGGTTAAGTGATTGCATAAAGTAAAACAGTGAGTATTTGACTCTAGTGGGGTTTTGACCTGTGATCTCCCAATTCTTAATCTGGTGCTGTACCTGCCAGACCACACTGCCTCTGTCCAATATAGTAATTTAAGGTTTAATGGTACTCCAGGTTAATCAGGTCTGTCTCCATTGCTTCATAAGCAGGGATGAACCAGCATATTGTTAAACATATACCAATTCATAGAGATTCTATACCCACTCTTCTACAGAGCATACCCTGTGATTCCTTTGGTAAATTTGTCTAGGCTTACCAAAAAGGTCAGTACTGACTTCATATCCATAGTCTCTCCTGGTAGAGTGTTACATAGATTTACAATCCTCTTTAAGAAGAAGCGGCTCCTAATGTAACCTGTCAAGTTAGCAACTTTAAGCTTAAGGGCATGGCCCTGTATCCTGCTGAAAGACACAGTATCAATATCTAGTGTTTTTCTTAGTATGCATACACTTTGTAAACAGGTGCTTCTAATTTCTGCCCTATTTCTCTTGCCAGTTCTTCTAGTTGCATTTCTGTTGCTGCCTGTCTCATTGCTCACCTTGGAACTATTTCCATGTTTGTTTATTTTCCTCAATCATTGGCTTCAATAGCCTTCCTCAGTGTCCCTCCCCTGATTGTTTAAAGTCTTCCCAATTATTGTGTTGATCCAGTTCCTTAGAATTTTCTCTCCTTGGAAGTTTAGATGTAGTCTGTCTTTTAAGAATTGATCTTCTCTTTTATCAACTGTCCAGTTTTTATGAAACACAAATCCCATATCCCTTTGCAAGGATGCATCTGGAAGACATTTCTTTCTCTGTCATTGCCCCTAGGATATGCAACTCTATACTGTCTGACCTATGCTTGTGCCAGACTGTTACCTCCTTCAAAAATGGATACCGAAGTCATCACCTTAAGTCTTCTGTATGCTCCTGTGTCTAGCTTACTCATTTTGAATTGCTTGTCTTTTGTTATGTATTTAAGTTCCTAACTTTTGTTGCCCTTTTGCTGTTAGGGTTTGCCTTACAGTGTATCTTGATAATTTATTTACTTTTGACAGGTTTCTGGAACAAGTGTTTGGCCAATATCTCCAGCATCTTGTAATCTTTTCAATATGCTGCTTACCTATGTCTATGCTATGTAAATTTATTCAATACTTCATCCATGTAATATACCTTTATAATAACCGGTCAGCAATTTCTCTCAATGTACTGACCAGGTTGATATTTTCCATAACAACCGGCTGGTTGTTATGACATTCATGAGCCATGCCAGTCAAACTATGCTTCTGCCTCATTGGCCAGCATTCTGTGTGTGGGAGGGCCAAACAGTCTCACAAACTGCTGGAGAAAAATTGCTGGCCCGTTATTATAAAAAATAAAAGATGGGGAGGGTGTTTCATATGAGAATTTAATGCACACCCTCATTGTGGGATGCTTTGATATACCCCTCAGGCTTCTCCCTTGGGGTTTATGTAGCATCCCACAACTCAGGTGTGCATTAAATTCTCATATCAAACCCTCCCTCATCCATTATTCTCTATATTGTATTGTGCCTATTGTTTATTGACTCTGACCCCCTGTAATGTCCCAGGTTGTGCCTGAAAACAGGCATTTAATTATCTAGTGCACCAACCCAGATAACAAAAACTAAAGAAATAACCATCATAGGGTCCAATCATTTATTTTTTGAAGCATAGGTTTCTGTCTCTCTTTTTCAAAGTGGATTGGTGGTATCTCAGGGAAGATTTCTTCACTTTTTAGATTTTTATGTGAATTTGGAGCTGGTGAAAGGTGCCAGACTAATGGCACTGAAAACTAAAAGTACAGCACAGGCAATCACAGTGCAAGTGGCTTCCCAACACTGCCCCACCAATGTGCCTCAACCCTGTCATGGAGGGACCACCAATCAGTTAAGAGAGTAGTTCAGACTCCATACCCATTCAGTCCTTGGCCAGTCATGTGAGACTTCCAACAATGTTGCCAATTAAGGCTAATTGAGATGTTGGCTTTGGAATGTGAACATATGCCCACAAGGAACTGGACTGAGATTGCCACAACTCATTCCTTAAAGGCTTCAGAACAGTCCTTGGGTAATCATGACTTTTGGCCACTACAGACCTGGATTCAGTTTGAACCAAAGACCTAGAGGTGAAAGCCTCCTTAACCTGCTACCAATCCACTAAGCCAACCAGTTCCCATATCTCTTTTCTATTTGTAGTCTTTTTCCCCAGGTCTTCTGTTTTTAAATCTTCATCCCCAGGTTCACAAAATTATTGTTTATTTATCCTCATTTTTGCTATAGAAAGCACTTGCTACAATGTGCACTACTACCAGAGGTATATCTCCCAGGGGTTCCAATAATCTGTTTGTTATCTCAGTTACACGTTTGATTCTTGCTACTGAAAGTAACAGAATCTGTTTTTCTCTGTGTGTCTCTTTGGTAGGGATGGGCCAAATCCTTGCACTCTAAACCAAGCCCCACAGAGAAGCTCAGTTTATGCAAGACACAAACTAAACACTGCTGGCTTGGCTTGGATCTCACCTTGTGTTTTTTTCCTCCTCCAGCCTCCCTGCTTTTACATGCCTGCCATGAGACATGCATGGGAGGCTGAGTAGGAGCTCAGTGATGTCTGTGCACCAGTGTGCGAGCCTGGACTAAACCCTGGCATGCACATGCGTGAAACCGGGGTGTATAGGCTTGTGCATGTTAGCTCGGTGCCATTAGTGGTTTAGCACCAGGCCAGAGACAGGAGGGTGCAGCTCAGTTGCGATGGAGGATGGGCTTTAAATTTGTACAGATGGACTCGGTACATGGCAGTGATTTTGGGAAGAGTATAGATGACTTGTAGGGAGGATAACTGGAGCCAGGAGAACTCCTTGTTGGGAGGAATTTTCAATTTATTAAAAACAAAAAAGACATAAAGAAGTATTCTGGGAGAGCTGGGTGGGTGGTGGGCTGCTGGTGCACGTGGAGCTTCTCTGAGCATAGGACTCACAAGTTCAATCATGCAAGATCAGACCAAAGTCCCAGAACAAAACTTACAAAAATTAAAAAATAAAACAAAACAAAAAACACTGGGAGAACTGTGTGGGTGGTTGTGGTGGCAGATCTTTAGCTCTTCTGCCACCCTGTTGTTTTGCAGCTTTTTGCATACTAAATAAAAAATATCAATCATGAAAGAATCTCAGAAGAACAAAAAAGCAAAGTGTACAATTGTGTGTGAGTTGTGGGGGGATTGTGAATGTGTTTGTGTACTCCTGGGTGGGTGGTGGGCTGGTGTACATGGTGTACCCGTAGACTTCCCCAGGAGCACATGGAGGAGTTAGACTGGTATACCGTTAGAATTGAGACTGAATTTTGTTGCAGTAATTAGGGTGCCACAGCGAGGTTGCCAGTGAAAGGGGCAATCTTGATATTAGATTGCTCCTCACTGATGCTGCCTTTTCCGCCCAAACTGATTGTGCTTCCTCCAGGACATGCCTGTCCCAGAGGTTGTTATCTTCAGTTTGGGGGATGCGAGGGGAGAAGCCCCCTTAAAACAAGATGCTTTCCTGGAAAGGCACTTTGGCGCTACACATCCTGGGTGCCACAATACCTGGTGCCATAATGCCAGGTGGATTATTGCTTTCGCCTATATTGGTGTTGAGAAAATGACTGTCACCCCTATATGGGTGAACTGGTCAGACAAAAACTAACAAAAAGTTGGAAAAAAAAAGAAAAACTCAGAAAAAAAGAAAGGTGGGCTGAGTGGGTAGTTTGGGAAAGGGTGGTGCAGGCCTGTCTCCTTTACTGTCCAGCAGCCGTGTTTTGAACAAAGTGGCTAAGCTGACTCTAACAGTAAGAGAAGGAGAACAGGTAAAACATAATAACAAGAAAACAGTCTGTGTGTGTTGAGGGGATTGTGTGTGTGTACTGCTCAGTGGGGGGCACTGGTGCATGTGATGGTATGCTTCTCCGGTGGGGCTCGGAGGAAAACTTATATTAAAGAAAAATGCAGAAAAAAAGAAAAGGGTGGCTGAGTGGGTGGTTTGGGGTGACTGGTACAAGTCTGTCTCCTTAGCTCTCCTGCGGCTGTATTTTCTTGTTTGCTTAAATAAATAAATGGACATAAAGAACAAAGTGACTCTAACATAGTAAGAGGTGGAGAAAAAACAGGAAAAAAGAACAACAATGAAACAAAGTAAATGAGTGTGTGTGTGTGTGTGTGTGTGTTGGGGACTCCAGCCTGGTATTGCCATGCACTGCCCCTCAATTCTATGATCCAGTGTCATTCTGCAGCTGTAAATTATCTCCATTCTTGAGCTCCTGCCACTGCTGCCAGACTAAAGCCTTCCCTGGGTAATGGCTTGCCATAAGCCATTCAGGTTAGCTCATCCATTTTTCAACACAAACAAAAACATTTTTTATTTTATTTTAGTCTTTGGTAACCAGGTAAGGCCCGCTAAGCACAAGTGCCCGTTTTCAGGGGTGACCTGAGAGCACTGGGGAGGTTAAGTGACTTGCTCAGAGTCACAAAGTATGCAAGTAGGGATTCTGTGAATCAAATTCAGAACTTCTGGATGTACCAGGTTCATTCACAGCTCGTTACTCTAACCTCTAGGCTGTACTGCCAGCCACATATTTTAATACTGAATAGTGTAGTGCATTAATCCAAGGGTTTATTGTCATCTTGCTGTGAATTATCTCTATTCTCAAGCACCCAGTGTCCACACCCTGAGGTTGGAGCTTGCCATAAGCCATCTAGGCTAGCTAGGGATCCAGAGTGGGAGATGTCATCTGATGAAGTAGCAGGGAGCAGGAGAGTTACCCGGTGTTCTAGTTTACTACCTACAACCACAAACCAACAGCAGGAGCAATTTGATGGTAATACAGCAGAAAGGGGCACTACACAAGTGAATGCAGCATACAAAATCACCCTGACCATAGTAGAAGAAAATTATTCATCATCAGTTACTAAATTGGGCCCCTTGGTGACTGTTGCACTGCTGCAAGCAGTGCAGAGGCTGCTAGGGACACTTGTGATCCTGATATTGCTACTGCTTGACCACTTGTCACAGTTTGGTGGCTAGTGGTACGCTTTTTAAACTGCTTGAGTTAGCCATCCCTAATGACCGATGCCCTTACCTGAATAGTGTGTGTGTGTATGTGTGTTGTGGTGTGTGTGTTAACTTTGACTCACCTGGTACTGTTTGCATTTCATTTTAATAGTTTTCTTGGTCATTCCTTGTTTACAAATCATGAACAAAACTAAACAAACAAGTGTAAGGAAACTGTCTGTATTGTTTAAAACACAAGGCAAAAGGAGGGAGCAAGATGCTACTAGGCCTTCCAGTCCCAAAAGTGGTCCAGAACAATCTTTGCTGGAAAACAATCCAAAAGAGTTAACGTCTGTCAGTGAGACGACAAGTGGTACATCCCTTTTCCCTAGCCCTACAAGTAATCCATTCCCAGGTGTTGGTGCTGGTACCTCAAGCCAAAATAGTCTCAAAAAAGAGAACCATGGGTGCTACTACACCATGTAAGAGGGATGAGAGGGACAGTAATAAAGGCAGTATTATCAAGAGAACCAAAGTAACTGGTGGCATCACCCAAAGAGGTACTGAAAGGATGAACATTTAGGCATTCAATGCACCATTTTCCCAGTCACCATTTTATGAGTCAGACTCCAGCATAGACCACAACAGAAGTGGTAGCAACTTTGTACTCAGTGACCATGGGTCCAAGTCATCTGACTCTGATACTAGTGATGTAGTGTGGAAGAAAATTTGAAGAAATTCTAGAGATGGGTTATCGGGTGGTATCAACCAAAAAGGAGATAGTGGCAGGACTAGAGGGCAGGGGGTGAAGTTGAAGGGATGGCAATTCAAAGGAAACGGGAGGAAGAATTTATTCACAGAAAGGGTGGTGGACAAGTAGAACACACTGCCAGAGGAAGTGGTGGGGGATGAAACAATCACGGGATTTAAGAATGCATGGGATAGACATAAGGGAATTCTGGAGGTCAGGGGTAAGGGGCAATAGACTTACATAAAAACATAAAGGGAACTTACAAGCTCAAATGGGCAGACTTGGTGGTCCATAAGCCCTTATCTGCTGACAGTGTCTATGTATCTGTGCATCTAAGGAAGATCCTCCTGTCTCTCCTGTTGCTACTGTTACTTTAGAGAAGGGAAACAATGATGATGACAGGACTCATGATGTAAGCACTGCTACTAGTACTACAGAACAGCTATTTATGCCTGGAGGTAAAACTAAAAAGCCACCTCTTGGGTCTGGAATTCCTACTTATTGACTCCCAAAATATATGCCATGCGATATATATTATTTGTAAAACTAGTGTCAGCAGGGGGAGACATGCGAATCACCTTGGCACATATACATTGATAAGACACTTCAAAAGAATCCACTTAACGGTATGCAGAACAGATGTGATGCCACTGTTGAGTGGTGAGACAGAGGATGAGGCATTGGATGACAGGGACCTAGATTGTTCTTCTTCCATAAACAAAACAGGTGGCATTGCCAATTATTTTTCATCTCCCCTCAGCCAAAAAAGCCATGTACATAATTCACCATCACCATCAAGCAGTCTAGCATCTGACAGTTCCCCAGTATTTCATTTGGTCCACTCTTTTTGGAGCAGAGAAGTCCCAAAACTGAAACAGTTAACCGTGCAAGAGTCATTTCAAAGGCTGTATAAATATAAACCCAGTCATCCAGCTGGCCAAAATTTAAACAAGGTAGTAGCAGAAATTATAGCATGAGACCCTCATCCCTTCTTTTTTGTTGAGTCTGTTGTTTTTTTTTAATATACTTTATTAAACTTTCAATTACAAAAATACACAGTTCACCATTCATTACAGAAAAGGAAGCAATATGGAATCAATGCAAGTAAAAACACACATTACTCCATTCTCACACCCTATCCCCCCCCAACCCAACCCCTCAAATCCCACCACTCCAGCCTGGAGGAGAGGTATGTGTTCTCTGGGCTTTATCTATGAAGAAAAGGAAAGAACAAGTGAAAAGTAGAGATATAGCCCAAAGAAACCTATTAACCATACAAATGCAAGTTCATATAGAAGTATAGGAATATGCAAATTAAAATGAAGCATAATATATACAGCATCTGTGCTCAAATACCCCAGTGGAGAATCTCCTATCGTAGAAGGAGAAATACTTGTCTCTAAAAGACACACGGACTGTAGACGAAGAGTCAGTGGGAGCCACACCAACATCTAGATCATCCCACAAGGGTAACAAAGAGTAAAAAAACACAAATATAAAGCTAGTGAGACATATAGCAGTTCCCAAATACCTGTCAAGGTGATCTGCTAAACTGGCAATAATCTGTTCCACCTGCAAAGTGAACAGCACTTCCCTATACCATTCTAAATATTGGAAAACCATTGAATTGCACCAATGCTTCAAAATAACTTTCTTACCGCAGGCAGAAATTAATGCCATGTGGGGTCACTGATTCCCAGTTAAAACATCCTCAAAGACCAGAGACTGTTGGCTTTAAGCAACTAATGCAAATTGCAGTGCCATAATATCAGATTTCATCCAGGCAATATTTGTCACAAAAGCAGTACCACATTTGTATTGTGAATTGCATGAGAAAGTGATGCAGGCCTTGAAGCTGGCAGCACCACAAATTCACATTATAACCGATATGTAGACTAGTGGGCAAACTGTAGACTACATGACCATCACTGCTCACTGGGCCTCCTTCCATGATTCCTCTGCCTCATCCTCTGTCTTAGACTCAACCAGGACATTTATGAAGCAGGCTGCCTTGTGCATTACTAGTTTCAAGTCAAAAGATCATACTGTAGTGAACCTCTTGCAGGAGATAAGAAGACACTTTGCTGAATGGCTCACTCCTCATAGCCTTTCTCCAGGATTTGTCATATCTGATAAAGGGACTAACATCGTATGTGCTGTGAAGGATGGCAGGTATATGCACACACCTTGCTTCGCTCACACCTTCAGTCTTTTAGTACATGATTTTCTCTGGGGTGACAGAAGCATTCAGAATGCTCTTAGTGTTGCACACAAAATCTGCAGACATTATAGCCATTCCACCAAAGCATGCAAAATATTGTGGCAGCTGCAAAAGGAAAATAACCTTCTACAACAGCAACTAGAGTAGGAGGTAGTTACAAGGTGAAATTTCACCTTTAATATAGTACAATGGCTCCATGAGCAGCAAAGAGCAATGCATCAGTAAACAATGGATCACTCCATAGGGAAATGGGATGTGTATCTCAGTTCTACCCAGTGAACCCAGATGGCACAGTTGTACCAGGTTCTTCAGCTCTTTGAGGAAGCCACTGTGGAAATGAGTGCAGACAATGGCAGTCTGAGTCAGGTTATCCCCTAATATGCCTACTTAAAAAAAAAAAAAAATAGAAAAGCAGAAGGCAAAACTTCTGGAAGAAGGTACTGCAACTTCGCATGTAGAAAACCTGAGTATGTCCCTTGAAATGGACCCCAGAATAGAAAAGATGTTACAATCTGAACATTATATTCTCACAACCATGTTAGACCCTCGATTTAAGGGGTACCAATTCAATACCACAAAACAAAGCTAGCGTGTCATGACCGCGCTGTGTAGAGCACACCTGCATTCACAGTGACAGGGGTATAACAGTGGCAAGGAATTACCACTACTCCTGTCATTGTATATTTTAACTAAGGAAGGATCAAGTTGCCATGTGCTGGGGTGCCTGGTTGAGCTGCTCCTGTGATGGAGTAACTAGGGCACCAGCACATGGTGGGATTGGAGACCTGGGACCATGGTTCGATTCCCCCCCAGGTCTCCTGGTACTACTACTTTTTGTGGTGTGTTTTTTTTAAATGAAGTTTTCCTGCCTTCCAAGTTTCTCCTGCACCCCGAAGTCCACCCCCAGAGTTTGTTTTTCGAACTTCAGGGTGTGTGAGGGGCATAGCCCCCCTACTTTTGGGGGGTGCGGGGAGGTGAAGCCCCATCAAAAAGCAAGAAATCCCATTGTTCTGTATGGTGTGTGCTGTTTCTGTTGTGGTCAGTATTGTTTTCAACCTTATTTCAGTGCACACTCTTTTGCTTGCAGCATTGATTGCTGCACAGTTTTTGTTTATGGTGACATGACCACATGCCGATTAAAAGCTACTCTGGCTTCCTTCTTCCTCTCTGGCATCACATATATCAGCAGATATAAAGACCTACTTATTGAAAAAGTGATGAATTAATGGTGGATACTATTTCATCACAACAACCTCTTGAGCATACAGACTCCCAAACCTCACTATCAGTAGGAGGTGAATCCACTGTAAAAGATCAAAATGAATAAGGGTATTTTGTCAGAGCTGCAAGATATTGATAAAACAGTACTTGTTCCATTGTTTTCCCAAGGACATACTGCTCCCAGTATGGTGGAAGACTATCTATAAGACACTAGTAAATTATCTATATAGGATGGCCCTCTGAAATATTGGCAAAGTAAGAGAAAAATCAGGTCAGCATTGTACAAAACACCCATTTTTTACATGGGTTGCCTTCCCACTAGTCTATTCTGAGAGAATCTTTAGCACAGCTAGTTGTGTTGCTTCTGACCTTTGCAAATGCTTATCACCTGAAAATGCTAAATGCCTCACATTTCTGAAGGTCAGTCTTCTTCATCTTTTCAGTGGATGCACTTCTTCTGTAAAACATCACACTGATCCTAACAGTGATGAAGAGGAGTCAGTATGCATTAATGATGAAGATTAATAGACCATTGTGTTAAGTGGGTGTTTAGCTGCTGATGATATCTGCAAGATCACAGTGTAAAAATACTACATAAAATTACACTAATATCCTGAAGTGTGACTGAAAGTAAGTCACAACACACACAAGCACACCAATGCTACTCTTCTTTTTTATTGCACAAATTATAAGTAAAACATCTTGCGACTGATTTTCAAAGAGCCACTACACTGACGGACGGTGCGCCAATTCATGATTGTGCAATCTCTGGGTGTGTTAGGGACCCTTCACCTTATTCTAGAAAAAGGTGCTCCCTGTAGCAAAGTCCCAGGAGATGCAGCAGTCTCAGTCTTGCGTCAAACCTTTGGCGCACCAGAGGGGTTTGATGGAGGGCCCAGCCAAACCCCTCTAGCCTGGCAGAACACAGGGCCAGAGCTGCAATATTGGGGGAGGCAGGCTGTGTGGCACATGGAAGCCAGAACCATGGGGGTGCCAATAGAGGGCAGCAAAGGCATGACAGGCTGTGGAAGGGTACTCTTGTGGCACCAGAGCAGGTGTGCCCTGGATGGGAAACACAGCTGCAGAGCACAGTAGGCAGTATGCTGCTACAAAACCTTATCCCAGACTCATGATGCCATCAGCCCTTGCCAGTTACCTGCATCATGCCACCACACCAATGGGGGTGACTGACCATGGCAGTACAGGATAAGGGTGTGCACGTGATGGGGAACCTACCATGGGAAGAGCCATCTGTCCTGATGCACATCCACAAGTGCAGCAAGAGTGATGGCAGGTGAGATGGGCACCACAAGCAGCGGATAGCATCCCGAGGTCTGCCAGTCAGTGAGTTGGGGTGTGAACATACCGTGGGTCAGCTTGAAGGGGTGGCAGTATACAGCATGGGGTCATAATGTCACAAGACATTATGCCTCATGGCACAATCAAGCTGCCAATACAGCATGATTACTGGCATGAGGCATAAGTCTTTTTTTCTGTGGGGGGCTACACCCCCTACACCCCCGAACCCCCCCATAAAGATTCTCAACTCCGGGGGTTCAACTCGGGGAGCACACAAATGTGTAAAAAAATAAAAGATTCTGGGACCAGGAATCAAACCCAGTCTCAGATGCAGCACCAGGGTTCCTGCCAGCTGTGGCTCAGTCCTGTGAGCCTCGGCAGCTGCTCAGTGGAACCCACTCCCAGTAGAAGTCATATCCTCTGCCTGGGAAAGTCCTACTGCTGCAATAACATGTATAGCAGTATACACAGTATTGCACCATTAGCAGTTACAGCCTATGCTGTAGCCATTTAGCCATAATGTCATACTCTATTAAGCATGCGACATTATGACCCGGTAGGGCAGCATACTGCCCATGGTCACTCTGTGGCTGTGTGTCACTGTTCAGAGCATGCATGCTCCAGTGCCACTAGTGTTCCCTCCCACACCCTGCTGTGCCCATTCCACCCAACACAAGTACCTCCATGAGTCCGGCTTACACCAGCTACCCAGAGCAAGGGCTGTTTGACCAGTTTATGGCTGGTCTAACCTCAGCACCATATTGCATCCATGGCTGGGCTTCCAAAATCCCAAATAAGGGGAAGCTACAGCCCACCATGGCAAGAGACACCTTGTGACCTGCTGCACCAGCACTTCTGGCACAAGGGTGGCACAGGGTGGCTTTGGCACAAAGCATCCCGATTTCAATGTAGCCTGCCTTTGAAAACTGGGATTGCAGCAGTTTTTGGCACATGATACTACTTGCATCAAATTCTTTTGGTGCTGGCACCTAGCACCAAATTCTGGGCTTTTAAGATCAGACACCTTCTCTTTTTTTGTATGTGCTGGGAAGAGGTAGCAGCCTGTATCAGAATGCTTGTGGAATGAAACCGTAATAACATCACATAGGGTGACTCAGATGCTGGTAGAGATTCCCAAGTCAGCTTGAACACAGCCAAAATTATGACCAATATAAAATCATGTTGAAGCAAGCAGATACATATAGTATACCCTTATTATACAGTATTACATTAATACTGTACAATAAGGGTATACTATAAGCATATGTGCACATTTTGTGCAACAACACAGGTAGGGCTAGGTTCATCAGCTAGCTAGGGTTTATGTTTTGCCTTTGTCTTGCACACTGGGAGGCAAATTGTAAGCATACACATGTAATTTAAGATTGAAGAAGACAAATTGACATATGGCATTTATAATTGCACTAATTAAATTATTTAGTGGCAGTGCAATTATAGATGCCAAATGTCAATTTGTCTTTTTCATCAGTCAACAATTATATGCAGTTATAAATTTCAAATGCCAGTTGATCTTCTTGTTCAATGATACATTACATGCAAATTTGTAAATGCCAAATGTCAGTTCATCCTCTTCAGTCTTGAATTGTGTGCCATTATAAATGCCAAATGTCAAATTCATCTTCTCCTTCAATTATAAATTACATGCAAAAATTAAAAAATCTTAAATTATGTGCATGTACTTATGATTTCCCTGCCACAACGTGCAAGACAATGACAAAATGCACATAGCCATTTATTTGTAGCTGTCTGACTGAAAAATGTAACCAAAGTCAAACCACTGGCTCTTCTTGTACTTTCTTAATAAACAATACACTTGCAAAATTTAATACAGACATTCTTAACTAGTAACTACTGCACTTATGTAGTTGTCTGAGTGAACATGCATATCTAACCAAATACCACAGGTCTTCTTCTTCTTGTATTTTCTACTTAGACAGTACACTTGCAAGATTTATCATGAACGCTTTATGTATTTTCAGCAAAATAACACCATATATTATTCATCCAGAGTAAGCTATGTAAAATCCATTATAAAGCGAAAATATGGATAATGACCGGCAGTACAGATTCCTTACAGAACCAATGCCAGACCCTTGAATCAGAAGTATACCGAAGTGGCTTGCCAAACACATAATCTGCACTGAGCCAGTGTGGGTACTAACTATACACTTGTAAAAGTTTTAGAGACATTTTTGTAGCTATACTGTTGAAGGTGTCTGAGCCTGACTAAAAAATGTAACCCAATTCCACTAACTCTTCTTTATTTCTATTGGTGAATGGAAACACACAATAGGTTCTATCTATACTATTAGAAATGTAAAACTATCTGAGGCATTTGCTTGCTTTGCTGCATTTTTTAATTGGCCTTAAATTTGTGCTGTCTTCATAAGTGTGGGTGAGTGTATTCCAGATATACAGTGTCATTCCACACACTACTGTTTGGTTGTTTCCTATGCAGGTTGGTCAGAAGCTAACACTTTTTAAACAGCAGGCTGCAGTGCAACTCAGGCAGTGGATCCCCTTTTAATACTACTGCCACTTCATTGATATTTTCTGGTGCCTTTCTCTTGATAAATCCTTTTTCCTTCAGTAATACATATAGGCCAAATCTGGCAAATCCAGCTGCTTTGCAAATCCAAATCTAAACCCAGCATGGAATTGACAAATTCAAATCCAAAACCAAACCTAAATCCATTCTGGCTTTGCCCATCCCTACTCTTCAGCATGCTTGGCTGTCTGTATACTTTGCAATTACATTGATGGCTTCCATTGTGTTCCTGGACCCAACTGTAGAATGTGGATGCAGGGCTTGCATCAAGCCCTGCATCAACCATAAGGTTTGTCAGAGCTGCGCCAAGGAGTTTGCTGCAACCTGCACCACATTTTAGTACATGTGGTGCAGTTGCAGCATTTTACTCAATTTACAGCAGCTTACACCAAAGGGTGGGTCTCCCATAGAAACAAAGTTGTCAGACCAGGGGGAGCTGGTCTAATTCCCTGCATTCAGGGCAAGGGACTAGCAGCAGGGCTTTTGTGGCACACAGCATACAAAATTGTGCTTGCCACACTGTTAAACAACACAAGTTGCCACTTGCGTCACACTCTCTACAACAAGTCCCTTGCAGAAATCTAACTTCTTTGTAAATTCAGGCCCCCGTTGTCTAGCTGCTATTGGGTATTGTTAGGTTAGCAAGGTCAGGTGCTTCAGTTATTTATTTATTTATTCATTTTCATTGTCCATGAGATTAAGCAGGTGGTTTGGTCTTGCTGCTAAACTCCCTTCCCTGATGCTCTTTTCAGAAGCTGCTAGTGACAAGAGGGGTGGGGACTTTGAGGAACTGCGCAGAAAATGCAAAATTATTAATTTTTTGGAACTAGACTTTGTATTTCTGGACAGTTCACTTTTATCTAGGACTGTCTGAAAATTTAGCTCCTGTTGGCAGAATTCTGGTGAAATTATAATTTTGTGAAATGTTGTGAACTTTCAATGAAAGTTGTATGACATTTTGCCAGAATTTAAATGTTGATTATTTCCACATAATTTTAAACCACAATAGTTCAAATTGCACAACTTTGGTATGTAATAATCCGCTACCTCATGGAGAAATGTAACATGTTTCAGATTTCTAACTTAAAAAGAGGCCAAGTCATAAGCCATCAAATATTAAAATTAAAAAGTGTTAAATTACATTTCACAAGTAGGTAAACTGCACAGTTTTAAGCCCCTATAATGCTAAATCTGGAAAATACAATATCACCAATTTTGGTAGGTTTGTATTTATTTATTTATCTTAAAATTGGTAACTAGGAAGGGCAGACTGGGCCGAGGCTTGTTTCCAGGTATGACTGTGGGGAGAGGGAAGTGGAGTAAGTACAGAAACATATCATTTTTTCTCTTTTAGAAATTTCCAGAAGAATACCTAAGGTTGAAACATAGATTTTCAACTCTATTTTCTATTTTCAGTGTGCATTTAATATAACCATTTTGTTTTGCTGTAAGACCACATGCTGACACGGTGCCTTGTTTTTACACACACACATACTGTAGAGGACAATGAATTCACTGCCCTTAAATTTCGCTGTTTCATCCACTCCAGCATTTTCATGGCAGTTTAATTTAGCTAAAATGCAAGAACAAGCAAACTTGTCAGTTGTAGTATATATTTTCACTGGCATATAATTTTCACTGGATTTTCAAAATAGTGAATATAGTGAAAATTATGTTCCAGTGAAAAATAGATCCTTTACAGTATATATATGTGTGTGTGTGTATATATATATTCTTGGCCAAAAACTTCATTAATACATCAGCTAGGGTTCCAGTCACAAAAGTCTAGAAATGTGGTGTTAGGGTTTCCAACCTTAAAATCCCACCCACCCTGCATGCAGAAACGGGCATAGGGGGTGCCTTAGAGTTGTCAGTCCTAATGCTTACCCCATTCTCTGAGTAAATGAGATGAGATGGGTACAGTATAGGAGAATGGTGTGAGCATTAGGGCTGACAACCCCAAGGCACACCCCCATGCATGTTGCTGAATGCATGATGGGGGTGGGGTGTTAGGGTTAGAAACTCTAACACCATATTGCCAAATGTTTGTCACAGGAATCCTAATGGATACATTAGCAATGTTTTTTTGCCAAGAAATGTCCTTACTTTCTGAGATAGTATAATAATAGCCTTATTTGCTTGTGGGAGCGCACTGCCCTCTGGGCCCTGCACTCCCATCTCTCTATAATTCTTGAGATAGTGTAATGGTATCCTTATTTGCCTGTGGAAGCATTGTGCAGTGCCAAAAACTCCTCACATTGTAATGTTGTCCTATAGAAAAAAAAAACAGCAAAATGTGAAACGTGTAACTAAACACCAAATTAATATATTTTCATGAAACGAGCAAAAGGCACATCAGTGGGAATAGACATCTGCATCCTGAAAATTTCAGAGCAAAATTGAAAACCAGTTCTTCACAGCATAGTGACACAGAAACAATTGCCTAAAGCTCATATTACAATGTTATCCTATGGGAAAGGAATCAAAATTTAAAGCCACAAAATTCCACAGCAAAATAACATATTTTCACTAAACCAGCAAAATTCACATCTGTGGAGCAAGCCCTTTGTACCATGAAAATTTCAGACCTACATCGACAACTGTTTGTGAACTGTGCAGTGACAAAGAAACTGCTATCCTAAAATTCCTTTTTTGCAAATTGCTAAAAATAATCATTTTTTTGTGGTTCCTTTTTTGCAATTTGCAGAAAAAGAATATATTTTTCACAAATTGTGAAAAAGGATCCTGTTTCACAATTCCTTTTTCATGATATGTGGTCAAAGAAAATCCTTTTTCAAAAGTTGTGAAAAATTATCCTGTTTTGCGGCCTTTTCCTGCGATTTGAGGAAAAGATTTTCTGGATGTTAAAAAAAAAACAAATGTCTACGTCACTTATCAAAAAAACAACACCAGAATTGGATTGTATGGGTCCCGATTGGGTAAATACAACTATTGTTGTCAACTAAACCCATCTATTTCTTAAATTATTTAATTTTGTTGTCACCGCTAATTGAAAACAAGATGGAGGCAGCACAAAAAAAGATTCCACATTTTCAGAAAATGATTCTGCATTTGTGGGAAAGGATTACACATTTGTGAAAAAGGATTCTGCATTTGTGAAAAAATATCCTTTTTCTAGTGGCACATCCAACTGGTCCGAGGGGAAATAATGGGACACTTTAAAATGTAACAACTTTGGAACAAATTAATATTTTTTCACCAAACCTTCAAAAGGTACCTTTGTGTCCCAAAAGCTATATACAGTAAAAATTTCTGACCATAATTCCATGCCATTTTTGTACAGAAGTGTGACAAAGAATTTCACCAAAAATGATAATTTTCAATTTTTTTACAATCCTTCTTTTAGCACCCTCATGTCCAACCAGAATGAAACTTACCACGTCACGAGATCTATGGTCCCTGATAGCGCATGCAAAATTTCATGCAAATCACTTGAATGGTTGCAAAGTTATTAAAGTGCAAAATTTTGAGTTCAACATAGATGTGAAGACTGAACCCTAACTATAGAGGTGTGACCGCACCCCCTCAATACTATATATATATATAATGTTATAGATCCTAACAATTAGGCTGTGCCAATCAACTATCCAATTTCTTGGTTAAAAAAGTACCATAGAAACATATAAACATAGAGGTTGATGGCAGATAAGGACCACAAGGCCCATGCAGTGTGCCCATTTCTTTTTCTACCTTATGAATGTGCCATTGGCCTTTGCTCTGTCAATGGCCTAACTATTCACACTCATCTGTATTGCTCCATTATGCCTGTCCCATGCCTGTTTGAAGCCCTGCACTGTATTCATATCCACCATTTACTGAGGTAGACCGTTCCATCCATCCACCACCCTTTCTGTGAAAAAGAACTTCCTCACATTACCCCTTAATCAGCCTCCCTCTAATCTCATGCTGTGTCCACTTGTTCTGCTATTTTTCTTATATTCAAACATGTTAGACTCTTTCACCTTGTTAATGCCCTTAAGGTGTTTGAATATTTCAATCATATCACATCTCTCCCTCCTTTGCTCTAGGGTATACATATTGAGCTCTGTTAATCTCTCCTCATATGTTTTCTGATGCAGTCCCTGCACCATTTTGGTTTTCCTTCTCTGGACTGCCTCAATTTGGTTAATGTCCTTGTGAAGTTGTGGCCTCCAGTACTGCACACAGTACTCCACATGGGGCCTAACCAGTGTCTTGTAAAGAGGGGTTATTACCTCCCTCTTCCAACTTGTGATACCCCTACTAATACATCCCAACATCGCCTTAACCTTACCTACTGCTTTACTGGACTGCTTGGGTGATTTCAGGTCATAGGTGATGGTGATGCCCAAGTATTATCTTCCCTTGTGACTGCCAGCAACTCCCCTCCCAGCCTATAAGTGGCTTCATGGTTTATCTTCCCTATGTGCATGATCTTGCACTTCTTTGCATTAAACCCAAGTTGCCCTCTTCCAACCACTTTGCCAGTTTATCCAGATCTCTTCTCATTCTGCCCACCCCATCTGAATCATCTACCCTGTTGCAGATCTTGATGTCATCACAAACAGACAAACCTTACCCTTCAGTCTATCTGCAATGTCACTGATGAAAATATTGAAGAGGATTAGCCCCAGGACTGATCCCTAAGGTACCCCCCATATGACTTGCATCTCTTCTGACTGTATACCATTTACCACCACTCTCTGTTTTCTACCCATCAACCAGTTTGCCACCTAGTTGACCAACTTCTGACCCACTCTGAGCCTACCCAGCTTATTAATCAATCTTCTATGTGGAACAGTATCAAAAGCTTTGCTGAAGTAAAGGTAGGCAACAACAACTGCTCCCCCTTGGTCCACCACTCTGGTTACCCAGTCAAAGAAATCTATGAGATTTGTTTGACAGTCCATCTGCAATATCACTGATGAAGATATTAAAGAGGACTGGCCCCAGGACTGATCCCTGAGGTACCCGACTTGTGACTTACATCTCTTCTGACTATATAGCATTTATCACCACTCTCTGTTTTCTGCCTGTCAACCACTTTGCCACCCAGTTGACCAACTTCTGACCCACTCTGAGCCTACCCAGCTTATTAATCAATCTTCTATGTGGAACAGTATCAAAAGCTTTGCTGAAGTCAAGGTAGGCAACATCAGCTGCTCCCCCTTGGTCCACGACTCTGGTTACCCAGTCATAGAAATCTATGAGATTTGTTTGACAGGACCTTCCTTTTGTAAACCCATGCTGTCTTGGATCCTGTGCTCCTATGGATTCTAGGTGTAGCACTATCCTTTGATTAAGGAGTGCCTCCATAATCTTGCCACTGCTGAGGTAAGACTGACTGGTCTGTAGTTCCCTGCCTCCTCCCTGCTACCACTCTTGCGGATCGGGATCCTATGAGCCCTTCTCCAGTCTTCTGAGACCTCTCCTGTGTCAGAAACTCATGAAATAGTTCTGATAATGGCTCTGCTAGTTCCATCCTCAGCTCCTTTAATGCCATGGGATGTATGCCAATCAGGTTCCATTGCCTTGTCCACCCTGAGCTTATCTAGCTCTTGTAGGACCCTTTCCTTTGTGAAGGGACTAGTGCACACCTCCCTCCCCCATGTGTCCATGGTGCTGAGCTGTGGACCCTGCCCTACCTTCTCTTCAGTAAATACTGAGCAGAAGTATCTATTTAGGATAGATGCTTTTACATTGTCCTCCTCATCACATGCCCCCTTATCTCCTTTGATCTTAGTAATACCCCCTCTGGACTTTATCTTTTCATTAATGTATCTATAGAAAGTCTTGTCACCTTATTCTACTGTTTGTGCTAGTGTTTCCTCAGTTTGGGCATTTGCCCGACTTACTGCCTTCCCTACTTCCCTTAGGGAAATTTGGTATGCCTTCCTATCTTCATCCCGCTGCATTCCCTTATATTTCCTGAAGGCCAGCCTTTTGGCTCTGACCTTTTCTGCTACTGTTTTTGAGAACCAAAGTGGTTTCCTTCTTCTTTTGCACTTCCTTTTCTCTCTAACACAAGGGGATGTTGCTTCAAGTATTGCATCCTTAATGCTTGCCCACTTTGCCTTTATCCCCTCACCTGTATTTCATTTTGCCAGGTCTAGCTTAACACTGTTGGCCATCTTATCAAAGTCAGGTCCTCTGAAATCCCATATTTTTGCCTTGGAATGGGATGATTTAGTTCTAGTGGCCAAATTGAACCATACCAAGTGATGGTCATTGGCCCCCAGATGACCTTCTACCTGGAGATCTGTGATCCTTTCCCTGTTAGTCTGTACTAGATCTAGGATAGCCCTGTTTCTTGTGGGTTGCTGTGCCAGTTGTTTGAGGCCCTCCCCCTGCAGGGAATTCACCATGTGTCTAGTTCTGGCAGATGTTCCTGCTGGTATTGACCAATCTTTATCTGGCACGTTGAAGTCTCTTATTATCAGAACCTCCCCTTTGGCTGTCATGTTTTGTATATCTTCTAACAGTAATGTGTCTATGTCCTCCCCCAGGTCTGGGGGCCTATAGACAACCCCAGTTTGTATGGCTGTCCCATTTCCTGTTTCCAGGGTGACCCACAGTTCTTATGGCTCCTTATGTGTACTCTGCATTTCTGTAGCTTTGATATTTTCATTGACTTACAGGGCCACTCCTCCCACCCCCCTTTTTGCACATTTGTCTCTTCTGAACAGTACATAGCCAGATACTGAAGTCTCCCAAGTGTGGTTACTGGTAAACCACATTGTGCTAATTGCTACTATGTCCAGTTTAGCCTTTGTCATTATTGTCTGCAGGTCTGGGATCTTGTTTCCCAGACTGCGAGCATTTGTGTACATGATTTTCCATTGGCCACTTTATAAGCAGTCCCAAACTGAACAATAACATTAGTACATGAAGTGAAATTTCATGAGTTTTTAGAAAATTATGGAATTTTGTGATAATTTTGAGGAAGTCATACCCATACTTTTTCCTAGCCATTTATCCGAACTGCCATGGAAGAGGAGGAAGAAAAAGGCTGGGTACAGTGGTAATGCGGTAGCATTTTTAGAGGGCATGGTAGTAAAAGTACAGTGATGCCCAGTGTCTGGTACCTTCATGTCAATTAGTATCCAGAGTGAAGAACCATCCAGAGTAGTCAAGGTCATCAATTTGCACTTGTTTGTCTTCTTGCAGTTTGTCAGCTAACCACTAGATCTCACAGACTAAATGGCTCATGGGGCACACATGCACATAGTTTCTGTACAGTGCCATCTGCTGACTTGTTAACAACCCTGCAGACAACAATATATAATTTTAGCATTTGAAAACAGTGGTGTTAAGTGACACCAGTCATTACAACTAGCTGCAAATGATGCCTTTGTGACAGAATTATCTGGCTATCTTTAGTCATTATGTAACATGATAATGAGGGCCTCCATGGTATCAGTATCAAAAATGTTATTTGTTTGAAAACTTTTGTCTTTACAATAATAAAACTGTACTTAAGGAAGACTAATAATAAAGTTAAAAAGAAAATACATACATCAACATTTAATCTCACTATCCATATTACACTTCAAATCTCATCTATGGTATTAATAAATGTACACTGTAGTAGTCATGCTGGATGGCATTGTAGGACCATGATGCTTGTGCAGGTAAAGTTATTTGCTTGCCTGCAGTCAAATTAATGTGATCAATAGTCAAGTCTAAGTGAACTGCAGTTCTGCCAAGAGGGAGGGAGCATGGTTATGTCAATGTAAAGAGAAGTCAGGTGGATTGAAACTATAGGATAGGGGAGATAACTAGTGCAAGGGTTACCAGTGGCATGGATTAGATGCATGGGCTCACCAAGGGAAAGGCAACAGAACAGAGCAGAGTAGCAAAAGAAAACTGAAGCAAGGAAGCATTCAGGAATTATTCTCATTTGAAAGGAGGCTGTATGTGTCATGAACCCACTCCTCGGGGTCTGGCCCACTGAGCTCACAGTGCCCACCCTTAAGTGAAATCCATGACGGGGGAACAGTGGTACATTCCTCATCCTTTTTGAAGGCTTGCCGAGGTCATGACTGCACCTCTTCCATGAGGACCCAGGGTGTCCCTCTAGCTCTGGATCAGGGCACAATACCAGTCTCGAGTTTTGTGGCCAAATATGCACCCTTTCTTTGGCTATTATACAAAGTAGGAAGACTCAGGTATTACACTGTCTTTGTGGTAGCAGCATAAAAACCTGATTTGGCCTTCTCCCTACAGGACATGCAACAGCCTGGTTCAACATCTTTGTAGACTCTGGTATTCTCCCTATCCCTCCAAATCCCTTGTAGATCCTTTTCTCAATTTGGTTGCTTATGGTGGCCCCTCTGACAATAGCAGTTTTCACAAATTATTAATAAACCTACTACAGTTACACGTGCAATATAAGAACTCACACAGGCAGAATTCTTTGGGAAAACAAATGTTTTACTAAAATACTTAAAATACAGTTACAGCTAAAAGAGAATACTAATTTGGTTTGTAGTATACAGGAAAAGAAAATGGAAAAATGTACAATGAAACGCACTAAGACTGTTAACTAATCTACCTGAGGTATAAAGATTTCAAAGTCCAGAGAATCGCTGGTTTGCAAAATATTGCAGTTTCTCTGTAGCATCCTTTGGTTCTTAGGCAGTCTCTGTGCTGACAGGTGTTCTCTGTGGTCAGGAGAAGAGAGTGTCCAAACAGAATGGCAAAATGGCCCTGAGTGACTGTGCTGGGGAGTTTATGTAGAAGACCACCCCCAGTCTGTGAATAAAGACTAGCCCTTCCAGGTCAGTGAATAGGGGTTGGCCTTTCTCTTTTTAGGCCATAGATGTCACTCTTGCACTTCCCCAAAGTTTTATTTTCCTGATAACCTTTGCTGGGTCAAATTCCTATAGCTAACTTAGGTTTTACAATATCACAGGGCTGGTAGAAGGATGTTTTCTGGCACTTATAAAAAACAATGTCACAGTACTGTGGGAACCTTTTCGATCACTTCTTGTCTAAGACCATTTCCCTTATGATCTTAAGGGTTTACATAAGTGAAAATAGCTTCTCTTATCCTGGGATTTTGAGCTGGCTTAATTTAATTAGTTATAAGGAAGGTCCTGTAAATTGTATGATTATACAAGCTGATGTTATTGCTTCTGTTCCCCTTGGCCAGTTAACATTAGAGGAATACTCTTTGATCATGTATCCACAAGCTTTTTGACAAGAATGTGTCAGATTCCTGCAAGCAAGGCTGGCCTTGTAGGTCAGGGGAAGGTCAAACCCCCTTTTTAAAAAAAAATCCAGTCTTTTCTCTATGTGCCTTTGCTGACACTGGCAGGTACATAGAATTACATAAAAAAAACATATTAACAACAGGATAATATCTACAAATAAGGATTAGCAGCATGGCAGCTTAAAACACCCCTCCCTCCTAGACTGAATTTGTGGGAATTCATCCCTAGGCACGGTATGATTTTCACAAATTCTGTTCACTGCTCTAACTGGCAAGATAGAACATTTGTGTTGGCATTTGCAGTTTACTCAGACTAGCAGACCAAGAAATTGCTGTGCTTATCATGTGGTTATTCAATAGGTTGCTGATGGAAGATAAAGTCCACTGAGCCTGGAAAACTGCCTTGGTTACACCTATCCACAAGGGAGGACCCAGTGAGCTGGTAGAAAACTATAGACCGATTTCCATTCTCTGCACACTAAAAAAAATGCTTGAGAGAACTGTGTACCAACAAGTCCAGGCATATGTTGAACAACACAGCCTCCTCACTCCACGGCAACATGGATTTAGTAAACAACATGGTACTGATACTGCCTTGATGAGTCTAACATCCAACATCCTTGCAGCCCAAGACAAAGGCCAGCTAACTGGTGGGGTCTTCAAAGACCTTACTAAGGCCTTTGAACTGGTAGACCATCAATTACTCATCTTGCTGCTTAGCTCACTCGGACTGGATAACCACTCAGCACAGTGGTTCAAAGATTACCTGCAAGATAGATCTCAGATAATCAGATGGCAGAGGGTGGAGGCAGGCAAGCGCTCCATTGCTGAAGGTGACCCCCAAGGTTCAATACTGGGGCCCCTCCTATTCTTCCTGTTTATCAATGACCTACCAAAGCACTGTGGTGGAGCCAAAGTGACCCGCTATGCTGATGGTGCTGCACTGTACAGATCTGCTTCAGATGCAGCACAGCTAAATCAACTCCTGAACCATGACCTCTCCACATTGGAAACCTGGTTCCTGACAAGTAGGCTAGTCCTCAATAAGAAAAAAAACAAAGCCATCCTATTTGGACCCAATAAACTGGGCCCTGACAGAGCATGCTTACTATCTCCTTATCTGTCCAGTGACCATCCTATTGAGGTGGTGGATTGCATCAAATACCTGGGAGTATATATCAATCAAGACTGCTCCTTCAAGGTTCATGTTGACCAATTAACCAAGATGCTAAACCTAAAGCTTTGTCTCCTGTACCGTCTAACACCTTTTCTCACTCAGGATTTCAAGCTAAGGATAGCCACGGGCATGCTCCTGCCCACTGTATTCTATGGGGCCCCAGTGCTACACTCACTACAAAATACAGAGATGCGAAAGCTAGGAAAATTGTATCACAGAGTCGGACGCTTTGCCTAGGTGCCCAGCCTCTAGAACACCATTGTAAAATACTGCACTTACTAAATTGATCCTCCCTGGAGGGCAGATTGGCTTACACTTCCCTATGCCTGGCCTTCAAGCTTCTCCAATCAAATGTCTCCCCAAGTCTGATTTGCATCTTATTACTTAAGCAGCCTAAAAGAACATTAAGGTCCTCATATCGTTGTCTCCTCCATGTCCCAAGAATCTGAACATGCCAAGGTCTTTGGTCTTTCACAGCCTACATTCCATCCCTCTGGAATGGCCTTCCTAGCAATCTTCAAGACTGCAACTCCATTGGGGGCTTTAAAAGAGGCCTAAAGATGCACCTGCTAGAGCTAAGCCTCTGTGCATGCCACTGCTGAGGTATAGTATAGTAGACTACCTCTGAAACTATTGCCAGCCATCTGACATGCTGTTCTCCCATTCAGTTGAACTTTCTCACTATTGAAACACTTGTAATTGTAATTTGTAAAATTGACCTGCTAAATGAACATTATGTAACTGTCATTCTTGTGAAACTATTTTTACCCCTCCTGTTATTCTCAACTGTACCTAACCTGCCTGTGATTGTACAATATGACTGGATTGTAATGTCTGTATTGCTCACTTTCCCTTGAATTGTTCCTACTTTTTATTGTACTGTTGCCTGTAACTAACCCCGGGTCACCCCTGAGAAAGAGACCATTATGGTCTCAGTGGGTCTACCCAGTCACCAAAATGTTAAATAAATAAAAATAAATTTGCCGATCCGACCCTGGGGGTAATGGTCATATCATAGCCCTGTTAGACAATACTCCACCTTTAGAGGTGACAATGCATTTTCCCCATCTGTATCATCTACACTAGGGGGTTATGATCAGTCTGTACACTGAAGTGCCTCCCATAGAGGTATGGCTCTAATTTCTTCAGGGCCCATACCAGCACAAGGCATTCCTTGTCAGCTGTGGAATAGGCCTGCTCCCACCATGGCCTCCTGGCACTTTTCAGCCTTCACAGTGAGTTCTGCCTCTGTATCCTGCCCAACACTTCCTTCAGGTGGGACAGGTACTCCTTCCAACTGGTACTGAAGATGGCAATGTCATCCAGATATACCACAGCCTAGTCTTCAGTACCATGTAACACCTGGTTGACCAACCTTTGGAAGGTGGCAGGGGTGTTCTTCATTCCAAAAAGCATTATCTTGAACTTGAATAATCCTATTGGAGTGATGAAGGCTGTGCTCTCCGTAGTTCTGGCAGTTAACTCCACCTGCCAATACCCTTTGTTGAAGTCAATGGTATAAGGTATGTTGCACCTCCCAACTTGTCCAGTAGTTCATCTGTCCATGGCATTGGGTGGGCGTCAGACTTTGTTACTGTGCTGAGTTCACGATAGTCCACAAAAAAAAGAGAGTACAGCCATCTGGCTTGGGAACAAGGACTACAGGTGAGGCCCAGGGGCTGTGAGATTTCTGGATTACACTAAATCCAGCATTTCCTCCTCCTCCCTCCTAATGTCCTTTAGGATGGCTTCAGACACCTGGTATACTCTCTGCCATATGGGCACTTATGTCCCGTGTCTACATCGTGCCTCACTGAGGGGTTAGTCCAGGCTTGACTGTAAACAAAGGGGCAAAGTCCATTAAAACCTCCCTCACTTCCTGGGTCTGTTCCGGGGTCAACTGGAGTGACAATTTGATTGCCTCCAGAGAGGACTCCCCCTTGCTTTCCTCCAGCAAGTCCAGTATGGAGTTTTCTTTGTCAGTCCCCCTTCCTAGGACTGCACACTACAAATACCATGTCTGCCCTATTAGCATATGACTTTAACATGTTGACATGGTACATTCTATGGGTATGTGTCCTGTCAGGCAGTTCTACAATATAGTTCATGTCATTTACCTGTTGGACTACCTTGTATGGTCTTGCCCACTTGGCCTGCAGCTTTTCCTTCTGGGCTGGAATTAGAACCATAACTTCCTGACCTACACTGTACGAGTGAGCTCAGTCTCTGTGGTAGTACCAGACCTTTTGCTTCTTTTGGGCAGCTGACTGGTTGCTCTGGGCTGCTCCCATAAGCTCCTTCAGCTTTTCTCTAAACTTTAAGATATACTCCACTATTGGAGTTCCCTGGGTGGTGTGCTTGCCTTCCCAGTCTTCCCAGATCAAGCCTAGGGGCCCACACATCCTACATCCATGTAAGAGTTCAAATGGGGAAAACCCTGTTGACTCATGGGGCACCTCCCTGTATGCGAACAACAGGAGGGGAAGTTACTTCTCCCAGTCCCTCCCATGCTGTTCAGCAAACACTTGATGCATCATAGAAACATAGAAACATAGACTTTGATGTCGGATAAGGACCACTTGGCCCACCTAGTCTGTCCATTTCCATACCTACCTACAGAGTAAGCTGCAGATCCTAGTTAAACAACAACCTATTTCTTCTTACTCCCCACAATAATTGCCTTATGTCTGTCCCATGTATTCTTGAATTCTCCCACAGTGTTAGACCTCACAACCTCCTCAGAAAAGCTGTTCCATGTGTCCACCACCCTCTCTGTGAAGAAATACTTCCTAACATTGCCCCTGAACCGCCCCATCTTTAAATTGTGCCCCCTTGTTCTTGCACATCTCTTTTTCTGAAAGATGCTACCCTCTTAGACTTTGTTGATTCCACTGTGGTACGTACAAGTTTCTATCATGTCCCCTCTCTCCTTCCTTTCCTCAAGGGTATACATATCAAGCTCCTTTAGTCTCTCCTCATATGGCTTCTCTTGCAGACCCTGCACCATTTTAGTTGCCCTTCCCTGGACTGCCTCTATCCTGTATATGTCCTTGCGGAGATGGGGTCTGGATGCAGTACTCCAGAAGGGGTCTCACCAACTGTCTGTACAGAGGGATAACAACTTCCTGTTTTCTGCTGGTGATGCCTCTCCCTATACATCCCAGTATCCCCCCAGCCCTCCCTACTGCCTTCTCACATTGCTTGCTAACCTTAAGGTCATCTGATATGATTACCCCCAGGTCCCTTTCCATTTTTGTTGTTGTCACTGCCTCCCCTCATTGTGTAATCTTCCCCTGGGTTTTTGTTTCACCAGTGCATTATTTTGTACTTCTTTGCATTGAATTCAAGCTACCATACTTCTGACCATTCCTCCAACCTAACCAAGTCCCTTCTCATCCTTTCCATGCCTCCTTGTGTATGCGCCTTGTTGTAGATCTTTGTGTCATCTGCAAAGAGGCAAACTTTTCCTTCCAGTCGCTCTGCAATGTCACTTATAAAGACATTAAAAGGAATGGACCCCAGTACTGAACCCTGCGGTACCCCCTAGTAACCTCTCTTTCTTAGAGTGGACTCCATTTACAATTACCTTCTGTGTCCTGTTGTCCAGCCAGTGTTTTACCCAGGCTACCATGCTGGGACCCACTCCCAGGCTGGTTAATTTGACAATTAATCTTTTGTGTGGGACTGTGTCAAATGCCTTGCTAAAGTCTAGGTAGGCCATGTCCACAGTCCCTCCCTGGTCTACTAATTTGGTCACCCAGTCAAAGAAATCAATTAGATTCATCTGACATGACCTTCTCTCTATGAACCCATGCTGCCTTGGTTCCAGTGCCCCACTGGCCTCTAGGTACTCAACAATTCTTTTCTTCAGAAGTGATTCCATCACTTTCCCTACCACAGAGGTCAAACTGACAGGTCTGTAGTTTCCTGCCTCTGTCTTGGTCCCACTTTTGTGAAGGGGAATCACATCCACCTTCCTCCAGTCCTCAGGTACCACATCATCCTCCCATGATATGATAAAAAGGGTAGTCAATGGTTTCCCTAGTTCTCCCCTTAATTCTTTTAGAATTCTGGGGTGAATTCCATCAGGCCACATTGCTTTGTCTACCTTCAGTTTTAGGAGTTCTTTCAGAACCCTTTCTTCTGTGAAAGGACTGGGATCAACCCCCCTATCAAGTGTGCTTCTGTTAATTGGATTAGGCACATCCACCTCCTCCTCTTTTGTGAATACTGAGCAGAAATATTTGTTCAGTATCCCTGCTTTTTCACTTTCCCTCTCTGCCCACCCACTGTCCATTCTCTTCAGCCTCACTATCCCTCCCTTTATCTTTCTATGCTCACTGTTGTACCTATAAAAGGTTTTATCCCCCTTCTTTACTGACTTGGCTGTCTCTTCCTCAGTTTGGGCCTTTGCTATAAGCAGCAGAAAAATCCCAGCCTCTCCCTACAAAACAGGGTACTAAATGAGAAAAAGTCTGAGGTAGAAAAGTCAGTGGGGGATGCTGCAACAGAAGCTAAAGCCATCAAAAAATGGAGAGCAATGAGTACCAATGCCTGTAGTCTGGGTAACAAGCTTCCTGAATTAGTGGCCTTGATGGAGGAGGAACATCTGGATATCGTGGCAGTCACAGAAACATGGTACACACAAAACCATGTCTGGGACATAAACATACCAGAATACACTATCTACAGGAGGGACAGGGAGGGTAAAAGAGGAGGAGAAGTAGCTCTTTACATAAGGGAAGGAATAAAAGCAACAGAATAAAAGGGTAAACAGGGAGGAGAAGAAGCACTGTGGGTAAATTTGGAGACAGGCAATGGCACCACAATCTGCACAGGGTTGAGTACAGACCCCTTCTCAGGGGAGGAAATGGACAAGGAAATGATAGAAAGTATACTTAGAATGGCAGAAAAGGGGAGATATTGCTGATGGGTGATCTGAATATGCCAGATGTCAACTGGAGTGCAGTTGCAGCAGCCACTTCAAGAGTGGAGTTATTCTAGATGCCCTACAGGGGCATGCCTTAGACAACTAGGTATTGGAGCCCACTCGAGAGAGGAATCTAGACCTGATTCTCTCAAATGGAGATGGAGAGAGGATCACAGATGTAAGTGGGTAGCCATCTGGGAACTAGCAACCATCGAACAGTATGGTTCACAATAAACACAGCAATAGAGTCAAGCCATACAAAAGCAAAAGTACTGGACTTTAGGAGGGCTGACTTTGCCAAAATGGGTGAGTGCCTAAGGAATGCACTAGCAAATGGGCAGGAAGGAGGGGTGGAAGAACAATGGGGAATAATAAAAACTGCCATCACAGAGGCAACGAGCCTTTGTGTGAAGCAAATAAACAAAACAAAATGATGTAAGAAACCACTATGGTTCTCAAAGAAAGTGGCAGTGAAGGTTCAAGAGAAAAAGAAAGCATTCAGGAAGTACAAGGAATTGCAGAAGGAGCAGGACAGAGAACTGCATCAGTTAAAGCAAAAGGAGGCAGGGAAGGCAGTCAGAACAGCAAAGGCCCAAACTGAGGAAAAGATAGCCAACTCAGTTAAGAAGGGGGATAAAACCTTTTATAGGTACATTAGGGAGTGAAGGAAGACCAAGGGAGGGATAGTGAGGCTTAATAAAGGGGAGGAAGGGTGGGCAGAGGGAGACTGTGAAAAGGCAGAGATACTAAACAAATATTTTTGCTCAGTATTTACAAATGAAGAGGGGGAGGTACATAAAACAAACAGTAGAAACACTCTGGATACAGAAGTTGATACCAGCCCATTTACAGAAGTAAGGGTTCTGAAATAACTCTTAAAACTGAAGGTGGACAAAGCAATGGGGCCTGATGGGATTCATCCCAGAATTCTAAAAGAACTAAGGATAGAACTAGTGACACCACTGACTACCCTTTTTAACAAGTCATGGGAGGATGGGGTGGTACCGAGGACTGGAGGAGGGCAGATGTGATTCCCCTTCACAAAAGTGGGAGCAAGGCAGAAGCAGGAAACTACAGACCTGTTAGTTTAACCTCAGTGATAGGGAAAATGATGGAATCACTTCTGAAGGAAAGAATTGTCGAGTATCTAGAGGCCAGAGGGGTACAGGACAGAAGGCAGCATGGAGTCACAGTGGGAAAGTCATGCCAGATGAATCTAATAGATCTCTTTGACTGGGTGACCAAAGTAGTAGATCATGGAGGGGCTGTGGACATGGTCTACTGAGACTTTAGCAAGGCATTTGACACAGTCCCACACAAAAGATTAATATACAATTTAGCCAGCCTGGGAGTGGGTCCCAAGATGACAGCCTGGGTAAAGAATTGGCTGGAGAATAGGACACAGAGAGTAATAGTAAATGGAGTCCACTCAGAAGAAAGGAGGGTTACTAGTGGGGTACCGCAGGGTTCAGTATTAGGACCAGTCCTCTTCAATGTCTTTTAAGCGACATTGCAGAGGGACTGGAAGGAAAAGTATGTCTCTTTGCAGATGACACAAAGATCTGCAACAGAGTTGATGCACAAGGTGGGGTGGAAAGGATGAGAAGGGACTTGGCAAGGTTAGAGGAATGGTCAAATGTATGGCAGCTTAGATTCAATGCTAAGAAGTGCAAGGTAATGCACCTGGGAAACAAAAACCCAGGGGAAGAGTACACAATGGGGGTGAGATACTAACAACAACAAAAATGGAAAGGGACCTGGAGGAAGTCACATCAAATGACCTAAAGGTGGGCAAGCAATGTGAGAGGGCAGCAAGGAGGGCTGGGGGGATACTGGGATGCATAGGGAGAGGCATCACCAGTAGAAAACAGGAAGTTGTTATCCCTCTGTACAGACAGCTGGTGAGACCCCATCTAGAGTACTGTGTACAGTTCTGGAGTCCCAATCTCTGCAAAGACATAGACAGGATGGAAGCTGTCCAGAGGAGGGCAACTAAAATGGTGCAGGGTCTGCACCGGAAGACATATGAAGAGAGATGAAAGGAGCTTAATATGTATAGCCTCGAGGAAAGGAGGGAGAGGGGGGACATGATAGAAACGTTCAAGTACCTCAAGGGAATCAACAAAGTCCAAGAGGGTAGCATCTTTCAAAAACAGAGGTGTGCAAAAACAAGAGGGCACAATTTGAAGATAGAGGGGGGGAGGCTCAGAGGTAATTTAAGGAAGCATTTTTTTCACAGAGGGTTGTGGATGCATGGAACAGCCCTCTGGAGGAGGTTGTGGAGTCAAAATCAGTGGTGGAATTCAAGCATGCATGGGACAGTCATAAGACCATTCTAGTGGGTGGGGGTAGGAAGAAGTAGGCTGCTGGTTAACTAGGATCTGCAGCTCATCCAGGAGGTAGGGAAATGGGCAGACTGGGTGGGCCAAGCAGTCCTTATCTGCCGTCAAATTCTGTTTCTATGCTATTCTGACTTTCCTCCCTGCTTCCTTCTGCCTTAACTGGTACAGCTCTCTGTCCTGCTCCGTCTGTGTTTCCTTATACTTCCTGAATGCTACCTTTTTCTACCTAACTTTCCCTGCCACCTCTTTTGAGAACCATAGTGGCTTTTTATTTCATTTTAATTTGTCTATTTGCTTCACACAAAGGTGTGTTGCCTTTGTGATGGCAGTTTTGATGTTTCTCCGTTGTTGTCCACCCCTCCTTTTAGCCTGTTTGCTAGTGCTTTTCTAAGGCACTCTCCCATCTTGCCAAAGTCAGCCCTCCTGAAGTCCAGTACCCTCACTTTTGTATGGCTTGACTCTGTAGCTGAGTTTATCGTGAACCACACTGTTTGATGGTCACTTGTTCCCAGATGGCAACCCACTTCTAGATCTGAGATCCTCTCACTATCCCCATTTGAGAGTATAAGGTCTAAGAATGCTTCCTCATGAGTGGGTTCTGAAACTAGCTGTCTGAGGCATACCACCTGTAGGTCATTGAGAATAGCCCTGCTCTTGGTTATGGCTGCAGCAAATGTGCTCCAGTTAACATCTGGCATATTCAGGTCTCCCATCAATAGTATCTCCTCTTTGTCTGCCATCCTAAGAATGCCTTCTATCATATCCTTGTCCATTCCTTCCCCTGACATGGGGGTCTGTATACAACCCCTGTGTGGACTGTGGTGCCATTTCCAGTCTCTAAGGTGACCCACAGTGCCTCCTCTCCTCCCTGTTTACTCTTTTGTTCAGTTGCTTTTATCCCTCCTTTACACAGAGAGCTAGTTCTCCCCATCTTCTCCCCTCCCTGTCTCTCCTGTAGGTTATGTACCCTGGTATGTTAACATCCCAGGCTTCGATTTTAGGGTATCATTAAAATTTTCCACAAGCCCATTGACTTTTGTGTGATAAGGTATTGTGCATCTCTGCACCACACCTCACTTCTCCCACAAACACTTTATCAGGTCTGACATGAAGGTACCCCTTGTTCAGTGTTACCCTTCTGTGGAAACCCAACATGGGAGAAAATCCCTAGCAAGCCATCTGCCACTTTGTCTGTCCTAAGTGAGGATAGGCCAACCGCCTCTTGGTAGCGGGTGGCATAATCTACCACCATCAGGATAGACCTCTCCCCAGAGGAGCCTGGGCTATTCAAGGGTCCCACAATATCCATTTCTACCCTCTGGAATGGCTCCTCCACAATGGATAAGGGAATTAGGGCAGCTTTGGTTTTACTACCTGCCTTCCCTATTTGTTGGCACTGGTGACAAGACCAGCAATATTCCTTCATCTGCTGGGTGAAGCTGGGCCAATAGATTTTGTGGGCCACTCACTGCATGGTGTGTGTAATTCCTAAATGTCCAGACATGGGGATAACGTTAGCAATCTTGAGCAACTGCTCCTGGTACTCCTGGGGAATGACAAGCTGCCTGCTCATCACCCCTCCCTCTGTCCTTATGTCCTGTGTATACAACAGTCCATTGTCCCAAAATACTCTGTCTCATGTCACTTCCCTGTGTCCCATCAGATTCTGCACAAGCCCTCAGGCTCTCCAAACTAGGATCAGTCTTCTGAGCAGCTGCAAATTCTTCACATTTTCCCAAGGTATGGGACATGTCCCCTTCATTTCCTAAAGTGGGGTCCATAACACTAGCATCATGGCATTCAGGGTCACTGCCATCCCTAACCTTCTGACCACTGGTTACCACTCCCTCCTCAGAGTAACCTTCTGCAGTTGTTTAGTGAACTGCTACTTGGGGAAGTCCTTCCCCCCTTTCACTACTCTCCATTTCAGGAGACACAGGCTGGGGAACTAGCCTCTCATTGTTTTCCACAGGGGCTACTAAGGGGTCTAGGAAATTACAATTGACCTTTGCTGTCTGACTGCAGTTAACCACACACACCACCCCCTTCTGGAGATTGTTCCCTATAATAACTTCCAGGGTGAGGTTGTCTGCTACTTCCACCTTTTGTACCCTCTCTCCTGTCTCACCCCAGTTCAGGAGAACACTTGCTAGTGGCAGAGTTTTTTTCTCCCCAGTGACTCCCCTTACCATTACAGACTGATTAGGTAGAAGCTGTTCAGGCCCCACCAAATCACCTTTTGCTAAGATAAGAGATGCCCCAATGTCCCTTAACCCATGGGTGTGCACCCCATTTATAGTAATCGGGTCTATGAGCTCCCTCATGTTTATAGGCATGCTTTAAGGGATGCACAGTGCACCCAACTCTGTCTGAACGCCACTTTGTCCACTCTGTGCCTTTTTAGGACACTGTCTAGCAAGATGCCCTGGCTGTTTGCAAAATCAATAATCATTTCTTTTATCCGATAAATCCCTTTTTTGTAACCTGGGACTTCCCCTTTTCTGTGGAGGCAGTGAGGGTTTTAGCTGCCCTGATGGCATGCTTTTTCCCTTCTGCGCTGCCACATCTGCCCCAATCCCTTTCAGAGCAGGCCCGTTCCTGGTGTAGTGATCTGAGACCTCTGCAGCCTGCTGTGCTGTTTGGGAGTCTCAGTCCTATAACCAGATTTTAAGCTCTGCTGGGCATTTCCAAAAGAATTGCTTCAGAAATACAACCTCCTCAATTTTCTTTACAGAGTTTACTTCCACTCTTCCCCCCAATGTTTCAAAAACTGACGTTGCTTTTGGTGAGTTCATCATAGCTCATGTCAGAACTTCTTTGGAGCTTACAGAACTTAACCCTGTATGCTTCAGGTGTTAATTCATACTTTTTAAGCAATGCAGCTTTAAGTTTCTCATAAGTACCACTGTCTTGATTGTCCTATGGCCTAGCACCTCACATCCTCTCTCAGTAAGCACCGGGGTTAGCTGGAAGCTTCAGGACTCCCTGGGTATTTTAGCCTGGATACAGATTTTTTTCAGACAAATTCAAAAATGCATCCATATCCTCCCCCTCTTTAAATTCAGCTAGTAATTTAAAATTTAAGTTGTACCACAGTCCTGGAGTTCCAGGTTATCCACCACCACTTACCTCCTCTGGTGCTGGTAATTGGGGTCTTAGCTTTGCCAGTTCAAATTCCCTCTGGTGCTCTCTTTCCTCTCTCTCACTCTCTCTCTGAATTTGTTTTTCCTTTTCCTCTGCTTCTCTCCAATGCTGGTTTTCTTTTTCCTGCATCTCCAGCTCTAACTTCCTCTGCTCGAATTCTCTGCTACTGGGCTTCAAACCTTTTCTGCTCAAATTCCAGCTCTAATTTCCTTAACTTTAGCTGCAACCTGATCCCTTCTGGCTCCAGCTTTGTGGTGACCTTCCCCTTCTGCTGTGGCTCTGAGTTCCTTCTGGTCTTGCTGTCCTCCTCCCTGGGACTAGACTCTGCAGTGGACCCTGGCACCCCCATGCCTAGGCTCTGGTCCTTTTCAGTCACTGGAAGTGACTTGATGTCCTGGGCATCCACTAGCTCATTGGCTGCCACAAGAGCATCCACGAGGTTCTTTTTGGTTAGACCCTTGTACTGGACCCCTCTTTCCTGACACTACTGCTTTACGTAGTCTGCAGTGTATTCACTGTAGATGGAAGCCATCTTCTTCCATAGCTACTGCTACACTAGCTTTGACCCAAAGAAAAAAAACCAAAAACAGTTAGGGAACTTTATTTTGTAACCAAATTACATATATATATTTTAAATCTCTGCCTTGATTGTGTGTTGAGTGTTTACAGTTTATCAATATGATACACTGGACTTGAATCCAACTGTTATGCCTGTGCCACCAATATCTCAAATTGCAACAGTATATAACCAAATCTCTTGGATCCCAACACTTCACACCAGATCTGTCACAAACCCATTCCTGGGTGTCAGGCCCACTGAGCTCACAGCACCCACCCTTAAGTGCAATCAGTGACAGGGGAACAGGGATACCCTTCTGATCATTTTTGAAGGCTCATTGAGGTCAAGACTGCACCTTTGCCACAAGGATCTAGGGTGTCCCTCTCACTCTGGATAAGAGTACAATGCCAATCTCGAGTCTTGGGGCCAAAAATTAACCCTTTCCTTGGCTATTACACAAAGGAAGAAGACACAGGTATCACACTCCCTTAGGGATAGCAGCGTAACAACTTGATCTGGCCTTCTCCCTACAGGACATGCAACAGCCTGGTTCAAAATCTTTGTAGACTCTGGTATTCTCCCTATCCTTCCAGATCCTTTTCTCAGTTTGGTTGCTTACGGTGGCCCCTACGGCAATAATAGTTTTCACAAGTTATTGGTAAACCTTCTACAGTCACTCATACAATATAAAAACTCCAATGCAGGCAGAATTCTTTGGAAAAACAAATGTTTTACTAAAATACTTAAAATAACTACAGTTACAGCTAAAAAAGAATGCTAATTTGGTTTGCAGTGTACAGGAAAAGAAAATGGAAATATGTACAATAAAATGCACTAAGACTGTTAACTAATCTACCTGAGGTAGAAAGATTTCAAAGTCCAGAGAATCACTGGTGTGCAAAATATTGCAGTCTTCCTATAGCAGCCTTTGGTCCTTAGGCAGTCTCTGTGCTGACAGGTGTAGTCTATGGTCAGGAGATGTAAGTCCAAACAGAATGGCAAAATGGCCCTGAGTGTCTGTGCTGGGGAGTTTATATAGAAGACCACCCCCCAGTCTGTGAATAAAGACTGGCCCTTCCAGATCAGTGAATAGAGGTTGGCCTTTCTCTTTTTAGGCCATCGGGTATCACTCTTGCAATTTCCAAAAGTTTTATTTTCCTGATAACCTTTGCTGGGTCAAATTTGTATAGTTAACCCAGGTTTTACAATCTCATACAGGCCTGTTAGAAAGATGTTTCTGGCACTTATAAAAAATGTCAGTGTACTGTGGGAACCTTTTCAGCCACCTCTTGTCTAAGACCATTTCCCTTTTGATCTTAAGGGTTTACAGCAATGAAAATAGTTTCTCTTATCCTGAGATTTTGAACTGGCTTAATTTAATTAGTTATAAGGAAGATCCTGTAAGTTGTATGATTATACAAGCTGATTTTATTACTTCTGTTTCCCTTGACCAGTTAACATTAGAGGAATACTCTTTGATCATGTATCCACAAGCTTTTTGACAAGAACTTATCAGATTCCTGCAAGCAAGGCTGGCCTTGTAGGTCAGAGGAAGGTCAAGCCCCTTTTAAAAAAAAAATCAGTCTTTTTTCTATGTGTCTTTGCTGACACTGGTATGCACTTAGAATTATGTAAAAAACATATATACAATGGAATAATATCTACAAATAAGGGCTAGCATGTGGGCAGCTTGCCACAGTATGAGAATCACACCCCACAAAATGGATTGGTTTGACAGACCAGTGCACTTGGAAGTCCAAAACTTAGAGGTACTTGTAGAGACCTCCTGATGGAAGAACATGACTAGATTTCCAAGTAGGAGACATTCTGTCTGTTTCAAAGGGATAGTACCTACAGGAAAATTAGTAGTTGGCTCCCTTTTTTGAAGGAAGGATGTCTGTGAAACACAAGGATGAAATCAGTGTGACAAAACAGATCTACCAAATCCATCTGGTCCAGCTCAGAGAAAAAAGCAACGTAGGTGACAAAACAGTCACCAAGAAAAGAACTACAGGATTACAAACAGCTCAAACAGGTTCAAAGGATTCAGTGGAGATATATGCTTTGTGAAAGTTAAATTCCACAAGTAGGATTATGGGGCAATATATTCATTGATGAAATATGAGCACATTTTGACAATTAGTATTTTGTGAAATGTCCACTGTAAATTGTAAACTACCAAGACACATTTTTATAGCTGTTAGACTCCAGGACAGATTGACATTAGGTATGCATGCCATAGTTTGGGTGTTTACTTGCAATAGCAACAGAGCTATAAACATCCTCAAATCTTTGAATATTTTTACTAAAGTTTACAAATAAACAAATTGTAAAATTATGACCCCCTGAAACTTATAATTTGCTTGCAAAACTCCCCTTTTATTTAACAGTTTGTAAGACTCTTCCAAGAAAGTTATAAATAGACATTTTTCAGATATCTAGCTCCAAAGTTGGTTGAGTGGCAAGCACAGAAATGTTTACAGAAAATTTGGCAAAAAACAGACTTTGAACCATTATAACTTCTACAGTACTTCTCCAAATGGCATGCACATTAGTATCTCTTCAATACTCCTTACAAAAATTAAGGGAGCCAATGCCCAGTCCTCTATCTGCAGGAATAAATGGATGTTTACTCACCTGGTAAAGGTGATTGTGTTAGTTGGTATCCATGTGGCACTCCAGACATTACATCATAGGTTATAGCCCACCTGATAGGCTACAGATGCACATGTGACCCAGGATCAAATTCCACAGTATACCTTGGTCTCAGGAGTCCTTGCCCCTCAGTTTGATTTTTCCAAAGCTGAAACAAGGTTAGTATGCAGAACACACAATATATCTAATCATCATATATAGAGAAGAAAGGAAAGCGAGAGAAGTGAAAGTACCATATGGGTTTATGTCCTATTAATACAATTCTAAATCTCAGTCATCTAACATGGCTGATGAATCAATTAATCTTGACTTTACTATCACCATTGGTGAGTGTTCACATATATCTTTCAGTCCAGTCTCACCAACTACCATGTTGACTTTAGGTAATCATGATTCTTAAGCATAGATATTCCACCTTCATGCCTAACTTCGAGGCTCACCAACTTGACATATGGGATCAAAAATACAGTTTTGCCACCCTGATTGCTCTGACAGGAGGGCCCTGGAGTGCCATGGATACCAACTAACTCAATCACCTATACCAGGTGAGTAAACACCCATTGTGTTATGTTGGATATCCATGGCACTGCAGACATTACATTGTGGGTGATTAAGCAGCAGTGTCCTTCCCATCAGGGTGGGTCAGAGTGATTAAGAGTGATAATGGTAAGTGGCTGCTGAAAGGACTTTGTTTGCAAAAGAAGCCTTTTGTTTATACAAAGAATCCAGTCTGTAATGTCTGGCAAAGGTATGAATGGATGTCCAGGGTGCTGCTCAGCAGAAATCCTCAGTTGAAGCATTAACTCTATCTGCCTAGGACATAGCCACTGCCCTGGTTGAATGTGCCTTCATACCATCTGGTGGTGTGATGTTCTTGAGCTGATATGCTTCTCGAATTGTCCTTTTTAACCAGCTAGTGATTGTCATCTTTGAGGCAGCCATATCCTTTCTGTGTCCTTTCGCAATGATGGAGTTTTTCAGTTTTGCATAATGGCTGAGTTCTGGTGATGTAGGTGGATAGTGTGGCCTTTACATCCAGATGATGTGGGGTGGGGTTGACCTCAGGCTCCTCCTGTACATATAGTGTCAGGAATTCAAGTGTATTTTCCCTGTGAAACAAGGAAACCACCTTGGGAATGAAGGCAGGAACTGTTTTAAGGGATACTCAATTAGGAGTAAAGATCGTGTAAGGTTCTACGTCATTGGTACAACTGAGACAAACATAGGCAAAGATAACAGTTTATAAAAATTAAAAAAACACATAGTCTTGTAGAGGCAAAAGAACAATAAGGTGAAACTTTGGGGATGGGAAAGAGAAAGGAGGAGGGTGAAATCAGAGAGACTAAGTGGATGGGACAAAAGGGGAGGTGGGGGGGGAACAGAGAGAGGAGAGGTGGAAGATGGGTAAGAATAAAGGTAGTGCAACCGAGTGGCATTTATCATGGGCCAGCAGGGGGTGCTTGCAAAGTGTAGGAGTAGATGTGGATCCAAAAGGGCATCTTCAGCTATGGAACTAAAAGACATGTTTAGCGACAATAGTCACAGAGGTTGGAGGCAATGAGTGTTAGGCGGAGCCGAGTCTTAAAAGTGCTGAGCGATAGTGAGGATGAGATGTCACTGGGAAGACCATTGTACCAACTAGTGGTCCAGTAAGCAAAGGATCTTTGGCCTTGTGTTGTGCGGCAATGTGGGATTTTCAGAAGCTGAGGTTTCGATCCCCTGGTATGGCGGGTGTGGATTCTTGGTTGTATGAAGGTACGGACTCGGGAAGGCCCAGCAAGATTTTCTTAGTAGTAATACAAGTTTGGTGTTTCATTCAATTGGCAAGATTCAACCATCCAGTTTGAAAATAGAGGTCACAGGTGTGAGTTAGGCTTTGGGAGCCAGTGACAATTCGACAGGCCTTGTTGAGGGCAGTGGATACACGTTTGAGTGCGGTGGTTGTAGCAGAGTCATAAATGATAATGCCATAATCAATGATGAATATGATGAAGCTCTGGACAGTGACAGCAAGGACTTTGGGTGTCAGGTGTTTCCTATGATGGAATAGCAGGCCTAGCCAGGAGTGAGCGGCTTTGGCAACATGGTCGATGTGGGCAGTGTAGGAGAGGTGAGGGTCATGGGTGATCCCGAGATAGTTAAAGTTTTTGACCTGTTCCAGTGCAGCACCTTGTCTGGTGATAACGGAGAGTTAGAAGTGCTTATGTTTATTATGGGAGCTGCTGAAGATCATGGCCTTGTTTTGTTTTTTTTGATTAAGGATCAGTTTGTGCTTTGTGAACCGATTCTCAACCGAGAAGAAGCTGAGTTGGAGATTTTCTTGCAATTTCTTTGGGTCCTGGTGTGTGGCAAGGATTACTGCATCAACGGCATACAGGGTAATATGTTCAGTGCAGGAGTCTGGCAGGGTGTTAAGGAACAGGCTGAAGAGTAGGGGGCCCAGTGTTGAACCCTGGGGACTCCAGAGAGGACCGGTTTGGAATCAGAGTCCACATCCCCGATTTTTACACGCTGGGAGAGGTTTTCAAGATAGTTTTTGAACCAAGAGATTGAATCATTGGAGAGACCAGCATTTTTTAGTTGGCTCAGCAGGAGGGAGTGGTGGACAGTGTCAAAGGCTTTGGTCAGGTCAATGAAAATAGCACCAGTTAGTTGTCCATTGTCGAGGGAGCTGTGAATGGAGCAGGTGAATTCGAGTAAGGCAGAGGATGTACTATGACCTTTTCTAAAGCCATGTTGCTGTTTACAGAGAATATTATAATTGTCCAGATGCTCAGTAAATTGGTCCACTACTATACGTTCCAGTGCCTTTGATAGGGGAGGCAGAATGGAGATAGGGCAGAAGTGCGCATGGTCAGTCTTATCACCACTTTTGTGAATCAGGGTAACAGTAGCCATTTTCCATTTGTCCGGGAATTGGCTAAGGGAAAGAGAGAGAGAGATTAAAGATCTTGGTGAGGGGCCCAAGTACCTCGTCAAGTGTTAGGACCAGTAGCTTGAGGTCAAGTGTGTCATTGCTTGTTCTAGATTTGCTGATGGCTTTGGCAACATAGTTTTGGACTTGATGTTTCTTTAGTGCTTTAAAGTAGAAAGGTGGGTGACAGATGTGGGTGGAGGAGTTGGGGAGTGGGAATTGAAGCATTTTGGAAACAGTCAGAGGGGAGAACAATAGCACCACCAGTTCACCTATCCTGTGGGCTGAGGAGATGGCCACAAGGAAGCAGGTTTTCAGGCCTGTCCAGTAGAGCTGTGCTTCTAGTAGTGTCTCAAATGGAGGGAGAGCCAAGGCATCGAGAACCAATGTGAGGTCCCAGGGTGCCATGGATGGTCTGGTTTGAGGCCTAATCACCTTGACTGCTTTCAAAAACTTAATGGCATCTGGGTGGGACCCCAGACTGTGTAATTCTACTGGACCCAGAGCTGCCCCATGGTGGAGAGTTGTACTCTGAGGGAAGAATGAGACTGTTCTTTTTCCATGCCCTGTTGTAGGAACAATAATATGGTGGACATATCTGCTGCCTCTGGTTCCAAGCCCCTAGAGTGGCACCATGTAGAAAAGATGCTCCACTGGTGGTCATATGTAGATGTGGTGGAGGACCTTCTAGATTGTAGCATTGTTGAGATGAGAGCATGTGATATCCTACTTTTAGCAATCTCTGCCTCTCAGGAGCCAGGCTGACAAACTGACTGACTCTGGGGCCAGATGGGTCATTGGAACCTGCAGTAGGAGGTCCATTCTGTAGGGCAGCCTCCATCTGTCCAACATAATGGCCATTGCCATTGAGAACCAGGCTTTCCATGGCCAGTAAGGCACTACCAGAATTATGGGTCTTTGTGACTGCCTGATCTTGGATAGTATCTGAGGGATCAGGGGTATTGGGGGAAAGACATATGCTTGGTTCAGAGTTCAGTCTTGGGACAGGGCATCAATCCCTGTGGACTGTCTTTCCCTGTACCTTGAGAAAAAACTCATTCACCTGACGGTTCCCTCCCATGGCCATGAGGTCCATGGTGATGGGCCCCCATTTGGTCTGGATCATTTGGAAAACCTCCAGGTGTAGTTGCCACTCCCTGGGATGAATCTGTTGGTGGCTTAACCAATCCACCCTGATGTTCAATCTGCCTGCCAGATGGATGGCTCCAATCTGTACCAGGTGAACCTGAGCCCAGGACATAACCTTTGTCACCTCGGTTAGCATGGTTCAACTTCTTGTTCTCCCTTGCTTAGAGAGGTAGGCCATGGTGACCTGATTGTTGGGTCAGATGAGAACAGTGTGTCCTGATATGGTCTCCTCCAATGCCCTCAGCATGAGGAACACCACTCTCATCTCCAACACATTGATGGAGAGCTTGGCCTCCGAGCGTGTCCAATGACCTTGGGCTGATTGGGAGTCTAAGCATGTTCCCCACCCTGTGAGGCTGGCATCCATCTCTAGTGTGACTTCATATGCCAATTCCAGAGGAACACCCCACAGTAGGTTGCATTTGTGTGTCCGCCAAGTGAGGGAGTGCCTCATTTCTTGTGACAAAGCTATCTTGACTCTCAGATTCTCCTTGGATGGGGAACCCTGAGTTAACAAGTAGGTTTGGAGTGGTCTCATGTTCCACCTGGCCAATGGGACCCAGTCGATGCATGAGGCCATGCACCCTGGGACTTGTGTTATCTGTCCATTGGTGGGCCACCTGTTGGCCCTTTAGGTTCCATATCAGACCCACCATGTTCTCTATGTGTTTCTTTGATGGCCTTGCTTTTCCTTTGGCCATGACAGTCTCTGCCCCAGATGTTCCAGCTGTTGAGCTGGGAACAGTGAGTTTTTGGTGTGGTTGACCACCCAACTATGGTCCTGTAGAGTATGTAGTACTAGTTGGTATTCTTGGACCTGGTCCGTATCAGTCACTCATCCAGATATGGGATGATGTGCACTCCCTGCTCCCTCAAGCAGGCTGTAAGAATGATGGATGCCTTTGTCAAAATCCTTGGCTCAGATGCTAACCTGAAGAGTAGTGCCTGGTACTGAAAATGCTGGCACAGTACGTGAAATCATAGATAACATTGATGGCTTTGTCAAATGGGAATATGTAAATAGGCATCTTTTAGCTCAATCAACATCAGGTAGTCCTCGATCCTGACACCCCTGAGGGTTGATCATGAGGTCTCCATTTTGAATTTTTGAGTACGGACATATTGGTTTAAATATTTCAGGTCTATGTTGGGGCTGAGCTCACCATTCTATTTGGGAACCAGGAAGAAAAAGAAGTAAATCCCTTATCCTTGTTCCTGTTCCTGTTTTGGGACTGTTTGAATGGCATTGTTCTGGATTAGGTTCAGTAGGATTGATTGGATCTGGTGAGTGGAGGCTCTTCTTTTTGCTATTGGGGATTGAATAAATTTGTCTCTGTTTAGTCATTGTGTGAACTCAATCACATATCCCTGCAATACTACCTCTAGGACCCACCTATCCATGGTAGTATGTTGCCAATGGACTCGGAACAGAGACAGTCTTTTTCTTACCAGAGGGTAGAGTGTTTGGTCCCTCTGGATGGATGGTGGTGAACTTGTGTTCGGGTAGTCATTGGTGTTTGCCTCTTCCTCCTCTGCCTCTGAATTTATTTCTTCCTCTGATTGAGGAGAAAGAGGAAGAGGCGTTGTTGCTGGTGTTGAAAGAACCACAATTGGTATTGCTATGATGGTAACTCCTGCCTTGAAAGGAGTTGGGCTGAGTAAATTGGGCTTGCCTCTGGCCTTGATGGCATTTGTTGGTCCCCCAAAACCAATGTCTGCCAGATGGCAGGTATGTGGATCTGTTACTGTTCTTGCCCAGATCCTTACCCTCCTCCTTCTGTTTCAAATATTTCTGTAGGCTTTCCCTGAAGATGTGTTTACCTTTTAGAGATAGATTCTGTAGTAAGTTCTTCGACTTGTTGTCAGCTTTCACATTTTTAACCATAGTGCCCTTCTGACCCTATTTGTCAAGGATGAAGCTCTCTCCTCCAGCTTGAGTATGTCCACTGCCACATCCCCCAGGTATTTGGCAGTATCCAGTGAACATTCCAATAGTTAAGAGTCTCTTGACTTGGGATCTACCTTTTCTAGTACTCCTCCAGCCATCAGATCTGTGCTATGGTCATTTAGACTGCCATGGTGGCAGCCCTTGCTGCCATTCCTGTAATTTTGAATAGTTTCTTCAACATATCCTCCACTCTCTTGTCAATGGGGTCTTTCAGTGAGGTGGTAATGCAGGGGAGTACTGTTTTGTTGCTAAGGGCAGCAATTTGTGGATTGATTGTCAGGACTACATACCAAGTATTCACTTTATCCTCCTGGATAGGGTACATTTTATCCAGGTTCCTCTTCTCAGAAATGCACCCTGGTTCCAGGCACTCCCATTCCTTGGTGAATATATCATCAATGGCTGAGCAGACTGGAAAGGTTTTATTGACTAGGGGTTTCTGCTGAATCATCGGGTCAAGCTTAGACTCTGTTTTGGCTGGCTCTACCCCAAATCCCATAGTGGTCTTTATTGCTTTCAGGAGTCCTGGGATTAGGTCGAAGGAACATAGTTCAGAGGTAATGGAAGGGATGGACTGTGTGACTTCCATCTCTTCCTCATCTGAGATTGGCTCATCCTTATCGTCCAGGATCTCCTCTTTCCCCTGACCATCATCTGGTTACAAGAGACTGGGTTCTTGAACTGGGGCATCCTTTTTATTGTGATCGTCAGGTGGGAAAATGGGCTCAGGCCTTGGGGCCAATGGTGTAGGAGCCTTGGTCTGGGTTAATGCCTCAGTTTCTCCATGATCTTCAGCATGAAATTTTGCTGTCTCTCCATTATTGCTACTGTGACTTGTTGGTTTTGAAGGAGGGGAGCCCCAGGGTTGACTCACGTAGCCCCACCAGTTCCTGGATTACCTGGATCCAGTGAGGGGGACTGTTCCAAAGATAGGTCAGCCTTGTCATGTAGACAGTTTGGACACTGTGGTTCTGCATTGTGGGGCAGCAGTGTGGCACTACATGTGTGGCATTTCTTAGTCTTGGCCATCTGAAAGACAAAAGGGGAGAAAAAAAAGGGATGGGATTAGGGACTGGCCAATACGAGTGTCTAGGTAGGTGAGAATAGGTTGAAACACCTCCTGGAATCTCCATTTTAAATAATTATATACTGGTCCACCAGGACACATATTCCTACATTCTTCAAAGAGTCATCTGAATCGGTGGCCAGTTGGCCAACCTGTAATGAACCTGATTGTGCCCCCCCACTGACACCTGTTGCCTGTTCAGTGGGAGTATGGGGAGGCCCTGTTCTTGATCTGCTGGATTAGGGGATAGAGAAGAAATATGTATATATCTAGCAATTCATAACTGATTTCTGTCAACCCACTGTGAGAGGGGGTCCTAAGGACCGATATATTAACAAGAATGTTCTGTCCAATCTTGAACTTCTGAGTGAGGTGATTGAGATTGATGGGAGGTGGTATAAAATGACCACCTTGGGCTCCAGTCCTAAAGGGGAGCCCACAAAATGGCAGCCACAGTCTCGTGCTGTAAACTACCAAAATGGCCACTGATGACTACAACTATGGTGTCCCCTAACCATGAGGCCATGAAGAGACTCACTTGTGGTCATAGAAAACTCCATTTTAAGTACTGCCCCATGAAAAAGTGCCAGGTAGAATCCTAGTCATTAATCTGTGGACGTGTGGCCGCTATGGTAGATTTCTTTTGGGACAGCGGCATGCCAGAGACCCGGGCCTACTCTGCTTGTGAGGGGAGCAGATCACTGAGGGGTTCACATGACTTGGAGAGCACCTCCTGTTTCTGTAAATATTGCCCCTGCCAGGCAAAGAAACAGCAAGACTTACTCCTCCTCCCCCCGACTGAGCGACCCACAACATAGAAGAGAGTAGCGCCACCAGGGTGATCTAGCACCGTCCGGGCATCTCCCTGACACTAGTTAACCAATCGACCCTAAATTGCCTCCTATGATAGACACAGGCATAAGGCACTCACTGTGAGAAGAATCTAGGGGATTCCCCCAGAGAATTTTATATGTTATGAAGGAATGCAGTTTGTTTGAGAGGAGAGAGCCCGAAAGGGCAGAGTTGTCCCCTGGTGAGATAAGGTGAGAGGACGAAATGAAATAGCAGGCTTGAAGGGGAGGGCAGTCAGAAAACAAAAGAGAAATTAACAGTTTGGGAGGGGCTGAGAATTAAACAGAAATAGTTTAAGCAGAGGAGTTCTGAAGCAAGTTGGAGGTTGGGGAGGACACTGCAGTATGCGCAACAGGAGAGAGCAGTAGCTTCAATACAGTCATGGAAGGGGCTGTGATTAACACTGGGGCACGGAGCTGAAAAAAAAAGAACAGGTAGGGAGGTCCTGAAGCAAGTTTTTTATAGGGGGGGCACTGCAGCAGCCTCAATGGGACACCGAGGTCAAGGGTGCAGCCCACAGACTTACAGCTCTAAGAGAAGGGGCACAGCACTCAGGGCAGATAGCAAAATCACAGCACCTTAAGACCTCTCTCAAAACTTAAATCAACTCTTAAGAAATCTCTACATGAGACTAAACATTACTTAAAGTGAGAAATCAAGAACATGTCAAGCAGAGGTCAGTCCTAGCATTAATTACTTGGCAGCAGTTCCTAGAAGACTTCTGGATTGCTGCACAAAGTGTAAGAAACACTGGCAAACAGGGGCAAGGGATATTCCTCCAGGGGTAGATGCCAAAATTCAGGGATCCAACCCGTACCTTGCTTGGATGCAATCTGATGTGTTACTAATATTGGTGTAGCACAGAGTCTTCGATCTACAGCATCTCTGATTGTGTGCTGCACATCATGTGACTTGCCAACAACTTGAACATACTTAGTGTGTGCTCACTGTAAAAAGTCTACACCTTGCAGCTGAAGTGATGAAATGCCAAAGGAAATAATTTTGGTTTTGCCTTTTTCTTGAAGTTCATTTTCAGTTTGTTTTACCAAAGTTAAGTTTGTATCACTGTAGATTACTTGTGTTGGGCATTTTTAAAGCCTGTTTAAGTCTAAGCGTGATCTTACTGAATGCAGTGCTAGAAATTACATGTCAAAATAGTTATTCTTTGAAATAAGCAATACACAGACTTGAAAAATTTACCTGCCAAATATACAACCAAATATGCTAGAAGATGTGTATTAGATTTGACTAGAAAAATAGATTAAAGAAAGCTTTCAGCTCTTGTTTTCTGTGGGTATTTGAAAGTGCTTCTTGATAACAGAAGCTAATATCAGAATAATGCCTTTGTATAGTGGGAGATTTTGTGAGCTGATGTCTTTGAGGACTCCATACATTCACAAATTTCCTATTATAGAGTCAAAAACGCATAAGAGTCATATACTGCATAGCAAGATAGCACAGTGTTAAAAGTAAGTCATAATTAACCCCCAAAATACTAGGAGCTCTTAACTGCAAAAAATACAGAAAGCAGAAGACACACATTGCATTTAGTCCTCTATCAAATTTTACTCTGTACAGCTATGTAAGACAAATGTTGAGTTCTATGCATGAAGAGGCTTGGGACCCACCTGAAAAGGCAAGTACCAAATCATGCAGCTGTGTGTCATGTACCTGGCCTGGGATAGACAGGCAGGATTCCCTATCCACAGTTGACCCAATGTGCAGATGTAGTGCTCCACTGAAGTGGAAGGACCAATCAGGGAACTGGACCTGGGACAGACTGTTGGCTTCCAATCTGAAGCCACAGCTGGTCCCACATTAGATCCCTTGCTCCATGGGTACAGGGGTTCATGGGAGATGGCAGTTAGCATACTGCTTCATATGTCAGTTTGGATGGGTTTTATATAAAGTATTTTTATTAATGAAAACGTTTTTTGTACTTTTTCACTTAACCATTTGCCTAGTATTTTTCCTCCACAGACTGCTGAGTCCTGGTGGCATAAATGTTCATTTTCTGACATGTTTTTCAGCGATTTTCCTCACCCCAGCCCTCTCTGTCAAGGAGGTGGGTTGAGGTGACTTCAGGGTTCTGAAGAGTCCTCCAATGGGCTGTCAAATGAATGTGCCTATTACAGCAGCCCTCTGGCTAGTATAACAAACTCACCACTGATTCTGGGCTGGCAAATCACAAGCCTCTCTCTGGCACACCCACACCCCACCCCCTTCCCCAAACATCAGTGCAGCTGTACAAGTACAGGTGTGGTTCTGGGCTAGGAGGGACACATGGTAGGGCAGGCTGTAAGTGGACACCTGGGACACTGGGTATGAGTAAAGGTATGTAGAGCTGTGTATCATTATTAAGCAATAAGGCATGACCAAGGGTTATGTTAATGGTCTGTTAATCACCTTCTAGGGGTGTACTGTGGCACGAGGGTGTAGCCGCAGGGTGCATATGCTAGAGGGTGATTAACTGGCCATTAACTATAATCCCTGGGAGTGCCTTATTACTATTATAATAAAAAATGTTTTTAAACAGTGTTAAACCTTGCTCAGCATATGGCTAAGCTCTACATGTATGTTAATAAAAGATTAACAGAAGGCTGTTAGAATGTTTGCAGCCAATCAGAAAACTCCATTTCTCAGACCATTTTTATAATTGCATTTAGACCATTTTTTTACCCATTCCAGGTATTATTATCACAGACATCAAAAAGATGTGTAAAGATCACAAGGCATGACATTACACACGGCATTGAATGTTTTGTATAGTATGATTTTGCAAGGTTTTCATGATGGCACTTATTCTGGTTGCCAGGAAGAAGAGCTGTGGGTGAGTAGGTGATTCCTATAATTTCTTTTGCTTAGGGGCTAAGGAAAGAAATGAACCTCCTTATTAAATGTATTTCTGATTTTATTCTGCATGTATTAGGGTTTTTAAATAGTACACTTTATCTGTATTGTAACCCTACTGCCAATATCTGTCAGGTTATCATTGGAAATTCAACTGTGGTGCAACAATTTCTTCTTGGGAAATAAAATATTTGTAGGAAGTCAGGGAAAATATTGTTTACAATTGAGCAGGTGATGCTGAAGTGCTTAGTGACTTTTTTGCTTATCTGTGACAATTGTTATGGAAAACACAGGTGCATGCAGTATGTAGGTTTACAAGTATAATGGTATAGAATAAGTTCAAAAGCCTACCTATAGTAGTCAGTCTCTCTGCTCTCCTACTTTATCATTTATGCTGTTCATTTAATTATTTTTTTATTTATTTATTTTTTAAGAATCTGTGGCCGCCAGCAAAAAAAAAAAAAAAAAAACTCAAACTCAGTTACACAACATTAAAAACTATCTGAATTTCTAGCCATTTTGTTTTTTATTATTAGGAACACCTACATGACAATTGGAGCTGTGTCCATTACAGTTCACTTATAGCTAAAGTGTGGAACCTGAATCCATAATCCACTCTGTGTGAATAAACCTTGTTATAACATGGGATAGTCAAAATATACAACCCCACTGGTGGAGTCCCTTTTCATGGCCATGCATTAAATTCCCTTTATAATGCACGGTTCTGCGGAGGGACTGTGGAGGCATACAATTACCATCATGGGGCATGAACCAGACATTGCTATGTACAAGAAATGTCACAAATCATGTCAGTGGTGTATCTGTGACATTTCTATTGCATAACATCAATGCTGTATGCATTATTTGTTAGGGACTATTTTGAAAGGTGGTAGACTATAGTACATTTTTTGCTCTGTAAACACGAGAAAAAACTGTTTTTGTGGGTGTTCCAATTTTTTTGACGTAACCCATGTTATAAGTGCACTAACCCATGACAGCATATGGGGTTATGGGGATTTAATGAATGGCTGGGGCGCTGTGACATTGACGTGGGGAATGCTGGCCATGACATCAGGGAAAACTGTCTACTCTTCCTTAACCACAGGATTCCAGCTAAGATGCAGAACATAGGGTGGATGTACACACATGCGACAAGCAAGTGAAGGGAAATGATAAGCATAAAAGTACTATGGAAAAATTCTGTCCTTGGGATACATGTGATCATTTTAGGATGTTTTGAGTATATCATGGTGGGTTCCTATTTTTGCTGCTGTCACTTATGAAAACTTTAAGGCCATTCACATGGCATTTTCTGCATCATTGTGAGGGGTGCAGAGTTGTTGCAATATTGCCACTTTTGTCATGTGAATGCAATCCACATTGCAGTGTCTGCATGCATTGCATTTCACTGTGATCCCTCTTTTCTTGGGATCACGTGGTGGTATAGGTATTTCGCATAGCCGTCTGAACAGCTGGCACCACTCAGAATGGTAGCAGCATGGGTTTCAGAAGTACTGAATAAAATTATAACCATTTAAGAAAATGTAAAGCATTGCCATTATGCTAATGTAAGCACTGCCAGTGCCTACGTAGAAACTATGAAACACAAAATAAGGTGTCGGCACTTAAGAGTGAACAATCTCAAAGTCCCCCCCCCCACCATAATTTGTCTTCTCAAAGCAATTGATTACAAAAATGACAGCTGCCAAGTCCAACAAACTGCACTGAACACAACTGTTGTCATCTACATCCCACAGAAGTTCAGCCAAAATGCCATAAGGTCAGTGGCACCGATGTAGGAGGCTGCTGTGTGAACAAAAGCTGCATCGCTACAGTTCAAATGGAGCAGCCTGCACCACAACACAACTATAGATGAGGTAGGTTGTGTGAACCCGGCATTAATATATTGTCAGCTCCCACTGACCTAGAAGGACTGGGATTATAGTACTTTTATTTTATATGTTGGCATGCCTGAAATGGGGTATTTAGCAAACAAGGTGTTCTTTTCTTTTCAAACTAAAAGTAGGTCCATTGAATATTTTGCTGTGGAATTTTGTTTGTGAAATACACCACCTTTATGAATCTTTGTATAAAAAAGAAGTTTTCTGAATTCTGGAAAGGGGTTCACATGTGACATAGGGGAAGAATGGGGGGGGGTATGTTTTTCTTGATGGTTTTCTTTTTGGATTTTTGGCTCCAGTAAGGTTGCCAAGGAGAGGTAGCCTTGTTTCCTTTTCCTTATCTCTATAGGGATCATGCTACATGATTTTATATATTTTGGTTACTTGGGGGGGGGGTGTTATTGAATGTTTATGTTATATTCTTATTTTGTTTTTTATCTTGTATATACTTTCTTTTATCAATACAACTCCCCCAGAGGTGGGTACTGCCTGTCATCTTGCTGGTCAACAAGATGGCCAACCTAGGTGATGGAGGTGGTGCTGTGAGAAATGTTGAGTCCCTACGTGTACACACTATTAAATCTACTGACAAAGAAGATACAGAAAATGGATGGAGTGCAGCATGACGACGCTGATCAGCAAGTGGATGAAATAGAACTGGAGGTCCAAATGGCAACAGACACAGAACTGATGCAGGACACTGTAATGCTCTTTGACAAAGGATCCAGCCAGCCGGCTGTCAACTCAGATGACTCTCTAGAGGCTGTCAGGACTGAAAGAAACTACACCTTCTCAGGCTTCTTGCAGAGAAGAATGAAAAGATCACAAGGGATAAGCTAAGAAAATTGCTTGCAAAACATATAGCTGCAAATGGGTTTTCTGCAGAGACACTGTCAATTCATTGGATAACAGTGTCAACATCAAAGGACACTACCTGTCAAACCCATTCAGATGTGAGTAAGCAACTGGGGTCTGAGACATGTGTGGCCTTCACTCATGCCACAGGATTCAGGGAAGTCAAAATCCAGAGATCCTTCTCTGGCACTTGGCAGCAGCAATAGAGGCTGCAGGCTGGAGAGAGCAATGGATAGAATGTGCTGACTGCCCAGGGAGCTGCCCAACAGCAGCTGAAATCATCAAATGTGGCTCCTACAAAGGTAAGTGCACAGTTCAAGCATAATGCAAAGCCTGCCACAGGCACAGAAAAACTGTTGCCTGACAAATCTGTGGAAGGCATGTCTAGCTGAAACGTCAACTGATTGGTGCATGCATGGCATTTGCATGCAGGTCATGGGTCAGCTGCCTGATTGCATTTTCTCTGCTGCTCTATAAACACCTTTTTTTTATTTGTATGATGTATGATCCAGTTCTGCCACCATTTTACACTCTGTGATAGCTTCATTGTGAGGGGAGCACTTTGGCACACATTCTAATAAATACATCTCTTCAACAAAAGTAGGCACTTTGTTTTTTAGTGAGCTGTTAGCTCCATGTCAGTGCTACAGGGTTAGCAAACCTGGTTGATTTCCATCTGTGCATGGAAAAACTGTTACTTGATGAAAAAACAGTGTGCCAGGTCACTGTACAGGGTGGGGAAGAGTTTAATGAGCCTTGATCCATAGACAATCGCAATCCATCTATCACAACAAAGTATGCATCACCTGTCTTGTCATTGGTTGTTACTCCTCAGCATACCATGCAGCCAGACTTACCAGCCAACACAGAGCGTAGCATGACACCAGCTACAGCAGAAACTTTTCTAATACTAGCTAATACGTTGCAGCCTTGTACTATAAAGATTAAATCTGCAATAGTGCAGTATGGCCCCAGTCTTTCTGATACTGCTACCAGCAACACCATGACCTCTCAACTGGCAGGTGCTGGGGAGGGCCCTGTAGGGTCTAAACGGCAGATACATCAACAAAAAGACCCAGAGTAGGGCATAAGAAAGCATGGGGGAAATCAAGGGCATTGAAAATCCTGCTCCACCTGGGGCATGGACACTATGAAGAGCAATTTAGAGTAGCAGACTTTTTTTTTGAAAGTCAGCTTTATTAAATTTTTTAAAAACATGATGAGATAAAACAGTGAAGGCAGAACAATACAGAGAATTAAGAAATTGTCTACCTGACCCATCAACATTCAGGGAGCAGGCAGAGCTGCAGTAATACAGATACAGAAAACAAAATACATAGAAAGTAAAATTAGCTTTAAGACTACATGCAGTTACAAAACATAGTAAGGATCTAAACTTTGTATTGTACAGTTAGACAGCTAAGAGCAAAGCATCCAACAACCCTCATCTTTTTTTGATGTAGTGGTTCAGAGTGTCTCATGTGACACATCATTTTCTCTATTCTTAATGCCTCAAGGATCGAGTTGTGCCATTCCTGATAGGTGGGCACTACTTCATCTACCCAGTGCTTAAAGAGCTGCTGACATCTCGTGAAAAACTTTGGAAAACATAATATTAAGGTACAGTTCAACTTGTATTTCATAGATCTTGCATACATTTCTCCTCCCTATTAGTTATTACTGAGGAAATTTGCATGAAAGCAAGATCTTTATTCCTCAGAGTTCATCTGGCCCTGTAGCATACTCCCTACTTCAAGTCTTAATCATCTATTGTGACATCACAATCTATTGCCATGGGAGTAACTGTGATGTCACAGGCAGCACAGTATGGTGTCAGGTAGGGAGAAAACAACATGAACAGATGAACTCTTCAAGAGCAAAGATCTGTTTTCATGTTTTTTTTATATATTTATTTCGATTGGGATTCATACCTTTGAGTCAAAGACTCATTTTCAAAGGTTCCAAGTCAGGGACAAAACAGAGCAATACAAATACAATGCAATACAATACGTACAAATTAATATAACAGTGAAAAAAGAAAAACATGGTAGGCATCATGAACAACATTAAAATGGCACATGAGGTACAAGACTTGCTAGTTTCAGGTGCATCTTAAAAGTAGAGTAAATTACATTACATCAATTTGTTGCAGGGTAGGGATACACTGGGAATAGTGAGACACGTCAATAATAGGTCTGTGTTAAGCTTTGGGGATTATGGGGGAAAGGTAAGCAGCCAGACTGGCGTTGTCAAAGTAGCTAGAGGTGGTGTGGGACAGGAGTAAAGGGGGAAGGAGGTGTAGGAGGGTTGTAAGTCAAAGTGGGGAGGTAGTGGGGAGGGGAAGACATGAGAAGGCAGGGGATAAGGCAGGAGGAATATGTCGAATTATTTTCTTGCACAGTTACTGGTGGTTACATTCTTAAGGTGGGAGCGTAGCCCCCTTTTGAACAGACTCAGCATTGTGTTTTCTGTCAGTGTTTCAGGCAGCTCATTAAACCATTTGGGGCCCTTAATAGTAATGGATATTTGGGCCAGTGACGTGCACTTGAAAGGGACTTCTAGTCCTCCTTTTGTCACATTTCTTGTTTGTTTAGTATGCACAACCTTCTTGAACAGACTGTTTATGGATTTCAGCATGAGGCCTAGTTGTGCTTTTTTATGATCAGGCATGTTTGGTATTGGGCTCTTAGATACAGTGGGAGCCAGCCCGTCTCAGAGTAGAGTGCACAGGTGTGAGTCCTTCGATCTGCCCCAAGTACGAGACAACAAGCCCTATTGATGAGTTTTTGTATCCTGTTTAAACTACCTCAGTAATAAAAAAACAGGGAGGATAAAGTCAGAACTAATTTGAAGAATAAGTTGAACTGAGTCTAAATAATAAGCTTTCTTAAAGTTATCCTGGAGGCATCAGCTGCTTTTTAAGAGTAAGCTTTTTAGCTATTGCGGAGGTAAGGGAAATGTGATATTTCCTTTGGCCAAAAACAGAGTCTAGATTAAGGCCTAGCAAAGAAATTTGAGGGGTAAAAAGCATTTTTAATTCCCAGAAATGGATTCATTAGAGATCTAATTTCCTCCCATAGGGGTCTAGCCTTGAAACAGTCCCATAGGACATGCTTGAGTGTGCCCCTATCCTTCTTACATCTGGAGCATAAATCAGAGTTAAGTCTTCCCATTCTATATAATTTTACTGGGGTTTAGTATAGGTTATGATTGATCTTGTATTGCATTAGCCTTAGACCACCAAATAGTAGACCATTTTAGTGGCCCACGGCAATCCAGCTCAAAGGTGGAATGCCATATAATTGATGTACAAAGGAGGCCTACAAATCCAAACAGAGAGAGCATACAATATAAGGACACTGCTGAAAGCATCTATGAGCTTTGTTGCAGCTAATTAATACACCCTAATTCACATTTCTGGTGAAGCCATTTTTGATTTCAGCTTCAAAACTGTCACAGTCATTGAACTGTTTTGTGGCAAACATGAGACACTGAAGAGCTCACACCTGTGGCTGCCTTTCATGGTCACACCACTTATAAAACCAACCATTAAAGGAAAGTACAATGATCATCCTGTTTGTCACAGTTTCAGTTTTTAAGTATAACGTCCATTACCTGGCTTCTGCAAGAGGATCTTAATGCATTATTTAGAATTTATTCTGATGTCCATGTCAGGAGGGAAGGGATCATACATTTAGCTGAAGAGACAGCCAGCTGGTCCCTTCTACTTCCCAGTGAGCTGGACCCACCCCCACCCTCAGATGTTTTGTGACATCTAACAAAGAAGATCATGATGGTGCACTCCATACAAGCCTATGGGACTATTTTTGCATGCCAGTTTATAAATGATACTGAAGATTTTAATATACATTAAATCCACTGCTCAACTAACAAGGCCCTTGAATACATTAACCCATAAAAGAACAGAAGAAAGAACTTGCCCAAGGCCCTCATCCCAACTAGAGCTAGAAAGCCAAGAACACTTTCTTTTTTGATGCCTCATATCAGTCCAGTTTAGGAGAGACTTGGCCAAATGCTGGGATGACCCTGTGTTCCATTCCCCACCCTACGAGGTGGTGGTGTTAGACTTTTATCACCTCCTTTGAGATATGTTTCACAGGAGTACACTAAATGTCATGTTTGCAATATGCAAATATTATATGCGGCAGGAATGCTGTGCATTTACCAAGCAACAGAACATGAATACCTCTCTGAAGGTTATTGCCCACATCACAAGTTATCTTAAAAGACTGTGCTAGGTAGAGTGTGCCAAAATATAACTAGCCTTTTTATGGCAACTGTGGGCTAACTGGTCATAGATAACCCAGGTCTGTAGTGGTATCATAAAAGTATAGGTACATGTCCATCCATAAAGGTCCTCTGGTCTTAGCTCCTTGGTCTCCTTCTCCCTTTGCTCTAATAATTAAAAAAAAGTTGGAAGGATGAGGAGCACCATGTCACTAGGCAAAGCCAGTGGCTCAGTAGGTAGCACACTCGCCTCTGAGGCTGGGAGATCAGAGGGGCTGTGGGTTCAGTTCCCACATCTGGCACTTGGGTTAATATCCCAGTACTGACACTGTAGTGCAGCATGAGAGAGGTGCTGTACTTCTGAGGTGCCTTCTTTCGGATGAGATGTTAAACTGAGGTCCCATCTGTCTGGACTGGTGGTAGTTCAGGTGGATGTTAAAGATCTCATGGCACTTATCGAAAAGAGCAGGGGAATTTCCCCGGGGTCCTGGCCAAATTTCCCTCATTCACTAAAAATACCACCAACAGCTTAATCTGGTTCAAGGTCAGTTGGCATTCATCTGTATCCCCTTCCCCCGGATTGTGCCTGAAAATAGGCAGGATTTGTCTAGTGCACTTACCCGGTCAACAAAAACTAAATAAATAAATAAATAAAACACTGACAGTATATAGTTGTCTATGCAAGTTGTTTATTTACACTGGTTTTGTATAAATTACACTGGGTGATTTATGTTCTTTTACATTGATGTATGTGTATGTTTGCACTGGACTCTGTAATATTGTCTTGATGTATGTTTTTGTATTCTTTTAATAACTCCCCCCCCTAATTTCTTTTGATAAGTACCTTGGGATCTTTTACTTCCAGCTGGACAGTGACCAGAGATGGGCAGAAGGTACCCGGTTTAATGTTTTGTCCAAAGGGCAAAACTAATGATACAATAAAATTACAAAGAAGAATAAATATATAGATAACATTTCCTTTAGCATGAGAATCCCCAAAAAGGAGGCATGGATCATTCATGTGACCTGACAAATTTGCGTTTACCACCCTTGCAGCAACATTTCAATAGTGAGGTCCCCCACAGCGACTACAGTGCCTAGCTGCAGTGGGAGATCTGCTGGAACCCGGCGCTGCCTGTCGGGGGTCCTGCACCCCTCAATCAGCTCTGATTGGAGTTGAGAATCCTTCAGTGGGGGGGTTCGGGGGCAAAGCCCCCCTAAGAAAACAAAGAATGCAGTAATGAACCAGCAGCCGACTGCAGAATGCGGTCAACCTGCCGGTGTCGCTGACAGGGCTTTCGACAGAATTTCTGTCAGACTCCTGTCATGGATCCTCAAATTTGCACAGAATAATTGTGGAAGGGTATTGAGGTTAGGTGATAATTTATTAGTGTTGTCAGGGTCAAGGTAGGTGACTGCATGACAATTATGTAAGGAATAATGTATAGGCACCCATATACAATGAGCCTGTGTTTCCATCAAGGGGTTGAGACACCAGGGTATGGACCTTGAGAGAGAAGCTTGAGAGGTCCATGCTAGTATCTCAACCCCGAGATGGAAACACAAGGCAAGTTGTGTATGGTCACCCATATTTTATTTGTTATAGTGTATGGTTGAAAAAAATGTGTCTGAAAAGTCTTTATTTTTTTTAACTGAGGTTACTATAACGCTGAGGTACAGTGAGCATAGAAAATGAAACCAGGCAGCAGAAGTCAGTGCAAGGCAATTCATGCTAGAACATGCACAATAAGGTTTTTAGAATGTGCACAACAACTTTAGAACATGCATAACAAGGTTCTTGAGCTGCTTGAAGTCCATGCACAATAAGCTCTAACCATACACTATAATGTTAAACTAACAAAAAGATTCAATATACAGTACTTTAATATACTTTATGGAGGTAAAACTGTGGAACCAATGATTAAGGCTATCAATGCAAACATTATTGCCCAAACTGCAAACACAGTGGAAGTATGGGGTATGTAATATTTAAATAAAATTGATTCAGTTCTTAATAAAATTTATAAACAACTATTAAGAACTCTGCCTAGAACACCTAATGTGCTGATAAGAACACAGCTGGGACAAATCAGCTTCAGTTTTCTTGCTCAAGAACGTATGATGTCCTATTGGATCAAACTACAGTCCAAAGCAAAGCACTCATTGCTGCCTAGTCCCTTAAGGGAAAAATATTTTATTTTCATATAAGCAGGGTGGCTGGCTCAGCTCAGTAGACAATGAATTAAAACATTTTGATTTTTATTACTTAAATTCTTGGAATGATCAAAAAATTATGATTTTTTTTTTATTAGTTGTTTAACCAGGTATAGCACACTAAGCTGAAAGCTTTTTTACAGGAGTGACCTGGGAGCACAAGGAGGTTAAGTGACTTGCTCAGGATCACACAGTATACAAGTGGAAGCTGTGGGATTCAAACCCAGGTCTGGTCTGCTGGATGTCACCAAATTTGCAGCTCAGAGCCTTAGACCACTGCGCTATACTGTAAGATTTCCATCTCATATATCAAATATATAAGGAATGAAGTATGGGTGCCCATGCACAATAAGCCTGTGTTTCCATCGAGGGGTTGAGATGTCAGCGTATGGACCTCGAGAGCAAAGCTGGAGAGGTCCATGCTGGTAACTCAACTTGGAGATGGAAACACAGGGCATGTTGTGTTATAGGTGCTCCATACTTTATTTGTTATAGTATATGGTTCCCAGAGTTAAAAATATACATGTTTCTGAAGTGTTTTGAGTTTCACAAGGTTTCCTACCTTGTATACATGCCGTAACTTGTCCTGGGCAGCTCTGTGTGCTGCAGTGTTTGTTGGTGCTGGTCAGTCATCACTGCAGTCCTGTTCCAGTCCTGAGTCTTAAAACGTAAGTGACACAACTTCATTTATTAAAAAAAAAAATAAAAAAGATTACTGCCATTTTGGTAAAACTAAGCCAGCTACAGGACTCTGTGTGTATATCGTTCGGTGACCCGCTCGCTAACCGGCGCCACCATGTTTGTTTGGATTCCATATTTCAAAGTGTGGTTTTGTCCAATCAGATGCTGGATAGCACGGGCATCATGAATATTAAATTAGGGAGTCATGAATATTAATTGTGGGATTTGCACAACAACATTTAGAATGTGCACAACAACTTTTAGAACGTGCACACCAACATTTGAATAGCTGTTGTTTTTTGTATATAATAAGTCCTAACCATATACTATATAAAAAAAATAATAAAAATATTGCCAGGAAAGATGATCTAAATTAGATAAAACTTCTGAAGGTCTCCAAATGTGGTAAAGAATACTGTGGAACATTCATTAAAATATTTCTTAGTGGCTGTGCAAGTACCTCAATACAGACATACAGTATACTTGCACAGTATAGATTCAAGGTACTTCCAAGTAACGTGTTGACAGCAAGATATGGCACGATCCTAAATCAGTCAACATTATCTTTTTGCACTTTAAATGAAGATGAGGGTCTGGAGCATGTTATATTTAGATGCCCCTTGTATAATAGAGCTAGAGAGAAGCATATAAATGAGTTAATTGGCTCCTCCCACATTCCGTCCAGGTTTCTATTAGATCTCTTTTTTAACTCAGAAAATGTTAATATCTTAAATAAACTTGCACTTTATCTCATTGAAATTACAAAAATAAGAAAAAGATGTATAACAAATTATAAAAATGCTGTGGGTTGACAGCTGAAAGGGTAATTTGGATGGAGCAATGGAGTAAGACAAATATGGTTGGAGGGCATCTATTTGTCTCATTATGCTGTTACAATTGGGTTCTCCTAAAGTTAAACTCACACTTAAAACAAAAGTTTATAGGTAAAAAAATTGTAAGTCTTTTTTCAGATAAGAAGAAAAATGGGTGATTTAAACATTGGCTGTACAATTTGATTAAATGCTGACCTAATGTATTGATACAAGTATTTACAACCATAAGGAACTGGTATGTGCAATATGAATTTAGGAGAATATTAGGAGGTTTTTGTGCAGATTATATTTATGTGTGTATTGTCTTTATGTTGGTTTATTACATGTTTGTAATAGCTTTTGGCTGATCAATAAAAAAATTACTTCGAAACAGTAATGTAGTATCTCCTAGCCTAGGGAGCAACAATGCTGAGAAGGTTCTGGAACCAAGGGTGTAGTTGCAGTTGAAGGAAATGAGGTGAGATAGGGGGCATTCAGGTGCTTTCCCATGTGCACATTTGAATGCAAAGTAATCCAGCTATATTTTCTCTGCTTTTGAAGGCTTCTGTTAGAGTGTACTGTGGTGTTTGTGATTAGTACTGTTTACTGTTTCCTTGCATTTGTCATTATCTTTATAGCATTTATAGAAATATAATGCAATGTTTTACAGTGCCACTGCACCTCCATTCCTTTCCCCCAACATGTCACAAGGTTCTGACTATTAACAATGTCTTACCCTCACACATATCTGTATGAAAGGAAGAGTGAATTGGTATTTATTAAATGGACTTCGGATTTCTCCGTAATTCTTGCAACTTGGGTAAAACTCATCACATTATCATTCATTAATTCCAGTACATGCACGGTTTGTCACAAAACAAACAAAATCTATCTAACAGCAGCCTAACCACACAAAAATAAACCCATTTTTCCATTAACATTTTAGGGACTTTGTGGAAAGCAGGGGGTTGTCTGGTGTGTAGGCAGCTTGGTCGGCTTAGGCAGGTGGTATGGTGGCTGTAGTTGGAGCTGAGGAGGGTAGGTCAGATAGGGTGGGGTGTGCAGGGGAGGCCAATGGAGCAAAGGATGGCTCCTCCAGGAAGAACAGTAGGTATACATAGGATAGAGTGTGGAAGGGAGCAAATGAATCTGGGATCAGCAACTTCTCAAGCACCAGGGGGGACCGGTTTGGCAAAGTGGCAGGTGGTAAAGACCAGGGACAAAGGGAGGAGGGGATTGGAGCATGACCTTGGAAAGGAGAGGCAGGGCAGGGCAACCGGGGAAGACCAGGTCATGAGAATGAAGTCTAAGAATAGGTTCTAAGTGCTGGCCAGTTTGGAGGAACCGGGATACTGGGGGGTGAAGGCATTGAATACATGAAGAAAGGGGGTATTAGCAGCGGCAAAGGGGGTGGTAGGGTAGTAGGGAGTGAAGCCAAGACACCAAAATGTAGCAGTGGCAGGGAGAATAGTAGGACAGTTGGGGGGTAGAGGATACAGGAAAGAATAGGAGGAGCTGCTGGGGGGATATAAGAGAGGGGAAGGGGATAGTCTGGGCAGGAAGCATGGAGGGGCAGGGGGAGCGAGATCGGATGTGGAAGAATTACAGGGGATAAACAGCGAGATGGGAGAGACAAGGAAAGTGGGATGAGGGGGACTCTAGATCGGGGACTGAAGGAAGGTTATAACATGGGGGAGTGCAGGCTATAGGAGAGAGGGTAGTCATACTGGGAGATTCAATACTGAAAGGGATGAAATGGCGAGGAAAGAGAGCAGGAAAAATGCTTGCATGGGTGGAGTGTATACCAGGCATGATGGCAGGGAGTGTGGGGCAGTTTATTCCAAAGTGTGTAGGGAAGGGATGGGATAAGCCTCACATTGTGGTACACCCAGGTACAAACAACCAGGAAGGGTGTAGGGTGGAGGCGGTGCAGGATAGGTTCATAGAAGTTGGTAAAACCTGTAGTGAGGTGGGGAGATCAGTTGCATTTTCTGAGTTTCTTCAATACCTAAGGCCAGCTCTACCAGGAAACAAAGAATCAAGGAATTCAATAAATGATTGGGAATATGGTGTGAGACCATGTGATTCGGTCTGGTTGGGGGGGGCAGGACATGGGAAAACAAGCAACTTTATGCACCGGATAGGCTGCATTTAAGTAAGGAGGGCACGGGACTCCTGAAACAAAACTATAGGAATATATATAACAAGTAAAATTAATTTAAACTAAGGGCGGGGGGGCAATCGAGTGTGTGCTAATCGGAACCACCAGCACAGGAGACTGGAAAGCCTCCCCCCCCCAGTAAGTCAAAAGGGAAGTTCAATAAGGGGAGGTCACAGAGGATTGGGAGGGGGGAATGGGGGGAAGGGGTATGGTTATAAGATATCCTCTTTTACCTGGACATGTCCTTTTTTACAGCTTCAAGTTTTCATCCGGGTGGATTTTCACTGCAGTGCTCTTTTGCTTGGGTTTTGGGCACTGACAGAATTGCTGTTGTTTGTTGCCATGAAAACCAAAGTCCACCACAGCCTGGCATGGGTGGAAAAAAGGGAATCAATTCTTTCATGCATGGTCCAACCCCTTGCTTATCTGTGCATGACAGTCCCTCTCAATTTTCACCCGTGTGCGGGATTTGACAGTGTACTGTGCTGTGCTGCCTTTGCTGCAGAATGCGGTGGTCTTTGTTTTCAAACTAGTTTTACTTTTGTGGAGCGGGAGAAGTGGCAGTGACTGACTGTTGTTCTGTACCAACAACTTGCTGCCATAGCCCGGACTCGGAGCTGGAGGATCATTAGCCTGCATGCTGCGGAACGGAGGAGGCTGGATTATGAAGCTGCCTGCCATGGTCTCAAGACTGATCCACCTCCACACACTGACGGCGTAAGTAAGTGCTTTAAGACTTTTTGCATTTTGCAACCTCAGCCCCACTCACCAGCCAGGCAGCCCAGGCCCCAGAAAGAAATAACCCATCCCGTCCCATCCCATCTTGAAGACAGAAAACACATGCTGGCTGACTCACTCAGAGTAGACTGACTAAGTCAAAGTCAAGAACCTGGCTGTCATGGCTGTGTGAGTGTAAGGACAGAGCTGCATCTGGTCTGGAGGAGTGGTGACTAGACTGTCACTACTGTACTCAGTCCTGACTCCTGCCCCAAGAGTGGTCCAGGTCCATCCAGAGGATTAGCAGCTGCAGCCTGCGGAGCAGAGGAAGATGAAGCCGGCCTGGTCTGCAACCAACTGCTCCACACAGACTGAATTAATTACACTACTGTGACTTTCAAAATAAAAATTTCAACTGCTCAGTCTGGACTGGTGTGCATGGCTGCCAATTAATCTGTTAGCTGAAGTTACTAAACTGAATTGCGGCAGCCCGCAACTGACCACAACCCGGCAACCACAACTCAAAGAGCAGCATAAGGGCCGGCCCAGTGGCACTGAGGGCTGAGGCGCTGGACGCCTTACCTCGCGGCTTGTTAGTGACCCAGGTTCGGGAACGAGCCCGGGCCATTGGAGGTCGGCGGTGGGGAGGGCGGAGCTGGATGGAGCTGCCGACAAGCAAGCTCTCCTCACCGGGGAGGTGCAAGGGGCTTTCCCCGGCTGATGGTTGCCACTTGGTGGAGGCTGGAGGCAGCATGGGCCAGGAGGAGCCAGGCGCTAGTCCTGGAGTGGGAGGAAAGGGGCCATTACTGGGGCCGTGGGACTATTGCGTGCCTCCACATGCATGTGTACCCACTTCTGGGGCCCCTGGGGTAAAAACGGAGGAAAAAGCCGGTGGCAGGATGGCAACCAACTCCCTACAGGCTCCGTTGCGCGGGCGGTAAGGTAAGCCCCGGTAATTCTGGGTGATGGGGCTGGAGGGGGGGTCGGTCAGATGGGAGCTGTCCCAGTGGGGGGGGGGACAAAAAATGTTAAATGATAAAAAAAGAGCAGCATAATAAAGAGGCTCAGGCTGCTGCTGATGAGCCTGAAATTAAACGTACTTTTGTTGGGACTGCTGTCTCTTCTTCTTACACAAAATGGATGGGGGCTACATTGAGATTAGTAAAGCTCCTAATTTACAGTGTGTACTAATGAGGCAAAACTGAATGTGACACAATAGAAATATCACAACTGGGGTTCTCCTGTGAGGACACCTCAAGCAGCTGAAATCAGACCTTTGCCACCAATATTGGTCCAAATTATACTCCACTTATGAGTTGACGCACTCGACCTTTTCATCAACCAGTTTAAATACTATCTGTGATAAGCATGCTCCTTTTAGAAAGTGTAAAAACAAAGGCACGTCTAATCCTTGGTTCACCCCTCACCTTTCTGAAATCATGAAAACCAGGGACCATGAATGGCACAGGACCTAGGTCATGAGGAATCTAACTGATGTCCAGAATTACAAAAAAACAAGAAACGTGTGCACCAGAGCAATACATTCTGCCAAAAGCCAGTACTTTAAAGATGCCCTCTCTCACTCTTGGAATGATGGTAGAAAGTTCTAGGCTAATCTTAATGACCTTCTAGAGAAGCCCTCCCAATCTGCCCCTACCATGCTCAATATAGAAGGGACACCCTCCATCGATCCCAAAACCATTGCAAATACATTTAATAATGCGTTTACCGACCTTAGCAGTGTCCTCGCACCCGACTTTTTTGCCCCCACTACTTATGATAATAGCTACAGGATACCCAATCAACCTATAGACTACCCACCTTTCTATTTTAAAGTAGTCTCTAAAGCTGAGGAACAAAAATACCTCCTTAAAGTTCTCAGCAAATCAAGAGCTAGTGGGGACAACCTGAATCTCAAATTTGTTGCCCTTACCCTAGAATGAGGAAACAGACAAGGAGTAGGGGAAGCAAATTACAAGTCTCAGTGGTAAGGGCAACACTGTCTTAGTGGGTGACTTCAATCTGCCTGGGGTGGACAGGTACTCCAGGATGCCTTCCAGTCTGGGTACCTCATGCAGGGGGTAACGGAGCCAACCAGGGAGGGTTCCATACTGGACCTTGTGTTGTCAAATGGGGAGCACATCCAAGATATAGTCATGCAGGACCCCCTAGCAGGCAGCGACCACCGCTTGGTGTGGATCTTCCTTAGCTTGGGCAAGGAAGCAGCCAGGACCAAGACGAGAGTGGTGAACTTCAGAAGAGCGGACTTTAACAGGATGGGTAACATCCTAGAGTGGCATCTTGCCAAGATCTGCCCAGAGATGGATGCTGATTAGAAATGGTCCATTATCAAGCTGGGTCTGACAGAGGCCACTAACATGAGTGCAAAGACCCAGAGTAAGAAGTCCAGGACCAAAAGACTGAGCTGGCTCAGCAAGGAGGTAGCAGAGAAGGTGAGGGATAAGAGAATGACCTTTAGAAGGTACAGAGAACCAGGCAAATGGTAGACAAGCAGCAGTACTTGAGGAAATCCAGAGGAGTGAGCAGAGCAGTCAGGGCAGCTAAAGCCTCAAGGGAACTAAGGTTGGCACAGGGGATCAGAGATGGGGAAAAGGATTTCTTCAGGTACATAAGAGAGAAGAGGAGCTGTAAGGACAAGATTGTCTGGAACAAGTGGGTAGGGGGTTGGGTAAAAAAGGGAGAGGGCCAGACGGAGGCACTTAACAAGTTCTGCTCAGTGTTCACTAGGGAAAAGGATGGGCCTATGCCACAAGGGAGAAGAGAAAGTACGTAAGTAAACTTTTATTTATATGGCACCCAGTCCCAGGGGCTCTCGGTGCCTTACAGATGGTCAAACAGGCAGGGTTATACAAACAATAACATATAGGGTCTACAATTATACAAATAAATTAAAACCTTAGTAACTAATCATAATAATAAATAACATTAAAACCTGATGCAATTAATCAGGATATGCTTCTTTAAAAAGATAAGTTTTCAGACCCTTTATAAACACCTCCACTGATGCAGCCTCCCTCAGAGAACTGGGGAAAGAGTTCCAGAGGACTGGGCTGGCCACCTCAAATGCATGGTCACTCAAGGTTTTCAGCCTGGCCCTCTGAACTGCTAGGGGGATCTCAGTGGAGGAGCAGAGGGAGCGCACTTTAATGGCAGGTGTAATGAGGTCAGTCAGGTAGCCAGGGATCAAGCTGCATAGGGCCTTATAGGTGAGCAAGTCCATCTTGAAGATGATCATCCACCTGACTGACAGGCAATGCAGATCCTGCAGGACCGGGGTCACATGACAAGCCCTAAAGAGGCCCATCAGTAACTTGGCCACTGCATTCTACAGCAGCTGCAATCAGCGGAGGTTCCCTCCACTGACCCCCAAAGTACAAAGCATTGCAGTAGCCCAGCCTGGATGTAACAAAGGCATGTACCAGTGAGAGCAGGTCCTCAGGCAGAATAAGGGATTTAATCAGGGTGATGTTCCTTAAGTGGTAAAAAACACTTTGGACAACAGCTGAAAATGGAGGGGTAAAGGAGGAGCAGGGGTAACGGATGGGGTAATCCTGGTGGATAGCATTCTAAAGGGGCTAAAGGTCCTGTGGGTGGACAAGGCCCTGGGACCAGATGGAGTGCGTCCAAGAGTCCTGAGAGAGTTAGCAGAGGTTTTGGCTAGCTCTCTGGTGGACCTGTTCAACACCTGATTGGAGATGGTGTGCATTCCACAGTACTTGAGGATAACTCATGTGGTGCTTCTCCACAAAAGTGGTCCCATGCAAGCCAGGTAACTACAGACTGGTCAGTATTACCTCCATTGTAGGGAAGTTAATGGAGACTGGAGAAAAGAAAGATTAGTGATTTTTCTGGAAGATAATGGTAACCAGGGTGAACAGCAACAAGGGTTTGTCTCAGGGAGATCCTACCAGACCAGCGTTTTCAATTTGGTCACAAAGGCACTCGACAGGGGCCATGCCATTAATATCCTCTATCTGGACTTCAGCAAAGCCTTCGACTCAGTGCCACATGGAAGATTGCTCAGCAAACTGAAAAACCTGAGACCTGGGGAGAAATTAGTGGGGTGGGTCAGGAACTGGATGCAGAACAGACAGCAGAGAGTAATTGTAAAGGGGGAACCCTCAAAGCCAAAACCTGTAACCAGTGGGGTCCCTCAGGGCTCAGTGCTTGGATCAGTGTTATTCAACATCTTTATCAGGGATAGTAGAAGGGATCAAGAATAAGATCAGCCTGTTCACAGATGACACAATGATCTGTGTGACAGTGGACAGTGAAGAAGGGAGGCAAGAACTCAGGGAGGACCTGGAAAAAATTGAGCACTGGTCAAGTATATGGCTATTGGGGTTTAATGCTAAGAAGTGCAAGGACATGTACCTAGGAGCCAGAAACCCCAGGACTAGCTACTGGCTGGGGGTAGAGTAGGTATCCATTTCAGAAGAGGAAGAGGACCTAGAGGTGCTATTCACAGGGGAAATTAAGCATCTGATGCAGTACCATAGGACAGCAGCAAGAGCCAACACAATGCTGGGGTGCATAGCCAGAGGCATCACCTCTAGGAGGGAGGAGGGCCATCCTGCCACTTTACAGGTCACTGGTTAGACCACACTTGGAGTAGTGTGTGCAGTTCTGGTGCTCCTATTTAAAGAAGGCTGTCAAACTACTGGAGTGGGTGCAGCAAAGGGCAACAAAGATGATCCTAGGACTGGGGGAAAACCCTATGAAGAAAGACTGAGGGAGCTCAACATGTACTCCCTAGAAGATAGAAGGGAGAGGGGAGATATGTTAGAGACCTTCAAATACTTAAAAGGTATAAATAGAGTTAGTATGGAGGGCTTGTTCAGCTTAAAGGGAGGGAGGGTCATAAGGGGACACAGTCTGAAATTGGAGGGGCAAGATTCATGAGGGAAATGTGGAGACACTACTTTATGGAAAGGAAGGTGGCAGGGTGGAATGAAATACTGGGGAAGGTGCTCTTGCTGAGGACTGTGGGCAGTTTTAAGAGGGGTTGAATAGGGTCAAAGGAAAGGTCAATATAGAAGGGAGGCTAGATAGGGTGGAGGTGGTGGGCAGGGATGATCGGGGGGAACTAGGGGGGCAGCTGCAGTAAAGCAAACTGCGAGTTGCATACTCGGATAGACTTGATAGACCTTTAGGCTTTTTTCTGCTGGGGCTTTCATATGTTCGTATAAGTGCAATAACCCACTTCAGGACGTGCATTTCTTGTGAATTAATTCACTTCCTGGGTGCACTGAAAGACACTTGGCTGTTGGCCTGAGCCTTCCATTTCACCTTGGGCATACATTACTTCTCCGGAAATGCTCACCTTGTCATGGGTTATTGCTTACCTCTCAGATCTCTGCTACACATTTCTGCAGCATTTACAAATTAGCATGGCATCTCTGAAATTAACAAAAGTTACTTAATCTTGTTTTGATGCAAGAAATAGAAATTGATTCATTTTTCTCTTTTTGTCCACATAATCCAACTCAGTAGCCCCCCACCCACATGCACACACATGCAAAACAAAACACCCCCTATTGCATTTGTTATATCTAGGAGCTTAACACCTTCTTCATATTAACTTTGGATTGTTGCTGATTTTCAGAAATTGATAAATATTATTTAATTTACAATGATGATTCATGCTAAATAATGGTTAAACAAAACACCTAGGCCCTCATATTCAAAATGTTAGCATGTCACTAGGTAATATTTAGATTTACTGAAACTCGGTTCCCAGAGTTTCAGTAACCCAACACCGTTTGCTCAGCACACAGTTGCCCGATATGCGTAGTTTGCCCATGGTGGAGTTAGTTATATAAAATATGGAGGGTACGGGTGATGAAGCCCCGCGAAACATTGAAAAAACTCTGCCACAGGAAAACTTTGCCTGTTGAACAACCCTGTTTTGGTCTGCTGGTATCAGGCTACTGAAACTTGGGGAACCGAGTTTCAGTAAATTCTAATATATCCTGGTGCTTACCATGTTACTTAATATGTTAACTGGGAATAGCATGACTGGAATGGGCATGGGCCATATTTGAAGGTCCCTCATGCGTGGTACTTGTCTGACATTAGGACATGCAGAATATACCCCCCTTAAATACAGTTTGCATGTAGCAGTATATCCAAAGGTTTTGAGAGCACTAAACAGCCACCATTGCAGCACTGTTAATGCTTGTGGAACCCTACTACTGTCCCGGAGAACACCACCCTGCCATGTGGTAGGTAGCAAATGGGCAGCAGGAGCTGTCAGTCCCTGCCATGGTCTTCACCACAGACCACACTCCACCCCTCACCACACCACCTCCACCCTCCCAATCATCATTGTTGAGCTACCCTTGTATCACTACTATCTTCAGTCCCTGGCTCTCATGGTCCCTTCACCTCCACGATCAGAATTCAGCTGGCCCTGTATCATTACTGTATTCAAGTTTTTGGTGCACGTTCTCACTCCCTCTCAGTCAGATAGTGACTGGCCAAAGTAATGAGCAGAGGGTCTGTGCCAGTTGCTATCATCATTAGATGCTAATGCAGTAATCAGGTGAGTGGGGGCCACCAGAGGGTGGGGATGGTGGTTTCTGAGAGGGTGGAAAGGGGAGGGAGCCAGATGCCAATTGGGGGATTGAAGGGATTGGATCAGCAATCAGGGGGCTTGGGAGAGCACTACAGCCAGGGACTGAATGTAGTAATGATACAGGGGCAGCACATTATTTATTTGAACTTTGGTAACCAGGAAAGGCACACTGCGCCAAGACTTGTTTCCAGGTATGACTTGGGGGAGAAGGAACAAAGGGTACATAGTAACAATAACTGTAACAAGGTACAATAATGCAGTATATGAGATCACACACATCATGATATCAAGTACATTCATTTGTTGATATAATTTAAAAGATTTAAATATCAATGCAGCACAAGGGCAACAAAAAATGAAAATTAGTAGATAGAGTTAAACGAACACAGCAGAATATACAAAATGGCCAAAAATGGAAGACAAAATAAATACCAAGATGTGCGTGTCAAGGGCACAGAAGAGTTGAAGGTCAGAGACTATGACAGAGTAGGTTAAGGTTAAGGACAAGAGCTGGAGGGGTTGAAGAGAGGACTTAAAAGCTGGATAAGAGGGGGAGAGGTGGATGGAGGTTTGAAGACTGTTCCAAATTGATGGGAGTCGGAATGAGAATTCAGATTGTCCAGAAGAAGTTTGACAGGCAGGAACAGAATGACTGAAAAAGTCAGAGGAAAACAAGAAGCATTAATAAGGAGTTATACAGGATAGGAGACCACTAAGGTAGAGAGAGAAAGAGTGGAAAACCAGAATTTAGAAAAAAGGAAACATAATGAAGTAGATGACGAGAGTCCAAGGATGGAAGGAATAGGATTCGATAGAGGAGACAGTGATGACAGTGAGTAGGGAGTTTGAAGCAAAACAGCAGAAAGGATAGGAGAGAGGATCTAACCTAGCCAATTGATCCAAATGGCCGCTTAGTGCCTTGCAAGCCCAATGGGCTTATTAGCATACCCTGGCTCAGTATGGCACATAGGAGCAATGATGTTATCCAATTCCCTCCTGTGAACCATATTTCATAGAAACATAGAAACATAGACTTTGACGGCAGATAAGGACCGCTAGGCCCATCTAGTCTGCCCATTTCCCTACCTACAGGATAGGCCGCAGATCCTAGTTAACCAACAGCCTATATCTTCCTGCCCCCCACAAGAATTGCCTTATGTCTGTCCCATGCATTCTTGAATTCTCCCACAGTTTTAGACCCACAACTTCCTCAGGAAGGCTGTTCCATGCATCCACTACCCTCTCTGTGAAATAATACTTCCTCACATTGCCCCTGAACTGCCCTCCTTCTATCTTTAAATTGTGTCCCTTGTTCTTGCAAGTCTCTTTTTCTGAAAGATGCTACCCTCTTGGACTTTGTTGATTCCCTTGAGGTACTTGAAAGTTTCTATCATGTCCCCCCTCTCCCTTCTTTCCTCAAGGGTACACATATTAAGCTCCTTTAGTCTCTCCTCATATGGCTTCTCTTGCAGACCCTGCACCATTTTAGTTGCCCTCCTCTGGACTGCCTCTATCCTGTCTATGTCCTTGCGGAGATGGGGTCTCCAGAACTGGACACAGTATTCCAGATGGGGTCTCACCAACTGTCTGTACAGAGGATAACAACTTCCTGTTTTCTGCTGCTGATGCCTCCCTATACATCCAGTATACCCCGGCCTCCCCTGCCTTCTCACATTGCTTGCAACCTTAAGGTCATCTGATATGATTACCCCAGGTCCCTTTCCTGTTTTGTTGTTGTTACTACCTCCCACCCATTGTGTATTCTTCCCTGGGTTCTTGTTTCCCAGGTGCATTATTTTGCACTTTTTTGCATTGAATCCTAGCTGCCATACTGCCTGACCATTCCTCCAACCTTGCCAAGTCCCTTTTCATCCTTTCCATGCCTCTTGTGTATCAACCCTGTTGCAGATCTTTGTGTCATCTGCAAAAGGCATACTTTTCCTTCCAGTCCCTCTGCAATGTCACTGATGAAGACATTAAAAAGGACTGGACCAATACCCTCGGTACCCCACTAGTAACCTCACTTTCTTCAGAGTGGACCCATTTACAATTACCTTCTGTGTCCTGTTGTCCAGCCAATGTTTTACCCAGGCTACCACCCTGGGACCCACTCCCAGGCTGGTTAATTTGACTAATAATCTTTTGTGTGGGACTGTGTCAAATGCCTTGCTAAAGTCTAGGTAGGCCATGTCCACAGTCCCTCCCTGGTCTACTACCTTGGTCACCCAGTCAAAGAAATCTATTAGATTCGTCTGACATGACCTTCCCACTTACATTTCAGTAAGATGCTGCAAGACCACAGCACATAGTCACTATGTACTGCACTAATACAGCCCCATATTTAGACAGCACACTCCACTGGAGTCTAAGTATTGCCTTTAAGCTGGTTTCTGAATAAGGAGGCCCAACTTTATTTAAATGCCCAAGTGATTCATATATGGTAGTTCAGAAAACATTACATATTTTAACAAAGCTTGAAGGGATATCACAGGGGACAATTAAACATAAGTCTCCCATCTAAAAGTAGTGTTTCAATTGTAGCCAACATTGTGACATATTATTCTTTCTTCTAGCTTTTCCCTTATATTTTGAAAATGTATTCATTTGTTTATACTACTTTTCCTTATAGATATCAAATTTGCTATTAAAATTCCTCATTATTTGTCTTTTAAAAAATGAACAGGCACTGTATTTTCTTTTCTTTTTTGCCAACTGAATTTTGAAGAATCTTACAAAAGTAGTATGACAGAAGCTACTTGCATTGCCTTTTTGATGATTTTCTGCATAATCAAAATTATATTTCCCCAAATGGTCTTATAACAGGACCTCTGTTTAAGACATGTAATAATGTACCAACTTTCACACAATCTCTCCAACATTTATTGTTTTCTCTCAGTCCAATTTTATACAATTTCACAGACGTATAATAAACTCCATTAACAATTTTGAATTGGATTGATTTTACCTGTGTTTCAATGATAAATGCAGTAGAAGATTACATCTCTGTCAGATTTTATTCCACCAAGTTCTTTCTCTCAGAATGTTAATGACATGACCGTTTTGTACCTTGGGCAGTTTATAGCCTTGTATATACAGTATTACTGATACCATGTCTTTTTTTCCTTAAAGGAGCCCAGCTAGTCAGCTACTTGAGATCACTGAATAAGGAAGCATTTTCTTCTGGCTTCATTACCGCTGTGTTTCGATTCCAGAAACCCACATGGTTCTAGTTATGTAAATTACATTTAACCCTGAGTTGTTCAAAGGTTGACACATCTTTCCCCATTTTAGTCACTTATTTATTTTATCCTGTCTATCCCATTTTTCTCAACAAGAGGTCTGTTTTTCTATTAATGTTCATCGTTTTTTTCCCATGTTGATGCAGGGAGTGATGCATAGTTGTAAGAATGTAGTAAATAGTCAATTTTATGTATTTTTAAGAGGAGATATAAAATGATGGCAGTATAGATGGTACATAATAATAAATAAAATGTGTCTAAAGAAATATTTTAAATGATAAAAAGTGAGGATAATAAGTGGAATATTATTTTCAGCAGCCAGCATGAACCAAATACTAAGAAAAGAACAAAAGAACATGAAATTTAAAATGGGGAGAGAGAGAGAGAGAGAGAGAGCGGGCGAAAGTGTCTAACAGCTCACATGAAAAAAAGTGAAGTTCTCCATTAAGTTGTAAGGATTGCATTTTAAATTAATATGGTAGATAATGCAACTATGATGGATTTTTAGTATGGTTTAGAAATATACACAAAGTAAATATATTTAGCTCATAAGTGAGAGGTTGTGTTGCCAAGTGAAAAGTATTAAGTTTATTTATGTAAAAACTGTCCTAAATGTTTTCAAGAGTCAGTAATGTCCTAAAGAAGTGGTGTACATCTGATGTTTTGAAATTTTGACAAAGGAGAGTGGAGATATGACACAGACCTTCAAATTCCTAAAGAAATTAACAGGGGAACTGAAGGGAACTATTTAAACTTGAACACCAGCTCGCAGTCAAGTGGTTATGAATGGAAGCTAACAGAAGGAAGGTTCAAGAGGGATGTGAGGAAATATTATTTTACAGAAAGGGTGGTGGTGCCATGGAACAGGCTGACAGCCAAGGCTGTGGGTGCAAAAACCATTAGCGATTCTAAGCATGGCTGGGACAGAATGAAGGGTATAGTGTTTGCTCACAGCATCAGAATCAGAGAGGAGAATGGAGGGTGGGGTGGGAGGGCCTGGACCCTGGATTAACAGTAGACCCTTGGGCTAAATAGGGAACTCAGGCAGACTGGATGGACCTTTGGTCTTTTTCTGCAATCATTGTCTATGTTTCTATGTTTCTATATGCATAATGGAGTCAAACCTTTAACCTGCATGGTTGCTAGTGGTAATACAACCGTGCTGGGAAAGGAGTACTGTGCACAAAGTATGGCAACCTGTAAGAAACACACATGAAATATTTCTGGAAATTACATACGTACATGCAAAGATGTTTACAGACAGAAAAAGACTCAAAGGAGGGCCAATGGAGTGGAGGGCAGAGGCATCTGTGCCTCCCCTGTCTTACACCAGTGACCCAGGTTCAGTGACGGACTCAGTTCTCTGGGGGAAGAGCGGGGAGAGGAGGACTGAGAATTTGGAGGATGGTTCTCCTCCTCTGGGAAGGGAGGGAGGGTTGTGAGTGTCGGCACTCATCTTTCCCCTAGCAGAGGCTGGGGGATGGGCAGCCAGTACCGGCACATCGGGGCTGGTGGGTTGTCAGCCATCATTGCCCTATGCACGGTAGTGTACATGGTTCATCTGGAACTGTAGGTGGGAAAAATAACTGGGGTGCAGTGTGGTTTGCACTGACTCCTTGCAGGCTCTGCACCGGCTATAGGGCCCTATTCTGAACTGGATTCATCTTCTCGTCAGCGGTAAAGCCACCTACCACCAACCACCACCATGGGGGGTAAGCCATGTGGGAAGCACCGGGAAAAGATAAGTCCCTGGGATGCTGGGTGACAATGCTGGAGGAGGGCTAAGGCTGCACCATGGTGGGAGAAGAAGATTAATGAAAAAGAAAAAGACATATAGTCCATCTAGCTAGGCCCTCACCAGTCTAGCACCAGTTAGAATTCTAGAGAATCAATTATCCCTTAGTGATGCTTGGACTAACTCTCCATTCCATTAGCATCATCCCCTTTCCCATCATTCTTAAAAGTCCCATGTGTCTATCCCACTCTCTCTTGAAACTAGTCACTGACTTTACATTGGGAAGGTCGCCATGAAGATGTATTTTCTCATGTACCTTCTAAACTCCCCCAACTAGCCCCTTGAAATTGGTCTCTATGCTAAGCTTAAACAGTTGCTGGCTGTCCACCATATTCATACCTTTAAGGTGCTTGAAGGATACGATCATGCCTCCTCTCTCTCTCCTGGCCTGTATTGAATACATATTGAGGTCAGCCAGTTGCACAAAGCACTACTGGAGCAATGAACTAGCATACTGGCCTGGCAGTGAAACAAGAAGGATGAGGATCATTGTGCAGTGTGGTAGCTAATAAAAATATTACTATTTCAAATATGATGACCATAGGGACTCTCAAGCTGGGGTGAAGAGAGTGATGGGGCTGAGATGGATGGGGTTGATTTTTTTGCTTTCCAATACTGCATGTTTAAAAACTCTATAGTTACCTGACAATCTGTCCTGGTTTCTGGGTCCCAGCCCTAAAATAATCATCTTTTTCCCTAACTGGGTACCGGGGGTCCCTGTCTGCTGCCAAAGCCCACAACTGTCACTACAGAACTTCCACAGAAAGAGGAAACTAATGCTGCAGAAGTTCTGTGGCAACAGGGTGACTTGCTGCAGAACTGGGACCAAAACTGCTTCAGAGAAATCAGGGCCTTTCTTAAAGTATATGTCCATGCAAGGCATAATATATAGAATAGTAGGTGGGCAACTATGCACAACCAGCGTGTTGTGCCACAGAGGGGTTCTGATTCCCTATGACCTTGAGAGCGAATCACGAGAAGTCCATGGGAATCAGAACCCTGAGGTGGCACAACACACTGACTGAGCATATAGTTGCCCACCTACCATTTTTTATTGTGAATGGTCCCCCCCAAAAAGTTACAAAAATACATTTGATCTTTTTATTTTAATAGAACAACCTTTTTGCTGCTGTGTATTATTCCATGATTTAAGGCTGGTTGCTATGGTCAGTGGTGTGGTCATTAGGAACCAGAGACCTGGTACACCACAAATCATGACTGGGATGTTGATGTATTGGGGTATGCTCTGTTCAGGAGTGATGGGGGGTAGAAAAGGGAAGGGGTGGCAATGTATGTTAGGGAGGGTATAAAGGCAATGGAGGCACTGGGTAGACAGGGGAGGCTGAGGCACTGTGGGTCACCCTTGAACCAGGCAATGGCACAGCAATCCAAGTAGGGATTATCTACAGGCCTCCAGCAGAGGGGGAGGAGTTGAATAGGAATCTAGGGGGATCAAATTCACCCAATGGCAGCAAAAGGCAAGGTATTACTGCTGGGTGATTTTAATATCCCAGACCTGGACTGGGCCATCCCAGCAGCTGCTTCAACCAGGAGCAGAGACATCCTGGATTCCCTACAGGGGCAATCCTAAGACAGCTAACAGGTGATCCCACCACAGAAGGGGTGATTCTGGACCTAGTACTGACCAGTGGAGACAGAATTGCAGACGTTCAGGTGGAAGGTTAACTGGGATCCAGCAACCATCACACAGTGTGGCTTAGCATAGAGACCAAGATACTGTCTAGTCACACGAATGCAAAGGTCTTAGATTTTAGGAGGGTGGATTTTGCTAAAATGGGGAGTTGTAACAAAGTGGCATTGGCCAGAAGGGAGACAGGAGGGGGATTTGAGGAGCAGTGGCAACAACTAAAGGGAGTCACAAAGGAGGTGACAAGCCAATGCCTCAATTGGTAAATAAGGGCAAGAGAAGAAGGAGACCACTGTGGTTCTTAAGAGAGGTGGCAGACAAGGTAAGTGCCAAAAGGACAGGTTTCAGGAACTATAAGGAGACTCAAAGAGAGGAGGACAGGGAGGTGTACATAAGGAATCAAAGGGAAGCTTGGAAGACTGTTAGGAGAGCAAAGGTGCAAACCAAAGAAAGGTTAGCACAGACAGTGAAGAAAGGGAACAAGGCATTCTATAGGTACATTAGCGAAAGAAAGATCGGGGGGGGGATTGTAAGGCTCAAAGGGGATACAGGGGAGTGTAAAAAGGGAGACATGGAAAAGGCAGAAATACTTAACAAATACTTCTGTTCAGATTTCACTAAATAGGGGGAAAGTCAGAGACCACAGCTGGGTAACAGACATGGGGGAGGGAGTGATGGTAAACACAAGTCCATTCACAGTGGAGAGAGTCCTGGAGGAGCTCACTAAACTGAAGGTGGACAAAGCAATGGGGCCAGATGTCATACACCTGAGGATATTAAGAGAGCTGCGAAGAGAGTTAGTAGCACCTCTGGCAACACTGTTCACGGAGTCACTCAACACAGGAGTGGTTCCAGAGGACTGGAAGAGGACACATGTAGTCCGCTGCACAAAAGTAGTAGTAGGGAGGAGGCAGGGAACTATTGGCCAGTCAGCCCACCTCAGTAGTGGGTAAGATCATTGAGGCACTGCTTAAAGAAAGAATAGTGGCACACTTGGAATCCAGCAATGCCCAGGATCTGAAGCAACATGGATTCATAGCAGGAAGGTCATGTCAGACGAATCTGATAGATTCTTTTGACTGGGTAACAAGGGAAGTAAATTGAGGGGGCAGTAGACATCGCCTACCTTGATTTCAGCAAACCCTTGACACCATCCCACATAAAAGGCTGGTCCACAAAATGAGTAGTCTGGGTATGGGGCACAAGGTGGTAAACTGGGTTAGGAACTGGCTAATGGACAGGAAGCAGAGGGTGGTGGTAAATGGGATCCAATCAGGTGAGATGGAGGTGACCAGTGGGGGTACCACAGCGATCAATCTTTGGACAGTCCTGTTTAACGTCTTCATTAGTGACATTGTGGTAGTACTGGAGGGAAAGTTCTGCCTGTTTGCAGATGACACCAAGATCTGCAACAGGGTAGATACTCTGGATGGGGTGGAAAGAATGAGGAGGGACCCGGAGAAGCTTGAAAAATGGTCTGAAGTGTGACAACTAAGGTTCAATTCCAAGAAGTGCACACTAATGCCCCAGGGAAGAGGGAACCCTGGGGAGAGCTACAGCATTGGTGGAGAGTTGCTGACTATCACCAAGGAGGAAAGGGACCTGGGGGATATCATTTCTGATTATCTAAAGGTGTCTAAGCAAAGTACAAAGGCTGCAGAGAGGGCCAGTGGCATGCTGGGTGCATAGGGAGAGGTATCACTAGCAGAAGGTGGGAGGTGGTGATGCCATTGTACAAAACGCTAGTGAGGCCTCCCCTAGAGTACTATGTGCAATCCTCACCTTCTTAAGGACATTGACAGGGTGGAGGCAGTCCAGAGAAGGACAACCAAGATGGTACAGGGCTTGCACCACAGAACATATGAGGAGAGACTAAAGGACCTCAATATGTACTCACTGGAGGAGATGAGGGATTGGGGGGGGTCATGATAGAAACATTCAAGTATCTTAAGGGCATTAACAAGGTGTGGGGGGGGAGACATCTTCTAATATGAGATGTACATAAATGAGGGGGCATGTTATGAAATGGAAGGTGGCAGGCTGAGGGGAAATGTGATGGAGTTTTTCTTCATAGAGTGGTTGGTGGACATGTGGAATAGACTGCCACAGGAGGGGGTGGGGGAGAGCACAGTGGAGGGTTTTAAACATGCATAGGATAGGCAAAAGGGTACCTTAGAGGTGGGAAGGAGGGGTGAAAAGCCATTGACCAGGTAGAGTTAGAGGCCACAAATTAGTGTAGGGCTTTCAGGCAGACTGATTGGGCCTGGTGGTCCTTATCTGTCAACAATTTCTATGTTTCTATGTCCCTACGTGTATAGTGCAGATTTCTGTTGGCTGTTGCTTGCATGTGGGAGGCATTTTTGGGGGGAAAAAAACATGGCCGCCACATTTCTCACTAAGTGAGAGAATTAGGTGTAAGGAATCATGTTTGGTGATGTAAGTAAATTAAAATATCTGGTTGATCCTGATTGTCTGGGATTTGTTTGATACTCGGTCGGTTCAAGTGATCCTGCCATCGCCACTGCCTCCAGTTCCTATCTGGTTAATCCTACCATTTTTGTTGGTGTGGCTCATGCACTGTTGAACTTCTAGAGGTTTTTGAATTATTGTTGTGGCGCAGTAGGGTACAATCACATTCCATGACTTTTTGAACTGAGGTACAACAACATTTTGATTTCCATACACAACAAGGGCTGACCATACACTACATACAATTTGTTTTTCCTAAAACTAATATATGAAAATTATGACTCAAAAACCATTTAGAGAGCGCCAGCCTTGTTGCACTGAGGGCTGAGGTGCTAGGCGCCTTACCTTGCACCACGCCTCCGACCCATGTTCAGGAATGAGCGTGGGCTGCTGGGAGTTGGCAGGGATGGAGAAGGATTGAGCATTCGAGGGACTGCTCTTCTTCTCCGGTGAGGGGGTTGCCAATGGTCGGCACTGACTGGCCCCTAGCGGTGGCTGGGGTGCAGTGCACCGACGGTGAAAGAAGGTGGGGCGGAGATGGGGCTGACGTCTAGAGGAGTGCATGCGGACGCGTACAAGCACCCTCCACTGACTTCCTTGCATGACCCTCTCCGCTAGGGAGAAAATAGGCAAATGGAGCTCTCACTCAGATGAAGATGTCTCCTTACAGGCTGCCGGAGGCACCTCCCTGAACTGGATCTGGACTGGTTGGTTGAGGCCTCCCCATCCCCGTCATGGAGAGGTAAGTCGGGCTAAAGGGAGGGATCTAATACCCGGTCCATGCAGGGGGGACATCTGATGGCTAAAGGCAAGGCTCCCATAAAAAAATAGTACCAAAAAAAAAACATTTAGAGGGAGGAATTTAAGTGGCCTTTTAAGTACAGTATTAGTCTAGCTTCATGATAAGCATTTATTTTTCTATGGCCTGATAGCATAGTTTTGTCTGTAGATTTAGTAGTCTTATAAATAGACTGACTTCCATTATCAGAAAGCTTCTTGAGACCATATCAGGGAGCAGTTGGTCAACTTCCTAGAGTCCCATCTGGGCTACAGGTCATTGAACAGTATACCTCTGTGAAAAGGAGGGTCCAATCGACTATCCTTGTGGACTTCTTTAACATATGTTGCAAGCACTGGATTAAGGACACATGCTGGATGTCCATTACTTGGATTTCAGTAAGATCATTGTCTCTCTGCACCACAAGAGGCTGGTAAAGAAATTGGGGAACTTAGATGTTGGGGAGAAAGTGATTAGATGGGTGAGGAATTGGCTAGGGGGAAGAACTTAAAGGTTAGTACTAAATTATACATACTGAAAGGCCAAAGGGTTACATTTGGGATCCCACAGAGTTGGGTCCTGGGTCTAGTGCCCTTCAATGCACTAACTGGTGATGCTGGAGAAGGAATCTGGGGCAAGATGTGTCTATTTGTGAATGATACAAAGATATGTGGCAAAGTGGATAGTAAGGAGGGTAAGAGGGAACTGAAATGAGACCTATACAAATTTGAAAGGTGGACCAAGGTTTGGCAACTGAAATTCAATGCCAGAAAGGGCAAGGTTATACAGTTTGGAAAGGGGAATCCAATGACTGAATATTGGATGGAGAGGGTATGACTGAAGCAGCCACAAAAGAGGAGGCTATGGGGGTTATAATTAATGGCAGAATCAAGACCTCAGACCAGTGTAACAAGGTGTGTGGGAAAGGTAGCAGGATGCTGGGGTGCATTGAGTAGGTAGGGCCTACTCAAGCAGATGGAGGAAGATGATCCTACCACTGCAAAGGTCCTTGATAGGGCCACACGTGGTGTACTGTTTGTAGTTCTGGAATCATCACCTAGAAAAGGAGATGGACCTCCTGGAATCAATCCAAAAGAGAGCAACTACGATTCACAGCCAGTAGGTGATGACTTATGAGGAAAGACTGGTTGACCTCAATATGTATTAACTTGAGGCCAGAAGAGAGAGCTGAGACATGATTGAAACCTGAAGGGTATACACAGGGATGACAACCAGCAGCTTTATAATCTAAGCAAGCAGTATACTGCAAGGGCCACAAGTATAAGCTAGCGGGGAGAGGGGTTAGGAAGGATGTGAGACTGCCCTTGTGGTGGTGAGACAGTTCTGGAATGGTTATTGCTCTGTCCATGCATGTGCTGAAATGAGTGTTTATGTATGTCACATAGCAATGAGTTCTGTGCAGACAGGAAAGGCTGTGGGAGCTACAGTTCTTCAGTACAGCAGGCTAAACTACTACTTCCTTGGGGCTGAATAACCCATTTGTGTGATTTAGGCTTTATGCTACTCTTTGCTTCAGTGCCCTTCTGAGGGTACTGAATATTGAATGACTATATTTTTCTATTCTGTTTTGAGGAGTTTGTGGGTGGTGGGAGGTCATATGACCTGGTCTCTATGTTTGGATCACGCACAGTATAAACAGATGCTCCAAGTGAGCGGACAACCATTTATACTTGTCCACATTCTGTGAGACTGCACTTATGGTGGTGAGACAGTTCTGGCAAGGTTATTGCTCTGTCCGTGCATTTGCTGAAATGAATGTTTGTGTAGGAGGTTGCATAGCAAAAGAGTGCTGTGCAGACAGGAAAGACTGTGGGAGCTGTAGTTCTTCAGTGTAGCCAGCTGAACTACTACTTCCTTGGGGCTGAATAGCCCATTTGTGTGATTTAGGTTTTAAGCTACTCTTTGCTTCAGCACCCTTCTGAGGGTAGTGAATATTGAATTACCATATTTTTTATTCCATTTTGAGGAGTTTGTGGGTGGTGGGAGGTTACGTGACCCGGTCTCTACTTCCCGGTTGCATGCAGTATAAACAGACGCCCTGAGCGAGTGGGGCGAGATCAGATGGGGCGAGCGCATGGTCATCACACTCAGGGATGTGCAGAGAGACATGTGCATCTGTGTGCTTGTTGAGCAGGTCAAATGTGGAAAAGGGGAAAGAGACTGAGAGCATTTACTCCAAGTAAGGTAAAGAATATTTGCTCAGTTCCTTAAGTGTGGTTTAATTCATAGGTAATTTGTAGCAAGTGAGTTCTGCATAGCAGTTAGTTGTGTTGGGACCAAGCTTAAACTGAAATTAAGAAGCACGCTCCAGTAGAATAACTCCCCTCCTGCCAGCTCAAACTTATACTAGTAGCTGGATTTATCCATATTATTATGGAGCTCTTGAGAAGCAACAGTGTGCTTCACAAGTGACTAAGTTGATTACAACAGTTGAAATAATTTACCTGCAGTAATTATGTTTGCTTGCACGCATGTGCAAGAAACATAGTGCCATCATCCGAGTTTTCCAGAGGTGTGTCAGCCTCTTCCAATTCAGTCAGTGTATTTGCAGGCACGGTCACAGAGCGCCAATCACTGCTCCAGCTGTCTATGACAGCAGAAAAATGCAGTGGCATACAGTTGAAAGGGAGAGCTCCGCTTGAGTGAGCAGAGCTCTCCCCACACACAGCGCATGCCTGCACGCACACTGCGTGCTCATGCGCCTTCCCTCCCCTCCACACTGTATGGCCAATGGGGGTGCCCCAATCCCCGTCGGCTCCACTGTATCTCCCCACCCTCATGCTGTCGCCGACGGGGTGCCCAATCCCCATCAGCTTCACTGTCTCCCCCAGTACAGGGTGCCACGCTGGAGGCCCACCCCAGTGTGGCAATAATGGTACCATGGCCGAGGGGTGCCCAATCTCGCTGCTCCATCCCTCCCCAGCCATCCTTCTGCATGGGAGCCCACTTAGCGTGCAAATGTCCCCCGTAGTCTTTTTTAAAAAACCCTGTAAAGAAAAACTGTCTCGCAGTCTCCATGCAACCCCCACAACCTGCACCCACCCACTGCGCACCCTGCCTCCCTACACACCCCCACCCCATACTAACTCCGGAGTTCTGCACGATGATCATCGGTGGACCGGGAACACGCCTGCACTCTTCAAAGCCAACCACGAACTGAGAAAATGCCGGTAAGCTGTATAATGGGATAGATAGGGTTTTTTCAACTTTGTTGCATATCTCAGCCATTTTTTGGAATTTTTGCACCAAATTTGCAACATGGGGTTTTTGGGACCCCTCCTCATGAATTCTTGCACTGTCATGGCGTTACTCGGGCCCAAGGTGATTTTGCAACCCTGTGCGAAATCACCTTCTGAATGATTAATGAAATGACACTGCCAGTGTTCATAAGGTGGCTCTCACAAGCCTATTTTGAAAATTTGGTGGAAAAATTCCTAAAATGACTGTTTTACAAGCGTGATTGCGCAGTTCCTATGCACGCCGTAAGTTTGCGACTTTTCAATATTTTTACATATTTCAACATTGCCATTTTACCACACCTTCTTATGAGCAGTACAGCTGTCATTTTTCACATCACACCCAAAATGTGTTTCCGCCCATGTAGCGCACAATGGCACAGTCGGTGTGTGAAATCAATGTATGGGACAAAGTAAGAAAATCACAGTGACACTGTTCATGAGCAGAGGTCTTAAAATGGCTATGTTGAAATTTGGTGAAAAATTCCTAAAATGACTGTTTCTGAGCATCGTGTACAGTTCCTCGCATGCTCGTAAGTTTGCTAAAATTTCAATATTTTCCTCCAGATTTTCAACATTGCCATTTTACCACACCTCCTTATGAGCAGTACAGCTGTCATTTTTCACATCTCACCCAAAATGTGTTTCCACCCCTGTAGTGCACAATGGCGCAGTCGGTGTGCGAAATCAATGTATGGGACATGTTAAGAAAATCACAGTGACACTGGTCATGAGCAGAGGTATTAAAATGGCTATGTTGAAAATTTGGTGAAAAAATTCCCCAAAATGACTGTTTTAGGAGCGCATGTTGTGCAGTTCCTACGCACGCTGGCAAGTTTGCGAATTTGTAATATTTGCACAACAGATTTTCAACAGTGCCATTTTACCGCACTTCCTTATGAGTAGTGCAGCTACCATTTTCACATCTCACCCAAAATGTGTTTCCGCTACATGTAGCGACAATGGTACGGGTTGGTTTTGAAAACAATGTTTGGGACAGATTAAGAAAATCACAGTGACACTGGTCATGAGCAGAGGTCTTAAAATGGCTATGTAGAAAATTTGGTGATAAACTCCATAAATGACTGTGTTACGAAAGAGCATTATAGTTTCCACACACCTGTAAGTTCATGAATTTGTAATATTTTCAGTCCAGATTTTCACCAGTGGCATTTTTCCACACCTCCTTATGAACAGTACAGCTGTCATTTTCCACAACATGGCCGAAATGTGTTTTCACACTTTCAGTGCAGAGATGCGTGTTGCTGTGGGAAATCATTGTTCGGGACAGATAAAGAAAATCACACTGACACTGTTCATGATAGGAGGTCCCAAAATGCCTGTGTAAACAATCTACTGTAAAAACCCCAAACTAGTTACATTACGAAGGTGTCACGTTGCACAGTTCTGCCATGCTCATTGACTTCTCAGTTTTTTTAAGATTTGCAGATTAACATTGCCATTTTTTTTACCTCCCCATGAACAGTACCGCTGTCATTTTTCACATCCTGTTCGAATGTGTTTTGCACCTGTGGTGCCAAATGCCATAGTCACTGTGCAAAAGCAGTTTTCGGCTAACAAACTGATATTGCCACTGTTCATGAGGTGGGGGTCACAAAAAAAACATGTTGAAAATTTGGAGTGAAAATACCAATGAATGCCTGAGGCGTTAGGGTTTCCGACCATAATGCCCCACCCTGTAGAGAATGACAGGCATCAGGGGTGTGATTTGGGATTCTCACCTGTAATGCTCATACCATTCCACCCCCACCCACACCCTGCAGTCTATACCGCACCCATCTCACCGTATTTCCTGATGGAATGGGGTGCGCATAAGGGCCAAAGACCCAAAGGCACACCCCAATGCCTGCCACTCTCTGCAGGGTGGTGGTGGGGTTGGCTTCAGTTCAGTACTTCGCTGCCATTCCTATTATGCAGCCCAGTAACTTCTACACTACCAATGTCAGTGCCAGCAAGCAAACATTCAGCATTGACAAATGCTTGTTTATCTTGTGCACTAACACAGTGTCATAGGCAAACAGCTCTGAAACACTACAGCTTGCACCCAGGGGATTTGTACTTTTCATAAAAAAAAAATTGGGGATACTATCATGACACTGGATGGAGAAGTGGGGATTAAATGCTTTACTTGACTGATGTATAAACTTTTTAGTGAATTACCAGCTTGCCTATGTGTAAATAATGGTGTCTTAAGAGAAGACATTACAAACTTCTACAAGAAACTTGACCAAAGTGAAAAACAAAAGTCCAATATGTCAAATAAAATTAAAATGATTAACAATGAACCAATACCTGAAGTTTTCAATGTTAGTGATAGCAATGTGTGCATGAGTGAACTATGTGTAAGTCAAGCACCACTGTATAACACCACAGATACTGCAGAGATGCTGAAATTAAAGGTAAACCCTGATAAGAGAAAAAGCCCCATACAGGATAATGAGATAGTGGAAAATGACATACAGCATAGCTCACTGAACATAGGAGAGCCCCATGTACCACTGGCTAAACCTGATAAAAGAAAACAGTCCACTGAGGATAGAGATGTTCTGGAAAATGATTCACATGACTGGATTGAAATGAATTATGGGAGGAAATCAAAAAATCAGCGTAGGGCAATTGGCCATGAATTAGAACTAACAAATAGGTGCCAACCCCTGAGTATATTAAATGAAAATGAACCTGGATTGTTGACTGAGGAGCTGATGCAACCAGGTAACTCTGTCCAGAATGAAGACATATTGCAAAATCCACCAAATGCTCCCCCCCTCCACCCCACCACAGGGCTCTGCATGAACCAACAGCACCTAGTCAACATTCTGGAGAGGATAAAATAAATATGGATACTAGTAGCCTTCCAACACCCCAGAGGCAATACTATGTCTTAGGTGATTCTATAGTTAAGTATATCGACAAGATTGTTTGTAGACGTGACAAACACAACATCACTTTTAGCTCATTCAGGGGAGCTGGGGTAAAAGACATCCAAAGCATGGCCAAAAACATACTCAGCAATGCAGGACCTAAACCACTACTTATAATACATGCTGGTACAAATGATATAAACAAACTGACAGCTGAGGAAATCAAACAAGACTTTATTGCACTTGGGGAGACTCTAGAACACTTGGGATTTGAGATTCATGTCTCTGAAATTTTACCTGTCCCAAGAGCAAGCTATATATAGTAAAGAAAAAGAAAATCAAAACAATGAATGAATGTTTGAGAAAATGGACTCTCAAAAAGGGATACTCTACTGTTACTCACTGGGAGTCATTTCATAATAACCATGCACAGTTCAGTTGGGACAGGTTACATTTAAGTAAACAGGGTGCCACCAAACTAGGAAGGTCATTCGAAGAGATTATATCTAGAAATTTAAATGAGATAAGAAGGGGGACAAGGGAATACATACAGCCCCATCAGACAAACAATTCTCTGAATGTAGAATACTAAATATTAGTGCTAGAAGCTTAAACCAAACCAAGTTAATGGAACTCAGGGTATACTTAAAGGATAAAAGTATTGACAGTGTCTATGTCACAGAAACATAGTGGGACGAGGCAAGCAACTGGAAGAACAACATCCAAGGCTACCAACTATACTATAAAAACAGAGACAATAGAAAAGGCGGTGGAGTATGCTGCTACATTGCTAACAACATAAAGTGCAGTGAGATCAATTTTAGTGACAAACATAACATTCAGACAGAAACATTATGGTTAACCCTACAACTAAAATGGTGCAGGGTCTACAACAGAAGACATATGAAGAGAGACTTAAGGAGCTTAATATGTATAGCTTTGAAGAAGAGAGGGGACATGATAGAAACCTTCAAGTACCTCAAGGGAATCAACAAAGTCCAAGAGGGTAACATTTTTCAGAAAAAGAGGTGTACAAGAACAAGGGGGCACAATTTGAAGATAGAGGGTGGACGGCTCAGAGATAATGTGAGTATGTATTTTTTTCACAGATAGGGTTGTGGATGCATGGAACAGCCTTCCTGAGGAGGTTGTGGAATCAAAAACAGTGGTGGAATTCAAGAATCCATGGGACAGTCATAAGGCAATTCCAGGGGGTGGGGTAGGAGGAAGTAGGCTGTTGGTTAACTAGGATCCGCAGCTTATCCATTAGGTAGGGAAATGGGCAGACTGGGTGGTCCAAGCAGTCCTTATCTGCTGTCAAATTCTATGTTTCTATGTTTCCCCTAAAATTACTATAGGCACTTGCTATAGGCACCTGTCCAGTGACAAGAACTATAATGGTGCCTTACCGTATGAAATCGAATTGGCATCCAACATAGGGGATATAGTGATCTTGGTTGACTTTACTGCACCTAGATTCAACTGGAACACACTCAAAGGCCAAAATGAGTTTGAAAGGGACTTCACTGACACCTCAATATCATGCTGCTGTGAACAACTAAATTTGGAACCCACCAGAGAATCCAACATTCTGGACCTGATAATTACAAACACAATAGAAAGAGTACAAAATCCTAAGGTCATAGCTCATTTAGGTACTAGTGATCATTGCATGACAGAATACACCTTCTTGAATTGTAGAACTAAAGTTTTAAACACATTAAAGGTTCATGAATACAAAAATGCAGACTGGGACAAAATTAAAGAAACTGTAGGGGCAGTAGTTTGGGATAGTCTACTTAAAGAGTTAGAAACTGAACAGATATGGGATAAAAGTCAACAAACTAGCCACAATGCTGGGGCACTGCATGTTCCAACATGAAAGAAATATAACAAAAATGGTGTTAACCCACTGTGGTTTACTAAGTCTAGCAGGAAGCAGATTTGTAGGAAAACCAAAGCCATCAATAGAAATAAAAATAATCCATCAGTTACACACATGCTTGCCTACAAACAGGAACAGTCTAAAGTAAAGAAAATGATAGAAAAGGAGAAACTGAAACTTGAATTCAGGTCATCACATGCAAAGGACAATAACAGTTTTTATGCATATATAAATAACAAGAAACAATCTACCAATAAAATAACTACCCTATTGAGTAATGGGGAACTTATTTCAGATGACCAGGAGATAGCATAGTGTTTAATACATATTTCAGCTCAGTGTTTAATGATGCCCCTACTTCAGAACCAGTTTTCAGCACAGAGGCAAATCAACAAATTCAATTTCAGGAAACTGATGTACTGAGTGAGCTTCAAAACCTCAAAACTAAAACTTCACCAGGACCGGACAATATCCACCTCATACTCCTAAAAGAACTAGCCCCTGTCATGGCTCGTCCACTAACTATGCTTCTAAACAAGTCTTTGGAGTCCAGTCATGTCCCATCAGACTGGAGAAAAGCTTTAGTTATCCTGATCTATAAAAAAGGAATAAAAAATAATGTGGCAAACTATAGGCCTATAAGCCTCACTTCCCTGTGCTGCAAATTAATGGAGAGGCTAATTAAAAGGGAACTCGATTGGGAGATCAAAAGCCTTGGCCTCGAAGATCCTGCACAGCATGGTTTCTGTAAGGGACTGTCATGCACAACCAACTTGTTTGTGTTTTATAACTTTGTTAGTGATAGTATTGACAAGGGCAACCCAGTTGACATTATTTTGCTTCACATAGGCAAGGCATTCAACACTGTACCTCATGATTTGTTATTAAACAATCTAATAACACTGGAGTTCAATACACACATAGTAAAATGGATCCACAACTGGACAATGAATTGCACACAGTAAGGGTGAATGGATACGTCTCTGATGAAGCACGTATCAGCAGTGGGGTTCCACAGTGGTCTGTGCTTGGGCCGGTGTTGTTCAGGCTATACATTGGTGATATGGGTGCAGGTGGTAGCAGCATCATAGTGAAGTTTGCTGATGATACCAAAGTAGGGGGAGAAGTAGATACAAATGAAAAATATCTTGTCCTGTGTCAAGACCTACAACACACTAAAAATTGGGCAATAACAAACAAAATGAAATTTAATGCATTGAAATGTACAGTATTACACTTTAGGCACACAATTCAAAAACTGACATACAAACTAGGTGGAGAAGTACTAAAATCATCCACTAGAGAAAGGGATTTAGGTATCGTGATAAATAATGAACTCTCATCCCCATGTCATTGCAGGTATGCCACACAAGTTGCGAACAGACTTGTGCAATCAATAAAAAGAGAATGTATTACTAGGAACAGCCATTGCATTATGGAACTGTGCAAGACTTATATCATCTCACATTTAGACTTTGGTTTCCCCAATTTGGAATCTTCACCTAAGGTGTGATGTAAATCTTCCAGAAAGAACTAAGAGATGAGTCATTAAGTTAATAATGGGCTTGGATACCATGAGTTATGATGATAGAATTCATTCCTTACAATTGTTTACACTAGAAACCTGATGGAAAAGAGGGAATCTTTTATTGTTGTTTAACATCTTGAAAACCAAGAATTTATGGGACTGTGTGGCCTAAAATATCATCCTAGGCTAAATGACCTTAGATCTTATAATGGACAATTAATGGTTCCCAGAGCAAATACCATCAGGAGACATAATTACTAAACAGTAAGGACAGCGAGACTATAGACCTCACTACCTAGCAACCTGGTATATGCAACTTCTCTCGAGGCTTTCAAAACTGGGTTGGATGCAGTACTTAACGCAAAATGCCTACAAATAATATACCCACTATGAGTGGGAGACAATTTAATGGGCCTTTGGCCTACTTTGTCTAAACTATCCAAGGTAAATACAACTGCATCTAGAAGGTGGTGGAAAAGTGGAACTGCCTGCCATCTGAGCTGGCCAGTGTTAACATTAATCCACTAAGAGAATGGTAATTAAATAAAATTCTTAACATTAATAAAACATGTATATAATGTTGAGACACTGAATAATAGTACATATGCTGAAACGTGTCTACAGAAATGTATCTATTTATTTTTTTAATTTCAAAAGTTTTACCAGGAAAGATATACTTAGCTGGCAAAAGTTCATTTCCAGGTGTGCCCTATGGGGGAAGGAGAAAGGATGAATAAACAATAAAATAATGCGTAATAAGTACAATAAAGTAAAAACAGTGCAAAACAAGAAAATACCCAGTGCAGAATAGTAATACAAGGTTTCTAAGGTAAAGCAAATCTACAAATGTACAAAAGTGATGAAGAGTACTGAAAACTAAAGAGTTAAATTATAGGGGGATCACAGTGCAAAAGCAGCTGTAGCTTGTGTATGGTGGCTAACAGTATATTTCCTGAGGTCAGGAGCAGTTGCAGGAGCAAGTTGTGAAGTCATGAAGAAGAGATTTAAGAGAGCAGAGGAAAGAGGAAGAGCTGATACATGTGGGAAGAAAGGACCACAGCTTAGGGAAATGGTAGAGGAAGGCTACAGCAAATTTCCTAGGGGAGAGGGAAAGGGAATGAGTGCCAATGTTGCAGAGTTAGTATTGGGAGATAGGAGTAGATGAAATGAGAGAGGTAAGGTGAGGGGAGGAGAGTGACACCAAAATTTGGAGATGAAGGAGGCACAGTGGGCAAGGTGACTGGCATCAAGGAAGGGGAGTAAGAAGGAGGATACGGGGAACAGAGGTGGGTGGGAAATAGCAAGATAAAGCCAGACATCCTGCAGAAGTGACTTTAAATAGTCACAAAACATTGAATTTTTATAAATGGCTAGTTAAATAGCAAATTATTAACCCTTAGGTTGCCAACAGAATTGGAGCGTATAGGAAGTTTGGACTGATATATTAGTCCATGGTACAGCAAAGGTTAAAACATTAGGTGAGTGGAGTGATTTACAATAGTGTGTGTCATGTGTATGCACACATTCCCCATCTCTGATTGCAGGCTGAACATACTGTAAAAAATGCTCAAATATTGGGGAAAGCTATCAGATATCATCCTCTGACTTCTTTTTTTTTCAGTTTTTGTGAGACGTTTGCAGCAGTATGTTTTTCTAAAGTCAAGACAGAAAGTGCAGCTTGCTTATGAAAAGTCTGTGGATTCCTGATAGTGCCACTAGAAAAGGATGGTTAGAACTCATAAGGTTAAGAAAAAGTATAGTGGAGATAATTCTCTTTCACTAATGTTGGTGTTCTCTAAGCTTTGGTCCAGGGTCCTTCGTTTTTCTCTCTTTTGCTTAATAAAATCCCTCTTGTTAAGTTCTCCTGTTTCTCATTAATGTATCCTAATGACCTGGTATTATATTATAATTTAACACTTTGACTGGTTTCAGTAGTCACATAAATTCTGACTTCTTCAAGAACCAGGATGGCTTTCTGATAATAGATTGGTCTTAGACACTAGCAAGACCCAATCCATACTGTTTGGTGCTAGTTGTTGACTTGAAATAAATAAATAGTTAAATGTCTTCTGTATTAATGGGTCCCTATTGGAATTTATCACTCATTTTTAAATGTCTCCAGTATTAATGGGTCCCTATTGAATGCTAGCACTCATTTTTAAACATCTCCAGTATTGATGGGCCCCTGCTGGATACTGTCACTTATTTTAAGTACTTAGGGATATATTTAGACCTCACATTAGACTTTTCTCATAATAGGTCTTCCACTGTATGTGTAAATCTGTTAACTTCAGCTTGGACCCTGCTTATAAAATTCATCATAATCTCACTCCAAAAGCTTGCTTACCAATTACACAAGGAGTTCGGCTGCCTAGACTGAACTATAGTCTGCTATCCGTTCCATACCTCTCAACCTCTCAGCATTAGAATTTATAGCATTGGTCTTCAAAAGATCAGAGCAAATTGCCAGAATGTGTAGCACTTTCTTATTTTAAAGAATAACATGTCTCCAAATAGTGGACACTATATATTTAGTGTTAAGGAAGGTTTCTGTCAAGTTAGATCAATGGTTTAATAGTCTGTGTGTCTAGAAACATCTGTAACATGGTTAAGATCACAATCACCTTTACCAGGTGAGTAAACACCCATTGTGATTGGTTGAGCATCCATGGCACTCCAGACATTACCTCATGGGTTGATAAGAAGCAGTGTAGTACCCAAGGGAGGGAGCAGAGTGGTCTATGAGTGAGAGGATGAAGTCGCTGCTAGGAGGATCTGGGTGGCGAAAGTGGGCTGTATAGCATGCAGGTGCTCGAGCCTGTAGTGTCTGGCGAACATATGCAGGGAGCTCCATGTAACCGCCTTGCATATGTCCTCAGAGGACACATTAGCCCTTTCTGCCCAGGATGTGTCAGTGGCTCAGTAGGTAGCACACTCGCCTCTGAGGCCGGGAGATCAGAGGGCAGTGGATTCAGTTCCCACATCTGGCACTTGGGTTAATATCCCAATACTGACACTGTAGTGCAGCATGAGAGGGGTGCTACACTTCTGAGGTGCCGTCTTTCGGATGAGACATTAAACCGAGGTCCCATCTGCCTGGATTGGTGGTAGTTCAGGTGGATATTAAAGATCCCATGGCACTTATCGAAAAGAGTAGGGGAATTTCCCTGGTGTCCTGGCCAAATTTCCCTCATTCACTAAAATACCACCAACAGCTTAATCTGGTTCAAATTCAGTTGCTTACCATCTGTATCCCCCTCCCCCCAGTCGCCCCTGAAAAAGGGACTTCTAGGCCCAGTGGGCTTACCGGGTCACCAAATTCCAACAACCAACAACAAAAACAACAAGAACATCAGTAAACCTTTGCGGAGCATGGGTAAATGTCAATGCAAAAATCATAGTGCTATGCCAAATTCATAGCAACTGAGAAGTATGATCCATTTCTAATACGTATATGTCGCTTTTCCTTAGGAACAGCTGTACTTTTGATCCATTTTCTGTAATTCTTTTTACTGTACATTTTTGCTGCACTTGCTGGATTTTACAGTCCACTATGTCTAATGCACTTAATGTAGTTCATAACATAGAGAATAATGGCTGGGGATCGGGTGATAACCACGCTGTAATCACCTCGAGTGGTTGCTAGGGCAACATGGTAAACCTCGAGAGCGCAGCTCAAGAGGTTTACTGTAGCCCTAGCAACCACGAGGGATTTCAGCGTATGTCTACCCATCCCAGCCATCATCTTTTATAGTGTATGGTCAAAAACACTGTCTGCATTCTATGTGTGAGAATTTTGGAACTCTGGTGTATTTTTTGTTATGCCACTGTTTGGAAGTTCCGAAGTGTGGTTAACAACTTTTAAAATTCTAAACAGTGCATAACAAAGCTGTGTGACTGCTGATTATGGTGGTTAATAGGCACTTACCATACATTATAAATAAATAAATACAGGCAAGTGAAAGATGCCTAATGGCAAGTCACTGTCTTAGTCAGACTAAATTACTTTTTCCTCTCTTCTACTGAATACACAGATTATGATTGGAACTGTGGATAACCTCAATACATTTTCACTATTTCACATGTCCCTATTTAGTTTTGGCACTGCTTTAGTGGAAGAATGCTTTTGAAAAATCACTTTATATTGTAAAAATATAATTTTCATTACATGTTGAAAGCCTAAAACCTTACAGGCAGATAATAAATCACAAAGTCCAGAACGTGCAGCACTCGAAAAACAACAGTTGAAATGCAGAAGTGTAATTTATTATGTGTCCATAAGGCAAACCGCAATCAACAAAATAGCATAGGCTATACAGCAGTTGCAGCAGTGGCTAATGCACACCTGCTTAGCTTAAACTACAACAGCAAATGTCCCCAGTGCTTTGGCTATCCCAGCCTTCCTCAGGGTGTGTGTGACTGTCAATTGTTTTTTAGAGTGCTGCATGTTCTGGACTTTGTGCTTTCTCACTGAAGGTCTGGCCACTCTTCTATGTCCAGCAATGAACCCTGCACTGCTGTCACAGCCTCTGAGAGGACGTGGTGCTGTTTTCACTATAACAGCAGCTATAACTTTATTTAACTGCTGAACAATAAGGTCAGTTAAGTCATGTTTGATACCCTTTGTAAAGGATTCTTTTAAAAATTAACTGCCTTTGTGGAAGACTTAGAGGAGTAAAAGGTATCACAGAAGAAGCCTTTCTTCTCCCCATCTCAGAAGAGCCTACACCTTCAGTATCAGAGGGAATGTGTGGAGGGGTAAGTGAAGCGCTTGAGACTTTTATGAATACCAAAATTGCAGTTGAAGATGCAAAGCACTTTATTTGTGCCTTGATTCTGTGAGAGAAAAAATGTCCCCAGAATCCCAGTCCTCGGCATTATCATAACTAGCATGCCCTCCAGAATATGCCTTACACTTGCAATCCCACTGAAGTGTGTGCACTTTCTGTATGTGCATAAAGAAAGTGCCAGTGTTGCCTGCCACTCTGTATCTGCTGACTGAGGTCTTACGCCAGCTATATATGATCAGCTGTCACCAGCTGGTGCAGAATGCCGCTGCCAGGCTCATAACTTCTACAATAAGATTATAGCATATTACAGTTTGCTCCTAGAACTGGCTACCAGTTAGATAGCAGATTGATTTTAAGATATTGCTTTTTATTTATAGGATCCTTCATGGACTGGGCCCACACTGTGTCATGGATCTCCCTGCAGCCTGCACCAGTTTGGGAGCTTCAATCCCCGGATTCCCAAACTTTGTCTGTTCCTAATTCTCACCTAATGTTGGCAGGCAAAAGAGACTTTTCTGTCTCCACACCAAAATGTGGAACATTTTCCTCTTTTGTCATTTGGACTACCCCCTCAGTGAACTGTTTTAAAAGTATGCTAAAAACTTTGTTCTTTAACCAAGCTTTTTGGCATTTAAATGTTTTTCTGAGAGTTTTTTTGTTAGGTTTAGGATAATTTAATTTGCCCTCATCTATACAGCGGCCAAAATTAAGTCTTTGTATATTTCTTTCTGCAGAATATGATTTAATTTGTCATCAGTGTTTTTGGCCATGGTTGACAAAAGGTGCATCCATCTATCTATCTATCTATCTATCTATCTATCTATCTATCTATCTATCTATCTATCTTCTATCTATCTATTTATCTATCTATCTATATCTGTTTGTCTGTCTGTCTGTCTGTCCATCTATCTGTCTATAGCCCATCAGTTGTCCTCTGGGTCAAAGTGTCAAAATCTCTACCCTGAAGGTGTTGCCTTTTTCATGTTTGCCCAATGTATATGAAATATGGCCCCTTAACTAGTCATACTTCTGAAATGATATGGACTGGTGGTTGCGGATCACTGCCACTGTCATGAGTTGCCTGTACTACTCTACAGAACAAACAACATAGAGGATAATGCCTAACGCATAGGTGATAACCATGGTATAATCACCTTGAGGTGTTGCTAAGGTAGCAGTAAACCTCGAGAGCGCAGCTTGAGAGGTTTACCGTAGCCCTAGCAACAATGAGAGGTGATTTGCACCACGGTTATCACCTATGTGTTAGGCATTAATTTTATAGTGTATTTGACCACAGTTTGTGAGAGACAATGAGAAAAAAATGAACTTGGTGGGGGGGACATCCGGTTGACCCGTTGAGGTCAAGGTGGCATGTGCGACAGGGAACTGTGGAAGGTCGCGATGCATTTGGCCCAGAAATCTGGAGTAGCAAGAGGAGCTTTGCAGTGGAAAAAGCAAGGTATCTAAGTGGAGAAAAGGAAAAATCTGTGAGCCTGACATCGTAATCGCTAGTCTCAGTGACTGTAAACTGCTATGATTGGAATGCAGTTTGAATAATTTGCTGAGACTAGTGATCACATTCTTTGTAGAATGCTGCTTATCGGTGACATTCTTTTCTTTTGAATTAAGTATATTTTATTTGAGCTTTGGTCAAAGTAGTGTTTACATACATTTTCAACAAGTTACAGTAGTACATGAGTGGTTGTCATCAGCTCATTCTTTTCAAATCTGTTCTCATAGTTACCCCCCAAAAAGAAAAAATATAAAACACATCTTTCCCACCCACCCAAACCCTCCTTTACTGACCCTCCTACCCGCCCTGCCAAGTGCAATATCCAATGATATTAGCCGAGTTCTGTCTCTTTTTGTTCAGAGTAGAGAAGTAAGATGCAAAAGTCTATGGACGAGAGGAGAGTAGTGACTTTTGGGGTTTCCATATTGTCAGTGCGGCATCAAGTGGGCCCCACAAGGATAGATAAGCATTTCCCCTATGCCTCATATAAGCAATGTGTTTCTCTAACTGTAATGCCAATAGCATTTCTCTATACCATTCTGTCACCGAGGGTGTTTGATCATCCTTCCAGTGTCTCAGAATTATCAGTTTGATGTTCGCTGCCACTAGGGCAATGTGGGCCTTTTGCCATAATGGAGTTCTTGGGGGAAATAGGTATATTAAGCAGACTTCTGGGGTAAGCAATGGTTGCAAACCAAGGAGGCGATCTATCCCCTTCATCACGGCGTGCCAAAGGGGTCTGATTTTCGGGCAGGTCCACAACATATGGAACAGTGTGCCCTTTTCTTCTTGGCATCTTGTACAAAGAGGTGTGGGGATAAGCCCACAAGGTGACATTCTTTCTATAAACCCACTGACGTAACGTGGATGAGATAGGTTTATAAGGTGTACACGTCATGTCAGTGGGTTTGTAGGTTTGTAATCTTGCTGATTTCAGAGGTTAATCAATGTTCCAAATACATTATAAAATCATTAACACTAGGTGATGGAGGGGCAACCCTGGCACTGCTTATTTTGTGCATTGGCATTTTCCAGCTTGGAGTACAGGTGTGATTTCCTCAGTATCCTCACTAGAACCAGTTCTGCCCCTTTGGGTGGCAGTATGTACTTATTGTCACTGTGATTATCATAATCTGAGTAAAAGGACAGGGAGTAGAAACTTCTCGATGAGACTGGGACTTTGTATGCATATGTTGTTATCCCTTCCTTGTCATGTTGAGTGGCGCCAAACAGTTCTTTACTCATTCTTACTTGTGTTTACCCTTTCTGTTTTCTTAAAAACAAGTATACAGTAGTTGTGTTGGTGTATGAGTTACTCTTGTGTCCAGGATCAGCAACACTTCTTGATGATGATTACGATGATAACTGTTTTTGGTGGTGATAGGTCATTTGTTGCCATGGCTACCATTGCAAATGATTGGTCAACAACAGCAGCATCAATAGCTGTAAAGGACTGAGAAGGGAAGAGCCTGACACTGCAGGGCATGCCTTGTGACTTTCTGTGGATGACACAGATGACTCAGTCCAGTGGAGTCACTCCAGGCTCTCAGTTCTGCTACTCTGCAGATGGCTTGCGGCCCTCCATCCCCAGCAAAGGAACAGTCCAGTGGAGCCACTCCAGGCTTCCAGCTCTGCTACTCTGCTGATGGCTTGCAGCCCTCCCTCCTCATCTCAGGAATAGTCCAATGGAGCCACTCAAGGCTCCCAGATCTGCCACTCTGCTGATAGCTTACAGCCATCCCTCCCTGTCTCAGGAACAGTCCAGCGGAGCCACTCCAGGCTACCAGCTCTGCTACTCTACCGATGGCTTGAAGCCATCCCTCCCCATCTCAGGTAGTCATCTCTTCTATCAGAGGATATGACTGATTGTTTAATTTAAAAGGATGCTATCCAGAATTACTGCTCTATTTGTGGTTGTGGCTTGATACTTTAATTTGTATGTCTTTGATTGTCATGTGATTTGTACTACCATGAGCTTACTGCTATATCAGTTTGTATTTTAGGGTGTATTTAATCCTTAAGTGTACTTCTAGAGTAGAGTTAGGTATTTTTGTTGATTTCTGAAGTTCATTCTGGGAGCCCTGGCTGGCTGGTCTTGTCGCCATCTTAGGTTCTTTCACAGCATCTAACACCCCTTCCCCCCTGTTCCCACCCTGAGGTTTGCCTTTCTTTGTCCTGTACCTGAACCAACCTGTATTAATTGCTTTTCCCTTGCCTCCTAGGAACAGTCCAGTGGAGCCACTCCAGGCTTCCAGCTGTGCTATTCCAATGGCTTGCAGCCCTCCCTCCCAATCTCAGGTATTTGTCTCTGCTGTGTGAGGACACAGCTGTTCCTGCCACCACTTATTCAGCGGCTGTCCCACCCACCCTCACCCTCCCACCCTGGGGCACTTCCTCATAGGATCAGCAGATCATGCGATCCAGTCACTTGTGAAGACTAACACCCCACTTTCCCCTTTGCTCCTTTTGCTGCTCAGACACTAGGAGGTGTTGCACACCTCCTGCTACTTTCTTAAGTGTTTCAATAGAATATAGGATTCTTCCATACTCTAAATTATACCAGCCCCTGACTCACTAACTGCCTTGGTAACAGGAATCTGTATCCAATTCCCACATCCACCTCTAGTAGGTCAGTACTCTTTTTATCCTGATTTGAAGTGCCTCTTCTCACTCATCCTTTGTAGCTTGCCCCCTCCTTTGATCCATACCTCCTTGTCACTGGGACTAGAACCCCTGCTTCTGGGTTTGATTCCACACCACTGTCAGCAGCCCTAGCCACTGTGCCACAGAGCTCTTTGTATTTTCAAGTATTTTAGTCTATTTACACCGCTACCCTTCCCACCTCTCGTGTGGTATAGCCACTCCCCCTCTTTACTTATCCTGCTGTTTCTGGTATTGCCTCTCTTCTCCTTAAGCCCAGTTGTCTCCTCCAAAACCCCTCTGGACTCAACACCCTCATTCCCCCTTTTTGTATACTATGGCTTTCAGTAAATGCTTAATTCTAACAACTCTCTTACTGATTGTCCTATCCCCTGTGTTTCAAAACAATCACTACTTGATCCACGTATAGACGCCTAATGCCACTCTATCTCTGTGTCACTCATCTGTACCTGTACCACTCCCACCATTAGCAATGCTGGGTGGCTCACCACAATTGACTACCAACCCTTCTACAGTTAGGTTATGATTGCTCACCTAATACCTTACACTGCTACCATACCATGTTCAGCAAACAAGGGTGGGGATAGCGATTGGAAGCAGAGAAACAACCTGGTAGATCTAAAAGACTTCCTGCTACACCTTGCTTTGATGCTTTCAGTGATCTCTGGTGATATTCACCCTAACTCTGGTCCCCTCCCAACAACCCCATGTTAGTGGAAACAAGCACCAATCAATAAAAATAATGTCTATTAATATCTGTAGCTTGCTGACCAAATTTGACCAGCTCCAGGTGTAGGTAAGCCAGCATAAGCCAGATATCCTCTCCCTTGTAGAAACCTGGCTATTGCCCAAAATATTGGATGCATCCATAGCCCTAAAGGGATACACCCTCTTCAGGCATTACAGAGTTGGGAAAAGGGGGGTGGCTGTGCTATATATGTTAGAGATTACATATAGTGCCACATCCTCCCACTAGTTGACACTGGGGCTACTGCACAATCCCTTACCTTAAGGCTACTGTTAGCTGCTCAAAGCAAGTTGCTAACAATTGCCTCAGTCTATATTCCACCTAGGGATCAATTAACTGGTTTTCACAAAACTGCTGAGTCTCTTAAAGGCCTTAAGCAAAATTGGGAGGTAGTAGTCTTAGGAGACTTCAATATAAACTGGTTGTCTCCTGAGGACACCCAATACAAAGATGACTTGTCATGTATTAATTTCTCACAGATGGTTGATTCACCTACCAGGATCAACTACGGTACAGGCTCCAGTTCCCTGCTTGACTGGATCCTCATGAACCATCCAGACCAGATCATCAACACTGCAGTGCACCCTGACTCACTTAGCGATCATGCCCCTGTCATCTGCCACTGGCCCAACATGACCTCTAAACCCCCCCCAACACACTCATTATGAGTCGCACCCTCACGCGTGGGCAGCTTAAATTTGCCCAAGACCCACCTTAGAAGCACAGACTGATCCTTACTTGACTCTGCCACAGACATAGACCAGGCACTGGATCATTTCATTTCTACATACAATGCTATCTGTGACATCTTTGCACCGATTAAAAAGCGCAAAGTTTGGTGAGTCCTCAACTCCTGGGTCACTCCTGCTCTGCTGAAACTTATGGCCACCAGAGATTATCTTTGGTTTAGAGCCACAGCCACTGGCATAAATGCAGAAGTTCAGCATTATAAATCAGCCTGATCATCAGTGGATGGCTCCTTAAAAACTTCTCCTAAGGAGATTGTGGTGGAATTTGAGCAATTTTACCAAGTTCTTTATGGCCCTATGTCTTCCCCAACTTCTCCACACTCAGTCTCAGATTATTTAGCAGCCACTCCTCTTCCTACCCTGGATGAAGCCAAGCAATCTTTTCTTACTTCCCTAATGGAGGGTGAAATTCTCTTGGCCATCTGAGTGTTGCATATAGACAAAGCCCCAGGACCTGATGGATTTTCTTAGAATTTCTATAAGATTATTACTACTGAACTGGTGCCATGACTCTGCAGCCTCTACCAGCATATTTTGGTGTCAGGGCTATGACAGCAATCTCTTCTCAAAGTCCATATAGTATTACTCCCTAAGCCTGACAAACATCCAGAGATGGTCATGAGTTATAGACCGATCTCGCTTCTTAATTATGATATCAAAATTCTGGTGGAAATACTGGCTACTAGAATTGGACAGGTTTGGTCGGAGCTTATTGGTCCTGAGCAAGTGGACTTTGTGCCTACGCATTCCTCATCAGACCACCTTTGCAAGCTTGCACACACATTCTCTGTATTAGGGATTCTTACACCCCTGTGGTCTTGGTCTCCCTGGACATGGAGAAGGCTTCCAATAGGGTGGATTGGCAATTTCTACCCTTACTAAATGTGACACAATGGCAAAACCATGGCCCCACAATAGCAACAGAGTGGTGAGCTACAAAATGTGCAATGGTACTACCCAGTGGTACCATGGTTGTACTATGGTAGTTTACGTTTTGATTATTTTTGTTGATATGGTAGGACAGTGGTACAATGGTATCACAATGGAATTGAAACAAACCACTGTGATACCATGAAAACCTTAATGGTAGTACAGTGGTAATCACAGTGGTATTGCAATGGCAAATGAGTGGTATTACAGTGGTATTCCGAATAACTTTTTGTAAGGGTATTTGCAGTCCTCCAGTGTTTCGATTTCCTACCTCAGTTTTTAAATTGGATCAGAGTCCTATACTCATCCCCTAGTGCCGGTGCATACTGTAATGGTGTTTTCTCTAATACTTTTCCACTGTCCTCAGGCACTAGACAGGGATTCCCCCATCCCCTACTTTGTTCAGTCTCTATTTGGAGCCTCTTCTCTTTAAGCTCAAAACCAATCTTGATCTTACTGGAGTGCGGGTAGGTACTAGGGAATTCAGGTTTTCTGCTTATGCGGATGCTATCCTGCTTCACCTATCGAATCCAAAAATGGCTATCACCGCAGCCCTGGAGATTATCCATGAGTATAGTTCTCTGTTAAATTATAAGCTCAATTTGAATAAAATGGCATTCATGCCATTAAATGCACGTGTCCTTAGACTGAAAATACTGGATCTGGGTATGTCTTTGACCCCTAAATGCCTCAAATATTTGGGAATTTTTCTTTCTCAGAGTGAAGCACAAATGACAAAACTTAATCTTAACAACTTAGTTTCCACCTTTCAACAAGATTTGCTCCTGTGGAAGGCATTACCTTTGTCTCTGTGGGGTAGAATTAATCTCATTAAAATGAACGTTTTGCTTCGTATCGTCTACCTGCTCAACATGTTAAAGCTTTTGCTCCCTATCTCCTGGTTTAAGAAGATCCATTCCCTAATATCAGATTTTGTCTGGTTGGGTAAACCCCAGAGACATGCTTATAATAAGTTGGCAGCACCAAAGGTTCTTGGGGGGGGCTTCACCTTCCACACATTGGACTCTATTACTGTGCCAGTCATGCAAGCAAATATTTGAGGTAGACCTGTACAATATCTGATGTAGATGAATCTATTTACTTTCCCTTCTGACTGGCTCTGGAATAAGACCTCATTAGAAAATCAGGTCCATCTCCGTATGCTTTAATACATATTGCTTCCCAGAACCTGCCTCCTATACTCCATTCCTCATTAGTTGGGCTTTTGATCAGGGTGCATCCTCAGCTGTGTTCATTTCTTAAATACAATCATAAGAAAGACCTTTACTAGCCAGTTTTCTGTAATCCTAACTTAAAAATAGCTGAAAGGTTGTTCCAGAAGCCTGGCTACCTCAGCTTGCAAGCGTTGAAGTGGGCAGCTTGCTCAGGAATGGTACTTGTCTTTCTTCTGTGGAGATTTCACAATTATTTAAGTTGACGAGTACAGTCATTTTTAAAGTGTACCAACTCCGTCATGCTATAGTGCAGTGGTTTGATGTGGAATTTGTCCATATAAACGAGTTGGAGTTCCTGCAATCATTAAGGGATTTGACCTGTTTACCACATTCAGTCTCCAAGTTGTATGCCAGCCTGTTTGCCAAGGCCTACCTAGGGATAGATGGTGTATCACGGTACTGGAGTTCCAAGTTTCCACAACGTACCTTTGATTGGCATAAGATATGGAAGGATACCTATACCTATGTCTCCCAAGATCGGTTATGCCTTACCCAGGTCTATGTTCTCAACAATTTGTACTTTACTCCAGTCAAACTGGCCAAAATTGGTAGAATCCACACCTCAACCTGCTTGCAATGTGAGCAATTGGAAGGGTCATCTTAACATGTTTTTGGGGATTGTCCTAAGGTTGCTTCATTATGGTCAGCTATCAAACAGTACGCTGACCCATTATTGGGAACTGCAGATTACTTCTTTCCTGAGATATGTATTGTGGGTGATTACTCATCTATTGATGTTAAAGAACGCAGGTACTTTATGGCCTTCATCACCTTAATGGGTAAAAAGCTGGTCCTCCGTCACTGGCGGAAACCACATACTTAACATATGCTGAATGGTTGCAGGACTTCCTATTTAAGTTATGGGCTGAAAAGATGATAGCCAGTCTGCATAACCACATGCCATTATAAAACAAGGGATCGGGCAAGCTGCACATGTTATTCACATTATAAGTGGATGAAGGGCTTTCTTTGTGGTCACTTTATTTAGCTTATCTGCTTAGCCTCTACAAGTACCATGGAGTTTACCATCAGATACAGTGCTACGTCGCTCTGCTGGGGTTGGGGGGGGGCTTTCAGGATATGTTGTTACTGTTACTGTTGTTGTTTGTTACTGTGTGTATTGTGTTCATATTTACTGTGTTTGAAATTTCAATAAAGCTTATTAAATTTCCCAAAAAAGAAAAATCAGCCTGAAACATCTGTACCCACAAGATCAGACTCGTAAAATCACACTATTTTAAAGAGTGCCTCACTAATTCCTGGGGTGATGACAGATGATGCTGGAAAACCCTAAAGGACCTTACTGGTAAAAATAATAGATCCTCACCCTCCATGTTGCTGGTGAATGGAGTGATTACCCAGGGTACAAACACAATTGTCAATACAATCAATGATGCTTTTACAGACCTTAGCAGCATACTGCCTCCCAATCTCTCTAATGCATCTGAAGAAATTGAACATGGCCCTAAAACCCCACACAGCAAGTCCCACTCAAGTCCCCCCCCCTTCTACCTTAAAGCAGTCACCATGCCGAAGCCAGAAAATATCTCTCACAGGTACTTGGCAAAACTGGACACAGTAGTGACACGCTGGACCTTAAGCTACTTGCCCTTATCCTGGAAGAAGTGCTCCTGCTGCTATCTAAACTGTTTAACCTATCTCTTCGTATGGGGACATCCCCCCCTAATATGGAAAACCATAGTAGTCACACCTTTCCACAAAAGTGGTGATAGAGCCATACACTTGATACTGCTCCCTCCTTGAAGGTGTAAGAGAGGATAGTTGCAGACCAGCTGGTCGACTATTTGTATGAAATACAATGCCTGCAACAGCATGGTTTCTGCAAGGGGCATAGTACCTCCACCACCCTTCTGGAGTACTCAGGCTTACTGCATGGGGCATTGGACAGTCATCAAATTGCTAGGGCAGTCTACATCGACCTTACCAAGGCATTTAACACAATCATTCATAAAACACTACTTTCTGAGCTCCTCTCCATTGGCATCTCTGCTGAAATCATAAAGTGGTTCCAGAGCTACCTTAGCTGTAGGTCACAACATGTAAAAATTGCTGGAACCCTATCCAATAGTTAACAGGTTCTCAAGGGGTTCCCCCAGGAATCAATTCTTGGACCTTCTTGTTCAGCCTTTTTATTAATAAATTTCTCTTAATCTGCAATGAGCATATTCTTCTCTATGCAGATGATGCTGTCATCTTTATAAAAAAACTCAGATCCACACCAGCTCGAGTTTCACCTTCAAAGTTACTTTGCTGTCACAGAAGCTTGGCTTACCAAATACAAGCTCTTATTGAAGTATAAGAAAACTAAATTAATGGTATTTGTGAACCACCACAGTAAGCATAAAGACTTTCACCTGGCAATCCAAAATAATATACACACCCCCAACAGAACACGTACAAACCTTCAAATATCTAGGCATTACCTTGGATAGCTCTTTATCCTTTGCATATCATGCATATCAAATTGTTAAGGCAATCAATCCTAGAATTGGCTTACTATACAGAAACTGTCACTGCCTGACCAAAGATGTGTTGTCCCTCACCATAAAAAGCTCCATACTGTCTATCATTGATTACAGTCTAGTGGTCTATTGTGCAGCCCTGGACTCTACCCTCAAAAGGGTTAGTGTTGCCCTTAATAAATCCTACAGGTTGCTACTTGGGGCTAGCAGGCTAACCCACACGTGTGACCTCGATGTACAAACTTACTGACTGAACCTTCAAGACAGAGTACATTACCAGATTTGTCTTCTTGAGAAAAAAATGCCTTGGCCTATCTTCTCCAGCCATCCAGAAGCTCCTCATCCCAGCTCCCAACTCCCACTCAATTAGAAGCAGTGCCAGAAAATCACTGTTTGTCCCCTTATTTCACACCTCACAAGTGCAAAGGTCTTTCTCATGCCGTGCCCTGCTTTGGCTTAATGAACTCCCTCCAAATATAACCTGTGAGCCCAAGCTGGGGTCATTTAAGAGAAAACTCCACCAGTACCTCTCCAACCTGAGCAGCTGTGACTGCTGGCCAACTCTAGCAGCCGTGGCTGCAAACTGTGTCTGACTGACCCTGTTTTTTTCCTTTAGACCTCTTTCCTCCTGCCCCTTCACCGTTCACCCTGTCACCCTTCCCCTGTGAGCCCTAATTCCTCTGACTTATCCCTGACTCTATGCGTGTATTCCAATTTCCTCCATGTTTGCACTTATTACCACTCATTTCTCTTTCCTCTACCCTATTCTCCCTTTCACTTGACAAAGAAACATAGAACTATAGAATGTGCTGGCAGATAAGGACTGCTTGGCCCACCTAGTCTGCCCATTTTCCTACCTAACAGATAAGCTGCAGATCCTAGTTAACCAACAGCTTACTTCCTCCTACCCCAAACTAGGGCTGCCTTATGTCTGTCCCATGCATTCTTGAATTCCCCCACTGTTCTTGTCTCCACAACCTCCTCAGGGAGGCTGTTCCATGCATCCACAACCCTCTCTGTTAAAAAAAACTTCCTCACATTACCTATGAGCCGTTCCCCCTCTATATTCAAATTGTGCCCCCTTGTTCTTGCATATCTCTTTTTCTGAAAGATGCTACCCTCTTGGACTTTGTTGATTCCCTTAAGGTACTTGAAAGTCCCCTCTCTCGCTTCTTTCCTCAAGGGTATACATATTAAGCTCCTTTAGTCTTTCTTCATATGTCTTCTGGTGCAGACCCTGCACCATTTTGGTGGCCCTCCTCTGGACAGCCTCCACTCTGTCTGTGTCTTTGCAGAGATGGGGACTCCAGAACTGCACACAGTACTCCAGATGGGGTCTCACCAACTGTCTGTACAGAGAGATAACAACTTCCTGTTTTCTACTATTGATGCCTCTCCCTATGTATCCCAGGATCCCCCCAAGCCTTCCTTACTGCCTTTTCACATTGCTTGCCCACCTTTAGGTCATCTGATATAATTACCCCCAGGTCCCTTTCCATTTTTACTGTTGTCAGTATCTCATCCCCCATTGTGTACTCTTCCCCTGGGTTTTTGTTTCCCAGATGCATTACCTTGCACTTCTTTGCATTGAATCTGAGCTGCCATACATCTAACCATTCCTCCAACCTTGCCAAGTCCCTTCTCATCCTTTCCACTCCATCTTGTGTATCAACCCTGTTGCAGATCTTTGTGTCGTCTGCAAAGAGACATACTTTTCCTTCCGGTTCCTCTGCAATGTCACTTAAAAAGACATTAAAAAGGACCGGTCCTAGTACTGAACCCTGTGGTACCCCAGTAGTAACCCTCCTTTCTTCACTGTGGACTCCATTTACTACTAACCTTTGCAAACTGCTCTATAGCCAATTTTTTATCCAGGCTACCACCTTGGGACCCACTCCAAGGCTGGCTAACTTGTGTATTAATCTTTTGTGTGGGACTGTATCAAATGCCTTGCTAAAATCTAGGTAGGCCATGTCCACAGCCCCCCCTGGTCTACTACTTTGTTCACCCAGTCAAAGAAATCTATTCAATTCATCTGACATGACCTTCCCATCATGAATCCATGCTGCCTTGGGTCTTGTGCCCCTCTGGCCTCTAGGTACTCAACAATTCTTTCCTTCAGAAGTGATTCCATCATTTTCCCTACCACTGAGGTCAAACTAACTGGTCTGTAGTTTCCTGCCTTTGTCCTGCTCACACTTTTGTGAAGAGGAATCACATCCTCCTTCCTCCAGTCCTCAGGTACCACCCCATCCTCCCATGATTTCTTAAAGAGAGTAGTCAGTGGTGTCACTAGTTCTACCCTTAGCTCCTTTATTTTTTTTAAATTCAAAGTTTATAAATTTTTTACACAACCAAGCATGTACATATCAGTTGTCAACAGTTGCATTATACACAAAAAAGTAGAGTCAGTCTAGTCTATACAAAGGCCAACTAACTAAACACCATCCTCCCTACCCCACCCTCCCTCCCTTCCCCTCCCCCCAGAGTGTGCCAAATTTATTATGCTTATGAGGAGAAGGAACAACCCTTACTAGAGAGGACTGAAAACCTTAATCAGTCAACTTGCACCTATTGTAAGTAAACCGCATAAAGTGTCCTCCATTTCTTGTCAAAACCTGCCATATTATTCTGGAAACCAGCTATTAACCGCTCAGCTCTAAAGAAGTTTGACATATCCCTTAACCACTCCTTGTTGGATATTACCAGTTGGTCCCTCCAATGTTTTCTTAGTTCCTTTAGAATTCTTGGGTGAATCCCATCAGGCCCCATTGCTTTGTCCATCTTCAATTTTATTAGTTCTTTCAGAACCCTTTCTTCTGTAAATGGACTGGTATCGACCTCCATCTTGAGAGTGTTTGTCTTGTTTGGTTTAGGTTCCTCCCCCATCTCTTCCTTTGTGAATGCTGAGCAGAAATATTCGTTCAGTATCCCTGCTTTTTCATTGTCACCCTCTACCCACATTCCCTCACCTTTATTAAGCCTCAGTATCCCTTCTTTGGTCTTTCTTTGCTCCCTAATGTACCTATAAAAGGTCTTTTCCCCCTTTCTTAACAGAGTTGGCTAGCCTTTCCTCGGTTTGGGCCTTTGCTATTCTGACTACCTTCCCAGCCTCTTTCTGCTTTAACTGATAAAGTTCTCTGTCCTGCTCTTTCTATGTTTCCTTATATTTCCTGAATGCTATCCTTTTCTCCTTAACCTTCCTTGCCACCTCTTTTGAGAACCATAGCATTTTTTTCCTTCATTGTGTTTTGTTGATTTGCTTTACGCAAAGGCTTGTTGCCTCTGTGATGGCTATTTTGATTAATCCCCATTGTTCCTCCACCTGTCCTTCTTGCCTGTTTGCTAGTGCTTTTCTGAGGCACTCTCTCATTTTCCCAAACTCAGCCCTCCTAAAGTCCAATACTCTTGCTTTTGTATGGCTTGATTGCATGGCTGTGTTTATCGTGAACCACACTGTTTGGTGGTCGCTTGTTCCCAGATGGCTACCCACTTCTAAATCTGAGATTCTTTCTCTGTCCCCATTTGAGAGTACAAGGTCTAAGACTGCTCCCTCCTGAGTGGGTTCCAATACTAGCTGTCTGAGGCATGCCCCCTGTAGAGCATCAAGAATGACCCTGCTCTTGGATGTGCCTGCAGCAAAGGTGCTCCAGCTAACATTTGGCATATTCAGGTCCCCCAACAACAATATCTCTCCTTTTTCTGCCATTCTAAGGAAGCCTTCTATCATTTCCTTGTCCATTCCTTCCCCCTGAGATGTGGGTCTGTATACAACCCCCATGTGGATTGTGGTGCCATTTCCTGTCTCCAGGGTGATCCAGAGTGCCTCATCTGCTTCCTGTTTACTCTTTAGTTCTTTTGCTTTGATCCCTTCCTTTACATAGTGGGCTACTCCTCCTCCTCTTTTACCCTCCCTGTCCCTCCTGTAGATTGTGTATCCTGGTATGTTGACATCCCAGTCATGGTTCTCTGTGTACCATGTTTCTGTGACTGCCACAATATCCAGGCAACCCTCTTCCATCAAGGCCACTAGTTCAGGGGGCTTGTTACATAGACTACGGGCATTGGTACTCATCACCCTCCACTTTTTGATGGCCTTACCTCTTTTAGCCCCATTCCTGTCCTTACTGCCTTTGCCTTTTTTTTTACATTTACCTCTGTCCTTCTCCCTAATGACTTCTCTAGCTTGGTGCTTACCTCACTAATTATCGTGTTTTGTAGGGGGGTGGAGGCCGGGATTTCCCATCTTCTTTTTAGTGCCTACTCCCTTGGCTAGTTTAAATGCTTGCCAATGAAGCATTTAAACCTCTCACCTAGGATCCTGGTCCCACCCCTGGACAGATGCAGACCATCGCACCAGTATAGGTCTGCATCCCACCAGGTGGCTCCCCAGTCCCCAATGAAGCCAAAACCATCAGCTCCACACCAGTTTTTCAACCATTCATTGAATTCCCTGGTGAGGAGTACCCTAGCATCACCCTTGCCATAGACAGGCTTACCGTACATGCTACTTGTCTAAGGCCCCTGCCCAACTTTACAAACTCCTCTTGCACTGCTCTGATCCCATTCCTAGCCAGGTTATTTGTTCCTAGATGGACAATGACATCCAGCTCCCTCCCTCGTGCAGCTGCTCCCACGATCCTGAAGATTCGCTTCCTGTCCCTCCTAGTCGTGGCGCCAGGCAGGCACCTTACCTCCCTCTCCCCTTCCTCCCCCATTTCTACCCCTTAATGATTGAGTCCCCCACCAGGAGTTGTTTCCTTCTCCTGTGGGGTCCCATGCCACCCTCCTGTGGGTCTCCTTTGTGAAGGTTACCAGCATCCTCCTTGGTCTCCACTGCAGGTGCCTCCATAGAGGAACCACTATCCACAAGAAGAGTGAATGAATTGTGGAGAGGTACAGCTGGAGGGATGCAACACTGTTCCACCACCCTCTCCCTCCCTGAGCCCACTCTGGTCCATCCTATCCTCTTTCTTTGCAACCTCTGAGGTAGTGGCATTGGCCCTGGTGGTCTCTGGGTGGGGGAGGAGGTTTCCTGAATCCTAGCCAGGTCAGCCTGGAGATAGGCAACCTCCTCCCTCAGACCAGAGAGGTGTCTGCAAATAGGGCAGCATCGCAGCCTCCAGAATGTCTTCCTGAACACTGCCACCCCACGGCCACTGCACTGCACAACTCCTATCATGTCTTATTTTGTGTCCCCTCTCCTGTTTCTCTGTATGCTTACTCTCTCCTATCCTTACAGCTCTCATCCTTCCTGTTCTGGACAGCAACTTCCTATCTTCCTCAGTAGCCTCCTTCTTCATGCTCAGTGTCAGACCACCATCAGCTGGGGGGTGAGTGAGCTACTGTTTTCCTTTAGGGTTGACAAAACCAATGTTCCTCTATGATCCTTCCCTTCCTACTGCCAAACAGGAAGTTCCTGTTGACAGTCAAATCCAGTGGCTATAAAAGTAGAACTGGCTTAGGGTGGGTGGAGGGGTGGGATGGAGGGCAATTAGTAAGAAAAAAGGCTAGCAACAGGAAGTTGTAATTTGAGTCACTTGCTTTTATAGTGTCTAAGCCACATCCCCAATTAAGCTCTCTCTTCTCCTACTTCTAATAAAGTATCTGTCTGCTTAATCTCAACAGACACTGACTCCTGCTGAGATATAAGTGTTAAATTAATAAGAATATGTAGCTTCCTTTAGTTAGCTGCTTTCTGCTCTACAAGCAAAGCTAGCAACAGGAAGTTGTAATTTGAGTCACTTGCTTTTATAGTGTCTAAGCCACACCCCCAATTAAGCTCTCTCTCTCCTCGTACTGGTTTAGCAAAGTAAGTTGATACAGTACCCTTCCCAGCACAGAACGCACACTAACTTTCTTTCTTTTCTTTTTTCTAACCCTAAATAAGACCCCTTCTACTTCTAATAAAGTATCTGTCTGCTTAATCTCAACAGACACTGACTTCTGCTGAAATATTATAAGTGTTAAATTAATAAGAAAATGTAGTTTCTTTTAGTTAAGTGCTTTCTGCTCTACAAACAAGGCTAGCAACAGCAAGCAAGAAATAATCATTCTGCTTAAATTTTCCATGTTTACTTAAATTCCCCTGTATTGTTAATTGTTTCCTGATTCATCACACTTATACTTTTGTACTGTTTCAATTTTAAAATGTATTTTCCATTTCTGTTTCAAATTTTGAATTGCATGTAATGTGTTATTTTCTGTTGACATGGAACCTTTGGAAATGTGTTCCCACCTCAAAGGTGTTATTCCTAGACTGCAATAAATAAATAAATAAATGGTGATCTGTCTCCAGGGCTGGGCATTTTTATTAAATGTTTTTTTTCCCCTGCTCACCTCATTTTATTGTATGCTGCTGCTGAACTGAGTGATGATAGTAAATGTCAAATAGCAATATGACTGCTGCTGCTGTTGTGTTGCACAATACTGCGCCTGCTGCTTTCCAAAAAAAACATTAATGGTATTATAGCACTGATATATGGGAAACTGCTGCTTTATTAATAAAGAAAAGAAAACAGAAAAATAATCCTACAGTTTTTTTTTTGGTAAAGATTTTTCTTTTCTTATGTCTGTATGAGGAAAAGAATATCACTTAGGGAAGACACACTTGTCACTGATCAGCAGTACGCTGTGAAAAGGCAAGCATCACAATGGGTTAATCAATAACAAAATACTGAAGAACAAACTGTGCAGCTATGTCACAATAATGCAGCTGACTGTGTTTGATGTTATCAATAAAATTCTCTATATTTTCTTATGTCTGTGTATAAAAATATCACTTTGGAAAATAAAACATGCTGAACACTAGTCAGCAGCATGCTGCCAAAGGGCAGGCAGCAGTATGAGTTAATCAATGAAAAGTACACCTATGGCACAGTGGTGCAACTACATTTGATATATTTTTTTGTGATGTTACATTTTGTATTGAAGAAATTTTCAACACAATAAAAAGGAAAATACTGTATAAAATGACAGATGATAAATGACATATTATTAATGCATATTATAGACTCAACAGTAACTAGTAAATACATCATAGTAAAAGACAGATACAATAACAGCAAAGGGGAGAAAATGTTATATGCTAAAATTTTGTCAAAAATACATTGGCATGAAAAAGGAGAAATGCATTCATCATATTCTTATGTAGTCAACAGAAGGTCTGAACTTATTATGTTGATTAGATTAGATTAGACCTGGGAAGAGCTGGAGAAATTAAAGCAGAGTGCCTAGGTGTGGTTATAGGAGTCAAGTTTACCTTTAGCTTGTTATGACATGTGCTGTAATGACGTATGTCCTCCACTGCTTGAAGTCATTACCCAAAAGTTGGAACAGATTTGGACCTCCATCTGTGGATGAGGAAAAGGTGCTTGGCAATAATGGTAACCACTATCAACCATTGGAGAGGCAGGGATGACCTTGTTTGAGTAGGTGTGGGGATGCCCAGCAGAACGGGGGGGGGGGGTATTCAAGAGGAGATAAAAAGGGTACAATTTCTGACAATATTGGAGAATGTCATCCCAAACTGTGTGTATTAAACAGCACTCCCATTGTATGTGTGACATTATGCCTTTGTGGGAATCTCATCGTTAATGTTTCATGATGGTAATGGCCTATGGTCTTAAGGGCTTGGAGGGTCCTACACCAGTGGTATAGTGTTTAAGCTGGATAAATTGTGTCTTTGTGTCCATACATGACACATGGGCTTGATACCAACACATTTGCCATTCACTATCTGAGATAGTTATTTTAAGGTCCTCCTTCCACTTTCATTTGGTGGAGGCAATGCAATCTGGGCCATTGTCCCTGAGGTGTCTATAAATATGACCAGCAGTGCTGTGAGGCAAAGTTATACATTTTTGGATAGTAAGGTTGGAGGATGCAGCCTGTGGGGACTGTTGGATTCTAAGTAGGGGAGTAAGTATAGATCTAAGTTTTAAGAACTTACAGAAATTCTTTTCAGACATAGGATATTTTTCAAATAGCAAAAGAATACAATTGAGATTTTCCTGGGGGACACACATCTTGGACGTATTGGATGCCAGCTTCCTTTGATGCCTTCCAGTCAATTATCTGTTTGTTCATAGTGAACATTTGTGTTAACCACACAGGAGCATAGGCTAAGGGGTTGTGGCAAATTCCCACCTGATTAGGTAGTTTGTTCCCATAGCGCATGGAGACTCCTATGGTGTGGTGTTGCCAACACTACTCTTAGTATATGGGGCCCAGAACTGTACACCATACTAAAGGTGTGGTTGAACCAGTGCTCTGTACAAAGGCACCACCATCTGCCTCGTCCTGATCCTGATGTTTCTAAGTGTAACCCCACTTTGGGGGCTTATTTTTTACTTGCCATGCTCCCCCAGTTATTCTGTTCCATAGGCTGTCTAGCCTCACTAGTATTTCCTTAGAAGCAGCTGGAGGAGCTGGAATGCAAAGCCACCAACCCAATTTTGCACCTCGGTGTGGTCGGACAGCCTGTGCATGCACAATAGCACTTGTGGCTGTGATAGTTACTGTAGCCAAATGAGTAGGCCTTGGAAGATCCCAGTCCCTCTGTTTAGGTAATCTGGGACAAGAGACCAAAAGGAGGCGTAGGAGAAGCCTCCTTATAGTTTAGGAAGGGAGTGCTATTCTGGGGAACGATCCACCTCATGCATATTAATGAGGTGGATCATACATATAAATAAGAAGCAGCTTGCCTAATACCTCCGGGTAATGTAAAATTGCACTAGTGACAAGCAGGAGGAAAAATAAAATGTTTAAATGGAGCAGGCATTAACAGAGAAAAAGGATGGCTACACAATTGTAGGGCTATGGGTAAATAAAAGTATGTATTTTGGCTGCATTGGGCCTAAAATGTTGGGACAATATGTGGACTGCTGTGGAACTGAATGATAGAAGCCATGTTATGATCTTTTGACCCCTGATAGACAGTCAATCAGCTCCCTAGGTGCCCAAAACCTGTCTGGGAGGGCTCATGGGAGGAGGTGTGAACTAATTTCAGGTGCCAAGAGATCTTTGCAAATCAGTAATCAGAGTGGGCTAATAACCATGGATATATGTGATTGATAAATCATAGTGACCAATCAGAGGGCAGGATTTTCAGGAGAAATCCCAGGGACTTGGGGCAGTTGGGGCAGTCTGTGATGGGCTCTGATAGAGTCAAGAGGGGCTCAATGCTGTGGAGATATGCATCTAAAGGCCTTTCACAGGACTTAAAGAGGAGTTTGTCGGTGGAATAATGGTGAAGGATTCTTGCTGATTACAGGGACTGTGCATCTGTCCTGAGCATTCCAGGCATCTGGTGGAAATTGTTGGTCTTGAGGAGACTTGTGTCCTATAGTGATCCTACACCAGTTGGGATTGACAGGAAACCCTGAGTGGAGGAAGAGACTTGCTGGAAACTGTGTGTGTAAGCCAGAGGAAAAGTGGATGCTTTTCAAAGCTGGAGAAACTGTGAGATGAACAAGATGAGCAGGTGTCCTATGCTTCAGAAACCTGTCTGCTGCTAAAATTCAGTTGTGGAGTAGAATGATCCATCTGGACTTTGGAGTCTGTTGCCAAGTGGCACTGGAAAGTGGAAGAGTTTGATAAACTGTCTGGCTGTACACCAGAGCTGTTTTTCTGTCTGAGAGAAAAGTAGACAGGGAATTTCCAACTACAAATCAGAGCCCGGTAGGGAACCCGCTAACCCCTACTGAGTGGGGTCTGCTAGCTGCAGGGGGCCACTGGTGCATGCTGGAGTGCTAGGGCACTCTTGACCTGTGAGGGAGCTGGGCTGTGGAGCCAGTCCTAGATCTGTGCCCTTTATGGTTTAATAGGCCTTTTGTGGGAGTGCTGCAGTAGGCCTGAACAGGCTGAAGGGGACAAACTGCAAGAGTTCCAATCAAGGTGACAAGAGGACAGACCTTCAAGCAAGTTTGAATCTACACATCAACTACTACTGCCCATCTGTTTCTGCACTCTCTGAACTGAAACTTCAGATTTTTAACTGCTGGAACCCCATTGCTCCAGAGACTGCTCAGCTCTCCAGAATTGTGAGTAACTCAGAGCATGCCCTGAACAAGGGAACTGGGGAAAGATTGTTCGCAAACCAAGGTTTAAAATTAACTTTACATACGAACATATAAAATTGCTGGCAGAAAAAGGCCCACAGGTCTATCAAATCTGCCTGATTGTGCAGATCTTTGTTTCATATTACTACAGCTGCCTCAGCCCCACCCAAACCCCTCCCTTCCTCCCCTTTCCTGGTCTTTCCCCTCATTTGTGTTCTTGTCTGTACTAATCCTGCCCTTGACTCTGTCCCAACCATGCTTAAAGCTATCCACTGTCCTCAGTTCAATTAACTCCTCCGGCAGTGCGTTCCATCTCAGCACCACTTTTTCTATAAAGTAGTGCCTCCTCATCTCCCTCCTGAATCTTCCCCCTTCCAATTTCAGACTGTGCCCCATAGTGACCCTTCCTCTCTTTAAGTGGAACAATCCTCCCTGTCTGACTTTGTTCATGCCTTTCAAGTACTTAAAGGTCTCTATCATGTCCCCTCTTTCCATTCTCTCTCTTCCAGCAAATACATGTTGAGCTTCATCAATCTTTCCTCATATGGCACCTCATACGGCAGCTCCCCCATCCCATAATCATTTTCGTAGACCTGCGCTCACTCCCTCCAGTAATCTCATGTCCTTTTTGAGGTATGGGCACCAGTACTGTACACAGTACTCCAAGTGTGACCTCACCAGTGATCTATTCAAGGGTAGGAAGACCTCCTCCTTTCTAGAGGTGATCCCTCTGGCAATGCACCCCAGCATCCTACTTTCCCTTGCTGCCACCCTCCTACACTGTGCTGATACCTTCATGTTCCCTGTGACTATTACCCCGAGGTCCCTTTCCTCCTCTGAAGATGTTACCTGCACTCCCCCCAGCCAGTAGCTGGTCCTGGGATTTCTTGATCTGAGGTGCATGACCTTGCACTTCTTAGCATTAAACCGCAACTGCCACTCCCTAGACCAGTGTTTGAGTTTAGCTAGATCCTCCCTGAATGCCTGCTTCCCTTCTTCATTGTCCAGTTTTGCACAAATTGTGTCATCTGCGAACAGGCTGATCTTACTCTTGACCCCCTCTGCAATGTCTTCAGTGAAGACATTGAACAAAACAGGACCCAGCACAGAACTCTGTGGTACCCCACTTGTTACTGGCCGTGGCCTGGATGTCTCCCCCCCTTACAACTACTCTCTGTTGTCTGCCCTGCAACCAGCTCTCAACCCACCCCACCAGTTTCTCCCCCACCACCATGTCCCTCAGCTTGCTCATTTACCTCCCTTGGGGCACTGAGCCAAAAGCCTTGCTGAAGTCCAGGTACTGGACATCCACAGCGTGGACTTCGTCAACTGCCCTAGTGACCCAGTCGAAGAAGTCCATCAGGTTAATTTGGCATGATCTTCCCAAGATAAACTCATGCTATCTCTCATCCTGTAGACCATTACTATCAATAAATATTGTCAATCTCTCCTTTAGAATGATCTCCATCAACTTCCCCACTATGGAAGTCAAGCTTACCAGTCTGTAGTTGCCTTTAAAACTCCTTCCTTTAAATACTTTTCAAGGGCCCCAACGCCAGCCAACCTGTGGCATCGACCAGGCCTGCATCTTCACAGGGTACCATTACAGACTAAACTGAGGTTTCACTGGTACCAGTGGGGGTAGGCACTGTGGTGTTTTGGCCTATGGGCTCTGTTGTTGTGAACTGCTCTAACCTTTATCTTTCTTTCACAGCTATCCCTGCTTCAGGTCCCCCCCTCCCTTAGCTCTCCCCCAAAATAAAGCTGTGTTTTGTTTATTGCAATTGCTGTGAGGAGGGTATTTTTGTGAAAGCTCACTGTCAAGTACATGTGGTGCATGGTATTGTGGATCATCTTGGTATCCAGTGTATGGGGTGGTTGGAAGGGGAGGTGGGTAGGTACAGCATCCCATGGGATTGTACCAAGCAGACACCTGGCCCACTGTCAGCCTACTCTGGGTGGAGGCACCATGCTATTTTACTATTACTTTGTGATAGAACCCTCGATCACCACATAGCAGGGCCCAGGCCCCTTAACCTGTGTGGTAGCTAACAGGCAGGGATAGTAGCCCACTGGCACATGGCACATGGGCTACATAAATATGCACCTCAACATTCTTATACCCTTCCTTAGAGATGTGCAAAATTAGGAAATTTCCTTAAACTAAATATTTCACAAAATTCACGCATTTCTCAAAATATTTTGCAGGTGTGAAATGCAAGATTCTGCCAGTGAAATGCAAAAAATCACCCACGGAATGGCAACATTTGGGTGAAATGTTGCTGTTTCAGGTGAAATTGTGCATTTTGTGGCGAAATTCTGCATTCCGCAGGTGCAATTTTGCAACTTTGCACCCTGCAAAAAATTTCACAGAACGGTGGAATTTTGCAAAATATTTCAAGTGATGAAATTGCCCGTTTCGCATCAATTTCATGGGCAAAATTTAATTTTGCCAACATCTCTACCCTTCCTTGCTGCCTCCCTGGACCAAGAGGAGAAAGCTGTCCCAGGCAGGTGTGCATAAAGACAGGGGTGGGGACAAGGCAAAGGACAGGGGGGTATAAATCACAAAAGCAAAAAAGAAAGGAGTAAAGGAGGCAAGACTGGAAAACTATTAGCAATACAACTCTAACATACTAACATACTAAAATGCCAGCAGAATAGGCCTAACGGTCTTTCGTGTCTGCTCGTTTGGTCAGCCCCCACCCTGGGTGCTGACCTTGCTGTCCCCCTCGCCTTTTCTGGCTTCTCCCTTCCCAGTTCCGGATATTCTTGCTGCATTGGATTTTGCTTCCTGAACCCTTCCCCTGTACCTGTCCCACCCCCTCTTGAACCCCTCCACTGTCTCTGCCTCCACCAGCCCCCTAGGTAGTGCATTCCATGGCTCCACCACCCTCTCAGTGAAGTAGCACCTCCTCCTTTCTCCCCGAATCTTCCCCCTCCAGCTTCCACCCATGCCCTCTAGTGGCCCCTTCCTCCTTCCTTCGAAGCACCCTGACTGTTCCTCCCCTATTTACCCTCTTCATGTACCTGAAGACCTCTATCATGTCCCCCGGTCCTTCTCTCTTTAGTGTGTACATATTTAGCTCTTGAGCCTCTCCTCAGGTCCTGTCCCAAGCCCCAAATCATTTTGTTGCCCTCCTCTGACCTCTCCAGGAGGTTAAGGTCCCTCTTTAAGTGTGGCCTCCAAAACTACACGAGTACTCCAGGTGCTGCCTCACTCAAGCAGTTATACAGAGGGAGTATCACTTCCTCCTTCTGGAGGTGATCCCTAGTGATGCATCCCAGCATCCTGTTGGCCTTGGCTGCTGCCTCCTACAAGTCTCAGAGTTGTTCATCTTGACATCCACCACCACCCCAGGTCCTCTCAGCCATTGAGACTTGTAGTATTCCCCCCAGGGTGTACACTTGGCCTGGGTTTTGGCCCCAGGTGGAGTACTTTCATTTCCCTGCATTGAACCTCAGCTTCCACTTTCTAGACCATCTTTCCAGAGCCTCCAGGTCCCCTGCAGGCCACCCTCCTCCCCATCCACCACCGCCCCAGTTTCGAGTCATCTGCAAAGAGACTCATCTCACTCCTGATTCCTGTCCTTATGTCAGATCACGTAGGCGTTGAACAGAAGGGGCCCAAGGACTGATCCCTGTGGGACCCCACCATGACCCTCCTTGGGGATGAGACTATCCCACTCAACTATGACCCTCTGGGTCCGGTCCTGAGCCAATTGCCTATCCATCTGATCATCTGGTTTCCCACCCCCATTTCTCCTAGCTTATCCAACAGGCCACGTGAGGAACAGAGTCAAATGCCTTGCTGAAGTCTAGAAAGAGGACATCCACTGGTCTACCTAGGTCCAAGGCACTTTGTCACCCAGTCATAGAACTCCACCAGGTTTGTCTGACATGATTTCCCTGGGATGAATCCATGCTGTCTATCGTCCAGGCACCCTGACTTATCCAGGTCCCACCCTAGCCTCTCCTTGACAATGCCCTCCATCACCTTGCCCACCACCGATGTCAGACTGACAGGCCTGTAGTTCCCTGCCAGCTCCCTTGATCCCCCTTGTGGATAGGCACTACATGTGCCACCTTCCAGTCTTGGGGCACCCACCCTGTCCTCAGAGAGATGGTGAAAAGCTCTGCCAGGGATTTCGCCAGGACATCTGCAAGTTCCTTCAGCACTCTAGGATGTAATTTATCCAGCCCCGGTGCTTTCTCCGTCTTTAAGGGAGCTGAGGGCTTCCCTCACTCTCTCTGCTGTGATTTCCACTTCTGGTACCTCCTCCCTGCTTAGCCCTCCCCCACCTGCCAGTGATGCCCCCTCCCCAGACCTGCCGATCGGTAAGGGTCCCCTCCTCATTATCTCTGTCTCTCCCATGTATGATGCAGCATCCCCATTTTCCTGGTGAAAACTGGAGGTGAAGTACCATTTAGTACCTCAGCCTGCCCCTGGTCTCCAGCCCATCTCCCTGATTTAATCCTGCTAATCTGCCCCTTCACCCTTCGCCTTTCCCCAATGCATCTAAAGAACTCTTTTTCCTCTCCCTAATTTCCTGGCCAGGTTCTGCTCCTTCCTTGCCTTAGCCGCCCCTCACCACTCTAGTGGCCTTCTAGCCATCAGCCTGCACTCCTCGATCCTTTCACTCCTTGAGCACTTGAATTTCTTATAGGCTGCTTTCTTTCCCGCACCACTCCTGGACCTCCCTGGTCCACCACCAGGGTTTTGGGCCCACCGCATTTTTGTCTTACTCTTGCACAGGTGCTGGTAGCATCCTGCACCCCTCTCCTGATGATTTCCAACCTACTATCAGCGTCCATGTCTGACCTAATCCCATCCAAATGCTCCTTAAGGATCCTTCCATTTCCTTAAATCCGCCCCCTGAAGTCGGTTACTCGTCTTTGTGAGCCTTCTACCCTCCTAGTTCCAGGCAGAACCAGACCGTGGCATGGTCACTCCCGCCAATGGGTCCCTTACCTCCAGGCCCCAATCTGGTCACTGTCTGCCAGGACCATATCCAGTACCATGCTCTCCCTGGTCGGTTCCTCACCTGCTGAGTTAGGAACGCGTCTTGAAAGACATCCAACAACCTCTGTTCCTGGTCACAGAGGATGTCATAGTCTCCCAGTCTGTTCCTGGCATGTTTAAGTCCCCAACACCACCACCTTTCCTCTGCCCAGTCTGCAGTGTCTCCTAACATCTGCCACCAGACTGTCCTCCAGCTCCTCCGCCAGGGCAGGGGGTCTATACACCACTCCTATTTTTACTCTCTTGCCCCCCCTTGTTATCAAGGTGACCCAAATCACCTCCACGGTTCCCTCCGCCTCCTCTACTCCCCCTATGCCAATGCAGTTTTTGACTATCATAGCTACCCCTCCTCCCCTTCCCTTCCCCCTGTCCTTCCTGAACATAGTGTAACCCTCCAGGTTCAGGTCCCAGTCATGTCTTGCAGTGGCCCAAGTCTCAGTGACCACTGCCACATCCACTGCTCCCTCAGTTAACATCGCCTGGAGCTCAGGCATTTTATTGCCAAGCTCCTGGCATTTAACAGGACTACCTTCCACCCTTTCCTATGGTTCCATTTCCCTGCCGTGTTCCCATGAGATTCTGTTTTCTCCTGGTCTGCACTTTGCCAGTTGGCCTTTTCCTGCAATCCTCCTGGTTCCCAGGGGGGTGGAGACAGAGTCCCTCCTTTATCGGCACCCCCTTGACAGCCTTTTCTCCCATCCCACCCCCCTTCACAAGTTTAAACCCCACTTTTCACCAATGAACTCCTCTATTTTCAACTTAAGGATTCCCTTCCCCTCCAAATTGAGATGTAGTCTATCTCTAGCATGCAGCTCCTTATCCTCCCAGGTCTCCCCAATCCCCCATCAACCCATACCCTCTGGCCTCACACCACCCCTGAGCCACTGGTTTATCTCCCTAATTTTCCTTTTGTGTTCCCCACTGCCCTTGGCACTGGCAGGATTTCTGAGAAGGAAACTGTGCATCCTATGTCATGACAGACCCTGGAGAGCTCCCTGAATCTTGCCTGTATCTCTAGCTCGCTATTTCCCTCAATGTCATTTGTACCCAGGTGGACCAGTATGTCTGGGCAACCCCCACAATCCTTTGCCAGCTGATATACCTCGTGCTTAGCCCTGTGCACCGTTAGTCCAGGGAAGCATCTTGTTCTAACTGGCCAGGCTTCTCCCTCCCTATCCCATTTGATACCCCGATCATAGAATCCCCCAGCAGGAGCACTCTGACCACTCCTTTTCCTCCATTCCCCTTCCATGTCCCTCATCCTTTCTACCGGCCCCTCCACCCAGCTGGCTCCTTGTTCCTCCCCCTATCTGGGTGCCACATGCCACCCCCTCCTTACTTACCATGGCCACTCCCTCCCCTCCAATCCTATGCCTCTCCTCCTCCTGAGTATCCTTCTGTACCTTGCTAATTCCCCCCTCACTGCTCGACAACTGGTCCTTCTCCCCCATCTGGTAAACTCAAAAACAGAGGGAGATTAATTTAATAACCGTCTTGGAGGATAATGAAGGAAAACAAATTTTCAAGGACCAAGAGATGGGTAACTTGGTAATCGAAGAATACAAAAAAATATACCAACGGAAGTTAAATACCGAAGAAAAGACGATTACTGATTACCTGGGGAAAATTAAGCTTACCAAACTACAATGTGAGGAATCCATATTTACAATACAGAACATTTTGGATACCATAAAAACTCTCCTAAATACTAAAAGTCCAGGATTGGATGGATTAATTATCAAATATTTTCAGACTTTCAGTGAGACTCTAGCTCCTTGAATCAAGTGAAGGCCCTAACAGATCCCAATATCAGTGCAAGAATCTAAAACTAGATCAAAAGCTCTTTTAAATACTGATTACAAAATTATAACTAAGATATTGGTAAATAGAATAAGAGTTAAACTATCCATGGTAATAAATAATGAACAATATGGCTTTGTTCAAGGGAAAACAGTTTTCCATGCAACAAGAATGGTGCAATCAATGATTCAGGTTATAAACAGTGAGAAAGAACCTTACCACTTAGTAGTCATTGATGCTACAAAGGCTTTAAACAGGAATTTCATGTATGAAAAAAGAGTTTTTAATTAGCAACAGTTTCAGATACCTTTGGATTATAATTTGCAGTAAGCAAGAAGGCCTGATTGCTGCTAATTATAAGTTGGCTAAGGATAAGGTTAGGGGACTATTGGATAACTGCAAAAAATAATATCTCTTACTGGGTGTATCAAGACAATTAAGATGATGGCTATGCCACATATAATGTATGTAATACAAGCAATTATTGGTTGTCCATCCACGACATGGTATGATTCTGTGAGAAGAATCTTCTAAAAATTCTTATGGAGGGGTGGGAAGCCTAGGATCTCCTGGCAACAAATGATTACCCCTAGAAAAGTAGGGGGTTACAGTTGCCCAGAACCTCTGAACTATGAAATAGAATACCAACTAAAACTAGGGTGAGAAAATGCCTTTTTGGGGACGGAGCATTCCTCTGATGAATTACCTTTTTGGAAACCTGAATTGGCAAAGGGTACTTGCTCATTAATATAGGAAACCATTTTAAAAATGAATGTTCCCCCTGTCTTCTGTGCCATTGGGAATATGATTAAAAATGAAATTATGAGGCTGAGGGCAAATGTTAATGTGCCATAGTTGTTATTTAAATTTAGCCACATAAGACAGCAGAAGACATGAAAAATTATACAAAAATTACAGAATATAGGGATAGAAAGATGGTGCCAATTAATAAATAGAGAGGGTTTATTTATGTCCTATGAGGATTTTAAGCAGTTCCCAAAAACACCCCAGGAATACGTTTCATACATTATTTAAAACAAAAAAATACATTTTGTAATTTCCTAAATTCTAATAATGGGGGTTTATGTAGGGATTTAGCAAGGTTAGTGGAAGAGCAAAAAGAAAAAGTAGTGGAGCTATGGAAGAAAAAATTATTACAAAACATACTGGGCAGGATTCACAAAAGAGATGCGCCCAGCACAACCCAGATGCACTGGTGCAAGTCAGAAATGTGCTGTAGAATGATTCTCAAACAGGGTGAATGCTCCAACACAACTGAGGTGCCTCGCGCCCAATGACAAGCACCATAGGCACAATGTAATGACATGTGGAGCATATACAGGGGGTGTACCCATGCATACACACACAACCAGATTCACAGTGCAAATCCATGGTGCATCCATGGAGCATTTCCAGTGCAAAGGCAAGATACGCCATAGAAAGATAAGTACAAAAGAAGGAGACTTAAGTCTAGCCCACCTGCAGGTCATTTACTGAATTGCTGCAGCAGCACACTGCCTGATCCAGGGGGAGAGTGGAAGACAAAGAGAGACTGAGAGAGAGAGGGAGAGACAGAGACAACTAGCCATCACAGCAAGCCAGAGAGACTAGGCCAGAAGGCCAGACTGAGTACCCCACAGCAGAACAAACCCAGCAGCAGTGGCCATTGCAGGTGCACTAATGAGGAGGAGGAGGCAGGCTGGTGGAAGGCACCATAGGTGGCCCGTCCTACAGCTGGTATTGTGCCAGGCTATCTTTTGAGCAGCTGACCGAGGTGGAGACAGTAGACCGATACCGCCTGAACAGAACCATGCTGAGGCAGCTCTGTGAGTTGTGCTATGATGTGATGCAGGCACCCATTGCATGAGGTCATGCCATCCCTGTGGAGACCAAGGTGACAACGGTCATGTGCCTGCTCTCCACAGGAACCTTCCAGAGGCCCACTGGGGACACCACTGGTATCTCACAGGCCTCTACATCCTGTCTCCTCATACAGTTCCTCACCACACTGCTACCACAAGCTTCAGAATACATCCATTTCCCCAGCACGCAGGCGGAGTGGACAGAAGCCATGCAGGGGTTCTACAGAGTGGCACGCATGCCAAGCATCATAGATGGCCATAGACTGCATCCATGTGGCAATCCACACACCACCTAGTGAGGATGCCACCACCTACTTCAACCGGAAGGGATACCACTCCTTGAAGGCAGTGTGCGATGCCACAGGGCACATCACCAATGTCTGTGCCACACACACTGGGAGCACACATGATTCATTCATATGGCACTGTTCAGTACTGTCCATGAGGTCTGAGAAAGGGGACATGCCAAGTGGCCACCGGATAGGTGCATGTGACAGGGCCCCAACAGCACAGGAGGGCACCAAGACCAGGACACAGGGGTGGACCATGGGATCCCACGCAGTGTGACACATGCGCATGGGTCGTGGGACAGCAGGGTGTGCAAGGGTACATGGGCGGACACAGGGAGACATGCAACCACTGTGCACCACATGATGGACAGGGGCATGCAGGTGCAGCTGGGGTAGGGATGCAGGACTGCCTGCAATGGTGATGGATGGACAGTAGAGCAGGACAGGTGCACACACCGCTGAGGCCAGGGATGAGGACAGGGTGCATGGCAAGCTGTAACCCAATGTACTAATGGACACACATCTATCTGCACAGGTGACACAGCATATCCGCTGAGGCCATGGCTCCTCACCCCCCTTCTGACACCTGGAACAGAGGCAGAGGAGTGCTACAATGAGGCACACAGCACGACACGCGCCATCATAGAGCGTGTCTTCAGCATGCTGAAGATGCGCTTCAGGTGCCTGTATCAATCAGGTGATGTCATACAGTATAGCTCTGAGAAGGCCTGTGGCATATTCCTGTCTTGTTGTATGCTACACAACATGGCCCTAGACTGTGGAATGTCAGTCGAGGTCGGTGAGGGAGACAGTTCTGGGGAGGAGAAGGAGAAGGAGGAGGAGGGGGTGGGGGAAGGAGGGGGCAGAGCACCCCCCAGAGGGCCAGGGTGGTGATGCCGGGCTGGAATGGAGGGACCTGAGGCTGATGGCCAGAGCAAGGGACCACCGCAGGCGTGTGGTGAAAGAACACTTTGGGCCATGCAGGTGAGTATGCAGGTATGTATGTATGTGTGCAGAGTGTGCACCAAGGTGCGGAGAATGCATGCTGTTGGCACAGTGGACAATGGACAATACACAGAGGTGCACACAGGCACACACACAGTGAGGGACACACAGACTCAGAGACACACACACACCAGGCATGCATCAGCCGTGCACCGCCCTGGCCATGCCGCAGATGTCACGGGTCAGTGTGCACAGCGGCCTACGCAATGCCACAGCGGACACCAGAATGCACTCATCATTCCCATGACACATGGCACAACAGTGGTGCACACAGACACGTGGGTGGTCCTGCACAGGTAGCATGGAGTGGTGCCAGGGCTGCAGTGGGGTGGGTTCCCACCGCACACTCCGCCACTGGCACCACCTGCAGGGTGTCCAGTGCACACAGATATGCAAGCCTGCCACCACAGGCCCGGGGCCATTGGCATCACAGGACGGTGCCCTGGCCGCCACTGACATGGGAGCAGCCTCCACCATGGTTGGTGGTGGCAGGCGTGCCACCAACGGCCAGAGACGGTGTCTCCTGAGACCCAGTGGAGTGGCCAACCCACGGCCACCACCCGAGCCATGGACGGTGGGTGTGGAGGCCAGCGTGATGGGGTCAGCATCAGAAGGCTCACCTGGCTCCACTGCCGGGGTGTGCAGGACATACTCTAGGGTGTCCAACTGGACACATGATGTCCATGGTGTGTTGTGGTGGCAGCCACCACCTCCACAGCAGCTGCAATCCACTCCAGAGCTGCAGTCATGCCCACCTGCATGATACATGCCTCTGCCAGCATCTGCGCATGCCATGCAGCTGCAGACTCATGCTCCTAAACCATCACAGTCCTGTGGCTATGGAACTCCACACAGAGGGCCTCCTGCCCCTCCACAGTCACCCACAGCAGGGTGAGATAGGCTCCCATGTCGTCGGCGGGCGTTGCTTCACGGTGATGACGCCGACATGCAGGGGATGGAGCAGCCTGTCCAGGTGCATCCACGGGTGGTGGATGCACCTTGGCAGGCTGAGACATGGGCGGGGCTTGGTTGGGCAATGCCACTGAATGCCCATGGGTGGTGTCCTCCCAGGCCAATGGGGCAGGTGCGTGCATCGTGGCACCCTGCCCGGATGCCACTGACGTCACCGGCACCACACATTACAGTGGTGCAGGGGGCACAGCACCCTCAGCCGCAGGCAGCTGTGCCACGTCTGCAGCATCACCACACACAGTGTGGCTGTCAGTGGCAACTGGGGTCACGTATAGGCAACCCCATGTTGGGTGCACCTCTGTCTGCCATGCCTGCGCTGGTGGTGGCAGTGCTGACCATGGTGGTGCCGAAGCCCTCCCCCTGCATGCCACTGGCGAGCACAAGGAGGGCATCAACAATGCCCACCGTGTCATCCTGGTCATCATCAGACAACCCAGACAGGCTCCCCAGTCATGTGATGTACCCGCCGGCTGTCCTACCAGCACCAGCCGAGGGGCCCACAGGGCTCATCTGCGCCGGGCCATGACCGTAGTCACCCAGGATGTGGATGATGCAGCTGCAGGGTCATCCATGGTGGTGTCAACAGCCCCATGAGATGGGATCACATCATTACCCGCAAGGGCGTCACATGCAGCCGTGGACACGACTGCACCCTGGAGGCGTGATGCTGCTGTGGAGGGAAGAAGGGGGTACATGGTTAATGCACAGTACACATATGTCACATTGGTGATGCACTACAGTAAATGTCCATCCACATGGCACAAAGGCTGCAGGCTTGATCACGGCAGTGCCAAGGTGTGACAGGGCTAGCCATGCCATGGAACAGTCGTGCCCATCACCATCTCATTATGCACACTGCAAGGCAGTGGTGGCACATACAACATGGATGCACAGTTGCACATGCCCCCGGTGCAGTGGCATGGTGGTAGCAACACCACGGGGCATGTCATGTCTGGTCAGGGGTGACCGACCCTATGTTGCTGTGCCTGGGTGTACAGGGGCAGGTATGTCCAGGACATACAACTACTCATAATGCTGTGACAGGCTACCACCAGTCTGGAACCCACAGCTGGGGACGCCCTGCACAGCTGTCTGGGACACACTGGTGGCCAGGAGGGCCTCATTAGGGCTCAGCTGTTCAGCCGTGCTTGGGCCATCCCCTGTCTGCCACAGGGAGGCCTGGATGTTGGCCACCTTCTTGTTGGCCTTCCTGCGCCCATCGTTCCAGTGCTTTCTGCACTCTGCAACCATGTGGTTATACAGTGCTACGGTATTCACCTGCCGTGCCACATCCTACCAGCCCACTGCCCGCACAGTCCGGCTGCCTCCTCTGCAGGTGAGGATAGGCAGGTGTAGGTGGCATGCCTCAATGAGAGCCCTCTCCTCATCATGTGTGAAGTTCAGTCGCCGCCTTGTGCCGGCACTTGCATCCTCCGACATTGTGGCTAGTGTGAGGGGAAGCATCCAGTTGTTAGGCATGCCTGTGGCTACACATGTTCCTGCCCCACCTGCCTCAGTCCGTTGACCCCATCTGGACCCCTGCAGCAGGTGGTCTGGGGGTGGTCTGCATGTGGGTGTCCTAGTATGGTGTGCAGCGCCCCATGGTACAGGGACCATTGGGACAGTGCACCTATCATGCTTGTCCACCGTTCCACAGCTGGGGTGCCTGTGCTGCCGCTCCAGGGGGGCACGTGGTGCTGTCCACCATGGACATGTCCTGGTGCCTCAGCAGCATGTGTGTGGCTGCAGTGTTACCACGCCCGACCAGGGTCCCACCCGTGCTGTGCCGGGAGGGCAAAGCCCGGTGGGCCACAACCATGGGGCAGCTGACCGCACTGTGTGGCATGGTGACACTGCTGTGTTGCCTGCACAGACACCGCTGTGTGCCTCAGACTGACCAGTAGTGCATCGCTGTGTCCACTACACATGGCCAGTAACACCCAGTCACATATACCTCTCCACAGTACCACTATACAGGGCAGAGTACCTCCGTGTGGGTTGCAGTACCACCGTATGCCACGGTGCATGGCCATGTCCCACTGCAAACTGTACCTGTGTACAGCAGTGCCCTATCCCATATGCTGCCATGTGTGCACCACGGTATTGTGACATGTGGTCTGGACATGGCAGTGACCTGTCTACCAGTGTCCTATGCATCCTGTGTACTGTACAGGTTCAATGTTCGACATTAAGGGCATTCGATCCACATTCTGTGCATGTTGGGAGGCACTGCTCCTCATGTGGTGGCCGTGGACATTCAGAGGCTTGCATGCACCTCTACATTCCCCCAGTGTGTTCTGTAGACCATGTCAATATAGCTGTGTACTCACCTTCAAGGCTCTGTTTCCTCTCAGTCACCTGATCTCAGCCTGCAGCTTTGGGAGCATTTATGGCTCAGTTCATGCAAATGAGGCCTGGGCCTCTGGCAATGAGATGGTAATTGGTTGAGATACCCATGCATGTGGAATGAGGCAGTTTAGGGCGCATTGCCTGTGAATTGCATAATTGCCCCCAGCTAATCTCACTTTACAAGGAGCATCTCCGATATGCACCTATGACATTATGGCACATCTGTCACGCATGAACGAGCACCGTGTGCAATGGTGCATCTTCCGATATGCGCCACTACACTGCTTCCACTATGTGCCACTGCGGGAATGCTGGCCATTGCGCTGTGTCCTGTATCACACACTGTACATCCACATGCATGGGACGTTTTGCACTGGGTGGTTGTAGTGGCCATGGATCACACGTTGTGCACCATAAGCAGCCATAGCACGTGCGTGTACAACATGATGGCTGCACATGCATCACACATGCATGACCTGGCCGTGACCTCGCCACACCTTAGTGGTTGGCATTGCGCATGCCGTGCTTCCTTTGACCTATCACACTTCACGCACTGTGCGTGTTGTACTGCATGTGGCTTTGTGTTTCACATGGTGCATATCGGGTCCTTGATCTTGCTTCACCGTGTTGTGCTGGGTGACAGGTACTGTCAGTGGGAAAATGCCTAGAGCTGGTAGACAATCCCCTAGGGCCATGAACTGGTCCCAGGTGGAGCTGCTGCATCTGGTGGCACTTGTTATGCCAGTAGAGGGGCAGCTGTTTGGGCAGGAGGACCTCCATGTGCACAGGGCAGAGGTGTGGGCCTCCATTGCCAGGAGGCTGGTACAGCGCACTGGGCTGCCATGCACTGGGGAGCAGTGCAGGCATCGTTTCAGTGGCCTCAAGAGGCAGGACCCAGAGAGACTGGGGCAGTTGCATCACCATGCATGCCAGGGTGTACTGCCAAGGCCAGGTAGGTGTCGCTCATCTGGCTCCTTTTGTGGTGCATGCTGTGTGTGTGTGTTGAGGCCCTCATGGGCACCAACTTGGGTCACTGTCATCCTGCACACATGGCAGTGGCTGCACCTGCCCAGTGCAGCCCTGTCATGTGTGCCATGGGGGGATTATGGGCAGGGCTGCTGCTGCATGCAGGCCGCTGGGGCTGCATGGCTGGTTGCCACTGTGCTTGTTGGTGTTGCAGTGTGTTACTGGCACTGCTGTGTTGTCTCATGGTGCTGTCTGTCTGTTGTGCTTTGCATGCCCAGAGGCCAGGCAGAGGTCCATGGCCCATTGCTGAGACGCAGAGGAGGAGGTTCCTGAGTGCCAGGCCTGGTGCCCTTGCAGGGTCAGGTAGGCAGGGCATTCTGCTGTTTCTGTGGTCTGATGCTGAGGGTTACTACTGGGTGGGGGTGTTGTCTATGTTCAGGCCCTCAGTGTGTGTTCTCTCTGTTGTTGCTGTAGGTCTCAGGGATGACATGCTGTGGCAGGGGGTAGTGCCCAGCCTGATGTGGAAAGATGGAGCCATGTATCCATCCAGGCAGCCCTGCAGTCTAATTCCAGGATGGTTCAGCAACTGTCAGCTGCCCTGCAGAGTGTTCTTCAGCGATTGCTCTTACATGGCCATGCACAGATGTGGCGTGGCAGGCCACGGCAGTGCTAGTTGTCCCCTGCCTCTTCATGGAGCCTTGCTCTGTTTACTGTTTCTGTTTATGGCCCCCTGTATACTTGTTGTTTTGTGGTTTCAGTTGTACAGTTTTTTATCTGGTTTTACTGTTTTACAAACATGTTGCATCCAGCACCTGTGTCTGTGGGTTTCATTATTCCAGCGTCATGGTTGTTCCTTATTGCCCTGCTGGTTTGCTCCACTTGCTCTGAGTTGCTCCCTTGTGTGGCTCAAGGCATCCGGGATGCCCTGGTGCATCTCCTGTTGTGTCGGCGCATCTCCAATTGCACTGTCCTGTATCTGGGTGATTCACAGAGGGGATGCGCTCAGCGCATCCCATTGTGCATGCCTCTGTGAATCACTCTGTTTGTGCTCGGTGCATCTGACTTGCGCCGGTGCATCTGGGTTACGCTGGGCACATCTTCTTTGTGAATCCTGCACACTGCATATAATAAAATAAGTTCTACAAAGATCCATGGGTAAAAACAAATGCAAAATGGAATAATGAATCCGGCATGGGATTAACAGATCAACAATGGAGAAACTAAAGAATCAAGATTAATAAAAACTACGTGTACTCAAACAACAGAACCATACAAAAGAAATAGTAGATAGGGCATACTTTACCCCTGCTGTTTTAGGACATATAAAAATGGCTCAAAATAATGTTGTCACCTATGTAAGCAAAATGTGAATTTGCATTACTGTTTATGGAGCTGCCCTAAACTTAAAATACTTTGGGACAATACTGCTAAATGTATATCTGAAATTATAAAGGTAAATATTCCTAATAAATTTTCAACCATGGTTCTCAATGGTACAGAGGACTTGGGTTTGGGAATAAACCAGCACAAAATCTTATCTGTAGGAACTATGTGCACCAAAAGGCATATACTGGGGAACTGGAATGCACAAGAAATTGAACAACTACATAAGGCAAAATGATGGCACCATGTACAAGAAGCAATATTATTCAAAAACTTATGGAAAGAGATATTGGACATAGAAGGGGTAAACCTTGAAGAGAGTACTAACTTAAGAGATGGTTACATACCACTGTGGGAAATACAATGACCACTGTTTACAAAGGGAGGGGTGTGGGAGGGGAAGAGGGATATTTCATATTTTTTATATCTTAATACACTACAAATATGTGATTTTTTGTATTTCTTGTGTGCAAATGAATGAATTGTAATTTTTAACTATCTGTAAAACACAATAAAAATGGTTAAAACAGAGGAATAAAGGAGACAGGTAATGGAGAAGGTAACGAGAGAAGAGGAGGTCAGTGGGGAGCTACAGGGAACAGCAAAGGCAGGATGGTGGGGGATGCAGGGAAGCGGTAAGGGAGGAAGTAAGGTATGGAAATCCATGTGCACCAATGCAAGGAGTCTGAGAAATAAAATTTCTGACCTGGAGACCATCATGGCAAAGGCTAGCCTGGATTCGGTGACCATAACAGAGTTGTGGTGCACTGACAGCCACAACAGGGACATGGCCATTCTGGGTTACTCTCTGTTAAGGAGAGATGGAGAAGGAAGAAGAGGAGGAGGAGGAGGAGGAGGAGGAGGGTTTGTACTATATGTGAGGGAGGGATTCAATGCCATGGAAGTACAGGAGTAACCAGTGGAAAAAGAAGGGCTGGAGGTGCTGTGGGTCACCGTGGAGACAGGTACTGGGGCCACAATCCATATAGACATGGTATACAGACTTCCAGCACAGGGAGAGGAGTTGGATAGGGCACTTAGAAAAGCCATTATCAGGTTGGCAAGTAAGTGGGAGGTGCTGCTATTTGGGGACTTCAGTCTGCCAGATTGGGCTTGGAGCCTTCCAACAACAGCTTTGGCAAGGAGCAGGGCCATCCTTGACTCCATACGAGGGCCTTTTCTCAGACTGCTAGTGAAGGAACCAGTGAGGGACAGAGCAGTGCTGAATCTGGTGTTTACAAACAGGGAGAGCATTGCAGATGTCACAGTAGGCAGTCCCCTAGATACCAGTGATCACCGTGTGATGTGGTTTAACATTAAAACGGGGACAGAGGAAACCACATGAGGACAAGGGTCCTGGACTTCAGCAGTGCAGATTTTAAATAAATGGGAGACTGCTTTGAAATGGCCTCATGGGGGAATTGCCAAAGAGTGGTAAAGGCACAGTCAGATAAAATAAGGGAGGGCATAATTAAAGCAACCAATCTCTGCATGAAGGAAGTGAGTAAAGTAGAAGGAAAAGTAGAGCATTATGGTTCTGCAGGAAAGTGGCCAAGGTGGTAAGGGAACAAAGGGTGGCATTCAGGAGGTATCAGGAAATGCAGAGGGAGAAAGACAGAGAGGTATGCCAAACAAAAGCGAGTGAAGCAGTATAGGCAGTGAGTGCAGCAAAGTTGCAGACAGAAGAAAGGCTAGCCAAAGGGGTAGCTAAAGGGGATAAGACTTTCTTGAGGTACATAAGTGAGAAGAGGAAACCAAGGGGAGAGACAGTGAGGATATGAAGGGTGGCAGGGGAGACTGCACAAAAGAGGATCAAGAAAGAGTAAGCATCCTGAACAGGTACTTCTGTTCAGTCTTCATAGTAAAGGGAGGGGAGATGGACCACCAGGTAGCAACAGAAACAAAAGAGGGCGATGGCCATAAGTCCATGTTCAGAAGAAAGGGTCCAGAAGTGACTTGCAGCTCTGAAAGTGGACACGGCTATGGACCAGAAGGGATACACCCAAAGGTACTAAAAGAACTCAGGGAGGTGCTAACTGCCCCAATGATGGCCTTATTAAACAGCTCACTCAAAACAGTCATGGTTTGGAGAAAAGGAGAAGAGAAGAGAAGATGTCCCTTTCCATAAGGGCAGTAGCAGGGATAACACTAGCAATAGGCTGGTGAGTTTCACATCAGTAGTGGGGAAATTAATGGAAACCCTATTAAAGGAAAGGTTGGTAGATTATCTTGAATCCAGTGGGCTACAAGACCAAACACAGCATGGATCCACCTCGGGGAGTCATGCCAAATGAATGTGATTGATTTCTTTGACTGAGTGATCAGGGAAATAGATCAGGGGAGGGCAGTGGGTGTGGACTATTTGGACTTTAGCAAAGCCTTTGACACTGTTCTACACAGGAGACTGATAAAGAAATTCATCAGCCTAGGGTTGGGATCCAAAGTGATGAAGTTGGTAAGGAACTGGTAAATGGATTATTGACAGAGGGTGGTGATTAGTGGCTCTTAGCTTAATGAATAGAGCATGACCAGCAGGGTGCCGCTGGACTCAGTACTGGGAACGGTCTTCTTAAATATCTTCATAAGTAACATTGCAGTAGAATTGAAATGGAAAATATGCCTTTTTGCAGATGACACCAAAATCTGTAATAAGGGTGGATACTCTGGAGGGGGTTTAAAGAATGCATAGGGAGTAGGAGGGACCTTGTGAAACCTGAGGAGTGGTCAAGAGCATGGCAGCTGGGGTTCAATGCCAAACAGTGTAAAATCATTCACCTAGGGCACAGAAACCCAGGAGCTGAGTATAGGATGGGGAGATACTGACAGTCACTAAGCAGGAAAGTGGCCTTGGGGTTATCATATCTGATGATGTCAAAGTGGTGGGGCAGTGTTACAAAGCAGTGGGTGAGGCCAGTGTGATGCCGTGATGCATAGGGAGAGGTGTCTCCAGCAGGAGGAGGGAGGTGGTGTTGCCTCTGTATCACTCGCTTGTGAGACCGCACCTGGTATATTGTGTCCAGTTCTGGAGGCTGCACATCAGAAAGGACATAGACAGAGTGGAGGAAGTCCAGAAGAGGGCAACTAAAATGGTGCAAGGAGGACATCAAAAGGCCTACAAGGAGAGACTGAGGGATCTCAGTATGTACACCCTAGAAGAGGGGAGAGTGAGTGGGACATGACAGAAACATAGAAACATAGACTTTGATGGCAGATAAGGACCACTTGGCCCACCCAGTCTGCCCATTTCCCTACCTACTGGATAAGCTGCAGATTCTAGTTAACCAACAGCCTACTTCCTACAACCCCCCACTATAATTGCTTTATGTCTGTCCCATGCATGTTTGAATTCCCCCACTGTTTTAGACCCAATGACCTCCCCAGGAAGGCGGTTCCATGTATCCACCACTCTCTCAGTGAAAAAAAATTTCCTCACATTACCCCTGAGCCATCCCCCCTCTATCTTTAAATTGTGCCTCCTTGTTCTTATGCATCTCTTTTTCTGAAAGATGCTACCTTCCTGGACTTTGTTGATTCCCTTGAGGTACTTGAAAGTTTCTATCATGTCCCCCCGTCCCTCCTTTCATCAAGGGTATACATATTAAGCTCTCTCAGTCTCTCTTCATATGGTTTCTGCTGCAGACCCTGCACCATTTTAGTTGCCCTCCTCTGGACTGCTTCCATCCTGTCTATGTCCCTGCATAGATGAGGTCTCCAAAACTGCACACAGTACTCCAGATGGGGTCTCACCAACTGTCTGTATAGAGGGATAACCACTTCCCTTTTTCTACTTGAGATGCCCCTTCCTATGCATTCCAGTATCCCCCTGGCTCTCCTTACTGACTTCTCACATTGCTTACCCACCTTTAGATCATCTGATATGACCACCCCCAGGTCCCTTTCCATTCTTATTGTTGTTAGTACCTCCCCTGCTATTGTGTACTCTTCTCCTGGGTTTTTGTTTCCCAGGTGCATTACTTTGCACTTCTTTGCATTGAATCTAAGTTGCCATATGTCTGACGATTCCTCCACCCTTGCCAAGTCCCTTCTCATCTTTTCTATCCCCTCTCTCCTCTTGTGTATCAACTCTGTTACAGATCTTTGTGTCATCTGCAAAGAGGCATACCTTTCCCTCCAGACCCCTGCAATGTCACCTATAAAGATGTTAAAGAGGACTGGACCCAGTACTGAGCCCTGAGGTACTCCACTAGTAACCCCCTTTCTTGAATGTGTTCCATTCACTATTACCTTCTGTGTCCTGTTGTGCAGCCAGTTTGCTACCCAGGCTACCACCCTAGGACCCACTCCCAGGCTGGCTAACTTGATTATTAATCTTTTGTGCGGGACTGTGTCAAATGCCTTGCTAAAGTCTAGGTAGGCCATATCCACAGCCCCTCCCTGGTCTGTTACTTTGGTCACCCAGTCAAAGAAATCAATTAGATTCGTCTGACATGACCTTCCTGCTGTAAATCCATGTTGCTTTGGGTCCTGTGCCCCACTGGCCTCTAGGTACTCAACAATTCTTTCTTTCAGAGACAGACACAGAGACAGAGACCTAAAAGTAACTCATTGGGGAGAACATGGAGCAGGAGGGGAGTCTCTTTCAAATGAGAATGAGCACAAGGACCAGAAGGCATGCAATGAAGCTGTTGGGAAGAGGGGGGTTTTAAGAGGGATGTGAAGAAGTACTACTTCACTAAAAGACTGGTGGATGCCTGGAACAGACTGCCAGTGGTGAAGGCAAAAACAGCACAGGGCTTCAGGCATGTATGGGATAGACATAGGGGAACAGAAACATAGAACATAGAAGTTGACGGCAGATAAGGACCGCAAGGCCTATCCAGTCTGCCCATTTTTTCTACCTTATGAATGTGCCATAGGCCTTTACTCTGTCAATGGTCTATCTATTCATACTCATCTGTATGGCTTCCTCGTGCCTATCCCATGTCTGTTTGAAGCCCTGCACTGTATTCATATCCTCCACTTCCTGAAGTAGGCCGTTCCATGCATTCACCACCCTTTCTGTGAAAAATAACTTCCTCACATTACCCCTTAATTGGCCTCCCTCTAATCTCATGCTGTGTCCTCTTGTCCTGCTATTTTTCTTATATTTAAACATATTAGACTATTTCACCTTGTTAATGCCCTTAAGATGTTTGAATGTTTCGGTCATATCACCTCTCCCTCTCTCTCTCTCTCTCTCCTTTGCTCTAGGGTATACATATTGAACTCCGTTAATCTGTCCTCATATGTTTTCTGATGCAGTCCCTGCACCATTTTGTTTGCCCTTTTCTGGACTGCCTCCATTTTGTTAATGTCCTTGTGCAGGTGTGGCCTCCAGTACTGCATGCAGTACTCCAGATGGGGTCTAACCAGTGTCTTGTAAAGAGGGATTATTACCTCCCTCCTACGACTTGCGATACGCCTACTAATACACCCCAACATCCCTCTTGCCTTACCTACTGCTTTAGTGGTCTGCGTGGATGATTTCAGGTCATCTGTGATGATGATGATGATGCCTAAGTCTCTTTCTTCCCTTGTGATTGCCAGCAACTCCCCTCCCAATCTATAGGTGGCTTCAGGGTTTTCTTCCCTATGTGTATGATCTTGCACTTCTTTGTGTTAAACCCAGTTGCCACTCTTCTGACCATTTTGTCAGTTTATCCAGATTTCTTCTCATTCTGCCCACCCCATCTGGATCATCTACTCTGTTGCAGATTTTGGTGTCATCTGCAAACAGACAAACCTTACCGTCCAGTCCATCTGCAATGTCACTGATGAAGATATTGGAGAAGACTGGCCCCAGGATTGATCCCTGAGGTACCTCATTTGTGACTTACATCTCTTCTGACTGTATACCATTTACCACCACTCTCTGTTTTCTGCCAGCCAACCAGTTTGCCACCCAGTTGACCAACTTCTGACCCACCCCGAGTTTACCCAGCTTATTAATCAATCTTCTATGTGGAACAGTATTGAAAGCTTTGCTGAAGTCAAGATAGGCAACATCAGATGCACCCCCTTGGTCCACCACTCTGGTTACCCAGTCAAAAGAAATCTGAGATTAGTTTATGCTCCTATGGATTCCTGGTGTTGCACTATCCTTTCCTTAAGGAGTGCCTCCATAATCTTGCCCACTACTGAGGTAAGACTAACTGGTCTGAAGTTCCCTGCCTCTTCCCTGCTACCACTTCTGTGGAGTGGGATCACATGAGCCCTTCTCCAGTCTTCTGGGACCTCTCCTATGCTCAGAGACTCACTAAACAGTTCTGCTAATAGCTCTGCTAGTTCCACCCTTAGCTTCTTTAGTACCCTGGGATGTATGCCATCAGGTCCTATTGCCTTGTCCACCCTGAGCTTAGTGAGCTTTTGTAGGACCCTTTCTTTTGTGAAGGGACTAGCGCACACCTCCCACCCCCGTGTCCATGGTGCTGAGCTGTGGGCCCTGCCCTACCTTCTCCTCAGTAAATACTGAGCAGAAGTATCTACTACCTCCCTATCTTCGTCCCGCTGCATTCTCTTATATTCCCTGAAGGTCAGCCTTTTGGCTCTGACCTTTTCTGCTACTGTTTTTGAGAACCAAAGTGGTTCCCCCTTTTTGCTTTTCTCTCTAACACAATGAGATGTTGCTTCAAGTATTGCATCCTTAATTCTTGCCAACTTTGCCTGTACCCCTCATCTGTATTTCTTCTTGCCAGGGCTAGCTTAACTCTGTAGGCCATCTTATCAAAGTCAGCTCCTCTAAAGTCCCAGATAGGAATGGGATGGTTTAGTTCTAGTGGCCAAATTGAACCATACAGTACCATGTGATGGTCACTGGTCCCCAGGTGACCTTCTAACTAGAGATCTGTCATCCTTTCCTTGTTAGTCAGTACTAGATCTAGGATAGCCCTGTCTCTTGTGGGTTGTTGTACCAGTTGTTTGAGGCCCTCCCCCTACAGGGAATCCACTATGCATCTAGTTCTGGCAGATGTTCCTGCTGGTATTGACCAATCCGTATCTGACATGTTGAAGTCTCCCATTATTAGAACCTCCCCTTTAGCTGTCATGTTTTGTATACCTTCTAACAGTAATGTGTCTATGTCCTCACCTTGATCTGGAGTCCTGATGACAAATCCAGTTTGTATGGCTGTCCCATTTCCTGTTTCCAGGGTGACCCACAGTTCTTCTGGCTCCTTATGTGTATTCTGAATTTCTGTAGCTTTGATATTTTCATTGACATAAAGGGCCCCTCCCCCCCTTTTGCACCTCGGTCACCGGGTACTGAAGTCTCCCAAGTGCGGTTACTGGTGAACTATGTCTCATTAATGTCTACTATGTCCAGTTTAGCCACTGTCATTGTTGCCTGCAGGTCTGGAATCTTGTTTCCCAGACTGTGAGCATTTGTGTACATGATTTTCCATTGGCCAGAATGATAGTAAACAGACAGGGAGGACAGGGTTGCTAGAGACCAGTTAGGGTTTGCAGAGATAGACTAGGTAGGGAACATCTGGGCAGACTGGGTGGGCCAAGCAGTTCTTTTCTGCTGACGTGTTGTATGTGTCTGTGTTTCCGTCCCTCAGACCTGGTATATGTGTCTCTGCTTGCATATTTTACAACCTGTAAGAGAGTAGAGTATCTTGCTGGAATGTTCACCCCTTCTCAGTTTTTGTTGTGGGTCCTGGACAGGAGTAATTCAGGTTTTCTTGAAAAGTGGGTATTACATTGGATACGGAGATGTATCACTTCATCCAGATCAGCCCAGGGGTTGGCCTTTAGGGCATACTCTGCCTCTTTGAGCTTAGCTTCTAAGGATTTAGCCACCTGTTCTTGACGTTTCTTTCTGTGACCAGCATAACCTATAATGTGGCCTCTGAGGTAAGTCTTCAGAATTTCCTGCAGGGTGCTACGGGAGATCTCCTCAGAAATATTTGTGGGTAAAAGGTCTTGTAATCCCTTTTAAATCCAAGGGAGGAATTAGGGGTCCATAAGCAGAAGGGGATCTAAGCATGAGGAGGAGAATTTAGGTAGGGGGGAGGCCCACAGTATTTGGAGGGAGAGGGGAGCATAGTTCAATATCACAATGGGGTGTATAGACACCTCCGTCTTCTTATGGGTGATCTAGGGTTAAGTAAGCCACATGTCAAAATGGCTAAAGAAATTATGGACCTATGAGAAAAAAATCCATTGAGGAGGGGTGTGTGCATCACCATTCATCTGTAAAGGCATTTTCTGAATCAAGTCCTTAAGTGTGCCTAAGGCTCTACAGGGGTGCTTAGCTTTACAGGCATACCTCTCAATTGCAGCTTTAAGGTCATGTTAAAATACACCCCATCAGTACTGGAGCAGGAGGGGAGTTTCTAGGTGCTGAGCTCTTCATTAACTTTAGGGAAAAACTCCAGCTTATCACCAATAAGTGCATGTACATTAAGGAGCAGCAGGGGACCTTCCAGAGAGGAAGATTTGTTCATTACCTATCTTCCCTCACTATCAGCTTTGGAGGCCAGAGTCTGCCACTGGAGGTATTTGTGGATCAATATGATGACCCCTCTCCCTCACTTGGAAAATGCATGTGTGCTGTGGTCCTCAGTTCTCACCCATTCCCTCTTTAGGTTGCATGCTTCACTAAAAGCAAGTTTTGTTTCTTGGAGAAGTGCCACTCTTGCATGGAGGTTTTTCAGATGGTTTAGAATTTGTTTGCACTTGGCACGAATTAATGCCCCTTATATTTCAGCACACAAAGTATGATCAGTGATAAGAGTTCTCTTAAAGTATATATTGGATGAATACAGTGCTTTGAAAAATATATCCATCTCCCCATAAGACTCACTAGATCCAGGCAAGGCACTCATCGCCACCTCTGTAGCCTTCTGTACAAGAGTAGCCAGACTCCTTAAATACTCATACCAATGTATACAATATCTTCCAGACCACTTTGATAGCAAGTATACCATAAACACAGTCAATCTAAACAAAAGTCCAACCAGGGCAACAATTGCATACCCTTGAGTAGACAGGATTTGTGGGTAAAACACATGAATATTTCCCATTTGGGAACCACCCATCTCTTGCCCACAAGTGGTTAGAACTAATACCCTCTAAGTGAAAGATACTGATCCAATTTGTGGTGATTCCCACCCCCACAACAACTAGTCCATAATGTTTGTTTAACATTTAACTTAAAACTCTTAGAATAATAATGTATTAAATGGAAAAAAAAGCCACATTAAATTTGCCTGATATCTATATCAATATAAACACAACCTTTACCTGTGTGAAGAAAACTCTTGTGAGTCACCAGGTGAAGCAAGAGCAAATGTGCTGCACCATTCTGGAACTGTGTTTACAGGCTCATTTCACAGTGGTCCTCGACCAAGCCTGGTATATCCCCCAAGATAGAACTGTGGGAACGGGAGACCCCGGAAAACAAGCAAGGGTGGCTAGAATTGGTCTCATGTTCCCAGGAGGTAGGCCTGGTGAAAAGAAACTTTAGCATAAAAAAAAGAAAGAAACAAACATAAAATACAGCAGAAATATAGGACAGCCCTATCAGGCTGTGCCCTACTCTGGTGTCAAATACACCCCCACAATGATACCTTTTCCAGATGGTCTTGTTACAGCCAGTACACACTAACCTGTAGGAAGAAGAAAAGCTAAAGAACAAATTAAAATGGAAAAGTCATTTAGTTACTGGGAATGTCGCTAATATAGAGTAGAGAGTCCAGAAGGTCACAGTGTTGCCACTTTCAGGTCTAAGGCCCTAAGCCAAAGAGTCAACTAAGATTTTGATTGCCTGCTGGGCCGAGAATAGGAGGGGGTGTTAAAGACCATTTCAGGCTGCAGAAAACTTGTCATTCTGAGCAGCAAACAAGTGCATGGGTAGTTCAGCCAAGTCTGTGGGGAACAGGATCAAATGGAGACACTGCAGCGGCCACATAGGAATGGAGACGGGAATCTGCAGAGCTGGGTGGCAGACACAAAAGCAGATGGGGGTGAGTCTGGACAGGGAGCAGGTCTTCAGTAGCGGCTCAGTGGGAGTGGGAACATTTGGTATATTTGTAACATACTTCAGATGTCGAGGCAGGGGTTGAGGTTCAGGCCTGGAAAAAGAGGATGTCATCTTCCTGAGGCATGCAAATCTGCTGCCAGTCACCGCCCCTAAGAAGCTCTCTGAGGAGACATCATACTCCCTACTGTGTCTGCAGCTACAAAACTTGGCTGGTGGCTATGAAACAACTCTGGGAGTTTTTTTTTTGCAAAGTGTCCCATCCACTGCTACAGGGGGTTAATATCCAAGGGTCCTCCTCTGGTTCCTCAGTGTAGAGGGCTGGATGGTGATAAATCCCAGTGTGTCCAGACTGTTGGGGTAATGTCTTGGGCCTTTTCACATTACACAGTCTCCAGTGGTAGTACTTCAGGCCAGGAGTGGGGTATGATCTCTTTAGACACCTCTGGTGTTTGGAAGTGGTGGGACACTCAATTTCTTGTGATTCTCAGTGTGCCAGGTAGTGGAGGCTATATGGTACATTGAGTTTCATCAGAGTGTGACAGATCTTGGTGTAGACCCTCCAGTGTTCAGTCAAGCCATGGAAAAATCAGGGAAGACTGGTATTTTGTGCTCTTGCCATGAAAGGGGGGCACTTTCTTTTGCAAGTTGCTTTACTTTCTCCTTAGTAGGAAACCTTAGGAATTTAGACAGAATTGGCCTTGGTCATTATCCTATCTTAGACAGGGGTGCCAGGGAGCATGAGACCTCTCCCACTCAAGGTGGGTAGGCCACTGGTGCTTAAAGACAATCAGTAGTTCATGCTGCAACAGCAAGCTCGTATCTGTGCCCCCAATTCCATGAAGGAAGCACACTAGGTGAAAGTTCTTGTAACACCCCCTATTTACAAGATCCTTCACATGATCCCAAAGTTGGCAGATCATGTGGTCTTTATCCCTGAGGTGAGCGGCTACACAATCTGAATAGGCCTCTTGTTTTGTGGCCTGGTTTTCTGTGTGGGTTAACCACTGTAAGAGGAGACAATGTCCTCAGCTGTGTGCTATGCTGATGATTTAAGGTTCCCAATCGTTGTGAGAAGTTGTGAGAACATTTTCCAAATCTCTTGCAAGTCATCTGGTGTCATCATGGCTGAGGAGCTAGTGCACACCATTTTCCCATGCACCATGTGCAGATATGAGAGGCAGATAAGACAAGACAAAAAATGTTTGTGCTAGAGCTGCAGTTCCTTCAATCATGCTCTAGGTCTGAAAGCTAAGGTCTACAGTAAACAGGTAAGCATGTTTCTCATATGGTCTGAGATGTTTTACAAGCAGATTAAAGCAGATTTTATTAAGGGGGTAGACAGAACAAGTACAGTAGGACCAGGCTACCATCCTACCAGTGGTCAAGCTATGCCACAAATTTGATATAATGTAAATCAATACAATTCTTTATAGATTTTCTTATGTCTGGTCTTTCAGCTATAGCATGCTGGGAATGGGCTGGCAATGCTGTAAGTAAGCAATAACCCACAACAGGGCATTGTGTTATTGGGGAGTAATCAACGCCATTGTAAGGCACAAGGCTGCAGTCTGAGTGTCCTCACAGCACCAGGGTGTTGATTAATCCCCAATAATACCATTCCCCGGAGTGGGTTATTGCACTTATAACATGGGTTATGTCCAAAACACAGGAAAACTGACAGAAAGGGTTTTCTCTTGCATTTAAAGACAAAAAAAAGGTAGTATATCCTGCCAATTTGCAAAATAGTCCTTAACAAATAATGCACAAGTCAATGTAGTTATGTAGCTTTATAACATTTTTAGCCACTCAGCTTGGACTGCACATTCAATATAATACACATAGGTTTAAGAATTTCATAAAATGTAGAATATGAAAACCAGTTACACTATTAGGATATACAAGGAATTTAAAAATAATTCCAGCACATCTGAGCACTGCTAATGGTATTTACATAAATAATTGTAAAAACGTATTCAGTCACTTATAGTCCAGAATCCTCAAAAAGGCAAAGGCTATAGCAGGTGACCCCTCCACTTTTAAAATTCTGGTTTATTAATGTCAGTGTATTTTGTGTGCTTTCTTTCCTTTGTCTTTCCCATCTCTTGATGTTACACAGTATTTCAACTGTCCCTTAATTTTTTGATGTTCTGATAATATGTCAACCTGATTTCTTCTGGAAACCTGTCCTCCTCTGTTTAGTTGTGCATTAGTCTTTGTCCCTATACTGCCATTTCTTTATTTGATAGTTGTTTAATTTGCTTTAATTTTTTTTCTTCTCATACTGCTACTCCTGTCATTTGCTGTCTTGTATGCTCATTCTGCCATCCACTCATCCATTTTATGTTCTCTCCCTATTGTCTTGCTTTCCTGTTTCTCATCTACCCCTTTTTATGGACATTCACCTTCCACCGTTGAAAAGCATACTGAATGGGGCACATCCACAGCCTTATGTAAGCTGCTGAAATGCCCTGAGAACTAAACATTCTCTTGATACTTTAGGCCCTTAATCCTGCATGACTGGCTTGGTTAGCACAGGGAAAAGGGAGGGGTAAATACCTCAAGAATAGCTCTTCTCATGGCATATCCAGCTAATGCAAAAATAGATGAATTTGAGCTGAGCTGCATAACTCAGTCTGAATTCATATTAAAAGCAAGCCAGCAAGGTCTGTGTAAGCTTGGTTTACATGAAGATGCAAACAAGTGTTTTCTTGTTGGTGCTGAGTAACAGTGGGGTAGATACTATTAATATAACACATTCTGAAAAAAAGGGGAAATGTTATTCGTGTTTCTGCATTTAATATTTTATGTAGAGATGAAAAATGAAGTTAATTTTAAGAAAATATTTAAATTAAACACAGTTCTTCAAGACTTGCATAAGAATTCTTTTCATCAGAAAGCCACAGGGCAGGTATGGACATGGTTGAGTAATTTGGTTTATATATCCAGCTGTAAAAGCAGACAGTGCATCATTCTTTTAAGGAAACTACTGGTTCCCAGGCATGTGAAACATGTATCCATGACAGCAGTAAATCTGTTCAGAGTCTGTACTTCTGCTAAGAAACTCTGCCTTGTTTCCATCACTTCCTTTACATGAACTGAATTTACTTGCAGTACGGAATGGAGAGAGTGGCTTAATGAAAGATCTATTGTATAGGATTCAACATCGTTTTTAATGGCTAGGTAGTAGTTTGTTAACATAGCTGGCTGGTCAAAATCAAGAGTTACACATTATCAACTTACATTTGTGATACATGAAGAAGGAAACATCTGAGTACTCAAAGGACATGGGCCTGCAATGGATTTACCATTCATTCCACATGTATGCAAAAAGTTGAATGGACTTTGGTGTGACATTTGTCTTACACCTTAACCATAGTTTATTTTTTCTTTTGTCAAACAACAGTCTTTCCTTAGGGCAAACACAGCATTTAGTCCACTTTAGATCTTAGAGCTGCACAACAGAAATTATGCTTTTACTATCAACCAAAATTTACAAGGCAGTCACTCAACAATGGACAGAAAATTTGTTCTTTTTGTACATTTATGATGTCTTTCTTCATAGTGCATCATCTTAACAAACCTTTTTCTGAGACACTAATGTGAAAAGAGAAGGGAAACTCTGTTTAGCTAGGTAGCCCCAACCAGTTTCACTATCATTAGCTTTTTTCATGGGGTTGCAATTGTGTGTAAAAAGGCTTACTTCATAGCCATAGCCAAGGTGGTCCAGGGTGCCCCAAACCCCACCAATCTTGCTTTGATTAAGTTTTCATAAAAAAAATTTTGCAAGCTGGGATTAAATAATTGAATTTTTTGGTGACCCCCATTCCAAAATCCTGGCTATGGCACTGAAATTCATGCTAACACCAGCAAATTAATTAGGCAAAACAGTGCTTGGCCATTCATTCCATTTGAACGGACACTTTCAGCTTTTGTCTGACCTTTTTGTCTCTATTTAAAAAGGTGCGTGCAGCAGCTACAAAAGCTTTTAAAGCATCTATGCTGAAAGGGTGCCATGTAAAAAAAAACACTTCTTTTTTTCGCTATTTAGATGAAATTCAGTAACCTTGACTACCTGCTCTTATTAATGTTGCCTGATGCTGAAGTGCATTCACAAGTATGTTCGCTTCAACATGACGCTGAATCACTGGCCAGTCAATCCATGGATGAGTGTCGGAAATTTTAAGCAACATTGACAGAATACAGTTTTGGATACTAGATAGTCAATAGAACTTACTCAATCCACTTCTCTCCTGAAATGAGCCCTGAATCATAGTTCAAACTATTTTTGAAATGTGGAGCCATGACACCGAGCATGCACATTAGCATTTAGTTTGTTTTGAAGATATTTATATATTATAGGGGTGCAATAGTGTTACTGTACTTAATGTTGAGAAAGAACTTCTATGTTGAACCCTGAATTCTGTACTTTAATACAATGGCCTTCGCTGGAAGGAATAACCTGACATTTGGCAGACTGATTGTTTGTGCCAGGATCTGTAGATCCAGCAAATTTGGTAATGGTTAGTTTGGTGGTTTGAAAGATCTAGAAGGCTGAAACACATTCGATTATGTTTTTAAGACCCTTTTGTCACTCTTAGCACAAAAACATCTGAGAATTAAAACCTGAAATATTCAGGTTAAAAAAAAAAGTTTGCCAAGGAAGCATTCATTAAAATTTGTAGATTTTAAATTTAAAACAACAAAATGTTAGGGGGTTAGCACATGTGCAGTTTGTTTTCTAGCATTCTGTGCATAGCTGAATCAGGCTTTGCTGCAAGTTGCATCAGTTCCATGAGTAGTTCTGCTATTTGCATGGATTGTAGTGGTCACACATATGAGGTAACTTACTATAATGTATGGTAGAACATTGTTATAGGTAGAAATCTACCTTTTTATAACAATGTTTTACCATCGATGTGACATCACGATCTTATTAACCCATCGATGGTATGTCACATCAATGGGTTAACAACCGGAAACAGTCTGGGCATGCGTGCAACTGGATCAGACGGCCATGGTGGTGAGGGCAGAGCGGCAGTGACTGAAAAAAACTGCAGTAAGGAACTGCTTTATTTTCTTAGAAACCTAAATAGTACCATACACTATAAAATATAATGTATGGTACATCGATTAACCGTTTTTAACCAATCTCGAGGTTGCCATGGCGATGTAAACCTCTCGAGCTTTGTTCTTGAGGTTTACATAGTCGTCCTGGCAACCTCTCGATGGTTAACAAACCGGTTAATCATCAATGACCATACATTATCCTCTATGTCCCCTGCGTCAACTGATTACTATTAATACCGTTGGTTGGGTGCACAACCCTGCTGCTACCCCAGCGTCTTAAATAGTAAAATCATTGGAGGTGGGTGTACAACCCTGCCACTGTACCTTCCACCCCCCCCCAAATGTAAAATGACCACTGGTCAGGTACTCAACCCCACCACCAATATCCTACATCCCCAACACAAAAGTCCTTTCCCACCCATTGTCTGCGAAGTCCTCCCACACTCTTCCTCCACCCCACCCTTACAGTTAACACAACCATCTATCACTGCCCACTTTCTAGCACCCATTCCACCTCCCCCCCATGGCCACCCTGGTACATGTGTAAATTAAGTCCCTTGGTGGGCAAACAGAACTTCCCTCTCTCCTCCTCAGCTAGCCACCCTTGTCTGGTGTGCTGGCTGTGGAGAAAAAGCAAAAAATGAAACTAAGTTTCCCAAAAAACAACTGTGTATGAAAAAAGGCTTATCTGAGATCCCAAAAATGCCTTTTGAGACTAAATTTAAAACTGGCAGTTGTTTGGCCAGGCGGTAGTCCTAAGGACACTCTTTCTCAGATCTGTATAAAAAAAAAGTAAAAAATAAATACTTTTTTGGTGATTGAAAAACACCCTCAAAAAATATTAAATCCTCCCAAAAATGAATCATGCATGTGCTGGAACTTAGTTTTTCACATTTCTTTTTTTTTTGCTTGGAAAAAAGATGCAAACAAAAGTCATTGGACATACACAGTTTGACTGGGGTCTCTGTCATCAACACCCAAGTGACAACAAGCACACCTGTGTAATGGATCTGCTGCTTTGGGCAAAGCAAGTTTCAGGCTTAGCATTCTGCCCCATGGGTCTGCTACTTCATGTAGGGCTTTCAGAGTCTGCTCAAAGCAAGCTACAGGTCATCATGATGCCAGGCAGGTCTTCTGCTCTGCATAGCACCCACAGGACCTGTATGAAGAAAGCTACAGGCCTCGTGCTATGCCCAGCAGGTCTGCTACTTTGCACTGGGCTCACTGGCCCTGAAGGAAGCAAGGTACAGATCCAGCACCCTGCACAATGGATCTGCTGCTTTGCATAGGGCCTGCAGGACTGTGGAAAGCAAGCTACAGGGACAAAGCTTAGCCCATGGGTCTGCTGCTTCATGTAAGGCCTGTGAGACCCTGTATAAAGCAAGCTACAGGTCAGGTGCCTGGCCTGGTGGACAAAAAAAGACAGAGGTGTTAATGGTTCTTCTGTTTTACATAGGGTCCAGAGGGTTTTGGTAAAGTATGCTGCTAGCATGAAGCTTTGCCCAATGGTTCAGCTGCTTTCCACAGGGCCCACAGGGCCCCTGTGCAAAGCAGACATCTGCTCCAGTGTCCATGTTGATAGGTCTGCTACTTTTCATAGGGACCATAACCCCCTGCATGAAATTAGCTACAGATCCAACCACCTGCATGATATGTCTGCTGCTTTGCCTAGAACAGAGCCCTATGGGAAGCAAGATACAGGTTTGGTCTACTGCCATGTTTGACATGTCTGCCACTTTGTGTTGAGTCTGCAGGGACGGGTGCGAAGAAACCTGTAGGTGTGAGTCATTATAATTTTTCTCAGTAAGCAAGAAAATGTATTCCAATAAACTATGATAATGCATCAGTTAGGGTTCTAATGCCACAAAAGTACTGGAATGTGATGCTCATAAAATGGGATTTTACAAAATAGCAATTAATCTAATGTTTTATTTCAGCATTATACTTTTCAAATGAGGAAATAATTCTCACACTTGCAAATGTATCAGTAAAAATGCATGGGTGTTTTTATTATTATGTGTGGTAATTAGATAGGCTAGCAGGGTGGAACCAGTACTTTTTTCACTGCACATTAGGCTAAGGGAACTGTAAAGGTGTCCACTTTTGTCAGCCAATCAGCAGCCAGCATTCTGTGTACCTCTTTAATAAAATGTGTTGTACCATATTACTGCTGTCTTAACTATGATATAACAGGGTTGCCACACATATGACTTGGCATACAACATCTAGTGTAACAATACTTAATTTAGTATTTGAACTCTGAATATAAGTAATGCTACTTTAATCTTAAATTATGATACTCGGTGCCAGGACCTCTTCTTCATAATGCTCCTCTACTTCATTTTCCTCCCCTAATGAATACTCTGCCACTGGCTATTTTTCCTGGGTCTGACTGTGTGGGACAGGAACTGGGGGACCTACAGTATAATGTCAGTAACAGTAACAGCAAACTATTGAGATGGTTAGAACTGTTTCTGTGTGTTGTGTTTGTATGCTTAAACCAACTGAAAAACATTAGCTGCAAATGGAGCATTTTGATTGGCTTATAGCATTCTGAAATAGTTATATTGAGTTGAAACAGTCATATACAGTAGAACCATTAGCAACATATCTTTAATTGATTTATCTTTACCATATCAAAAAGAAGCCTAAACATATGAGTAGGGGGTTTTGTTACTGCTGGTCATTTAATCAACGGGTTATAAGTGCTTGTCTTTGCCATAGACCTTAAGAATTTCCTTGTGGTTATGCAAATGAATGGTATTACAAGACATGGTGCTGTTGTGATTTCGATTATGGAAAGGGTTGGAAATATAGCTTCCAGATTGTCTGTAAGCATTCTATCAACCTTATGCTAATTTCTGCGAAACATATATATAGAGTGTATTCTTATGCTGGACAAGGCACAGCACTTTAAAATTCCCATTTTTATTACAACAACAACAGAACACTCCCAGAGATCATGTTACCGATTATATAATTACCTTGTAGTGGCATGTGGCACTCAGTTATGCCTCATGCCACTTTATGCCTTGGAGGGTGATTAAAAGACCATTAACATAACCACTGACTATGCCTTATTGCTTAAAGGGAAATATTCATGTACAATGGCTGACATTCATTGAAAGCCCTTGAAAAGCTCTTTCAAGCAAGGTATTGGGCTCACTTGTAGCTGAATGTACTCCAGTGAAATAGATGACTGAATCTATTCTATATGGAGAATTCTGGATGGGTAATTATGCACAACCGGTGTGTTCTACCACAGAGGGGTTCTGATTCCCTGTGGCCTCGAGAGAGAGAGAGAAGCTTAAGAGGTCCATGGGAATCAGAACCCCAAGGTGGCAGAGCACACTGGTTTGGCATAGAATTGCTCATCCAGTATTTTTTATAGTGTATGGTGCCCCGTCCTAAATAAATTCAATACAGTGAGTACTTTTTAATTTTTTTTAAAACAAAAAAATATTGCTTGTTGCCACGTCCTGTTCTGGGAGTTAGTGCCAGTTACTAGGGTGACATGTGTGGTTACTAGGGGCTTGACATCCCTACATTTGTAGTACAGCATTCAATTGGCTGTCAATCGGGTGTAGGAGGAATAAAAAAAAAAAAACAATGGTTGCTCTGTTCTTGTTTAGCGAGAGGCAGTGGACTGTGAGCAGAAGAGTTTCATTTCATAAGTAATTTTACATATTTGATTGATCCTGCATTTCTTTCATTATATGTCCACATATCTGATTTTACATATTTGGTTGATCCTGCATTTCTTTCATTGTATGTCCACATATCTGATTGATCCTGCATTTATTTATTTATTTATTTTGTTAATTATTTATCCTCCTGTGGCCTCCTCGCTGCACCCCAGCTGTTCTCTTGCATCCCTGTCAGCTGGGTTCCGGCCGCATTCTATCTCGCCCAGGAACGCTAGCGCCCCTATAACCTCTGAGGCTTACCCCCCTGCAGCGGGGTGGCAGGGAGCCCCCAAACTCCCCACCCAGAACAGATCCAGCTTGGGTGCCAGCATCCCGATGAACACTCACGGACGGCCATCAAGCCACAGGAGGCACCACTTTTTCCCTGTTCCAAGATTCCCCAGAGCCAGTGGGCATACAATGACAACAGTGGTTATGAGCGATCATGTGTCCGCACGCATCACCATCCAGGCATCTGCCCTCGACTCCTTCTCTAAGTATGGCATCCATCTCCACCCCCTGCCTCCACCAGGGGGCATTCAGGCCTGTCGTGAACCCCCCCCTCCCTGGAAAGGGAGATCAGTCCTTCGTATGCTCAATCCCTCTCCTCCCCTGCCAGCCCCGATGACCCGAGCTCGCTCCCGAACCTGGTTTGTCGGCATGGTGTGAGGTGCTGCAACCAGCACCTCTTCCCTCAGTGTCACCGGGCCAGCGATCCTACATTTATGGGATTTGTGAATCAGTCTGACTGTGCTGTCACCATGGCATGTTATCTAGTTAATACTGTGGTTTGTTTCCTCAGCTGTTCCATGTAGCTCATGTGGTTTTCAAATCAGCTGGAATGCTGGTCTAGCACAAAATGGCAGAACCGTGTTCTATAACCTTTGAACTGTGATACAACAACACTTCAGCTGAGATAAAAATCAGGGTAGAATAACGTTCCACCATACACTATATTAATTTTACATTATAGAGTATGGGTAGGGTTTGTTGTGTATGGAAATTCATATATTGGAAAATGCAGTTGTGCTGCAGTAGTGATGTAACTACTGCAGCAGTACAAAAAGTTGTTTTGCTTCAGTAGTTACATCACAATGCAATGCGCGTTGAGAGAGGAGTCAGTGTTTGAGAAAGAGGAGTTGTAATGGGGGGGGGGCAGTCATCAATGAGCCAAAATTTATGTTGCTGTCAGTGTCAGCAAAGGGAAATGAGCAGAGAGAAAAGGTTTCAATAGGAGGTGAGTACACAATGCAGGAAGAGTGGTCAGATGAGACATGGAGAGGGAGGTCATAAAAGACATGCAAGACAGTCAGTCAGTTTCTTTTTCTCCTTTGCCAGCTGTCTCATGAACTTGTCTCTCATGTTTTTATGATTGCCCATACACTATACAAACTTAGGTACAGGCAACCATACACTCCAAGGCCATTTGTAGAACATTGCCATGTCATCAAGAAACAATTTGTGCTTGATTCAGTGTTGTTAGGCACAGCTTTTTCCTCGATTGCATCATAATGTTCTAAAAACGTCTGCAATGTAGTATTAATGTTGAACAGATTTAGTCATCTGTATCTCTGTAGTGCTTTCAGCTACAGATGAGCACAATACCTTATTTCTAAGAGCATTTCATGGGCTTTGAACCTGTGATGGCCTATGGACATGAATGTGTCCTTTTAAATAAGGATGTCTGTTTAGCCATATGCAAAAAAATCTGTTGGACAAAGGACACTTATCTGTATCTTGGACTTTATGGCAATACATCAGGACCATTTAAAAAAAACAGCTTAAGTTAGGGGCCCCATCACCTATACACTACATGATTTCGTTTACTTCTACATGCGGATGAGGAGGTGAAGTGCCCCCCAACACCAACACATTTTAAAAAAATGCCTCTATGTTAACTAATCTCTAGCCCTGCAGAACTACATAAACTATAATAGAGGGTCCTTAATCACCACATTCTGTGCTTAAATCAAGTGTATGTTGATGTTAAAATGTTTAGGTATATGTTTTTATAGTTTACCATAACATGCAGTATTGCTTTAAATATTTCCATCGTTTTTTTTAAAATACAGTAAAAATGACATTTCTAAATTTGCATTAGATAAATAATTAATTACCGTGGATACTGTCTTCGTAAATATACTGCTTTGCATCTTCCCACATGGTCACTACCACAGTAAACCAGTCTTGATGTTCTCCAGAGATGTGACTGTAGCCCTTGGGGTGCCTGGATGTTGACACACAAAGCTATTACCCCACAGAAAACAGTGCATAATCTGCCCACACAGTTCCACACCCAAAACAAGTGACATAGAAAAGCAATAACAATCCCTAAACCAAGAAATTCAGTTGATAGAAGCAATTTATTTAAAAGAGAGGGTACAGAGAGAATAAGGGGAAAAAAAGGGAAATTGGGAGCAATGGGGTGGCAATAGACACTAAATACTCTATGCAGTAACAACAGTAACAATATTGCCCCAGTCTGTCCACCCCCAGTAGTCCTTCAAACCCCAAGTTGGTGTACTCAAGTTAATACCCCCCAAAGATCATAGGCAAGAGCTCTCTTTTTATGTTGCAATAGGTACCTCACTGGTGATGCAGTTGCTGCTAGCAGGGTAGGAGTTCAGTGGCACGCTTTAAACTTTGGCAGTTAAACACAATTCAAAACCAAACTGTTGTAGAACAATTAAACAAACTGTTGAAAAGGCTGAATTCAGGTTCACAAAAGGCGCCCCTATTGGTAATCCACTAGGAATGTATAGTCGACTGGCCTCCGCAGGTCTTTCTGCCTGGACCTCACACACTGGCAAAGTCCAATCCAGGACTTCTCCCCAGTACCTGGCATTGTACACTTTTTCCCCAGTTGCAGGGCTTAAACCCTGATAGTTACTTATGATTTGATGCCTCAAACGATACCTTTTGTGTTGATTGCTGGGACAGACAGGATGGATGCAGTTGCTTCTGGCTGGGACGTAGGCTTACCCAAGATCGTTGGTGGTCTCTCATCAGTTTCTTTTCTCTCTCTCTCTCTCTCTCTCTCTCTCTCTCTCTGAGGTTCAGGACCTGGAACAAGGCAGTGATCTTCTTGGAATGTAGACTCTACAGGAGCTAGTCCCACAGAGGGGAAAATCAGTGATGGGGGCAGGAAGACACCAGCTCCAAACGTGCCTTAACTCTATAGTTTTATTTAAAATTGATGCTTCTCTTCACTCAAAAACTTTCACTGGGATCCCAGACTCTTCAGGTCTGCCAAGTTTGCAGTGCCTGGACAGACAGTGGCAGAGCACCCCATGCTTCAAAACACACAGTCACTCACTTGGCAGTCTGACTGAACTGGTCTTGATTTCTGGGAGCAGCCCCTTTTATATGATATGAAATTTGATGGCTGATTGGTCAGGCTTGCTCCTGGGCAAACAGTCTTTAGAACATTTATGAAGCCGTGCTGGACTTGCATAGAGGCTTTTTCACAATGCAGGTTCCTGACTGGCTGAAATTCGCAGGCAGATCTTTGGCTGACCCTTTAACCTCTTCCCAGAAGTCCATGCAGGGTAGGAAAGTTGTGGGAGCAGTCATATTTGTTTACATACATTGTGGCCTTTTGTGACTTCTTGCAGTTTATTTTAATTTCCTCAGTGACGATTGTGCCTTGACCTGGCCCTGCTGCGAGTCCAGAGACCAGGGAGGTCCTTACTTAACTTGGCATTTGCCTTGTTTGAAAGCTGGAGGCTCCATTGTATGGGAGCCGACCATTACTCTCCTGGCTGGTGCACATGTGCACAACCTTCCTCTTCCCAGTTCTCTGCCCAGTACCTACCCTGGAGCAGGAATCCTTCATTTGCACCTGATGGCATGGCTTACACTCTGTCCCTTTGCACTGCTCACCCTGGAGTCAGGACATTATACCAATGTGGGTGCACAGCCTAGATTTGACTGTAGGAGATCTGGCTCTGAAATCCACATTCTGTGCATGCGTGGCAGGCTGAAATGTTCACCATGCTTCTCTTTGCTCTGTTCCCTGGCCCACTGCCTCTCCTGGGTTTGAGGAATGCTCTAATAGCAGTTGCTCTTTTCCCTACCCCCTGCCTTAGCCCCAAGAGCTGTCCAGAGTGCCTTAGAGCAGGGGGAGCAGTGTGGCAAAGGCTGTTAGGATCTAAAGTGGAGCCCTGGTTTGCATCCCACCAGAGCTCCTGGCTACAAACTTAAGTACCCTGCCTGTCCCCACCTGAGCAGACCTAGGAGACCAGAGGGTGAAGGCAAGACCCCAGTTCTAGAGGAGCAGTACAGGTAAGTCCCCAAATTGGGGGAGCTTACACACTCCCTCTGCCAGTCTTGTGGCACCCTTGCCAAGATCAAGTCCATACTGTTCAAAAGTTCAAATGGCACTGGCATGAACAATTATATCGACAGTTTATACAGTTCTGTCTAATACCTGAAGCCTTACTAATCAGTGCATTTTTAAATATTTACACAGCATCACATTTCTTACTAGACAATTGATGCCAATCTATCTGCATGAGACAGTTGGTGAAACTTATATAGGCAACATCTCACTACATTTCCCAACACTGAACTTTATCTTTGAACTGTACCTGGGGAAAATGGCAAGGCACATAAAGTGGGTGCTACAAACCTATGGGCCACATGAAGAAGAAGGTCAGAAGAGGCATCAAGATCATCATAAGTGAGCTTGATAATAGGCTTAGGCTCATGTCCAGAATATCTGTGTAACACTGCTTCTTCCTCAGCAATAGGGTGCATGCTTTCCTCTTCCGCCTCTGTGTCCAGCACAAAGGCATTGTTAGGAAAGACAGGAATTACTTCAGTCTCTGGGATTTGTTCCTCCAAATCAAACTCCGTATCACTGTCCATATTTGGATTTCCAAGGCCCTCAAGTTTTTTTTTTTGTCAATATATTTTTATTGAAAAGATTTTATGCATTTTATGCACAGGTATACATAACTTTGAGTTTCTGACTGAGGTTTTTGGTCTGGGGGTCGTTGCCACGGAGAAGAGGGAAAATGACTGCATCGGCAGGCTGGGGCAGCAAGAGCAGGATCCAATGGCCGTAGCCACCCATTCAGTGCAATCCACATCCACAGTGGTGACTGTGCGGTAGCTCCTACTGGAGCCCATCAAGGAGAAGAGCACCAGTTTTCAAATCAGTGGCTGGGCTATAAAGGGCCAAGTCTAGCCATGCAGGACAAGACTCTGACTGAGGTTTTTGAGCCAGATGCCATTGCTACAGAGGAGAGGGGAGATGACCGCATTGGCAGTCACGGGCTGCAAGATAAGAATCTGGTGGCTGTAGCCACCCATTCAGCACAAACCGCATCAGTGGTGGGGACTGTGTGGTAGCTGCCGCTGGAACCAATCAAGGAGAAGGGTGCCAGTTTTCAAATCAGTGGCTGGGCAATAGAGGGCCAAGCCCATCCATGCAGGACAAGACTCTGACCAAGGTTTTTTCTCCCATCCTCCCTGCAGATTAAATGGTCTCACAGGGGTCAACCCAGCAGAGACCTAACCAATTGGTAAGAGTCAGGAGGCGGAGTATTTCTAGGGAGTGGCAGCAGGACTGGAAGGGGATAAAAAAAGACTTGGTGTGGACTACAAACAAGACTCTGGCTAAGGTTTTTGGGCCAGAGGCTGTTGCCATGGAGGAGAGGGGAGATGACAGCATCGACAGTCATGAGCATAGCAACCTGTTCAGCGCAAACCACTTCCACTTGGGGGACTGTGTGGTGGCTTCTACTGGAGCCAATGAAGGAGAAGGGCATCAGTTTGCAAATCAGCGGCTGGGCTATAAAGGGCCAAGCTCAGCCATGCAGGACAAGACTCTGACCAAAGTTTTTTCTCCCATCCTCCCTGCAGATTAAATGGTCTCACAGGGGTCCTCCCAGCAGAGACCTAACCAATCAGTAAGAGTCAGGACATGGAGTATTTCTGGGGAGTGGCAGCAGGACTGGAAGGGGATGAAAAAAGACTTGGTGTGGACTGAAAATGAATAAATGTGCTTTAATTGATCTTAGGACTCAAACAAATGTGCTTTAAATCTTTTAAGGTTTTAAATGCATTGGGGGTAATGGATTGCTTTAGATCTTGAATTCGTTAGGGTAATGGATGTAGGGGTAGGAAATGCATGAAAGGGGATAAAGGGAAATTGGATTACTATTTAAATATAGGTAAAAGAAGGTACTTTGTGTCGGAGGGGACTCTGGATCTGCAGGGTGGGTCATTAAATGTATACTGTCAAGGTTTATTGGATGCTGATTTAAAACTGGCAGTTAAAAGGGTATGCCAATGGGCTTAAAGGTGACTGTGAGCTGGGTGGTGGTTGGTACAAGCTGGGCAGCTGCGTTTTGTGTATTCTATTCACAAACTGTTGATCTGTTACTTTCTGAGTGTGTTCTGAGTTTGTGGCTGTTTTAAGGGGGGGTATGCTAAAGGCTTGAAGGTACTGTGAACTTGTGGGCTTGGTATAGGCTGGGCAGCTGGGCAGGTTTGCAGCTGTTTCTCTTGGGAGAAGAGGATGGACTGGGAGGTAACCATGAAGATAGGAAGAATAGTGGGGTGTAGTGGATGTGGTGCAGCAGTTTTCATGGCATCTCTATGGAGGCTGAGGAGTTGCCTGATTTGTATTAAATTAGGGCAGTTGGAAGTGGAATTAAGCAGTCTTACAGGGGAACTGGTTAGGATGTGGGGAAGTTGGGGTGGGGGGCACATAAGGTACAGGCAGGGGATGTGGGGATCTGCTGAAGCGATTGGGGGGCAGAGTGGGAACATGGTCTGAAGTGGCTGATTGGGGAAGATCAAGAAATTATGGGTTCAAACCCAAACGGTGGTGATTGGGCTGGCAAGAGAGTAGGGAGGATCTCAGGGGGCTGGGGGAAGGGAGTACCAGTTGGACAGTGGAGATGAAGAGCTCAAGCTAGGCCTGATACACAGGCGATTCATGGGGACCAGTCATGTGCTGGGGGGACTCTGTTGACAGATGGGTGGGGTATGGGGCCTCGAGCTAGGAGCAATGCCTTGGTAGAAAGAGGAGTAGAGTCAGACTCTGGGGTGAGAGGAGGGATGGGGCAGCAGAGTATGCAGGTGAGGGGTGGCAAGGGTGGAGGAGGGAGGAGAGGTTCAGAGGTGATATTGGTGGGAGGTGCTAATATTAAGGCAAAAGAGGGGAGCAATGCAACGGGGAGAGGTGGCAGGATGGAAGTGGGGGCTTGGGAGGACATTGGGCCCAAGGGGGAGATGCAGGCACTAAGGGCTGCAGCAAACAGAGGGGGCCTCTTGAGGTGAGGGGTGTGGGGAGGGAAGGGATGATGGGGCGCTCAGGGGTGAGGGTCGAGTGCCTTGATGAGGAAGGAACAGATGGGAGTGCTGCTGGGACAGTCCAGGTGGGTGGTGTGGGGAGTGAAAGGGTGTTGGGGGGCTTGGAGGGAAGGGTTGAGTCCATGAATGGGGAGGAGGCTGCCAGGAGTAATGCTGGGATGGGTCAGAGTGGTGTGGTGGCGGGGGCTGTGAGGGGAGCGGTTGGATAGTGGAGATAGTTAGATCAGGGGGGTAAAGGCAAATGCTGACAATCTGATTGATGGTACTGTCAGAGAAAATGGAAAGGCGTTGGGGGAGGGGTGTGAGACAGAAGAGGGGTTTAGGCTCATGGGTAAGGATGAGGTTAAAGTGCTCCTGCTGGGGGACTCCATAATCATGGGCATAAAGTGGGAGGGGAGGAGAGAGGTGCAAGGCTGTGCTGTCAGAGTCAAGAGCATATCTGGCTTGACTGTGTACAAGGCCAGGCACTTGGTGTAGGCTTTGGTGAAGGACTGTGGAGAATTCCCTAACATATTAGTGCACCTAGGCATGAATGACATTGAGGGAAATAGTGTGGAGGAGATACAGGCAAGGTACCGGGAGCTAGCCAGAGTGTGTTATGCTGTGGGGTGCATGGTCTCCTTCTCGGAGGTCCTCCTAGAGTCAGTGTGGAGAATAAGTGGAAAATCATGGAGGTTAATGAATGGCTGTATGGCTAGAGGGTATGGGTTGGTGAGGTTCTGGGGTGCAACTTGGAAGGACAAGGGGCAGTATGCTAGGGTTAGGCTTCACTTAAATTTGGGGGGAAGGAGGTATTGAAACTAAAACTGACTGAATTTATTGAAGCTAGGTGGGGTTTAAACTTGTGAAGGGGGAGGGCTGGCATTTGAGACTGCTGCTGGCAGGTCCATCAAGGGAGGTCTTGGCCTCCCCCCCAGCGGGGGTAATGGGGTGCTCAACTGGGGCACCTGTCAGTGTGAGATGGAATGGGAGCATGCAGTTAACTGGTGGATCTCGGGTTGGAGGGATGGGTGACGACAAGGGGCAGGGAAGGAGGGTGGTCATGATCAATGCCAGGAGCATGCGAAATAAGATGCCAGAGCTTCAGGTGATGCTGACTGAAGGGGATGTGGATGTGGTAGCAGTCACTGAAACTTGTGCCACTCATCGTCACGATTGAGACCTGAACCAGGTGGGGTACACTGTGTTCAGGAAGGACAGGGTTTTGGTCAGTGGAGGTAGGGTGGTGCTCACCATTAGGAATTACATTGATATATGCAAGATAGAGGGGGCTAAGGGAAATGTAGAGGAATTATGGGTTACCTTGCAGGCTCCTGGGGAAAGGTGGGTCAACTTGGGGGTGGTTTATAGGCCACGCACGAAGGTTGAGGAGCTTGAAGAGGGCCTGGTGGTGAATCTAAGAGATCACTATGGTCAGAGTGCTGGTAGAACTGTGGTGCTGAGTGACCTTAAAATGCCAGGAGTTGATTGGGGCACTATGGCATCTTCATCAACTAGGGAGTAGCGCTTGCTGGATATCTTCCAGGATGCATTCCTATCCCAGCTAGTGGCTGACCCAATGAGGGATGGTTGCATCCTGAATGTGATCCTGCCTGATAGCAGCCAGGTTAGGAACCTAGTTGTAGGGGACCCACTGGCAGAGACTGACCATGCCACGGTTTGGTTTTCCTTAGACCTATGGGGGAGTGGAGACTCGCACAAAAATGGTAGTGGTAGACTTCAGGGGAGCGGATTTTAAGGGTATGGTGGGGATTCTCAAGAATCATTTGAAGGGGATCAGACAAGGACATGAACACAGAGAGCAGGTGGAAAATTATTAAAAGAGGGCTCCTGGAAGTCACGAAGGCCTGCACGAAGGTCTGAAGCAAGTTTGGTAGGGCCAGAAAGCTGAGCTGCAGGACCAGGCAGGTTCAGGAGGTGGTGAGGGAGAAAAAGCTGCTATAGGAAATACAAGTGCTTGCGAAAGGACACAGACAGGGGAGTACAATAGGATATCCAAAAAGATAACCAGGGTGGGGAGAACAGCCAAGGCAATGACGGAGCAGAGGCTGGCACAGGGGATCAGAAATATCGAAAAAGGGTTCTTTAAGTATATCATGGAAAGAAGGAAAGTGAAGGGGTAGATTAGCAGACTGAGGAGGTCAGGGAGTGGGTGGGCTGAGGAGGCCTGAGAGCAGGCAGAGGTACTTAATGAATACTTTGCCTCAGTCTTCACAAGGGATGATGGAGGGTCGACACCACCGGGGGTGACAGACTGGGAATGGTGGGGGAGGAGCTCACTGATGTTGAAATTCCTGTTGGTAGGGTGAGGGAGGCTCTTAAGTCCCTGAGAACAGATAAGGTCCTGGGTCTGGATGGCATTCATCCCAGTGTGCTGAAGGAGATGGCAGATGTCCTTGCTGCACCTTTAGCAGACCTTTTTACCTTCTCCCTTCAGATGGGTTGGGTGCCTCAGGATTTGAGGACAGCTCATGTCGTGCCTATCCATAAAAGCAGCTCATGGGAGGAGCCAGGTAGCTACAGACCTGTCAGCCTGACGTTGGTGGTTGGCAAGATGATGGAGGCCATCTTGAAAGAGAGACTGGAGGTGTTTTGGGAGACATGGGGCCATCTGGATGACCACCAACATGGCTTCGTTCAGAGCAGATCATGTCAAACAAACCTTGTGGAGTTCTTTGATTGGGTGACAAAGGCACTGGACCAGGGAAGGCCAGTGGATGTCCTCTTTCTGGACTTCAGCAAGGCGTTTGACTCAGTGCCACTCTCAGGGTTGTTGGACAAGCTGGGTGGAATGGGGGTGGGAGAAAGGATGATGGGGTGGATAGGGAGCTGACTAACTGGGTGGTTTCAGTGGGTGGTGGTCGAAGGGGAGGTGTCAGCTCCTACGAGGGTCATTAGCGGGGTCCCACAGGGATCAGTGTTGGGCCCACTCCTATTCAATGCTTACATCTCAGACATCAGGGACAGTATCAGGAGTGAGATGAGCCTCTTTGCTAATGACTCGAAGCTGGGGTTGGTGGTGGATGGGGAGGATGATAGAAGAGCCCCACAGGGGGACCTGGAGACTCTGGAGAGGTGGTCACACTCTTGGAAACTGAGGTTTAATGCTAAGAAATGTAGTGTTCTACACTTGGGGCTTAGGAACCCTGATCATGAGTACTTTCTGGCTGTGGAGAAACTGCAGCTTTCGGTGGGGGAGGGGGATCTTGGAGTGGTTGTGGATGCCTAAATGAATAACTCTGAGCAGTCTAGGAGGGCTGCGGCTAAAGCAAATAGAATTCTTGCGTGCATTTCAAGGGGGACAACCTCGAAGAGACAGGAGGTACTTCTTCTTCTGTATAACTGCCTGGTTAGACCGCACCTTGAATACTGCATGCAGTTTTGGTGCCTGTACTTGAAGAAGGACATTGCAGTCCTGGAACATGCCCAGAGGAGGACAACCAGAATGATACAGGGTCTGGGGGAAAGATCCTATGAGGAGAGACCTGATGAGCTAAACATTTAAACTTTAGAAATGATGTTACACCACACTCCAACAGAAGTGAGTCTTGCTTATATGTTACTTCTAATGCAGCATGTTAAAACATTCTTAATTTTTTAACATGCTGTATTAAAATGAAGTAACGATACAAGCAAGACTTCTGATCTCTCTGTTGGAGTGTGGGTGCAGCCATCTATTTTCTAAAGTTTGCAAGTTGTTGGAGCAGCACCACAATTCCTGGTGCTTTCTTCTTCCTAAAAAATGAGCTGAACATGTACTCCCTGGAGGAGAGAAGGGACAAGGGGGATATGATCAAAGTCTTTAAATATCTAAAGGGAGTGAACAGTGTCAGCATAAATAGGGTGTTCCAGCTAAGGAAGGAAGGAACCACTAGGGGGCATTCCATGAAGCTGGTTGGTGGGAGGACCAGGGAGGAGACTAGGAGATGTTACTTTATCGAGCGGGTGGTGGACCAATGGAATTCACTGCCCATGGAACTGGTGGCTATTGATACAGTGGAGGTATTCAAGAGGGGCTGGGATAGGTATAAGGGAAAGGTAAAGCTGAGGAACGCCAGAAATGGAGGTGTAACTCTGATGGGGGAAGGGGTCAGGTGGATTTATGGGGGAGGTGAGGGGCAGCAACGGTGTCTTGACTGGGAGCTGATTTTTGAGCAGACTCGATAGACCTTTAGGCCTAGTCTGCTGGCATCTTAGCATGTTAGTATATACAGCATACATAGTTAGAATACAATCAGAATGGTGATGAGGCAATTTACTGAACAAGTCTCAGACATTGATATTGAGGTTTTTGCCCACCAGTACAGCAATGGGAGCAGAACACCCTCGAGCATGCAGCTTTGTCCCATGCCCTTAGTCAGTGGTGTTGGGAAGTACTCAGGATGGGGCCCAAAAATAGGCATGTCCAGGAGTGGGAAAATGGCACTGAGGCAACTGGAAGAAGGAGCCCATTAACATATAACTAAAAGGTACTGTCATGTCAACCCTGTAACTCACCCCGTGAGGAAAACATTGGACCTCCAGGGACAAAGTTGACAATGTGTTGCATGATACACTAGACCCAAGAGTTCCAATGGGAGGTAAATATATCTAATTTCTCATTAAGACTAAAAGCTATTCATCCCATTTTGTAAATGTTGTTGACAGTTCTCCATTCTCCTACCTCTGGAATCTGTGGGGTTAACCATTTTCTGGTAAGACACTTTCTAGCTGCAAATATCAAAATCCCCAGGATATATTTAATATGTCTACTCTTCAGGTTCTTAGGGTACGGATAACATAAGTATATAGTCAGAGTGATGGTGACTGGAGTATGGAGGAGCTCTGAGACCTCCCTCTCCAGTGTTGACTGGAAAAGTACTAGGTGAGAGCAGTCCCACATTACATGCGTGAGAGAGGCACAAAGAGCTCTACAATTCCTCTAGCATGCTGCATTATTTCCTGTTGCTTATCTGACAGTGGTGACAACTGGGGTACAAAAAAATCCAATGAGATGCTTCCAGGCATACTCCTGCCATACATTCAAGGAGGAGAGTATGCTTACCTTACAGCAGACTTTCTCCCAGTCCTCCTTTTCCATTGGGGTTCCTATCTCCTCCCCCCATTTCCAGGCTACATATGAAGTGTCTCCTGCTTGGGAAGATTTTAGGACTTTATCTACTTTGGAAATGAGGTGTCCTGTGGACTGATGCCTGATGTGTGTTAGTAGGGTGACAATAATGGGGAAGGTGTAAAACTTCTAATTTCCCTTGCACAAATGGTACTGCATCTGGACTCAGATCATGAGAAAGTTCATGGTGTGCAAAGTCCTTAATTAGAGATGTGTTAATTGATGGCTTTGGATTTCTCCATTCCATTGGCTGAAGCTGCATACTTTGAGGTACATTAGGTATGCTGCTGAAACACGCAATGTCATCATCACTGTCATTGCAACTATTTTCCACTGCTTTTTATACAGATTCTGCATTAGGGATACCGTTTCAGTTCTAGGCATCTCAGTTCTCTGTGGATTTGTTTGGCTTCAAGTGTTTGGTTTCATAGCCACTGGGCATTCCACTTGTGATGCAGACTCAGGCACAGTCTCTCCAATGAGTAGGAGGTGGTTCCCGTGTGCAGTCTTTTCTAGGCCTCTGCCTAGTTCTTGGTGAATTTTGTAGACTGACAAGTCAGACACTTGCTGAACTATGACATTGGATTCTGGCACCCATTAATCCTGAATTTTGTGCTTTCCCTGTAGGCTCAGGTTTCTTAGGAGCACACTATTTCCAACTTGCAATACCTGGTGTTGAACATGTTTGTCATACCTGTTTTTTTTTTGCAAGGTTGTTCTTATCAGCAGCATCAGAGGTGAGTTGGTATGCTTTTTGTAACTGTTAACACAATTGTCTGGTGTATCCTAAGTAAGTCACTTCTGATGCACCATTGACTGGGACTCTGAAACAGCGATCAACAGGGAGATGGGATTCTCTGCCAGCCATTAAGTAGAATGGGGACCTTTGAGTGGCATCCCTACGGGTGCAATTCTAAACATGTCCCAGGGAATTTACTTTCTGGCTCCGATTCAGTTTCTGAGCTGGGTCATGTGTGCCCAACATGTCAGGAAAGGTTCTGTTAAAGTGTTGAGGCTGAGGGTTCCCCTGTGGGTGGTAATGAGTGGTTCTTGATTTACTGATGCCATAGAATACCAAAAACTCTTTTACAAGTCAACTTTCAAAGTCCCTCCTTTGGCGTCAGTGAATTCTGTGAGGAATGCCATAAAGATTTACATATTGCTGCAACACTTTTACAACAATGGTGGCCTTCTGATCTTTTGTCAGGTATGATTAAACACGTCATGTGAAATAATTTGTTAGGAGTCTGTTGATAATATTCGTACTATCAGGCTCCAATGAGAGGAAATCCATACAAAACAATCTGAATGGTCCACTGGTTTTGATGTTGACTAAGGGTGATGTTCGCTTAGGCAGTGTTTTTCTTTTTGTGCATCTGAGACAGTTCTCATAATGCTTCTGAACATCTTTTGCTTTTTTGATCCTATAGAAACAGGGTTGCATTAAGTCCAGAATCTGGTCAACTCCCAAGTGACCCATGTTGTCATGTTGGGATCGGATGAGTGCTATACAATACTTTCAGGATAATACCAGCTGGTGAAGAAGAGACTCAGGTTGTGCACTGTCCTGTGACTTGTTCTAATGAGCAGCCCAACTTTTAAAAACAATTTGTTTCATTCTCTCAATAGGAAGGGGATTCCTGGGTGAGTTACTTGTACTTTACTTGCATCATGGCCCTTCTCCAGGGCACGTACTACAGCATGTAATACATGGTACTCCTGTTGGGCTTGTTTTAGTTCAAGACGGCTAGGCCAAGGCAAAGACAAAAGATACAAACCAGTGAAATTGAGCTACGCATTCATTCAATGTTTGTGGAATAGCAATATGAAGAGATGGGGTATACAGTGCTTATATGACTTGTAGTACTTTTTGTGGCTTTACTCAATTCCCACCCTTGAGTAATAGGTATGTAGGTAGTAATTTGCAGGGAATAGATGGCCCATGAACAAGGGTGAGAAGAGTGCCGGAGAAGGAGGCAGAGGGTATGGTGGTGGACAAAAAACACTCCCTAAGCAAGGGAGATGCGTTAGAGGAGGGCTTAAGAAGAGGTTGTGGGAGGAGCTAGTCCCCACATTGAACCTTGGCAAACCCTCCCACTCAATGTTTGTGGAATAACAATATGAAGAGATGGAGTATATAGTGCCTGTATAACTTGTAGAACTTTTTGTGGCTTTACTCTATTCCCACCCTTGGGTAGTAGGTAGGTAGGTAGTAATTTGTAGGGAATAGAAGGCCCAACAAGATACCTCCTCCAGCTCACAGCAAGTATGACCCCCTGGCACTCAGGAGAGGAAAAACCCCAGGTGCAAGAAACCTCTGAGGACCCATGGCTGGAGGTCTGCCCATCCTCTGGCTATGCTGAGTGAAGAAGGATCTAGGTTCTCATAACCATAGCTAATTTTAGGTTGGTGAGCTGCCTGGAGAGACGATAATCTATCCTCAGTCCATAGCTGATGTCGATAGCATAATGGTCCTGAGGTTGAAGAGCAGGTCTGTTCTAAATGAGCAATAGAATCCTAAGTATGAAGTAAATCTGAGTGAAGGAGGTCCAGATTTTCAAGATGATGAATGATGCTTGTCCAATGGAATTGCAAGGTGTAATGAGCAGAGGGACCATGACTGGATCGATAAGATACTAAACTAGGCATGGTGGAAATGCAATGGTAGAAGAAGTCATTAGTAAATGATCCAACTCGTGAATGGTTTGAATGTTAAGATATGGTCTGGAGGCAAGGAACTCCATATTGAACAAGGATTTGCTAAGGAAGCATCCATATAGTAGAAATGAGTAGAAGAATCTTTGAGTGCCCTGGAGATGATGGTTTGTTCTCGATCCAAGGATGATACAGACTGAATGATGATCCTGAGGATGAAGAGTACTTTTTGTAGGTATGTTAAAATCCTATGTGGAACAGATACAGTTAAAGAAGGGCTAATGTAGTCCATGTTTCTGAGGTGATGAAGGATGCATGTCCAAAGGGATTGTAAGGGTGTAATGAGTGGGGAGAGCATGATTTGATCGATATAAGATCAGATGGAACATTGTGGGAGTTGTAATGATTTGTAAAGTTATGGGTGACTGATCCAAGTTGTATAAGGTTTGATAGTCAAGGTAGTTTGGAGGTAAAGAATCGATTAGTGGGCGATGAGTCACTAGGTAAGTATCCCAGAGTAAAATGAGTAGAGGAGCATTTGCTTGCCTGATGAAAGTAATGCCATAGTGATTAGTAACCCACTAGAGGAAGATTTGCGAAGCCATCCAGATGGTAGTCTAATATATGAAAAGAATGATTGGAAATTCAGTATAAGGAATAGATGGCTTCTTTGGTAATAATGTTCATACCTTTATACTCGAATCCTCTGCTGGTACACTGCCTAAAGTAAGTGTGGGTATTCCTACGGTGTGATAATTTAGGAGATACGCTGCGGTGGCATAGGTGGTTAAGTTTACAGGTAATTCTGATGCTGAAGTACTTGAGAGAAGCTTGGGGCGGATGAAAGGAAGAGTCTGTAGGCTGGATTGGTTGTGAGATCAATTAGTGCAGGATGTGATGGGATTTAAGTACTATAGCTGATTAATGCCGAGTGGGATGCAAGGCTGAGATGGTGAATTTGTCTTGGCTGTTACAGATTGCCAGTTAGAATTCAGGAGAACCAGTTCTCAATGGTGGTCTTTACTGTAGAGATTAAAGAAGGTACTTCAAGAAGAAGAGGCTGAAGGGTCCGCTGGAGAGCTGTTGACTCGGCTGAAGGTACTAGGTAAAATGGTGTGGATAATATTATAAGACATAGTGATATCTGGGAGTGAAATTGAGGTTTGGATGATACAGAATCAATAATCAACTAGCTGTGTAGATCCCACGATGAATATTCTGGAAGATATCTGTGCAATTGGTAAAGCTGGCAATGACTGTTGGGAAGTAGGAGTCGAGTAACTTTGTCATCGGAGTCAGTGTTGAAATAAGAGGCAACAGAAGGCAAAATGGATGATGTCCATAGTGGAATGAGTAATCTTGTGATTCCCGGTATCTGTAGAAGTGATGCTGATTACGAAGTCTGAGTATAACAGAAGGATTTAAGTCCTTTCCATATATGAGGATAGCCAATTAGATGAGGCATATGGGGAAGTCATGGTGATTGGATGGACAGGGATCGAAGGGTATATCTGATAGAGATGAAGGAGATCTTCCTATTGTCCAGGTGAATGGGATTCCATGAATGATTGTGAAGAACTGAATGGGCAGTATGAGACTCTATGATAACGTAAGAGTCTATGGGCCATGTGAGCCAAGGAATGTTTTCTGGCAGTAGTATTACTCCAGAGTAATGAATTAATGATCCAATGAGTAGTGGAAGGGTATTTGTTAGATGGGGTGGAGTAGAAGTAGAGGATGGATCATATGGAAGAGCTGATGACTGGGTAAGAGTATTGGTTGGAGATGGGATACAAGGCCCAAAAGAGCCACAGCAAACAGGACGAAGCCTCGAACCAGCAAGGCAAAGATGAGAAGGCAGCCATTCAAAGGGGTAGGCAGTCCGGAGTGGATCCTGAGAAATCGAAGGAGTAAGCAGAGGAAACCGTGGTCTAGGCGAGCTGGATGATATCCAGAGCAGGAAGGTACAGGACCAGATCAGTTCCATGGTGAACAACTGCGAATTGCAGGAAAGCCAAAGCAAGGCAGCAGATGAAAATCCACGGAAGTCTGAGGAGACAAGCCAAACACAATAAGGAACTGAGGCGGGACACAGGAGTCTCACATCTGATGAAGCCTGAAAGTGACTAGAGAATGATGGAAGGTGCTGGAGCGATGAAGGGCAAGGTCCCAAATGTGAAAAGAAAACAAGTTTATAAAACAACCTGACTGGTGACCTGCAGCGAAAAAGTCCATGAGACATTCGACCCTGAGTGAGAAAGGGAATGAATGAGCAGGCAGGATCCATATGATGAGGGAAAGGAGGCCAAAGGGGATGGAGAACAAAGGTCCATGGAAGGATGGGATGGTGAGTGAAGTCATTCAAAGCAGAAATCCCTATACCAGCGTTTTTTTCAGAATCCTGTACTTGCTTCCATTAATGGCACTTTTACCACACCTATCCTAGGATTAGGACTTCTCTATTTTAAGCTCCTCTGCCCTAAGTCTTTTCCGTGCCCTGCCTCACTTCACATCATAGCATTACCCTGACTTTTTCCCTAAACTATGTAATGCCCTCCCCAATGTATCACTCTTACCTCCCTCTCTCATCCCCTGGTTGCTCCCTGCCTTCTGGCTTTTCCCCTTCCCCTTCCTCTTTATACTCCTCCCCCTCCCTACCCTATTTTATTGCATAGGTTCCTGTCACAGCTAACGTACATAGGTTCTTGTATCATAATATGTATTCTGCTTGCTTCTAAAGATATGTGCACTCTCTCATTGTTTACACTTGCATTACTGCATGGTATGAACTCCAATTTGTTGTAACACTGTATATATTTCTGCCTTGTATCTATCATTTATTTTTGCATTACTGTATTGTTTGTACTTCCATTTGTTGTAATACTGTATATATTGCTGCCTTGTACTCATATATGTGAATGCCCTGGCTCATCTTGTAAATGAGTTCTTCTCAATGATGCTCACCTGGTTAAATAAAGATTGATTGTTTGATTGAGAAGAGTCCAGTGAATGAAGGGAAGTGGTGAACTGACAGGATGGCGGCAAGCAAGTCGAAGAGGTCCAGATTCCACAGTCAAAGTCGCAGGCAAGAATAGGAGGTACAAGTCCAGAAGGGCCATGGCATTGGGCAGGAGGTGGAGAAAAAATACATGTGAAGCAGTGGAAATGAAGGACAAGAGCCAGATGGGTCTTTCAAGGCAAGATGATCCAGGCTGGAATTGGCTAGGGAATGTAGAATGATGAGAGGACCTGGGTGAAGAAGTTCTGTTCCTGGATGGAATTGGCAATCTGCATCGGAGTAGAAGCAAACATTAGAGACAGGCCATGCTAGAGTCAGGCTGCCAGCCATGGAGTTGGCAGATGGGATGAAGAGTCTAGGTTGCAGATGAGAAGATGGAGAAGCAAGTTGGCAAGATCCTGTTCCTGAAGGGAGCGGCAGCTGGGTATCAGGCTGAGAACATAGAAGATGAAGCTGTGGACCGTAGGCTCAGGCAGCCATCAGGGATGGCAGAGGTGGATGGTAACATAGAAACATAGATTTTGATGGCAGATAAGGACCGCTTGGCCCATCTAGTCTGCCCATTTCCCTACCTACAGGATAGGCCGCAGATCCTAGTTAATCAACAGCCTATTTCTTCCTACCCCCCCACAAGAATTGCCTTATGGCTGTCCAATGCATTCTTGAATTCTCCCGCAGTTTTAGACCCCACAACCTCCTCAGGAAGGCTGTTCCATGCATCCACTACTCTCTCTGTGAAAAAATACTTCCTCACATTGCCCCTGAACTGCACCCCTCTATCTTTAAATTGTGTCCCCTTGTTCTTGCACATCTCTTTTCCGAAAGATGCTACCCTCTTGGACTTTGTTGATTCCACTGAGGTATTTAAAAGTTTTATCATGTCCACCCTCTCCTTCTTTCCTCAAGGGTATACATATTAAGCTCCTTTAGTCTCTTCTCATATGGCTTCTCTTGCAGACCCTGCACCATTTTAGTTGCCTCCTCTGACTGCCTCTATCCTGTCTATGTCCTTGCAGAGATGGGGTCTCCAGAACTGGACGCAGTACTCCAGATGGGGTCTCACCAACTGTCTGTACAGAGGGATAACAACTTCCTGTTTTCTGCTGGTGATACCTCTCTCTATGCATCTCAGTATACCCCCAGCCCTCCCTACTGCCTTCTCACATTGCTTGCTAACCTTAAGGTTGTCTGATATGATTACCCCCAGGTCCCTTTCCTTTTTTGTTGTTGTTACTACCTTCCCTCCATTGTGTATTCTTCCCCTGGGTTCTTGTTTCCCAGGTGCATTATTTTGCACTTCTTTGCATTGAATCCTAGCTGCCATACTTCTGACCATTTCTCCAACCTTGCCAAGTCCCTTCTCATCCTTTCCACACCTCCTTGTGTATCAACCCTGTTGCAGATCTTTGTGTCATCTGCAAAGAGGCATACTTTTCCTTCCAGTCCCTCTGCAATGTCACTTATAAAGACATTAAAAAGGACTGGACCAGGTACTGAACTCTGCGTACCCCACTAGTAACCTGCGGTAGTGACTGGAAGCAGCATAAGTAGCATGAGGAGGTAACGCAGAGTGAGAGAGTTCCGTTCCCGAAGAGAAGCAGCAACTGGTATGAAGTAGAGAAGATAAGGTAACAGTCTGTAGATTGTAGACATGTCGCCCATCCCTGGTAGTCCAGGTGAGCTAACCTTCACTCGATGCTGTCCAGCAGAGTTAGGGATGGAGGATGTCAGCAGGTACGTTGCAAGAGGTAGTGGTGGAAACAGAATCCCATCCCCAGTAGACAGGGGAAGCCCACCTTTGCTCAGCACCTCAGAAGGTGCGAGTTAGGGATGGAGTCCGGAATACTGCTGGTATGGGCTGGCGTATGCACACACTGCTGAAGACAGAGGAGAGTAGTAATGGAGCTGGTATAGGATGGTAAGTAGAAATTAAGTTTATGAAATCATAGGTATAGGAGCACTAGTAGAGGGGATGAGGAACATATAACGAGAAGGGTATAGGAAACACAGATGAAATAAATAGGGAAGTGCTTTGGAACATACTGTGAGGAGAAGTTAGGGGATATTATGCTGAGGTCAGACACTGAATGCAAATTAGAGCAGAACCACAGGGAATTGAGATGGTGCTGCTTGCCTGAGTCATTTTGGAAACGTATGGAAAAGCAGATGGAAGCAGGACCCCATTGGAAACACTGCTCCTGTGCAATCAGCCATGAAAATAGACAGAGGGGATTGCACTGGAAATCTGAATGTGCATCCCGGGTGGGCTATCCTGGGTCATAAATTGGTTAAAAAACAAAAAGAATAGCAGGCACCCACTTACCATGTAGCAGCTAACTGCCCCCAATGTGGCAGAGAAAGGAGACTGTGTCCTAATTGTGTGAGGACATTAGGAGATGAGAGATAGCAGAGGCAAACTCCATGAAATCTTGATACTTAGTGGGTGACCCTCAAAGAGTTTCTTAATTCCCCCAATTCACAGATCCATCCAGCTATGGAAAATAGAGAACACTTTCCTGCACTTGGCTAACGTGTTACTTAGGCTTGCCTGGTAGTAGACAGGTATGGGTGAATCTCCAAACTCAAATAGTCTAGTCAATTTCTGTGGCAGTGGCAATTTAAGGGTCCACTCCATTCACACTATCAGCATGGAAGATATTCACCAGCACTCAAACTTTCCACATGATGACAGGTTTCTCAATCTTGTTCTTTATCCTTACTGTGACTTCTCTCACCCAAGGGATGGTAGATGAGGACATCACTCCTCTCTAGAGCATCAATTCTTCTGGTAGGCTGCTGTCATCTGCTGCATCAATGATGACAGCAGGTCTGGCTGGCTGATGCTTGACTTCTGCTACACCAATCACACGGTACACTGCATTTGGCAGCAAGATCACTTCTTTGCTGTTGACACAGTGGATCCCACCAAAGGGATCTTACTGCACCACAGGCTTTAAGGCGTCAAGCTTCGGCTCACTCTCTTTACAATTACTTGCAGTGGTGAACTCTGTAGGCACTCTTCTCCTCCTCTTGCATAGCACATTTGGGCCAGCCTCCCAAACATGTCAGTGTTAGTACTGATCATCACTTGAGTTTCATCCATATTCCTGGATTCTGGACATATCAATACTACAGCATCAGTAGTGTGGCACTCCCAAGCCCACTCTGGAGAGCTCAAATTTTATGATGCTATAACTATCATTGAGGTAGCTGGGGTAGCTCAGACCCTACTGGGTGAATCCTTTTGGAGGCATCCATCAGAAGTAAGTGTTTTAAGTGACTGTTGTAGAAAGTACTATGGATGATGGTAACCTGTGACCCACCATCGAGTAAAGCGTTGCATGATTTTTGTTCATTGTGGATTGGAATGTCAGCTCTGGGGCCCAATACTCCTCAGGGCAACTTGCTCCCTCAGGGAATTTCAGGGTCAGTCAATTTTATGGAGCATTGCACTGTTGGAGACCCAGGTTTCTCATTCACTGGGCACCATATGTTGTTTCCCTGCTGGGGAGGTCGGCTTTTCCACTTCCAGTTCACAAGCTGTGAATTTTCTGGATGAGTGCAGCCTTGCACTAGGTGTCCATGCTGCCCACATCTGTAGCAAAACACGTTGTTCCTGGGCCATAGTTGTGCTTGAGACCCATGCAGAGGGGCAGCAGAAAATCTGGGAGCACTTCCTGTACCTGGAAGCATGGTGTTGACTCTTGTCTTCTGTCTGCTATGCTTGTGACAACACCTTTACTTGTTCCACCAGTTGCTTTATTTGCACTTCTAGTTCAGTGGCATCCATCTGATGTCCTTCAGCAGGGGCTTGTGGCATGAAGCTAGTGGCTTTTCCTGTAGACTTTTTCAGTGACTCCATTCCACATGTACCTCTTCTTCTTGCACCTCTTCCTGAAGCTGTTTCAGGCTGGATGGTGTGGCTTTTTGATCTTTCAGTCGAGTTGAAAAGATGGTCATCTGCGACTGTATGGCCCCTTTCAGTACTTGCTTGAGTCTGGTTCTATCAAACTGGTCGGAGGTGATTCCACCAGCCTCAGTTGTTCATCAGATAATTGTTTTCAATCAGGTCAGGTAATCAGACAATTTTTCTCCCTCTTTCTGTATGGTGGCTCACAGCTGGAAAAGTAGATCAGTGCCACTCTCAGCATGTCCATAGGTACTCTCTATCATGTCCTGATAGTCCTGCAGAAGACAATTGGGCTTGTTTGTATGCAAGGACTGGACAATGTCAAGGCACTTCCCCGTGGACTCTCTACTACTCCCTTCCTATTCTTATCTTTGGAGTACTTCAACTCTTGAAGCATCTGGGTTGCTTGACCCATCCAGCAATAGCAGTCATATTCCCAGTTGGGGGTGGGTACAGCACCTGAGAATATGTGTAATCTTCTGCAGAAACTGATGTCATACTGGGCTAGGGAATGGCTGCCCACCCTTGTACCACTGGTGCTGGACTGGCAGAAGTCACTTGGGGTGTCACACCTTCTTTCTGTAACAAGCTGCTCACATCATTGGCAGTCTTTCCTTCTGTGCTGAGAAACAACTGAAATTTCACTTCAAAATCTGTGGTGGCCATGGGTCCCTTGGATGATCTTGCACTGACTTTTCCTAACTGGCCAACAACATTTTGACTTTTTCCACCCATTGGGCTGGCTATACTGGTGAGGGAAGTGGAATGGAATGCAGCCAACTCCCCCTGCCAAACAGGTGCCATACCCCTTCTGAACATTTAGGGCAGAGTGTGGTGGGTAATTTGCTCACATCAGTTTCTGAATTGCTCTCAGACAGTTAAGGCAGTCATACTTTGTTTGGAACATTTGTACTTTACTCTACATACCTGTGAATTATTCAGACACTATAGAAAGCCTCCATGCCTGTCTCTTTAAGAGAGTCATTATGCTGTGTTAGAAATTAATCTAGGTTGGGTCTGAGTAGTTTAGGGCTCATGATGCAGAGGGAGCTCTGTTAGGAACTGTGTTCATTTACTGTTTATCTGCCTCAATAATAATAGTATAGAAGTTTGTTTAACCTGCCATCTCTTGCAGCTTGAACTTTTTGCATAAGAGGCACCATTTTGGTTTTGGACTGCCAGAGCTGGACCAATCGAATCTCAGGGGACCTAAAATGAAGACTGTCCCAAGAGGTCTTGTGGGATTGAAATCTGTAGGAATTGTAGTTTTTAAGGTTTGGCACCTAAATTGACCTGGAGGGGGAGCCCTTGATGTGACAGACAGTTCCCTCAGCCAACCAAACCTTTTGGATCTCAGAGGAAATCCCAAGAAATGCCTGCAGCAGAGTCAGTTGTGTGCTGGAGTTTGGAGAGTAAACAGCTTGAGCCATCAAGCAGCTGCTCCTGCGTAGGAGCACGGGAGAATTGGCGGGAAGACTGCATTGGCCTGCCTGTCACATCTTCCAGTGAGAAATCCTGTGAATGTGAAAGTTGGACTTAAATCTAATTCCTTTGTTTGAGATCTGAACCCCGAAAAGAAAGAGAGTAATCACTGCCTGAATTTGGGATCAAAGCCTGCTAGGTACCAAAGTGAATCACGGATTGAGAGCTTTGCACAGAACTTCTGCTAAATTGCAACAAGACTTTATCTGAACTGTGACTAAAAGTTGTGTTGCTTATAAGTGTGCTGAGTGCGCTGTGTGGGTCGTAATGTGGTTTTCCATCTTCAAGTGTGTTAAGCTAGCTGGAAGCTGCTATAGGACTCGCATGGGCTAAATCCGAACTACCTGCTCTGGTCTGGGCCCTGCCATCTCGGCCTAGACTGCCGTTCCCATCACAAAGACATTTTCCGATGAAAGACCTGCTCAGGGATTCGGCTCAGTCAAGAATTACTGCGAAAAGTTTAATGGGTATCATTGTAGACATGGCTGTGATCAGTTGGTGGGATGGTGTATGGGGCATGAGATTGACCCTCACAATGCCTTGTTAATACTGGATATACCCCTGGGCACTAGTAAAGACACTGTGGAAGGTGAACTTTCAAAAACTGAATGCTTGGAAAAAGCTGTGGTGGTAAGCCAACATGCTGATTTGACTGCCCAGACCTTAATGGCCTAAGTGGAGTGTAGCAACCCCATTGACAGCAGTAAAGTGCCCCAGACTATTGCTGCTGAGGGGTCCCCAGCTGCCTGGAGGGTGGTCACTAAAGATAGTAAGGACCCCTTAGAGAATGAGCCCCCACCCTTATCTGAGACCTTTTAGCAAAAGTTTGACAAGTTGTTATTGGAGAAGGGTAAAACCATAGAGGACTTTAAAAAGTTATTTATGCCACCTGGGGGTGTTCCTTCCCCACTGCCCATGCCAGCCCCAGCACCTGTTCCTTCACCAGCTCCCATGCCCACACCAGTACCGGCATCCCCACTTGTGCCCGCAGTTAGTCATGACTCTTACCACAGGCTGAGGATATTCTCAGGCACTCTTCCCACCCCTCAGGAGGAGGATGATTGGGAGACCTGGATAGACTATGTTGCTCCCTTGGCACCTGAATGGCAATGTTCTGAAGCAGAGAAGAGAAACAGGTTGAGTAAAAGCCTCTGAGTTCCTGCTCTGGCTACTATCCATGCCAAGTGAGCTACTAACCCTGAAGCAACTGCACAGGACTATTTAGATGCATTGGAAAATGTGTACAGGAAACCAGATTCAGATGAGGACCTCTGGTGGAGGGTAAGAAACACTCAGCAATACCAAGGGGAGCCCTTATCAGTGTATGTGCCTCAACTTGAAAAGGTGCTACAGGAATGTCTCAGAAAGGGTAGCATGGCCTTAGACAAGTAAGATCAGATTGGGTTGGACTGGATCCTTAAGTCTGGCACATTTTCTGAACTATTACTGCTTTAGTTATGACTTGCAACCCGGCTGGATTCACCTCCCTCCTATGATGAATTAATGAGAGAAATTCAGGGGGTTGAGCAAAGGCAGCTACATGGGGGGCTTGCTCACATATCTGCTGCTGCTGCCCAAGTGACAAAGGGTAATCAGGTGAGTGAGGTTCAAAGGTGGAATCTGGCACTAGACGAGTCCTCAGAGACTGCTAAGGACATCCCGCCATGGGCTGAGCTGTTGAGAGACAAACTGTTGAGAGAAGTGAAAGTGGGTGCCTCTACAAAAGTTCCTCCCATGGACAATGACACTGGTCCCTCTCAGAGCGTGTCTGCTATGGGGGTGGGGCTGCATGCTCAGGCATCTTCTACTGAGGGCAGCTCCAATACTGAGATTAATGAATTGACAGCCACCATAAAAAAGTTGTTGAGACATATTGCATCACCTCCAACACCGCAGGCAGCGGGTGAACCCCAATCTTCTGTTGTTAGTGCTCCTGCTTCAGCACCCAATGTGTACTTTGCCCAACCTTCTAACTGTGAATGGAGACCAGCTCCTAATGTAGTGTTTCAGCTAAGACAGATTCAAGAACCTGTAATTTGTCACAATTGTGGAAACGATGGGCATATGAAGAAAGAATGTTGGTCTCAAAAGGATTTAGAAAATGTGGTAAACAGACTCCAAGGAGAGCTCCAAAAAGCAAACCAATTACAGAGGGGTGCAAAAAACGATTACAGTGGAAGTTCAGGAAATCCAAATTCCAATTTCTTTGTAGCTAAATCCTCTGTCCAGGTTCCTCCTAAAGTCCCTCCAGACTGGTCTAGATTGGTGGGCCCTTCCATAGACACTACTGTATACATATACAGGATTCCGGCCCGAGAAGTTTTAGACAGTGAGTCTCAAGTCACAATAATTTTTCAAGACTGGTATGAGCAGCATCTGTCAGGCTACCCATTACAACCTTTTGGTGGACTGCATGTGTGGGGGTTAAGTGAAATGTCATATCCTTACCTTGGCTATTTGAAAGTGTGGCTGTCTTTCCCTTCCTCTGTGGCTGGCGTAAGAAATTCTGTGGAGATGCAGGCCCTAGTCTGCCCTTCCACTGAACTTTATGATAGTATCCCTGCATTGACTGGCACCAACGCACACATGTTTGGGCACCTGGCCCAGCTATATAAAGAAAGGAAGACGAGAAAGACAGGAAAAGCCCTGCAAGTTCATGCCCTGATCCAAAAGGCTTACAAGAAGAAACATAGAAACATAACATAGAATTTGACAGCAGATAAGGACTGCTTGGCACACCCAGTCTGCCCATTTTCCTACCTAATGGATAAGCTGCAGATCCTAGTTAACCAACAGCCTACGTCTTCCTACCCCAACCCCCTAGAATTGCTTTATGACTGTCCCATGCATGCTTGAATTCCACCATTGTTTTTGACTCCACAACCTCCTCCAGAAGGCCTTTCCATGCATCCACAACCCTCTCTGTGAAAAAATATTTCTTTACATTACCTCTGAGCTGCCCCCCCCATCTTTAAGTTGTGCCCCTTTGTTCTTGCACACCTCTTTTTCTGAAAGATGCTACCCTCTTGGACTTTGTTGATTCCCTTGAGGTACTTCAAAGTTTCTATCATGTCCCCCCTCTCCCTCCTTTCCTCGAGGCTATACATATTAAGTTCCTTTAGTCTCTCTTCATATGTCTTCCTGTGCAGACCCTGCACCATTTTAGTTACCCTCTTCTGGACTGCCTCCATCCTGTTTATGTCTTTGCGGAGATTGGGTCTCCAGAACTGCATGCAGTACTCAGATGGGGTCTCACCAACTGTCTGTAAAAGGATAACAACTTCCTGTTTTCTACTGGTGATATCTCTCCCTATGCATCCCAGTATCCCCCCAGCCCTCCTTACTGCCCTCTCACATTGCTTGCTCACCTTTAGGTCATCTGATATGACTACCCCCAGGTCCCTTTCCATTTTTGTTGTTGTTAGTATTCCACCCCCATTGTGTACTCTTCCCCTGGGTTTCTGTTTCCCAGGTGCATTACCTTGCACTTCTTAGCATTGAATCTAAGCTGCCATACATTTGACCATTCTTCCAACCTTGCCAAGTCCCTTCTCATCCTTTCCACCCCACCCTGTGTATCAACTCTGTTGCAGATCTTTGTGTCATCTGCTAAGAGACATACTTTTCCTTCCAGTTCCTCTGCAATGTCGCCTATAAATACATTGAAGAGGACCGGTTCTAGTACTGAACCCTGCGGTACCCAACTAGTAACCCCCTTTCTTCAGAGTGGACTCCATTTGCTATTACCATCTGTGTCTTGTTTTTCAGCCAATTCTTTACCCAGGCTACCATCTTGGGACCCACTCCCAGGCTGGCTAACTTGTATATTAATCTTTTGTGTGCGATTGTGTCAAATGCCTTGTGAAAGTCTAGGTAGGCCATGTCCAAAGCCCCACCCTGATCTACTACTTCGGTCACCCAGTCAAAGAAATCGATTAGATTCGTCTGACATGACCTTTCCACTGTGAATCCATGCTGCCTTGGGTCTTGTGCCCCTCTGGCCTCTAGGTATTCGACAATTCTTTCCTTCAGAAGTGAATCCATCATTTTCCCTATCACTGAGGTTAAACTAACAGGTCTATAGTTGCCTGCTTCTGCCCTGCTCCCACTTTTGTGAAGTGGAATCACATCTGCCCTCCTCCAGTCCTCAGGTACCACCCTGTCCTCCCATGAGTTGTTAAAGAGGGTAGTCAGTGGTGTCACTAGTTCTACCCTTAGTTCTTTTAGAATGCTGGGATGAATCCCATCAGGCCCCATTGCTTTGTCCACCTTCAGTTTTAAGAGTTATTTCTTCTGTAAATGGGCTGGTATCAACTTCTGTATCCAGAGTGTTTCTATTGTTTGGTTTAGGTACCTTCCCATCTTCATTTGTGAATACTGAGCAAAAATATTTGTTTAGTATCTCTGCCTTTTCACAGTCACCCTCTGCCCACCCCACTCCCCTTCCCTTTATTAAGCCTCACTATCCCCCCTTGGTCTTCCTTCGCTCTCTGGTGTACCTATAAAAAGTTTTATATTCCTTCTTAACTGTGTTGGTTATCTTTTCCTCAGTTTGGGCCTTTTCTGTTCTGACTGTCTTCCCAGCTATCTTTTGCTTTAACTGATACAATTCTCTGTCCTGCTCCTTCTGTGATTCCTTGTACTTCCTGAATGCTTTCTTTTTCTCCCTAACCTTTCCTGCCACCTCTTTTGAAAACCATAGTGGTTTCTTACATCATTTTGTTTTGTTTATTTGCTTCACACAAAGGCTTGTTGCCTCTGTGATGCACATGCGTCCCGAGCAAGGTGACCAAGATAAGCCTGTGGGGATGGTTTGGAAGAAGGATCCTGCTACTATTATGTTACCTCCCAATGCAGAATGCAGTATTCAGTGGTGAAGTATGGCTTCAGAAAGATGTCACTAAAAAGATTTTGATGCTGGATGCCCAGACGAGGGAAAATTACCCAAAGGACTGCTGATAAAACCCAGAGTGCTTCCAGCCCAGGCTCATGCTTAGGCCCAATGAATGGTGGTATGAATACAAAATGTTACAGACCGAGACATCACGGTACACAGAGGATTCGCCCTGGCTAAAGTCTATTGTGCTGATACTGATGTGCTCCCATCCCAGTGCCGAGCTGAAAAAGGATGTAAGGTATCTCTGGATATGTTTGATTTTGGGGATTCATCTCTTCCAAACAGCTGGAGAACCAGGATTAGTAATAAGCTGGCCCAGAGAACCAAAGTAGTCTCCCTCAAGGAATGGGATGCTGGTTTTGTCATGGGTGCTGAACACCACATTTGCTTGTGCGACGAGAGACCCTTCAGAGAGAGATCTAAACGCTTAGCTCCTGCCGACATAGACGATGTCCGACATCACTTACAAAAGATTATAGCAGCAGGCATCATACAACATTCATGCAGTCCATACACTTCCCCAGTCGTTGTGGTGTGGAAAAAGAATGACTCTGTTCACATGTGTGTTGATTATAGGACTCCCAACAAAAGAACTGTGCCTGATCAGTATACAATGCCATGTATACAGGATGCCCAGGGCTGTCTGAATGGGAATAAATGGTTTTCCGTTCTCGACCTCTGAATCGGATACTATCAGATCCCAATGGCTCCTGAGGACAGCGAAAAAACTGCTTACATTTGTCCCTTGGGCTTCTATGAGTTCCTTCGCATGCCCCAAGGCATATTGGGTGCACCAGCAACATTTCAGCAACTAATGGAGTGTGCAGTGGGAGATATGAATCTCTTGGAATGTCTCATCTACCTTGATGATGTCCTAGTTTTTGAGAAAACTCTTGAGGAGCATGAGGCTCACTTATTCAAAGTATTGGACAGACTTGAAGAGTTTGGTCTCAAGTTATCCATTGACAAATACCAGTTTTTCCGGAGTTCTGTCAAATATGTGGGCGCATTCTGTCGTCAGAAGGCATCCAAATTGACTCCAGTAAGGTGGAAGCCTTAACCAGCTGGCCAAAGCTCAACAATTTGAAAGAACTCCAAAGGATTCTTGGATTCTGCAGCTATTATTGCTGATTTGTCAAAGACAGTTCCATGTGATATGGGCGATTCCTAAATGCTGAATGCCCTTATTGCAACCCCACATCGCCAAAATTCAGTTTCAGTGATGTAGAATCCCGGCACAACCAAAAGCAGTGCAAATTACTTTTTTTCTTTTGTGTGGGAGCTATGCCCCCTGCACCCCCCTAAATTAATATTCTCAACTCCAGTGGGGTGCAAGTCGGGGGGTGTATACGGAAAAACACTGTCTTGTGCCGGTTGCAACAAAACATACTGGTGTCCGGTTCCAAACCCTGCATCCCCACCACCACAGGCCAGCACCTAGCCAACCACACCACGACGCCACCTCGCTGGCAACCCGTGGCAACACCCCTCACATACCTTCCCGCCCCACATTCGGCAGGCTTGTTCCCACCCCCCACATGGGTGTATATATGCTCAACATCCTGCCGCCTGTTCGTGACCCACCCCATCTGGTCACCAACCTCACACCCCCACCGTCAGGGTAGTAGCTAAAAGTGGGTCGCTGTTTCAGCAGGTGCTCACTTCCTATGTCCCAATCCCAGGATACCATCAAAGACTATATCAAGGTGATCCACAACCTACTAAACTTAACTCAAGAGTTTCCGCCTATGCACAAAAAGTTTAAGAAGGGCACCGACAAAGATCCTGAGAAGACCTATTGCAGACTAAATGAGCTGTTTGGGCGGAGATGGACACCTGATCATGAAATTGCTTTTGAATAAATAGTTTACAGACTGACTCATGCTCCCGTACTTGCTTATGCTGATCTATCCAAGCCTTATGTGTTACATACAGATGCCAGTTTGAATGGTCTCAGAGCAGTACTCTATCAGGAACATCTGGAAGGACTGTGTCCTGTCGTCTTTGCTAGCAGAAGTCTAACGTCTTCAGAGAAAAACTATCCAGTGCATAAATTAGAATTTCTCACTCTCAAATGGGCCTTAGTTGATCAATTTCATGAATACTTGTATGGTGCTAAAATCTTGGTCAAGACGATAACAATCCTTTAACATATGTCCAAACCACAGCTAAACTAGATGCTACTGGACATGGATGGCTTTCTGCTCTAGCAACCTATGATTATGCAGTGGAGTATCAACTGGTCCTAAATCATGTAGAAGCCGATGATCTTTCATGAAGACCTGTTTCTGACCAGCAGTGGGTTCACATCACTGAGAAATCTGTAAAAGCACTATGCCACAAGTTTGACCAGGAAGAAACCTTGTCCTCTGAAGCTGTAAGCTATCAGATTGCTTGGGACCTGCAGAGACTTGTATACAGTTGCCTACTGTAGTTTTGCAGCGTTGGACTTGCGTTCTTTACCACATCTAAGTCCAGCTGATATCTGCAAAGAACAGTACTATGATCCAATAATCAGACCAATAGTTGAAGCTCTAAGAAAAGGGGAAGACATCTCTAAGCTGTAGTCCAGAGACCCGAAAACTGCTTTGCTTCTTCAGGAGGTGAGCAAGCTCAAGCTTTGAGACCAGTTATTATACCAAGAGCTTACCAACAGCCAAGGTGAAATTGTGAGAAAACAGCCAGCACTGCCAGCCAAATTCAAAAATGTTGTCCTAAAAGCTTTGCACGACCAAATAGGACGTTGGGTAGTGTGGGAATCCTTGATCTGGGCTGGTCACGTTTCTACTGGCCTAAAATGGGCATAGAGCTAGAACAACACATTAAAACCTGCAGTAGGTGTCTTCAGTGCAAGGCTCCATCACTAAGAGCAGCCCTTTTGATAAATATTGTCACAATTGCGCTCATGGAGCATGTCTGTATTGATTTTCTTAGTCTTGAGCCGGATTCCAAAGGCATTGCAAATGTACTGGTAGTCACAGATCACTTCACGAGATATGCACAGGTCTACCCAACCAAAGATCAAAATCCTCAACTGTAGCCAAAGTCTTTGTTGAAAAGTTTGTTGTTCATTACGGTGCCCCCCAGCGTATTCATTCAGATCAAGGCGGGTCTTTGAGATCAGGCTTATTAAAGAACTGTTGTCTCTATGGGGTGTAAGAAAATCCAGAGCAACCCCTTATCACCTTCAGGGGGATCCACAGCCAGAAAGATTTAACAGAACCCTACTCGATATGCTGGGCACTTTGCAACCCAAAGACAAACCAAAGTGGAACCAACAAATCAGCGCCCTTGTCCATGATTATAATTGCACAAAGAATGATGCTACTGGTTTTTACTGTACCACCTTATGTTTAGAAGAGTTGATATATGTTTCAGATAGTCTCTTTATGGTGTTCAATCAGACAATTACCTGCAGTATGTCAAAAATCTAAAAGCCCAACTAGACCATGCCTATCAGCTTGCAAACACCATGGCTGCAAAGAGACACCTGATTAACAAAACTCGCCATGACAAATGTGTTAAGGCCCAAGAGCTCCAACCAGAGTACTAATGAGAAACTTTGGACTTCCAGGTAAACACAAAATAGCCGACCTCTGGAGTCACATTCCATTTATAGTAATCAGTAAGCTGCATGATCTGCCAGTGTATAAAGTACATCCAGAGAGGGACCCTCGTGCTGTTGAAACCATTCACAGGAACCACCTGTTACCTATCGGCCAAATAGTAATCAATATTGTTCAAGAGTCTGAAGTTCCTCAGTGCCCTGTAACTAGGTCTGCTGCTCGGGCCAAGCAACAAAATCAACAAACTCCTGCTTCCCAGCCTGCTGCTCCCAATAATGTCTCCAATCTTGAAGACATTGCAGATATTGAAAATGCTGAAAGTGATGACTAAAGTAAATTCTATCCTGCTTTCTACCCATCTTTTGAACTTGAGAGAGTGTTCCAGGGAATTCCTTCCATTAACTATGGTGATGACTCTGAACCTCCAGCTGATTTAACAGATCCTAATTCATCCATGGCACCTGAACCTCAAGTAAGTCATGCTCACAGTGTGGATATTGAAGTGGCTGAGTCTCTCTGCAGGGTGGAATTGATGGCAATCAATGAACCCGAACACAATGAGGCAAGTAGTGAACCTACAAGTGACCATGCAAGTGCTAATGAACTAAGTGGGCTAAGTGAATTGTTTCATTCTAATGAAAGTATCATTCAAGAGCCAGAAAGATATGTCTTGGATGACTCTGACTTTGCGGAAATACCGCTGACAAGTGACAGTGAGCTTCAACAACAAGAAGCGTCAATCCCAGTGTTGCCACGTTGCTCAGAAAGATCTGTAAACTAATCTTAAAGCACACGTATGACACTCCAGGACAGCCTGCTAACTTGCCCTTGAATGTTGTGCACAAAGGAGTCTATGGCATGCCCAATTCTTTGCCCAAACTTGTGTTCACTGCCTCTACCCAAACCAAAGCCTCCACCCAGGTTAAGGTGCCCATTCAGTGTAACAAGGGGTATAAAGTTAAAGAGATGGGAATAAGGTAAAATGTTATGATAAAACATGGTAACGTTATTGAAATTGTGATTCTGTTTAATGTGAAAAATGTGAATTCTAAACTACTAAGATATACCACATGAAACATGTATGCATCTTTTCGTATAGTGTGTTCATATGAAATGTTATAGTAAGAATAGACTTGCTGCGGATGCCAAGTTTTTCCAGGCAGGGAAGTGTGTAACCCTCTTACAAATTGGGGTTTACTAAGATGTCTTTCTGGGCTGCCTAATGCCCACTGTCAGGATGATGTCCTGTGTCTGCAGTAGCTGTATGTCTGCATGAGAGTGCTATAGAAAGCTTCTGTGCCTGTCTCTTTAAGAGAGCCATTATGCTGCATCAGAAATTAGTCTGGGCTGGGTCCGAGTAGTTTAGGACCTGTGACCAGCCAGGTGAGTGGTATTTCTGCTTCATTTTGTAGTCAATATATGCGCAGAGGGAGCTCTGTTAGGTGCTATGTTCATTTACTGTTTATCTGCCTTAATAATAATAGTATAGAAATTTGTTTAACCTGCCTTGTCCTGCAGATTGGACTTTTTGCATAAGAGCCACCATTTTGGTTCTGGACTGCCAAAGTTGGACAAATCGAACCTCAGGGGACCTAAAATGGAGACTATCCCCAGAGGTCTTGTAGGATTGAAATCTGTAGGAATTGTAGTTTTTAAGGTTTGGCGCCTAAATGGACCTGGAGGGGAAGCCCTTGATGTGATGGACAGTTCCCTCAGCCAACCAAACCTTTTCGATCGCAGAAGAAATCCCCAGAACTGCCTGCAGCAGAGTCAGTTGTGAGCTGGAGTTTGGAGAGTGAACAGCTCGAGCCATTGAGCAGCTGGTCCTGCGTAGGAGCACAGCAGAATCAACGGGAAGGCTGCATTGGCCTGCTTGTCACATCTTCCAGTGAGAAATCCTGTGAATGTGAAAGTTGGAGTTAAATCTAATTCCTTTGTTTGAGATTTGAAGCCTAAAGAGAAAGAGAGTGATCACTGCCTGAATTTGGGACCGAAGACTTGCTCCAGATGGGATCAGCCTGCCAGGTACCGAAGTGAGTCACGGATTGAGAGGTTTGCACAGAACTTCTGCTAAATTGCAACTGGACTTTACCCGAACTGTGACTAAGGGTTGTGTTGCTTATAATTGTGCTGAGTGTACTGTGTGGGTCGCAATTTGGTTCCTCACTTTCAAGTATGTTATGCTAGCTGAAAGCTGCTCCAGCACTCGCACGGACTAAATCTGAACTACCTGCTCTGGTCGGGGCTCTGCCATCTCAGCCTAGACTGCCGCTCCCATCGAATCGGGGATTTAGTTCCCTGCTCAACAGCATCAAACAGGTAATGACCACCTTGGAGAGTCATGCGAGCCCTGCTTCCCCTGGCAAACCAGAACACCATCCAGAAGTCTTCATCTCGTCAGTCTTGCCTCCTGATCTGGGTAGCATAAGTACCAAACAGGGTAGCTCCCTGCAACAAAGCTGCAATCATCGTGTGTCATCTGATTTGTTTGTTTTGGTTAACTACAATGAACTGAGCCATCCAACTCTGGAACACAAATTCTGGGTTGATGTGCATCTGGGGATGGAAGTCTCTGATGTAGGGGTGGAGGTGGAGCCCATCAGTTGGTCTGACCATCATGCCCTGAGGTTCAGTTACGCGGCCTCCTGAAAGAAGCCTGCCCCTAAGGAGATAGTACAGTTCTGTCCTTTGAGAGGAGTTACCTCAGAAGGCCTAATGACAGAGCTTGACTTCTCGGGATTTCTAATGGATAGCATGGACCCAGGGTCTTTAGTGCTAGCCTATAATAGGGCAGTTGTGAAGGCCCTGGATGTCATTGCTCCATTCCATGTTCACCCCTGTATCCTTCACCCTGGGGCCCCATGGTTTACCATTGAGATCCATGGGTTGAAGAGACAGGGCTGAAGATTGGAGAGACGCTGGCGGAAAACTCACTTGGAAGTTGACAGGCTTAGACTGTTGGATCTTTATAAAATCTATCAGTTAGCAATCTGTCATAAGAAGGCAGAGTTCCTGTCCAAGGAAATTGCTACAGCAAAGACTAGAATGGCCCAGCTCTTCTGGACTGTGGACAGACTGTGCAATCCTGTCTGTCTTCATGCCAGTCGAGTGTTATCACAGTTGCAGTGTGAGGAATTCACGACGTTCTTTGCTGATAAGGTGTCTGCTATCAGAGATGAAATTAGCCAGGACCTCCCCATTGGGTCTTGCAGTGATCAATCGAGGGACACAAATACTCAGCTAACTTGGTTCACTTTCAGTCAACCGGTAGTCATGGATATAGTGAGAATCGTCCAGACTTTGTGTCCAACCTGCTGTAGTTTGGATCCGGGCCCTACTCACCTACTTGTGGAGTGTGTAGAGGTTTTTGGCCTGATCCTTACTGGGATAGTAGTGGCATCATTGGAGAGAGGGATATTTCCTGATCCCTTGAAGAAGGCAATATTACGCCCCCTCCTGAAAAAACCCTCCCTTGATCCCGACCAGGAAACTACAAACCGATCTCGAATCTTCCCTTTTTGGGGAAGATTATCGAGAAGGTGGTTGCCTTGCAGCTGGAAGATCATTTAAACATCCACAATATCTATGACCCTCTCCAGTCTGGCTTCAGAAAACAGCACAGTACTGAGACGGCTCTTGTACGGGTACTGAATAATGTCCTGATGGCGAGAGATCAGAGAACTCATTCTATCTTGGCTCTCCTTGATCTCTCAGCAGCGTTTGACACTGTGGGTCATGGGGTGCTGCTCGAACACCTGTGGTTTCTCTGTGGATTAAGGAGGGGTGGTCCACAGTTGGTTTAAATCTTTTCTGCAGGGTAGGGCTCAGAGAGTAGTGTCGGGGATTTTTTCCTCGACCTCTACTTCTACACTGTGGGGTGCCAAGGTTGGGTGTTGTCCCCCATGTTATTTTCGTGTCACGTTACTTCCATTAGGGACATTATAAGACAATATAGTTTGAAGTTTTCATTGCTATGCGTGACTCTCAACTCTATATGTCTTTTTTTGCCCGAGCAGGAGTTTAGTCAAATGCGTTGTTTAACAACTGCCTCCTGGAGATACAGAACTGGATAGTACCAATTGGCTGAAGTTGAACCCAGGAAAACAGAAGTGTTGGTGGTGGAACCGGGGTGAGGATATCAAGTCCATGGGTGGGAAAACCTCAGGTTTATTTCTGGGAGGAACCCCGCTCATGGCATCTGGTCAGGTACGTAACCTTGTTGTTATATTTGACGAGGGCTTGACCCTGAGGGTGCAGGTGTCAGCCATAATCAAATCATCTTTCTTTCATCTAAGGAATATATCACGGGTGAAACACTTGATTCCATCAGAGGATCTTCCTACCCTGGTCCACGCCTTTGTTGCCAGTTGTCTTGATTACTGCAGCACCCTTTATCTAGGACTGCTGAGAGTGGATATCCACCACTTGCAGCTGGTGCAAAATGCAGCATCTAGGTTGTTGACTGGAAGCCCGAGGTCCAACCATATAACACCTGTGCTTCGCGAATTGCACTGGCTGCCTGTACAGTGGCGGATCACTTTCAAGGTCATGTTGATGACCTATAAAGCCCTTCACAGTTTGGGACCCCGCTACCTGAAAGAACTCCTGACTTCTTACTGTCCTTCCTGCTCCCTGTGATCCTCTGGTGAGGGATTGCTAGAGATTCCCAGGGTAACCTTAAAAACATCTGGTGGAAGAACATTTGCCTTTATGGCTCCTACCCTGTGGAATTCTCTACCTTGCCAGCAGGGCTTCAGTTAACTCCATTTTTGGAGTATTTGACTCCCAAAAATAAGGCAAAAACTTCCAAAATAAAGGGAGAGGAAGTCATTGACTTCCAAATGTAAAAACAAATTGGATGACTTCAAAACTGAAGGCACAGAAGCTAAGAAATTTTGGATTTTTCTAAAAGAAATTGTATTTTACCACTAATGTTTGTATGAACATCTATAAATTGATCCTTCCTAGAATATTGGCTTTCAAAATGTGGGATCTGGGAAGTATTGACTTCCACAAAATTGCAATGACTTCCAGATTTTGACTCATGGAAGTATTTGACTTCCACAAAAAATAAATTAACTGAACCCCTGCTTGCCAGATATGCAATAGCCTGACTTTTTAATCAAGCATTTTTAGTGACATAAATTATGTTAAATTTTATCTTGAATATAATGTTATTTATAATTGTGTTTTTTAATATTGTATGTAGGATTTTGTAAAGACGCCCTGAGCTTAGGAAGGGCGCCTTATAAAAATAAACATTTACTTACTTACTAATTGTTTTCTTTCCTAAAGTCCCCAACAACAGCTGTAACTCTGGCCTACTCCGGTCATCGCTTCAGGCTAGCCTGCTTAACAACTGGGTATCCAGAATTGTGTGACTGTGTACAAGGGACTCACTGTGCATGCATGCACAGCCTGACTTAATCAGATCTGTCAATCTTCTGCTAGATTCATGCCCCACCCCTGTTCACTTCCCCCTGAATAAATCAGATTTTGTTCTTTTTGCATTTAACCTGGCTAGTGTGTACCTTTGTGGTGGGGGTATTGTACTGCCATTGAACTGCTGCATTACACTTCTTGCTTTACAAGGGGTCTCTGGGGCAGCTACAGAGGATCCAGCCCTGGTGGTAAGTGCAAGGGGTGTGTGTGCAAGTCATTACTGCCATATGGTACATGTGAATGTTTTTATGCTATACTGTTTAGGCCACTAGAGCAGTTGTTGGGGGGGTTATAGCTTCCCGGAGGATTATACCAACAGCAGTTACACTACTCCAGAACATTCCTCATGGTGGAGGCACCCGTTCAACGATCTCAGGCCTCTCAACCTGCACCTAGTCACACAGGCAGGTGTAGTAGCCCTTAGGATAGTGTCACATAGGGGTTACATACAGGTCCAGGCACTCCTCTTGGTACCAATCTTCCAACTCTTGAAGCACCACAAAAACTTTCAAAAAAAAATTGGGGTGGCGCTAATATTTTTCTTCACAAAGTTACGGTTTTGAGGGAATGCTTGTGGCTCAGATAGCCCAGCAGTGCCTCCAATGTAGCAGACTGTCCAGGGCCTTCAAGGTTCAGCTCTCCACACCCTCCAAGGGGGCCAGCCTTGTTTCCCAAAAGTTGTGCTACATTGGGTACACTGGCCTAATGTGGCACAGTGCCTCCACCTCAAGTGGCAATAAGGGGTACCAGGATGTTGACACACAAGACTATTACCCCTCAGGAAATAGTGCATAATCTGCCCACAAAGTCCCTCCCCCAAAACAAATGACACAGTAAAGTAATAATAACCGCCAAACCAAAAATCTGGAAGGCCATATGTGCAAATGCTGGAAGTTTAGGAAATAAGATTCCAGACCTAGAGGCCATCATGGCAGAGGCCAGCCTGGATATTGCGGCCATTACTGGGTCATGATGCTTTGAAAACCATGACTGGGTCATGGCCGTACCAGGCTACACTCTGTTCAGGAAGGACTGGGTGGGTAGGAAAGGAGGGGGTGTGGTGCTTTATGGGAGGGAAAGTATAAAAGCGATGGACATACAGTGAATACAGGGGGAAGCAGATGTACTCTGGCTCATCCTAGAGATGAGGAATGGTGCCACTATTCATACTGGAGTGATCTACAGACCTCCAACAGAGGGGGAGCAATTAGATAAGGTACTGGTGGAATTCACTGGCAAGATGGCAGAAAAGGGGGAGGTGCTGCTGCTGGGGGACTTCAATCTGCCAGATGTAGACTGGAATCTCCCTGTTGCAGCTTTAGCTAGAAGCAGGGACATCCTGGACTCTCAGGAGGGGACACTCCTCAGGGAACTACCCTGTGAATCCACTCATGATGGGGCAATAAAGGACTTGGTACTCATTAACAGGGGCAGTACTGCAGATGTCATGGTGGGAGGCTACCTGGGGACCGGTGATCACTGTATGGTGTGGTTCAATGTAAGGACAGTTACAGAATCAAACCATACAATGGTGAGAGTCCTGGACTTCAGTAGGGCAAATTTTATAAAGATGGGCAAATGTCTCAGGGATGATCTGGCAGGGAGGGATAGCTTGGGTGGGGTGTAGCAACAGTGGGTAAAGCTAAAAGGATGCATAGTAAAGGCAACAAACCTTTATGTCAAGCAAGTGAGCAAATGCAAGAGGAGAAATAGATCATTATGGTTCTCAAAAGAGGTGACTGAAAAGGTAAAGGCTGAAGGGCATCATTCAGAAAGTACTGTATAAGGAGACACAGATGGAGGAGGATAGGGAGGTGTAGTGGAGAAACAGAGGGAAGCAGGGAAAGCAATAAGGAGCACAATAGTACAAACTGTAGATAGAACAGCCCAGGAGGTAATGAAAGGGGACAAAACATTTTTCAGGTATGTATGTGAAAAAAGAAAGACCGATTGTAAGGTTAGAAAGGGAAGGGGGGTACTGTGTAGAGGGAGACCAGGAAAAGGCAGACATCCTGAACAAATACTTTTGTTCAGGGTGCACAGAGGAAGGAGAAGGGATGGTACACAAAAATGTAACAGATCCAATCAATGGGTTCTTCCTGTACCACTGGCTTTAGGGCATATTTGGAAGGTGGGAGATGGACACTAGTCTATTTTATGTTGGCACGCTTGCGCAGCCAACATCGTGGGACAGTGCAGCTTTGGAGGTGGGGTCGCTGTTGGGCGAATGCAGGGCATGCACCAGTAGGTGCGTCCCACATTCCCCAATCAGCCTGCATGCTGGCGCCACACCATGCATGCATAATGTGGTGAGCACATCTAAGAAAAGGTCGCTGCAATCTGAGCAAAGCTTGTCATACGCAGTGGTCCTTTTCTTGCCGTGCTCACCGCCATTATGTGCATGGTCGGCGAGCGAGTGGCTGCCTAACTACTGCCGACTGCGGCGGTGCCCAATCCCCTGTCGGTTAACCCTCCCACTTTCTTTGTCTGCCAACGGGGGAGCCCATTCCCCATTGGCATAAACCCTCCCAACTGTTGAATGTCGAGGGGGGTGCCCAGTCCCCCTCAGCTTGCGCCCCCCCAAACTTTCTTTGTGTGCTGACAGGGGTGCCCAATCCCCCGTCGGCTACAGACACCCCCACCAAACAGTTTGGCTGCATGCTGGGAGCCCACCCCAGCATGCCAAATTCCCTGCAAAAAAAAAAAACTGTCCTATGATGGTTTTTTTCATTTTTTTCCCCTGTAAAATGAAAACGGTCCCTCGTAGTATCAATGTCTCCCACCTGCACCCACCCACTGCGCACCCTGCCTCTCCTCACCCCCCCTGCACCCTATACTTACCTGCGGAGTCTGGCGTGATGATCTTCTGTGGACTGGGAACATGTCTGCACTCTTCAAAGCCAACCACGAATTGAAGAAATGCCGGTAAGCTGTATAATGGAATGAATAGGGGTTTTTCATCTTTAATGCATATCTCGGGCATTTTTGCGAATTTTGGCCCCAAATTTTCAACATGGGGTTTTTGGTACCCCTTCTCATGAATTCTTGCATTGTCATGGCATTATTAGGTCCCGAAAGGTGATTTCACAGTCACTGCGTGGAGTCACCTTTCGGGACGGAGTAATGAAATGACAGTGCCACTGTCATGAGAGGGGCTCTCAAAAAGCCTATGTTGCAAGTTTGGTGAGAAAAATCCCAAAAATGACTGTTTTACGAGTGTGAGTAGCAACTGCGCAACGCACGCTCATAAGTTAGCACATTCACACTATTTTCATGCCAGATTCTCAACATTGCCATTTTACCATACCTTCTTGTGAATTGTATAGCTGTCATTTTTCACATCCTGCCCAAAATGTGTTTTTGCACTTCTGGCACAGAATAGCATGGTCGCTGTGCGAAATCAGTGTTCAGGGCACATTATGAAAATGACAGTGACACTATTCATGAGCAGAGGTCCTAAAATGCCTGTGTTGAAAATTTAGTGACAATACTCCATAAAATGACTGTTTTACGAGCGTGCGTAGCAACTGCGTAACGCACACTTATAAGTTAGCGCATTTGCAATATTTTCACACCACATTCTCAACTATGGTATTTTACCACACCTTCTAGTGAACCGTACAGCTGTCATATCCTTGACAAAATGTGTTTTTGCACTTCCGGCACAGAATAGCGTGGTCGCTGTGCAAAATCACTGTTCAGGACACATTACGAAAATGACAGTGACACTGTTCATGACCAGAGGTCCTAAAATGCCTGTGTTGAAAATTTGGTTACAATACTCCATAAAATGACTGTTATGAGCATGCATTGTGCAGTTTGCACGCACGCTCGTAAGTTTGCAAACTTATATTTTCACTCCATATTTTCAAAAGTGCCATTGTTCTACACCTCCTAATGAACAGTGCAGCTGTCATTTTTCACATCCTGCCCAAACTCTGTTTTCGCAGTTCCGGCGCACAATAGTGTGGTCTCAGTGGAAAGCCAGTGTTTGAGACACATTATGAAAATGACAGTGACACTGTTCATTAGCAGATGTCCTAAAATGCCTATGTTGAAAATTTAGGGATGAAAGTCAACAAAATGAGTGTTTTACGAGCGCATTGCTCAGTTTGCACACACGCTCGTGACTTTGTGAATTTGTAATACTTTCACTCCAGCTGTTCATCGTTGCCATTTTTCCATACCTCCTTATGAACAGTACAGCTGGCTGAAATGTGTTTTCCCATGTCCGGTACAGAATTGCATGGTCACTGTGCGAAATCACTTTTTGGGACACTTTCAGGAAATGATGGCGACATTATTCATCAGCAGAGGTCCTAAAATGCCTATGTTGAAAATTTGGTTGTGAAAATCCAGACAATGACTGTGTTGCAAGCGTGCATTGTGCAGTTTCCACGCACCCTTGTAACTTTGTCAATCTGCAATATTTTCATGCCACATTTTCACCACTGGCATTTGTACACACCTCATTATCAACAGTCCAGCTGCCATTTTCCACTGCCTGCCCAAAACGCATTTCCGCGCTCTGCCACACAGTGGCGTACTAAGCTATGCAAAATCACCTCCCAGCGTACACCTAACTGTTTTGGGGTGTCAGTAGCCGACGGGGATTGGGCACCCTCGCTTGGCACAAATGGGGTGAATGCCAATGGGGACTGACCACCCCTGTTGGCACAGAAAGAAAGTGGGGGCACGAGCCAGGGATTGGGCACCCCGGCATTCAACAACTTGGGGGTTTATGCCGATGGGGAGGGGCTCCCCATCGCTCACAAAGATGGGGGACACTAGCCGAGGGGATTGGGCACCCCGCATTCAACAATTGGGGGTTATGTCGATGGGGAATGGGCCCCTGTTGGCACACAAAGACAGTAGGGGGTTAACTGACAGGGGGATTGGGCACCCCCAAAGTCAGCAGACATTAGGCAGCCGCCTGCTTGCCGACCATGCACATAATGGTGGCGAGCACAGCAAGACAAGGGCCGCTGCATCTGACGAGCTTTGCTCAGATTGCAGCGGACCTTTTCTTAGATGTGCTCACACCATTATGTATGCATGGTGTGGCGCCGGCATGCAGGCTGATTGGGCAATGCGGGACGCACCTACTGCTGCGTGCCCTGCATTCGCCGAACAGTGACCGCACCTCCAAATCCCCACTGCCACAAGATGTTGTCTGCGCACGTGTGCCAACATGAAAATGAGTCCATCACTCCAAAAGCCAAATGTAGAAGCAGTGTGTACTGAGGTAGCAAATAAAAAGAGTGACGCTCCAAATCCAAGCTCATGCGGTTTTATTTAAATCCATCACCTATGTGAAAATATAAAAACAATGACACAGCTTCTGAACTGTCAGTGCCAGTGGTTTAAGACTCAAGGCAAATAATAGTGGAGAGGGGACACCACTGCCATGTGCCCCTCCCAAGCTTAAACCTCTGTGAAAGTAGGCCATGGTTTTAGGCTCCGCTTTTTAAGTGTATTTTTTAGCTGTATTATGCCTCGTTTCTTGTTACAAGAGGCACAGTATGATTTAGTGTGTTGAAATACTTAATTTAAGCAGCTTTGTTCATAGGGCATGCTAAAAATTGCACAGCGAACATGCACTCTGTTACAGACATGTGTCTTTGGGATGGATGTGCTTCCGGAGGTCAGCTGACTTACGTTTGGGCCGTCTGAGAGAAAAAGAATGTTAAATCATGGAAAGCAGGTAAAAATATTTTTTTGGGGACATGCAGGGTCATTTTACAGTAGTAGTTTGTTTGGTGTGTGCCTTGGGGAACACTGCTACGAAATGATGCAAAACTTAGGGACAGAGTGGACAGTGTCCCGCCACGGAGAGTCAGACAGCAGGCTGAGTGTAGCAGGCTAATTAGCAGAAATAAACAGTGAATTTAATGAGAAGGACTGGGTTGTGGAACTGAAAGAAAAGTTGCAAATGGCTGTTAGAACAGACTTAAAAACAAGCTGTATGAATGGAACTATGGTAACACAATGAGACTGAGAAGAAGCTTCAGGAGGATGCAAAAGAGTACCACTGACAGGAAGCTGATGGCGATGCAGGCGAGAATTGATTCTCAGTGAAGACAGGGCACAGGTAGGACGTGCTTGAAGCCACACCCTTGTAGAACATGCAGGTACTGCAGTACCAGAGGAAAGAAAAGAACTGGATATGAAGAACAGGTAAATTGTTAAAAATGTTGCAGTATGTGCTGGTACTAGAACAGCAGGTAATAAGCCACGGCAAAAAAAGGTAGTACAATAGGATGACAAAAGCAGCCATTAAAACATAAAATAAAGAGCTGCCGACTTAAAACTCTGACATAGAAAGTGGAATCAACGTGAAGAACCACAGCTCGGAAGCACAGAGAGAATATAGGGCAAAGAGCAGCAGGAAAAATACAAAGTACTACAATAGCATGACAAAAGCAGGCCTTTAAATGCAAAATAAAGAGCTACCTACCTAGAAATCTGACATAGAAGGGCACCAAGCTGTTTCCCTAGAGAAGAGTAGGAGCACAAAACTAGGTATAACCAGAGGAAACAACAAAATACTAACGTAGTGGGTGGCAGAGCACAACCCAACCAGAAGCTGAAGGCAAGCTAAACAGAAAGGCTCTAAAACAACTGATAAAGCAACAACCATACAAACATCCTGATCAAATCACCTAGTATTGGAGGGCAGGGGGCTGCTGGGTATTTACATGTTGGGGGAGGTTAGTCTGCTTCAGAAGCACAGGCTTTATCCTGTCAACACTGGTGGCAGAGCAGTCTAAAAAGTGGTAGCACCAAGGAAGTAAGTGGTAAATCCCCCCCCCCACACCTATACACACACTTGAATGGGTCAACTGACAAAATAAGTTTCTTCGCATCCAACTTTGTAATCAATGGACTGAATCCCCCTCAATGATTGATAGCAGCTTCCAGTGCCTAGTTTCCTTGATTCTCACCTTAAGGCCTGAACCTTCCTTTCCATTGTTAAAGTTTGACCACTGTGACTTAACTCAGCAGGTCATGAACCCACCCCATCAACACTGCTCAGACCTTCCCTTTTTAAAATTCTGCTGACATCCTGCAAGCCACTGTGGGAGTGATTGTAACGTAACACTGCTTACTGCACATGCTGCATATCAAAGGTACAGTCCTCCCTAGTAATACATTAACATGATTGCAAAAACTGGTAAGGCTGGGCCCTAACACTTATGAAAATGTTAGGGTCATGGCCATAGTGCGCTGCCCCCCCACACCATTCCTGCACCTATACCTCAATTAGTTAATTCTTACTATATTTAACTGTAGTTTCAGACAGACAGGCTAGTGAAATCACATTGAAGAGATCTCACAGTGTGAGCCTGCACTGTCAGCTGCAAGCCCTGCAGCAGGAGGAGGGAAGAGTGTTTTCAGAAACTAGGAATGGTGCAGAGGGGATCATTGAAAGATTTATTTGACAATCAGTTTTTTACTGAATGCTAGTGGTATAGAGGGCACAGAGATATGCATTTTTTTCTGTTTCCCCCCTGTAGCAAGAACATGGCTGATTGAATTTAGGAGAACGGGAAAGGCTCAGGAGAATTTTGAAAGATTTAACAAATTTAATTTAGCAGACTGGGAATGGTGCAGGGGATCTTACATAAAAACATAGACTTTGACAACAGATAAGGAACGCTTGGCCCACCCAGTCTGCCCATTTTCCTACCTGCTGGATATGCTGCAGATCCTAGTTAACCAATAGCCTGCTTCCTCCTACCCCCACTAGAATTGCCTTATGTCTGTCCCATGCATTCTTGAATTCCCCCACTGTGTTTGACCCCACTACCTCCTCAAGAAGGTGGTTCCATGCATCCACCACCCTCTCTGTGAAAAAATACTTCCTCACATTGCCCCTGAGCCATCCTCCCTCTATCTTCAAATTGTTCCCCCTTGTTCTTGCACATCTCTTTTCTGAAAGATTGTACCCTCTTGGACTCTGTTAATTCCCTTGAAGTACTTGAAAGTTTCTATCATGTCCCCCTTCTCCCTCCTTTCCTCGAGGGTATACATATTAAGCTCCTTTAGTCTCTCTCTTCGTATCTTGAAGGAGACGTTTGACAAACATTTTTTATGTACTACTGGTGGTGCAGCAGGGCACAGAAATCCATCTCTTTATTTTTTCCTCTTCTGTTTGTGAGTCTTCCAACCAGTTAATGACTGAAAAGCAAAGTATGCTGCTGTGTAAGATGCAAGGACACAAGGTCCCTTGGTGAGGTGTGTAATATTCTGGTGCCCTAGACAGACAGACTCAGACACAGCACATCAGTTCAGTGGCCATCTTGATTCCTACATAGAGATACTGGTCACACAGTGCTGGACACAGACAAAGGAATTCCCACTAGGCATGACAGCAATTATACATAGATAGGATTACAAATATCTATATGCAGGAACTACAGCCCTAATGGTGTTCCCTGTTCTTCCTACTACCATATACATAGATACATATATGTATATACTACACTCCACCCCCTTAGACAGAAACTAGTCTAAAATATTTCAACAGTAACCTTTCCTAACTTCCAGGCCAAAGTAGACTTTCATTAGCCAGAAACAAGTTTGGGGGATAGTTCTGCCTCTTGGGTAGAACTTGTCACTAAATAACAGTACAGGTAAGAGTCCAGTTGCACAGAGGTATAGGTTCAGTATATGACTTAAAGGTCAAGTCTTTATGATTTTCTTTGGTACTTCATGGGATAGCTGCAGGCTGGAACAACTACTACTGGTGAAAGAGGTGTTCTGCTATTATTTGACACTGGCCCTGGTGAAGCTTCACAGGCAGGAGCAAAGTCCTCTGTGTCGCTGTCATCATCTGGAGTGAAGTCTTCTGCCGCATGTCCTTGAACCTCAGAATGCAGCAGGTGGTACACATGGACATGAACAAGTCAATGTCCCACACGAACTGCATAGGTCAAAGATCCACATGTTTCAGTCTCCACCTCAGGAATCCAAGAAACTATGGGATGTCTACAGTTTTGAACCATCACCCTCTCCCCAGGATGGAAAATCCATACTGGCTTAGTCGACTTGTCATGACCCTTTTGCTGTCCTAGTTGATGTTTTGCGACAGTATCAGCCAAGTCCAGCTTGAGTAATGACAAACAGGTATGAGGTTGACATTTTAGGAACAGTTCAGCAGGTGTTATCTCTCTGACTGAGTGAGGAGTGTTTCTGTAAGTGAACAAGAAATGAGCCAGACTTTGAGTTGTAGGTACTTGCTGTGAATCTGGTTTAGTCCAAGCTTTTTTGAATGTACGTACAGCTTGTTCAGCTGCACCACTGGATGTTGGATGGTAAGGTGGAGTAAAAATAGTTCGGATCCCATTCTGCTTTAAGAACAATTTAAAGTCATGGGATGAACACTGGGGACTGTTGTCTAACATTAACAACCGCGGCAGTCCATGTGAGACAAAAAGTTGTCCTAGAAGGTTTACAGTCTTTTCAGTAGTTGTAACTGGTGTGGGAAACACTTCCAGCATTTTGTAGTGGACGTTGATTACTACTAAGAAATGTTGTTTGTCCACTTCGGCATGGTCAGCATGGATGTGTTCCCATGGTGTGATAGCCCAGGACCAGGGATGCAAGAGTACAGTCGCAGGTTGGTTGTCAACAGCCTCACATTGCATGCATTGGTTGACAAGATATTGGATATCTTGATCAAATCCTGGCCACTGGAGGTATCCTCTGGTCAATGCCTTTATCCGAGAGATTCCAGGATGACTCTCATGTAAGCCAGAAAGTAACCTCTTGTAGAACTTTGGAGGTATCACAACTTGAGCTCCCCACAGAACATAGCCTTGCTCTGTGGACAACTGGTCCTTCTTGTCCAAGAAAGGTCAGAGAGTGTTTTCTCTCGTGAAGTTGAGCCAACCATTTAGGGTGAAATCTAAAACTTCAGAGAGCACAGAATCTCATTGTATCTCTGCTGCAACATCCTATGAAGCAATGGGTAATTCCTCCAGATGTGAAAGGTGGAATACTGGTCTATCGTCTTCCTTTTCTATGGCATCTTCACATGCAAATAAGACAAATCTTCAGCTCCACTCATGTCTGCCAACTTGTAGTGAATAATCAGTAGAAAAAAAGAAGAACAATGGCACCGCAGGTATTATAAAGATAGGAAAAATGTAATCTGTGCATATAATAAGCACGGCCGCCCAGCAGTACAGGCTTGCAACCTCAACTAGTTTCGCACTATCCGTGCGTCATCAGGAGGATGGTCTACCTACAATCCACACCTGTAAAAAAAGCTTACAATTAAAGTGACTACACCTCAAAAATGTGAAGATATATAAATGCATCATAATACAATAGATAGCACAGAATCAAATCAGCAGTTAACCTAAATAAACATTTGTAATGCAAAATCATATTTAAAGAAAACATTTTAGACCAGAATTACTCAGAATAACATCCAAGAAACGTTTCACCTGAAATAATGTATTTAAATATAATGCCCAAGGGTATATTTTTGTGTATATATATACATATATATATATATATATATATGTGTGTGTGTGTGTGTGTGTGTGTGTGTATGTTACTATTTATTATACATATACACTGATATTACTATTCCATTGAATACCCCACAATGATATAATGCATCTACCTATATCAAACCTGGTCCTTTAACCATTAGCCTTACCATTAACCATTATGACCAGGTGAATTCATAGACTTACTAGCCAAAGTCCAAATATGTTGCATTTGTGTAGCTTTAAAAATATTCTCAGGCAAGTGTATGTGTACACACACACACACACACACATACACACACACAATCAGTGCCATCTAGGGAGAAAAAGAAGAAAAAAAGAAGAAAAACAATTGTAACACACCAGAAATCCAATTATTTATGTACATTATTACAAAAGGCTATACAGTTATACGTAGGAAATAGATGTATCTTATATCCCTACTCATTTAAAACAGTAATGTGACCTTGACTGGATTTATTTAGTCCAAGTTGCTACCACTAACCAGAATTATAAATCATTTTTTCTTTCTCATATTTATTAGGGGAATAACATCAAATTTTTCCATTAAACCTGGCAACTTCAAACCACCAAGGGTGTATATTCAGTATGCCTCTCTGTTTAATAGCAAATCATTGATGTTTCCCCCTCTGGGACCTAATTTAACCCATTCGATTACACAAAACTTGAAGTCATGTTTTGTACTATCTGCCCTATGTTTACAAAAATGTGCAGCTAGTGCACTTCTGTCATCACTTTTTTCTATACTACGTATGTGTTCTCCAATTCTTACCTTAGTTGGTGTGTATTCTTACCAACGTAGAATGCACCACATGTACATGTTGCCAAATATACCAAATTTTCAGTAATACAACTGGTAAAAGACCCCATTGTGTATATTTTGGTAGCATTGACTGATGTAAATGTGGTGCTTTTTGAAATGGTATCACAATATTTACAATTTCCACATGCAAAAGTACCATTGGGTCTGCACAGTAGCCAGGTTTTAACATCTCTTACCACCTTTGGAGTGGGTTGATAACTATTGGTGACAATGTCCCCAATGTTTTTACCACTATGATACACTGTACTGTACCTGGCAAATTACTTCCCACTTCCCTGAGTTTTGGTTCCAAACTTAAAAGTGGCCAGTATTTTCTAATGATGTCCCCAAGTACACCCGACTGTTTACAGTATGTGGTGACAAAATGGATTGGTGTATCAGTTTTCCCCTGCTTAAACTTAGGTTTCATAACTTCATCACGGTTCTTAACAGAGACATCATCCATGGCATCTTCCACCAATTGTCTCGAGTACCCTCTATCTAAAAATCTTTCACACATATCTGTGCCTTGTTTCACAAAATCAGCATCTGGGCTACAATTTCTCCATTCCCTAAGCAATTGGGCTCTGGGAATATTATTAACCATAAATCTCGGATGGCAACTGGATGCGCTTAAAAGAGAATTCCTGTCTGTATTTTTCCTAAAAAGGGAAGTCTGAATACCATCGTTGGTGTCTCTTTTAATTTCCAAATCCAAAAATGTGACCACATTTTTGTCACTTGTCACACTAAATTTCAAGTTAGAGTTACTGGTTTCCAGGTATGTAACAAATTCCCTTAATTTGCAGACAGTGCCTTTCCAGATCAAGAAAATGTTGTCAATAAAATGACGCCACAGATCAATCCTATGCTAAAATGAATTGACCTGTGTGTCATAGACCACCAATTTCTCCCAGAGTCCCAAATAAAGGTTAGCATAATTGGGTGCAAACGTAGCACCCATTGCTGTACCCTTAACCTGGAGAAAATACTCCCCCTGAAACAAGAACATATTTTTTTCAAGTACATTCTCAGCACAATCTAAAATAAACCTCTTTTTCTGTTCCTCCAATATTGAATCCATATTAAGTCAATGGTCCAGTGCCAGTAATCCCTGTGAATGGGGTATATTTGAATATAAAGACCATATATCCATTGAGACTAAGAGGGAGTCAGGATCTAATTGAACTTCTTGTAGTATTCCCAACATGTCAGCTGAGTCTCTTACATAGGAACGTAATTTAGGTACATACTGCTTAATATGTACATAAACATAACAAGATAATGGTTCTGTGACTGAGCCAATGCCCACCACTATTGGTCTAACAGGGGGATTCTCCAAATCTTTACATATTTTAGGCAGTATATAAATTGTTGGCCATACAGGATGTGCTACCACCATAAAGGAATGTTCTTTTTGGTCTATTGTCCCCACTAAAAGGGCTAAATCAAGCATTTGATCAATATCTGACTTAAACTTATTAGTGGGATCCCCCCGAAGTTTCCTATAAAAATTCTGATCTGCCAGTTGTCTTTTAATTTCATCGACATATTTCACTGTATCCATAACAACTATGGCACCTCCCTTATCAGCAGGTTTAATAACCAACAATGGGTTATCCTGTAAAGATTTAATTGCCACCCTTTCATTATTAGATAAATTCACAAAGCTAGACCCTTCATTTGTACTAATAGCTTCCACATCACTTAGCACAGCTCTTTCAAAAATTCTAACTATGTCAGAATAAGGTGGATTAAATGTAAAAAGTGTTCTAAGAGGGGAAATACCCCCAGATGTTACTGATGGTACACCTGCTATGTCCTCAGAGTTGTCGTTTATATTAACAGCAGTATTATAACCCATATCTGCAGTAAAAAATGTCTTAAGATTCAAAATTCTGGAATGGTGCTTAATGTCCAGATAGACCTCAAAGTGGTTAATAGTGGTGGTAGGTACATAAGTCAGCCCTTTTTGTAACACCTGAGTCTCGATATCAGTTAAGATTATCTGAGATATGTTTATCACAATATTGTCTGGTACATGTGCTGTTACTATCGCCCCCTCTGATTGCCTCTTTGATTTCCTCTTCCTTGTTTGGTATTGTTTACCCCTCCCATGTCCATTTGGGTTCCGAAGATAATGTTGGTGGTATGGGTGCTCAGAATTTCCCTGGTTCTCTTGTATATTCAACACCAAATTCCTTGGCTCCTGAAAATGTACTTGTTTCTCGCTTCTGCTATGTTGGAAATATTGGGATGTCGGGGGGGTAGAGATGATAGATCTTACTGGTAGTTCTTCCTGCTCTCCCTCCAGAAATGGATCTTCAGCATTATCGGAATCACTTGTGCTAGTATAGTTAGAGGAACATGGGGAAATACCTCTTTTGCGCAGAATTGATTTCGGGCCCGAAGTTGCCCCTGTGTAAAAAACACCTCTATTGCCAAAAACCTTTTTTTGTCTCCTTGGCGTGTTAGGTTTCCTGTTCCAGGTAAAAACCTGGTCCAAAAGATAATCTTGTTTATCCCACTCAGATTTCTTTAGTTTTCTTTGTCTGATTTTATTTTCTTCTTTATTGATTGTTTCCTGAAGTTGCTGTTCATAAACAGAGAATCTAGGGTCTTCCTTATCGCCTAATACGATCTCCTCTTTGATTTTGATATCCGTCTCAATGGCAGGTTGCTGAGTAACATAATCCTTAATTACTGCTTGGATCAAGGCATCTGTGCCTAATTGTAACCCTCTATTCAAATCTGAAACAAAGGATGGTCAGTCTGTACCATAACCCTGTGTGTTGAGAACTCGTAACCCCCGAGGAGATCTGCCCACTTTCAAATAGGCTTCTAGAGACATTCGATTCCAATAGTGACATCTGCCTTTTCTCCCCTAGATGGCACTGATTGTGTGTGTGTATACATACACTTGCCTGAGAATATTTTTAAAGCTACACAAATGCAACATATTTGGACTTTGACTAGTAAGTCTATGAATTCACCTGGTCATAATGGTTAATGGTAAGGCTAATGGTTAAAGGACCAGGTTTGATATAGGTAGATGCATTATATCATTGTGGGGTATTCAATGGAATAGTAATATCAGTATATATGTATAATAAATAGTAACATACACACATATCTATATATATATATATATATATATATATATATATATATATATATATACCCTTGGGCATTATATTTAAATACATTATTTCAGGTGAAATGTTTCTTGGATGTTATTCTGAGTAATTCTGGTCTAAAATGGTTTCTTTAAATATGTTTTTGCATTACAAATGTTTATTTAGGTTAACTGCTGATTTTATTCTGTGCTATTGTATTATGATGCATTTTATATATCTTCACATTTTTGAGGTATTGTCACTTCAATTGTAAGCTTTTTTTAGAGGTGTGGATTGTAAGTAATCCTCCTGATGACACATGGATAGTGCAAAACTAGTTGAGGGTGCAAGCCTGTACTGCTGGGCGGCTGTGCTTATTGTATGCACTGATTTAATTTTTCCTATCTTTATAATACCTGCGGTGCCATTGTTCTTTTTTCCTAGCATCTTCACATGGCAGTCTCAATAATGCATCTGCATTTGCATGATCCCGAGAACGTCCATATTCAATGTCATAATCATAATCCAACAAAATCAGGGCCCATCGCTGCATACTGAGTGCTGCAAGAGTTGGTATTGTGGCCTTTGGCCCCAGAATTACCAGTAGAGGCTTGCGATCTGTTAGCAGAGTGAATTTCCATCCGTACAAGTACTTATGGAACTTCTTGACACCGAAAATTATGCTCAAGGATTCTTTCTCAATCTGAGCTAAGTTTATTTTGCTTGGGGATAAGGTCCTGGAAGCAATTGTGATTGGGTGTTCCTCCCCAGAAGGTAACACAGGAGAGATGACAGCACCCACTCCATATGGGGACTCATCGCATGCCAGCCTCAGAGGTTTGGCTGGGTCATAGTGCAATAACCACTTGCTGTTTCAAAGACATTGCTTGCAAGCCTGGAATGCTTTCTCACACTGTGGTGACCAATTCCATTGAGTTTCTTTCTGTAGCAAGTATGGAGTGGTTGCAACAATCTGGACAAATGGGCTAGGAATCATCCATAGTAGTTCAAGAGGCCTAAGAATGATCTTAACTCTGTCACACTTGTTGGCATAGGTGCCTTGACTATAGCAGCCACCTTGTTCTTTGTTGGGTGTAGGCCTTTGGCCCCAGTCTGGTAGCCTAGGTACTCAACAGAATTTTGCAGAAATTGTCATTTGGCTAGCTTCACTCTCAGACCATACCACTGCATTATGGACAGAACTTGGTCCAGGATTGTCAGATACTCTTCCACTGTGGGTGCTATTACCAAGATATCATCCATAAAGCAGACTACATGGTCCGGTCCATGCAGTATCTGGTCCATTGTGTTCTGGAAAATTGCTGGCATTGTGGAAACTGCACAGGTCAAGCAATGATATAGGCAAAGTCCCTTGTGGGTATTGATGGTTAGATATGAGTCTGACTCTGGTTCTGATTCTAACTGCTGGTATGCAAAAGATAAGCCCAACTTGCTAAAGAACCTTTCACCTGCTAGTGTGGCAAACAAGTCCTCTGCATCGGGTAATGGGTATGGGTCTGCTCTATTCAATGCTTCACTGTAACCTTGTAGTCACCATGCAGCCTTACTGCTTTGTTTTGCTTTGGTATCACAATGATAGGGGCAGACCAGTCACTCCTAGTCACTCCTCTTTACTCATGACATGATACCATGGCATTTGAGATGGTCAAGTTCCTTCTCCACCACTTCCCTTAAGGCATAGTGTATTAATCGAGGCTTGTAGAAAATTGGAGCAGCTCCCAGTTGCTCTTGGATCTTCACCTTGAAATCCCAGATTGATTAGTAGCTGTCCTGGAAAATATGACCATGTTTGTCCAATACTTTCTTCAGTGCATCTTGCGGTGCCTTGGTCACTGTATTTAAACTGAAGATCTTTTCCCAGTTCAACTTGATCTTCCTGACTCAGTTTCTTCCTAGTAATGCAGGTCATTCCACTTGCACTATTACCAAAGGGTAGGTCCACATTCCTCCCTCATAGGTGACTGGTACCTGAATCTCCCCCTACCACAGGGATTCAGTCTCTAGTATAAGACGAGAGCTGAATATGCAATGGCTGCAATGGGCATTGCTGAAGTTTCTCTCTGTAGATGTGCTCTGGCACAAGAGATAGTGATGCTTTGGTGTCTATCTGCATACTAACTGGTTTTCACACCTACTCAATTTGGAGGCAAATTTCCTTTCCATTGGCTTGTGTTGCATGTACCATTTCGGTGGCTGGGGTGGCATCTGTGACATACTGTACTGTAATGCACTGTTGCACACTTTCTGTATGTGACCCTCTTTTCTGCAGCCGTGGCATTCCTCGTGTTGAAATCGGCACGTGCTTTGCTGGTGGTTACCCCCCACATATGTAACAGTTGTTTCAACCTTGTGGAAATGCCCTGTGGTGTTGGCTTCTGAAATGTTTGGGGTTGCTGATAAATGGGTGGTGGACCACTTCATGCTCTGGAATGTCCATTGGGTTCTGGTGTATGGGTGACCTTGTGAACGCCACTCCTTTGTGGTTCAGAATGCCCCACTAGTACCCTGGAGCCTTTTCCGGTGAGCTCCAAAGTGAGTGCAATGTCACAAACTGACCTGAAGTTTAGGTCTGCTTTTGACAAAAGCCTTTTTTGGTAACCTTCCCCTCTCAGACCATAGACAAATCGATCCTGGAGGGCCTCATCCAGGGACTGACCAAATGCACAGGTGCATGCCAGATGCTTCAATGCAATGATGTAGTTGGCAATAGGTTTCCCCTCCTCTTGGTTGCAATGATGAAAAGTGTAATGCTTGGCAATGATAAGGGGCTGGGGTTTAAAATGCCATGCAAGTGCCTCAGTGACTTGCGCATATGTCAGGGTCAGGATGTCATCTGGTGCAGTTCAATTCCGGAGAAGGGCATAAATCTGTGTTGGCAAAACAGCTAGGAAGACATCTACTTTGTTCTCATCTTTGATTTTGTTAGCCTAAATCCAGCATTGGAAATGATCTAAGTATAAATCAAATGTTTCCTTTGATTCGTCGAAATCCAGTACACGTCCAATTTATGCCATGTTGGTAGGAATTCTGAGGAGCTTGCTGTACTCAGGTGTGCTATTCTGCACTGAGGTGCACTGATTTGGCTGCAGTTATGCAGGTCAGCCACTAGCTTCTGATGTTGTGCTGCTTGGTGCTGGAGAAATGCAGTTCCGGTCCTCCAGCCTAGATGGTGCTGTGGCATAAAACTGCTGTAGCTGTGCAGGCTTGTTATTTTCACCACTGGTTGGAATGTTGTGGCTGATGGGAGATTTGTGGATCCCTTAGTTTCAAACGTCTGGAATTCCTTCCATCATTCAGCTTGTTATATCAAGATGCAGAAGAGTGTGTGTGTGTGGGGGGGGGGGCTGCCCAGATCGCAGTCTCAGAGAGACAGAGCTGGGAGTTTGTTTATTTGGCTGCTCAGCAGGTTAAAGTAGCAGACAGAACAGGATGCTGTAGGTGGTTAAACTTGCTATATGTCTGTCTAGAGATGTGCGAAATTGGCAAGTTTCATTACTCAAAATATTTTGTGAAATTCACCTGTTTTGCAAAATTTTATGCAGAAGTGAAATTCAGAATTTTGCCTATGTAATGCTGAATTTTGCCTGCGGAATGCGAAATTTCACCTGCAGAAGGTGAAATTTCACCTTCTGCAGGTGAAATTTTGCATTACACAGGCAAAATTCTGAATTTCGCAAATTTCGCGACATATTTTACATGGTGAAATTGCCAATTCTCCAGGAATTTCACCAGTGAAATGTAATTTTACAAGCTCTCTACTGTTTAAGCAAGAGACTGCAGCTATCATGTTAAGGGTGCTTAAAGTGACTTGGCTGTTGGGAGGGGTTAGCAGCATGACAGACCAATGTGAGGCAGTAGGGGGTTCCTTGTGCACTAAAAGAACGTGCAGTAGCTAACCCAACCTTTCTGGTACCCACAGGGTTGTTTTTCTTGTGATCCTTATTGCCAGTGTAATATTCTGGCATCATAGACAGACAGACTCAGACACAGCACATCAGTTCAGTGGCCATCTTTATTCCTGCACAGGAGATACTGGTCACACACTGCTGGACACAGACAAAGGAATTCCCACTGGGCACGACAGAAGCTATGCATAGATAGGACTACAAATATCTAAATGCAGGAACTACAGCCCTAATGGTGTTTCCTGTGCTTCATACTACCATATGCATAGATACTTATATGTATATACTACAGGGTGATGTGTGATCTGTCAATGCGTTTGTGTGTGTGGGGGGGAGCCTGGTAGTGTCACTCTTCTCTATCACCTTGAGAGTCATATGGCATTGTGGTTTGGCCATGTACCAGGTGTGCTTGTCATGTGGGCATTTTAAGAATCATCAATGACTAATGTGACACACACTTTTTAGCATGCAGTGGTGGTTTTGTCATGGCATCATCAGTTATGCTTTGTTATTAATGCATGCTAAAAACATCAAAAGAAGAACAGGAGGAGAAAAGGATGCATGAGGAGGAAAAGAGCAGATAAATGTTCCACCATGCTAGTTCTGCCAAGTTCAAGTTCTGCAAGTGGTGAATGTGGTGGAGAAGGAGTTGGTCATAGTAGAACAGGGTCTGGAAGTCATTCCTTCCATTGACTATGGTGACATCATATACTGCTGTGCAAACATAACCACTCTGCTGCCCCTCAATCACTTGTACTGCAAGTAGTACTGGTTCATCCTCATCTGTGGATGATCTACCCATCATTGCCCGCTGTGTGACCAGCTTAACTGGAAAAGTCCTTCAAGCAGGCATGACAGCCACTGGCTTTCTTTGTTGTACCACTATGCACAAGGAAAAGCCCCTCCTAGCCCACCTCAGACAGTCAAGTAGTGTCTCCTCCCTTCATACAACAGCAAAACGTATCATCTCAGTTCCCACAATGAAGCATGAATTTGCTAGAAAGGCTTTTGAATTTGCAGCACCAGACACCTGAAACAAACACTCTCAAATTGAGCAATGCTTATAACTTGCAAGCATTAAAGTCCAGTTTTCCAGCTACTTTAGAACTTCTGTATTTGTTTTGTTCCAACCCCCCCCCGACCTTGATCATGTTGCATAACCACACTCATGCTCTTTGTTTGCTGTGATCAAGCTTGACAAGCTTGCTCTGATTACTATTTGCATGTACTTAAATACCTTTATGGTTTTTTTTCCCCTGTGTACGTTGTAGCCTGTAAGTAACTATTCTTGCTGGACTGTGTTAACCTGTTGACTGCTGCTGTCCTGCTTGGGACTCCCATGAAAACAAAGTGCTGCATCTCATGGGTTTATTGTGGTTGGAGTAATTTCAAATAAATAAAGAAGTCATGGTGGTGGAGCTGTGAGGACAAGGGTTGGTGCATGATAGTACAGCCAAAGAAACCACAGATCACTAATCCCCAGAAATCCACTGGTGATTTGCACAGAAATCCTTCCACTACAGGAGGTGTCACTGTATACTGTGGGCATGAACAATTGCCTGTCTACCTTGAGGCACTGTAGATAGTGTTATTTATTATCATCTTCATGATTTATCACATGTTTATTTCTAACAACGTGACACCAGCTGCCAGTGCCAGTGCCACCATGGCCACCTGGGTGCCTTGGTCATGGAATATTGCCTTTCTGCCTTTAGGAACTATACATACAATAATGTTTTTTTTATTATCACCTTCATGAATCATAACATATTTATTATGACTAACATGTCACCAGCTGTTAGTGCTGGTGCCACCACAGCCACCTGTGCACCATAGGTGTGGACAACTTCATGTTTACTGTGAGGCATTGTAGATACTTATATGTATTAACATATTTATGGCTCATCATGTGTTTACTATGAACAACTTTACACCAGCTGCCATTGCCAGTGCCACCATGGCATTGTGTGTGCTGTGGGGATGGACAATTGCCTGTCTACCTTGAGGCACTATGCATGAAGCTATTTACCACCATTTTCACAACTCGTCATGTGCTTATTTAGAAATCATGTTTTCTTGTCATATAAATAAAAAATATATTTTAAGTATTCAAAAATGTATTTAATTTTATTATCATGTACGCCCAACACATTTATCATGTCACCCATGTCATGATATCATGCTTTGCTGTGCTCCTCTGTCAGTACCAGCAGAAGCACAAAAAACAGTGTCCCGATAACTCATTCTCATCTCATTGGCAAGCAATGATGGTTCTTGATCGTCTGCCTTTCTGCACTGTGGAATGCACTGGCTTTTAAGGACTCTTGTATGAGGAACTGAAGCACAGATACCACATTCCATCATGTTTAACATTGTCCAGGCATGCCAGACCCAGACAATGCACATGGTGGTATGTGCTGCAAAAGCTTATTCTGCTGCTGCTACCAGGTGAACAGGCCTCCAAAGTTCACAGTAAGCAACGCTTCCCATGATCCTTCCCATGAGGTGTCCACTTGAATGCTACACGTTGTTATTTATGATGTTGTACAGTAACCCAATGAAGCATACGATTATACTATCATACAACTATTTTTCTTACTATACAAATAAAAACAATGAATAATATCAATTGCAATAAAACCACATAAGTAGACCAGTTCTTCTAAACACAAAACATTCATTACATCAGATCATGTTGTCTTGTCATATAAAAACAAAATTACATAAAGTTGAACAAAAAAAAGTTTCAATTACTATAATCATATTGTATTGATTATCTGTATAAAAATAATAACTAAAATTATAATAATAATGGAGATAATATAAACTAATTATAGTACAAAAATATAATTGTAACATTCATGGTATTTCAAGGATGAATATAGCAACTGACGTCAAGTAAGGCAGAGAGTCGGAGACTATAAGGAGTGTACACCTTGATGTCACCAGAAAATAGAATTTTTACTGTAGCTCACATTGGGTTTTGGTTAACTGAATTTGTTTTGCAGGTTCAGCCAAAGCACCACATCATTAATTTTTATTTATTTAGATTGCATTAATCAGGTAAGCACACTAGACAATTAAATACCTCTTTTCAGGCATGAAATTGGAGATTAAAACATATACAGATTATAGACAAAACAGTATCAAAATATATACATTACATTTGGTAAATTGTCACCTGTAAAACAAGTAATGAAAATTAAATGAAGTTCATAGAAAGTGAATGACGTACAAGGCAAATGTAGTACTAAAAATACAAATGGCCAAAACACAGCAATAAGGAGCAGAAACAGGATACATACAATGCAAAAATAATAGCATGACCTAGAACAGTATATAACAACTGGTAAGATAAGTGGCTAGATACAAGAGCAAATTGTTATTTTGAAGTGGTAACTATGGCAGCCCTTCCAAAAAGCCTGCACTGTGACAATGATGAAGTTTAGCTGGAATGGAATTCCATAATCATGGGGCAATACAGGAGAATGCAATATTACCCAATTTAATTTTTTTATAAAAATGACGAGCAGGGCATAATTGAAATATCTTAATGGGTAGACACAGCTAGAAGGCTGAAGGAGTTAATCAAGGGATAATGGAAACTGTTTATGAAGGATGTTGAAAATAACACCACCCAGGGTGAGACCATTGAAGGATGCAGGAGGAAGCCACCCAAGTTTGGAATGCAATGTACAGTGGTGGGCATAGCATCATGAGGCTAGGGCAAAGTGACAAACATTGTTGTATGTTACATCCCACTTCTATAAGATGGTTTTGACCGAGGCTGAGAAGGCAGCCAACCCATATAGAAGCTTAGGGAGCAGGATGCCATGAGCAATGGCTTAGCAAGATTTTGGGGTGAGACTATGGCTGACCTCATACAAAAGCCCCAGCCTGGAATTTATCAATCCACAGTGGATGCATGCCCACAGCACTGACCATAAGTAATCTGCAGTAGCTCATGTTCATTACTGACCTCAAGGGTTTTCCCCCCTTATTTGTAATTTGTTTTACACTATGCCAGTTACTGGATTGGGGGCCAAAGTTGTTCATCTGAACTGGTGAAGAAAAAAACAAATGTTCAGGTCCAAAGTCAAAGCCACAATTAAGTTGGCTCTGGCCTACTTCTCTCACCTTTAAGTACAGGCTAACTCAAGGGTGTTCATAATGATCAACTCAAGAGGAATACCTGGGTAGTAACTGAGTCTCAAAGCCTCTAATAACATTGTGTGCACTATTGAAATTCAGTCAAGTATTTACAAGATCTGTTATACTCCCAGAACATGCCAGTAAGAAGTATGAATAATTATTTTCCCTGATATAATTCAATTGCATTTGACGCAGTCTGCATAGGAGCTAGATTACTGTTGTTAGCTATGTTCCATTATTCACAAAAATTTCCACAAATTGTGCAGTGTTTGCCAGTTGCTGATTCAGGTTTTCTTCTACCTCAAATATACCATGATCTGTATGATGTCTTTCCTTTTCTCTCGTTTCTGATATTGCAGTTTGGAAATGAGTTACGATAATCATGGCTTTTTTATCTGTTTCAAATTTCTTCTAGTTTCCTTTTTCTTGATTTCTGCATTTTTCGGGTTGCTTTATGTACAGATGCATTACTAATTTGCAGTGGCTTTTTTTTTTCTGTAGGTGACTTCCACTACTTCCACTGAAACTGCTTTGAAAATCTATTCTCTTTGAGTCTGATATTTTGGGACATATACAGTTGTACCCAAAAGGTTGTCAGGATAATAATAATAATAATAATAATAATAATAATAATAATAATAATAACTTTATTTTTAAAGCTCCTTTCAAGAATATCAAGGCGCTTTACATCAAACACAATATACAATATCAATTTAAAACATATAAAAATACATTAAAACAACATTTAGTTAGAACAAGCCATACAATCATCCAAACAATAGCAGGTATTTATAAATAATTTCCATTAATCGTCCAGATAAGCCAGATCCCATAAGTAGTTTTTTAAATCTTTCTTAAATATCTCCACGGAGGTGCACTCCCTTAACCGGCATGGTAGAGAATTCCAAAGAGTGGGTGCGGCATAAGAAAATGCTCTGCTACCCGAAGATTTTAAATTCACTCTTGGAATCTCTAACAACCCTCCGTCGGCTGAGCGGAGCAATCAGCCGGGGCAGTAAGGCACCAGAAGTTCTTTCAGATAGGTCTGCCCCTGATCATGAAGGGCTTTGAAAGTCAATAAAATGACTTTAAAGGTGATCCGCCACCGTATAGGAAGCCAGTGCAGTTCGCGCAGCACCGGTGTAATATGACTGGATCTCCTTGTCCCAGTCAACACCCGGGCTGCAGCATTCTGCACCAGCTGAAGGCGATGGATTTCAACCCCAGAAAGCCCAAAGTAAAGGGCATTGCAGTAGTCCAAGCGTGAGGACACAAAAGCGTGGATCAACGTTGGTAGGGAGTCAGATGGAACAAGTGCAGCACCCTGGCAATATTCCTAAGATGGTAAAAGGAAGTCCTGACAACGGCCGACACTTGAGATTGAAGGGTCAGCCTATCGTCCAGGACAATCCCAAGGTTGCGCACCTGTTCAGAGGGCAGAAGTGACACACCACCAAGAAAAATTCCAGAAGGCGTGCCACCATGTGACCTTGCTATCTGACCACCCTGGTCCACCACTAACACCTCTGTCTTCTCTGAGTTCAACTTTAACCAACTAGAATCCATCCACCCTTGGATTTCTTCCAGACAGTTGTTAAACACCGAGAGTGCTCCATCCTGGTCAGGTACAAAAGACAAGCACAGCTGGGTATCATCTGCATAGCAGTGAAACCTCAGCTCATACCATCTTATAATGTCTCCGAGGGGCAGCATATACACTGCGAATAACATGGGTGACAGCACTGAACCCTGAGGCACCCCACACAACAAAGGAGTTGGGCCGGAGGAATAAACGCCCGACACAACTCTTTGTGATCTCCCAGTAAGGAATGAAGTGAACCATTTTAAAACAGTTCCTGACATTCCACAAATTGACCTCAGGCGTGCTAACAGCACCAAATGATCCACAGTGTCAAAAGCTGACGAGAGATCAAGAAGAACTAGGATGGAATGTTTCTTCTGATCTCTCGCACTCAGAAGATCATTAAGCACCTGAACCAGCACAGTCTCGGTGCTATGTCTTTTACAAAAACCGGATTGAAAGGATTCATAGACATTATGGATGGTTAAATGGTCTTCCAATTGGGCTGCCACTACCTTCTTAATAACCTTCCCAATAAAGGGAAGATTAGAGATAGGTTTGTAGTTTGAAAAACAGCCTGGGTCCAGAGTAACTTTTTTCAAAAGGGGTGTAACCACCGCCTCTTTAAGGGAGTTAGGAAACTCCCCAGACTCTAAGGAACACCACACTATTTGCACCATTAAGATATACCCAGATATTATGAAATCTTTCCTTAGTGGTCCCAAAGTGGTACTGCAGGCAGCAGGAAATTCCTCTAGAGTTATCAAAGAAATTTCAGGATGTCATTGGCTGTAACTGTTCTTCCTCTTCAACATTCTCCCCAAGGGCTATATTAATGGAAGACATACAAGGATCTACAAGCTCACAGCTGCACAGTTGGTGTGAGTCAAGAACGTAGCTTCAGACAGGGCACAGGAGAGCAGCACTCATTTATCAAAAAACAATAAACACCAAATCCAGAAGACAGATTAAAAGATTTAAAACATTTTGAAAGCATAGAAGAGCACAGAAATGAAAAGTCCCATCACTTTGGATCTTCAGTGTGACCTTTCATCAGGGGGCTCCCTGATGAAGGGTCACACTAAAGACCCAAAGTGCCAGGACATTTTGTTTTTCCAGATTTTCTGTTTATTATTTTTGGTAACTGAGTGCAACTCTCGTGTGCCTTGTCTATATTAATGGTAGCATGTCCTAGAATGAGTTCCATAACTTCTCTTATTATTACCAATTGTTCTGTTATCAGAACAATACATAAGTGATGATTCTTGAGACTAGCAATCAGATCTTCATTCTGGTCAGAAGGGTATTTATAGCTCTTTGAGAGATTTGAAAAGTTTGAGAGACATGACACCATATTTCCCTCCCTTATTCTTTCTTGTAGGTAGAAATTATCCCAGGTAGGACTATTCTCAATATTATATGGACATCTGTTTTATTCTTATGATCTGCTAGGTGCAGTACTTTAAACATAAGGAGCTCAATTTTCAAAGGGTGGTGCAGGACTTGTGTCAAGCCCTATGTCATACCTATTTTTGGAACAGATGTGCCAAACTCATTTGATGCAACAGCACCTGATTTTAATAGATTGGGTGTAGTTGTGACAGGTTCCTCAGTTTAAGGTAGCTTATGCCAAAGATTTGGCACATGCCCCATAAAAAGGGTCCCCATATGATGCAGGTTAGACCAGGGAAAAGCTGATCTAACCTATGGCATTTGGTGCTCGGGATTGAACATCCCAATCACCAGCCAGGAGAATGGTGCAAGCCCCATGTACCAAACGATTGGTGCACCAGGGGCTTGCAGCATTCTTGGGGCTTTGAAAATTGAACCCTGGGGCTCCATTGTGTGGGTGTGTTTTTATCCCATCTATTGTTGTCTTAAGATCCTCAGTTATACTTGCATATTTCTTACACCAGTTTCAGTTGAATCACTGAATACTATGGAATAAGATCAATTTACTTCTTCCTCATTTGGAAAGCTGTTATTGCTAGAGAATAATGAATTTCTTACTTTGTTGCATGGGAATGCTCTAAATGGGTAACCCCATTTATTTCAAGTTACTTGAACATCTGTTGTTTTCAACTATATCCTGTTTTCTACCATGTACTGTATAATTATTTCTCCGTTATTACATTATTAACTACTGTGTATTTTTATTTATTATGGGGGGGAGTTGAATATTTCTTCCTTGCCCTTGAATATTTTCCACATTACAGCCCAAAGTTTCCAAAGTGGTAGTTTTAGTATCTTCCTTAATTCTGCAATTACCCCTTTCCTTTTCCCAATGTGTATCACAGAATCACAGAAATTTGACGGCAGAAAAGGACCACACTGGCCCATCTAGTCTGCCCTTTATATCCTCCCCCCCTCCTTTTTACTAGCTCTGGACTTTCCCCCCTCCTCCCAACCCCATATGACTGCCCCATGCTCTCTTGAATCCCCCCACCATTTCGGATCCCACCACCTCCTCTGGCAGCCTGTTCCAGGCCTCCACCACCCTCTCTGTGAAGAACTGACCCCTTACATTGCCTCTATATTTCCCTCCTTCCAATTTGAGGCTATGCCTCCTTGTTGCAGCTCCCTCCTTTTTTGAACAAGCTCCCATGCTTCACCTTATTTATCTCCTTCAAATACTTAAAAGTTTCAATCATGTCCCCCCTCTCCCTTCTAGTCTCTAGTGGGTATAGGTTCAGCCCCCTCCACCTCTGCTCATATGTTTTTCCCCGTATCCCATGCAGCATCTTGGTTGCTCTTCTCTGAACTCTCTCCATCCCCTCAATATTCCTACATAAGTGCGATCTCCAGAACTGTACCCTGTACTCCAGGTGTGGCCTCACCATTGTTTTGTACAGCAGCATTAGCACCTCCTTCCTTCTGCTAGTTATGCCTCTTCCAGTGCAGGCCAATATACCATTTGCCTTTCCCACCACCTTGCTGCACTGGTTCCCCACCTTAAGATTTCTCAATATAATAATCCCCAGATCCCATCCCTCTCCTGCTCAGTTTCTTTGATTTTCTCCCCCCCCCAAGGGTATAAGCTGCTCAAATGTTTTTCCACCCCAGGTGCATCAACGCACACTTTTACGTATTGAATTTTAGTTACCAGGTCTCCAACCACTTCTCCAGCTTTTCCAGGTCTTGCTTCATGGCCTCCACTCCTCTTTGGGCATCCACCCTATTACAGACCTTTGTATTATCTGTGAATAGGCACACCCTACCCTCTAGTCGTTCTGCTAGATCACTGATATAGACGTTAAAAAATAGGGGTCCCAGTACTGACCCCCGAGGCACCCCACTTATTACCCCCTTTATCCTAGAATGTACCCCATTTACCGCCACTATCTGGCTCCTTCCCATCAGTCAGTTTTCCACCCACCTAGTAACCTTCTGGTCCAACACTAAGCTCTCCAGCTTATTTACTAGCCTTCTGTGTGGGACAGTGTTGAAGGCCTTACTGAAGTCCAGATAGGCCATATCCACCACCCCTCCCTGGTCCACTACCTGTGTCACCCAATCAAAAAACTCTATCAGGTTGGTCTGACATGTCCTCCCATTCATGAAGCCATGCTGCCTTTCTTCCTGTATACCACTGGCCACCAGGTATTCCACCACCCTTTCTTTTAGTAACATTTCCATTACCTTTCCCACCACTGAGGTGAGACTGACAGGGTGGTAGTTTTTGACCACCTCCTTGCTTCCCCCCTTATGTAGTGCAACCACCTCCACCCTCTTCCAGTCCCCAGGCACCCACCATGTATCAATGGACAAGTTAAACAGTCTTGTCAAAGGTGCTGCCAGCTCCTCCCTCAGTTCCTGGAGTACTGTTGGGTGCAAGCCATCCAGCCCCATTGCTTTATCCACCTTTAACCTGCCCAGTTCTTCCCTTACTCTATTTATTGTGAACATTGTAGAATCCATTTCCCTATATTTCCATCTCTTCTCCTCCCGCTCTGGTCCTCTACCCTCACCCTCTTTCGTGAAGATCAAACAGAAGTAGTTATTTAATACCTCCACTTGTTCAAAGTCCCCCTCCAGTTTTATTCCTCCCTCCCCACTAAGTCTCACTATTCCCTGCCTTCCTTCTTTCTTCCACATACCTAAAAAAGGTTTTATCTCCCCTCTTGGCCTGCTTTGGTATTTTCTCCTCAGTGATCACTTTAGCCTCCTTATCTTCTGCCCTGCCTTCCTCCTCTTCTCTCTCTATACCTCCCTATCCTCATCCCTTTGTATTGTCCTATACCTCCTGAATGCCCTTTTCCTCTCCCTAACCACCCCCACCACCTTCCTTGTAAACCACAGAGGTCTCCTCCTTCTTCTGTTTTTCCTAACCTTCTTGACACAGATTTCAAAGGCTTTCAGTACCCCTCCCTTAATAGCTGCCCATAATTCCTTCACATCATTCATATTTCCCATCCTTGACATTTCTTGCCCAACTATCCTCTTCATTTTGTTAAAGTCTGCTTTCTTGAAGTCCATTACCCTAGTTTTTGTCCTGTTTGCTTCCCTCCCCATTTTTACTCTGAACCTTACAGCCCTGTGTTCACTTGTGCCTAATCCTTCCCGCACCTCCACCTCCTCCACACTGTCCCCATTAACAGGTTATCCCCCCAGTGGGCTCCCTTACCCGTTGTTGTAGGAATACCCCTTGTAGTGCCTCTAAGACCCCCCTGCTCCTAGTTGATACTGCTGTTGGGATCTCCCAGTCTATGTCAGGGAGGTTTAGGTCCCCCACTAGCAGAATCTCCCCTTTTTTGCTCCATTTTTGTCACTGACTGTATAAGTTGTTTATCCCCCTCTTGCCCCTGCATAGGAAGTCTGTAAACTACCCCACCCTCAATGATTTCCCATATCTTTTGTCTATAGTGACCCACATCATATCAGTTTCCCCTTCCTCTTCCAGCCCCTCCATGGCCCCAATTTCTTCATTAATGTGTGTTATGGGAGTTGAGATAATATGGAGGTGGATTTCCTCATTAAAGGCTTCCTTAAACTTCCACAGAATTAGTGACAGCTCCAGTTTTAAACATTAAAAAAATAATTTTTATTATTGTTTATGATCATTACCAAGGTCAACCTTATACAGTACATTGTTTTTTTGGCATTTTTGTTTGCTTTTTATTTTCTTTAATCTTTTTGTTAGTTGTACTGTAGTCTAAACTTGTCCCTTATAGATAAATACACATGCTATAAATCTGTTATATAAGCATGTGGCAATAGTGTACAATAAGAAGTCATCTCTGTAACTATAACTGTGTCTATCAATTGGTTTCATTTTCTTCAGATGTTCTTTCATTGATGGGCAACTGGTCATTTGGTTAATCTGTTGAGTTTTTGATCTAATATTTCCTTCTGAAGTTCTTTCTTTTCTTGATCTTTCTGGACTGGCAGCCTGTGTGTTGACACACTTTTGCTGATGCTGACCATATCTTTTCATTCAATGCAATTGTCTAGTCTTTCTTTTCCTGTTGAAATTGAAAAGCCCCTCAAGAAAAAGAGAGGAAATCATTTACACTATTACAGGACTATTTCTATAGCTGTTCCTTGTATTATTTCTAATATTTATGCAACATTATTTGAGTCAGTTTTATATTTAGATTTATTTAAAACTAAATTGCAACCAAACCTGGAAAACCATGATGGTTGAAGTGCAGTACAATCTGTAGGAAATACATAAAGCATAGACCTTAAAACAGCAGTATTTGTTAGTTCTTTAGTAGTGATGACTTTCTGACACCTTTAGATTAATCTTAAGTGTACTTGTAACTTTAAAAAATGTAATTAATGACTCGGTTCAATACAGATGGCCACCTACATGAATTTTTCAAAATCCCTTCTGTCAAGGTTACTTTTTGACCACAGACTAGATTCATCTTGTGTGTGTATTAAGATATTGCTTGAACATGTTTCTCATGCTAATTAGCACAAGATCATACCAATATTTTGAATTTATTCACAGTGAGCAAGGCAAAATGATGAGCAGGAACTTTTAAAGACTTCTAAACTTTATATCTCAGTATATGAATGTAATAAAATGGAAAGAAAATGGATGTTGTGATTTTTTTTCTTTTGCCAGAAATACATTACTACCAAAAAATTATATGCTGCAATTTTTTGCCACTGACAAATTCTGCTACTCTGAATGCCCCTTAAATTAATACAGACTGAAACTTAAAAACAGCTCATTAAAAAACAAACATCTTACTATATATATATATATATTTATATATATATATATATATATATATATATATATATATATATATTACTTCTTAGTTCACATAAACAGACCCCCAAGTCTTATACATTTAGGTATTTTTTAAATAAACACGGTGTATGGCTTTGTTCTTACAAATGGTTTCTTCCACCTAACTTATTTACAGAACTGTAACTCAGATACATATAGTTGATGAAAGGTCATGCAACCTGTGACTTGGCTTGCATATATCCACAAACAATTTCCTAGACACATTTTCCATCTAACACTTGTACACATTTGCATACCATTAAAGCTTCCTCATACCTAACATCATTACCCAAAATTACTCTCACTTTTTTTTTGCACTCTCTCCCAAGTAAGTCAGTGATCCATAATCTGCGGGAACAGATGAAGGACTTGAAAGAGCTTATGGTGGGGTTCTGCTCCTTAAAAACTGTCATTCATAGCCAGTGAGACCACCTTTGGAGGGACCCACCAGTCCAGAACTTGCTGTGGTGAGAGGCCCCATCACAACTTCCCAAGGAAGGGGGCGTGGACCAGAAATATCCCCATGTCATCTAAGAAGTAGACACAGAATCTTCTACTATGATTGTGGGGAAGACAGGCACCTATAAAGAGACTGTATGTCCTCAAGGATTTGAGGAAGATCACAGAGCAGTGTAAGAAAAAAACGATGAAACAAGGAACCTTCAATGGGGATTCACTCATGGAACATTCTCGGACCCCTGATGTGGAAAACTTCACCAAGTCAACTGTCAAGACTACATCACATTGACTTCAAATGCCCAAAGAACTAGTGGGACTAGTAGTAATATATTTTATTCGTAAATTTGCATATAAACAAAGACTGTCCAATTGAGCCAAAGTTAATTTCAGTGGAGTCCTTAGGTCATAAATGTTTCAGATTACATATCAATCAGTACAAATATACAAAATACACTTCATTATAACTTGACACAAGTATACATCTTATATGAATATATTTAAGTATAAATAGAACATACTGTATATACACCACTATCTAAAATTCTTATAGCATTCCTATATTTCTAAGTGTGAAACAGCTAAGAATATTAAGACCCCAAAGGAAAAAGAAAACAGGGTTAGTAGAGGGCCTTATACAATGCCAGCTGGCAACTGTTATTTACAATTACACAATACTAATTCTTGCTATTAAAATAAAAAAAAAAGATCATTTAGTAAGCATCCTTCAACTAAAGTCCATCTGATTGTGGAGGGATTGGGTGCCATAGCCATCCTTGATATTGGGTCACAAGCAACTATCATTTTCAAAGACTGGTATAACAAACATCTGTCACATTTGGAGTTGCATTATTAGGATGGACTGGATCTGTGGGAACTCAATGGCAATAGCAAACCTTACTTGGGATATGGTAAAGTATGGATTAAGTTCCCTTGGAGAGATGCAAGAGTAAGAGTTCCCTAGAGACACGAGCACTAGTGTGTCCAGTGACTGGGATGTTTAACAATTCTGTCCTTGTTGGGACTGTCACCTTCATGTTCCACAGATCACTTCCTTATTGACTGGGTTCTCTCTTCCCATCCCCACAGAATATCCACTGCCAGAGTCCATAACCCTGCTCTAACTGATCATTGCATCACGTACTGCATTAGAAAAAAACAACTGCCCAAGTCTGCCCCGAAATACATCAACGTTTGGCCCCTAAACTCTCTCGATACAAACTCCATCTTCTCTGACTTATACCACACAAATTGGGAGCCAGTATACTCCACCATAAATGTGGACACTGCCCTTGCCCATTTCCTAAACATTTTCACAAGTGGCTGGGACTCCCACACCCCACTCATAAAAGCCAGGGTCAGGAAATGCCACCACCCCCGAATTACAGCCCCAGTAGTGGCCCTCTGCAAAGCCTCTGACAAAGCCTCGTCCATCTTCAAATCCTCCCTAACCCCATACTCTAGACAAGCATACAACACAGCCAGAAATGCATGCACAAAGGCCATAAGGTGTACCAAAGCTGACTACTTTAAGAACTGTCTCAGCACAGCACACCTCTCCTCCTTCTTGAAAATAGTCCACTCCATTGTCAACCCACCACTTCAAACCAACACCCCCACTCTTAAGCACAATGGCCTTACAATAACCTACCCCATCCAAATTGCAGAAATCCTCAACACATTTTTCACCACTTACACCCTCCCTGACCAAACTAAGCTCCCCCCACCTGTAGCAAAAAAAAAAAACACACATAACCCACCTCATAATACTTTTCTGCTCACCCCTGCTTCTGCCAAAGAAGTACTGGAGGCACTCCTATCCCTCAACCCATCAAAATCTAGCCCCAATAGCATATATCCTAGTCTATTATGCCTATCAGCCCCAGCCATTACCCTTCCTCTCACCTTCTTACTAAACCTATCCTTCTTCTCATGCACAGTCACCAAAACTTGCAAATCAGCCTGTGTCATCCCTCTCCATAAGAGTGGTGACCTCTCAAAACCCAACAACTACCAACCTATCTTCCTCCTCCCCACCTTATCCAAGCAGCAAGAATGGCTAGTGCAATCCAGGTTGACCAATTTCCTCATCTCCACCAACTTCCTCTCCCCTTACAAATCCGGCTTCAGAAAATACCACTCCACCATATCCTCCCTTTTCTATGTTACAGATCATACCCAATCTGCTGCAGATCAAGGTCATTTCACCAGCGCAGTCTTCATTGACCTGGCAAAGGCCTTCAACTCTGTATCCCACCCACTGCTCCTGAATATGTTGGAGGATGCAGGGCTTGCCCCCTCTGCCATACAGTGGTTTAACTCATACCTCATAAACAGATGTCAATCTGTTAAGACTGTCAACTCCTCATCCAACTTGCTCCTCATTCTTGTGGGCGTCCCCCAAGGCTCAGTCCTCAGCCTGTTCTATTTTACTTATTTATACACAACCTCCCTTCTGTCTGCTCCAAATCCCTCATCCACATGTATGCAGATGATACCATCCTGTTCACCTCTGACCCTGACCTAACCATGGTCCAATCCACCCTACAACAAGATTTCCACTCTGTGCAATCTTGGCTTCAGGCTAATCAACTCAAAATAAACACATCAAAAACTGTTTCTATGACCTTTGATGCCTTTCAAAGACTAGCCAAAGCTCCTCCCCCCCTACCCATCACATCGCTGGATGGCACTCCCATTAGCGTGGTCTCATCCTATAAATATCTATGCATTTGGCTGAACCCTCAACTAAATTTCTCAAACCACATCAACTCCATATCCTCAAAACTTCACCCAAAGTATGGCGTTCTGTACCACAATAGGGACTAACTCCTTCTCCCTGTATGATGGGAACTACTGGCTAAAATGAGAACACTGATTTTTGAATATGCTGACATAGTACACTGCACCACACCCACCTCCTCACTTGCTAGACTTGACACCCTCTTTTATGCCTTCTGCCACTTTGCCTCATATTCTCCCCTTAGAACCCACCACTGTTCTCTTCTCTCTTCCCTGGAGCTCTCGCCACTTTCCCATTGATGTTTCATTCACTCCAGCTCCCTTATTTCCAAATACTGGTTCAACTTGCTCCCCTCCTACCTTTCTGTCAACCTCACTCCTGCTCTCTCTCCTTTCCTTACTCCCTATGCTCTAGGGATTCCCACTTCTTCTCCCTTCCTAAACCATCCTCAAACACAGGCAAATCCACCTATAACTATAGGCTTCCCTCACTCTGAAACACTCACTCTCCTCTCCTACACAATTCTCTCTCACACACCTCTATCAAATCTTAGCTGCACCGCCTACCCCCCACCTGCTCCCATAACAACACACATCACTTTCTTCTGACCTAATACAACAATTAGAACTTCTCTCATCTCCTCACCTCACCTCACTCATACTTCCCTTCCCTCTACTTAACAATCCTTATAATCCCTTTCCTCCCTTTCCATTGCAGTTCAATCCTAAGTTATCTCTCCAGGCTGTCTGCCATGTGAATTCATGCAAATCATGCTTCTCCAGGCTCTCGGCTAAATGCACCTTGTGTAATCAGGTTTCTTTGATATAGCATTGGAATTGCTGGTATACCTACCTGTGTATCCTGTTTACACCACTGTATTCCCCATACTTATAACATTACACGGGTTTACATCTACCTACATGTTTTGTATTTCTGCATTTTATATTATATGCTCCACCTACCTTATTTGTATTATGCTTTGTATTGTATCCTGTATATTGTTTACCCTATTTTCCATATTCTCCGGGTTGCACCTAGAAACAAGTCTTGGCTCAGTGTGCCTTTCCCAGTTACCAAATGTTTAAATAAATAAAATAAAATGTTTGGATGCTAAAAGAAATGTGTGATGACACAGAAACCCCATGTATGCCCTGGTAAAGGAGGATTGCCAGAAGAGGATGCAGCCACAAATTGCAGTGAAAGGTTAGCCAAATGGAGTGATTTGGAATATGGATAAGAGGAACTGACTTTACCACTTAACTTAGAATGTGCCATATGTGGAGTTGCAAAGTTCTGATTGAAAGTGAAGAACCAGACCCTTATGGTCCATGCCACAAAAGAACATTGTCTGCCTTAAAAAGCTGGTGACATGTTCAGGAGAACTTTAACAAAGCATAATCATTAGAGCTTGTATTTCCCATTAGTTCTGTACGTCTCCTCTCCATTACTTTTTACTGAGGTAATTTGTATGAAAACAGGATCTTTACTCCTGAAGAGTTCATCTATTCCTGCTGCTTTCTCCCTACCTGAGGTTACAGAGCACTGCTTGTGACCTTACAGTTACTCCAATGGCAACAGATTGTGATGTCACAACAGAGGATTATGACTTGGAGTAGGGAGCAAGCTATAGTGGCAGATGAACTCAGAATAAACTCTAAAGGACAACGATCATATATTCATATACATTTCTTTAGTAATAAATTATGGGGAGGAGAAATATATAAAATATAAATGGAATGCAAGCAGATGTTTACGTAATTACTATTTTTTTTTAAGGTTTTCTTTGAGGTGTCAGTAGCTGTTTAAGAACTGCTGGTGAAGCCCTATGTGTTGCCTATATTTCTCATGCATGCATGAAAAGGACCACTGTCCAAATGAAGAAAGTGTTATACAGGGACATCATCATTAGGAGAGAATGCACTTTAGCTTATACACACTACACAGACATGGTAGTCAGCCTAAAGACAAAGGAAAACACCAAAACTGGAATCAATGCAGAGGACATTGATTTTGGAAATTGGCCCATACCAGAAGGATGGAAGGTCTGAGTAAGTGAGGAGTTATTCAAGAGAAAAAAATACAAAATTGCACATACCTCAATAATTCAAAGCATCATGGGAGACATATGCAAATCACCACAAAAATGTTTAGATTGACCCTACTTAGGTATGATTGTGTTTGCCAAACGGCAGTTTACAAAGGCTCAGAACAGAAGACACAGATACAAGAGAACTGAAGTATTTTCCCCGTGTGAGGGATGTTGGATATGTTCAGGGAGAGGAACTCTGCATCAGATTGTAGGATGACAGACCATTTCATGAAAAGTCCTGAGGATTTGCACCTATTAACATCAACCACGCAGAATACCATCTTCAGAAACAGTTGTCACCGATTATCATAATTGAACTGAGGAGTCCACATAATTCACACATTGTTGTCTGTAAGAAGAACAGCAGTGTACAGATGCATGCAGACTACTGAACACTTAAAAGACGATGCTTCAAACTAGTACAGCATGTCTAGGGTGCAGGACACCATTGATTGCCTGAACAGAAGCAAACTGTTCTCTATGCTTGACCTTTGCAGTAGGTATTATCAGATACCAATGGCCTAGGAAGACTGTGAGAAGATCTGGCCTCTTGGTATCTATGAATTTCTATGATTAGCACAAGGGATTTTGTGTGCCCCAGCTACCTTCAAACTCATTATGGAGTGAGCCATGGGAACATGAATTTTCTGAAATTCCTATTGTACACAGATGATTTGATCATCTATTGCAAGATGCTTGAGAAGCATGAAGCTAATTTATTGGAAGTTTTGGACAGACTGGAGAAGTCTGGGTTCAAACTCTCAGTCAACAAATCCAATTCTTCCAGACATCAGCTAAATATATTTGGTACATTGTTTCTGATTATGGTATCAGGACTAATAACATCAAAGTAAAGGCACTTACCATATACCTAGGGTTAAGAATTTGAAGGACTTACAGTGCTTCCTGGATTGTATGGTTACTACCAATGCTTCATATATGAGCACAGCAAAGTGATATGCCCATTGTTGAACTTGATCCAGGGTTACCTTCCTACCAATGGGCAGAGTAAACTACCTCGCAAAGATTCTGAACCCAAGAGGCACTTCACAATGCATGCCACATTTTGACCATAATGGGACAGCTTCTCTGAAAGTGGACCTAACCATTCTGTGTCAACAGTACCCTGAAGGTATGAATCCTATGGAATTTGCATGTAGGAGTATAACACAATCTGAGAACTACCCAGCTCACAATTTAGACTTTTTAGCACTGAAATGGGTTATCATAGACCAACTGCAGATACATTGGATCCTATTAGGATACAGCACAATGTCATAGATTCCTGCATGACAAAACGGATTAAGTGCTATTGAGATTGCCTTGCTCCTGCAGTAACTCTGCTGCAAAATGCTACAGAACTGAATTATATTCTGGTGGGTTCCACTGTGTATGGCACCAAAACAGCCATCAGGACAGACAACAATAACTTGAGCTATGCCAAGACAACTGAAAAGTAGACACAACTGGATGTTGCCGGTTGTTCGCTCTTTTCACCTATGATTACAGTGTGAAGTATTGCTCTTGACTCATTCACATTGTTGAGGATGCCTTCTGCCAATGATATTCTGGAAACTCCAATAACACAGCAGAATGGATTCATATCCTGAAGATGGCAGTGATGGTATTGTGCAAAAGTATGATAGTGATGTGCAAGTCATCACTGTAAATGTCAATAGACTTGTGGAGACACCTTGGGACCATCTGTTGATTGTTTTACTAAAGCCTACTGCAGTTTTGACACTTCTGATATGACCTTTCTGCCCAGATTGAGTTATGAGGAATTAAAGAGGGAACAAAGAAATAAATGGAACATAGATCTTTATTGGGCTTAAGAGGGGATGGAATGCCACCAAAGTGATTTCAAATCACCCAGACGTGCCTTTCCTCTTGTAAGTGCGGACCAAATTAAAATTAAAGGATGCGCTCCTTTATAGCAAGAAACTCAAGGACCCAAAAGGCTTACCCAACAACAACTGCTGTTATCAACCAAATTCAGAAAGATTCTCATGCTCTCCTTTCATGACAGCATGAGACATTTGGGAACTGAGCAGACCCTGGATCTGTTCTGAGCTTCATTTTACTGGCCCAAGACTGAGAAGTGTTGCAGGCAGTAGTTATTGTGTCCAGAAGTTTACCCTCCCATAAACCCCTGATTGACATAGTGACCAGCACAACAATGGACCTTGTGTCCATTGACTTCATCAGTTTGGAACCAGACAGCAATATTATAAGTAATGTGCTGGTGGTGGCTGACAACTTTACAAGATCTGTATAGGCTTTTCCAACAAAGGACCTGGAGATTATCGAAGTGGCTAAGACACTGGTGGAACAGTTCCTTGTTCATCTCAGAGCACCAAAATGAATCCACTCAGATCAAGGTTAGAACTTTGAGATCAAACTGATTAAAAAACAACTATTGTACATGTGGAGAGTTAACAAATCCAGAACTGTACCATATAACACTAAAAGTGATCCACAACCTGAATTCTTTAATTGCGCTCTGCTAAACATGCAGAGAACACTGCACCTCAAAGGGAAAGACAGATGTAGCCAGCAAGTAAGCATCCTGGCCCATGCTTACAATTGCACCAACTCTGATGCAATGGCAGTTTCTCTCTATTATCTGATATATGGGTGTGAAACCAGATTTGCCATGCATATCTATTTTGGAGTCCCTGCAGATGGAGCTAGGTGAGAAATCTATCTGCAGTATGTTCAATGACTGAAGGATTAGTTAACTGCTGCCTACAGACTGGCATTGGACATGGCTACTAAGAGGAACAAGGCTAAAAAGGTCCACTGTGACAAGACAGTTGGAACCTAGGCTTGCCCAGCAAGCACAAGATTGCTGACCACTAGGGTAACACCTGCTATGTGGTACAGGAACAACATGGAAGCTGAGAGGATATCCGGGGAGTGACAAGACAATTCACAGGAACCATCTCTTGCCCATGATTTAATTGATTCCAGATACCTACACAGCTGGTGAAGTGCCATCAAGACAACCTGTAACAAGATATGGAATGCAAAGAAAAGGCACATAGTAACCATCCAGTCTTCACTTGATACTCCAGAAGAGCAGAACAGCTCCAGTGAAGAATCAGAGATGGTAAGATACTATCCAACTGTAGACCTTTCCAGTCTATTGTAGAATCCAAATGTAATCCCCAGAGTAGTCCAACCTCATTGGATCAGATTTGGACCAAATGCCACCTTGTTTGTGCATTACAACATCTGGCTGGTGCTGAAGATGTTGCCCTCAAGGAGCAAGACAGAAATGCCTTAGATATAGAGGATGAAGTAGAACCCATTTTGACTGAGGATACTCCTTTGTTAGTTGAGGAGATGGGAAGAACTAACCTGAAGAAGACTTGTCAGTTACACTCTATTACTCTGAGAGTGTGTGTGTGTGTGTGTGTGTGTGTGTGTGTGAGAGAGAGAGAGAGAGAGAGACAGAGAGAGAGAGAGAGCATAAGCCTATCAACAAACTAACCTATGACTCTTCTGGTTCCTCTAGCAACCTATCCATGCATGTAGTACATACTGTAGACGTATCTATGTCAACCCAAGATCATGCCCCATATTCTTTTTTGCTGTGCCCATTCTCCATCACCAAGGGCTGCAGATAAAGTATGGAGAAAGTGCCTGCCTTAACACTGCTTTTGGTATAAAAAAGCATTTGTCTAGGTGGGATGCCATTGTTTACCTATGGTAGCTAGGAAACAATTGTCAAAACAGACTGTAAATGTTGCTTGCTTTAATAATGGACTCTGTGCTTAGCCTTGGTGTGGACACCAAACATTCATCCAGGAAAGAGTGTAACACTCCCCTCCCCAATGTGTAGGGCTTACCTGGTTCTGTGGAGTCTAGCCCCCATCATTTCTGCCAGTGTCTTTCCCTCCTCCCAATATGTATGGCTTACCTGTTTTGTGGAGTCTCACCACTATCACTTCTGCCAGTGTGTTGCTCCCCTATCCCCAGAAGACTGAAATTGAGACTGGGACCGAAGTAGAAGAAAAAGAGGGGCCTGTTTTCTTCAGCTTTGGCTGACCATGGACTTTTGCAGTTCCTACCACACTTCAAAAAGCAGCCACCTGCTGCCAATGATGGCAAGCACATCGGCAGTCAAGAAATTCCTCCACCGGCTATCCCAACTTGTCTAGACACTCACGCGCTACTGCCCACACACAGTCAGAGGCACAAGGCAGATTTCAGGGCAGCAGTCCTTCTTAAAATAGGGAGTGTTGGAGTCAGTGCCCCTTGGAATGCAGGAGGTTAGCTGTTTTGAGGAAGCTTTAAGTCCACCAACACTGCAACAGGGTCAGAAGACATCCCATCTTCTTATCAGGCACTAGAAACCTGCCAGAGGGCCCCAATGGCAACACGGACACAGTATGACTTCTTTAAGTCATCCAGGAATCATTTGGCCAATCAGCCATTGATGAACAGACAGATGACCCCTCCCAAGATTCTGGCAGGAGGACTTGACCAGTGGGGAGGCTATCTGTTAGTCTCTTCACCATGGAAACTTTTAGCATGTCCTCAGACTGCAGGAGACAAAGAAGGCGAGGAGGCTTGCCATCTGCAAATGCAAGACAGCACTTCACAGAGACTTGGAGAGGGAGAAGTATGTGTTTACAGCCACAGAAGGGACTACTGTTTGCAGCACAGAAGAGAGTAAAAGAAACTGAAGGCTGCAGCTGAGGAGTTCTTACTGCAAGAGTAGGAAAGATGCCCTGCTCTTGAGTCTCAGTGTGCAATCTGAGAGGTCTGCAACAGTAACCATGTTAGTGAGACACTGGAAGCCTCTATGCTAGGCACCATAGCCAGGTAATGACCTGCAATGAGAGTTGCCATGGAGCTTTGCAGAGATGAACTGATAGAAGCCTGGGATCCAACCAAATGCCCTCGAGAGATGAACAAAGCAAGAGCCCCACTGATCTGCAAAAGGTGACATCGAGCATGACGAGGAGAGGAGAGCTGAGGGAGTTATCTAAGGAAGCTTAGAGATATGCAGGACAGAAAAGGTACATCCCATTAGGACTGTAATTGGAGATTGAGGCCTACAAGTCTGTGGGTACCTGTGTGTAACTGATAGAGCCTATGGGTCCTGCCACACCCATCCTCCCTTAATTTAGATAGGCAACGTTTGGGGGCTACTACTGTTTATTGGATTATGCTATCCTGCCAGGATTACAATTTTGGATTGTTCTTTAAATTGTGTGACAGCACACCACTATCAGCCAACCACATGCAACATCACTGGGGCCTGCCATGAGTCCACATCTGATTACTCATACTTCCCCAGGAGCTCCCTAAAAGAACTAAGGGTGCATTGCTGGTACCAGTTGTGATTAGGGGAGCATCCCAACAGTGCACTTGCACTGATCAGTATGTTGGTTGGAGAAAGGCTGTGTGTGCAGGGCCACAGAGGCCTATCAGATAGCCAATGCAATATTGTTTTGCTTGTTTAACCCTTTACTTCCCAATGGACATAATTTCTGATCCCCAATAAGACCACCTTGTTATTTGTTTGAAATTCCTGACTACCTGGAATATTATTTGTGTGTGTATAGTGTTTGTAATTTACAAAGGAGTTTATTTTTGTTGAACTGCTGCTTGCACTGTGTGACAGTCAGGTGTGCTATGAAAGTGAAGACTGTAGCGGGTTGGTGTTATTTTCCAGGGGGCAGTACTAGCTTGTTACTTACCTCAGTTAATGCACCCTGGGTGGAGGCACCTTACAATTTACATCTGAACTTTAATTTATTTATTTAGTTTTTGTTGCCTGGGAAGGAGGACTACACAATTTTTTGCCTATTTTCAGCCTTGTCCCGGAGGGGAAGGGGGATACAGATGGATGCCAACTGAAATTGAACCAGATTGTTTATGCTGTTGGTGATATTTTTAGTGAATGGGAGAAATGTGGGCAGGACACCAGGGAAATTCCCATACTCTTCAGGAGGGGAAGCTCTGTCTGAGTACTGACTGATGTCAGTCTCATTGTGGTGGAGCGAGCGTGTGGATGTGCAGAAGGCTGGGGAGGTGGTCTCCTCCCCTGCCTCAGGTGTGTTAGAGACCACGGCTCAGGAAAATGTAGTGTCTGGGATTATGGGGCACAGTGAGTCGGATGTAGAATGGAGAAATCAGGAAGGAAGAATCAGTGCAGCGATGGACGTACAAAAGCAAGGTGCATCTTCCGTGGAGACAGAAGGTGTGGGTAAGTCACAAACCAGTAGAAATGCAAAGTCTAGCAAGCAGAAAAATGTGGAGGAACTGTGTGAAATAATTAATACAGAAGCTGAAATGCAAGTTGATGACTCAGAGTTGCCAAGCGAGGGCAGTGGCCTGTCAGAGTCAGCTGGTAGAAGCTGACATCCAAACATCGAAAGAAGACACGCCCTCCAGACAGCACTCAGCTGTGGATGAAAGCCAAGATCCGGGTGGAAGTAAAAATAAAACCCCAATGGGAATGGCCGCTAGGAGTCAGAAACGGCTTGGCCTAGGAAGGGCAAAATGGTCAACTAAAGATAAGCAAGTAAAAATGGCAGGTAAGGTAAAGAAACAAAGCACACCCAAAAAAAGGAGGAAAAAGCAGAGCATGGAGGCCCCAATGTGTAAATAGTAATGAAGACAGTAACCATGAGAATATCGCATTTAGTGATACCCTGGCCTGGGTGGAAGAGGCACTTTTAAATGCTAGTTGGATAAAAACACCAGATGGGAAAGGTTGGGACCCAAACAGGCCCAGCACTTCAGAAAAGGTAGATGCATAAGAAAATGTGGTAAAGCTTGATGACCCTGAAAAAGTGCAAACTGTAAATAAATCAGAAGTAAAAACTCAGAAGCCAGAGGGGGAGACTAGGGTGTCTGAGGGAAAAAAAATGATACAAAAGAAATTGAAGGCATAACTGGGGAGGATCACTTGGATTCCTCATTGGAAACTGAGGAACAAACTCTGCAAATGGATAAAGAACAAGGTGGAAATATGGAGAAAAAAACTTAACCTGTATGGGGGGAGGGTAACATCAGAGAAAGACCATTCTTTGAGGGGCCAAAAAGATTAAATGAACCTGCAAAAAGAAAGAATAATGTGAGGTTAAAGCACAGGGAGGCAGTGGCAGACGCCCCAGATAGGCTGTTCGTTGGAAGGCAACTGCTGAAAAATAGTATAAAGTTTTATGCGTATGAAATCAATGCTTTGAGATACACACCTGGTGATACGATGTATGATGTAAGTTTTGAGCACCCAGTGGGCCTGGAAAGGTTCTGGAAGTTGTAACAATAAATGAAAAGTACCCCATTATGGAGAGACTTTGGGTCGAAACCCCTAACCAAGCCAGGCTATAAAATTGTGACTGTGTTGTTTAAAAATGAAGGAGTGAATATTGCTGACATTTCCTTTTGGCTAAAGCAAAAATGTGTTTTGAATGGGCCTCTGGAGCCAATATTATATGAGGAAAGCCTATGGACAGGGGGCTAGAAATTTAAAGTGACCATAAAACAGAATAATGGAGAAATTAGGAAGAGACGGGGTTGTATTCTTTGCAGGGCAACCTCATGCATGTTACAGATGTGGGAAAAAAGGTCATTTAAGTAAGGCATGTGAAAACATAAAATGTGGCTTATGTGGTCAGCATGGGCATCATGGTGCTATGTGTCAGAATGCAATAAAATGCAGTTTATGTGTGGAAAAGGGGCATTTATTCAATGACTGTCCATGGATGATGCATAATAGCCCTGACCCTGTGGACAAAGCGGAACAATATGTCTATTTGGCTTTGGCACAAAAAGAGCAGGAAAAAAAAGAAAAGTTGATTGCTGAAACTAAAGAGATAGATGAAGATGGCCAGAAACAAATGGATGACTGGCACTCCTTACCCCCCAGATTAGGTCTCCCCCTCCCACCTCCCTAACCCCTTCGGAGGAACAGAAGTCTGTGAGGGAAAATAAAAAGGAATCTAAAAGGTAAGAGGAAGGAAAAGAATGAAATGCACAGGATGGCACAGTTAACCCCAGTTCCAAATGCAAGGAGGGGAAATTTACCGTGGTAACAAGATCCAGAAAAAAGACCTCTATGTCTCCTAAAGGGAAACTTACCAGTACAGAAAGGAGGTTGTGCCACTGAGAAATAAATGTACTGTGTTACAGGACAAGGAGTGGATGACGATGGATTAGGACACTGATGCCAAACTTTCTGAATCTTTGGACAATGAAGCTACAACAGATTATGACACTACAGATGCTCAAGCTTCAAAAAAGAAGGAAAAATCCAAGAACAATTTAATCTTAAAAACTTTTTGACTGAAATGGTCTCACTAAACTGTATTACGTGCAATGTTAACAGTATTAACAACAACGCAAGGAGGCTAGTGACTTTTTCTGTTGTTAGTGATTTAAAGGGCGATATTATTTTCTTTCAAGATACGAGGTTGCACACAATCCAGGAAATTGGTCAAATACAAAAAGACTGGCGATAGGGGCTTTTTATTTGGTCACTAGGGAAAGAAAGATGTTCTGGAGTGGGCATTGCTTTTACAATGGAGGATATTAAAATTTTGAAAATAGTGGATTTAGTACCAGGAGGGGTATTGGTTGTGGATGCAGTAGTTAAAAGCATAACAGTAAGATTAATTGTGGTTTACAACCCACAGATTAAACTTGAAAGAAACAATGTAATGGATAAAATAGAGTCTTTTCACATACCACTAAGTTAACATTATGGGGATGGGAATTTTAATTGTTTTCCTTCCCCAAAAGGATTGGGGAAGGAAAATGGGCAAAGTGCTTTGTGATTCGAATCAGCTAAGGAAAATTCTTACCAATTCACAGATGGAGGATGCTTATAAAATCAGTGGGAAGGTGGGGGAGCATACCTTTTTTTAAGGGAAAACTTTCTTCAGAATAGATTTTTGGTTTGTTCCCAAAAACACAAATATCCAAAATGTTAAAACGATACCTTTAGAAACGTCGGCTCATATGGCAGTACAAATGCATATAGATGTAAATAAAAATATCATTTTTGGTAGTGGATACTGGAGTATGAATACAGAGCACCTGCAAGATGAAAAGGTGGTTAATCAAATAAAAGATGTCCTAGTGGCAAGGGGGACAGTGGTGGATTTATATTATAGTATGACTGAGTGATGGGAAGATACTAAATGGGATATCAAACAAACTATGAAGCTGGAATCACAGAAAAGGGAACAAACAAAATATCAAATGTATCTTAGTTTAAGAGCTAAATTATGCAAAGAAATAGCCAGACAGAATAACACGGGTAAGGACCTTTCGGTTGCAATTAATAGTATTAAGGCTCAAATGTGGGAGTTTCAATACAATAGAATAAAATCACTAATAATGGAACAGAAAAGTGGAACCCAGGGGACAAAATATCAGACCAATCCATTTGATAGTAATAAGGATAGACCAAAGAATAGGGTAATGTATGGCTTAAAAGATAATAAACGGATAGAATACTCAGATTGGTAAAATGAAAGGTATTGTACAGGAACATTTAAAGGAAAAATGTCAAAAAAAGAGGGGGAGATTTTCAATGCCCTTTTGGAACAACTAGAGGTGTCACACATTACTGCAGAAGAAGCAAATCTAATGAAGGAGCCCATGCAAGAAATTGAGGTGCATGATGCAATTAAATCATTATCAAATAATACAGCTCCAAGGATTGATGGGATACCAAATATTTTTTATAAACAGTTTGAGGAAATGCTGACACCTATTTTAACAATAGTATATAACTATATATTTTTTACAGGAAATGTAACAGAGAATATGAAGCAAGGCATTATGATTTTTTTGCATAAGAAAGGGGACAAAGCTGACATCCAGAATTGGAGACCAATAAGCTTATTAACATCAGATTATAAAATCTTGGTGAAAGTGGTAAACAAAAGATTGGTTGGGTATGCAGATAAACTAATATTAAAAACCCAGACATGTGCAATACCAGGTAGAGACATCAGACAAAACTTAATCTATATAAGAGAATTAATAACTAAGGGGAATGAGGAAGAGTTAGAAGGTTTTCTGTATGCAATGGACCAGGAAACTGCATTTGAAGTGATAAGTCATGAGTATACATGGGATGTCCTGGACATGTATAATATTCCAGGAGAGTTTATTAAATCAATTAAGGCTCTGTATAATGAAGCACAAGAATGCCCATTGGTAAATGGGTACCTAGGAATACCTATGCATATTTTAATGGGGTAAGGCAGGGGTGTCCTTTGAGCTTCTTGTTTTATGTATTTTGTTTGGACCCCATTCTCAGGGCAATAGAAAAGGAGGAAAGCATACAGGCCATACAATGGCAAGGGATTCCGCTGGAGAAAACAAGTACATATGCAGATGAGTGTGTGGTTTTGGTATGGGATCAGTTGTCAGGAGAACAGATGATTGTGCTTTTTGAAAAGAATAAACAATATTCAGGAATTTCGATTAACAGGAGGAAAAGTAAAATACTTTCCTTAGGTAAGGTAGATAAAGGGAAGCAGAGCAGTACTGAGGTTGTTACAGATCATTTGGAAATGTCAGGGGTGACCTTTGCTGGGCAAAATGCAATACAAGACAATTGGGAGAAAAAATTCAAGGTGGCACAAGATAAAGTGAACAGGTGGAAATCCTGGAATATGATGAAAGAAGAAAGGATTTACAAGTTGAAAGCTTTTATAGTTCCAATCTTTCTGTATATTGCATATGTTTTTCCAATCCCATAGCAGATGTAGACCAAAATCTTAGGACTGTTTTTTCAGCTACTCTGGGGGAGTAGGTTAAACCTGTTAAAAGGGCAAATAGCTATAGACCAATAGCAGAAGGGGGGTTGGGTATGATACACCCAACAGTGTTCCTCAAGCATAAAAAGGTGGAAGAAAGAATCTGTCCTGAGGAACAGTGTTCTAATCAAGAGGAATATATGGAACATCTGGGTTTTTTTATTTAGTTTTATAAAACCACTTTGGGGAGCATTTGCCAGTTTCTGGGGAATGGAGGGTCTTAGAAATGTAACTTATGACACTTTGATATATGAGCAGCTATCTAAGGATTGGTTAAAATGGAATAAGCACACTATATACTGTGAGCGGGATATTCAGAAGGGTTGCACATGGCACAACACAGTTGCACCCTGCGCAACCCACTGATGTGCCCTGGCACGATATTCAAATGTGGATTGAGCCTGGTACAAATCCCGATGAGGCAGAGTGCATCAGTGATGTATGTGGCACAGGTGGGGGGGGGCCTGCCCATGCATACTCTGCACATCCTGATATTCAGCCTGGGATGTGCTGATCCCATGCATGCGCTAGCCCTACCTGCGCTGCACACAGGTGAGCCAAAAAAAAGAGAGCAACAGCTGGCCACCCACAGGTGAGCTGCAGTATTGCAGGGTGCAACATGGCAGCTGCCACCTGTGGGTGGCCACCTGAGCTCTGACTACACCTTCGTGGCGACGCCCCACCCCATGCCCGATCGTGGGCATACATAGAAAAAGGATAGTCCTATATCCCTGGTGATCCAGTGGACCGCTCGCAGCCTGATCGCGGGTGTCAGTAAAATTTAATGCCACACCAATCCAACCCTGGTGGTCTAGCAGTACCCCCCTCCCTACCTGCCCAATGAGCCCCACCGCCCTGCTCCACCCCCAGTCAGCAGCAGGTGGCAGCTCCCCACCTGCTTGCTACCCCACTGCCTGCCGACTGACACTGTATGGAAGGGCTGTACGCCCATTGGTCCACAGTGTGAACCAATGGGTGTGCAGCCCGTACCGTACTACACAGTCTAGATATGTGAATGGCCCCATTTGTGCTTTGCATACATTATGGCCCCATTTGCATGTGCACTTTTGAATATCGCGGTGGTTACGCCTATCGCAACAGCACTTGCGCTTGCGCATCCCCCTGCTCCACTCTGGCCACTTGCGCTGGCGCAGTGCCTCGCCATGCATGCTGCTGGTGGCCAGGGAGCGATATTTAACGATGCTGTGCCATGGCACAGCTCCGTTGCATATCACCCTGTCAACACCCCTGTGCATCTAAGTTACGCTGCGCCCAGGCTTGTGCCACAGCCTGGCGCAGTCTGAATATCCCACCCTGTATGTGGTATTTGCAGTTTTGAAATGGTCCATTTGGCAAGTAAGATGTCAGAGGTTCTTAAGAGATACGGATGTAACCATTAATGACCTACTCTTTAAAATACAAGCAGAAGTTGCTGATATATTCCAAGCAGAATGTAAGGCTTTTGGGAAAGAAGAGGGATCTCGATAATGGAAAGATATTGGAGGAATAGGTTGAAAGAATGTTTCTGTAGGATCTGTATAATGAATTTCTGATGATTGTATTTGTTTAATAGTTTGAAACTGTTCAGTTTGTCTTTAAATAAAAACTTCCCCTACTCTTTTCGAGAAGTGCCATGGGATCTTTAACATCCACCTGAACTACCACCAGAACAGGCAGATGGGACCTCAGTTTAACATCTCGTCTGAAAGATGACACCTCAGGAGTGCAGCACCCTCCTTATGCTGCACTACAGTGTCAGTATTAGGATTTAACTCAAGTGCCTGGAGTGGGGATAGAACCCACAGCCTTCTGATCTTCCAGCCTCAGAGGCAAGTGTGCAACCTGCTGAGCTAGTGACACTTTAAAGGGGAACAGTCAGCACAAATGGCCCCCCACACAAGTGTGGGGCTGAACTCAATGTACACTTTGTGTGCAAAAACATTTTGTTTTACTTTCTGTTTACTGTAGTATAGCAGATTGTAGCAGACTAATGGTGCTTACTTCTAGGCTGACATCTTTTGTAACTGCAGGGTTTCAAATAATTGATTAGCAGTTTTTTTCTTGGGACAACACTAACTGTATAGAAAGCATATATATGGGCTTTCTAGAAGTGTTATGTTTGTTAAACACAGTGAGGCAAGTGCTATGCATTTTCACAATGTTTTAGAACTTTTATGAGCAAAACGCTAATCAATTTTTAGAGTTAAATAAAACCCTTCACTGCAAATCCCAGAAATCACTGCAGTTGACATCAGAGCAGTGCTGCAGCAATGGGAGATGCAATAGCTTGCAGTGCATGCTACTGTTTATATAAGCTCTGATCTTTAGTTTGCTAGTCCTGCTGTCCTCCCAGGGCTAAGTACAGTCACAGAGGGCTGTACTTAGCCCCTGGAGAAAAACAGAACCAGAAAGCATCTGATGGGAGCTTATAAAAATGTTAACATTTAGTGCAGATGATTGCATCTTCCATGGATGCAGTCCTGCTCTGATGCCAGCTGCAGGGGATTCTGGTATTTGTAGTTACAGAAGATGTCAGCCTAGATGTAAGCAAAATTAGTCTGATACAATCTACTATACTTTTGTAAACTGTAAGGAAAACAAAATGTTTTTCACACAAAATGCATATTGTGACAAGCCCCACCTGTGTGTGTGGAGATTTCTGTGCTGACCGTTCCCCTCTAACTCGTATCATTTGATAATAAATATCCACAGGAGGTATCAGCTCGGGTCTCTCAACCTTATTTGAGCCTATAAGGCTAGTAGCTAGTGTACTGGCATCTACTGTGACCCATTACATATCTTTGACTAGAACTGATCAGAGTTATTTTTTACAAAATCCAGATAGTAGTTTTTTAACATCCTGGGCCTGTAATAAATAAGTGAGCATTCTCCCATCATAGTTCTACATAATGTTTCAATGAACAGTTTATTAGTACGTGTTTAGTATAAATAATGGTACTCTTGGAATTTACCTAAGTCCTGAGAACACTAATTTATCACCAGGCTAAAATAAAAAGCATGCATTTCTAAAATAATTCTATCCATTGGAGGTAGAAAACATAGGTCAGCATATAAAGATCAAAGGTGTGATCTGATGTGAAGAGGAAAGTAACCCAGTGAAAGTTCCTTTAGCACACCAGGAACAGCCAGTTCAGATTTCTGTAAAATAGACAGTGGTAGTGTGGTGCAATATGCCAGAAAAAATCTGAAATGCTTTTTGTAGACGATGTCCAGTGTATGCGTGACAATAGAGGATACAGTCAGGAACACCATGCCTCCATCATTGATAATAGGTGGTAGGGAATGTGAAGCAATCTACTTACTTACTGGCACACAAAAACTTCATTTAGACCAGAATAACATAATCTGGCTACCCCTCATGGTGGCTAAATATGTACAATACATATCGTGAGAAGCTGAGGGAGATGTCAACCCACACAACACATTGTTTGAAACAAGTAAACTGTTCAAGAAGTATGTTATCAGCAGTAGTGATCTGTATGGGGCAGTCAGCTCTTTAGCTAGGAGGGGGAGCAAAAGATCATGGTTCTGGATCTGACCACATTAAGGACTCACTTTCTTAGGGAGGACGAGGACTCAGGTTTGTTGAAGAAACATTGTAAGTTTACCTCCTCATCTTCCAGAAAGAATGAGTTAGTATAGAGTAGAGTATTGTATGCATGCATGTGCATCATAGCTCTCAACCTTTCATCCCTCACATGTGGAACACTGCCTCTCAAAATGTGGAACAAAAAGGCAAAATGTGGAACACCTTGTCAAATCATGGAGACAGAAGCCTAGAACATTGTAGGAATGTAAGTTTTCATGTTCACAAAGTTTGTTGTTCATTGAACAAGACATTTTTCCCATTTATTGTTTGGATTTTTTCTTTAAAAATTTAGAGTGCAGTGTGGGACAGACCTTTTCAGTGTGGAACAGAGGGCATTTGTGAGGCAAAATGAGGAACTGTTCTTCATAATGTGGAACAGTTGAGAGGTATGAATTGTGCATCACTAAAAAATATTCAGAAAAGAAGGACCTAGTATGGACTGTTGCAGCACTCCTAGCAAGATTTCAGTGAATCCCACCAGGATGAAGCCCAACTCCGCAGAATTCTGCAGTAGAGTTACTGCAGCAAACAATGCAATTTCTATGGGAGTTAATCCCTTTTGTCATGCAGGAAACCTGTGACATTGTGCTTCATCCTGGCAGGCTTCACTGTATGACTGATTTATTATAATTTATAGAGTCAGCTGAGTTTGACCAGTGATATAGTTGGTAAATCGATCAACTGCAGGAGTACTGAAACCTATCATAGGTTTCCCAACTAAACATTTATGGCTGATAAGGTCAACCTCTTGGAAAGAGATTGATGCATATAGCTTCTGTGATTTGACCTTTATTCATAGAAATAAGAATGTTACTTGTTTCCTTCAGTGGCACAGTGGTAGTGGAATGTAGGGGTCTGACACCGGACTAAAAGGATGAAAGTAGGTCATTGCAGTTTAGTAAGTCAGAAACATGTGAGTGAACACATTTTTTGAGGACAGAGGGAACAGAGATAGGCTTGTAATTACTCAGTTTGGACCTCCATCTGCCTTGGTGTCACTCTAGAATGCTTCTAGGTGGTAGGGTGCTCACCATGAACAAAAAAGAAGTGACTAAACAGTGTGGTGAAAAGAGCAGCAATCAATAGTGCTGTCTGTCTAAGAAGCTTGGGCCCCATGACCATATGCACCTGCACTTTTGTTTTCATTGATGAGTAGCAGTGCTTCTGAAGTGAGCCAAAAGTTGTTTTTGTTGTAAGAGAGAGAGTGGATGTATATTATTGATTATGAACATTAGGATTCAGATTATCAAAGTAAATCCACTAGGTGGAAAGGTAGTTCTTTTCCTATCTAGCTACCTGTTGTTACTTTCACCAAAATGGAGAGGCAGGAGACATGATTCAAGAAAAGGACCAGTTTATTGAGCAACGGACCACAGGGAAGGGAACAGGAGTTAAGGGGTGCAACAACATTCAGCTCTGTCTAAAATATTTACTAGTGCCCTAAAGGCCTCATACTGTACCTCTAATCTCCTGAACGAGGAGAACTATAAGGAGAAACTGACTGTAACAGCTATGCTGTAAGAGTGTCTCTAACTCTAAAATCATCAAATCAGCTGTAACAGCTTTGCTGTAAGAGCATCCTTATTTCTAAATCCCTATAAGAGGGTGACTCTATGGCAAAACTAGCAAGATTAGTAAACTGGCTGTTTATTTATTTAGTTATTTATTTATAACATAGGAATTACAACCCTTTGAGTCATAGACTCATTTCCAAAGGCTCCACATCAAATACGATGATGCAGACAAAAACAATCCAGTTTAACAATGGTGCAGAGTCATATACGTGTGGATGTGTGAGTAGGAGAACATACATAAGATAATTGCCTGCACAAGTGGCCTCAACATAAGATGATACAGCTGGTAGCTAAACACAGACTCCCTAATATACATACAGATATTACAAATTGTGTAACATATATATATATATATATATATATAGGGTAACTGCCTATACAGGAGGTAGCTAACAGAACTCAGCAATACAGGTTACAGTAAGATTGCATGGTGCTGCCTCTTGGGATACTTTGCAGGGTGTTGCTTCCAGGGAGGCATTGTCAAGTTTCTTACATAGGAGTGAACAGAGAGTTAGCTAAGTTAACAAAGAGCTAGCTAGGAGAGGCACATGGGCCTCAGAGTCAGTGGAAAGCGAGCTGCCTCATTCAAGACATTGTCAAAAGCCTGGGATGACCTAGAGTGATGTATTAGGGCCTAGTGTGGGGATTAGTGGTCACATTGGCAGTTACGTAATAATAAAATATGTGTTTTCAGAGCTGCCTTAAAAGGACCTCATTTGAAGATGGTGATGATAGCAGGGGGGACGGCATTATACCACGATGGAGCTTTAAAGAGGAAGGATCTTTGTGCTAGACTGGTCCTGACCCTGGGGACCTTCCAGATAGTTTTGGTGGATGTGCGAGTAGCTACAGAGAGGGTGACGATTGAAGGGAGGCCGTGACACCTGCTGGGGTTAAGCCCAGGTGGATTTTCTTAGTGAGGAGACAGGTTTGATACTGCAGCCTTTCCTCTAGCATGAGAACTTTGGTGAGTGCATATAAGGTGCAGGTGTGCATTCGCTTGTCTGCCCCAAAGATGAGTCAGCATGCCTTATTGTTAGCTAGTTAGATTTGGTGGAGCACAGTTGGGTCAGAGGTAGCATATATCATGAGTCCATAGTCCACAAGTGACAGGACTGAGGATGTTAAGGCCAGGTGAAGTGCTTCAGGTGGTAGGCAGTCTTTGTGCTTGTATAGGAGACCGATTCGGGTATTCGTGGATGAAGAGAGTACTTTGATGTACTCATGGAATGAGAGGGTAGTGTCAAGGGTGACACCCAAGTATTTATTATTTTTGAACCTGCTTCAGAGGGAGGCGTGAACTGGAGAGGATATTCAGGAGATAGTCCTTTGCCCTGTTTTGGTGGTGGGAAAAGAGCATAGTTTTGGTCTTTTTTACATTGACAACTAGTCTATGTTCAGTAAACCAGTTTTCTATTTGTTTGAAGGAGTTTTACAGAAAGAGATGGAGTGTAGAACGGTCAGGATTGGAGGCATAAAGAACTGCATTGTTTGCATGCAGGAGAATGTTCCCAGAACAGGAATCTGGCAGTGCGTAAAGATATATTCTGATAAGCAGGAGGCCTAATATGGGTCCCTGAGGGATGCCTGAGTGCATTGGTAGCGTGGTGGATAGGGTATTGTTAATTTTAACACACTGGGTTCTAGCGGAAAGGTAGCTGGAGAACCAGGAGAGGGGTTCCTAGGAGACTCCGATGCATTACAGAATGTTCAGTAGGAGGGGGTGGGAGACCATGTCAAAAGCCTTAGAGAGGTCTATGAACACGGCCCCCGCAAGGTGTTGTTTGTCCAGTGCAGAGTGTAGTGAGTTTGAGACTTCTCTAAGGGTGGTGGTAGTGCTGTGACCTGCTCTGAAACTGTGCTGCTCCCTGCTTAATAGGCAGTGGGTGAGAAGGTATTCAGTGAGCTGGTCTGCCAGGATTTTCTCAAGGGCTTTAGAAAAAGGGAGAAGAAGAGAGATAGGCTGGTAGTTGTTTGGGGAAGAGCAGTCACCACTTTTTAGTATGGGGGTTATGACTGCTGTTTTTCAAGAGGTTGGGAACTGGCCTAGACTCAGGGACTGGTTTAGTAGGTCTGTGAGTGGAGAGAAGACAGAGTCAAGTATGAGGTATAGTATTCACATATCGAAGGTGTCCTTACAGTACTTGGAGCCACTGAGTGCTTTGGACAGGTAGGCTTTGTCTTCAAATGTGGTAATGACTCTGAGTTAGAAGGGGGGTCACTGGGGGTTAGGCACTGGGATAGGCTGTATTGGGTCAAAAAAGTTACTAGAGTGAACAGAGCTGAGGTTGGAGAAGATGGAGTTGAGGCTGTTAGCAATGCATAGTGGGTCAGTGGTGGTTGTGTTATTAAGGCTGAGCTGGGATGGTGGTGGGGAGCAAGATTTCCCATTAAGGTCCTTAATGTCATCCCTGAATTTTTGGGAGCTTCCCCAGGAGGTGGCCAGGGTGGTTCTATAGTGGTCCACTTTGGCCTTGCACTTATTGCGGGCCGTGTAGTAAGCTTGCCCATCCACCTGTGAGTGAGAGGCAGTGGCACGCTGCCATAGATTGTCTCTTAGCTTGAGCTGCTGCAGCAGCGCAGGGGTTATTCAAGGAACATTTTGCTTCTTAGAGATAGATTTGACGATGGGTGCAAAAGCATCACAGGCATTGTTGAAGGTGCAAGTGAAATAGGCCAGGGCATCATCAATGTGCAGGGCCTGAGAAATGGGGGACCAGTCACAGTTTGACAGTTGCTGTTTGAGCTTGGTGAGACTTCCTGGCCTTAATCGGTGATGGGAGGTGACGTTTGTCACAACCCCGCTCAGCAGGTCAGCTCTCTACTTCCAAAGTGCCAACCTCTGAGTGTAGAATTGTGAACAGTTAACAGAACAAGGTAAACTTCTTGTTTGTTTTTGTGGGTTCGAGTCACTGTTGTCCCAAGTTCTGGAGGGATTCAAACTGATAACCTCTTGTTAGCTTACCTAATTGTCAGGCTCAGATAATTCTGTCTTCAGGGGGCCAGATATCTTTGCCTACGGGCACCTAACCAGGTATTACAAAATGAACCCTTAGAACTCTATGCAAGACCTAGAGAACTCTTCTTACCTATTTCCCTGTTTGATACCACATGAAGCTCATGCACAGTGTCAACTGTAACCATCTAAGCTTCACTTATAAAAAAAAAAGTTTCAAGGCACACCAGGCAGTTTCTGTTTTTAAAATATATATCTTTACTTTAAAAAAGGTAAAAATAGGAAAACAGTAAATACAGAACAAGATATCCCAACGCATACAATCTTAAAAACAAAACAGGTTTAAAAGTGTAAATTCCAACAACCCATACACTCAGACTGGTCTTATCTAATGTATCCTTACTTTCTTAATCTTTCAGTGCTTTGATGTTCCTCTTTCTCAGTCAGAAAATTAATGTCTCTCTGTGTCTCTAAGGTCTGCTCAGTATACTTAAAAGCAGTCTTGAGCTGGCCTTCTCTCTGAGGTCACCTAACTCCGCCTTGGTGTATTGAAATTTATATTTTATAACACAGGATGTCCTAATAAGATATTTTTAAAAAAAAATAGGTGACATCAGTGAATCTTCTCTCTTCATGTGACTTTCCCAAACCAGTCTATGATCTGCTTCACACAGACATCAAAGTCTCTTTGATGTAATTAACTGGCTTCCTCTGACGGTACCCCAAACAAATGCATATTGGACTTCCCAATTTAGTCTGGGACCTACTTCACACAGACATCAAAGTCTCTTTGATGTAATTAACTGGCTTCCTTGGAAGACACCCCAAACACATGCATATGCCCCTTTCTTAATGACACCTAGTGTAATTCAAAGGATTTCCCCGAGGACATCATAAATGGATATTTTAGTTCCTGGCTTCAAAGCAAACTGACAAGCTAATTGCAGCCCAGATATCTGTAGTTTAACCTACGTCCTGCCCTTTGAACTTATAACTGGTGGGGGTTTGATGTGTCATTTCAGCAAGATAGTAGTTTCTCCTGACAGACACTCCCCTACATATTTTATTTTGCAGTAAAAATATAGTATAATCAGAACCAGCTGTCCATGTGCCACAACGTTTGGTGAAGGTTTTGGAAGCTGACAGGACCAGTTGAACAGGATTGGGGAGTGGTCTCTCAGAGAGTTAGGGAGGACCACTAAATCAACAATACTGAGATGACGATTTGTGAGAAGGATGTCTAACAGAGTGTGAGTTCCATTGGAGGGTTAGTCCTTGTGGGTTGGAATACTAGTTGGGACAAATCTAGGGCCTCAAAGGTGTTTTTGACATAGGCTGATGAGCTTGCTAGCTAGTTTATATTGAGGTCTCCAACCAGTATCTGCTCCATCTTGTGGGGGAGGTTGGCTAGGTAGTCTGAGAGTGACTGACATACAGATGGTTGGTTACAAGGGGGAATATAGGTGACCATGAGAAGTAGAGAGGCATGGTTTGGGTCGGGGGTGAGTTTTATCGAGAGGGCTTGGGCACCATTTACCAATGAGGGTGCAGGAAGGGCTTGGTAATGCAGAGCATTGTTAATGTACAGGGCACAGCCACCACATCTCTTTCCCTTGCGATCATTCCTTAGGAGGGAAAAACCAGGGATAGAGACAAAGGCGTCTGGAGTCTTTTTGGAAAGCCAGGTTTCTGTTAGAGCCAGGATGTCAGGTTGATGCTGCATTAGCCAGCATTGCAGGTGTGCTGTTTTTTTAGGTAAGCTGCAAATATTCATTGAGGCTATACGCAGCCCCAAAGGAACCTGTGGCTGGTGATGTGCTACTGGGCCTAGATTTGGGTAGACGTTTCCTGATAATAGGAGAAGCAAGTAGATTATTCTAATAAGGACTATAAATTGCCATCTTTTCATTGGGTAGTGGTGACAGATAGGCTTTGGAGGGTGAGCAGGGGATAGTCATGTGGAGGAGGGCTGGGATGGCCTGATGTAGTAGCGGGCAGGATGGATGTCTAGATTGGAGTGAGAGGGGGTTACCAGGGGTTGGGGGGACTGAAGAGGTTGACAGGGTGGTGGGGAGGTAGTGGGGGGTGGGGTGTGTCCCCAGAATTGGGAGTGTGTACATCGTAGTCGGGCCTGAGGGTGCACTGCTTTGTATGACTAGTACAGATATTAGCAGTAGTATGATTTGCTTGTGGGGATTGATATTGTTAGACATCACATTGGGAAGGGGGACAGCCATGTGCGAGTATAAGTTGAACTTACTGCCACCCTTCATTGTGGAGGTCACAGTGGCACAGTGGTAGGGTGACCACCTTTGGTGCAGAAGGTTCCAGGTTCAAAACCTTGGGGGGGATACTACGTTAGGCACCTGGTGGCGGGCAGGGCTAACACCCCCAGAGAATGAGTTGCAGTAGGAGGCTTAGTATATTATCTCTTCAGCCTGGCGTTTGTGTCCCTGTGCTGGGATGGAGCTCTGCTGAGACTCCGCTGCAGCTGTGAGCGGGGGGGGTGGTGGGGTGAGGCCTATATGGAGGAATAACAAAGGCAGAGTCATTAGGATGCAGCAGGAAGATGTTCAATGCTACTGCGCATGTGCAAGAACTCTGAAACTATATCGGGATATGGACCTGAGTGCGCATGCGTAGACAGTGTACCTAGTGAGATACAGAGGAGCAAAATGATGGAACACAGGAGGACGCCCAAGGAAATGCCAGCACAGAGTTGTAACAGTTATGCCTTAAGAACATCTTATGCAAACCTTCTAACTCACTGCCGAGGTGCACCTCTAGCTAAGGCCTATTACCTGGAATACTCCACACTATGAATCATACTGCATAGTATAGCAAGAGTCTGTACGTATTACTGATGGCAATTCATGCATGGTCATACTTTCTCTGTTGTAGTGACGAGAACAGAACCAAAGAAATTGGTGTAATAAGAATCAATTTGACTGGATGGCTAGTGCAACTCTGGGGACTTCTTGGGAAACTAGGGGAATACAGAGAGGGTTTTTGAACAGACCATGAGTTTCTCAGCCACATCCCACCTCTCTAGGGTCACCAGAATGCAAGAACAGGCACCAAGATTTCTTCGACTAAGAACCCACTGAGGGCTGCCAGAACTGACGCACAAAGGATCCGGCCACATTCCGCTGGTGGACAGCCGGGTTGGAACAACCAACACAATGACTCCCTCTCCACAGCCCATTTCTGGACTGCCGAGTAAGGAAGACCATGCAAAACACCCGGCACAGCCTGCTTCTGGACAGCCAGGTGAAAAAGATGCTGCAGACCACCCTGCCACAGCCTGCTTCTGGACTGCTGGGTGAAGAAGACAATGGGAGGACCCCACGGAATTCAGGAATCTGGATGAAGAAGTCTCTGGATGTTGAAGAGTGACAGAGTTCTGGGTATCAAAGCCAGGCGAGCCAAGGGTGAACATAAAACAATAAACAGAGCGTTGAAGTATGACAGAGTTCTGGGCACCAAGGCTGATGAGCCAAGAGTGAATGTAAAACAATACACAGGGTGTTGACTCAGGGAACTGGAACAGAAGATCTTGATGGCACTCTGGTGCTGCTGACAAAATAACAAAAAGGGATGGCAGATTCTGCACTGGGCCAAGCCATACACTGGGAATCGTTAGAGGAAAACAACAAACATGACGTTGCAATAGTGCAAATATGACTTGGTTCTTCTCCTCGAGTACTGCTGTAGACTGATGATTCTGGAATACACTGGTGAAATGTCTCTGAAAGGTTGCTGAAGACTGATTCGAACACACCTGGGTGAATTGTATTTGAAGGGTTGCTGAAGACTGATTCGAACATACACAGGTGAAATGTCTCTGAAGGGTTGCTGAAGACTGATTCAGAAGCACACTAGCACAAGATGCAGGCAGAATGCAATTACAAGTCACAGTTCCAACATATTGCTCAGTATCACAGTCTCTGAATGCACAGACCACAGTAAACAACAGGCACTTGGTTTCTTCTTTCTGGTCACTTTCTTGATGAAGCCCTCACTAGCTGTGGACCTAACTGCAGTGGGTCCCTCTAACTAAAATGGGCTCTACTTCTACTGTGGATACACTGGATGCTGGGTGGCTTCCTTGGACTGTGAGGTATACTAATAGGGAGGGCTTAAATGGCTAGCTAACCCCCTTGACAAGCGATCAGGCTTACTGTGACTGAGCCACTTTAAATAGTAAGGCCATTTTGGCTAGGCTCCATTAAATAACTTGGGCCTGATTACCTCTTTAAATAACTCATTGGGCCTGGCTTGCCCTTTTTAAATAAACATTTGGGCCTGACTCGCCCCTTAAAATAAGCATCTGGGCCTAACTCACCCCTTTAAGCGCTGGGCCTACTGGCTGCTGGGCTCCTTTAACACATGTGGCTTGCCTTTACCTCTCTACTCATTTGGGCCTGTTGCTGCCCCTTTAAATACTGTTGGCCCCTTTCTGGGCCCCCCTTGTAAATACAGGGCTTGTCTTGCCCTCTTTACTTCTCCTCAGGACTTTCCCCCTTTAAGGACCCTCTTATGCATGGCCCCTTTAAATATATTCTTTAAGGCCAAAGCAAGGCCTTTCTGCCACTCATTTCCCTTCACCCCATTTTGTTCCACCTCTTACTGAATAGGCAGGGACTTTACTGTGAGCCTGCTGCCCTAGATCCCACCCCTGGGTGTTGCTCAGCACAAAATGAATATTTAATTATTAAAATTTTTGGTCCCTCAACCCACCCCTTTCTCAACCTTCGGATGATTTCTCAGGCACACTGAGTGCTCAAACAATTTTATTTTTAAAAAACTTTCTGGAGGTCAGCACCTTGGCACTGGTACTGCTGCCGGCTCACCGTCCCGGCCCAAGTGGAAGGCTGCTAGATCAGGAGGCTGGGAGGTGCTTGCTTCAGAGGGAGGGACTTTTGCTTACAGGTGCTGGGCGGATGACTATGGAGCCTCTTCACTGTGGGGCCTGACAACATCCGACAGCTGCTTCTTGGATATGGCTCTTCTCACGCCACCGACGGGGGACTGGAGAAACTCTTAAACTTTTAAAAATAAAAAATGGGGCTAAGCAGAGCCTACACCATGCTCTGGACAGAATGGAGGGGACTGGAGCAGAGACCAAAACCACTGCACACTAGAGCGGGACCCAATGCCGACAAGGACGGATGAGAGGTGGACCACAGGTAAGCCCTTTCTATGCCTTACTACCTGTGTCCCCTTTCTCTCCCTCACACTCCAGCCGGCAGATGCCTTCTTCCTTCTTTTCTTCGTTGGGGTGCCTGACAGCACTCTTCTGAGCGCTGCTGCCATTGGCCACCGAACAACCACTGACTTTTTTTAAAATGGTCATTACTAGCCACACAGAACCCTCCCAGGTGTTCTGGACGCAGAGTTCCTAGTGACCAGGGAGGCAAGCAGCTGCCCAGCCTGAGCTGGAAAAGGGTGGCACACGCTCATGCCAGTGCTGGACAGACTGCAGCAAAAGGAGAAAAAAAATGTTTTAAACTGTAAGGATGCAGTTTACTTTTAGGAGCTCCTGCAGTACCTAAAGCCTCCACCCTGTCACCTAACTTTTGGGGCACCTTTGCTGGGGTACACTGGGGAGACTGGGGACTATGGGGAACTTCTAGAGAACCCCAACTTTGGGGTATTACACTTCAAGTACCTTATTATAGTGTAATGGTTGAAACTCTAAAGTTGGGGACCCATAAACATAGAGGGCAAGGGTCAAGGATGAACTCTCTGGGGAGTGGTAGGACTCAATATCTAGCAGAATAATAATAATTATTATTATTATTATTTTAATGTCTTTATAAGTGACATTGCAGAGGGACTGGAAGGGAAAGTATGTCTCTTTGCAGATAACACAAAGATCTGCAACAGGGTTGATACACAAGGTGGGGTGGAAAGGATAAAAAGGGACTTGACAAGGTTGGAGAAATGGTCAAATGTATGGCAGCTTAGATTCAATGCTAAGAAGTGCAAAGTAATGCACCTGGGAAACAAAAACCCAGGGGAAGAGTACAGAATAGGGGGTGAGATACTGACAACAACAAAAATGGAAAGGGACCTGGGAGTAGTCATATCAGATGACCTAAAGGTGGGCCAGCAATGTGAGAATGCAGTAAAGAGGGCTGGGGGGATACTGGGATGCATAGGAAGAGGCATCACTAGTAGAAAACAGGAAGTTGTTGGCCCTCTTTACAGACAGTTGGTAAGATCACATCTGGAGTACTGTGTACAGTTCTGGAGACCCCATCTCTGCAAAGACATAGACAGGGTGGAGGCTGTCCAGAGGAGGGCAACTAAATTGATGCAGGATCTGCATCAGAAGACATATGAAGAGAGACTAAAGGAACTAAAGATGTATAGCCTCGAGGAAAGGAGGGAGAGGGGGGACAAGATAGAAACTTTCAAATACCTCAAGGGAATCAACAAAGTCCATGAAGGCAGCATCTTTCAGAAAAATAGATGTGCAAAAACAAGGGGGCACAATTTGAAGATAGAGAGGGGACGGCTCAGAGGTAATGTGAGGAAGTATTTCTTCACAGAGAGGGTTGTGGATACATGGAACAATCTTCCTGAGGAGGTCGTAAAGTCAAAAACAGTGGGAGAATTCAAGAATGCATGGGACAGACATAAGGCAGTTCTAGTGGGGGGTAGGAGGAAGTAGGCTGTTGGTTAATTAGGATCTGCAGCTTATCCATAAGGTAGGGAAATGGGCAGACTAGGTGGGCCAAGCGGTCCTTATCTGCCATCAAATTCTATGTTTCTATGTTTCTAGAATCAGATGCTGAGATTCATGAAATGAATATTGAACACCTTAGCAATCCCTGCCTGGTCACTAATTATATCCACAGTGGAGGAAGTAATGTGTATAACTGATTCATTGAGCTTTTGGTTAAAAAGCTTTCTTATTCCTGTTGACAATATTTTTGGGGAATTTTTGTTATTCTCCCAGTAGGTTACGTGATATGCCTTCTGCCTTACTTCATTCTGTCAGCCCATAAAACAGAAAAGCCAAGGATGTAATTGAATTTGTTAATATCCTTGGGAATAGACCAGTTTTGGAGAACGTAATTATAGCCAGTTGATAAACTAGGGAATAATTCTGCAGCGTATATATTTTGTGGAATATGTATGAGTTTAAACCCACAGCAATATTTTAAGTTTCAAATCAATAGCAAAAAATTGTATTTTCTAATTAATATGCTTTTACACAGAAAACAGAAATTAGCTACATATTAACTAATTTGAATATGCACATTGGAACATTGCTTCTATAAAGCCCCAAATACATGACAGTGCAGCCTTGTTGTGGCATAATGGCATGTCTTGGTTGTGTTGGGTGGCAAAAGGCATAACCAACTTCATTCATTCACACCAGAAGTGTCATCCAGGGCACAGCAAAGGCATCGTTTGGTCAGCATGACAGAATTAGCAACTCATAGAAATGAAGGGCATCTGAGGGTCAGTAATACAACAGCGCCCAGCCAAAGGACATAGGAACTCTTGGAGAAGAGCTGTTTTTGCTTTGACTTTGCCCTGAGGGCTGACGCCAGAGGTCGACAGCCACTCACATTACAGGTCACCAAATTTTGAACTCTGTCCGGGCTTAAAAAGCCTGGAAGCCAGGCCACCACTACAGCTTCGGGATCTCAGCATTGGTGGCAGGAAAAGGAGCAGTGGGTTGGCGGCAGATGAGGGACCACTGCATTGGCAATGGGCAATGAGAAGGGAGACATACCGGTGGTGGGGAGAGAGGGGGAGGCAGCTGGAACTGGTGCGGCTGAGCTTTAACAGCAGTGCCCAGCTGCAGGAGAAAGGAACTCCGGAAGAAGAGCTGTTTTTGCTTTGGCTTTGCCCTGAGGAGTGAAATCCAGGAGAAGAGCGGTTTTTGCTTTGACTTTGCCCTGAGGGCTTACGCAGGAGGCTGCCAGCCAATCATTTTCCAGGTCACCAAATTTTGAACTCCACCTGGGTTTAAAAAGCCTGGAAGCCAGGCCACCACTACAGCTTCAGGATCGTTGCATCAGCTGCAGGAGAAGCGGTAGCGGGTCAGTGGCAGATAGGTGGACCACCACATTAGCAGCAGGCAGCAAGAAGGAAGCCATACCAGCGCCGGGGAGAGAAAAGGACATAAGCAGCTCAAGAACAGACTGGGAGGCAGCTGGAACTGTTATGTTTGGGCTTTAACAGCAGTGCCCAGCTGCAGGACAGAGGAACTCTGGGAAAAGAGCAGTTTTTGTTTTGGCTTTGCCCTGAAGGATGAAATCCAGGAGAAGAGCGGATTTTGCTTGACTTGATTCTTGAAAAGCCTCATTCCTCATCAGCCCCCGACCTTAATTAAATACTGAATGGCATGGGGCAGGGCCTGAAGACTGAAGACTGAAGGGAAGGGCTTCAGCTACAACAGACTGGACATAAGGACAGCGGGGGGAGGAGCTCGGGGGGCAAGGTGTTCCTATTAAGGGGTCTAAAGACATAAAAGTCTTATTTTGTCAGGTTAATGGGTACATTGATATAGTGTCATTGTTTTTGAGCTTTCTGAGTCAGAAACTGGCAGGCTGGGACAAGTCAGCTAACAGGTTGAGTTGAGGGGTTAAATTGTCATTGGTTTTGAATAAGAAGTCATATGTTAAGGCATTGTGAGTTAAGGCCAAATTATTCAACTGTGTTTGAAGATTGGCAGAATCAGGTAAAGGAGGGAAAACTGTTCACTGAGATCATGGCACCAGGGGAGCAAATGGGAGAGAGGAGGAAATGGCCTTGTGGGCAGGAAGGGGGGGGGGCTGGAGGACAGAGAGGGATGGGAAGGCAAGCCTGGGGAAGCGTCGGGGCAGCATTACAGGATGGAGCAGTATGGAGGGGCACAACAGGGTGTGAGTCAGTGGCAGCATAGTGGGAGGAACGGCCAGTGGAAGGAGGGGAAAAGTGGACACAAAGGAGGGAGGGTCATGGGCTGTAATAACTGTGGCATGGCAATGTTCATGAGCACTCTGTGGAAACTGGGGACATGCCCAGTTTGTCAAAGGCTGGGGAGACTGGAGGCAGAGCTAGCACTGCTAAAAAGAGAATTGTCCTGGACAAAAAGGGACATCATCAGAAAAATTACAGAAGGCAACCAAGTAGGGGGCAGAAGGCAGACCGACCAGGTGGACAGGGCGTGGAGGGGGCAGGTCACACAGGGAGTCATGGAGGGAATGAACAAGTCAAGGGACAGGGACACAATGGGCAGGAGTACCAACATTCATGAGCATAGGTACACAGCGGGCTCAAACAGATACTGGCCCTTAGCAGAGATAATGGAGCAAGAGGATGTGAATGGGATTGAGGCAGTGGAGAATAAGGAGTTGTGCCAGGAAAGGTAGAAGAAGTTGGAAGCAGGGGAGGATCAGGTTATGGTGGTTCAGGAAGTGAAGAAGAAGGGTGATACCAAGAGGAAAGGGAGGGATAGCACAGGGGTACAGGTTGTAACAGTCAGGGGAGGGAAAGGGAAGGGGAAGGAAGCAGAAGAGGGAGCCCTGAGGGAGGACCGGAGAAGGACAGGCATCCAGGGAGAGGATGGGTTGAAGAGTGGCAAGAATGGAATAGGTGAGTGTGGGAGGGGGTACAGGGGGGAGGGATGAGGCTGAGGACCTTCCAGCAGGACAGGAGGACAAAGGGACAGTGAAGGAAGGGGTGGAGGTGGAAGGTGACGGGGAGAGGAGGTAAGAGAGAAATAGCCAGGTAAAGGTAGCGGTAGCACCATTGGAGTCAGCACACAAAAAATCAAAGATCGTGTATGGGGACTCTATTATTAAAGGGATCCACTGGTTAAGAAAGGGAGTAGCTTTCAAGGGGAGGTCGTTTTTTTGTGAACCAGGGATGGAGGCGAGCAGGGCACTCCCAAAAATTAAGGAGTGCATTAGGCTGATTGGGGGGAATCCGTACTTGGTTTTACACCTTGGTACAAATGATCTGGCTGGGGAGGAGGTGGAAGAGGTGCAGAAGAGATTTATGGAACTAGCTAGAGGGTGCAAGGGGATGGTGGATACCATAGTCTTCTCAGAAGTCCTGTCAGTACAGTGCGCCAGTACAGCAAGACAATTGAGAATCAAAGACTTTAACTCAAAGACTTTGATGGTCAGATGGATTGAAAACTGGCTAGCTGGATGCACCCAGAGAGTAGTGGTATGTGGGGAGCTCTTGAACCCTATAGAGGTCGGTAGTGGGGTACCACAGGGCTTGGTCCTGGGTCTGATCCTGTTTAATGCATACATATCGGACATCAGGGAGGGTATAGGGTGTGAAATGAGTCTCTTCGCTGATGACTCCAAGATGGGAGCAGCAGTTGAGGGGGAAGAGGGGAGGTTGGCCCTGTAAGGGGACCTGGATGCCCTGGAAAGCTGGGCTCACACATGGAAATTAAATTTCAATATCACCAAGTGCAAGGTGTTACATCTTGGGCGGGGAAACCCTAAACACAGGTACACCCTGGGAGGGGAGGCGTTGGAGGCCTCAAAAGGGGAAAAAGACCTAGGGGTCATGGTGGATGCATGTATGAATAACTCTGAGCAGTGCAGGAGAGTGCTAGCAAGGCAAACAGGATGTTGGGATGTATCATAAGGGGGATCACCTCTAGGAGCAGGGAAGTGATTCTGCCGCTGTACAATGGACTGGTTAGACCACACCTTGAGTACTGTGTACAGTACTGGAGACCACACTTGAAAAGGGACATACAGCTCCTGGAGAGGGTACAGAGGAGGGCAACTAAGATGATATGAGGACTAGGGGATTTGACGTTTGAGGACAGACTTGAGGAGCTCTGCCTGTTTTCAATTTCATTGGAAGACAGGAGAGGCGGGGGGACATGATTGAGGTCTTCAAGTACCTCAAGGGAATAAATAGGGTAAACATGGAGGGGATCTTTAGACTAAAGCAGGGAAGTATCACCAGAGGGCATGGTTTGAAGTTGGAAGGTGTAAGGGTGAGGGGGAAAAAGAGGAGGAGGTTTTTCACTGAGAGGGTGGTGGACCCTTGGAATGCGCTTCTTGGTGAGCTGGTTCAGAGATCCACAGTGGAGGGTGTCAAGAGAGGGTGGGACAGACACAGAAAGCAGATGTATCAGATGATGGCCTGTCCCAGGGGGGTGGGTATGGATATAGGGATTTCTGGAACACAAGGGGGGGAGGGCCTCGGCACCCAACTAGGGATCTGAGGTTCGAGCAGACTCGATAGACTGTAAGGCCTAATCTGCTGGCAATTAGTATGTTAGTATGTTAGTGGCAAAGGCAGTGGTGCAGGAGGGAGGACGACGAATGTATAGGTGATTGGGGAGACACATGGGTAGACCAGCATCTGTATGCAAGGGACAGGTTGCATATAAATGATGAGGGGGCTAGGATTTTGAAGGGGAAGCTACAGAGATATATAGATAAAATACTAGGGAGTGCTTTAAACTAGGAGAAGGGGAGGGTGAAGCTAGGTGTAGCCCAGTAGAAATGGTGGGAGGAACTAGCCTAACTTGCTCTTCCCCACGGATGGGGGGGCAAGAGAAGCCAATAAGGGGGCAAGGAAGTGGGGAGGGACTGTGGAGGAGTTTGCTGACAAATGCCAGGAGTCTAGGAAATAAGATGTGAGAACTACAGGCTATAGTGGTAGAGAGTGATATGGATCTAGTTGCAGTTACGGAGACCTGGTAGATTGAAAATCACAGTTGGAAGGTGGAAATGCCTGGGTATGTTCTATACAGGAGGGACAGGAAAGGAAAAAGGGGGAGGTTGCTCTTTATGTAAAAGAGGGGATTAGGGTGATGGTGTGTGGGGGGTGGTGGACCTGTGGAGACAATAGGGGTGACTTTAAGCAGAGCAGGGGGGAAGGCAGTGAAGGTAGGGGTGATCTACAGACCACCAAATCAAGAGGAGAATGTAGACAGACAGATGGGTAAAGAAATACAGGCAATGGCCAGCAAGGAGGAAATTGTGGCAGTGGGAGATCTAAATCAACGAGATGTAGATTGGGCCATCCCGACAGCAGCCTCAGATTGGAGTAGAGAGTAATTGGAAGCCTTGCAGAAGTATTCATCAACCAGCTGGTAATGGAACCCACTAGAGGGAGGGCCATACTTGATCTGGTTATGACTAATGAGACAGTGTCGAAGGGATGGGGATTGGGGAAAATTTGGGCAACAGTGACCATAGGACGGTAAAATTTAGAATCAGAAAGAGTCAGGTTAAGGGCAACACTAGGGTGCTTGACTTTAGAAAGGCAGATTTTAGGAGGATGAGGGCATTGGTCCAGGAGGACCTGGAGGGGCAGGAAGACCTGGGAGATGTGGATGGACTATGGGGGGATATTAAAAGAGGAATATTGAAGGCAACAGAGCTATGCATTAGGACAGTGAACAAGAAAAAGAGGGGAAGGAAACCACTTTGGTTCACACCAGAAGTGAAGAATGCAGTAAGGGAGAAGAGAAAGGCATTCGGGATATATAAGGCATCACAGAGGAAGGCATACAGGGAGGTGTGTAAGGATAAGCTGAAGGAAGCAGGGAAGGTGATCAGGTGGGCTGAAGCTGAAAGAAAAGAGTGTATAGCAAGGGAGACGAAAGGGGAAGACAAGAGGTTTTTCAGATATGTGAACGATAGAAAGAATGGGAAGCATGGGATTATTAGGCTCAGGGGGGGATAGGGGAACTGGTGGAGGGTGACATAGAAAAAGCCGATGTCCTAAATAGATACAGTACTTCGTAATGGTCTTCATGGTGGAGGAGGGGAAAGGGTCAAAATTGGAAAATAGGGGGAGGATGAGTAGGGAGATGGATTCAAGTCCCTTGGGAAGCTAGGGTACTGGAAGAATTAGGGAAGCTATGGATGGATAAGGCGATGGGGCAGGATGGGATTCACCCGAGAGTACTCAAAGAATTAAAGCAGGAATTGGCAACACCACTCACTAGGCTATTTAACCTGTCACTGCACAAGGGAAGGATTCCTGGGGACCGGAAAAAAGCTGAGGTAGTACACCTGCATAAAGGGAGAGGAAGGGAGGGAGGGAGGGAGAAGCCAGGAAATTACCGCCTGGTTAGCCTTACCTCCATGGTTGGTAAACTAATGGAGGCACTGATTAAGGAAAGGCTGATTAAATATCTAGAGGGGGAGGGCCCCCTAGATGACAATCAGCATGGATTCATAGGTGGTAGGTCTTGCTAGACACACCTTATTGAATTCTTTGACAGAGTGATGGAGATATGGGACCAGGGTGGGGCAGTGAACATGGCCTACCTGGACTTTAGGAAGGCATTTGACACCGTTCCGCACAGGAGACTGATAGGCAAGGTAGACAGCTTGGGAGTGGGGAACAAGCTGACAAGCTGGGTAGGGCATTGGTTGGAGGGGAGGACACAGAGTGTTGTAGTGAATGGGGTGTGCTCAAAGGAAGAAAAAGTGATGGGTGGGGTTCCCCAGGGGTCAGTGCTGGGACCCATATTTTTCAATATATACATTGGGGACATCATGGAGGGCCTACGGGGAAAGGTGTGTCTGTTTGCGGACTACATAAAAATATGTAGTAAAAGGGTTGATCCGGCGGGGGGGGGGAGGATATGAGGGAGGATTTGGCCAGGCTGGAGGAGTGGTCAGAAAGGTGGCAGTTATGGTTCAACACAAAAAAGTGCAGAATTATGCATATAGGGCGTAACAACCCAAAGGCAAAATACCAGCTTGGGGGGGAAGAGATGGAAGAGACAGAGCAGGAGAGAGACCTGGGGATAACCATTTCAGACAACCTGAAAGTCCAGAGTCAATGTGACAGAGCAGCAGGGAAGGCACTGAGAATGCTGGCATGCATAGGGAGGGGTTTCACAAGCAGGATGAGGGAGGTGATCCTGCCACTATGGAATCCAGTTCTGGAGGCCATACCTGAAAGGGTACAAGGACAGGCTGGAAAGCGTCCAGAGAAGAGCATCCAAAATGATGTGGGGGCTGCAGGGGAGGTCATATGAGCAGAGACTGGGATATCTGGGCCTGTACACACTAGAGGAGAGGGGGGATATGGTGGAGGCATTCAAATACTCGAAGGGCATAAACAGGGTGTGGGTCAACAGCATCTTCAAACTGAGTAACAGCAATTCCACTAGGAGGCATATCTACAAACTGGAGGAGGTAAATTCAGAGGGGACATCAGCGGGAGGTTCTTTGTAGAGAGGGTGGTACAGCCATGGAACAGGCTGCCAGAATGGGTGGTTGGGGGTGAATACAGTAGACAATTTTAAAAGAGCTGGGACATGCCCATGGGCCTAGCGGGCAGAGGGCAGGCTGGTAAGGGAGGGAGGGGGTCTTCATAGAGGGGAGAGTTTATGGACAGACTAGATGGGCCAAGGGGTCCTTTTCTGCCAGCAGATTTCTATGATTATGTGATTCTATAAATACAGCCATTGGCAGCATGTGAGTCAACGAGAGGTCTGCTAAGGGCATTGGGACTGCTTCGCTGGCTTGTGCTTTTTTTTTTCTTTTTTAAATGGAGCTGTGATTATCAGAGCATGCAAGCAGCAAGAAAAGCAGCAGAGACTGGAACCAGGAGCTAGTAAGTGTCAGCGTGGGGTATGCTCTGCTTCTTTTTATGTTCATTGTGTGCACAGGTGCAGATGAACATATTGATATGAGAGTTGCTATAGAGGGGTGTGAGGGGGGTGCATCCAATGCAGAGTTCTGTTCAATGGGCAGGTCTGTGGCAGGTGAATCATTAGGCAGGCTGCTGATGACATGCTTTCTGTTTTTGGGGCAGAGTGGGCAAGGATTTCAAAGGACAGAGCCGAACCAATAGTGGTGTGGCTTGGTCCTTTGATCTCTAGTTTTAATGCACCAGTGATTGGCTGACTGGAATCTCTGTTGTATAATCCCTTATGTGTCCGCCTTTATTGAAAGCGAAAAACCCAGTCTGGCTGCTGGTAGGCACTGTGTCTTGTTAAGGAGCAGTTTCCCGAGCCTGCAAAACAAGAAAGAATTCCCTCTGCTGTCTGCTACTGAGTCTGCTTTGGGAACTGTTTCACTGAGCCCGCAGCTGTTTCCCCGAGCCTGCAATACAATAAAACAAAGAAAAAAGTTGGTCTGTAAAATCCTCAGTGTTGCCTATGGTGAAGAGGAGAAAGTGTCTGTTTCTGTCCTCCAACCCCGCTGCACTGCTATTACTGGCAACTACTAGAATTGCTGAGACATTTAATACTTAACAGTGGTGGGGTTAATGGGCAAATTTAAATGTTGGATTAAACTGGGATAGAGTAGACTAATATAACTATTTAGTTACAGTATATAACACAATCAGAACATGTACTAGACTTCAATAAATGAAAAAGAATTATGCTACAGATTGCATGACCACTGTGAACAAACTTTTAAGGGCAGAGGATTGGTCACTCATCTACAAGCATTTATAAACAGTAAACACTTAAGTGCAGAGGATAGCCCATTACCCTTGCTTTGCACCAGTTTTCGCCAGTTCAGATGTACATGTTGTTTGCTCGGTATGCCTTTCCTGGTGAAAGATTTCAATAAAGAAATGAGCAGGTGGCGGCTCCTGCCACCCGCACATACTCCACAGAAAGCCAACATTGGGGTGCTCAATCCCCATGTCTGCATGTATCACCCTTCCCCCATTAATGTGGCAAACTGGGAGCCCGCCCCAGTGTGCCCAAGTAATTGTTTAATTTTTTTCTGACACCAGGATGCCCACTCCCGGTGTCGGATATGCCCCCTCCCCTCAAAACCTGTCAGTAATATTTGCTGACATTGGGGTGCCCAATCCCTGTGTCGCATGCCCCCCACACATTATTGTGGCACACTGGGAGCCCACCCCAGTGCGCCTAAACGATATATTTCTTTTACCTGTAAAATAAAGAAAACTGTCCGCCAGTCTTTTCTTCTTTTTTCCCCATGTGAAAAAGAAAATGGTCCACTGTTGTCTCCCTAGTCCCCTTCCCCATCCCCACCCCTCTACCCTCCAAATGTGGACCCACACCACCTCATCACCACATACTTATCTTCAGGAGGTCGGGAGCAGCAATCTTCTGCTGAGCGGGACACAGCTGCACTCTTCAAAAGTGATCGGAAAACTGAAGATTTCAAGGTAAGCCTTATAATGGGAGTCAAAGGAGGGTTTTAACTTAGGTTAATACTGTATCTCTGCCATCTTTAGGAATTTTGGCCCCAAATTTTCAACATGGGGTTCTTGGGATCCCAACTCGGGAACACTGGCACTGTCATTTCGTTTCTCGGTCTCGAAAACTGATTTTACGGTCACTGTGCAGAATCACCTTTCAGGACTGATTATCAAAATGACCATGCCACTGTTCGTGAGGTCCCAAAAAGTTCATGTTGCAAATTTGGTGAAAAAAATTCCAAAAAATGACTGCGTTACGGGCATGCATTGCACAGTTTCTATGCATGCTTGTAACTTCGCCAATTTTTAATATTTTCAATCCAGATTTTCAAAATTGCCATTTTTGTATACCTCCTTATGAACAGTACAGCTGTCATTTTTCACGTCCTCCCTGAAATGTGTTTTCATACCTGTGGAGCAGAATGACATGGTCACTGTGGAAAATCAACTTTCGGGACAGATTAACAAAATCACAATGCCACTGTTCATGAGGACAGGTCCAAAAATGCCCATGCTAAAAATATGGTGAAAAAATTCCAAAAATATTATTGCTTTACAGGTGTGCGTTGTGCAGTTTCTTCGCATGCTTGTAACTTCACCAGTTTTTCATATTTTCACTCCAGATTTTCAACATTGCCATTTTCACACCTCCTTATGAATAGTACAGCTGTAATTTTTCACATTCTGCCCAAAACTTGTTTTCACACCTATGGCGCAGAATGGCACAGTTGCTGTGTGAAATCAACTTTTGGGACAGAGTAACAAAATCACAGTGCCACTGTTCATCCGGGGAGATCCCAAAAAGCCCATGTTGAAAATTTGGTGAAAAAATTCAAACAAATGACCATGTTATGAGTGTGTATTTCACAGTTTCTACACACACTCGTAACTTCACCAATTTTTCGTTTTCACTCCAGATTTTCAACATTGCCATTTTTTTCACACCTCTTCATGAACAGTACAGCTGTACTTTTTCACATCCTGCTCAAAATGTGTTTTTGCACCTATGGCGCTTCGCAAAATCACCTTTTGGGATTGAGTAATGAAATGATAGTGCCACTGTTCATGAGGTAGGATCCCAAAAAGCCCATTTTGAAAATTTGGAGTGAAAATACCAAAAAAGACCTGGGGCATTAGGGTTTCCAACTATAACACCCCACCCCCCACTCTGTAGAGATTGACAGGCTTCGGGGGGGGGTGCCTTGGAGTCATCAGCCATCATGCTCACATCATTCCACCCCACCCTGTAGCCAGTGACAGGCATTGGGGTGTTCCTTGGAGTCTTTGGACCAAACATTCACCCCATTCTCCTATACTGCACCCATCTCGGCTTATTTCATTATGGAATGGGGTGAACACTAGGGCCAAAGACCTCAAGGCACATCGCGATGCCTGTCAGTGTCTGCAGGGTGGGGGTGGGGGTGAAATAGTGTGATCATTAAGGCCAATGACCCAAGGGGATACCCCCAATGCCTGTCAGTCTCTGCAGGGTGGGGTTGGGGGTGGGGCATTAGGGTTGAAAACCCTAATGCCTCATAAATATTACCAAACTAGACACTTACACTGCCCAACATCATGACTTCTAATTTGCATTCTTGAATATTAATACACTGCTTCCTTCACTGCAACAATTTTCAAACATTCCCCCATGCTACCAGTGCACATGATGAGCATTCAGCATTGACAAATGCTTGTTTAATAAAAAGTGGAGAGTCTGAGAACAGGGTAACAAGCAGCACAAGGAACTTGGGGAGTGGTGATGGGTGGAGCTGCGTAGTCTGTAGCAGTCACAGTTGCCCTCTTAGGGCATTTAAAACATATACTATAGGAGATCACGTATTGCAGAGTGCTGAGTAGAAGCTCCTCTGCTAATCTCCTGCCTCCTGATCATTAAATCGTCTTTTTTAGATGTTTATAATTCTCAATTTCCTCTGCTTCCGAATTCTTCTGCTATCTAAACATCTTGTGAGCCTGTTTAGTGAGTTCGATTGGCGGATGGAGGCTTATATGAAGAAAGCCCCACAGAAACATACCCCCCCCGCTACTCCCGAAAAGGCCCCAAAGAAATCCCAACAAGAATCTTTAACGCTTAATAGGTTCTTAGAAGAGTTTAAACCCTTTCGCGAAGAGATGAAAGAAATGGCGATCGACCTGAAGACTCTCTCCAAAAAGCTGGATGAAGTCTCGTTAACTGTTTCTGAAAAATACAGCCCGAATAGTCTCGTTGGAGAAACGACTAGAGAAACTTGATCCTGAATTATTGTCTATGCGACAGAAGCTATCTCGTGTGGAGGCAAAACTCGAAGATTTGGAGGGCCGTAGCCGCAGAAGCAATGTTGTGATACTAGGGCTACCAGAGGTAGAAGAGGGCCAGCATGCTGTAGCATTCACACAGAAGCTGGTGGAATGGGTCACTGGCGCCTCTCCCTTCGGCCCAGTATACATCATAGAGTGAGCTCACAGGTCACTGCGACCGAAGCCTACTCTGGATGCTCCCCCTGACCTATTATTTGCCGCTTTTTAAACTTCCTAGAAAGGCAGCACTTCTTGCAGAAAGTGAGAGCTTTACAAGAGGTTCATTGGGAGAATACGAAGCTGAGAATTGCTCAAGATCTCCCTGGATCGGTCCGTTTGAAACTAAAAGCATTTCATCCCATTGTATCTAAGATCATTGCCACGGGTCTGAAATTCAGGATGGGATACCCGGCCAGGCTACAAGTTTTTGTAAATGGATCCTGGTTAAATTACGAAGATCCTGAAGCTGCCCTTCCGAGCCTCAAAACTATGCTACCGGACCTGTTCCGAGAGCCCTGAGAGGCCCTGTTTGCATGTTGAGGAGCTACTTAGAGTTGCCTTATTGGAACTGTTATCTCTCTTCTTGTCTGAGGAGATAATGTCGACGAGCTGTATTTGGAAGTTCTCGTTTTCTCTTCTGGACTGTGTTAATTAGTACATGGCCTATCTGTTAACAGTCTCTCAGGCCCTAACTCCATAAAGTTAACTCTTGCTCAAGACAAAGACATTTGGGGTGTCTGGGTTGGCTTAATTAGAAAAAGAGCTTTGTGCCCCAGCACATTCAGTTTTGCAAATTGCATTAGAGAGGGGAAGTTTGTGTTATTAATTCTAGGGCTAATGTTTCACTTTATAGTTTGCTGGAAATGGGAGCGGTGTTGGGCTTTCTCAGTATCTCATATTTACCTTGTCAGGATCGGGTTGCGGCCACAAGAGGGCGTATCATGCATATGAAATGTAATGCCGTACTGCTCTTAATTCGAGGAGGATCTCCCTCAGTTTTGTCACCTCTCTCGAGCTCAGGGCAGCAATTACCCTAAGGGGAATTCTTGTAACTAAGGGCTGGTATATTTCTAGGAAGAGTTGTTTTCTCAGTTCTCTTTCCCTCGGGTTCATGATCTCAGTGCTTTTTTCGATTTCTGTTCTCAGTTTGATGGGAAAGGGCTATTCCTCTTCATTAGTTTTCTGATCTGGTTCTGGTTTGTGTAAAGGTTTCTCATGGGGCAAGGTAACCCCTATTTTTCACTCAGGTTCTTGAAGTTATTTGGCACATTTATGAGTCTGGCAGTTTGCTCTCCCTTTCATTATTATGTTAATGCATATGTGTACGCGCGCATTGGAAGCCCAAGGCCGCTCTCTAGTTTTTGGGGGTAATTAATATCATTCGCAATCTTAAATATTTACTTGTGGATGTTGTTCGTATTGCTATTAGCAGAGGTGCATTATCGGGAGGCGGGAGAAGGAGGAAAGGACCCAGTACTATGCTAAACATTACTTATGGCAGTATGGGGGTTGGGTGGGGGTGGTAAATGTGGGGTTCTGTTAGGTGGAATGGGAGGAGTCGGGGGAAGGGACAGGTTAATTGTGGGGGTTGGGGAGGAGGGTGGGTTTTACAGCAGTAACTTTTGGAATATGGTTATATGCATTATGTATCCTGTGTGCAGGGCTGAACATACTAAGTTCAATAACTATTATCAGATGGCCAATGAGGTGACTTTTGCTACTTGGAATGTTAAGGGGATAAGGAAAAAATCCAAACAATATCAGGTTCTCAAACACTTAAGCTTATTACGTTCTCAGATAACTTTCCTACAGGAATCCCATTTATTAGAAGCTGAAGCTTTACAGTTAAGGAGGCAACAGGTGGGGCTTGTTTACGATGCTCAGGGTTCCACTAATAGTTGTGGGGTCATGCTTATTATCAATAGAGGCATTCCCTTTGTTTCTACATAGGTTGTTAAAAATCCTGAGGGCAGATTTATCCTAGTTAAAGGCACTCTCTGGTCAGTTCCACTTTTACTTGGCAGTATATATGGCCCTAATATGGATGATCCAGGGTTTTTTATGAGACTCATAACCATTATTCTTCCAATGCTTCCCATCAGGATTATTTTGGGGGGTGACTTCAATCAAGTCATAGATTCTAATCTTGACAGGTCAGGCAGCCGACCGGGAGTGATCCCTCCAGGGCAGAGGGCTTTTAGGGACTTAGTAGACCAGTGCTGGCTCTGTGATGTCTGGTGCGTGTTATATCCTGACTCTAGGGAGTTTACTTTTAGGTCAATGGCGCACGGCTCGCAGTCCCGCATTGACCACATACTTATTTCTCAGGTTCTCCTATCCGGGGTCAAGACCTCCTTGATTCAATCTGGCCCTGTCTCCGATCATTCACTGGTGTTATGCAAATTGGCATTCCTTAATTTACCTAATAGGGAAACCAGATGGAAGCTCAATGAACAACTTCTTAAAGATGCCAAGTATTGCAAGCTCATAAGGGAGCAAACTGAGTTCTTTTTTTCATCTAACCCTTTAGACAGTACAAATCTTATGGGGGGCCTTCAAGGCATACATGAGAGGGATCCTTATTAGTATGGCGGTGAGTAGGAAAAGGGCACAGGAGAAGGAACTATTATCATTATTGTCCCAAATTCGGTCACTTGAAGTGAATACTTCGGCTAGTGCCCCAGATGAAGACAAGAGGAAGCTCCTAATGTTGAAGGACAGATATCTAGAGTTACTAAGGGAAAAAGCAGAATGAGCTATTATTCGTACCAGGGCTAGTTACATGGATCAGGGAGTGAAGGCGGGGCGCCTATTGGCATTGCATATAAAACAAGAATCTGCAAGATTCATCCCATCAATTTGGGCAGTGGCAGATGGGTCCCTGAAAGTATCTCCTACCGAGATAGTACAAGAATTTGCCCTATATTATGAAAGACTGTATAGTGACATGGAGGATCCTCCCTGTCCTGGGAGTACGGAGAATTATCTGAGGGACTCCCATCTGCCCTTCCTTTCAGAGCAACACAATGGTTTTTTGGTTACCCCTGTATCACAGGAGGAGATTGCTGAGGTTATTAGTGGATTACCCATAGACAAAGTACCAGGCCCTGACAGATTCTCCTCCCTATTTTACAAGGTTTTTCGAGATCTTCTACTACCAGTACTTTATCGCCTATTCCAATATATTTTAACTGGGGCACAGGCAGACCCTCACCTCTTTGAGGCTTTGATCATTCTTCTTCCTAAACCAGATAAAGACCCTGAGCTTGTTCAAAGCTACAGACCTATATCCCTTCTAAACCAAGATATTAAAATTATTTCAAAGATACTAGCCAATAGGTTAACTGTAGTTCTCCCTGAACTAATAGGAATGAACCAGGTAGGATTCATGAAGGGGCGCTCATCATCTGACCATTTGCGCACCCTTTCTCATGTCTTCTCGGCTACCAGGGATGCTGAGTTTCCCACAGGATTGGTTTCCCTGGATGCCGAGAAGGCATTTGATCATGTGAATTGGAATTTTTTGTTTCGAGTTCTGGAAGCTTTCCAATTCCCCCCTGTATTTATATCCTGGATTGCCACATTATATAAAACTCCTACAGCAAGGATCTCTGGGAACAGGGCCTTTTCCAAACCTTTTTCACTCCATTCAGGGACCAGACAGGGTTGCCCCTTATCTCCTCTGTTATTTAATTTATATTTGGAACCTCCCATCCAAAATATCCTCAAAAATGCCTCAATACAAGGTATTTGGGTTGGGCGCCATGAAATTAAGGTCACTGCATATGCGGATGACTTGCTGATACACTTATCCCATCCGGTATCTTCTGTACCAGCTTTGCTGAGTGAAATAGTAAGATTTAGTGCCCTGTCCAATTACAAACTGAATGCTAACAAATCCTCATTCTTTCCTTTAAACCATAAAGTATTCAAGAATGACATTAGTCCCTTAGGTCTATGTTGGACTCCCAGGTCATTTAAGTACCTGGGCATTAAACTATCCCATAATCCTTTAACATGGTTTAAGGAAACTCTTGAATCTCTCTCTCAGCTTATAATTCACTACCTTGATAGGTGGTCCAAACTTCTCATTTCACTATGGGGCCAGATCAACATAATCAAGATGAATATATTCCCTAGAATTTTTTACCCTTTATCCCTTCTCAACACTTTTATCCCATTACTCTGGTTTAAAAAGTTGCATGGCATATTTACTAGATTTATCTGGGCCGATAAGTATCCTTGATTGGCCTATCATAAATTGGCAGCTCCAAAACTTGAGGGGGGTTTGCGGATTCCCATCTGGCTATATATTATTGGGCCAGCCATTTAGCAAAATGTTTGAGATGGGTATGTCCCGGCCTGGAAAAAGAACAGCCAGCTTGGCTTAGGATTGAATTGGATATATTTAGGTCTAAGAACCTGGATCCCCTAACCTTATTCTATCTTAAAATCTCTCTGGTGCGCATGGCTGAGGAATGCCCTATAGTAGTTACCTCATTAAAGGTATTTGCACAATTATGTTCCTTTTTGCACTATACCCCTCAGTTAGATTTGGCCCAGTCTATCTGGAATTCCCCATCTTTCACCATTAACAAAAAACAGATTCCCCGTAAATGGTTGTCCCAATTGGGGGATGGGAATGTCCTCTCTTTTGTGAATGAAGAGGGGCAATGGTTGTCAGTAGGAGATATTATTAGGAAATTCAATATTCCTGCTCCCTCTCACTTCAAAGTTGTACAGTTAAGGCATTTACTTACAATGGTTCTTGGCAATACCCCTCCCTCCCAGTTTGTCATGGCCCTGATACCTGAGGTTTCCTCACTTCTTGGATCGTCAGGTATCATATCTAAATTATATCAGGTGTTGTTTCATAAAAGGTATGGGGACTCTTTTGGACCCATGAGATTCTGGAACGCCATCCTTCCTCAGTATCATCTGGATTGGCAATCCCTGTGGAGATCCTGTCATAAATATGTTTCTCAAGACAGATTGCGTCTCATGCAATATCACATTTTACATAACATGTATTGCACCCCGGTTAAATTAAAGAAGTGGGGTCTCTTGGACTCCAATATATGTACTATGTGTTCACGGGAAGAAGGAACATGTCTTCACATGTTCTGGTCCTGCCCCAAAATTTCCCTTCTATGGGACTCGATCAAGATTTCCCTGGATCCTTTACTGGGTTTTCAGGAGTATTTTACACCTGATAATTGCCTTTAAGGGGATCTGTCTTCTATTAGAGTTAAAGTAAGAAGGTTTCATATATCTATGATTGCCTTATCTGTCAAGAAGCTCATTTTATGTCACTGGAAAGACAAGTCCACCCCAACCTTTCAAGAATGGGTGAATGAAATTCTTGCCAATCTACGTACAGAAAAAGTGATTGCCAGTTTCCACAACAGATTGGCAGCATATACCAAAATATGGGATCCCCTTCACTCTCTAATTCTAGTTGCTCAGTCTTAATAATGTCACAGTCTAAATTGCCCTGCAGGTTTTCAGGTAATGAGCTTAGTACTTAGGGGATGCATGGATTTGTTACTGCTATAAGGGGAGGGACGGGAGGGTTAGGCAGTTATGTCTTTATAAGTGGCTGTACTTTCATCTCATTTTCATTGTAACTGCCTTTTATTGTGGAAAATGTACTAATAAAGTTTGAATTATAAAAAAAAAAAACATATACCATAGAAACATAGAATTTGCCATCAGAAAAGCACTACTTGGCCCACCCAGTCTAACCAGATGTTCCCCAACTATTCTGTCTCTGCAGAAGTTATCTGGTCTCTGGCAATCCTTCCCCCTTCCTGCTCAACTACCAGTATACCCATATGAATATCCCATGCATACTTGAAGCCCCCCTACTGATTTAACTCCCACTACCTCTGCCGGTAGACTGTCCCAAACATACACCTCTCTTTCAGTGAAGTAGTACTTCCTTAAATTCCTCTTTAACTTCCCCTTTCCAGCTTCATTGCATGCCCTCTTGTCTGGGTGCACTTTTTAATTTGAAATAATCTCCCCTCTTGTACCATGTTCATTCCTGTGAGGTACTTGTAGGTCTCTATCATGTTCCCCCTCTCCCTCCTCTCTTCTAGGGTGTACATATTGAGAACCCTCAGTCTCTCCTTGTATGGCTTTTGATGTAGCCCTTGCACAATTTCAGTTTCCCTTCTCTGGACTGCCACCACCCTGTCTATGTCCTTTCTGAGATGCGGCCTCCAGAACTGGACATAGTACTCCAGGTGGGGTTTCACCAGTGATCTATGCAGTGGTAACACCTTCTCCCTCCTTCTGCTGACAATACCTCTCCTTAAACACCCCAGCATCCCACTGGCCTTGCTCACTGCCTTAACACACTGCCTTGCCACTTTGAGGTCATTAGCTATGATAACCCCAAGGTCTCTTTCCTGCTCAGTGATTGTCAGTACCTCGCCCAGCCCAACCCCCATTTTATACTCAGTTGCCGAGTTTCTATGACCTGGATGCATAATTTTGCATGTTTTGGCATTGAACTCTAGCTGCCATACCCTTGACCACTCCTCGAGTTTTCTCAGGTCTCTATTTATTCTCACCACCCGCTCTGGAGTATCCAGTCTATTATTCATTTTGGTGTCATCTGCAAAAAGGCATATCCTCCCTTCCAGCTTCCCTGCAATGTCACTTATGAAGACATTGAAGAGGACCTATTCCAGTACTGAGCCCTGTGGCACTCTGCTGGTCACTCTCCCCTCATTAGAGTGAGTACCATTTACCACCATCCTATGTCACCTATCAATTAACCAGTTTCTTACCCAGTTTACCACCTTGGATCCTGCCCTTAGACTACCCAATTTCCTTATCAATCTCCTATGTGGCACAGTGTCAAAGGCCTTACCGAAGTCTATGTAGGCCATGTCCACTTTTCTTCATTGATCTATTACCCTGGTCACTCACTCAAAACAAATCGATCAGATTCATCTGACATGGTGTGCCACCCCCCATGAATCCATGCTACCTTGGGTCTTGCAACCCACTGGATTCAAGATGCTCCACTAGCCTTTCTTTTAACAGGGTTTCCATTAAGTTCCTTGTCACTGATGTGAGACTGACAAGTCTATAGATGCTAGCCTCCTCCCTGCTGCCACTCATATGGAGCAGAACTACATCTGCTATCCTCCAATCCTCTGGAACCACTCCTGTGTCCAGTGAGTTATTGAATAAGGCCATCAGATGTGTAGCAGTCAGCACTCAGAGTTCCCATAGCATTCTTGGATGCATACCATTCGGTTCAATGGCCTTGTCCACTTTCAGATATGAAAGTCCCTTTAGGATTCTTTCCTCTAAAAAATGAACTTATGTCCACCTCCATACCACCCCCCCCATGTTCCTGCTGCTTCTTGGTGGTTAATCCCCTTTTCCTCCACTATGAATATTGAACAGAAACACCTGCTCTGGATGTCTGCTTTTTCCTGATCCTTCTGTGCACAATCTCTCCTCTATGGTCCTTCTTATCTCCACTATCCCTCCCCTTGCCTTCCTCTTTTTGCAAATGTACCCGATGAAAGTCTTGTCCCCCTTAGCTGCCCCTTTGGCTGTCATTTCCTCTGTTTGTGCCTTTGCTTCCCCCACTGCCTTACCTGCTTCCCCTGTTTTACCTGGTATCCCGTCCTATCCTCCTCTCACTTCATTTCTTCATATCTTCTGAATGCCATCCTTTTTTCCTTCACCTATATGACCACTTCTTAGAGTACCATAATGGTCTTTTTTCCTCCTGCTTTTGTTCACTTTCTTCATGCAGAGACTAGGCACCTTCGCTATGCCTTCTTTGAATTTTCTCTACTGTTCCACCATTCAGTGGCAATCCTCTCCTGCTAGGCTGCTTCTGAGGCAATCTCCCATTTCTTTGAAGTCCACCCTCTTAAAGTCCAGGACCCTCATCTTCATGTGGTTGCCTCTGCTGCCATCTTAATGTTGAACCGAACCACACTTACAGTGATCGCTGTTCCCCAGAGCAGCCTACTGTGATGTCTGTGGTACTGTCCTGGTTAGTAAGCACCAGCTCCAGTACTGTCCCATCTCTAGTGGGCTCAGTGACTAGCTAACAAAACTCAGAATCCAGCACTACCAACCACAGTGGTTGTTGGCATCTAATAGGTTATTTTGTTGCTGTTTTGGTGGAGGGAGGACTGGACAGATGTTTATATTTGGAGAAGGCAGTGGAGACTGAATTTGCCCATTAGTGCCTTGTTTAACAAGCTTTAGTTTGATGTCTGTGCAGCTATGTTGGAAGTGGGCATTTGGAGAAAACAGCAGGTGTGTGGCTCTAGGGCCTTGTATAACAAGCTTTAGTTTGATGCCTGTGCATCCATGCTGTAAGTGGACGTTTGAGGGATACAGCAGGTGAGTAGCTCTCAGGAGAGTGCAAAACCTTTTGACTGGAGGTAGTTTTAAACACGATGTTGTGTTAAAATAACAGCACAGTCAAATGTTAGGATTCAGTATTTTTTCTCATTCATTTTTTCATTTGTATTAAATATATTTACATATGCAGATGAATACTAATATGTCTTTAATTTGCCCATTCACTATTGGGTGAATACATTCTTTTAATTCAAAAAGACCCTTCATAAATAACTATGGATGAGCTTAACAAGTTTACGTTTCATGGTATACTAGAGAACCCAGCAAGCATACGATTCCATACTTTGTCCTCTAACAGAGTAGAACATGTTTAATCTCTGCAAAGAGATTATAGCTTTTGAAGTTTCCAGACTATATAAACATATTAAAAGGCAGTGTGGTCTAAGCATTACTGTACTGGCTTGGAAACCAGTAGATCACAGTTTCAAACCCTGCTAGTGCAAGTTACTCACTTCATGACCTTGGGCAAGTCATATTAATCTCTCAGTGCTCCAGACCACCGAGCTGCAGAAATGGATAAAAGCAGGACCTCACTGGAAATGAGATGTTGCATTTCAGCTGGGCTATCCTGAGTAAATAAAATATAAAAATAACATATCCCAGAAGGATGCAATTTTTGTTTACCTGTATTGTGGAAAGAATAGTGAAACTCCTTTAATTATTGTCAGTTTTCCAGAATTATACCTGTGTTACTATTGAAGATGACTTAAATGAAGAAACAGAAGCTGAACTAAGAAATAAATCTTAAAAGATCATCAAACGTGGGAAAGAGACTACTATGTCTTGCAAAGATGGCACATGTTTGAATTTTCATACTGATGCCTAGTGATGCTGTACAATGTTACTGATCACATAAACTGAGGTAAGTTGTAATATACAACTATTTAAGTACCATTAATTGTTTCCCAAGGCTTGCATCAGCGATGTTTTATGTTTAAGAAAACATGAAAGAACCTCTTTAGTCACAGTGCATTTAAAAATGAAATGAAACAGCTCAATTTGCAAAGCAGATGCATAGACTTGAACTATGTCTCAAATGCAAGGTCATACTGTAAATAAAGCAAGACAGATCTTAACATAAAAAAATTGCCCTCATATACAAACTACTAATGTTTTTCAAAATCCAGTAACCCATTGGACTTTTAAAATCAGAGATCTCATTTTGTGCTATTCACCAGCAGTAGTATACATGTTACAGTGTTCATGTGGATTTTTTTACATCGGTAGGGCGGTTAGAGAATTTAAAGTAAGGATTAACCAGCATGTCAGGGCACTGGATAAAAATGACATGTCCTATGCCATAGTGCAACATGTTAATAATTGTAGAGATCACAATATAAAGCAAGAAATAAAATTTATTGGCCTGGAGAAAGTGACTGTGGGACCCAGAGGAGGTAATACGAAAACAAGTAATAGGGCAGAGAGAGAGAGTTTCTGGATTTTTGTTCTGAACTCTCATGAAGGTCTGGGTCTAAATAATAATGTAAATTTAGCAGGTTTTCTGTAGGATAAGGGTTCTGCTTCTCTGCATTTTAAATTAGATCAATTTGACTTCTGTCTTAATGTTACTATTTATATAGGGTTGCCTTAAAAAAACGATAAGAAGTAATTTACACACTGACTATAGGACACCCATGTAACTAAGTGAAATATTTTATAATAAAATTTCTAAGGATATTTTTTTTGATTCCCTTCTGAAATTATATATTACATGTTGTCAGTTTCTATTTCCAGAGTGTAGTTACTAAGGTTGTGCCTCAGGTTCTTTCATTTACACAACAGATTGACTTGAAGAGTTCTGACTTACAAATGGGCTTTTCAAATAGTGTTCTCATCAAATAGGGAACAAGACAAATTAGTGTCTATTACAGCCCATTAGTCCTTTATTTAGGTTGTACAACAATGGGACAAAAATGATTGAATGCTTAACATCTAATTGATTCCTATCTTGTTTTTAATTATGGGCACATTGATGTTTTATTGTTGAGCATGAAACTGGGCATTTCGGCATGTGTTTTCAATGTATATATGGATGTTATGTCACTAGCTAGTCATATCTGATGAAGCCTGGTTAATACTGGGTTAATACTGGGCAAAACGTAAGATGTTTTTACTGCTGGCTTGTATCATTTTGATGTGGAGCCACATTTTGCACTTCTGCACTTTTTAGACAACAAAGTCTGTTATACTTGCAGTCCTGATTGGGTACTTACTTTTTTCTTGTTTGAACAGATCTTAACATACAGCCTATGGTAATAACTCATCTAGATTTATGAGTCTTTTTATGTTTCAGAAAACATTAGCATGCTTTTACAACATATTTAAAATAGTGCCTTATTAATGTCTAAGTCCTTTAAAAGCATCCCTATTTTAAGCTTAGTTACTTTAATCCAATACAGCTTTTTCATTAGAACTTTCGAGGGGAGTATCATTTAATCCTTTCTTACTGAACCCCATCCTTGTGTTGCTTCTTAGTCTTGATCTGATGGTTGAGAGATAGATGCAGGGTTCATCAAATGTGATGAGAGTTGGGTTTAACCTTGGCCTTTATCATAGATACCCAGGAGGAAGTTAAGCTTTGATCTGTTTCCCAGTAAAGCTAATCCCAGTGGATGGGCTTTCATGTGTGCAATGGCAACCTCTGGAATATACACCTTTAATCTTCTAGTGTTGAATACTTAATCCAGTATGACTGCTCAGGTAGTTTTTTAATGGGCAGATGTAGATATTCAGGTGTTTAATGACCACACTTTTAACATGCACATTGTGTCTATGATACCTGGACCCTTCTACTTTTCAATGTTCTTAATATATTTGATTTTTTACAGGCTTTATGTTTTACATAATTTAAAAAAATTGTAATCAAGTAGGCAACATCATTTCACATTTGACCTACTTCTTGGTAAGCGGAAGGCTTTAGCTCTGCAAAAGACAAGAAGTCTTCAGGGTGCACAGTGGTTTCACTGACGTGATTCAGTTTAGAATTCATTGAGGGTCAGGCCTACAGCACAACAATGGCAATATTCTGAATGCAGGGTTGAAACAAATGCAGCTTATAAAAAAAGTATCAGTACCTGGACCAGCTTGCTGGTGCTGAGCAGTAAGGGACTATATGCTTGCACCACAATTGTACGATGGAAAAAGAAAAGTAAAGCAGGAGTGTGCAAGAACATCTTTGAGGATGCTTTCTACCTGGAGTGGGTGGTCCTGAGTGCTGTCCTCTGGGCTTTGCTGCACCCCCTCTAGGGCTTTCATATGCAAGTGCCCATCATCAGGGAGGTGGAAAGGGCATCAAGATGGCTAAAACACCTCCATTAATTGTAGGATGGCACATGTCATATGTCATTTATGACAATCAGGCACTCAGTACCTGCTCTAAACCCCATCCCCCCAACAACAAGTGCTCAGTGTGACCCCCCCAAAAAAAAACTAGACACTAGCTAGGCTGAATGGGGGAATCCCACCTCAGGGTGCAGATCAGGGTAGTTTAGGTATTGGTTGGTTTGCAGAGGAGAACTAGTACAGGAGAAGGACTAGAACAGTGCTGGGTGACCATAAGTAGGACCTGGAGGAAAGATGCTGAAGATTAGTCCTGTGTAGTGATTAAAAAAAGAAAGAGTAACAGGAGCTTATCAGAAGTATATGACTTATTGTATATATTTCATGGCATTTTTGAAACAATGGACTCTATAAAAAAGAAAGTAAAGCAAAAGTTAAGGAATACTGAGCAGAGCGACAGAGTCTACGTAACTGTGATGCTAAAGCCATGCTTTCCACAAAATGCTAGTATGTTTGCTTGCTGGCATTGGCATTGGTAGTGTAGGAGTTAGAGAGCTGCATAATAGGAATGGCAGTGAAGTATTGAACTGAAGCCAACCCCACCACCACCCTGCAGAGACTGACAGGCATTGGGGTGTGCCTTTGGGTTTTCAGGCATAATGGCCATGCCATTTCACCACACCCTACCCTGTAGACACTGACAAGTGTCACGGTGTGCCTTGGGGTCTTTGGCCTTTATGCTCACCCCATTCCATCAGGAAATATGGTGAGATGGATCCTGTATAGGAGAGTGGGGTGAACTTTGGGGCCGAAGAGTCCAAGGCACACCTCAATGCCTCTCACTGGCTGCAGGGTATGGAATGGTATGAGCATTACAGGTGAGAATCCCAAGTCACAGCCCTGATGCCTCTCAATCTCTACAGGCTGGGGCATTATGGTCGGAAACCCTAATGCCTCAGGCATTCATTGGCATTTTGACTCCAAATTTTCAACATGGTTTTTGTGACCCCACCTTATGAACAGTTGCAATATCAGTTTGTTGGCAGCTGATTTCGCTGCGACTACTCCATTTGGCACCACAGGTGCGAAAACACATTTCGAACAGGATGTGAAAAATGACAGCTGTACTGTTCATGGGGAGGTGCAAAAAATGGCAATGCTGAAATTCTGCAGTGAAAATATAAAAAAAAACATGTGAAGTCATGAGAGTGCATAGAAAATGTGCAACGCACACCCGTAATGCAATTAGTTTGGGGATTTTTTACAGCAGATTGTCAACACAGGGATTTTGTAACCTCCACTCACGAACAGTGTCACTGTGATTTTCTTAATCTGTCCAGAACAGAGATTTCCCACAGTGACCATGCATTTCTGCGCTGGAAGTGCAAAAACACATGTTGGCCATGGTGTGAAAAATGCCAGTGGTGAAAATCTGGATTGAAAATATTAAAAATCCATGAAGTTATGAGGGTGCATGGAAACTGCACAATGGTCACTCGTAACGCAGTCATTTTATGGACATATTTCACCAAATTTTTAACATAGCCATTTTAACACCTCTGCTCATGAACAGTGTCACTGTGATTTTCTTAATCTGTCCCAAACATTGATTTAGCACACCGACTGTGCCATTGTACACTACATGGGCGGAAACACGTTTTGGCTGAGATGTGAAAAATGTCAGCTGTACTGCTCATAAGGAGGTGTGGTAATATGGCAATGGTGAAAATCTGGAGTGAAAATATTGAAAATTTGTGAACTTACGAGCGTGCGTAGGAACAGCACAACGCATGTTCATAAAACAGTAATTTTTGGGAATTTTTTCCCCAAATTTTTAACATAGCCATTTTAACACCTCTGCTCATGAACAGTGTCACTGTGATTTTTCTTAATCTGTCCAAACATTGATTTCACACACCGACTGCGCCACTGTACGCTACATGGGGTGGAAATACATTTTGGGTCAGATGTGAGAAATAACAGCTGTACTGCTCATAAGGAGGTATGGTAAAATGGCAAAGTTGAAAATCTGGAGTGAACATATTGAAAATTTGTGAACTTACAAGTGTGCATAGGTACAGTGCAACGCATGCTCGTAAAACAGTCATTTTTGGGAATGTTTTCACCAAATTTTTAACATAGGGTTTTTGGGGACCTACCTCATGAACTGTGACACTGTTGTTTCATAAATCGGTCCCGAAAGGTGGTTCCACGCAGTAACCATGAAATCACCTTTCCGGGCCAATTAACGCCATGACAGTGACAGAATTCATGAGATGGGGTCCCAAAAGCCCCATGTTGAAAATTTGGTGAAAAAATTCCCCAAAATGCCCAAGATATGACCTAAGGTTGAAAAAACCCTATTTATTACATTATACAGCTTACCGGCATTTCCTCAGTTTGCGTTCGGCTTTGAAGAGTGCAGATGTGTTCCTGGTCCACTGAAGAACGTCGGCCAAGCTCTGGAGGTAAGTATGGGGTGAGGAGGGGTGGGGAGGCAGGGTGCGAGGGTGGGCAGGGTGGGGGAGATAGAAACATAAAAACATAGACTTTGAAGGCAGATAAGGGCTGCTTGGCCCATCTAGTCTGCCCATTTCCCTACCTACAGGATAGGCCGCATATCCTAGTTAACCAACAGCCTATTTCTTCCTACCCCCCCCCACAAGAATTGCCTTATGTCTGTCCCATGCATTCTTGAATTCTCCCACAGTTTTAGACCCCACAACCTCCCCAGGAAGGCTGTTCCATGCATCATCTACCCTATCTGTGAAATAATACTTCCTCACATTGCCCCTGAACCACCCTCCTTCTATCTTTAAATTGTGTCCCCTTGTTCTGGCAAGTCTTTTTTTCTGAAAGATGCTACCCTCTTGGACTTTGTTGATTCCACTGAGGTACTTAAAAGTTTCTATCATGTCCCCCCTCTCCCTTCTTTCCTCAACGGTATACATATCAAGCTCCTTTAGTCTGTCCTCATACGGCTTCTCTTGCAGACCCTGCACCATTTTAGTTGCCTTCCTCTGGACTACCTCTATCCTGTCTATGTCCTTGCGGAGATGGGGTCTCCAGAACTGGACACAATACTCCAGATGGGGTCTCACCAACTGTCTGTACAGAGGGATAACAACTTCCTGTTTTCTGCTGCTGATGCCTCTCCCTATACATCCCAGTATACCCCCAGCCCTCCCTACTGCCTTCTCACATTGCTTGCTAACCTTAAGATCATCTGATATGATTACTCCCAGGTCCCTTTCCTTTTTTGTTGTTGTTACTACCTCCCCACCCATTGTGTATTCTTCCCCTGGGTTCTTGTTTCCCAGGTGCATTATTTTGCACTTCTTTGCATTGAATCCTAGCTGCCATACTTCTGTCCATTCCTCCAACCTTGCCAAGTCCCTTTCCACGCCTGATTGGGTGAGAACAGTCAGAGAGGGAAGGTTTTTTTCTTTCAGGTTTCTTTTTTTTTTTACTTTGATGATGAGGGACATTTGCCACACTGGGGTGGGCTCCCAGCGTGGCAGCTGAAAGGCTGTTTTGGGGATCGTGGAGCTGACGGGGGATTGGGCACTCCCATCGGCCATACGATCTGTTGCCACACTGGGGTGGGCTCCCAGCGTGGCACCCTGAAGTCTCTTGGGGGGGACAGTGGAGTCGACGGGGGATTGGGCACCCCCGTCGGCCATACGATCTATTGCCATGCTGGAGTGGGCTCCCAGGATGGCATCTGGAACTCTGTTGTGGGAGAGAGCGCAGCATAGCCGATGTGGGATTGGGCACCCCACTGGCTAAACAGTGTGTGCATGGGTGGGAGGAAGCACGAGCATGCAGTATGCGTGTGTGTGTGGGGGGGGCACGCATGAGCACGTGATATCTTATCGCTGCTCACTGAAGCGTAGCTCTCCCTTTCAACTGTACGGCCACTGCATTTTCAACTGCTGTCATAAACAGCTGCAGCGTTCATTGGAGAACTGCGACCGCGCCTGCAAATACACTGACTGAATTGGAAGATGGCTGCCACACCTCAGAAAACTCAGATGATGACACTATGTTTCTTGCACATGCGTGCAAGCAAACATAAAAACAAAAGGAAAGGTGTTCAGCATGTTTTGTCAGGGCTTCTACTTAGTGTATTCCAAGAATCGTTTGTCTACTTGCAGAACAAAATCATGTATTTACACATTCATGTGGAATGCTTTTAATGTCAGTTTTCCATGAGGTGTTTTTTTTTTTCACTGTGGAAAAACAGAGCAGCAGCCGTTTGGCTACAACTGAAATTTCATTTGGATCACACTATACCCTGATCACAGGCCAGCTCATCTTTGTGGAATGTGACAAATGATGTGCCTCACACATATCAACTGCACACGTTAAAGAGCAGCTCTCTAATAAAATAAAAAGCTTAAAACTATTAGATTTCCAGTAATTATATCTGACTTTACTGTGTTTCAATTTTCTGTTACTTTCTTTTCAAATATTGCTCTACATGTTTCTCAAAAGTTTTTCTGAAAGCATTTCACTTTTTCCAGTGGACTTCACAATGGCTGCTTGTGCTATCAGTGTGTTCATGAAGAATATTACGATGTCATAAACAAAGGCACTAAGAGGTCAATAGGGTACAGGCCAACTCTTTTATACAGCCTTTTTAGACTGACTTTCAAACTGTGCTATAAACCCTGGAAAGGAAGTCTGAAAATGGCAAAAAAAAAGTGTTATCTAATTATTATAACTGTAACATTATATTCATGACAGTACAGGCAGAAGTGCAGAGTTGCTTTTTAAACAACTTTCACTGCTTTCCTCTAGCAATCTCCTATATTTGACAGGCATGCAGCTGTGTGGCTGTAATCCCACTTGGTGTTGGCAGACTAAGGCAAGAAGTTGAAGAATGTTGAGTGAGAATGTGGGTTGCATTAATTTAGAGCTGCCTTGGACATTTTGTACTCTTGAGTTTTCCAGGTAATCCATGGGGACCATTTACTGGTTCTCAGTAAAACACTAGCTGGAGAAGTAGAAACTAGTTTCCATTGTTCACCTGACATACATTTTCAGAAAGCTCTCTTTTCAGGTTAGTTCAATTCATACAAACCAGGGAGGGTCTGGACTAATTCTAATGCCCCACTGTTTCTTTGTCTTAAACAGATGCCAGGACACATTCCCACATAGAGATACTTCGGGGGCTGAGCCTCGGATGACCAGTTTCACTACTACTGCATGCCATCAGATGCTGGGGCCTTGCAGGAGACTCACTGGACAGCAGCAGGTAGGGCTGGTGCCACTCACTCCCTTCAGTCAATCTGCAGTTGTTATTGAATGACGCCCATGATTTTGTTTGCCTTGCTAGCTGCTTCACCACAGTGCTATCCCCAATTAAAAGTTCTGCTTGTCAATACTCTGAGATCTTTTTCCTTCTTGGTTTGAGTTGCCTTGATGCCATTTAAGTAGCATAATGCATTCATAAATGTATTATTTTTTGCTTTTCTCAGAACTGAAATTCATCTATCATATTGACATCCATTTCCCAAACCTATCTATATCCTTCTGCATTTCATTGTTCTCGTATTATGATGTAACTACCCATCCCATCTTGGCATCATTAGCAAACTTGGTGATCCAGCTGGTGGAACCCACATCTTGGTCACTTGTAAATATATTGACCAGTGTAAATCCCATAACTGTCCCCTTTGGAACCTTGCTGCTCAATTGTTTATATATTGATAGGCTACCATTTATTATGACTCTTTGTTTCCCATCTTGCAACCAGTTTTGAAAGATTCTATGTGATAATGGCGAGTGCTGAAAGGTGACCCATGTTATTGCGACGTCAGAGCAGTGAAAACAATTTCGCCACCCTGACATCCTTGGCACACAGATAAATGGTGCGAGGGACTTAGGTCTATTGCTTTCTGTGAGGGGGCTGTGCCCTGCCACAAGGGGGGCTTCACCCCCTGCACCTCCCTACTAAAGGATTCTCAACTCTGGGGGGGTGCATGTTGGGGGGGTGAAAGCAAAAAAAAACAAGGTTTTGGCCAGGCACAACAAAAACTTAGTAACGCCTGTACCCAGACCTGAACCCAGAACCCCATGCAACACAAGCGGAGGCCAACCCCCGATGCAACAGCACAGCTCGGCAGCCAACCACAGCACCACCCATTACATCCCCTCTGCCACCTCCCAGCTCACACTCGCCATGCTCGCTCTCCCGCATGCGCTTGTTCATATAGTGACATCCTGTCACTTCAGTCATCCATCCCACCACATCTGGTCACCCTACCACCTCCCCATGACCATACGGGCTTTCGCTCACATCGTGTCGCTGTTTCGGATGGTGCCTTCATTCAGGCGTCCACCTCATGTGCTACCGTTTTGAAACCTACTTCATCATATCATCAGGTACACCTAGAATTGTCTAGTTTATGAACTAGTCTACTGTAAGGTACAGTATGAAAGGCTTTACTGAAATCCAGATATACTGTTCACTATCTACATGATTTAATGCATCTACCCCTTGGTAACATTTCCATAGGATGCAGTGAGGTTCATTTGCCATAATTTTCCTTTACAAAATGTATACTAGGCTACTGAGTAAATTTTTATGTTTGCTTGCGTGCATGCACAAGAAACATTATGTGGCAGTTTAAGAGAGAAGCGGGTTGTGGAGGTGTGGCAGTGTGGCAGCCAATGCTGTCACAGTATTTGTGGGCTTGGCATTGTTCACCCAATGCAGGCCCAGTCTCCAGATGACACTGGTTCCACAAAAGTGCCACCAACTTGAAACAATTTGGCCACTGCAATGAGGAGCTGCCTCGTGATTGCAGTGTCAGTCATCCTGCTGCAATGAGGGAGCGACCCATCATTGCAGGGCGGTGCCTTGCCTAGAGTAACATTTCTAGTTACATGGCAGGGGCTGTCACCACCTCAGAGTCCCCATAAAAGCTGACGGGGGTGCCAAATCAACCTGTCAGCATGCCCTCTCCCCAGATCATTTGCTGATGGAGGAGCCCACTCCCCGTTGGCATAATACCCCTCCATACATTTTGTTTGCTGAGGGGAGGTGCCCAATCCCCCTCGGCATCATGTCTCCTCCCCCAAAACACAGATTGTCATTACTTTGCTGACGGGGGGCACCAAACCCTGTCAGCTTCAGTCTCCCCCCAAAAAAATATGCTGGTGACATGCTGGGAACCCACCCCAGCGTGCCAAATCTACCTGCAAAAAAGGAAAACCTTCCCTCGATGATTTTAATTTATTTTTAACCTGGAACGTAGAAAACGGTCCCGCATTGTGTCCTGTGCTCTCTCCCCCAACCTGTGCCCACCCTCTGTGTACCCCACCTCCCCACACCCCCCACCCCATATTTACCTGCGGAGCCCACCGTGATGATCTTTGGTTGACCGGAAACACATCTGCATGCTTCACAGCCAACTGCAAACTGAAGAAATACCGGTAAGCTGTATAATGGCATAAATAGTTTTTTTTTTGACTTATGTGGATATCTTGGCCATGTTTAGGACTTTTGACACCAAATTTCAATATGAGGTTATTGGGACCCCTCTTCATGAATTCAGTCACTGTCATGGCGTTATTTGGTCCTGAAAGGTGATTTCGCGATCACTGCATGGAATCACCTTTCGGGACTGATTAACAAAATGACAGTGCCACTGTTCATGAGGTGGGCTCTCAAAAAGCCTATGTTGCAAATTTGGTGAAAAAATCCAAATAATGACTGTTTAACAAGCGTGCGTTGTGCAGTTTCCACACACAGTCATAACTTCACAATTTGTAATATTTTCACTCCAGATTTTCAACATTGACACCTCCTTATGAACAGTACAGCTGTAATTTTTCACATCCTGGCCAAAATGTGTTTTCACACTTCCTGCGCAGAATAGCATGGTCACTGTGGGAAATCACAGTGACTCTGTTCATGAGAAGAGGCCCTACAATGCCTATGTTGAAAATTTGGTGACAAGCATCCATAAAATGACTGTGTTATAAGCATGTATTGTGCAGTTTCCACAAACCCTTGTAACTTTGCAAATGTGTAGTATTTTCACTCCAGATGTTCAACACTGGCATGTTTTCAGACCTCTTTATGAACAGTACAGTTGTAATTTTTCACATCCTGGTTGAAATTTGTTTTCGCACTTCCAGCACACAATAGTGCAGTTGCTGTGGGAAGTCAGTGTTTGGGACAGATTAAAAAATCACAGTGACACTGTTCATGAGCAGAGGTGCTAAAATGCCTGCGTTGAAAATTAAGTAACAAAAGTCCACAAAATTGCTGTATTACGAGCGTACATTGCACAGTTTCCATGCACCCTTGTAACTTTGCACATTTGTAATATTTTCACTCCAGATTTTCAACATTGGCATTTTTTCTCACCTCCTTATGAACAGTACAGCTGTCATTTTTCATATTCCCCCCCGAAATACGCGTTTACATATCTGGCGCAGAATAGTGAGGTGGCTGTGAGAAATCAATGTTCGGGACAGATTAAGAAAATCATAGTGACAGTGTTCATGAGCAGAGGTCACAAAGTGCCTGTGTTGGTGAAATAATTCCACTAAATGACTGTGTTATGTGCATGTGTTGTGCAGTTTCCACGTATGCTCGGAAGTTCAAACATTTTTAATATTTTCACTACAGATTTTCAACATTGCCATCTCTGCACTCCTCTCTGTAAATGGTACAGCTGTCATTCTTCACATGCTGCCTGATCTGTTTTCGTACATCTGGCGCAGAATGGCATGGTCGCTGTGGGAACTCAAAGTTTGGGACACATTAACAAAATCATAGTTCCACTGTTCATGAGAAGAGGCCTCAAATGCTTTCATGAGGTGGGGGTCACAAAAAGGTCATGTTGAAAATTTGTAGTGCAAATACCAACAAATGCCCAGGGGTTTCTAACCATAATGTCCCACCCTTTACAGAATGACAGGCATCAGGGGTGTACCTTCGGATTGCCGACTGTAATGCTGATGCCATTCCACCCCCACCTCCCCACGCTGCAGCCAGTGACAGGCATCAAGGTGTGCCTTGGACTCTTCAGCCCCAGAGTTCACCCCATTCTCCTATACTGCACACATTTCAGTGTATGTCCTTATGGAATGTGGTGACTATAAAGCCAAACACCCCAAGGCACACCTCAACATGTGTCGGTGTCTGCTGGATATGGTGAGGTGAAATGGCATGAACGTTATGGGCGACAACCCAAATGCATACCCCAATGCCTGTCTATCTCTGCAGGGTGGAGGTGGGGTTTGTGTGAAGTTCAATACTTCACTACCATTCCTATTCTGCATCTTTCTAACTCCTGCATTTCCAATGCTAATACCAGCAAGCAAATATTCGGCATTGACAAATGCTTATTTTTTAAGTGTTAAACAATTGTTTCCAGCAACTTTCCTGCTATGGACACTAAGCTGACTGGTCTGTAGTTCCCTGGTTCTACCCTGAAGTGTTTTGTGAATATTGGCATCATTTGGGACACTCTTAAGTCATCAATCACATACACAGTTCTTGTGCAAGGATATGCCAATTCAGAATTAATTTTCCAGAATATGCTATCAATGAACCAGCACCAACATTTTGTTGTTGCCTCGCTTATTCAATGATTGATGTAATCATGTCCACTGTGCTATATTCTTGTACATATTCTTCTTCTATATATTTGCCTTAAAAACTATTAAAGGTTTCCAACCTCTTGGTCCTTTAATGCTGGGATATACCCCTCTACTGTCATTCAAAAACAAGCTGCTGCATCAGCATGTGGTCTGAAAGCAAAACAAAATGGTAATGTTGAATGCATGCTGAAAATAGAAAAGAAAGTTAAAAATCTATGTTTTGACCTTAGGTCTTCTTCAGAAAATATCTAAAAGAGAAAAAAACAAAGTTAGTGTAGATGGGAGGTAAAATAAGGGATATATATGTGGGGAAAGAAAAAAGGGAAGGCTCTGGAAGAAGAAGTGATAAATGGCAAGATTAAAAGAGAATCTGGGAAACAAAAGATGAAGATGGGAAAGACAAAGCATAATGGGAGTGAATGAGCTAGAGAAGTCCTCAGGTGGAGACTAATCAACAGGGCCTAATAAGAAGACTGGAAGGTGACAAATATGGGGAAGGAGACAGAGATGGAGACATACGGTGAAAATGAAAATAGAAATTAAATACAGATACAAACAGACTAGTAGAAAATAAGTCTATCATTTAAACTGGTGGGCTGCTGGGAGCCAAGGTGGATGATCAGCTTGGCTTCCATGTTTTCTCTATGGTCAGAATCCCAGAAACCCTGCTGAAGGACACAAACAGAAAAGTCACTGGCACAGTGGACCCTGGAGATAAAGCGGGATGCAATGGGTTTATCAGTGTCTCCATTCCTGACTGCCCTGTAATGTTCCCTGAAATTGTCAGCAAGGCATCTACCAGTCTCTTCGATGTAAATAGCTGCACACTTCCTGCAAGAATACAATATACCACCTTAGTGGAAGTGTATGAGAACTCCTAGGTGACATGAAAAACACCTGTAGGATCCTGAATTTCAGTCACACTAGAAACAAATTTGCAGGTGTAGCAGCGAGTTCTGTTGCAAGGTTTGGTACCTGATAGGGAGGAACTGTTAGGAGTAGGTAGGCTGCTTTTTACCAGGAGATTCTGCAGGTTGGGTGGCCATCAGTAGGAAGCAATAGGTGGTTCTGTAAAGGAAGCACCAATGTTGGGGTCAGTTTGCAAAATAGGAAAGTTACTGGTGATGATACTGTGAAGAGAAGGTGTACTTTGATGGAAAGGAAACACTAGTGGAATTCATCATTGTTCTTACATGACAGTATCCTTCCTGCAGGGGTCAAGGTTATGGGCATGTTACAGACCCAGGAGCCTGCCAGTAGTGTAGCAAATTCCCAGAGGGCCTGGGTGCAAGGGTATGTTATAGGACCCCCTGTTTTCAATAGACATCAAAATTATGATTTGGGCCCCCTCAAACCACATGGGCCCAGGTGCGACTGCACCCCCTGCACCCTTGTTGCTACGCCTCTGAAGCATGCTCTGTCCACTGTGCTTTTAGGGTATCCCCTGTTAATGAAAAACAAATATACATTATTTGGGTCTGCTCAGCAAAATCATCTTCTTCACTGTATAACCGGTGAAGTCTAAGAAACTGTGAATAAGGCAAGCCATTCTTGACATGTTTAGGATTCAAGGAGCTGTGGAGGAGGAAACTGTGAGAGTCAGTGGGTTTGTAATAAACTGATGTCTTCAGTTCACTGTTCTGTACTGACAGTTGGATATCCAGAAAAGGCAGTGTAGAGGAGGATACATCAACAGTGTATTAAAAGGAAAGATGGGCCGTAGTAAACATGTTGAGGAAGACTTGGAGGGTCTCTCTGGAGCAGGAGGTGTCCCCCACACAGTTATCAATGTAGCATTTGTAGAGTTCTGGCACAGTCCCTGTGAATGAGAGAAAAAACGGCTCCTCCACCCAACCCACAAACAGATTAGCAAAGCTGGAACCCATCTTGGTACCCATGGCAACTCCACTGACCTGCTGAAAAAATCTGTTATTAAAAGAAAAAGCAGTGAGTTTAAGAACAAGTTCTGCCAGACGAGTTAGTATACATGTGGGTGGCTGCTGTCCTTCCTGCTGATTCAGCATTTAGCAGGAAATACTGCAAAGCTGTCAGTCCATCATTATGGGGATCACTGTGTAAAGAAATTTGATGTCCATGGTGAAGATAAGCTGTTGAGAACCCATCTGAGCCTGTCAAATAACTGGAGAGCATGGTTTGTGTCTTTAACATAGGAGGACAGGTACTCAACGAGTGGTCTCATGAAGCTGTCCAACAATATGGGATGTGGGGCAGGAGCAGGCAGACACAATAGGACAACCAGGGTTACCAGTTTTGTGGATTTTGGGAAGGAGATAAAACCTGGATGACCGGGGATGCTGAACTATGAGTCTCTTAGCAGAAGCAGGGAGCTTTTTGTTTTCAATAGCAGAGGTGATGGTGGTGGTAACCTTGGTCTGATAGTCAGCAGTGGGGTCCTGTGGAAGAGAAGAGTAAAAACTGGTGTCGGATAGTTGCTTTGAGGCTTCAGTGATGTATAGCTAATAGCTCCTTTTTTAAACCACAACACCTCCCTTATCAGCTGGTTTAATATCAATATCATTTCTCCATTGCAGAGATCTGAGGGCTGTAAACTCACCAGTCATCAGGTTGGAGTGGCTATGCCTGCAATGAAAATTGAAGTTAGTGGTGTTTTCCATGCATTGGTTAACAAAATAATCAACAGCAGCAAAACATCCTGGAGAGGGTGTCCATGCACTTCGTTGGGGATTGATAACATTAATTGTTCTGGTGATACTGCCATCACCTGCAGGAAGATGAGTCTCATTAGAAAAATGTGCTGTAAGGTGTACTCTGCAATAGAAGCACTGCTGGTAAACTTGAACCTGGGGTGCATCAAGAAATCTGGGTGTGGGCACAAAAGACAGACATTTGCTAAGGAGAGAGCACTCATCTTGTGTCAGGGGAGGTCTAGAGGAACATAAAATACCAAATTGTTAGGTTTTGTCTGACTCGAGGGCTCATGTTGGGTGCTGATCTGCTGGGAGATACAAAGATGCAGCGAATTTTAAATCCACTGGCGAAGTGAACCCGAAGTGGCCACTTCGCGTTGGCAGAACACAACGCGCAGTGGCCACTGCAAAATGCTCACTTTGCATTCTCATTATTGCTTTGCATTGTTAATATGCCATAACATGAAGTAAGGCGAAGTGACAAGTAAATAGGCAGCCCCCCACACATCACATGGCTTACAGTACTGTAAGTTACATGCTTTAGCCAGTCAGGAAGGAAATGAGTCAGAGAAGCAGTTTCACTTTCTCCTTTGCATTCGTAGAGGGAGAAGGCTTTGTGCAGAGGAGAGCAGTTTTGTGTCACTATCAGAAAGTGCTTTATTGCCTTTGTGCTTGAAAACAACAGCTTTTTTAAAAGCTATATCTTTATTTAGCTTTTGTATTGTGTTTGCGATGTTTTTTTGGTAGTCAATTTTTTTTATAAGTTTTGTTTTGCTTTGTGTGTGTGTGTGTGACTGTGTGTGTCAGTGTGTGTATGTATCTGGGAGTGTGAGAGTGAGTGCAGCTGCTGGGTGAAGGCTAGGCATCGACTGTGGTTGGACTTGTTTATAGTCGGAGTCAGGGACTTGTGTGGGAAGGATGGACCCTGGAGAAGGAGAGTAGCTGGCCCGTGGGCGCGGTCAGAGGAGGGGAGTGTGCACACATGGGTGCGGTCATGTGTTGCTGGACCACTCCTGACTCTTGGGTGTTGCTTCCCCCCTGTGGAAGCAACAGCAACAGCAGCACCAGTGCCACTGGTGGCTGCTGAGCATCCACCTACTCTGCCACTACCACCACCACTGGTAGCAGCTGTAGGGGCTCCAGCAGCACCCCCTCCAATACCTCCACAGCCAAAGGATGTGCCCCAGGAAAACATAGGTGGTGCTAGGACTGTATCTGGTCCCCCTGCAGTTCCACAGTGTGGGAGTTTTTTAACTCTGTGGAGGGAGACAGCACAGTTGTGGTGTGCCATCTGTGTGGTTTGCTGGTGCATTGTGGCCCCCAGGGAACACATTTGGGGACCAGTGGCCAGCGCACCCACATGTTGAACCACCACAATCCAGAGTGGCAGGCTGCCACGGAAGGGCAAGACTTCCACCTGCTTGCCCTTCTGTGGCAGTGGTCGAGGGTGCTGCTGGGGTTGAAGTTGTGCCTCACCACTGCAGCAGGATGAGGGCCAGTGCAGCAGCTGCATCACCACCACCAACACCACAGCCACCAGCACCACCCTCTCCACCACCACCTACACCACCTGGGTTTCCACCTGCAGTGGACCCACCACTGTCCCTGCAACAGAGGCCAACATTACCCTGGTGTGGAAGGCCCTGGAGGAGAAGAGGAGAATAATGAGAAGGTAGGTACTGTGCAGTAGCAGGTTGATAGAATCCAACAACAGCAGCAGCAAATACTCACAATGCTGCACCTGCTGCTGGACCACCATTGCATTCCATGGCCACATTAAGGGATTGTTTTCTGGACCCTGCCCACCCCACTACTTTGCTGTACTGTTTTTGTGTGTTTTTTTTGTTGTTGTTGTTTAATAATACACATTTTCCCTTCTGTAGTTGCAGTGCCTCAGTAAATGTTTACTTTTTGTTTTGGAATGCTTGTGGACAAGCTGTTGTGAGTAGTGCAAGTATGATGTGTAAAACTGCATGTGTGCAGTCAGTGTTGTTTCCTCTGTGTGTGTGTGTGTGTGTGTGTGTGTGTGTGTGTGTGTGTGTGTGTAACATCAGACATTGTGCAGCATGTTGCAAACATATATTGCTGTTGCAGGCAGTGTTTATGCTATAAAGAGTAGCGAGCAGAATACGATATATTTTATTGTCACCATCATCATCAGTGGACTAAGTGATACGATACTTTTTCAGAGGTGTCTGGCCATAGTGCACCTTAGTCCCATTATATACTATACTTCAAACATAACTTTTAGGAGAGCATGTGTTTTTTGTGCTATGATCTCCGCAAAGTCATGTGTGCACTGTGAGTGACTGAGGTGCAAAGTGACCCGATAGCTCTGAAAAAATATCATATCACTTAGTCCTCTGGTGCTGATGGTACCAATAAAATATACATCAGGTATTCTTTGTAATCTTTATTCTTGATAATGCAACAAGTCTTACCATATATATATTTCCATGAAGCTGTACAATGTATGCACACAGAGGAAAGAACAGTGATGGCACACATGCAGTTTAGCACAACATACTCGCATTGCTCAGTCTTCATGCTGTTTGCAAAACACTTAAAATCTGATTCATGAGTTCCAACACAAAGTAAACATTACTGAGGCTCTATAACTATTTTGCTTGTGAAATAAGAAGAGATTCACCAAGTTACAGCATTGCACCCAGTATATGGGCACCTTACTTCCAGGGGAATCTTTCTTGCTCCACATAGTGCAATACATTTCTGTGAAAACCGCCTATAATTTCATTACAGTGTGTCACATGCAGTGGAATTTCCATTCAGAAAAGCTGCCCACATTCTGCCCCCCATTTCTCAGCAACGTTAGGACGTGATGCCAAGGAGAGCACGGGTGTGTGCTCCATTATAGTGAATGTCCGATTGTCCGGCAGCTTTCCGAATATTTCTTTATGTTATAATGGTCAGTTTATGGTGAAACGTGTAGGCATGTTTCCAGTAAGAAGAGCCTTGTTAGTGGAAATATTCCCACATTTCACCACAAAGTGAACTTTATAATATAAAAAAAACATTGGGATAGCTGCCGGATATTCACTATAGTGGAGCTCGCGCCTGCGCTCCCCCTGGCATCACATCCTAACATTGCTGAGAAAGTGGGGCAGAATGTGGGCGGCTTTTCTGAACAGGAATTCCTCTGTCACATGACACACTGTAATGAAACTACGGGCAGTTTTCACAGAAATGTATTACATTATGTGGAGCAAGAAAGATTCCCTTGGAAGTAAGGCACCCAGATATTAGGTTATGTGCATCACTAACTATGTAACGTGGTGAATCTCTGTAAAGCAGCAGTGCAAAAATCTGTTGAGAATGCTGACCTATATATGTTACAGCTTCCTTTATTTACATACTGACTGGAATGATACGAGAATTTCCAGTAGTTGAGTCTGCTGTACTACCTTTTTTCATGTGTGAAATAATGAAAGGAGCATTCCTTTTAAATTGGTGCAGACCAGGTCTTTGTCATTGTTTTCCTCTGCTTTTCTCCATCACATCAGTTAGTTGTTACATATCACTTCTGTTGTAAATTAACAATTATGCAGCAGGCAGTGTTTTATGACATTACAGAACAATATTTATTGAAAAGTGCTGCAAATAAATACAGACCTGGTCAGAACAATATTGAAAGGCATGCTAAATTTTTTTTCATACATGAAAAAAAGTAGTCAACTAAGTAAAGCAGCTAGAAATTGTGAAAAGAAGCATATCATTCAAGTCATGACTCGGAGGTAACTAGTGGCTGTGGCAATGTAAAGTAGCACAAAAAAGTACAGTTCAAAACTGTCACAACATTCTTGCAATGCTGCTTTAATTGATAATGTCAGTATGACATCATGAGCTCACAATCATACAACACACACAAAATGCATCCCCAGAATTAATGGCACACTCAATCATGAGCGCAGTGGTGGCACCAAGTCCCCAGATTTTTTCTGCATGCCTGAAATGCATCCACCTTGTGTCCAGAAAATTGACAAATGGTAACACAGTGAAATGGGAGTGTTTCAGCACATACAAAGTCTCCCAGAATTAATAACGCACTCAGTCTTGCATGCAGTGGTGGCACAGAGTCTCCAGATTTCTTCTGCATGCCCAAAATGCATCCGCCTTGTGTCCAGAAAATTGGCAAGTGGTAACACAGTGAAATGGGAGTGTTTCAGCACATACAAAGTCTCCCAGAATTAATGGCGCACTCAGTCATGTACGCAGTGGTGGCACAGAGTCTCCAGATTTTTTCTGCATGCCCAAAATGCATCCGCCTTGTGTCCAGAAAATTGACAAGTGGTAACTCAGTGAAATGGAAGTGTTTCAGCACATACAAAGTCCCCCAGAATTAATGGCACACTCGGTCATGCATGCAGTGGTGGCACAGAGTCCCCAGATTTTTTCTGCATGCCCAAAATGCATATGCCTTGTGTCCAGAAAATTGACAAGTGGTAACACAGTGAAATGGGAGTGTTTCAGCACATACAAAGTCCCCCAGATATAATGGCACATTCAGTCATGCGTGCAGTGGTGGCACAGAGTCCCCAGAGTTTTTCTGCATGCCCAAAATGCATCCACCTTGTGTCCAGAAAATTGACAAGTGGTAACACAGTGAAATGGGAGTGTTTCAGCACATACAAAGTCCCCCAGAATTAATAGTGCACTCAGTCATGCGCTCAGTGTTGGTACAGAGTCCCCAGATTTTTTCTGTATGTCCAAAATGCATCCGCCTTGTGTCCAGAAAATTGACAAGTGGTAACACATTGAAATGGGAGTGTTTCAGCACATACAATGTCCCCAAGAATAAAATGATGACCGTGAGCATACCGTGGCTGGTCCAATGTGTTCTGTGAGGTGATTCGAGCAAATGCAATGTGATCATCTCAACTGGATGGAAGGGTGCCCTTTGTCTGTACACTAATAGTAGCCTTGGTGAGTTGATATATATAGATATATGTTTGTGTATTTTGTAGGTGAGGAGGGGGGTTGACATGGACATATACTCATGGTATTGTTCTGTATCACAGGTCACAGAAACTGTTGGTGTGCACATTCCAGTGCTCAATGGGAATTTTTTGAGTTGAAATTGGAAATGGATAACTCTTAAGCACATGAAGGTAAGTATTTTTTGGGGGTGGGGGGAGCATATTTGCAGGTTTGTCTGTAATGGTTTCTTATTTTGTTACTTCACAGATTTCATCTGCATCCTTCAGGAGTCCGGTTGTTAATGATGGTCATGGTCATCTAATGAAACGACTTCTGGGTGTTGCATGTGTGCCCAAGCCTGGGTGAGGGGGTTGCCTGATGTTGAATAACTTTTTTTAGATAAAGCCACTTTGACAGAACAATAAAGCATCTGGACGTTTCTTAAAAAAAAGAAATACATGACTTCTTACAACTTAATTGTACATTGTCCCTCCCTGGTTCTCAATCTCAAGTCAAGTTACATTTCAAACCCACATCTTGCCAAGTAACACAACCTGTTTGCAACTTTTTCAACACTGTCATGGTCAGGGCTGCACAGCTGCAAGTTCAGAATACAGTGCATGAATGATATCTTACAGAAATAGTTTTGGCGACGTACACATGTCACTTAGTTTATGAATCATAGTCAGTCGCATTTGCTGCAGTCTTTCCAAAACAATGAAACGGACGAAATAAAATCGTCATACTTACCAGAATGGATTTCACACGGATATTCCATAGGTTCCTCTCTGTACGGTGCAGTTGAAGTACCATTCCCACCTAGTTTTACCGATGGAGACTTCTTTTGTTTACCTGTAAAAAAAACAAAATAAGTGTACCATATGTGTTTGACCATTGTGGCTCTGAAAAGCTACAGAAAACAAAACATACAACTAAAAGAAGTGAAACAGCATAACAAACATGAGTACACATACTCACTTTATGGTTTAAATATTAAGAAGGTTTGTATCTGTGGCTGATGGATGTGGTTGTCCGGATGGATTTATGCTCAGTGGTGGCAGTGGCTAACGTCAGTGGTGGAGGTGGTGGTCGGGGGGGCGGACAGACTCATGCTCAGTGGTGGCAGTGGCTAACATCAGTGGTGGTGGTGGTCCGGGGGGCAGACAGACTCATGCTCTTTGGTGACAGTGACTAACATCAGTCCTGGTGGTGGTGGTGGTCCGGGGGGTGTACAGACTCATGCTCAGTGGTGGCAGTGGCTAACATCAGTCCCGGTGGTGTTGCTCAAGGGGTGGACAGAGTCATGCTCCATGGTGGCAGTGGCTAACATCAGTGGTGGTGGTGGTGGTGGTGGTCCGGGGGGGCAGATAGACTCATGCTCAGTGGTGGCAGTGGCTAACATCAGTCCCAGTGGTGGTGGTGGTCCAGGGGGTGGACTGATTCATGCTCAGTGGTGGCAGTGGCTAACATCAGTCCAGGTGGTGGTTGCCCGGGGGCAGACAGACTCATCCTTAGTGGTGGCAGTGGCTAACATCAGGTGTGATGATGGTGGTGGTCTGGGGGGGCAGACAGACTCATGCTCAGTGGTGGCAGTGTGTAACATCAATCCCTGTGGTGGTGGTGGTCAGGGGGGCACACCGCCTTTTAACAACTTCAGTTAAAACCTGCCAACATTAACCACATCATCATCCTCATAAAGAAAGCTTCCCTCACAGTCATCTATGTCTGAAGTCTGACCACTGGGAAATTCTTTCTCCATTGTGTCGTGATCTACATCAGTGGTGGTCCGTTTCAGGCAGCCACTGCCAGTGCCACCAGGATGGTCCATTTCCACATCACCAAAACCACCATGACTAGGCCAGAGTATGAATACTGAGGTTGCAGTCTGTGCTGTTATGTGCCTCTCATTCATTTTAATTAATGTTAGCAAACTAACATTTGCAGGAGACAGGCTCGTCCGACGATCCCTGACTATTGCATCTGCTGAGCTGAATACCCTCTCAACACTTACACTGGAGGATGGGCATGTGAGGTACTTCAGTGCCACTGCAGTCAGCTCTGGCCATTCACTGGCCTTTCCACTCCAGTACAAAAGAGGATCATCAGTTATTGTCAGATGCCTGTTTTCAGACAAATATGACTCAACCATTCTCTGAGCCACACTAAGTCCAGTTGTTGATGCATCATCCTGTTCTCCAGAATCATTTATTTCACAAATACCCACGTGGGACAAAGCCTCCCAAAGCGGGTTTATGCCAGCCACTTTGGATGACAGACTACCTGGAACTGCTTTCCCCTTCCCCTAGAAGGATATGCTTGATAGTCCTCCAGGTACACCTTCAGCCGGATTATGCTGCTGAGGTTTGCTGACCTTGGCACATGACTTCTGTGTCCCATGAACCAAGCGCACCAGTTGACCACTGATATTTTTTACCTGTTCAGGCCCTCCCTCCAGTACTGATGCAATTCCACATTTGTATCATGGGTCCAGCATTGTTGCTATGGCAAAGTTGTCACTACGCTGAATGCTCACAATGTGACGATTCTAGTAGAATACTGTCAAAATGTGTTGCAACAACATACTGCTACCACTGTCTCCGGCAACATCAAGGCCATGCTGTACATTCAACAATGTCTGCCTCAGCACCCACAGCAGTGGAATTGATTGGCTAATGGAGGCAGACTCGCCACTCACTGCCTGTGTGGCATGTTCAAAAGGCCACAAAATTGTTATTACAGAGTCCATGAGGCACCGCTGTTCAGTTGTCATAGACATGGAAGCCCCGGAACTGTCACGACTAGTGTGTATCACAAGATACTCTGAGATGGCTTTGTATTGTTCATACAACCTCTCTGCCATGTATAAAGTGGAGTTCCATTGGGTGACAACTTCCAGCTTCAAGCTGTGCTGAGGCAGTTTTTTTGTATCTGCAACTGCCGCAGTTGGTCATGGGACTTTCCTGATCTTGAAAAGTGAGAGTAGCTACGTCGTGCAATGGTCAGCATTTCCTTTACATCAGGGTGCTGCAGAAACTCCTGCACCACAAAATTTAAACACTGGGCCGTGCATGGAACATAAAAAAAAAACATCATTTGTGATGCATTTCACCACATTTGACCCATTGTCACTTGCTATGAACCCAGCTCTCAGGGACAGGGGGTTTAGCCATTTGTCAGTTTCAGTCAGTACCACGTTCAACATGTTCTCACCAGTGTGTGAACAGGTCACATAGCACATAGCAATCGTTGCATGCTGTTGAATTCCTGGAAGATTGCTGCTGCGACAATCCACCTTACTGCACTGATTATTCACACTACCGACATCACAAACAACCCCCGGCACCTGCTCCCAGTGTGCAGTTATACACAAATATGAACTCCCCACTGTTTTGCCACTTGTCCACATATCCATACTTAAATGGATGAATGGAGAGGAGGAATGTTGAAGGGCATGTCTTACTGAGTCGGTCACAGTGTGGAACAACTCGGGGACAGCACGGGTAGAAAAGTATGTCCTGGATGGGACTTTCCATTTTGGACAGGCATGTGCAGCAAACCACCGGAACCCAGAATTCTTCACAAAGGAGAAGGGCAAAAGATCAATTGCTTGCATTTCTGCTACAGCAGCATTAAGTTCACGTGACACTGTATGATTGGGGGGGGTACTTTAGCTTATGCATAAAAACACTCTGTAACGTGGGCTGACTTAAACGTTTTACACGGGGTGTGATCACAAATGGTTGTGCTCTGTGATGAATGGCATTGGCAGGGGGTGGAATGTGGATGTTTTATGATGGTTGCAAAGGTGGTGATGACAAACCCAGAAATGCAGTTATTTTGCCAGATTTGCCAACCGGGGTTGATGTACCACTTGCACTAGACATACTACATTCACCACCACCACCACCGCTTCTCTCACCAGCACTGGACAACATTTCAGTCATTATAGTCCTCCACCTCAACATGCCTGTAGTAATCCTCTGCTCTTATTACCTCACTACTGCACATGTTTAATTTACTACTGGACTTACCAGTCATGGAAGGGGATAACGTGCTTTTTATGGTTGCCGGTGACGAGGGTGAATGCCACACTGTGGTATTAGCTGCCAGCTTGTGCTGGGTCCACAGTGCCATGTGCCTGCCTATTCTTAAGATGCGTATGCTGTCTTCCTGTGCCCAGATGGCTCCCCTTTTTACCTCGATTCACACGCACATGGCAAACCTGGCAATTTGCAACTGACTCATCATTTGCATCTTGAACAAAAAAAATCCCAAACAAGGGATTGTGATGCTCTGCTTTTAACATGTCCATGATGTTGCTTATTTAAGTCCGTTATTTTAAGCACTGAAGTGGGGGGAGGCACGTGATGTTTCAGGCACTACACACCTGGACTGCAACTGACCACCACGACTGCCTATTATATTTATTACTGGGTCATCATCATCAACTAAAACTGGTAAATCACAAGTTTTTATGGGGGGGGGGGGTCCTGCAAACAGACTCAGACACAGCCACATTGAATTTCTTTTTCTCCAGTTCCCAACTGGGGTCAATTACATCATCATCATATTCATCAACGTCACACACATCCACGTCTTCTGCTTGGGTGCTAGCATGTGGACTATATGTTGCAACATCTTAGTCATCATCACATCATCATCATCATCTACACCACCATCACCTGATATTTTTCACCACACTGTGAATCACTGCATGGAGAATGCATGATATTAACTGCCACGGTGGATGGAATATCACATTGTATACTATCATTGACATGATTATCAGAATCCTCAGGTTCAGTTACTGGGATATTACTGGGAAGTATGACATCATCTATGCTGCCACTCACTTGCACTGCTTCACATTCAATATTTTTGGATATAGTACACTGGTCAGAATTCGAACTTGACACACCAATACTAATACTACCACCACCACTAACACCAATAACACTAACACCACTGGATGGGAAAACATCATCTCCTCCAACTATGAGTGAAGCTACTGATTGGGCTGTAAAAAACATTGCAGGAGAAATACCTTTCCTCACATCAGCAATGCACTTCTGAGTCTGCGTACTACCATGCCCACAGACTATCTTACTGCCAGCATTGCCATGGCGAGAACCAGCTTTGCTTGCACGTCTCTTTGCAGGCATTTTGGGGGATCAACAACAACATTATAACCAAATTCAGATTTTGATACATTCATTCTCTGATTGGGGGGGATGCTGGATGTGAAGCCCAAAAAACAGCTGTAGTTTCAGCAACAGATAGAGACTGTCACACAATGAAAATAACTTCAGTAACCAGTGGGGCTGATGAGGTCACAAAAACAATCCAATCTGGTAAAAAATTCCTTTTGCCGGTGGGGGTGGGGGGAGAACTGACTGTAGATTTTTATGGCAGTACAAGCAGCAAAAGAACAGATACCATGATTTGCAGTACAAAATCAGGCAGCTGCAGTGGCTAGCAGATTCACACTGCTGCACCTGCCCTGCAATTACACTAGTCTGTGGCACAATAAAAGGTGTATAATTTGATGTCACGTAACACCACTCACACACACACTGAACAGTTTCTCTACAATAGTGAACGAGTAATGTGAACCAAATTGAACTGTTCAGTAATATGACACGTATTGTAATGTAAATAACCAGAAATTATGAACTGCTGCACCAGATCCACACAACACACAATCAGCAAGAACATTTCAACAATTACTGACAATATTACTGTGTACATTAACACAGTCACTTATATAACAAAAATATAACCAAAAAACAAAGAAATCACTATTTCTCCAAGTTAAATCTACCTACACCACAGATATGCCCCTCCCACAAAGTACACTTTCACTGTCTTTCACTACACACACTCAATATTGTACATTAACATTCAAAATCCACACAAAACCAAAAATGTTTGATGATATGGGCACAGGAGGGTTTCCTGCAATCGATGAACTAAAGGTGGAGCCCCCCCCAAAAAAAATGCTTTTTTAAAAGCTTTTAGAAGGTTTCAATCACAGACAGCTCTCAGAGCACACTGCCTCCTACTGCTTCCTACACACGCTACCCTGAACTGAGGCTGTGCAGATCAATATAGAGCCCATGTGACCTGAAATCCCATGAATCACTGCAAAATTCACCTTCGAAGCTCTAAAACAAGGCGATGTGAGGCAAAATGTGTTGATCCCAATGCACTTTGCTTAAGATTTTGGTGGCATGGTGGTCTGGGAAGACGGAGTAATGCAAAGTCAGTGTTCTCCATGGACTTCGCGTTACACATTATAACGCAAATTATTCTACTTTGCGTTGCGGAGCACTCCATGAATCCGCCTTTCCTCTGTGGATCACTTCCCAGAGCGGATTGAGCCCACTTCACCCACCACTACTGAGAGACTGGAGTTTGGCAGATTTGGTGTCCTTGAGGAACTGAAAGAGAGTGGAGTTAAGGTGTTGAATGCAAGGAAGTTTATGCGGAGCTGTGGAGCTGTGTTGCTACTGTCATTTGGTAACTTGAACACTGGAGCTGGCTCCCCCACCTGAGAAAACCCTAACATACTCAGTCTGCCAGTGGTATGGATAATTATTTAATCAGCTCCTTCAGGATTTCTGTATATATTCCATGTGGCCTCACTGTCTTGTCCACATTTACCATCCTTAGCATATGTACGGTTATTTCAGGTATTTTATATATATCCTGCAGAGTGTCCTTCCACTCCCCGGGGATAACATTTCAGTATCTGATTTCAAGTAATATCTTTCCTATGTGAACAGTGATGCAAAATATACATTTATAGGCATTTGTCCATCTGTTCCTTAGTTGTAATTATGTCACCATATTCTCATCCAAGATAGACTAACAATTATATTTGTTTTTCTCTTCTCCTTCATGTAACTGAAGAATTGTTGCACTATAATTGTATTTAGCCTCAAGTGCTGTATGTTCCTCTCCTGTTTGTTTGACCCTTATGATTCCGTGTTTCCTCTTTTTATGTGTGTCTACTGTATATAGTTCTGCCTATTTTCATTGGTTCCATACAATTTACTCTTCCTGTATGCCTCTTGTTTCTCCTGTAGTGCTTTGTATACTTTACTTACCATCCACATTGCTCTGTGTCTTCCTACTTTGCTAACTGCCCCATGTCTCTCCTTAAAGCCCCCTCCCACCCTCACAGCTATCCCCTCCTCTTGCTCCTCAGTCCCTCTCTTGTCGTTACTCCAGTCTCCCCTCTGACATCCTCAAGGCCCTCCTTGTTCTTGACTCTTCTAAAATGAGCAACCCTGATGTCCAGAAACTGGTCCTTCTGTTTTTTTTCTGCAATTACTATTGTTGTCTTTGTCTTCACCCCTTTAGAACCTTACCTTAATTTCCTCCAAAGTGATCTAGGCCTAGAAGCTGGCTAAAGGTGTTCCTGTTAATCAGAGAGAGGGCACTTGATCATCATGCAACTACCATTCTCTTTGTGGCCCTTGAACAGGTGCAAGTCTTTTGTCCACTCTCAAATCACTGAATTCCTATCTGTCTCAACTTTTCTAACCACTTTCAGTCTATGGTGTATGGTATATTTGGTAGTAAGCAGAGAGGTATGATCTATGGTGCTGGGCAAGATTAACTTTCACATGTTTGTGAAGTTGTTTCTTCGATACTGGTAATTTTTGAAGAACAACAACACAGGAAAGCAGTGATACATACTGGCAAAATGGGGTTTTGTATGCAAAGGTGACAATTATGCATGCAAAAACAGTGATTTTATATGAACATATAAATTTTTGCTTGGCTCTAGCACACGACCTGCAAAAATAGTATAGCCAGCCTTTTTTGCAAGTATTTGTTTCAGAGCAAAGGAGCAGTGACAGAACAAGCAGAACCTCTCTCAGTAGGGTTACCACCTGTCCTGATTTTTCAGGACAGTCCTGATTTGGGCAGCTGTGTCCTGCAAAAAAACATGAAAAATACATGTCCTGACATTATAGTAGAACAAATATTTTCTAATTTCCCACTGAATGTTGCAGAAAACTATAGTACCTTAACTAAAGTACCTTAAAATGATAAGAAACAATAGAAGCAACTAAGAAACTACAATGCTTAGCTTCAATTCTGATTATTTAGAGAAAACGAATCTGTTGCATTGGTCAAGGGTTACGTACTGTCCTGTGAAAAATCATGTTTCAATAAGAAATGTCCCACTTTGGGCTTTCTAAAAGGTGGTAACCCTATCTCTCAGTCATTCTCATATAAATCAATAAACAGGAACCACCCCTTTTTTATTTCTCATGTTTTTCCCTGCCATTCAGCTGCCCACCTATGCTGAGGTTATGAGGGTGACCTTCCAGCTCTGTTGCACAACAAAACCCAGAGTTGCCTTGGTTTTCCATCTTTCCCCTTTGTGGCAGGGTCATCACATGGATCCTGACAGAGGAAATGCATATTGGACCTCCACGCAGCAGCTCTGCAGAGTGGAGAGTGCCCTCCAGTGCCATGCTGCTGTGGTGGACTGGCTTCTTTTCCACTTGTGGTTATCCCTCCTTTAGGATGTTAGCTGTGTTTAACCCAGGAAACATGCATTCAAATATGCCTGCACTGAGTCACTGAAGTTGTTCCACCCTGATTTTGCCTTGTGATTATGCACTGCCACCTGTGGTACAGTATACCAGGAGACAGTAGTAGAGCAGTGTAAGCAGACCACCCTTCCTGTGGAAGGACAGCATTAGCTGGGATGTTCACCCCTTCTCATCCTGCTGCCCCTCTGATGCCCTGGGTTTGTTCCTGAACCAGGATTGCCTGTGTCATAAGCAGCAGCCCAGCTGCTCCATCTACAAAAATTAAATAAATAAATAAAGCAACCTTTAATAAAGTTAGATTGCTAACATCACTCGGGTAAACATTTGTAGGCAACTGCAGTGGTTACTGTTAAAGAAGTTCAGAATGCATAATTCCAACAGTGGAATACAGAAGGAATGGCAATTCTGCTTCTAAATTGCTTTTCTGAAATTTTCCCTAAATAATGTAGACTTTCAAATGTCTCTTAATGTAAACCTCAGATTCGTTTTTTTCCTGCAGATTATGTGAACTGTGGATTAGTTTTCCACTGTTTGCAGAAATATAATCCATAGTTTACATATACTGTGGAACACTAATCCATGGATTATGCAAACAGTAAGTTACCTATATGTGCTTTGAATGCCATTTCTGAGATTTCAGAATTCTTCTTTTAATAAAATTCTGTGGAATTGTGTGGAATTTCTGAAATTCTATGGAAAACAAATGTTAACATTCTGCACAGCTCTGGCTACTGTGGTCTTGTCAGAGTAGATTATCTTTTTTCTAAATTCATTTTTATGGATTAAACAAAAAACAGAGTGAGAGAGAGCTTGGCTAAGCCATCCTAGCAGGCACACTGTGCCGCTAATATTTTCAATATACTGTATGTCTCCAACCTTTCAGGGTTGATTTTATAAGCAGATTAAAGGCTACAAGTTGTTTCTACCATTAGTACAAAATCATTTTTGAAAACATAGTGAATGGAAACAATGTGTTGAAAGATTTTGTTCCCCTTAATGTGTGATTTATTAGGATAACTGATTTAATTTCATTGCATTTTTATTTTTAACCAGAATGGGAACTGGTTTTGTGTCAGTAATGTCTTACACAAAATTGCAAATATTAAACAATAAAATAATTGTTCTTTAAAAGCATACAGTACCAAGGGTAAAACATTATGAAACATCAGAACACGTACATTCTGAAGATGCTGCATAAGTTTGTTTCAAGTCAGTCTTAAAGCTAGAGGGACTACAATTAATATTAATGTAAGGAGACAAATCGTTCAGTATATAGGTGTCAGCAGATGAAAAAGATTGTTTATAAACCCGCAATTTAGATAATTGTAACTTAAAAATGTGGTCTTAGAACTCCTTGTATGATGTAGAACTCCTTGCATGATGGAAGATGGAGTTAGTTACAACATTAAAAGACAATGTTTAAGGCGTAGCTGACTTGTAAATTCAATGAGGTAAGGTGGCCAGATTCATGTAATTTTATACATTGCTGGAAAAATTTCCAAATTCCTGTAAAGCTCACAGCTGTGAGCATAAGAGGGGGCCTGTACAGCAAAGCAGAAAATGTTGTTCAAGTTACTGTAGTTGGAAATTTACTTGAGACAGAATCTGTTTCATTAGCAAACAGCATCCCATTGTTGTCAAGAGTGAATAACAAAATCTGTTTGGCAACAAAAATCTGGCCTCTCTAGTAAATAGGAAGAACACAGGATTCAGGGGCTCACCTTTGTTTGAAGTTTCTATTTGGTTGTGCACATACCTGAGAGTGTGACATGGACTAACAGCACAGTTATTCCACTCAGTGGAAATAAGATCAGCACCAAAATGTAAGCTAAGGACAACTCATTGTCTCATTTAAACAGATAAGCTTTATTGAGTAGTAAAAAATACATTAAAAATGGCAGGCTTATTTACTCAGAGATCTGAAGGAATATAACAAAGAGATAGTTGTAAACTGTGGTGGCTGCGTGACAATACTTCAGACGAGAATTCTTTCTGCTCAACTCATGAGTTACAGATATGGTCGCAGCTTGCAGCTGTTAAGTACTGTGGTGCATATGTGGCTAAGCATGCTGAAGCAATCATCATTCGTACAAACTACATTCACCATGGTTGGTGTCCTCTTCCTGGTGGAGAAATCATGTGCTTACATTTCAACTTTCATCATCATCACAGCATGAGATCTATCTCTCTTATGTTGCCTTAAAGAGGTGAAATACTTAACGTGACAGGTACCACCAGATAAATGAAAGTGCCATGTGATTGCATGCATATCTATTGTACAAATCAAGCTAGCACTCTACATTTTTATAAATAACAAAATATTTAACACACATTTACTAAGTCAGTTTGCAGCACTTGGCTGAGTCCAAAGGTCTTTACTAATTGGATCAACAAGACAAAGTTTTTAAGTCAAATTGTTGAGATGAGATTTATCCAAGCTGACCTGATCAAATCACCGAGTTGCTTGTTGAAAGTATTTATATCATCACAGCAGAGCTGACAGGTCACGCTGATAGATGTAAATCATGATGGATTTAAAACAGATGCTTGCTGGGAGATTCACACAGCAGAGCACATAAATCATACTGAGAACATTTTTGTAAGACTTGACTGCACATTTTTTTATCATTAAGTAAACTTTATTTTGTTTTATATCCAACCATACAAAATAGAAACATTAGCGCAACAATTCCAACAAAAAAGAAACATACCCCAAAGAAATCCCTCAACAACAAACACCCAAAATAGTGCACAACACCCAACCAAGATTAACAAAAGAATCCTCTCACAAACCCCTCCCACCCTTGCTCTGCAGCAAAATACTGGTTAAAGAAGAAACACAACAGGGGATAAAAGTCCCCCAAAAAATCTCAATAAGAGTACAACGATACTACATTACGTGGGGGATCTAACCAATGGTAATACAAGCCCCCGACAAAATAGAAGTACATATATAAATAACAGGAGGGGGACATATTCAGGCTCATGCACTTGCCAAGAACAGGATGTGTAAAGTCTCCCAAATCTGACCAAAAGAGGCCAAATGATCAGTCATACTAGCAATCATTTTTTCTGCCTGCAGAGCAAACTAAATTTCTTTCATACGACTCTACATAGGTTGGTATAACTTGAGCTAACCAATACCATTAAAAACCTTTTTTTAGCACAGGCAGAAAGTAATGCCATATGATATTACTGGGTACATATAAGGGTATCTCTATACACCCAGAGTAAACAATTGCCTGGTGAAAAAGCTTGGTCTAAACCCAGAAGTGGGTCTAATTTCAAGTGAATTGTATCCCAAAATAACACAACCCCAGGACATTCCCACATACTAAGCAAAAGTGAATCAGATGCAGTCTGACACTGATTGCATGAGTCAGAGGATGTCTTATCTATTTGATACAATTTAGCAGATATATAATACAGATTATGTAACAATTTAAATTGCATATAACAATACTGATCAAACTTAATATATTATACAAATCCCCCCAAATATAAGACAATCATAAGAACCAGAATGTGCAGGAAGTACATGATCCCAATAAGAGGGTGCACCCACAGCTATAGATGGAAGTAAAGCATAAAAGTGAGAATAAAAAAAAAGAAATAGCATGTGGCATAGTGGCCTGAGGTGCTAATGAGAGAATTTTCTGACCATGGTCAGATGCTCAGGGGCCAGTACCAAAATGCTTAAAAAACAAATGAAGCCAGCCCGGTGGTGCTGAGGGTTGAGGTGCTGGTGCCACATCTCACGCCGTGCTGGTGACCTGGGTTCAGGTACAAGCTCAGGTCACCAGGGAGTCAGCAGGGGAATGGAGAACTGAGCATCCCAATGGACACTCTCCTCCTTCAGGGTTGGGATACCAAGGGTGCTCTATGCACCCGATGTCTCTGGGTCAGTAGGAGTACTGACTCTTGGGCAATGGTGACTCCATGGGGCTGGAGCCGGGGAAGAGGGGATGCTGTTAGGCCCTTGGCAGGCATAGTGCATAAGCACGTAACCTGCCCAAGCCAGTGTCCTCAGGGGGATGGATGGGGACCACAACAGAAAAAAGGAAAAACAACCCTCTGTGGTTCTAGATGATGACTGCTCCACATCATCCAGCCATGGACCTACAAGCAGACCCCACTGTGCAGGTGCTCCATGGAGGAAGAGGAGGAGAAAAAGGTAGGAGTTGCCAGGGCACTCTAGGGGCAGACTCTGCATCCATGACATGGGGACATGAGTGGCCTGAAGGAGTGGAACAAAGAGGGCAGAGTAGGAGAAGGGATAAAAAGAAAGTCAAAGGAAAAAATGAAAGAATTGCAGATATCTAAAGCAATGTTTATTGGGAGGACCAGGACGTTGCTGAAATTCCCAAAAAGTAAAAAAAAAAAAAAAACATTGTATAGAAGCCAATCTACCAAATTGAAATTCAGATAGGGCCAAAACAACAAAGAAATCATTTGCCCAGTCAGTGTAAAATTAGGATTACCAATAATTGGTTGAGAGGTACCTCTAACATTATCCAAAGTAAAGTACATAATTAGTGATAAGCTCTCATCGATGTCTCTGTCAGAGTACCTGAAAGAGAATGGGGAAAGGTAGAAGAAGAGGTATGGAGTAATGAAGCAAGGTTTACTTTCTCCCACTGACTCAAAGAAAACTCAATCTCCATCCATTTAAGGATATAACTTCCAGGGGTACCATTTGAGAGGTGCTGAAACCACTGAAAATATTTAGCACTGTGGGTGGCAACATAATATAAATAGAAGTTCAGAAGATGGAATCCACCCACCAAGCTGCTTTACCATGCTAGAAAAAAGTGAGAAATAAGACAATGTAATCCTGTAAAGCATTTTTCAGGAAGATGCTGAGCCAACATATTTAATAGATACAAAACCCAAGGTATGTGGTTCTTCTTAAACACACTTAACCCCAAAAAGAGAGGAAGATGGGGCCAATGGGACAAATCTAGTTTAAGCTGATCAAGCATTGAGTCTAAAGTGTAATATTTCATTTGCTGCTCAGAAGTGCTAAGATAAAGACCCCAGTATTTAAATTTATCTGACACCCAGACTATACCAAGATCTGCTAGATCAGCCCTATTTACATGAGCATTCAGGGGCATCATTTCAGTTTTAGCAAGATTGAACTTATAACTAGAAATGGCGCCAAACTCCTGATTGAGATCAAAAACTGCAGACAAAGATGTTCTGGGTGACAACAAAAACAAATGTAACAAAATATCGTCTGCATACACAGACAGTTTATACCGCCAGGACCCAATGGATATGCCCAGAATCTTTGCCGAACAATTAATCCGCTGTATTAATGGTGGCAAAAAGAGACTACACAATAGCGGGGAGAGGGCACAGCCCTGCTAAGTGCCCTGCCATAAAGCTAACAATTTAAAATGGACACCATTACTAACAATACTGGCAGAAGGATTACTAAAAAGAACCCGGATCCAGGAAAGAAACACATCTGGTATATTAAATTTATCAAACACTAGGAATAAATATTCCCACAAAATCCAATCAAATGCCTTCTCTGCATCCAGAGACACCAGAACTACTGGGTGTTGGTTCTCTCTGGACACGGATAACATGTGACCCAACTTCCTAATATGACTGGATGAAAAATGACCAGAAATGAAAGCCACTTGCGTGCTACTAATTAGAACATGCCATACTTTATTAAGGCGAGTGGCAAATACTTTAGAAAGGATCTTATAGTCTAGAAACATTGATAGGATCCTTCTCCAGCCTCAGCAAAACCATAATAAGAGCTTCAGTGAGCAGCAGATCTGAAGTACCATGAGAATAATGGTAATTATAAAAATCTAAAAGAATCGGGGCTAACAAATTGTTAAATTTCTTGTAGAAATCAGGGGTATACCCATCAGACCCAGGAGCACCGTTCACAGAAAGGGAATCAGTGGCATTGAGAACCTCCTGCAAAGTAAGGAGGGACTTCAAAAAAGAGTGCTGAGCCTTGTCCAACCGTGGGAGTTCCAGATTCTGAGAAAAGTTTTAAAAAAGACAAAAATCCCAACATGCATGATCAGGGGACTACAGCTGCTAATAATACACCTGGAATTGTTCTACAACATCCCATGGATGGGTAACTATCTGGCCTTGGTCAGTAAAAAGAGAAGGAATAATCCTACCCAAGGCCTGTTTGTGCAGATGCAAAGCCTTGAGATACCATGTCTTCTCCCATTGATCAAAGTATTTAAGCTTAGTTCTCTGAATAGCATACACTGTGCGCTTCCATAAAAGCTCTCCATACTTAGTCCTTAATGCAGGCAGCTCAAGCCAGATGCTTTTGGAAGAAGAAAAGGAAGGTGTTCACTCCAACTCATGAATCCTATATAAAAGATGAGCTGCAGCCCACTCATGTTTTTTCTGCTTTGAGGCCAGGCAAATGAGCTCCCCCACAATGCACATTTCAAAGCCCCCCAATAAAAGTTTGAGCTTCGGCATAGTGGCAAATTATGATCTAAAAATGAAGTAATAAAAACAGTGATCTACTCAGTCAACTCAGAAGATTTTAGGAACTAGTTGTTGAGGCACCACTCTTTATCCACTAGGTGAAAAGAGGTGAAGCCAAGCCATAGTACTACCGGGTGATGGTCAGACAATACCTTAGCAGCATGTTCACAGTCACAAACACCGGGGAGATGTTCAACCCAAACCAAAAAAATATATACATTTGTGAAAAAGTATTATGGGGAAGCAAATGAAACATACATTCCTGTAAGCCAGGATTCTACACATTTTATTAGACAGGTAGGTAAAGGGTTCAATGGCCTCACAGCAGAACCAGCAAGTTATACTGGAAAAGTCATCAGCAGAGCCAGCAAGTCATGCTGAGATACAAGCAGTACAGATAATATAAACCCCAAATAGCACATCTTTTTCATGGAATACTCAATACAGTAAAGCAAACAAGTCATGCTGAGAGCATTTTTTTTGTGGGCTTAAGTCTAAACATCACTTCAGAAAATTCCATGAAACAGACAGGATAGGTGACTAGGATAGGTCATTATATGAAACAACTGACCCATCCAGTCATACCATTTGGCTGTGACATCATAAAATTCCCAAAAAGCAAAATTTTTACTTTTTTAAAGAGTTAGCTATACAGTGGGATTTCATCATTTAGACCCAAAGGAAACAGGATAGTCCACTTATGAATCCAAAAAGATTCTCTTTGGAGTAACTTACATTATAAGTCACCTCCTCTTATTCCCAAGTCAATGTTTCTATGCCCACAAATTTTAGGGATGCTGCTGAGCCATGACCAGATGCCATACAGTGGTTTGCCATAGCATATTCCTGACTGTTGTTTCATATGCCTAATTTGTGTTCCCCAACTCGGTTTTATAGTGCACTTTTTGTGTGGCCGACATATCCCAAACCAAATGAGCAGGTTAGGAGAAATATTATCTCAGTTGTGCTACAGTTTGTGATTTGCTGGATTTCAAATCTTTTTCCAGACCTTGGTGGTTGAAACTGTGTGTATTCAAAGTATTTGAACAGTGTACACAGTGGCCACACTGAAAGTTGCACATAGGTTGTTTGGGGAACCAGTTATCCTGGTTTTGTATACAGTAGTTGGGAGAACAACATGTACAAAAGTGTCCCTGAGATTTTCCTCCTATGAAATGGGCCAGAGTTTTGGGTCTAATTCAAGAATGTTCCAGTTTTTTTTTAATTATTAGACCAATCTATGGTGCTACTGGATTATAATGTGTCACAAAGGTAGGGACATTGTCTGTTTTGTTACTTACTCTGCATTGCAGGAGTGTATCTCTGTTCAGGTATTTCGTTGCTGTGGCTGGATCAGTGAGAAGGGGCTGCAGGTAGCCTCTCTCAGCAAATCTTTTTGTTGGGTCATTAGAGGCTTCCATGTAACCCTAATTCATTGAACACACTCTTCTAGCTCTAATGTATTGTCCTTTGGGAATGTTCTTATCCACACTGTGAGGGAGTCAACTATCCAGTCTGAGAGGTGTGTTTTGGGAGACTGGTTTCCTGTATAGTTTTGTCTCAAGATGATTATTTTCCTTCAAAATGAGGATGTCAAGAAAGGGTATTTCATTGTGATTTGCTAAATGTGTAAATTTCAGATGTGGGGAGGTGGAATTAATATATTCTAAGAAAAGCTATAAAACTTCATAATCACCAATCCAAATCAAGAAACAGTCATCTACTGTATATATCTTTTCCAAAGCCAGATGTATGTTGTAAACATGTTTTGGTTTGCATCAAAAATGTATTTATCATCCCAGGCTCCCGTATATATGTTAACAAGATTAGGCATAAAAGTTGTGCCCATTGCTGTACCTTTGTGTTGGGCATAATAGCTTTTGTCAACCATAAAATAATTTGCTTCCAAAACAAATCTTGTCAATTCAATAATATATACATTAGGTGGAGTCATGTGATTTTTGTATTCTAGTGCTTCTTCTAGGGCTTCCAAGCCTCCTTCTTTTTGGACCATGCCAAGTATACAGTATATGGTTCCTGATTTATGGTCAGTTTCATTACTTAAATGCCTTTTTTGTTTATAAGTCTTTAGACCTGCCTGGCCTACAATCCCTAATGTGGACTACCATGTTGTATTATACAGCATAAGGCTTATTGGTATTTATTCATGCTTGCTATGATGTACTTGCAAACTATTTATCCAATATAGTTATTTTTGTGGTGTTAGTGTGCCACCTACAGCTATTAGCCATTATGCTATGATCAGCGTATTTTATGAATCATTGTACTGTAACCCAAAAGGAGCCTTAGTCAGCATAACGCTTATCAAGTTCCTTATCCCTGCAACCAGGCTTTGCTTAGCTAACTCTCTTCTCCTGCCACTCTTCTACTATGGATCCACCATCTCCCCCCACCACCACATCTTTACTCTACTCCAAACTAAGATCAACCTACAACAACATTGCCTGTTTCGTCACTGGTTTATCATGGAAAACTCACCACTGTACCCTCTACTCCTCCCTTAGCTGGCCCACCCTTGAAGGGAAGTTCCAACAAAAATTGCTCTCCTTCCTCCATTAGATACACCTGAATTTGCTGCCACCCAGCGTGATTTCCCTCCTCCCCTTCGCTATCACCATGCGGGCAACCAGAGGGGCCTCAAGTATGGTTTTCGACACCCCTTTCTACCACACTAAGCAAGCTCAGAACTTGATCACCTATAAGGGCACTAAGCTGTACAACCAACTGCCCCCCAATATCCAAGCCTGTAGGTCCATCCACACCTTCAACTCCTACCTCAAAGTTCACATACTCAGTTCTTCCATCTGCAGCTCCCCCATCTGGCCCTCCAGCTAAACCCAGCCACCCTCCACCTTGCTTATCTCTAGTCCCCCTTGCTTTATTCTAGTCCCTGTTACTCCCTCCCCTCTCCTCCCCCACACCTATCCCCCTCTACACTTTGATCCCCCCTCAACTTAGTTTTCACTCCCACCACCCTCTCCTGGCTTAAGTTTCTTCATGTTTCAATCATGGATCTGATTACAACCAATCACAAAAGACTTGCACTTTCCTCACCTCTAGCACTTAGGTTACTGACTCCTCTGTACCCCTTCCCTTCTCTTTCCTGCTCTCCATATGTTCCACACGTAAATGTTTGGGCCACTCTATGTGTTTCTCTCTTTTTACTTTATTGCAATCGATTGCCTCCTGTTTTTCAGTTTATGAACCCTGTTGTAACTGTTACACAACTGTTAGTCTTTGACATTGTTCTATATATCTAAACCACTTGTTTGGATTGTTTCTCCTGTATAGATCTTGTTTCTGTTGGACTCTGTTTTGTATTGTCATATCTTCTTGGTATATTTTACACTGGATGTTTGTGAAAATGGGCATTTTTGCTCACATACCTTCCAGTATACAAATAAAGTTTGATTGACAAATAAATAAATAAAGATTGATTGACTATATACATGCAAAATCTAGTGGCCTTGGGTACAAGCTGCCCACTGTACCCACCAATAGAATTACTTTGTTTAGCTTCTCTACTATGCAGATAAGAGGATAGGTAACGGATCCTCTTATCTCTGACAATAAGAGTTTGTGTAAGACTGTTTTTTGCTGAGTTTCTCTATGCTGACTTCATGGTATTTGAAAGTTCTGAGCTCCTAGCAGGTATAACTGTCCTTTTTACATGTATTTGGGGAATAAACTTTTATTTTGTGACGCCAGTCTTCTGTGTCGGGTTTTGCCATCAGAATAAGATTCCGCCAAAATCCAACAAGTCACTAGCTAAGGCTGCAGAAGATTTATCAACACTTGAGCCTAAACAAAAAAACAAATATCCAGCTATTGAATTTGATTATTTAAAAGCAAAAACTGACACTGCCGGCCGGTCGGCACAGAGGCAAGGTGTCCGTCTGCGGTGCCGACATCCCAGGTTCAGGAACGGACCAGGGAGTTGGAGGGCTGGCCAGGGGGGAGGAAGGACTGAGCATCCCACAGACTGCTCTCCTTCTCTGGGGGGAGGGGATTCGAGTGCCCAGTGCACTAGGAACCCCTGGCAGAGGCCAGGGGTTTCCAGAGCAGCCAGTGCCATTATGTTCAGGGGGTGGGGTGGACGCTGGTCATCACTGCACATCCCCACCCCCAGGGGGCTTCCTTCACTAGCAAAAAAAAAAAATCCAGCCCTGTCTATGACACCACGCTGCCACTGTGCCCCACTAGGCCACCATTGTCTGCCAGAGGGGTCCCGCTCCTGTGGCCCCAATCTGGGTGGTAAGCTGGGTCTCACCACCATTGTCCACCGGGAGGGGGTGCCCTCCCAGTGGCCCCATTTGGGAGGGTAAGCCTGAACATGGGGGGGGATGGTAGGGCAGTGCTGGCAGAGGTTTCAGGTGTACCAGAAAAGAAAGTTAAATTAAAAAAAAAAAAGCAAAAACTGACAGCAATACAACCAAATAAAATATGGTACGGGGTGACTATCTCAGACAGAAAATGTTGTAGGGCAGGGAAGTACTCTCAGACAGATGGCCTGTCAGATCTGGTGTACCACAAAGGTCAAATCTGGGATCACTGCTCTTCAGTATGTTCCTAAACAATCTCCCTGCCTCCTGTCACTGTTGTATGTGCCTGTATGCCGATGACATGATCATTTTTACCAGCAACCCACCCCCTGAACTTCTTGAGACAGATCTTCAAAGAGGCTTCACATCAGCGGAAACGTGGGTTTAAAGAGCATAGGCTGATTATGAACTATCAAAAGACTAAGACTATGCTTTATGCCACAACACAAAACAAGCTCAAAAACCACCCCTGGCTATAAGGAGTGACAGTGGCTACACACTGGACCTAGTCTCACACTTTAAATACCTAGGGCTGACAATATACTCCTCTCTGTCCTTCTCTCAGCATATTGATATCACTGCAATGGCTGTTAATACAAGAACTGGGATCCTCTATCGGCATAGGCACCGTCACTAAAAAAATCGATAATATGAAAAATAAATCATACAGTGAAAGAGTGTCCTTTGTACTCTATGGATTATAGGAGGATAAGAGGAGACCTATGTCTGGCATACAGGGCATGTTCAGATGAAATCCTTGAATGTACACTGGGCCTCCAAAAACAAAGTATAAACGACTTAAATACAAGAGCCCATAAATATAAATATAAGGGAAAAGTGAACAAAACATCTAAAAGGAACCACTGGCATACACAAAGAGTTTTTTGAAACATGGAATAAACTCCCTGGCCATGTGGTTGAAAGCAATGACATGGAAATATTTAAAACCAGATTAGATAAATGTATGAAAGACAAACATTATTATTACCACCATTAGAAGATTAAATGGTGGCAAGTTCTCCATTGGACCGCGATCTCTTGAACTTGTAAAGATTCTGTGTGATTCTGGGTGACAGTCTAGCCCACGAAGCACTAAATCTGGCAATCAGCAGCTCTATTGTCTCCCTCATGGATTACGGGCTGGCTCTCTATGGATCTGCAACTGACACGGCCCTTCAATGCATTGCAATTGCCCTAAACAAAACCTGCCATCTACCCACAGGTGCACCAAGATTCACCCACACCTATGACCTTTATACTCATGCTGGCTGGCTTCAACTAAATGACAGCATCCTGTATCAAACCTGCCTCATAGCCAAAAAAGTCACATTAAATCTGTTTCCAAGTGAGGTTCAGAACCTCCTGTCCCTGTCTCAGAAGACCAGACACACCAAAAGCTCCACTATTCAAGTTTTCCATGTGCCCAGATGCTGAACTGCCATGGCTCAATGTGTGTTCTCACACCGTATAGCCCGCTGGACAAACGCTCTGCCTCCAGACATCTCTGGTGCACCAACGATTGGATCTTTTAAATACAAACTGTGCCAGCATCTCCTTGACTCGATTAGCTGTATGTGCCCATGCTAAGACACTGCACACAGCAGTAATCCACCTCCTTTATCCCCACCTTTGTCTACCCTGGATTGCCCAACTGCAGCACTTCTACCATCTACCTACTTCCTTCTGAGCACTGCCCCCATGTCCCCTTGCACCTTTCCTTCCCTCCTTCTCACCCTGTTGTAATGGACTGCCCCTGCAGCCCTCCCTTTCTCTATGTTATCACTCTCTATCCTGTCTGTTTCTCATCTTGAAACAGGCATACATTGTACAATGCCTTAGCATACCTTACCCTGTGCTTTTGTTGAATTTTTATACTTTTTATGTATATTGTCCCCAGTTTTGTACCTTGATGTCTTATGTAACAGATGTGGAACCTTTTAAAGAACTCACAGATGTTATCCTAGAGCTCAATAAAACCATGCAACAGGAATAGTGCAAGTCAAAACAGCTACAGAGTACACAGTGCCACACAATGCACATAGCGTGTGACCCTGTAGTTGTTTCTGGGAAAGAAGATAGGAGCTCTGCCAGAAGGGGGTCCGCCGAGCAACTGCCGTAGCTCAGGGAGTAGAGCGATCGGTGCTGGAGGAGAATGAAGCGACTGTGGACTGGGCTTCTATTCCTGGTCCCAGCACTGATTTTTTTTTATTCCTTGACTTTTCTGTGTTTCCTCCTTGTTTTACCGTGTCCCCAAGTTGCCACCCCCCCAGAGGAGGTTATTTTAATTTTAATAGGGTGGGTTCGGGGTGGGGGGGCAGACCCCCCCTAACAGAAAACAAGGATTTTTGTGTTTTTCCTTCTGTTCAGTGTTTAGACAGTGCGGTATAGTGCTGCACTGTTTTGACATGTGGCAACATGACCCCATGCCATAAAATACTGAGGTAGTGACTTATAAACAAGAAAAGCATTTAGGAGATGAAAATGACTATAAATCAGGAACCATATACATTTGGCATGGTAAAAAAAATGCTTTCAATATGAGCAGTGCAAGAAATACAGATTTCTGCATTAATGGACAAGATGTATCCTCTGGATCTGACAGTGATTATGGAGAAGATAGAAGGGGAGATAGAAGCCAGTCTGTAGGAAGATGTTTTTTTCCCAAGGACCAGGAAGAACTGAATTCAGATCCTACAGACAGAACCAGAGGGGAAGAACAAGGAGGGGGTTGGGAAAGATAAACCGGGAGAGGCAACAGAAGAAGGAGAGGGTAGCCACAATCGAGAGGGAGACAACAATGGGGCCAAGTGAGGAGGTCATCATGGATGAGGAACCCCAAACGGCGATCATAAACCACACAAATACTGAACTATCCACAGACCAAAAACAAGTGTTAAGTACAGCGCTCCCTTTTGCTCCAACAAATTAAGCAAATGATTTTCAGGTGGAAGAAGACCTGTTTAAGTTTTTCAGACATCTGCAGCTGAAGGGATTTTGGGGCAATACAAATTCTGACATGATTATTAACCAGTCAGAACCACCAAATCGAGACCTAACCCCCTTTAGAAAACCTTAAACTTTTTGCCTTCCCTTAAGTAACCCAACACTTTTGACTTTCTGCAATTTAGTCACCAGAGATGTTCAGCAACTTTTAAAAAATAAAAATGTTAACAATAATCAAAACGTGACTAATGCAGTAAGGCAAGCTATAAAATAGCTTAGTGAGATGCATGAACTGGTCATTAAACCAGCTAATAAAGGGGGCGCACTGGTGCTATGAGGACTTAATGAACACATGACTGAAGCACAAAGACAGCTATCTGATCAAAAGTTTTATAGGAAAGACCCCACCCAAGAAGTCCAAGTTAGGGCAGAGCATCTCATTAATACTGGCCTAAATATGCAATGGATAACAACTACTGAGGCTGAATTCTTCAAAGTTAAAACTACATAAAAAGCAACATTTTATTTACTGCCAAAAGTGTATAATGGCACGATACCAGTACCAGGCAGAACCATTGTTGTTGCAATTGGTTTGGTAACTGAACCCATTTTGAAACCTGTGGACTTTTTTTTAATATAAAAAAAAATCCCACTGTTACTAACATAAATATCAAAGACACAAACAAAACCTCAGTCTTGGTCATTTTAAAAGATGCACAGCTAAAAGAAAATGATTGGCTGGTGACAACAGGCATGAAAAGTCTTTATGGAAATATTCCACATAAAGGAGGATTGGAAGCCCTAGAAAAAGCATTAGAGTATAGAAATGACATGACTCCACCTAGTGCATACATTATTGAATTGGAAAGATTTGTTTGGAAGCAAATTACAGTATTTTATTTTTGACAAAAGCTATTATGCCCAACACAAATGTACAGCTATAGGCACAACTTTAATGCCTAATCTTGCTAACATATATATATATATATATATATATATATATATATATATATATATATATATGGGAGCCTGAGAAGATGAATACATTTTTGATACAACCAAAACATGTTTACAACATACATCATGCTTTGGAAAAGATATATAGATGACTGTTTGTTGATTTGGAGTGGTGACTATGAAGTTTTACAGCTTTTCTTGGAATAAATGAATTCCATTCCCCACATTTGACATTTGCACATTTAGAAAATCAGAACAAAATACATTTTCTTGACATCCTGATTTTGAAGGAAAATAATCATCTTGAGACAAAACACACTTCTCAGAGTGAATAGTTGATACCCTCTCGGTGTGCTTAAGAACATTCCCAAAGGACAATACATTAGAGGTAGAAGGAGGTGTTCAATAAATGAGGGTTACACAGAAGCCTTTAATGACCCAACAAAAAGATTCCCTGAGAGAGGCTATTGGTGGCCCCTTCTCATAGATACAGCCACAGTAGCAAAAAACATGAATAGAGATACACTCCTGCAATGCAGAGTGAATAACAGAGCAGACAATGTACCTACTTTTGTGATACAATATAATTCAGTAGCATCTCAAATTGGTCTAATAATAAAACAAAACACTGGAACATTCTTGAATTAGACCCAAAACTCTGGCCTATTTCTGGACAAGTACCACATATCACCTATCATAGGGGAAAAAATCTCAGGGACACTTCTGTACATGCTGTTCTCCCAACTATACAACACAAGAATAACTGGCTCCCCAAACCACCTATGGAAAACGTTTGGTGTGGCCACTATGTACACTGTTTAAATACTTCGAATACACACAGTTTCAACCACCCTAGGTCTGGAAAATGACTTGAAATCCAGTAACTCATAAACTGTAGCACCACTAGGGCAATATATCTGTTAACCTACCCCTGTGGTTTGGGATATGTGGGCCACACAAGAAAACACACTAAAAACCCGAGTTGGGGAACACAAAGTAGCCATATGAAACAAGTCAGGAATACGCTATGACAAAACACTATATGGAAGCTGTCCATGGATCAGCAGTGTCCCTAAAATTTGTGGGTGTAGAAAAATTGACTTGGGAATAAGAGGAGGTGACTTGAAACGTAAGTTACTACAAAGAGAATCTTTTTGGATTCATAAGTTGAATACACTATTTCCTTTGGGTCTAAATGACAAACTGCCACTATATATACTATCTCTGAAAAAAGAATACATTTAGTTTGGTGGGAATTTTATAACTTCACATCCAAATGATATGACTGAACGGGTCAGTTGTTTCATATCATGACCTCTTCTAATCGCCTATTGTCTGTTTCATGGAATTTTCTGAATTGATGTTTAGACTTAAGCCCACAAAAAACAAAAGATGCTGTCAGCATGACTTGTCTGCTCTGCCATATTGAGTATCCCATGAAAAGGTCATGCTGCATGGGGTTAATATCCATCTGTACTGTTCGTATCTCAGTATGACTTGCCGGCTATGCTGGTGACTTTTTCAGTATGACTTGTCATTGAACCTATTACCTGCCTTATAAAAATGTACAGCCTTGATATGGCCAAGTCTTACAAAACTTTTCTCAGTATGATTTATATGCTCTGTTGTGCAAATCCATGAGTGAGCATCTTTTCTAAATCTATCATACTTTACATCTCTCAGCCTGAATTGTCAGCTCTGCTTGTGAATAGTCCAGCTTGACTTGCCAGCTGTGCAGTGATGACAAAAATACTTTTAGCAAGCAACATGGTGATTTGATCAGTTCAGCTTGGCCAAATCTCATCTCAACAAATTGGCTTAAAAACTTTGCCTTGTTGATCCGATTAGTAAAGACCTTTGGACTCAGCCGAGCTCTGCAAATTGACTCAGTAAATGTGTTTTAAATGTCTTGTTATTTACAAAAATGTAGAGTGTTAGCTTGATTTACACAATAGATATGCATGCGATCACATAGCACTTTCATTCATCTGGTGGTACCTGTTGTCACAAACGCACTCCGCAGGTCAGGCCCTCTGCTTCCACAGTGCCAACCTCAGAGTGCAACAGTGTGAATAGGTGACAGACAGGCTAACCCTCCTGTCTGTTTTGGGTCTAAATCACCTATTAGCCTTACATTCTGGAGGGAGTCATAATGTGACCCTTATGCTAGCATACACAATTTTCAGGCTCAGATATGTACCCTCTTCAGGAAAGCAGTACAATCCTTCACCCAGGGGCACCAAGCCAGGTTTCCAAAATGCACCCTTACAACTCTATATGAGACCTAGGTATTTCTTACCTTTAAGTAAGCTTAATAACACCATTCAAACTCTTATCAGCTGTCAGACTTAAACACAGGTTCAGCAATCACATGTAAAATTACAGAAAGTGCACAGGCAGTATTTTAAAGAAAATACGGTTTACTAAAAAAATTATAAAACAGGAAAAATCAGACACAGAATAATTCTATCACTATCCTACAGTAATATAAAATGACAATGAAAAGTTACAGAATACAAAATCCTATTTCAAATACTTAAGCTATTTCTTATGTGTTACCCTTAAGTGCTTTCAAGTCCATAGACTGTCTCTCTCTGAGAGTCCAAAAATCATATATCATACTTTCACCAGATGCAGGATTATTTCAGGATGCATCTCCCCACCCCTTTTGTGAGGTCAGTTAGACCCTCCCTTAGAGTTACTTCTTAACATAATTTTCCTTAACATAGTTATCTGCAAGGATGTAAGTTCTTATTGTGAAAAATCAGCAATTAGCCATTTCCCAAATATGACAGTCTTTGATCAAACATTTCTCTTTTGTTTCACTGCTGATTTCCTGTTCTTCTAGAGTGAGCTCAGGTTTTATGACTTCTCACCAGCATGCAACCAGATAAGTCTTTTCCTGCATGTCATAAATGCATACATGAAACAACTTCAAAGGCAGGCACAGGTTATGAGGGTAATACACTGTCCCTTTGGAAGGAAGGCTTGTTAATTAGATTTCCCTGGTCAGTTTATACATACTGTAGCTGTCAGCACCACTGAAACCTCTTGGGGTCAAAGGTCAAGTCTCTCACTCACTGCTGACTTGTGTGAGACAATCACAGACCATTTATTTATAATACAAATATTATACAATAACAATAGAGGGTTTATTACATCACACCTGTCACTTTAAGCAATTCACCTGTTTAAGACAACATTGGAGAGATAGCTCTCACACTGTGATGAGGATCAAAGCTGAAATGTAAGCATGTGGCTTCTCCACCAGAAAGAGGATGGCAACCTCAGTGAATGGAATTTGTACATGTTTGTACGAATGGTGATTGCTTCAGCATGCTTAGCCACATACGTACTGAAGTACTTAATAGCCACAAGCTGTAACAGTATCTGTAACTCAAGAGGTGAGCAGAAAGAATTCTTGTCTAAATTATTGTCACGCAGACACCACAGTTTACAACTACCTCTTTGCTGTATTCCTCCAGATCTCCAAGTGGGTGAGTCTGACATTTTTAATATATTTTTCTTATACACAATAAAACTTATCTGTTTAAATGGAACAATGAGTTGTCCGCAGCTTATCTTTTGGTGCTAACCTTATTTCCACTGAGTGGAATAACTGCGCCGCTAGCCTCTCTAGTAAGTAGTCTCACATTCCTATACAAATAGCCTTGTTTTTTATTCATTTATTTGGTGATAAATTCCAGGTGAGGAATGTAACTAAAACTGGAGTGCATAAGGGCTAGAGAAGTGCAAAGTGGGGAAAATTTGCTCAGCAAGATATTTCGTGGATCTTCCCCACTTCACAGAGTAGATCACTGTGTGAAGTCCAGCTTTGTCCTCCCTGAAAAAACTCCTCAAAATGCAGGTTTGGCAACTCCAATACTGGAGTTCAAACTTCCCATTTTGGGGAGTACTAGTGTTTTCCCCTCTAGTGAAAATCTCTGGTGCCTTGTGGCCCCCACCCAATCACACTGATAGCCAGCCCCAATAAAAAAATAAATAATCTTAAATCCCTGGTGGTGTCTAATTGACTCCACCCACTCCACCCAATCAGCAGGTAGTGCCCCCACCCCGACCTTGAGTGGGTCACCAGCACAACCCTCCATTCACCTCCATGGCTAGCAGCCAACTGACCTATCAGTCAATGAAAGCATGCTTGTACAAGCAAGTGCTCATTTATTCAGTCAGCCAGCTTTTCATTGTAGGGGAGGACATTTTCAGGGGGCTAGTGAAGGGAGGGGAGGCTGCTTCAGTCACCAGTGGGGGGTGGGATGCGGTGGCATTGTAGATGCCTCCTAGGGTCCACAACACCGTTCCCACATCCCACTCCCCCAACCAGGGACATAGCAGCCCCCTCCCTTCTCTAACTTGTGAAAAATGTCCCCTAAATTGATGAGGATCTAAATGACTGTCACAATGAATGAGTGGGTCACAGCAACACTAAGCTCATTCATTGAGAGGTCAATACATGTCGTGGTCATGGAGGTGAGGAGGGCTCGTCGGTGGCCCACTTGGGGTTACAGTGGGGGAAGCAGGGTGGGGGGCACTACCTGATGGGGTGGGGGGTCCACTAGACACCAGGGATTTAAGATTATTTACTTTTTATTGGGGCCGGTGATCGGTGGGTTGGGAATTTACTTGACACCAGAGATTCACATTATTTCTTTTTATATTGGGGCTAGTTATCAGCGTGGTGGGGAGGGTCCACTAGACACCAGGGATTTATGATAATTTTTTAAAATATTGGGGCCAGTGATTGACAGGTTGGGGGGTCCATTCGACACCAGAGATTGAAGATAATCTTTTTAATATTGGAGCCATTGATCGGCAGGTGGGGGGGTCCATTAGAAAACAGGGATTTAAAATTATTTTTTTACTGGATCCAGTGATCAGCTTGAGAGGGCAGCACATTCACAGTTTGTAACTTCTTCTTGCTTTTGTTTTTTTTTTTTAAGTGCAATTTGCACTTAAAAAATTTCCAAAGCAGGCAAAATTATGAATGTAAAATTTCAGTTTACAGCTGCAGCATCCTGAACTTATCCACAGGGGTGAATTCAGCAACTTAACTGAAAATTTGGAAGCAGAGTAAAACTTTGCTGCATCTCTAATTGGGACAGCTAAGTATTTAAAACAATTAAGTAGTTAAATTGCATCCATTTCTCCCAATGATAACTAGTTCATTCTTTGCACAGGTCAGCCTTTGGTTTGTACCAAATAACATCACTGTTGTTTCAGTTTCATTTCAGTTTTCTTATTTCCAACCCAGCAGTTATCTTATCACACCCAGTTTGCAGATTTAATTGGATTATGGACACAAAAGGACTCAAGCTAAGGATGACTCCATCAACAGCATACAGGAGAGTCATTGTCATAATTAATATGTTGGGCAAATCTTCACAAAAAACAAATAAATACTACAGGGCCCCAAACAGATCCCTGGGGAACCCCCATGCTCATTTCACAGGCATCTGACAAAGTATTTCCTATTTTAACATCCCTCTGTGTCTGCACTTCCCTGCCATCTCTCTTTCGTGCCTCTGCCCCCCCCCCCCCCAGTTGGACATTCAACTAGATTTGTAATCTGCCTCATAGCTTATGTATAGTTCTCAGTTCTTGTCCCTAATATATCTTTGGACATAATAATATACTAGGGCTGCACTGCTGTATAGTATCTTGTACATTGTACTTATTTTGTTTAGTACCTTCAATTCACAATTGTGTTATTTATCCAGCATTTTTGTTGTTCATTATTTACTTTGTATGTCCTTGCCCCAGGTCACATCTTGAAATAGTTTTTGGCTCAATGTGCCTTACATGGTTACCAATTTTCAAATAAATACATACATACATACATGAATGAATAAATAAGTGAATTAATAAATACATACATACATACATCATCAATTTAATCTGATTTATAGTTATGGAACCAATGTAGGGCTACTTCCTCATGCCCTCAATTTCCTCAGTAGCAAACAATGATCAGAAAAATCGAAGTCTTTGGTTAAACTGAGAAACCTAGCCCCAGTAAACATGCCACCATCAGATGCATCCAGGACAGTGCTTGTCATTTCCACCAAGGCTGTCACCATACTGTTGTTCTTCCTGAATCCATGTTGGCACTGGATTAGTAGACCAAAGTGATCCATATGATTCATGAACTGGTAATAAATTAACATCTCTATCGTATTAGCCAATATTGGTAAAATGGAAATGCTGTAATTAGATACAAAAGACATGTATCCTGCCTTAAAAATGGGGATAACAGTAGATTGTTTTCAGATCTGAGATTTGATCCATGAGTTGAAAGAAAGATTAAACAGGTGCATTAAAGGGCACCACAGATGCTGAGATCTTCAGAAATCTTGGAAATATCAAATAAGGATTGCATCCTTTTTTGTTATCAGACCTATTTATAGAATTTAGGACACCCTGTCAGTAACTTCTGAACATCTAAATGCAGGAAAATCTGGTACCATGCTACTCAAGTAATCAAGGTCCTCATAATCATGTCTCCTATTTGGTTCATTATAAATATTCAATGAAGTTAAACTGGTCTGAAATGTATTGAAATAATTAGCTATATCTCGTTCCTTGATTAAACATCCTCCCACATTTTGATAATTTTTATGCTAGATCTAGCTTTGGGTTTACACAAACAGTTAAATGATGCCCAACAAGATCTAGGGTTATTTATTTAGTTATTTAAGTAAATTAGATAAATACCTTAGAGCATTGATGCTCATTTGCAAAGGTTCCTCTTCAATTTCAAAGAGGTACAACAGTTCAGAGTATATACAGAAGGTAGGTTACGACAGACAACAGGCAAGAAAGAAGCAACCAATGTAGACATTATCAAAGAACACAGGAGAAGACGTGAGGCATAATAGCCTACAGTACTGATTGATTGGTCGGGGGGGGGGGAGTTGCTAGGGACAGCTACATGGGCCAGGCAAAAGTGCCCTCAGTAGTTCTTTTTTGATTACTTTGGTTTTGATTTTGGTTACTTGAATTTCTTAACAGTTAAGACTGACAGAAATGGGATTAAGCCCATTTTTATTCCCTTTCTATTATGTTTTCCAAGACTTATTTCTATTTTCACTTTTGTGCACAGCTCACTAGTCAGCCTGGGATTGAAATCATCTTAACCCTCTGGCTAGTTGGGGTGCGTTTGCTTCAAATGCTGTTGTAAAACATGTGTTTAAGTAATTAGCAACTCCAGCAGTGCTTGACAGATTCTCAAAAGATAGCCAGTTAAACATAACCAGATAAGCCAAAACATTCTCCTTGTTTAAATTCCTGACACTTCAAGTTTTTATTAATTTAGGCTTGACTGACCTTTATTTTTCTATATGTTTTAAAACAAAAAAAATGGGACTATGATCTGAACATAAGTCTGGTAATACTTCCTTGTGTTTAAAATGATACAATCTGTTGGTCAAATGCCAATCAATCATAGTGTGTTCACTGTAAGTATAGAATTGACAGATTGTCCTATAGTCTTTTTTGAATCTGTTTCTCCGTCAATATTAAAATCACCTAAGATGTTATGTTTCTTGTTAGTTGAATTAGTTCCCTGAATAACCCCTAGAAATCTACATTTATATCACTGCAATTTTTTTTTGGGGGGGGGGCAGTATAAGCACAATGGAAACAACTCTCAGTTTTTTCAGTATATAGGTTACCTTATCTGAAAGCTCAACATCCAAATGATTTTTCAATATAAAACAGTATTCCTACAACCCACTATATCGTGTCTAAAAAGACTATATCCTTTTATCATAACATGGTTATTAGAAACATGTGTCTTTTGCCTTGTTTCACTCAGACCAATCACGTTGAATGCGTTTGAATATACCCAGGCAGCAGATTTCACTGATGTTAGCTTTGGTTGGTTACTTTTACCACTACTTGTACCTGGGGGATTCTTGTCACCTAAAAGCCTTGGGTTTAACTCCACATCACCCACCAGGATTAGTAACAAGCAAAAATAATACTTGTCAATTAATTTAGGGCTTATGCCAAACTTTTGCCTTATCATTGCCTCCTGTTAGAGTACAGTGAGAAGTTGAAGACAAGTTAATCCATAAAGGTTCACATGAAACAAGGTCTGCTACATTAAAAACATTTAAAATTGTTCTTGCACGTATTCTCTTCAGATCTAGTTCCTTCAAACCAATAAAATACTTGTGACCCACAAGCTCTGAAACTGGGGTAATCTAGGTACAGGATATGTTACCACCTGCTCTTAAATAAACTATTAGAGACATGGACTGAACAAAATCCAATTTTAAAAAGGTAGTACAGTATATTGAAGTTTTAGTACCATTTCTACTCTTTTGATTACACTTCTTTTGTTTTCAGAAGTACCACATCACTGTTTCCTGCTTGCTGCATGTCATTGACTCCATCCTCACTTGGATGGATCAGGGACATATCACTGCAGCTGTCTTCACCAGTCTGGCCAAAGTCTTTGAGTCAGTGTCCCACCCTCTCATCCTGGACAAGTTGAGCTCTGCTGGCCTCTCAGCTCCAACTGTTGATTAGTTCTGCTCTTACCTCATGGGCCGCAAACAGTCGGTACAGGTTGACGCCTCGGTACCCTCTCCCCTCCCCTACCTATCCAAGCTGGGGTCTCACAGGGCTCTATTCTGGGTCCCATCCTCTTCTTAGTTTTTCTCAATGATCTGCCTTCTGCCTGTGTCAACTTGTATATTCACATATACTGTATGCAGATGACACAGTCATTTACTCAAGCCCCTCAGCTGTGGCAGTGGAAGGCATGCTCCAGCAAGACTTCAGCAATGGTCTGCACTGGTTCCACACCAACCAGCTCCAGGTCAACACTAAGAAAACAGTGTCCATGAACTTTGACAGCAGCCAGAAACTGGCCAGGCTCTCACCCCTACTCATCTTTTCAATGCTGGATGGCACCTGTCTTGATGTAGTCCCTGCCTTCAAGTACCTTGGTGTGTGTCTAGATAGTAGGCTGACCTTCTCTGTACACATTGATGCCATCCAAGCAAGCTGCACCTGAAGCTTGGTGCCCTGTACTGCAATAAGGACTGCCTTTCTCCCCAAGTCCACTAGGAGCTGGTAACCAAGATGGTTCTCACATTTCTTGACTATGTAAATGTGGTCTATGGCACTGCCCCTTCTTTGTCCCTTGCCACACTTGATACCCTCTGCAATGTTTTTCTGCCACTTTGCTACCAATTCACCCTCTCATACTCATCACTGCTCCCCTCTACTCCTCCCTTTCCATCCTCCCTCTCCCTTCATGTCACCAGCCCCACTATGCTTCTCTCATCTCTAAATTCTGGTTTGGGTCCCTCCTCTCTTACCTGCCTTCACTCCTCTCTCCTTCCCCCTCTTCCTCCTACTCCCTCCACTCCGGGAACCCTCGCACCTTCTCCCTCCAACACCCTTACTCTTCTGCTGGGCAGTCTGCCTTCTCCTATTATCTCCATTCCTTCTGAATCCTGCTCCCCTTCTCCGTCTGCCTTTCCATCTCAGTCCCAGCCCTTAAACACCAGCTAAGTCTTCTTCCTGCTCTCTCCTTCTCCCACCAACCCTCCACCTGACCCCCTCTTGCTCCTGACCTGCCCGACTGCAAAAGCCCCCCACTTGCAATGATTTTGACTCCTACCTGTCATCTGAAACTGTCTGTTTGTGACTTATCTGCACTCCCAAAGCACTGCAATCTTTTAACAATATCATGTACTTTATTTATCTATCTTCTTTGAAAGCTGCACTGTTAAATAATTTTATAGTGAGCTCCATTTGTCATGACAATGTACACCTGTTTGTTCTGTATTCTGCTGTTGCACTAAGTAATTTGTCGTTGTAACTGCATTTTATGGCTTGATGTAATTTTGTTACTCTGTACTCCCCTTCCCCTGTCCCATTGGGTTGCACCTGGAAATGAGCTTTGGCTCAGTGTACCTTTCCTGGTTATCAGTTTTTAAACCAGTAAATAAATAAGGTTCCATGTGAAGACAGCGATCGAAAAACAGTGATCGCTATCATCACAAATGTATATCGCCAAAAAGTATTTCGGCAATATACATTTCTCAGTGAACTGACATCCAGTGAAATAAAGCATTTTTGTGGGGGGCTGCACCCCCCAAACCCCCTTTCATGGGGGGCTTCACCCCCTACACCCCCTGTACTAAGGATTCTCAAATCCAGGGGGGGTGCAACTCGGGAAGGGGGAAGATTCTGTAAAAAAAAAAAATTACACAGCCACAAGCAGCGGCAACATTATTTCCCCCCAACAGGTTCCAAACCCAGTGCCTACTTCACCATAACCAGCCACCCTCACCACCACACCACAGGGCTGGTTCAGTTGCAGTAGGTTCACCCATCCTCCTGAACCCTCCCTCCTATCCCTCCCATACAGCTCCCCATCCCTCCCGTTCCAGTTGCTCTAGACTAATATTGTATCATTACCCTTGCTGGGTAGTGGATCATGATAGTGCTATAAATGAGTTGCTGTTTCTACATTTGCTCATTTATAAGTGCTATCATCATGGGCTACCATTAAAAAACTTCTTTGTGTGTTAATCAGTATTAGGCAATCTCTTTGCAAGCACTTGAAACCAGGGCAAATATATAAATAATTTCTTATTGTAAACATCTAGGGTGGGATATTCAAAAGGGTTGCACCATGCGCAATAGCGTTGCGCATGCGCAAGTCCGAAATTGCGCCATTCTGCGATATTCAGCAGGAGGCAGTTGCGCCACTGAAAACAGGCTGAGCAACAGCGCAATGCAAATGAAGGCATGCTCAACTGGAGGGGGAGGAGCCATGCATAAACTGCAGAGCCCGATATTCAGCCGGGCTGTGCAGAGTTGTGCAGGCGCAACCCCCAACCTGTGCCTGCACGACTTTGAGCCAAAAAAATAAGGCTGAAGTCGAGGGCCACCCACAGGTGAGCTGCTGTATTGCAGGGCACAACACAGCAGCTGCCACCTGTGGCTGGCCCCCAACCCAGTCTCTGTGCCCCCCGCAGCCCGATCGCGGGCAGTGACTAAATCCCCACCACCCCCACTGGCCCGATCGCGGGCAGCAATGTGGCTCCCCGCCTCCCCGAACATATCCCTGGTGGTCCAGTGGACCGAATGCTGATCGCGGGCAGTAAGTTAAATCCACCCCCGAGACCAATGCTCTGATCAAGGGCAGTAAGTTTAATAAAACTACGCCTCGGTCAGCTCTTGTGGCGTTAGTGGCCTCTCAGCTCACCCACTCACGCCGTCTTCGACCCCGCCTTCCGGCAGCCAGCGGGTGGTATCTCACTACCAGCCAGCTTCTGTTACCTGGCCAATTGATTGCCCGTAGGGCTGGAATACCCATTGGTGCAGAGCAAGAGCTAATGGGCATGTAGGTTTATAATACATGACAGTCCAGATTTGTGAATGACTGAATTTTCATTCACAAATCTGGACTGTCAAGGGGGTGTGGCTGCACGCCTATTGGCTCTTGTTCTGCACCACGAAGCGGCAGCCCACCCGCAGCTGGCGTCGGCGGGCGGGGCGGCAGGGCTGCAGGCGGTGGGATGCTGCCGCCCGCCGGCTGCTGGGGAGCGGTGGTGGGGCTTTTGGTGGGTGGGTGGGGGGACAATAGCCACCAAGGCTATGTTCGGGGTTTATTAAACTTACTGCTCAGATCGGGCATTTCGTCCACTGGACCACCAGGGATATGTTCGGGAGGGGGTGGGTTTATTTTACTTACCACGCGATCGGTCATTTCGGTCCACTGGACCACCAGGGATACGTTCAGGAGGGGAGCCACATTGCTGCCCCGATCGGGCTGGTGGGGAGGAGTACACTATGCCCTCGATCGGGCCAGTGGGGGGTGGTGGTGGGGATTTACAGTCGGCTGCCCGCGATTGGGCTGCAGGGGGCGTCGGTCCCCGACAGCTGCTGCCTGGCAGGGCGCCAGGCGTAAGTCCTCGGGGATCGGCACACCTACATGTTAATGGCATGCAAATGGGGACATAATCACATGCAAATGGCCCCCCCATGCCTTGCATGAATTATAGCCCCATTTGCATGTCACCTTTAGAATTTCGTGATTTTGCGCATGGCTCAATGGTACTTGCGCCACCGCAAGTTGAATGCTCCACTCTGTCAACTTGCGGTGGTGCAAGTTCCACTGCGTCATGCACAGTGGCTGTGGCTGGGGGGTGATATTGAAGGGTTGCTCAATGGCGCAGCTCCTTTGAATATCACCCTGGACACTCCCTCGCAACTATTTTGCGCAGCGCAAGGGCTTGCACCTATGAATGGCGCAGTTTGAATATCCCACCCCTAGTTTACATTTTTTTTATTTGAGGCATAATTTGGGTGGACTCTTTGGTCAGTAGGTCAGACTGTCACCATGAGAGGCATAGGTCATTACTGCAACATGCTCTATGGGCGCATAATAATTTTTACTCCATTTTGGTGTACTAAAAAAACTCCCAGTGCCCTTCCAGCATCTCATACAGGTTTGTTTCAGTCACATACCCAGGCAGTGTTAGCAATACGCTGTATTGCTCACCATGAAAATTGTGGGTCATTGCACACAACATGCTTCACAGCTACGTTCATCATTTGTTTGTCAATTTTGGTATCTGAGAAAATTCTCAGTGCCCCACCAGCATCACAGCCTGGTTGCAGACAGTCACACCCTAGTCAGTGGTAGTAATATATTATTCACCAAACTGCCCAGCTCTCCAAAAGGATACCAAGGCATGGGATTGGGCACTACTGAGAAATATGTTTTGGGGCCTCAAAGTCTCCTGCATCCAAGGCCATGGACTGGATGTAGATCGGGGTCTGTCTTGTATAACCTATGCACCCTCCCATGGTCCTGCACAGTGCCTAGATTATACTGTGTACAGGCATACTTTCTAATGGTGCTGATCCCACCTGCTGCATGAACTCATAGATTGGAATGGGTTTTCCCTTTGCAGGCTCTGGTGTGTTTGTTGATTGTGTAAGGACAGAGGCCTTATCAACTGTGGATAGTGGCTTCCACTCTTAACTCATCCCCCCCACATAACCATGGATGTGTGCATACAGGGCACTGAGAATCAGGTCCTTAGTTTACACTTACCATCTGTACTAAGGCCCCCAAAAAGGTAATCAGCAGGCTGCAGCAGTGAAGCTCCAGGATGCGTTGAGTGAAGGCAGTTGAACTTGTGAAGGATAAGCCCATCATTGACATCCACCATGGTGTTGGGGGGGGCTGGCTGGGATGACACATAAGCAACACTCTTCTTCTTCTTCAGAATGAAAGGAAATGTTTTAGACAAGATTGCAACATTATATGCTTTATAACAAAACAAGGGCAATGACCCTCTAACAGTGTAAGTCAGGAGCAGCCACATAGATTAGGTGTACATGGGCTTACCCAGTTACCAACAATATAACTGAATAAATATATTAATTAGTCTGATTGCTGAACGTTCTCCCATTGTAACACCATCTGCAAATTGTTGTGTGTGCGGGGGGGGGGGGCTTTATAGTTTGACACTTGTGAAGCTGTTACTATCACCATAAAGTACATTATTATTTGCTATTTAAATTGATAGCCAATGCTTTATCCATTTATCCACACAACTTGGGAGTGGGGTGTTCATTGGTAATTACAGCTACTGACTAGTGCCTCACTGCAAGCAACATAGCAGTGTAATTCACAAAACATAGCACTATTTGCATTAGTTTCCTCTCCTCTATTATATTTCATAAAACAGAGAAGCTCTCTCCCTCTCTCTCTCTCTCTCTCTCCCTCTTTTATATTTACTCCAGGGGGCTCAGCTGTCTCCCTCTCTATTTTTTTTAAATCTCTAAGATACTGATGAAAAACTCCAAACTTACTCTGATGAAATAGATCACTGTAGTTGCAGATTTTGCCTTCAGTTTTTTTTTCACAAATGCTAAGTTGCTTAATTTTATGAAATATTTTTCCGATTTTCCTAAGACAGAATGAGATACAATGCATTCCACCTTGGTTGCTGCTCCTTTCCTCTGCAATGAATGTTTGCCATATGATGCAAAAAGTAATACTACAAGGCCCAATGGAGTGTGCTTCAAACAATCAAAAAAGGATATGGGGAAAATATAAGGGGATAACAGGAGCAGCAACAATGAACAGCAACAACATAAATAAAACAAAACTAATTGTCTTTAATGCTGACTGAAGCTGGTTAGAACCCTTGTCTCCATCATAGCAAGTGCATCCAGAATTTGTTTCTAGTCATCAAGTACTGTACCTCCTGCTACACAGTCATGTCTGTTTTCAACAGCTGGAATTTCCTTTGCAGCTATGCCAGCCTACTCGACATACCTGGGTCACACAACTGGTGTATTCTCATGTCATGGGGGGGGGGTTGGACCAGAGGAGATACAGGGGTTTATGTGGCCCCTGTGCTGTAGCTACCTCCACTCTCTTTTCCAGATGCCTGACTATATTCCAGCACCTGATGGCTTTTTTATTATATTTCTCCTGGTGCCTCATATGTCTGACACATTCCAGGACTTCTTTTACTGGCTAACAATGCCAATGGCTCTGCACTTCTACTGAGAATTATCACAGAAGCACAGAACAAAGTACAAAACCTATTGGAGTTATTTTCACAGAAAGATACCTAGTCCATTAGCTCGACACCAGGAAGCCTGAGATTTAAGATCCCAACACCGAAAATCCAGGACGCTGTGATTTTGGCAGTGGTAGATTTTTTCATGTTTTGGGGGCTTTGCCCCTGCACCACCAAACTTATTATAACTAAGTCTGCCGCTGGCAAAATCCCACTGTTGGGATTTTCGGTGTCGGGATCTTCATTTTGGGCTTCCAGGTGTCGGGCTAATGATTTCCAGTCTTCAGTAGTGATAACAAACTATCACAAGCAGTGTTCAAATATAATTACTGGTGACCCTTATTTACATGCAGATAACCATGGTGTCATTTTCCATTATACTCAGTTGTGTGCAATGGTGACCTGTTAATCAAACTTGAGCTCTTATAAATTGACTGCTTTTGCTTCCTCTCCCCAAATCAACATCCTACCAGCTTATCCAAAACACCAAATACCCTTTATGTTTCATTAAAAAAGTATGTAGTTGATCCTATCAAGATTTCTTTCTTTACAAATTTAAACTAAAATTCAAACCCATACCACGTGGATCTTCTGGTTTTACTCTTTGTCCAGAAAATCAGCTTGCTGTACTTGAGCTTTTTAGTAAATAAACAAAACTTAGCAAAACCAACCTCATAAATTTTTAGTAAAATAAAAAAATAATTTGGGAGTCTTGCATAACAGGGGATTGTTGATTTTGGTAGGGGAGAACAAACCATGGGCATTTTTTTAAAGTTGGGAAGGGAAGCATTAATGTGCTTCATTACAGCCCTGTACCAGCAGTTACCAAACAAAAAAAAATGGTTGGTGCAAACTTGGGGTTTGTGCAAAACTCAATTATGTTGCACACCCTACAACGTGTGATGCTTTAAAAAAAAACTCAAGCTTCTCTCTCAGGGTTTATATAGCATCACACACTTCGTGTGTGTAAAACAAATGTTATTCACCTTACCTCCCATGTATTATTTTCTATATTATATAAGGTATGAACTACACTCATCTCTATATACCGTTATAAAGGGAATTATACCTATTGAGGGGTCCTGGTGACATTTATAGCCCACAACATCTGTGGCCACATGTTTTATATTTGTCTATAGAAACCTAAGAGTGTTTAGTTATTTAAGTACAATAGGGGGCGTAATTTTTTCCGGTATACATTTTTGGTAAATTATGTCAATTCTGTCACTTGTGAGAGAGTCACTAGTTGCTTTGCACTGTGATATAGGAACTGAACATTTACAGATCTTGGGCCAGATTTTCAAAGCCCCAAGAATGGCACAAGTCCCCGGTGCACCGATCATATAGTGCATGGGGCTTACGGCATTCTCCCGGCAGGGGATTGGGATTTTCGCTCTCATGAACTAAGTGCTGCAAGTCAGATCAGCTTTTACCTGGTCTAGCTTGTACATTCAGAGGATCTTTTGCATGTGGCTTGCACCAAATCTTTGGTACAAGCTGCTGTAAAGTGGGGAAATTGTCACACCTGTACCCGAGAATAGAAAATGGGGTGTAGTTGCAGCAAAGTTGTTTGGCGCAGCTGTGCCAAAAAAGCAATTTGGTGCAGGGCTTGATAGAAGCTCTGCATTGCCCTTTGAAAATTCAGCCCCTTGTGGACAGTTCTTTTGCCAGGCCTTATTACTGCTCAGAGCACTCATCAGTACTGAATGACAGTAAGACTTGAAAGTACTGTACTTTATACAGTTGTGAATGCAGGAGAGGTATATGATTTTAATCTCCTGCTAAACCTCCAATCTCTCCACTAAATCTCATTGTCTAGTATATACAGTGCTTGCATTAGCAGGCACAAATAAAGTAGAGAGCATTTGGATCCTCATTTTGGGGTCAGCATGGAAAATGTCAGGGTCAGAAATTTCCTTGAGTGGGATATTCAAAGTGGTTGTGCAAGGCGCAAGTGAGATGCACCAGCGCAACAGCAGATATGTGCCAAAGAGCAATATTCAGCGGGCGACAATGCGCTGCCCAAATCGCAGTGCACCAATGCACTACCCTAATGAATGCAAGTGCAGGGGGCATAGCCATGAATAAACAGCACAGTGCGATATTCAACAGCAGGCTGATGGCATAAGCATGGAGCAACAGGGACATGTGCGGAGCAAAGTTGAGCCTATGAAAGGATGGAGCAAGAAGGGGATGGTGGCTTGCACCAAGGGAAGCAGGGGTGAGAGAGGGAGAGTGAGAAAGAGACAGTGACAGGGACAGAGACAGTGTGAGACAGTGACAGGGTGAGGGCCATTGGCCAGGCAGGACAGCAGCAGGGGTGCAGGACAGTCACAGAGGCAGGAGGTGCAATGGGCAGTGGGACAGAGTGTGTGACCTAAACTGAGCCCATGGGCAGGCCAGACCATGTGTGTGGGTCCCCAACACAGATGTGCACCTAGTGCAGGGGCTCAGGCAGCAGCAAAAAGCTGGGGAAGCCCAGGTAGACAGCTGCAGAGGGGCGGTCAGACAGGCTGGGCCATGGCCAGTGAAATATTCCAGATGGAGGCAGTAATGAGGGGTGTGAGGAGGCAGGCAGCTGGGCGGCGTGGCCATGGAAGGGCCCATCAGCAGTATGCCCGGAATATGGTAGTACCGTGCCCACACCACCTTCAAACAGTACAGTGACACTGAGATCGTGGGCCAGTACCACCTGAACCGGGCGATTCTGAGGCAGCTCTGTGAGCTGTGCAGTGATAAGATGCAGGCACCCACGAGATTGAGCCACGCCCTGTCAGTGGAGATCAAGGTCACAGCCGTGATGTACCTGCTCACCATGGGCACCTTCCAGAGACCAACAGGGGACACCAAAGGCATAACCCAGTCGGCTGCGTCATGGCTCCTCACACAATTTCTCAATGCACTGCTGCCACATGCTGTGGAATTCATCCACTTCCCCAGCACACAGGCGGAGTGTACAGCAAACATGCAGGAGTTCCACAGGGTTGCACGTATGCCTGGCATGCTAGGGGCCATTGACTGCACCCATGTAGGCATCCGCACACCACCGGTGCTGGAGGGGATGGCCTACATCAACAGGAGAGGCGTCCCCAGTGTCAACTGCCAGGTGGTGTGTGATGCCAAGGGGTGCATAATCAATGTCTGTGCCACACACCCTGGGGGAGCACACGATGCCTTCATCTGGCACCAGTCTGCACTGTGCCACAGGTTTGAGAGAGGGGACATCCCCACCGGCCACCTAGTAGGTGAGTATGCAGCAGGAAAGGGCAGCCCTGCACAACAGGGCAGGGCGTAGTGGAGTGATGCAATGTATAGGGTGTAGAGGGTTCGGCTGTGGGGGGCAGCCACACAGACCAATGTGCTAACCCAACATGTTCCCCCACAGATGACATCGGATACCCACTCAGGCCCTGGCTGCTCACCTCATACTGGTGCCTGTCAACCCGATCGCAGGAGAGATACAATGAGGCACATGCCAGCACATGGAACATCATCGAGTGTGGGTTTGGATTGCTGAAGGCATGATTCCATTGCCTGCACAGGTCTGGCGGTGCCCTACAGTACAGCCCCTCGAAGACCTGTGGCCTATTCCTGGCCTGCTGTGTGCTACATAACATGGTCACTGACTGTGGGATAGCTGTTGAGGTCAAAGAGGGGAACAGCAGTGGGGACAATGCAGGCACCGGGGCCAATGGTGGTGGGCAGCCCCCTCCTGGATGATGGGAGCCCTGGCTGTGCAGGATGGCCCAGTGGCACAGGGACACCATTGCAGAGGAGCACTATGGTACATGCAGGTAGGTGAACAGGTCCACACACAGGTCACAGGGACTGGGGCACGGTAAACAGGCATGGCTGGCAGGGCCTCACAACAGATACGGCAGAAGGGGTGCGACGATGGACAAGGGACAGGTCACCATGGAAGCACCCCTAACAGAACAGTGGACCCCACCCACACAGCCCCACATACCCACACCAACACAGGCACAGTCACACTGGCACACACACACACACCCCTCGAGGCCACCAACGGGCATGTGTCAGATGCTGAACACTGGTGCACTGTGGCAGCTGGTGCTGAGATGGCATCATCATGCACATGCCACGGTGGCCAGCGGCTGGGAGGGTGTGCACAAGGTGGGCATGACGTGTGGCCACAGATGTCATGGCTCAGGGATGTACACGCACATACCACACCTCTTTGCATACAGGGCTGAGGCAGACAACAGACAGGGAGGGTGGTGGATCATGTCCGCCGCACAGGTGCACGGCTGCCACAGACACGTGGATGGCCCCGCCTAGACTGCCCAGCAGATGCAGGCTGTGCAGCGGCCACAGGGGGTGTCACAGATGTACCCCCAGGCCTGTTGCTGTGAGAATGCGACTGGGCCCTTGCAGGCATCTGCAGGCCCCTGAACAGGCCCGCTGCAGGCGTGCCCAGGATGCCCACAGCTGATCCCAGGGACGACAATGCTGGGGTCACACAACACTGGGACCGAGGGGCAGAGAATACACTCTGTGGTGACTACCGTGAATGGCCCTGCATCAGGGTGGCCAGTGGTGCCAGGCCGGTCATGACTGCAGCGGTGAGCCAATCCAGGCCTGCGGTCATGTCATCCCACATGTGTGTTGCCTCAGCCAGGAGCTGATGAAAGTCCCGGTCATGCCTCCCTGCGGACTGGCGTGGCTCAGTGCAGAGTGCATGCACCCCTGCCATGATCTGCATCTTTTGCTCCAAGGATGCCCTCGTCAAGCAGGTCAGTGTCCTGGGGGGCGCTTAGGCATCATGCCAACCCTCGGGAGTTGTGCGGCCCCACAGCACAGCCCCCCGCGCAGGTGGGGGTTGCACATCGGGGCACTCTTAGGCCTGTCCTGACTGCGGTGCACTGGCAGCAGACACTGTACCCGGTCCACCTTCAGCATAGTCCTGCTGCTGCCACTGCCCCTCCGGCCACTGTGCCTGTGATGTCACCGGGGAGGCTGCACCCCCACCACCAGATGGGCCTGACTGTGCTGCAGGTATGGTGGCCACCAAAACACTGGGTGGTGCAGCTGGCAGGTCTGTCAGTGCCACCTGTGCACCATTGGCACTGCCGTGTCCTGTGTGTGGTATGGGTGCCTCCCCCTGTACAGCATCATCACTGTCCGGGGTAGCGGCCACGTCATCATCGGATGAGGAACCTGCTCCAATCACTGTCTCAGCACATTGGATGCCATGGCTGGCATCCGGCTGAAATGCTGCCTGAGCCTCATCTGCATCCATGCCACAGGCATCAGTGCAGACAGTGTGGTGGTTCCGGCAGGGGTCCGGGTCATGGACCCTGGTGGAGGTGCATGGGCACTCCTCCAGGTCCCCGACATCACCCAGTGTGGGCACCACCACCGCTGCATCCACATGTAGGTGCCCTGGATCTGTAAGGAAACATATACACATCAGTGCCACCACCATGCACCCCGGCCTCAATGCACCCCTTACCCACATCCCCTTGTACTGCTGTACCTACCATGCAGGGAAGAGCTACCTCCCATTTGGAATCCACCACCGGGAACACCCTCAATGGCAGTGTACCACATTGTCACCACCACAAGCTCCTCCCGCGGTGTCAGCTGCGGCACCTCAGACTGTCCACTGTTTGTGGCGGCATGTGCGGCCTGGATGGATGCCACCTTCTCCTTGATCCCCCTGCGGTCCGTGCCCACCTTCTTCTTGCATTCCAGCACTGATCTCTGATGGATGCCCTGCAGGTTCACGGCCCTGACTACACCCACCCATGATTCCGCCCTGGCTTGCTGTCAAGATAGGCATCATATAGGGCATCGCACTCTGCCCTTGTGAAATTGGGACTGCGCTTCCGTGCAGGCCCCTGCTCCTCAACTTCCTTTTGCTCCGACATGCTGTTCCTGTTGGTGGGGACATGAGGTCAGTGCTGGTTGCCACACATGAGGGCCCCCCCCAGACCCAACATGCCCAGTGCCTGCATCCTCCCTGGAAGGTTGCAACCGGGTCTGTGCCCAGCGGCCACATGGCGCCTTTATAGCGAGATCATATACGAATGAGGAATGCGCAACTGTAATGGGATGCAATGCTCCGATGCGCGCCACCGATATGCTGATCAGCTCATCTGCATATGCCCGCTGAATATAACAGAATTGTGCATTGGACAGTGGGGTTGCTCATGCATGTCATGGCACATCTGTAGCGGCGTCAGAGTCCGCAGTGATGGTACAGCGCGACGCACAGCACTGATGTTATCGACGTTGGTGCACTTCCCATGAATGATGCGCTACAGGTGACACAGTGCTCAACTGCTATTGGGCATGTGATGCACATGTGCCATGCACCCAGTCACGCATGTGCACCATTGACACATGGCCCATGGGGCACACTGGACCCTATAGCACACCATGCCACCCATGCCCTGTCTCATTGCTGAACACAGTGGGCGTGTCACACTTTGACCTCTACATGTGTCTCTTGACCCCCGGTGACTGTGGCACATGTCAGCATTGCCCAATGCGTATCACACATACCCTTGCTGATGTGCGATAGGGGATGCCAGTGCATCACCAGGCATATCGCGCATCCTTTGCACGTGCGTCTTGTGCACTCCCCGGCGCCATTATGCTGCTGCGGTTCCAGATAGAGCCATGCCATGCAGGAGCACACTGAGAGTGCCAAACTGGACACAGGTGGAGCTTGTGAACTTGGTGGCTTTGGTGAAGCCACATATTGGTGCCCTCTATGGGCAGGTACCCCTGGACCAGCCGTGCACTGAGGTGTGGCAGGGGGTGGCCGAGGAGCTAGGGGAGGCAACAAGGTCGTGCCGTAGTGGGGAGCAGTGCCACCACAGGTACGGTGACCTGCAGAGGAGGGATCCTGACTGGCTCAGGTCACTGCAGGCATGTGTCCGGAGGGGCGCAGTTCCACGGCCGCGTGAGTGCATTTATCCCCATCCATGCCATGTCAGTGTTGTGTGGGTTGCCAGCAGCTGTCACACCATGCTGCTGTAGGTGGGGGGCAGTGGCCAGAAATGTCGCCGGACATGGCAGTGCACAGCTAGTGTGCCGCTTCTCGGCACTGCCACTGCGCGGGGTCATGGGGTTTACTGTGCTGGGGGGGCCCATGTCTTGCTGCCCAGTGCTGATGTCAGTCTCACACTGTCTCCCTACTAGGCCCTGAAGATTGGTGAAGAGCCCAGATGGCGGGTGCCACTGCTGGACAGCAGCAGGCCAGTGGTAGTGCACAATGGAGGGTTGCTGGCCAGGCAGGTGGTGCAGGTGGTCAGGCGCCAGTCGGGCCACAGCTTGCAGGTAGGCACCTTGGTGGTGTATTTTGTTGTGTGGGGTTGGGGTGGGCCACATCCCCCTGTGCACATGGCCATTACATTCCGTGCCTCACCGCCGTGGTCCATTGAACCATGCTGCGCCCAGGGCATGTGTGTGTGGCCGCTGCTAGTGGGTTGTGGGTGCATCCGGAACCAGGCCAGGCCACTGTCAGCCTCATGCAATGGCCATTCGCTTGTCAGTCATGGCTGTGGCATGCTGCGCCTGGTTGGTGGTGGTGTGCAGTGCTGTGCATGGCTGTGGATAGCCGGGATGGCGGCTTGTGTGGGCATGCACACTGTGGTTGGCTGTGTGCCCCCTGTAGGGCATATGCCAATGTTGTCCACTGCACACGGTGGGTGGGCTATGGTCGTGTGGGCGTGCACTCATCCATGTCCCCTCCTTTGTCCTAGGAGCCCAACTGGTGGATGCCCATACAAGGCTGCTGGAGCGGATCCTGTGGGTCACCACTGCCACCCTTGCGGTGGCACACATAATTCTCCAGGCCATGTTCCAGCCACAGCGGAGGAGACAGCAGAGGTGCCAATAGTCAAGGATCTTCCAAGGGGCCTGTTGGCCTGCTTCACCCTCCCTTCCACTGACACCCCTCCTGTTCCTCCATTGTTCCAAGCCTACCATGTCCCCTGTCTCCCCTTCCCCAGCCTATGCTCCTGAATGTGTCCTCCCCATTCCCTGCCCCATTCCTGTTCAACTGTACATAGTTTTGATTCATTGCTTGTTGTTTAAATACAGTTATATTCTGGTAGCCATCCATGTCCATGTCCGCTTTGCAGATGGCATTGGTGCCATGCTGCAGTGGTGAGCATGGTGGCTGTGTGGTACGTTTGCAGTTGCCTGGGGTTTGTGTCAGGTGGTCTACGCACAGTGGCCCGTGTGTGTGTGTGTGCCCTGTGGCATGTGTATGTTCCCTGCTGGGCTGTTTGGCCAGTGTAGTGTGTGCTGTTGGCTTGTGTGTTGTCTGCTTTGGTCCTGGTGCCATGTCCCATGCCATCCTATGGGTGTTGGCCATGGCTGCCTGCCGGTGGCCATGGGTGTCACGCCACCTTCATATGCTGCAGTGGGATGCTTGGTCAGGGCATGCGGCCATGCGCCTGCCTTACCACCCTCCGGTCGTCCCCTGCACTATAGTGGCAGTGTGTCCTGCTCTTGTGGCCTGTTCCACACTGTGCCAGGGGCCCTGTACCATGGCCCATGTGCCTCTGTCCCTTGCCCTGCCCATGCTATGCTCCTGCGCCTCCTGCCTTGCTCCACAGTGCAACCCTAGTTGCACGATGGCACCTGCTGCCTTGCTCCCTGGTGCAGCCCTAGTTGCTCTATGGTGCATCCCTGTGATATTCAGCCATCTTGCACTGTCACTTGCCTTGGTGCTCAGCCTTTGAATATCATGTTGGCTGGCACCTGCGCAGTGTACCTGCACTGCGCCGCTCTTGCGCCTGCTTCTGGCGCATTTCTGAATATCCCACCCCTTGTATTCATTTCTGCTACATTACCATCATTTTCTGCTAGCAATACAGTTGCAGAAAAGAAATTATGATCACTTATGAATAAATATAATAAATTGACATGTGCTTCAGTACAGACCCTGCATGAAAGGTTATAATATACTGAGCATCTTTTTCCCGTGTTTCTGAAAAATAGTTCTCAATGGTACAACACTGAGAGCAAAATTTTCAGTATGGGCAGAACAACTTGTAATGCTCTTCACAAGCACCTGTGAGTGCAGGCTGCTCCTGCAATGTTAAAATCCTCTCAGCTGAGTACTGTTCCAGTGATATCCAGTCTACAGCAAATGTCAGTATCCCATATTGGTGTTTCAATCATGACCAAAATCAAAATTCAAGTCAAACAGCTGGTTCCATATCAGATGCCTACTATATCACTGCTGGACTATGGAAATCCCCAAATTGAAGAAGAAATTCAAAACAAAGAATCATTTTTCACCCGGGCAGCATCATTAAATTCCTTACCCACTGCAGCCCAACTGGAAAACAGAGCAGTGTTACGTGGGACAGATCACTTCTTAGGTGAACAGCAAGAGCTGGCTTCAAACTCACTATTTAAAAAAAGATGCTCATGTTATATCATATACAATAAAATCACCTCTGAACATGTTGAAAAGCTGGTTCTCACACCTCGTAGATACCATGCCATCACAGAGCACTCAAAGTTTGTATTCAAATCTTATGTCATCATTGTACTTAGTCAGTGTTAAGAACCAGCTTGTTCTTCATATGCAAGGGTGATCTCTTTATACATAGTTAGTTCCTACTCAAATGCTGAACAAGGTACATCACTATTTTAAACACCCATTTTTGTATAGTAGCTATAAAGCATGACCAGTGGTTAAGTGAGCAGTCAGCTGATTACCCCCAGGGGTGTTTGTCATGTCAGGCTATGCTTCTTGCCATAGTACACCTCTAGCGGGTGATTAACAATTGTTATAAAATGGGCAAAAAAAATCCTAAAACTTGATTGGCTGAAAGCCTTTTTCAGCTGTGTCCTTATCAGGACATAACCATATAATGCACACTATTTTTGGTAACCAAAACACAGTGCAGAGCTCACTATATAATCAATCCATGCCACTGCTGTCCCACTGCAGCTCCTAAGCACTTCATGGTAGTAAAAGGACCATAATCTTCAAACTTTTCCAGTAGTCCAGTTGCCAGATGAGGAAAACACCCACTCCCCACAGACACACACAAACTGTACATTTTGTACCAAGTGCACAGCATGATGTGATGGCAAAAAATAATTCAAAATGAAAGTGTCACCTCCATTTCGGGATAGAAAAATTACCACAATATCCAAGCTGTTCACAAAGCTGGTCCTCCGTTATATCTTTTAAACATAACAGAAAACACTCACCATTTCTTCTCTCTGATCCAGCTGTGGTAGTTACTGTCTCCATTCTGTACAACCCTTCCCCCCATCTATGAAATAACAAACCCAGCATAAAAAGTAAAGTAAAAACCCAAATGTCCAACACCACCACTAGTTAGGGTTTGAAAACCGCAAACAAGGAAATGGCTCTGTATGGCGGCCGCAAAGGGATATGTGTGGTCTGAATGAATTAAATTAAAGAGTCAAAGATAAAAAAAAAAGGAAAAACAAGCATTTGTCAATGCCAAATGTTTGCTTGCTGGCACTGGCATTGGTAGTGTAGAAGTTACAGAGCTGCATAATAGGAATGGCAACGAAGTATTGAACTGAAGCCAACCCCACCACCACCCTACAGAGAGTGGCAGGCATTGGGGTGTGCCTTTGGGTTGTCAGGCATAACGACCACGCCATCTCACCACACCCTACCCTGCAGACACTGACAAGTGTCACAGTGTGCCTTGGGGTCTTTGGCCCTTATACGCACCCTATCCCATCAGGAAATACGGTGAGATGGGTGTGGTATAGGAGAATGGGGTGAAGTTTGGGCCCGAAGAGTCCGAGGCACACCTTGATGCCTCTCACTGGCTGCAGGGTGTGGGTGGGGGTGGAATGGTATGAGCATGGCAGGCAAGAATCCCAAGTCACACCCTGATGCCTGTCATACTCTACAGGGTGGGGTGTTATGGTCGGAAACCCTAACGCCTCAGGCATTTGTTGGTATTTTCACTCCAAATTTTCAACATGGTTTTTTTGTGACCCCCCACCTCATGAACAGTGGCAATATCAGTTTGTTAGCCGAAAACTGCTTTTGCACAGCGACTATGGCATTTGGCACCACAGGAGCAAAAACACATTCCGAACAGGATGTGAAAAATGACAGCGGTACTGTTCATGGGGAGGTGTAAAAAATGGCAATGTTAAAAATCTGCTGTGAAAATCTTAAAACACTGGTGAAGTCACGAGTGTGCGTAGAAACTGTGCAACTTACACCCGTAATGTAACTAGTTTGGGGATTTTTTTTTACAGTAGATTGTTAACACAGGCATTTTGGGACCTCCGATCATGAACAGTGTCAATGTGATTTTCTTATCTGTCCCAAACAATGATTTCCCACAGCGACCATGCATCTCTGCACTGAAAGTGTGAAAACACATTTCGGCCATGTTGTGGAAAATGACAGCTGTACTGTTCATAAGGAGGTGTGGAAAAATGCCACTGGTGAAAATCTGGACTGAAAATATTACAAATTCATGAACCTACGAGGGTGCGTGGAAACTGCACAATGCTCACTCATAACACAGTCATTTTATGGAGTTTTGTCACCAAATTTTCAACATAGCCATTTTAAGACCTCTGCTTATGACCAGTGTCACTGTGATTTTATTAATCTGTCCCAAACCTTGTTTTCACAAACCGATTGTACCATTGTGCGCTACATGTGCGGAAACACATTTTGGGTGAGATGTGAAAAATGGTAGCTGCACTGCTCATAAGGAAGTGCGGTAAAATGGCACTGTTGAAAATCTGGTGTGCAAATATTACAAATTCATAAACTTGCCAGCGTGATGTGAACTCGCGTTAACGCATGCTTTCAAAACAGTCATTTTTGGGAATTTTTCACCAAATTTCAACATAGCCATTTTAACACCTCTGCTCATGACCAGTGTCACTGTGATTTTCTTAACATGTCCCATATATTGATTTCGCACACCGACTGTGCCATTGTGCGCTACATGGGCAGAAACACATTTTGGGTGAGATGTGAAAAATGACAGCTATACTGCTCATAAGAAGGTGTGGTAAAATGGCAATGTTGAAAATCTGGAGTGAAAATATTGAAAATTCACGAACTTACGAGCGTGCGTAGGAACTGCACAATGCACGCTCGTGAAACAGTCATTTTTAGGAATTTTTCCACCAAATTTTCAAAATAGGCTTTTTGACAGCCCAACTTGTGAACACTCACAGTGTCATTTCGTTAATCATGCCGGAAAGGTGATTTCGCACAGTGGCTGCAAAATCACCCTTCGGGCCTGAGTAACGCCATGACAGTGCAAAAATTCATGAGGAGCGGCCCCAAAACCCCATGTTAAAAATTTGGTGCAAAAATTCCAAAAAGTGCCTGAGATATGCAACAAAGCTGAAAAACCCCTATCTATCCCATTATACAGCTTACCGGCATTTCCTCAGTTCGCGGTTGGCTTTGAAGAGTGCAGACATGTTCCCGGTCCACCGAAGATCGTCGCGCTGGACTCTGGAGGTAAGTATTGGGTGAGGAGGGGTGTGGGGAGGCAGGGTGCACAGTGGGTGGGCGCAGTGGGTGCAGACACTGCGAGGGACCGTTTTGTTGTTTATTTTTTTTTTATTACGACGACATGGGACATTTGCCAGCTGGGGTGGGCTCCCAGCATGGCAGGAATGAAGGCTGGGGGGCATGGGCCGATGGGGGATTGGGCACCCCTCGGGTGACAGCATGTGGGGGAGACAGTGGAGCCGACGGGGATTGGGCACCCGTGCGGCCATTACATGTTTTGCCACGCTGGGGTGGGCTCCCAGCGCGGCACCTGGATGCTTTAGGGAGCATGGAGCCGGAGGGGATTGGGCACCCTGTCGGCCGCGACAGTGGAGGGAGGGGAAGGCTAGAGCACGAGTGCATGCGTGTGTGTGGGAGAGCTCTGCTCACTCAAGCGGAGCTCTCCCTTTCAACTGTATGCCACTGCATTTTTCAGCAGTCATAGACAGCTGGAGCAGTGATTGGTGTTCTACGACCGCACCTGCAAATACACTGACTGAATTGGAAGAGGCTGACACACCTCTGGAAAACTTGTATGATGGCACTATGTTTCTTGCACATGCGTGCAAGCAAACATAAAACATGATTTCTTTATCTTGGAGGTGGGGGGTGACACAAGAAACATCGCACAGCACCCAAAGTTGGAAGCGTTCACTCCTGCTCACTGTAACTGAACTTAACCTCTGGTCAGTCATTAGGTAATCATAAGCTCCTGTTCAGTCTCCCATGTAATAGTATCTCCTATTACATAATGCATTACAAAAAAAAAAAACCTCTTTGGAGCCACAAATATATAGGGAATATATAATAGGTTGTAGTGGAATAACACATTTATCTCTGTAAGTGAGTGGTAGGGCCCATAACTCACAAGTGACAATACCACATTCATGTGGATATAAATGTGTTATTCCATCAAAACCCATTTTGTACTCCCTATGTATATAAGAAATACATCAACAGTAATACAGTATAAGATAAGATATGCAGCATGATGAGCAGAGATATACAGCGCAACACAATAATCAGTAATCAAATACAATCACAATAGGACATTATGGATTTTTTGAGTAATTGTTAGGCAGTAGTAAGACTGGAAAGGGAACAATAGCCTACAATAAACGGGAACAATTGCCTAAGTGAAGTGAAGGTTGTTCCACACTTAATGTAGATGAAAACTGAAAGCAAACTGACCAGACAGCAGTTTCCTGTGAGGAACATCAAACATATTTCCAGCATGGGAGTGGAGGTGGCACATAGAAAAGGGGGCAGGGCAAAGGAGGGAGCCCAGTTAGACAGCTTGTTTAGTCAATATTTGAAACCAAACAGAGCTACAGTAAGTGTTGCACACGTTTATACTGCAATGAGGGCCAACCCAGCTGGGTGTAAAGTGTGCAGCAATGAGTGTGGTCATGGGCTCATAGGATAAAACAACAGAGGGTGTTATAAAGAGTACCAGGTTTCGATTGGCATTACTTTGGGACAGCATTAAAAACTACATCTCCACAGTCAATGACAGGCAGTACCTTTCAATCAGGCATTTACATAAATCCAGTGATAGTCAATCTCCTACTCTATAGAGTGCACCAAACTCCCTATACTATTTTGAGACCAGTGCCTATGTGTACAGGGACAAGTCAAGAGATTTGTCCAGAGTGTCCCCACAGGTAATTGTACTGGGATACAGAAGTTAATGAGGCACTATCTGGGGCGATAGTAGTTAGGTCAGGAGCAGTGGCATGAGATTTTTGTACTAAAGAGCATGGATTTGTCTTTGATTGAGTAAGGGTCAGTTAGTATAAAACCAGCAAGAAATTGAGATAAAGTCAGTTTGAAAGGCAGCAGTGATGTTGACTGGGCAGCATCTGGAGGTAAATAGGATGATATAATCCATGTACATGTTGTTGTTACAGTGTTTTACAGTATGCGGAAGATCATTTATAAAAATGGAGAACTGGGGCAGCTATAGACAGAGCCTTAAGGGTATTCCCTTTACTTTTAACAATAATTTTTACATCTAAACTTGTGCTATTGCTATGGGGTCAGTGATGGCACCCTCCTACGCCAACCTATTTTTGGGCTGGTAGGAGGATGTGGCCATTTATGACCCCAGACAAAACCCTTACACTGGGAGGATAAAATACTGGGGCCACATTATTGATGATTTATATAATATTTTGTATGGTACTTCAGAAGAAGCTAAAACCTTTGTACAAATGATCAATCAAAATTAATGCAATTTAAACTTTACTTATTCAATTCATTCATCTGAGGTTGTGTTTTTGGACCTAAGCTTTCTGGAAACATTGATACAGGTAGAATCACCACTGAAAACTATAGAAAACCCTCTGCTGGTAATATCATCCTGAAGACCTGACAGTTCTCGCCCCAGTCATTTACTCAGCAATATTCCCTATGGTAAGTTCCTCCGCCTTCGGCCGATGTGTTCATAGCTGCACACTTATGACGTACAAGTAAATGAATTACAAAGAATATTGTTAGAAAGAGGTTATAAAAATAAGATGCTAACTGAAGCTAACCTTAAAGCTAGAAATAGGGATAGGAATGAACTTTTAGTACCTAAACATAGAGAGGATCCATCCCTTAACGAGGTTAAATTCATTGCTGAATACAACATGTTAGCTCCAAGGATAGCAGGAGTTCTGACACGGTTCTGGTCTATGCTCCATACAGATCCAGACTTGAGGGACATAGTGGGAGATTATCCACAGGTGGTTTATCACGGAGAGAAAAGCGTACGAGATTTTGTGGCCAAGAGTCATTTGACTGACACTGTCATTGCATCTAATGCACCTAATGTTTTTTTTTTAAGTGTCATGCCTGTAACATCCGTCAGTATGCACAACAGGGCAATACATTTGTCAGTCTTACTAACAACAATGCCTTTGAGCGCAGACACTGCATTTCATGTAAAACCTCTTATGTTGTTTGTGCCCTTTGGGGCCCCTGTAGTAAACTATATATTGGCCTCACTAAACATCCCTTGAAAGAAAGAATCTAGGAACAAGGTCTGTCTCTCGTGCCCAATGAGATACTCCTGTTGGGTCCCATTGGACACTTGTACATAACTCAGATGTAGGCAAAATTCAATTTATGGGGATTGGGTAGGTTCTGCCTCCTGTTAGGGGATAGGATAGAATGTGTATGCTTTTACAGAAAGAAAGCTGGGCCATTTTTACCATAGGGGCTCTTTATCCAGAGGATCTTAAAGACAAGTGGGACTTATCATCTCATCTTAGAAAAATAAGATTTCTCTATTTTAATGAAATCAATAGCAATTTGAATTACTTTGTCATTGTATTTATTCTTAATGAAATCCCTTTGTTTGTTTCTTTCAGGTGCATCTGTTGTTATTATGGACAGCCTGCATTACTTCATCTCGCAATTTGAGTGAAATTTTACATATCAAAAATTGTTTGTCTTTTATGCAGTATTAGCATTACTTGTTATATATTTTTTATATTCTTCCTGCCTTATTAATTTTGCTTAATATCTGTGTATTGTATTTTTTCACTTTTTGTAAGTAGTTGTCATATTTAGGGTAGTGCCTTTTACTTACAGTTTTACAATGTAATCTTGTTTTATCTAACATGTACTAGATGATTTGTGTATATCACTGTAAGAGATCTGCTTCTTAAGCAGTACCTGAAGTTTAATTAAGCATTCCCCTTGAGAAAGAACCCACAGGGATTCAAAGTACTGTTTTTTTTGTGCTCTGTTTTCACAATAAATAATTACTCTGCAGCACTAACTTAAGTGCCATCCCCTCATTTCTGTTTAGGGTGGTTTATTTTGTTAGGTCTGACACAATTTGTTACTGCTGCTCCTGTTTCTCGTCAGCACCAGCTTAACATTGTGTTGCAAACATTTATCCTGCAGCAAGGGCCAATCCAATTGGATATAAAGTGTGCAATGGTGGGAGTAGTCAAGGGCTCATAGGATAAAATGACAGAGGGTGTTATAAAATAGTGTCAGGTTTTCATTGGTGGCACTTTAGGGCATCACCATAGACAACATCTCTGAAGTCAATGACAGGCAGTATTAATCTTTCAATCAAACATTTACATAAATCCAGTGATAGGCAGTCTCCCACTCTATAGAGTGCATCAAACTTCCTGTAAAATTTTGAGACCAGTGCCTGTATGAGCAGCGACAAGTCAAGAGATTTGTCCAGAATGACCCCACATGTATTTGTATTGGGATACAGAGGTTAGGGAGGCATTATCTAGGATGGGAATAGTTAGGTCAGGAGCAGTGGCTTGACATTTTTTGTTCCAAAAAAGCATGGATACTCTCTTTGATTTATTAATGGACAGATAGTATTTAACCGGCCAGAAATTGAGATAAAGTCAGTTTGAAAGGCAGTAGTGATGTTGACTAGGCAGCATCCAGAGGTAAATAGGATGGTATGATCCATGTGCATGTTGATGTTACAGTGTTTTTACAGTATGTAGAAAATCATTCATAAAAACTGAGAATTTGGGCAACTATAGACATAGCCTTGAGGTACCCCCATAGAAATAAGCCTCCGGTCAGATAATGCAGAGCCAGTAATGGCAGATTGTGAATGGTTAGAGAGATATAAAGTGAATCAGGAGAGGGAGGAGCCGGGGGAGGCCAGAGGCAGTGAGTTTGTTCAGTAGGAGAGAATGGTCAACAGTGTCAAAAGCCTTGGCCAAGACGAAGAAATATTACACCTGTCTGAGAACCCACCTTTCTGTTAATGAACATGTGATCAGTAAGTATGACTAGGAAGGCTAATGTGGAGAGTAAAGCACAGAAACCTGATTGGTAGTCAGAAAAAAAGGCTGTGTTAGACAGAAAGTCACAAAGCTGAGAAGCAACTAATTCTTAAGTTGATTGGAGAGAAGAGGAAGTAAAAGGATATGGGTTTGTAGTTGACAGGAGAGTCGGTGGGGCCACCTTTACTTAAAGGAATGACAGTGGTGTGCTTCCAGATCACAGGTAAACTCCTGGTGACTAGGTAGCAGTTAAGGGTATAGGCCAGTGGGGCAGTAGTGCCTAAAGCTCTGAATTTCAGGAGTCAAGGAGGGAGAGCATCAGGGCCAGCATGAGAACTTTGTTTGATGTGGGAGAGTTCACAAAGGACTGTAGAGGGTGCAATTTAAATTTCTCGGCTGCAGTGTGGGATGAGTGAGAGAAGGACCACTATCGGGACCCGGCTGAGGAGGGACAATGCTCAAAGAACCATCAATGAATTGTGGATTTAAGGTATTGGCTACAGTGGATTGCTCAGTAACCACACCAGGTTCACAATCCAGATGGGTGATCTCAGAGCCAGCATGAACAGGAGTAGGTCATTTAAAACATTCCAGAATCTCAAGGGATTGGATGATTTACTGATACATTCAGAGTAGAAGTAGGATGCTTTGGCTTTACATATGGTAGCCATGCAGAGGTTTCTGGTTCTGTTGTAATACATGTGGTCCGCAGCCAAGCCAGATGCCTTATGGAAGACCAGACTGCATCCCTGAGTTTCATCAGTGTGATATAATCAGAAGAGTCCCAGGAAAGATGACAAGATAAAAGTGACATTGTGTCTAGTGACATCAGTAACTGCAACATATCAAAAATATAGAATAGTGTATGGGTAACTATACACAGCAAGGCTGTGTTTCCATTGAGGGTTTACAATAACATCATACAGATCTCGAGACCAAAGCTCGAGAGATCCCTCTGATGTCATCGCAAACCCGAGATGGAAGCACTGCCTTGATGTGTATGGTTACCCATAAACTGTTTCATATAGTATATGATTGCCCTCAATTGTGAATGGATTTTAGCAGACCTGTTGGGGGGAAAAAAAAACCCTGAGACTCATTTCATTGTAGCAAGACTGCACTGAACAGATTTAAACGCAATGTTTGATTAGCAGAACAACTAATTTTGTTAACAAATTCAGCTAAAAACATGTGAAACTGGCATATTTAATAAAGGTTACAACTCAACTGTGGTTTCCAGGAGAGGGAAAGAGAACATGCTTAGTAACGAGACTGTGACCATGCTGTGATCCCCTGCTTACACTCACTACTGATACAGTGCCACCCCCCCACCGAGCAGCTTTGTTGGAACTGCAGCTTAGCAAGCACCTCAAAATAACAGTTACAGAAGATGCTCATTCAAAGGTCAGAACAGTTGTTGTAGTATTGATCTGATATGAGAACAATACTATAACAATTATTAGTGACCTTCGAACTGTACTACAACAAGCTTTTGAAATCTACTAAAATCCATTCACAATTGAAGGCAACCATATACTACTATGTTGCTGTTACTGGTGTCACAATGGATATTTTTATGGTTAGTATCATCACAGTGAAGTACTGAACCAATCAGAGAGCAATTTTCACAGTGGTGATGATATCACAATGCCAAGTGCAGCACTGAAGCCAGCTATTAAAATCAGAGAAAAATAGCAACTCCTTCAAACAAAATGCAGCCTCAAATGCTATAACTTGTAAACTACTGTTGCATGTATCAGATAAACAAGAGCCTGACTCAACATAGGCAATTTATCATTGCTTGTGAGTAGGCAGGGCTTTCATAACTCACTCATCTCTGCCACTAGTGAGGTATGGTCCTGCCCCATTACATTTAAATTGCTTACTTTGATTCAGTCCATTGCATACCACCTATTTACTTACTCAGTATATAGACTACTAATGTGATATATACTGTAGTTACTGTATGTCACCTTCCTGCAGAGCTTCTTGCCCAGGGTCAGCAGCTAACTGTTTGGCTTAAACTAAAAAGGATAGACACATAGGCAATGATGGTAGAAAATGTCCAGAGGTCCATCTAGCCTGTCCAGGTTCCTGATAATCCCTGGAACCTATTGATCCTCCCGAGTACTAACCCTCTTGTCCATTCCACATTTTCCTCCCTGGTGCTGTCGCCCTGGGCAAAACTGGTCTGTCTACTGCATGTGATTTGCTTTTTACTGTCGATACAGCATTTTTTTCTTTATTCTTTGTTAACCAGGTAATGTACAATAGGCCCAAGTGTCTGTTTTCAGGGCTGACCCAGGAGTTTTAATGTGGTAAGTGACTTGTTCAGAGTCAAACAGTAAGTAAGTGGAGGCTGTGGGAATCAAACCCAGGTCTACTGGGTGCACCAATCTCATTCACAGCTCCTTACTCTAACCTCTGGGCTATACAGCCAGCCTTTGATAAAACATGAAAGCTATTTAGGTTACAAAATGTCTGCTTCATGGCAGGGGCGTAGTTTGTTTTTTTTACTGGGGGGAAGAAAATAACAAAAAAGTCCTAGTTTTCACATATCACAACACTGAAGAGGCCGGGGGTCTGGGGATAAAATGTGTTCTGGTATATTCTAGGTCTAAACGATGATGAATCCTGGCATGGCAGTCTGTCTACTCTGCATCCAGTCCTCACCTCTCTTCCTTCTTCATGCTGCCTCAGGGCTTCTTGTGGCCTGCACTTACTGGAGTCAACAGTGGACACTAGTACCACTGCAACAGCCTGCCCAACACTGGCTGGAGCCACTGCCAGCCCACCACATGTCGACTCCTCTCCAAATACATCCAACTCCTCATTCGCCAGGATTCCGCCCCCCCCCCCATAAAGTGTGCACTACTGCATTTCATGTAGCACTGGCTTCTAGCCCCATGAATTGGAAGGGAATGTACCAGCACAGCAGTTAGTAAATAGGACAACACAACAGCTGCTTTAACTATCAATGCTTTCCTTACTAACTACTAGCACCAAGCAACAAGCACCTCATGTGGAGCACCACACCACACAGAACTCTACATCTCCACCGGTCCATCTCTGGTTTATTCTGTGTTTGTTTTCCTCATCTTACTTACTGGCCATACAGCAAACCCTAGTATGGCATTTGGGGACCAACAGTTATGGAATGAGCCCAAACCCAGTGCAGGACTACAACCCATGACCATCTGGCCCAGAGGCGGATGTGCTACCAACTGATTTGAACCATGTTGACACTACGTTTAAAACTGAAACATCTCTGACAGCACATTCAAACATTATTGCACTGCGCCAAGTAATTTTGTCTTGTAAACTAGGTTACTGAGTGCAGACCTGGCAGTCTGCAGAGCAAGAGCAATATTGGAAGCAGCAGTTTCTGAGGCACAAATCAGTTTACCCATCTTCATAAATACATGCCGATGATGCCCTTAGCACATACTAATGAGAGCACCCCAACCCCTGCCACTCTCCTCTCCTCTCCTCTCCTCTCCTCTCCTCTTCCTGGGCACATAAGGAACATACAGTATATCTCCATACTCAGGACAGAGGAGGTGGAAGGTGGGTCTGGCTAGGTTTAACCCTGTTTGGGGGGGGGGATAATTCTGTGAGGCTGAAAGTGGAGGGAGGTAGGATGCAGGGGATAGGATGGGGCCTGACATGAAGGAAGGAGGGGACAAACAGAGAGGGGAAATAAAATGCAAATTATAAACAAATAAATTATTGATTGACCATAGTTTAAAGAATTCCCTTTTCTTTTTTTTCCCAATATTATTTTTTCCCAGTCTTGCACAGCCACTTCATTCCTCCCAGGTCACCAACCCCATCACACACCTTCCGGAACTACCTGAGTCGAGGTCTTCAGGTTCCCCACGGATGTACCCCCATGGTGGGGCCAGATGGCAAAGGGCTATCCACCCCCAGAAGCACAATTTAGATCCCCTTCCCCGGGAGCCTGTAAGTGGTGCAGGGTCTGTGCTGTGACTGGGATATCATCCTGCAGCTGTTCCCTCGACCCCCTCCCCCCCCATGTTGGGCCACATCCCAACAGACCTCACATGCTCTAGCATGCCCCTGCAAGAGTGGCAAGTTCCCTGGCCCACTGTTGGTGTCACTAAAAGTAGAAGAGTATAACCCAACCCCATCCCTCCCTATCTGCGAGCACTACATTACAGCAGCATCTCCCCAGCCCTTGAGATCTTCAGAACATTTTGCTGCAGGTGTGCAATCATGAGTTGTCAACATCCCATTAAAGGATTTCTGGAAAAAGGAATCAAACTTTGCTGAGTTATTGTGTTCTGGTGTGTATGGGCAAGCAGTTAACAGTGACAAAAGTTATGACGGCAAACAGCAGCGTTGACGATCCAAGTTTGAGAACAAGCTTAAGTCATCAGATGGGTGGCCATGGGAAGAGAACTGGGCATCCAGAGACAGTTCTTCTCCTCTGGGGATAGAGTAGTGTGGCACAACTGTCCCCTAGTAGATGCTAAGTGCACCGAGCAACAGAGGAGTGACAGGTACCAGTGGGCCTCGCATGGGTGCATGAGTGATGCCACTACTGATGTCATTGCACAGCACTTCTGTGTGCCACAAGTAGGGGGACAAGAAAACAGGGGAAAATATTCTTGCTGGCAGGATGATCACTGACCCTCACAGGCCTCACACCAGGTGACTCGGGCATGGCTGCTGGATCCTTGACCTGGCAAGTCGAACGCACTCCCTACCACCCTGCCACAGAGAGTAAGCCATGGGAACAAGATCCAGTAAGTCCAGAGAGAACCAGAGGTGATTGAGCTGGGGGAGGGTGGGACGGTGTGATGGGAGCCATGCCAGAAGGAAGAAAAAGGACCAACTGAAAAAAAAGTGACTAAAGTTACGTGGGAAGGAGATTGACATAAGGTATTGTGTGGGGTTATAGCTGGGTTACAAACCATGAATATCCTAGAATTTATGGGGGCAGTCAGTTCCCCGGGAATGTCACTGTAACATAGAAACACAGAAAGGTGATGGCATAGGTAGTAGGGGTTGATTAAACTCCAGTTCTCGGAATCTGATATACTTGGATTCAACTTTTTTTATTTAATATTGTACACATTCAAGAGCAAAAATCCTAAATCTGAAAAATGCATCACAGTCCTGGTCAGAGTCCAATTCTGCATCTAACACTTAATTAAACTACTCTCTACTCAGTATAACACTGCAAAAGCATGTGGAAAAACAAAAAAAAATCCCCTACTCTTGTTCGCCCTCACCTCTCCTTTAGCTTGGCTGCAGGAGAGCAGAAGGCACAAAAATGCAATCTAGCCATCTCCCTTACTACGTCTGTCCAAAGTTGGTTCAAGTACAGGTGCTTTTGGATTTGCACGAAGCCAAGAAACCATCACACCAAACCTAAACCATATACAATGCAGTCCAGAGAACAGTGAGGTGCCCAAAAATACCTATTTATTCACTGTGCAAAAATCACAAAAGTGCAACCTATGCAAAGTCTGAAAGCTCACAGATAGACTGGTACAGGTGGGGCTGCTTGCCACTCACCCCAGTGCTTCAACATAAACAAGTCTTTGTCAGGGGCATGGCTACTGCAGAAGAGGTACCTTGTCAGTTTTTGCACAGTTTGTACATTTGCGATTTTGCACAGTGAATAAATTGGCATTTTTTGTAGCTCATTGTGGTCTCGACTGTATATGGTTTCCTTTGAGGTCTGGACATTATATGGTTCCTTTGAGTGCAACAGTTTCTTGGTTGTGTATGTATAACATAAGAAGTAGGCAGCCCCCTTCTGTCTGCATCAGCCTTGCACTGTGTGTATAGCAGTCTCACAACCCTGGACACATTTCATCTGAGTCTCCTCTTCCCACCTTTGCAGCAACTGCTCCAGTTTGCCTCCACCAGGACTGCTGGTCTGCCCCTTCCCCAATCAGCGATTGCATACTCATGTAGCCAGCAGCAGTGTAGCCAGAGTCACCCCCACACTATTAGCCATCCCAGTCCCCCTTCCTTGAAGCAGTCCAGACTCCAGAAAGCCTTCCTCCCTATGGTCAACCATCCTGGCTCACACTTGTTTGACTTTGGCAGCAGCAAATGCAGTCTCCCAGCCTAGCCTTCACTGTGACTGATTGTCTCAGTGTGAGATGGCTAAAATGGTGGCCAGCTGGAAAAAACCCTGGCTCTGAGTAAAATCACTACTGACCTTATGTTGTTTGAGTAAGGCAGCATCTGGGTGTTTACCCATGGGTTTTGTCCAATGGGCCACCACTTTCACTTACCACCACTCTCACACCAGCAGGACAGTCAGTCACAGTGATGGCAGCCAAGGAGAATGCTTTTGCTGCCACCTAGGTTGGATGAGTGTGGACTATGTTATAGAACAAAGTCTTTAAAATGACCTCTCCTTTCTAGCTCTAGAAGGTTGGCACCTCTCACATTGTACCCCCTCTTCTCTCTCCAGTCTCCACATATTGCTTTAGCTCCCTTCCCTCCTGTTCTCTCCATTCTGCTGCTTTCCACAGCTTTTGAATCACTGTGTTATGACCTTTGTAGGTCAAGCAGCTTGCCCTGCCAGCTTTTTCCATTCACCTCCCTTCATTCTGAAATTTTATTTCCCCTTTCCTCACTCCCTTCCTGTACTTCTTCCCATTTTTTCAAATGCCTCTTTCCTGCGATGTTCTAGTGCATACCTGCTGCCCCTCCTCCAATCAGCCTTTCTCATGGTCTCCCCATTTATTCTTCTCTCCTCCTATTCTCTCTTACCCTATTGTGTTTTCTCCCTACGTACACCTTTGCTACTGGTGGTTGTCCGCTGCTCCCAATAAGTGGCATATCTCTTACTGTGATTACCAGGGTAGGCAGCCCCTTCTGGGCCTACTGCATGACAGACAGAGCCAGCCACATACACCAACTCAATATAGCAGCAGTGAGACTAAGCACAAAGGTCTGTTGTTCATTTTTATGTATTCTAAGAACAAACTCAGACAGGAAGGTCAGAATTTTTTATTACTTTTCAATGTTGTGGTTAGGAACACTGTAAAGAATACCCCAATACCCTCATTCTTTCCTTACCAATACAGTCCAGAATGGGTGGGGGGGTCACTGGTCAGGGTTGAGTTGGCTCATCGACTGAGTGGGATCGCGCCTTGCCACTCTCTTGTTCCTCCTCCTGAATCCAGCTTCTTCTTCCCCCAGGCTGTTCCCTGGGCCTGACAGCGTGTGTTCTGAATGGGCAAGTCTCTCGGGGAGCAATGGAGCAGTCGGAGAATTTAGTGGAAATTAACCCGTGACCGACCGGTGGTGCTGGCAGTGACCAAGAATGACTGGAGCATGGATGACTAGAAGGAGAAATCCTCCTCTAATCTCTGTCTCAGTCCTGGACTTGAAATAAGGTGGGCAGGTGCCAGGCAGCCATCTTGCAAGTTCGGTAACTGCCAACAACAGCTGCAGTGCAGGGAAAGTGACGGCCCGGGTCAGGGTCACTCCTCACGGTCTGGACAGACTCTGAGGACCAAGATGGATGGGAGTCAGGACAGAGCAAGCTAGGCAATGATTCCGTTCCAATCGCTGGGAGAGTTCTTAACTGCTGCTCACCTGCTCAGGGTGCTCCTCTCTTCGCGGGCAACTCAAAAATGGCAGCTAATGGATTTCACTGGTCGTGCAGGCATGCACCTGACTGAGTCTGCGGTGCTCTGTGATTGGCTGCAACGTGCATATTCCTGTCCTTGCAGCCAATCAGAAACAGGGACATTCAGAGCAATTTTTTTTAAATCTGCACAGGAGACTGAAGAGCCAGCCTGGCATGCCCCTCCCCAATCACAGAACAGCCAGGTCCAGACAGCCCAAGCAATAAGGGGAAAATGAAAAAAAAAAAAACTGAAAGCTCATTAAAAGTCCCATTCACTTTGCTTGGGGCAGCCTGCTCCTTCCCTGCAATCTATGCCACTGCTTCATGGTTGTATTCTGTTTACATAAGATGTCCCCTACACCAGGTGGAGTTCCTTTCAGTAAACTATACAAACGTCTCAATGATCTCTTCATTGGCCCAGAAGAAGAAAATAAAGAGAGATGCAATTTGGTGAAAAGTTTTAAAGGGTCACTGTCAGCTTTTACATAAACAACATTGACACCAACATAACTAAGGCCAATATTCATCTGTTCGCAGATGACACGGTTCTTTATCTAAGTCATCCTTCGCCAGAAGCTGCCTGTGGAGAACTACAATCTGAATTCAGTCTACTTCACAGCCAACTCCTAAACAAAAAGCTCCTATTAAACACCAAAAAAAACTAAGGCAATGCTATTTTCTCCACTTCTCCATGCTGCAAACCCAGCCAGTGCTGACTCCATTCCACAGATCACAACAATCCTGAGAGAAAACCTAGAATTTGTCAATAAATTCAAGTACTTGGGAGTGTGGCTCGACCATAGACTTTCCTTTTTGGACCATATCGAAGATCTGCTAAAGAAATTGAGGCAGAGGCTTGGACTCTTTTCAGGATTAATAACTTCCTTACTAACGATGCCAAGTGGCGGCTGGTACAAACAACGTTTCTCTCCTTGGTCGACTATGCTGACTTTCTTTATAGTCACTGCCCTGTCTCTCATCTTGCTAAATTGGATACGTTGTATCACAGGGCTCTGCGATTCATTACTGGCCTACCTTTTTCCACTCATCATTGTGCCCTTTATGCTGCCATGGGGTGGCCCTCCCTTCAGCCCTTGAGAAACAGAAATGCTGTTCTCTGGACGTTCAGAGCTATTATCAAAAAACTACCCCTATATATCTCTGTTTGTCTTCCGCTATGCGAGCTTGGGAACTATGCACTGAGAAGCTACTCCTTTATTTCCTTAAAGAAACCTAAGCTAAAAACACTCTTTGGGAGAGCTTTGTGCTGCCGTCTCTATGGAACAAAATATAAAAATCGCTAAAGCTTGGTACCCCGGTCAGTCTATCCTCCTTCAAGACACTATATGACCATTCAGTCAATGAAATTTGCAACTGCTTCCCCTGATCCTAAACTTCCCTGCACTTATAGCCTGCCATGATGACGTTGTCCTCTTCACTACACCTGGCCTTGTGACTTCTCCTTCACAGTTCTCTAATACCTAATTGTGCTCCCCGCCCTCCTGTCCTGTGTCCTCTCTGAGGCTTCAACTGCCCCTCATCTATCCCCTACCACCCTGCCTGTACCCATCTCGCCTCGCCTACCACACACCCCCTCTACCCTGTTACACTGTTAGCTTTTTCTTTTTTTAACTCACTGTCTATCTTGTTACTCATGGCATTGTATGTAATATACCATTAACTAACAATTATGTCCTCGTTAGTACTTCCAGCTACTGTTACTAGATTCATTATACACCACAAAGGAATTGAACCACTGTTTCCAAACTGTTCTCCACTTATGACTACGTTTAACTATTGTATCTCTGTATTGTATAATATTACTAAGGTGTTACATTGTGACAGTTCATATATTGTATATCCTGTGTTCCTGTGCTAACCAGATCCATCTTGTAAATGAGCTGTGCTCAATGGTGTTCGCCTGGGTAAATAAAGATTTGATTGATAGATTGATTGATTGATTGATTTTACCAGCTAATTCAAGTCCTGTGTGACCGGTGCATCATTAACTAGATCTATTGCCACACTACCCATTTATGTGGCCCGGTATGCCTAACAATAGCAATTTTAGTAAATATATAGAAATATAAACTTTTTCTCATCCAAATGTATTACTTTTTGCTCAGATGAACTTCCTGCACGAGACACCTCTTCTTCTGAAACCCATTATGTGAGTGCAGCGCAAATAGAGACTGCGGCTATATTTTCACTAAACTCTAGTCCTGCATTTACAACTGAATTGCAACTAAGGGCAGGGGCTGAACGCAGATGTTCTGCTGAGCATGGGGATCACAGTCTGATATAAAACTGAGCATTACAAGTCATTTGAGTGATTTGAAAAATCCACCTGAGCACCCGAGCATGCACATCAACTGCTGAGGTATACTGGGCCACATAGAGTAAATAGGTTGTGTGGCAACAGACCTAGATAATGGCACACTGGTCACACAGGACCAGAATTAGTGAGTAAAAACTAACAGTGCCCGTATGAGCAATAACAGACAGTATATGTCAGAGTCACTGACACAAACACCAGGGCCCTACACAAATTTGACCTTTCTTTCTCTTGCTGCTGTATGCAGGATAACCCAGTTTTACTAAAGGCTTTTTCTCAGCCACCCTGCTGGTCCAGCAGCAGTGACATGCAAGTGACTCAGGTTTGGGAGTGGACTCGGGCAGTCATCTTGGGAGGCAGGTCAGGCGGAAGCAGCTGCCACTTGGCAGTATAACTACGACAGGGAGATTTGCTGAGGCGCTCAATCACCAAGTGACCTATGTGGGTGAGCTAGGGAGCTAGCTACCCTACAGGGACACACTGTGTGTGTGTGTGTGTGTGTGTGTGTGTGTGCATAGGCCAATGGATGACTACTGCTCACGCCTTGTGGGAGTTGGCAGGAAAGTGGGAAAAATCTGTGGCTGAAATCCCAGTCTTTAGATGGATGATGGCTGCTACTCAGGCCCTATGCTACATAGCTCACTTCTCACTACTGGCTTCCTGCTGGGGTCTGGACAGTGTGGCCCTCCCTTGGAATCCCCTGCAATACGGGGGTGGGGGCTGGGGATAGTAACTATGATGAGTCAGCAGTTGATGGGGCTGGGTGGTGGCAGGTCACAGTCTGATGGAATGGCATTAGACTAGTGGAGAGAGAAAATGTAAATTTAAAAACAGAAAGTCACTTGTATTCTGTTTTTGTTTTGCTTACATATCACCTTACAATATCAGAGTGGTGTCTTGTTATTTAATGTCTTCAATATGAGGGATGCTGTAGCTGTAACTAGCTGCTGGGTCTAAAATCACCCCACCATATTTTTTCTTACCTTCACCAGCAGTGCTTACGTTTGCATCATGTTCCAGCTGATTTTCTTTCAGGCCCAGCTGCAGAAGGGTCTTTTTAAAGAGCAGCTTTGCATGCCCTCTCAAGCTGAGAAAGCAGTGGTGGATCTGCTGCCATGTTCAGATATAGTCAGCAACCCAATTCGCTATTTTGGCTAATATGACCCTTTGGCACTGGAGTGGGGCCATGATTTCAAACAGGCGATTTGCCTTTGGCTGCACAACTGCTAACATCTCCACTACCTCTCCTGAACTCCGGGTATATTGGCCAGGCATACTACTCACAAATGAAGAATAAACTAAACAATTAAACTAATTCCCCAAAACTAAATAAAGAGAGGTGACAGATGTGTGATAAAACAACAAATGGAGCAAAATGAAAGAATAATGTAGCAAAAAAAGAAAAATATTCAAAATATGTCTTAGTATCAGAGAAATATCACACTCACAGCACACAAGTTCCCCATCCTCTCAAAGCCTCTGTCTCTCTTAAGCTGCAAGTATTTTTTTTTAGTTTAGTGTTAGCCACTGCTAAGCAATTAAATCACAAATTGTAGTGAGAAAGAAATAAAGTGACCTACTGGGAATTTAACCCTGCCCCCCCCCCCCCAAATACCATCCTGGTGCTCTAACCAGAGAAAGGAAATGTGTCCGGAAACCCCAGGTCCAACCACGTGAGTCTATGGCTCAGTGATCAGACCAACACTGGGATGAGGAGGGGGGCACATGTTAATTTCCCAGTAGATCACATTATTTTGTCTCACTACAACTAGTGATGATGATGATGATGATACAAGTGATATTTAAGCAATTTCTGGTTGGTGGATTTGTGCATGAAAAATTTCGTCTCTTGAGGGTTGGGACATAAAATTAAAAGAACATTTTTGGTGATTACCTTGTTCATATGAACATGGTCATTTCTGGTCTTATTTTGCACAAATACAGATTTTTTGGGGGAAACAATTGCCCAGCCCTAGATAATATCAGACTTTTAGCTTCTTAGGTTTTAATTGGACTTTAATATGTGCCATAAACTGAATATACCATAGGATGAAGTGGCATATGAAAACACTATTTGTGATGCCAGACCAAACAGTTTTCTTTCTTTTGTAAGTCACATGAGTTATCATCATATTAATTTGCAAATCACTCAGATATTTATTTTGATCATATAGTACTATCCTTAGTTTCACATCCGTGATGTGTCATCTATAAAATCCTTTTATATAATCTCTAATTAGCATAATTACATCATTCCTTAATGATTAATATAGCCAAATCTGGTGTTAGAAGATGTTTCTCTGCTTATGCTTTTCAGCAGATAGATCTGTCTTCATTTCAAAAATGTTCCAGTCAAAGCAAACAAAAGGAGAACTAAAGCAGATTAGACAGCCAGAATAATACATCATAAAAAGAGGATTTTGCAGTTTGGTGCAGTTTGCAAGCTTGATTCACAGTAGGCTTCCACATTAATATTCCCGTGCCTTTCTTTGCAAGAGCCGTCTTTAAAGTTTTGTTTCTTACAAAAGCGATCATTTGAGAAAAAGGCAAATGTATTCCTGTTCCTGAAGTAAACATTCCCTGCTGAGTACTTGGCACATAACAAGCCCACCCCTCCAGAGAGAAATTAGATCCCCTAGGCAAACAAGGTGAAAAAAAAAACAGCTGTTAAAACATTCAGGCTGTTTCTCCATTTTATGCAGTTGTTTCATTAATTTGGTTTTGTGTTTTAAGACCCACTGCAAAAAGCAAGTCCAGAAATGATGATAACACGAAACATTCCTGTCCTCATCTTCTTAGAACTCCTGCAGGAGTTATAAGATTTATTGTATAATTTCCTTGGGTGGCTGTTAGCCGAGTGTGCCTGTAACATCTTTCTCTAATTACAAAAAAATGGGAACATTTGTCTTATATAGGTCACATCAGTTTTTGATTCTCACTCATGAAGTTTTTCATCTTTCTGAAAAAAGCCACACATGTATGAGTAAGAGAAGAATAATTTTTGTTTATTATTCTCCCAGGGCGTGCTTAGTAGAAAAGTGGCAACATTCTCTCTAGATGAACTGAAAGGAGTCTCTTCTTAAATGTGGCATTAGGCGCCAAATCAAAGAGGAACTCCTTTAAACTGCATTCAAAGCCACACACCAGTTACTTGCTAGACAACAAATACTGAACAATTAAACAGGTAATGATTCTGTTATTTTTGTTTAGATCTGATTTAGCTATTGAAAACACATTCTTACAGATTCAAACACACCAGTACTTTTGAAAGAAAGTTTTTTTCTTCAGTGATAAGGTAGCCCAATGAACTGGTGAACAGTCTTTTCTGCTTTAGACAACAGGTTATTTAAATCAGAGGACATTACAAGCAAACTATGAATGGAGTCACTATGGCCTCAGAAGAACTGTAACTAGTTTACTGTGTAATATCATAAATGACTGTGACATTCAAAAGCCTAAAAATAGAAAATGTCACCTTTCAAACCCCATTTTCATGAGTAATTAAAGCTCAGGCTGTCAAGGCACAGCTACATGCAGCAAACAGAAAATTCGTCTTTTAAGTCCCCCCTTGCATCCAGCCAAGATCCCTGGAGTGTGCAGAGTAAAGCCTCTGAAGGAGGTCTTTTATGTTGAACTCCTGGGGTTTTGACATTGCTGATAAATCAGCTGCATCTCCAGCTGTCTTCACGATGTGGAGAAAAAAAAAAGAATTCCTGTCACACATACTCCCCAACCCCCACCCCATCATTATGCCAGAGAATTCCTGTCTTTCACAACACCTCTGAGGAAAACTTCAAGACATTTCTGTGAATGTATATTTGATCAGAATACTTAAATTTTAATTATGCTTTTGAAGCAGGCCATGTCACATAAAGCCACTATCTATGCAGAGAAGCAGCAGTTAGGTCAGAAAACATTAGCTTTTTTAGCATAATTTTTACTTTAAAAAGGAACAGTTTACATTTTTCAGGAAAAGTGTTATCCCACTGAAACAATTCTAGATCTGATCCTGCATAGAGCTTTGATAAAATGAAGCAGGAATGTTGTTTGGACATTAACATAAGAAAATCTAAGAGACTTGATGGCATGGCAGAACCTATGGTAGCGATGAAACTGCAAAGCTGTCATAATAGTGTTTATTTATTTCGTTTTTGTTGACTGGAAAAAGAACTTGACAATTCTGCCTATTTCCAGCCTCATCCCATGGAAGTGGGGATGTGATGGAAACTAGCTGCTATTGAACCAGATTAAGCTGTTAGTGGTAGTTTTTGTGAAATGGGGAAAATTTATCCAGGACACTGAAGAAATTCCCCTATTCTTTCTGCAGGGGGTACTGTCCATTTCATATGGGAGAGATTCAGGATTCCAGTGTGCTGGACACCGATGATGGTGGAGGTTGTGCTTCAGGGACAGGAGAATTTGCTTCTACCCATGTCCCTAGTTTGACCCCACAACTGTTAATAGCTCTGAGGATGTTTTGAATACTGAGCTTCCTGCTGCTGATAGAAAACTCCAAATGTATTTACTGGAAGAAAAATGACAATTGATGGCCATGCTGAAGGAAGAAGAATTGAACTTCTTGAAAGAAAAGAGTAAATTGAATGAGGAGAAAAAAACATAAATGACAACCATGTAACCCAACTTGTTTGTCTGGTAAGAAGTTTCAGCACAAGGGTGTCTCTACATCTTTTGGCTTCTCATGTCTGACTTCACCTCCATAACATACAGAGCATGTTGCTCCTTCTGAGCTGCCAGACAGACCTTGGTCTCCTGAATGTGCCCTGAGTAAAGTGAGTTGGCTCCAAACTGCTGCAGGGCAATAGATACCAGATCCAGACATTTCCTTGCCTGGCACTGGCTCTAACAACCTCATTTCTATCGAAGCAGCTGCCAGCTCAACTGAGCCATCACACTTTCACAGGATGCCACCACCAGCTGCTGAAGCTGTGCTGAGCCTTGGAGACAAGACAGAGTGTCACACTTCTAATGTGTGACACTTTTTCCTACTATTGCATATGTTAATGTTGCTACTGCCACTGTGCCTTCCGTGCCTTCCCCCACATTGCAAGACTGTACATATTCCTGTTTCTGTTAATGCTGACTCAGATCACTTTCCTGATTACTTGGTTGCTATGGCAATTGACCAGGCCGAATGTTCGGCCTCACTGGAGCCTGATCCTCAACAAGCTGTGCTGACAATTCCTTTCTGCATGTACCCTCGCTATCTGCTACTAAACAGAAACCATGTAGCTATGCTAGTCTTTTTTACCATCCAATGGAACCTGCCAAAAGAAGAAAAGTGGTCCACCTCCAGTATAAAGGAGGAGGATTGGAAACATCTCCTGACAGGGTCTATGTTGGAAAAGTTGTCATTAAACAATCTCTGAAGTTTTCTCCCTCAGTTGCATAATACTGATTCATGCCACTGAGGGTAGTAGTTTTGATATTAGTTTCAGGACTGTAGCTTTACTTGAATGCTTTTGGAACTTATGCCACTCCTGCAAGGGCAAACCATTCTGGACACCTTTTATTGCTATCCCCCTTATTAAAATGTTACTGTCCTTTTTTGTAATGAAGGCGTCAACATCACCAGTATTATTTACTTGTTAGGAAAGTGCTGTGAATTGAAAAAACACACCTGAGGCTATTATGGACAGCAAGAATTTCAGGTCAGGGGACTGAAAGTTCAGGGTTAAGCTTCATTATACAGAGTCTCACTTCCAGCATCTTCCAAGCAGTTTCTTTTTTGGGAGAAAAAGAGGTATACTGTTCTATCCTGGCGATCCTATGTCTTGCTACAAGTATGGCTCCCTTTGGCATCTCAGTAGTGTTGTGATCAAGTTAAATGTACTCTGTCATGTGTGATGTTCTTGGTCACTCTGGTTTATATTTAGAGATGCAGCGAAATAAAATCTCACCAGCGAAAATTACCAAAATCGGCAATTTAAGCAAAATAAGCTGAATTACGGTGAAATTTTCATTCTGCCTGCAATTTCACCAATTGCAGCCAGCCACAATGGAAATTGAACCCTTTCACACACTCAGAAGTTACCCTGCATCCCCCCCATTTGTTTTATTTTAAATAAAATTCACCCACCTCCTCCACTCCCGGGTGTCTGGTGTCTAGTAGTGGTCCCATCCCGGCCGTCATTGGCTGTAAACATTAATAAGCACCCCCACCAAAGTTACCCTGCTGCATCCATTGTTTGTTTTTTTATAAAAAAAAAATATACCCTTCATTCCCAGTTCCTGGTGTCTAGTGGTCCCCCCGGCCATCACTGGCCATAAACATTAATAAGCCCCCCCAAGTTATCCTGCCACTTCCATTGTTTGTAAAAAAAAAAATGTATACCTTTTACTCCCTGGTGTTTAGTGGACCCGCCCCCACCCCATCAATATATAACAGCACCCACCAGCTCCCCCATACCCATCCCGATTGGGCCATCAGCACACCCTCCATTCACCTCTAAGGCTGGAAGCTTGACCGAGCACCACTAAGCACTTGAATGAATGAGCACACACTGCGCTCATTCATTCATTCAAGTGCTCAGTGGCACTCAGTCAGGCTGCTGGCTGTGGAGGCGAGTGGAGGGCTGTGCTGGTGGCCCGATTGGGGACAGGTATGGGGGGGACAGCTGGGTGGATGCTGCTATATACTGATGGGGTGGGGAGCCACTAGATACCAGGGAGTGAAGGGTATACATTTTTTTTTTTACAAACAATGGGAGCGGCAGGATAACGTGGGGGGTGCTTATTAATGTTTAAGGCCAGTGACGGTCGGAGGGAGGGGGAGCACTAGACACCAGGGACTGGGAGTGAAGGGTATATTTTGTTTTATTAAAAAACAAACAATGGAGGCAGCAAGGTAACATTGGGGGTGGGTGCTTATTAATGTTTACCGCCAGTGACGGCTGGGGTGGGACCACTACACACCAGGGAGAAGTTTGAACCCAATTTTGCAGAGGAACAGGAGGCAAAATTACTCTTGCAGGTGGCGATATTTCACTACGGGTGGCGAAATTTCACCCCTGGGTGTGAAATTTTGCCAGCTTGGGGCCGAAATTTTGCATTTTGCCAAGTGAAATATTTTGCGTAATGCGTTAATTACGTGAAATATTTTGCTGGGCAAAATATTACAGTTTCACACAACACTATTTACATTGCACTGTCACTCCCTACTATAAGTTGTGTGATGAGGAAGGTCATACCTTCAGCTCTTGCCAGTGGGTAGCACATAATCACTCAGATTATATGGAACAGGACTTTTATATTCACAAAGTTACCAAACCAAAGCCTTATTCCTCATCTGGGCAGTTCCCTATTATGAATCTGACCCCTGGCACCTCCAGGGATAATGCCACCAATCCAGGACCACCTGCCATGGTCCCGGAACAGCTTACCCTTTTCCAAAATGAACTGCCTGGTGAGTCCCATGTTTCTGCTATTCTGGAACCTATTTTCTGCTTCTGCCCCCTGCTCCTCAGTTCCCCCCTGGGTAATGAGGTTACCCCTATGGAAGTCATTTCTATCATGCTTCCTTCACCCACCCCTGCCATGGACCTCATCCAAATGGTGGGCAAAGGTAAAGGAAAGAAAAAAAGGAAGAAACTTGTTGTGCCGGATCCTATTTCTCTAGAAAACAAATATACCTTTCTACAACACTGGCGTGACATTGCTGATGAGGAGAATTCTGATGTCTCTTCTATGGCATCTTCTGTGATGTCATGGCACATGGACATTCCTGTTACTGAGTCAGAAGGAAAAATGGGACACACAATCTGACACCAAGGTTTCTTCTGTCAAGTAACTTGCCTTCCCATTTACTATGGCTACCTCTCCCCACTTGGCCTCAGCCTCTCTCAATGTTAATAGGATTAAGGCTGTTAAACGATGGGTTACTACTTTTGCCATTCTTGAATATTTTAATTGTGACATCTTTTTTTTTTCAGGATACTAGACTAAGGTCAGTCTTGGACATCCAAGCTGCACAAACGGCCTGGATTTGGAGGAAATCACTTTGGTCTATGGGAGAGGATTTATGTAGTAGGGTTGGTGTTTGTTTTAAACATCCAGGTATTGTGGTGCATCATGTGGTTTATATTCACTTTGGCCATACATTGCTCTTAGATATTTCCTTGCATAATCAAGTCTTTAGATTGATTAATGTTTATGCCCTGCAGAAAAAGGCATCTCATATTGATTTATTTAAATGAATTCAATCATTTTTATTTATATCTAACCCTGTACTCTTAGGTGGTGATTACTTATTACGTTCTGACAAGGGTGAAAAAACCATGAAAGTGTTTTGTGACATGTCTTTCCTCCACAGTCTGCTCCTTTAAACCTAATTAATTGATGCTCATGGTTAAACTGTGTTGATCCCTAGACATACCTATTTTCATCAAAACCTGTCCACATGCATCAATCACTTTTTCATATATGGAAGATCTTTGACCATGGGTTAGTGGGTGTCTGGTTATCCAGTTTTTTGGAGGCAGCATTAGGCAGAGGACTCTGGTATTTGAATGCCAGTTTACTTGAAGACCCTCATGTTGTTTTGGACCTTAAGCAACTTATTGCCACCAGACAGTCAGTATTCTGTATTTATGATTTCCTCATTCTTTGGTGGGAAGATAGTAAGAAAAATGTTCAGGATTTCTTTCAACATAAAACTAAACAAATGGGTACATCAATATATCATAAATATTTAGCTTTAAGAACCTGCAGTTGAACCTGGACAGGAGGATGAGGGTGGGTGCATTATTTATAGATTTATCCAAAGCATTTGACATGCTAGACCACAGTAATCTCCTGTCCAGGCTCAAGGACATTGGACTGTCTTATTCTGCGTTGGGGTGATTCAGTTCATATTAGCAGGGACATAAACAGTTAGTGGAAATAGGACCATATAGGTCTCAGTTGGTGCATATAGATATTGGAGTAGCACAAGGCTCAATCTTGGGACCATTCTTATTCAAGGTATCACATCACAACAGCGACGGGGAATACAGCGAAGACCATCACATCAACATTTTCGGCAGTTCGCTGTGATGATCTGCTGGGTTGCTGACACTGTTGCCTCCTGGGTGTTTGCCCCTCTCCGAACCAACTCTTAATTGGAGTTAGTTCATTTAAGTGTGGAGGGTGTGGGGGGCAAAGCCCCTCACAGAAAACACTCATTCCCCCTGAGATGGCACAACATCAGTTGGCGGTGTTGTGCTGTCGCTGTGCTGACAGTCAACATATTCCATTGCGCCCGCAGCATGGTGGAACCCTTATTCAATATTTATGAGCATGGACTTAGGTTTGAGGATCTGGATATTAGATGTCATCTGTACACAGATAACTCAACAATATATGTTGAAGGAAGTTCAGTAGGGTACAGTATATCAGCCACAAATTACAGCAGCCTTTGGAACAGACAGCATTTCTTTATAAAACATTGTTTAGTATTTAATGACAATGAAACTCAATCAATTATGTTTGGAAGAATTCAGAACTCAGGAAATAATCTTGACTTAAATATTGAGACACAGGAAGGTAAAAAAATTCATGCAGGTTAAAAGGTATAAATATCTTGGGCTATGGTTTGATTGTGCATTTAAGTGGGATGTGCAGGTGGATATGCTGTTGAGTAATATAGGAAAAAAATGGGAGTTCTTTATAGATTAAAAAATTATATGACCCAAGAAGTAAAACTGAAAATTGAAAACTCAGTGATCATACCCATTTTCGATTATGGGAATATGTTATATGCTGGGGCTTCCGGAGTTCAGCGGGATAGGGTAGAGGTAATGTTCAACATGCTAGCCCATTATGTTATGGATGCCCCACAAAAAACATATAGCTGTGTACTGCATAACTCTCTAAACTGGCTTAGACCTCATAACAGAAGAAACCCACATCTCTCACAATTTATGTTTAATGTGTGGAAGGGTTCTGTTCCAAAATACAATCTTGATTTTTTTTTAAAATAAGAACCATTAGAAGGAGTTTAAGATCTGCTTGGGGTATTGAATAAAGCTTAAATAGATATAATTTAGAGATTGGAAGATTATCAGCATCACGTAGAGGATCTTTATATAGAACTTGGTTCCTATCAGCCTAACACAATGTAATCAACAAGTTAGGTTAAATAATCTGAAGAGTTGGTTTGTAAATAAAAGAATCTCCCCATTGTCTTGTTGCCAATGGGCAATCACCTAAATTATAATACTTCACAACACATGAGTGTTATATTGCAGTTTATTTTGTGTTCATCTGTTTGCAGGTTTTCTGTGAATAAGTGTGGCTAGTGTGATATTATATGCTTGATGTTTGTAATTATACATTTAAACGTGTATATTTTACTATTGTTGTAACAAATATATACTAAAGGAACTCACTGGAAATGAGCATTGCTCAATTGAGTTTTGTTTCTGTTCATGATTTATGAATAAAAATATACGTCTACTAAGAACAAGCTTCTACAAATTAATGATGTTGCATGACACTGGGATTTATGACTATTCTGACCAGATCTCTGCAATTAAATGGGATATGTCCACATGCCAATATTATTGGATGAAATCTTTGGAAATTGAAGAAACATTTGGCACACATGGAAAAGGTTTTCAGGTCAATCCTTCATCACTGTGTCTCCCAGAAAACTATTTTTCAAATTCAAAATTACTCTAGACAATTGATTTTGGATAAACATGGTACACTATGTTTTGGAACATCACCTTAGACAAGTATTTAGTCAGCCTTTCCAGGGAAATGCCTATATGAATTCTTTCTTAAAAAGAAACAGTAATATTTCCCAAATCTCAGACCAACATGCTTTGGATCTGGTTGCCCTGATTTCTGCGTCTGAGACAGACTGAGCAATCAAGGTTTAAAAATCTGTTACTGCCCCAGGCTCAGATGGCTTACCAAGTGAGTTCTATAAATGGCATTGGAATTATATACCCCACAAATTGTTGGAACTCTATAATTCATTGCTCACTTATCCTACACTTCTAGCTGATATGTATACTGGTTTGCTTATTTTTTTGTTTAAAAGGGGGTATACATATTTTCTTTCCATCTGGCCACTGATTTCTTTACTGAATATGGATTTTAAAATCCTCGCTAAACTTTTGAGTATTCAGTTAGCTTTAGTTATGGAACTGCAAATCCACCCAGCATAATCTTGTTCCATACCTGAGAGAAAAATTACCGATGTATTAATTTTTTTGTGAGAAATATTGGAAAGGGGCAATTTGGGACACTTTGATGGTGTTTTACTTAGTCTGGATCAGTCTAAAGTATTCAACAAGGTATCTCATGATTACTTATGGAAATGTTTATGATCCTATGGAATCCCACAACAATTCATCCACTGGATCCAGTTGTACAATGAAAAACTCTGCCTCTGTTTATCCATATCTTAATGGGTAGCTTGGTCACAAATGTATGGTACACAGAAGGGTACGACATGATTGTCCGCTTACCTCCCTTTTATAAATTATTTCCTTAGATCCCTTAATCAGAACTTTGACCCTTTCTCTATGGATTGAAGGTGTTTTTTATCAGAACAGACCCTTGTGTTTAAGGCCCTTGCCTATGCAGACAATTTGTGTCTTGCCATGGCAAATAGGAATTCAGGGGATGCTGCTAAAGGCATTCTTCAGACATTTTCTAGTACGACTTGTTCTGTTTTGAATTACCAGAAAAGCTCTTGTGTTCTGCTAGGGGAAAATGATTCCCTCATACCTGAGATAGCTGGCATCATCATACAATTTTAAGCATTTTTGGGGGCTCTGTCAATATTTTATTTTATTTCTTCATTTGTTGACTGGGTTGGTGCACTGGTCCAAGGATCATTTTCAGGCACAACCCAGGCCACTGAGATGGCACAAAAGTAATGTGAATACAGTACATCAGGGGTCATATACATCAAAGTCAATACAATGCACTAGGTAAGCAGAAATAACAGGGGAATTGTACAAGTACATGTAAAACAGGTTCAAAACATAAATGTCCTATTTTGGCAGAGACTTAGAACCCAAGAACAGGGGAAAGGATGCATCAAAAAAATCACCCAGAGGAGCAAGAGCAGGTTGTAGTGGCCAGTAGGTGCATCCTGAGAAGACAACAGAAGTGCTATGGGAAGCCAAGAGCTCTCAGGGAGGGTGACAGGCAGTTCCAAAGGGTAGGTGGGCAGAAGAGAAAGCTTTCTGACTTGTGAGAAGAGACTTGCGAGCATTCCAGCACAAGGCTAGCAGCATGGCGGAGGTCCCAGCTAAACTTCTTCGGTCAAAGTATGGGGGAGAGAGGGGATGTCATAGGGTTATGAATCACCATGTTTACAATGCAAGCCAGGAGGTAGCTTTGTCTGGCCTGAGGAGGGAGCCAACTGAGTATCTGATAAAGGGAGCAGTGATGGAAGGAGTAAGGAGCCTGAAGGGTAAAGTATGAGATGTTATTGTAAGTGGTGCTCAGTCTTGTTAGATTGGTACAGGAAGTCTGTGAGTAGATAGGGAAGCCATAGTCCATAAGTGGCAGGTGATTGTTCTGAGCAATGGTGCTATGGGATTCAGGGGTGAGGTAATTGATTAATTGGTAGCTGATCCCCAGTTTTTGATTTATGCAATGTATTAAAATTTCAATATGGACTGAGAAGGAGAGGGCAAGGTCAAGAGTGATGCCAAGGTACTTGAAGGAGCTGATGTTCTCAAGGGGTGAGCCATCGGGTGGAGGGAAGGATGTTGAGAGTGTTATTAGCTAGAGCTAATTTGGTTAGTTTGGGCTTGGAGCCAAACAGCATTGCCCTGGCCTTTTGGTGTTCACCAGCAGTCTATTTGTGGTGAACCACTTGTGAGCATTACAGTAATTGAGGATTAGTGTAGAGGAGAGGTAGGTCAAGTATGAGTTGCTATGGTAGAGAATTAAATCATCAGCATATAGTAGAGAGTGACAGGAGAGTTGTGATGTAAATCCACAAATGCCAGCACTGCTCGAGAACTTCAAAAAGTAAAGCTTTAATAAGCAAAAATCACAAGGATGCCAAGGACATACATACAGCAACGGACACCCTCAAGTAACAGGAGAGGAAGTCCAGGATGAGCGAGTTCACGTAGAGGGAAAAGAGAATGTGCTCCAGGATGGAATCCTGGGGGACACCAGTGGTGACCAAAAAAGCAGTAGAGGTGGCACCCCCAGTACAGACCATTTGTGTTGGGCCATTGAGGTAGTCCCTGCACCATGCAGTGGTAGTGGGGGATAAGCCCAGGTTGCCAAGTTTGTCAAGGAGAATATTGTGATTCAGCATGTCAAATGCTTTGGAGAGGTCCACAAAGACTGCTCCTGTAAGCCACCCAATATCCATGTTCTTGAAGACGTGATCAGAGAAGTAGAGCAGGGCTGTAGTTGTAACTAATGTCCCTTTCAGAAACCATGTTGCTGAGGGCTAAGGACATTATATTTCATGATGTAGTCAGTGATTTGGTGGTGTACAATCTTCTCCAGTAGTTTGCTTAGATGGGAGAAGATATATATTTGGCATTAGTTGTCCATATTTCTAGAGTCACCTGTTTTAAAGACTGGGATGACCCTAACCTATTTCCAAAGAAAGGTTACCAAGATTGTAGTGAGGAAGAGGCTGAAAACTGTAGCAAGAGGCTTGGTGATGGCATGAGCCACTATTTTAAGGAAGTGGGGGGGGGGAGAGGCCATCGCTTCCGGCGCTACCCTGATTGGTATTGTCCACATTAATTGGGAACATCATTTGAATACAGGCTCCCAAAGAGTAATGTAGTGAAATAAATGGCATATGAGTAAGAAGTAAAGGATATTTATTATCAAAATATATGTGGTCCCTATTTTTTTTACATTTGAGCTATGTTTACCCTCCTCCTTATTTATTTATTTATTTAAGCATTTTACCAGGAAGGCATACTGAGCAGAGTACTGCTCGATTACAGATGCGTCCTGGGGAAGGGGAGAACATAGGAGAACAGTTTACACAGTATAGACAAGAAAATACATAGTGGGAGAAATATTAACATTAGGATCTGGTTACATGTCAGTAGTAGCTTGAGAGAGACAAATTGGTAACCACAGTACGTACGATATGAGAAAGCACTTGAAGTCAGGATTGACAAGTGAATACATTGTGGAAGATCACTAACATTTGGTTCAGAAACCACTATATACAGGATTGAGTGTGGCAGTTGGTAGCACAGTTACTGTACATACATGAAGTGTACATCAAAATTAAGTTTTGAGCCATACGAGATACAGTAGAAGGCGAGTGGACAATAGTTAGATACTGATGAATTACAAATTTGCTAAGTGCCAACATTCCCAGAGAGTTGCCTAGTAGTTGGTAGGCTCCTAGACACAAGCACAGGTAGGGACAAAATGATCTTGGAGCATGGAGTTTAGGTGCGACAGGGAGGTGAAGCGATGAATGTTAGCTGGGAGGGAGTTCCATAGTGAGGGAATGCGGTAGCTGAACCCTGATTGCCCAGTGGAGGTAGATCAGTATGAGATAGCTAGGGACCTGGAGTCTGAGTTTCTGAGTGTGTATGATTGTGCGCTATTGTTTGTTAAGATGTGGAGAGGTAGGAAGGGAGCCGCTGAGACCAATGCTTGGCCATAATTTTTGTTAAAGAGTTAGAGGTTAAATTGTACAGTTGTGTTTTTTCATTGTCTATGGGGTAGCAGATTGAACCCCATTAAATGGTGAGTCACTTATTTGTACATTAATTCAGGTGGCTTGAATATGCTGAATCCAGTTGTTTTCATTTTTAGTATTTTTAATTATGCTAATCTTAAACCCTTACTTCTGTCCTCCCCTCCAGACTGGGCCTCTTGGCTTTTGTGTCATGTTTCTTCTGTCCTTGAGGAATGGTGTCTTGGTACATTTTTGCACAAAAATAAGAGAACCCGGAGGTTATCCTATTATTTTGACTCATATTTTGGTAACATAAAAAATGGGGAATACTGCAGCCTTAAATTTGTTCCCTGTCTATGCAGTCTATCTAATAGATTGTTTTTTATGATTATTTCCTTTCACAGCCTATTTTCTTTAATGACTCTGCTGCTATCATGAACTGTATTGGGACGATGCTCATGCAAAGATGTGGGATGTGCTTTGGCTGTGTGCTCATGGCAAGTTGAATGTCAAAAATAACTTAAAACACAAAGACTTATGGGAATGCTACTATCCACAACCTTCTTGCAGTACAGTCCTGGAGACTATGGACCATCTCTATTTCGACTGTCCCTATATTCAGATTTTTTGGACTTTGTTACTCAACAGATGGGGAAACCCACTGCCTAATAGACTTCCTTCTACTGTATTTTTTAGCATTTTTCTCCCATAGTTGGTACAAATATAATGTGACATAGATACAGTCATACGTAGAATTTGATGGCAGATGAGGACTGCTGGCCCATTTAGTCTGCCCATATACCCTACTCCCCCAAGTGTCCCTTGTTTACACTTTCCTCATCATCACTAGGGTTTCCATATGTCTATTTCATACATTTTTTAAGGCCTTCACTGTTTTCACCCATACCACTTCTGTGGGGAGGCTGTACTATGCATCCACCACCCTTTCCATGAAGAAGTACTTCCTCAAATTTCCCCTGAGCCTACCTCCCTCCAGCCTCATATGACCCCTTGTTTTTGAACATTCTCTTTTCTGAAAGAGGCTCTCCTCCTGGACCCTATTAAAACCTTGAGGCATTTAAAAGTCTGACATATGCCCTCTCTCCCTTCTCATCTCCAGAGAATACATGTCAAGGTAAATTAGCCTCTCCTCATTGGTCTTCTGGGGTAGCCCTTACATCATCTTTGTAGCCCTCCTCTGGACTACTTCCACTTTGTCTATGTCTTTCCTGAGATGTGGCCTCCAGAACTTGACACAGTATTCCAGATGAGGTCTCACCAGTGATCTGTAAAGTGACATTACCACTTCCCTATTTCTGCTGGAGACACCCCTCCATATGCACCCCAACATTCTGCTGGCCCTCCTTATTTCTTTCCCACATTGTCTGGCCACCTTTAGTACATCTGTTACAATCACCTCACATCCCTTTCTTGCTTGGTGGGTGTCAGCAATTTCTCCCTCCCCCACTTAATACTTTTCTCCTGGGTTTCCATGCTACGAGTGCATAATTTGGGGGGGGGGGGTTGCATTACATTTCCGCTGCCACACCTTTGACCATTTCTAAAGCTTAGATAGGTCTCTTCTCATTCTTTCCACCCCCTCCAGAGTATCGACTCTATTACAGATCTTTGTACCATCTGCAAATAGACACAGCTTCCCTTCTAGCCCCTCTGCAATGTTGCATATGAAGACATTAAAGAGGACTGACTCCAGCACCGAACCTTAGGACACCATGCTGGCTACCTCCCTCTCCATGGATTGAGCTCCATTCACTACCACTGTTTGTGTCCTCTTGCTCAACCAGTTTCTAACCCAGTTCATCCCCCTTCCCCCCCGATCTACCTGTCTGGTTACCCAATCGAAAAAATCCATCAGGTTTGTTTGGCAAGACCTACCTGCCATGAAGTCATGTTGCTTTGGATCTTGCTGCCCGCTGGATTCGAGGTACTCCACAATCCTTTCCTTGAGCAATGATTCCATCAATCTATCACTGAGGTTTGGCTGACCATCATGTAATTACCCACCTCCTCCCTACTTCCACTCTTGCATACAGGAACAACATTTGCCCTTCTCCAATCCGCCAGGACCACCCTGTCTAATTATTTATTGAATAGTTCTGCCAGGGGTGCTGATAGTTCATTTCTGAACTCTTTTAGCATTCTGGGGTGAATTCCATCCGGTCCCATTGCCTTTTATATTCTCAGTTTTTCAAGCTATTTTAGGATTCTGCCTTTGTGAATGGATTGGTATCAACCCCCTGTCTCTGACTTCTTTTTCTCTCAGTAGTGGTCCCTCCACTGCCCCTTCTTCCATAAATACTGAGCAGAAATATTTATTCAGGATTTCTGCCTTTCCCAGTCCTCCTCAGCAGGCCCTCCTTCTTCCCTTTTTAGTCTCACTATCCCTTCCCTAGTCTTGCTCTTTTTACTGATGTATCTAAAAAAGATCTTGTCTCCTTTCTTATTTGACTGGACTGTCCTTTTCTCTGTTTGTGCTCTGGCCCTTCTAACTGCTTTTCTAGCCTCCCTCAGTTTTTTTTCCATGTATGCTTCCCTATCTTCCTCCCTCTGTGTTTCTTTGTATTTTCTGAAAGCCATCCTTTTCTCTCTTACCCTTCTGGCTACTTCCTTAGTGAACTACAGCATTTTTTTCCTTCTTTTATTCTTACTTACTTGCTTAATGCACATATTAGCAGCCTCATCTATGGCATGTTTTAGACTTGCCCATTACTAGTCCACCCAACCCCCCCAGCAGCGTAAGGGTCATATTTGCATGTTTCAGATATTGGATCTGGCAGACATATTGCAGACTAGTACTCCAGCAGCAGTTTCTTTCTCAAGATGAACTGCTTCATACTATTTTAAAGGATGTCTCTAGTATTCAGGGGAGAGAACAGCAGCATGTCTCATTACCGTTATTTTCTGATTGGTGGGGGGCCCTCACATAGTTTAATACATGTATTTTGTTTCTTAGATACTCTATGTAGCATTGCAGTTAAATGTCAAATGGATTCCATCTAGTTCTTGTCCAGTTTCATTTTATGATTTGTATTTTTTTGTTATTATTGCATATATGTGTATCTGATTGTCTTGCTTTTTGTACTGTCTCTGATGTAAGTGTCCTTTTTTTGGTCACTTAATGAAAATTCCCCTACTCTTTTTGAGAAGAGTGACATTGGGAAAAAAGATATTGCAGCCACCGAACAGGACCTCAGTTTAATGTCTCATCTGAAAGATGGCACCTTAAAAATGCAGCACCCCCCTCATGCTGCACTGCTGCATCAGTACTGGAATTTAACTGAAGTTCCTGGTGTGGGGATGGAGCCCACAGCCTTCTGATCTTCCAGCCTCAGAGGCAAGTGTGCAACCTGCTAAGCCACTGACACTGCTGTTGACTGTGCTTTCAGTTTTAAAGAACCCTTGATATCTCAGAGGAAACTTACAAAACAAAATATGTATGTAGACATATGTATAAGTATACATAGTTATATACAGGCATATTGATATGTAGACATATTATATAGGCACAACAATGCCTGTATATTAGGGATAAGTAAGCACTTCAATGTTAAACTCAAAGTTTGCAGCTTAATAACTTTGCCACCTTTCTACCGATTTACATGAAATTCGGATCACTCAGTCTCTGTGCTAAGAACATTTGAGCCTGTAAATTTCATGTAGATCAGTATTGGGGAGGCAAAGTTACAGAGGTGCAAGAAACCGCAAAAATCTCAGTTTTTTAACAATTTTCAAGACTTTTTTGCCAACGGATAACTAAAAAAATTGGAGGCTTGTAAACTTGAAACTTTCAGGTTTGATAGAGGTTTGTCCAAGGTGTGTGCTTTTGTGGTTTTTAGGTCCCACTGTTAAGTAGTTTTTAAGTTATTTAGTAAAAATGTTCCATTTCTGAGCATGCACAGTTCATAACATGAACGTTCTATTCATAACTGAATTTTTGCGAAAACAGCAGCCTACACTATACAACACAGCTGTCTTTAATAAACAGCTGTGTTGTATAGTATGTGCTCTATATGACACAGCTGTCATTTACTGAAGACAGCTGTGTTGTAAGTATAGTATAGTGTAGTGTAGGCTGGTGCTGTCACCACTCATAGGTCAGGGACAGGGCAATTGTCATTGTAGCCCCACCAGCCTGACTGTGCCTTAATAAAACTGTTATCTGCACACAGGGGGGCCCCAATTCCTGGTGGCAGTTTATGTATATATGAATTTATTTTATTTATTTTGTGTTGTTTCTTAGTCTTCTTCGACACCGGGATGCCCACCTCGGTGTTGGATGCTTCCCCCTGTGCAGCCCCTTTATTTATTTACTCTGCCAACATCAGTGGGCCCAATCCCCATGTCAGCATTTACACCTTCCTCCAGCAGTGTGGGACACTGGGGAGCCAACCTGCAGTGTGTTCTGAAATATTGTTATCTATTTATGATTTTCCTGAAAAGAAAAAAACATCCAGCAACGTCTTCTTTCTTTTTCTTTTTACCTGAAAAAAAAAAAAAGGTCCTTTGTCATCCCTGCCATCTCCCTACCCCCAACCCAACCCTCCCACTGAGTACCACCACCCACACCCCCCTTACCCTATACTTACCTCAGGAGGTCGGCCAATGTCATCTTCTATGGACCGAGACATATATGACACAGCTGTCTTTAATAAATGACAGGTGTGTCATATAGTACTTGCACTATATGACACAGCTGTCTTTAATAAACAACAGCTGTGTTGTATAGTACTTACACTATATGACACAGCTGTCCTTTACTAAATGATAGCTGTGTCATATCATGCAATGGCAGTTTTTGTCACTCACCCCCATCCTGACTGTGCTTTGTCATCTGCACACTGGGGGCCTAATCCCCAGTGACAGTCTTTCTTTCTCTAATTTCTTTGTGCTGCATAATACGATGACCATCCCTGGTGTCACCGCTCCCCAGCCAGTTGTTTTATACATGGTTGCCGACATTGGTAGCCCTAATCCATGTGTTGGCACTTACTAGATCTCCCCACCCAGCAGTGAGGGACACCTGGGGAGCTCACCCCCAGTGTCCCGAAAGAGCTGGTGCAAAATTTGATAAATACCGACACCAGGATGCCCACCCCCAGTGTCGGACCCTCTTCCCCTTGCAGCTCCTTGTTTAATTACATTCACAACATCAGGGGCCCCAATCCCCATTTTGGAATTTCCCCCTAGCAGTATGGGACACTGAGGAGCCCACCCCCCAGTGTCCTGCTATGCATGTATTATGTAGTGTACCTTCAAAAAAAGAAAACAGTCCCCAACGTCCCTGCCATTCCCTTCCCCCCATCCCAACCCATCCACTGAGCACCCACCACCCCACACCCCTCTTACCCCATACTTACCTCTGGAGGTTGGCTGATGCAATCTTTTGTGGACCTGGACACATCTGCACTCAAGCCGAACCACAAACTGAAGAATCAAGGTAAGTGCCGTATAATGTATTTCAATGGCGTTTTCAACTTATGTTTGCTGTTTTTGGGTATTTTTATACAAATTTTCAACATAGCCTTTTTGGGGCCCCACCTCGTGAACACCTTTGTTTAATCACTCAGGTTCGGAAGGTGATTTTGTGGTCCCTGCACAAAATCACCTTTCAGGACTGATTAATGAAATGACAATGTCAGTGTCCATGAGGTGGGGTCCCCAAATCCCATTGAGTGTGAAAAAATTCTAAATAGTACGTTATAGTGTGCATTGTGCAATTTCTATGTAGGTGCATAACTTTGTAATTTACAATATTTTGACTCCAGATGTTCAATATACCCATTTTTCTACACCACCTCATAAACAGTACAGCTGTCATTTTCCACATCCTGTCTGAAACATGTCTTCAAAGCTGTGACGTGGAATGGCATTTCAGCATGGATTTGAACATTTTCACCTATGGGGTTTATGAGGTAAAGTCATAAGAAGAATATGTTGAAAGTGTGGGGTCAAAATATAAAAAACAAAGAATTTATTAAGTAATATTCATTACAGGGATGTCCGTCGCACCTCTGGGGAACCCGCTGCCTTACTGTGCCAGTGAGCTGAGTTCAGGTGTGAATTCAGTGAGCTAATTTACTGGGACAAGGCTGATGGGGAAGGTGCTGCAACATGCTGCACCAGTCAAAGCCTGGGTAAGGATGGAGCAGTGTTTTGGTGCAGACACCACACCCCTTGGTGGGTCAGGGAACCTCACCCACAAGGTATCGAGATGTGTGCCGGGGTCTGCTGGGCCCATGCACTGCATCATGACTGTCACCAATATCGTATTTATTTCATTTTGCACCGGTCTCAAAGGGACCTGTGCAAATGAGGATACAGTTCAATTATTACAAAAAGAAGGGAAATTCTTTGAAAAAAACTATGTTAATGGAGACATTAGGGTTGTAAAAATGTAAAACATACAAAAATGGGAAATGAAAAAACATTATGGATTTGTGTCTCCAGAGTGTTGGTGAATCAGTGGTGGGGGTTTTACTTGACAATTAAAAAAAATAAACTATGAGGGATGGTTTTCTTTATGTCAGGTGGTGACACTGGGGATTGGACATCCCCAGTGTCAGTGTTATGTTTGGAGGGGTGCTGAATGGGAGGGTTGATTGGGGTAACAGTAAGGGTGGCGACAGTAACAGACATTAATGGATGGTTTTCTTTGTTACAGGGTGTAATTCAACCTCAGCAGGCTGACCATGTCAGATCAGTTGTGCTTGCTGGGTGGCGTAGATCAAAGGAAAGAGCCGACATATGACTGGGTTGGCTCTTTCCTTTGAAATACACAAAGATTCCACCCAGCAAGCCAAAACACTGTCATGAGCAGCCTGGCTGATGATTGGTGTGGCACAGTAGGATGCCATATGAGTGACCCAAAATGAAAGACTAGAATTATAGTAGCTCATTTTGGATGCTTTTGTTGTGGGCTACCCTGCAGAATAGTGAGGGTATGTGAAAGTGACTTGGGTTAAGGTCGAATGGAAGGGAGGAATAGCGAGGGGAAGGGGAGGGACAGGGAAGGGGTTGTCAGGCACTGGTGTACCTGCTGCTGCTGAGCTAGCTCTGTGGCATGGTGGTGTGTCCAAAACCACGTTATCTAGTTCCGGAAGTTGGGTTGCTGTAGAATGTATATCGCCGATTTGCTTTTCGGCGATACACACCAGCCATAATAGTGATCACTGTTTTGCAGCCATTATGACATGGAACCGTGTGATACTGATGAGCCTCTTGCAGACCACTATGCTTTGTACTGACAGTGTCATGCCCCTGAAAAGCCACGCTCCTAACAAATGGTTCACTGTGGGTGTGTGCATGACAAACATAAAAACTGGTTTAAATTCTCATATTGTTCCATCTATACTTGCCTATTAATAACCTTAGTGGTTGTTTCTGATTTATACTCTAGTATTCGGTGCCATTTTAGAACTATATGGTGCAGTTTATGACCCTCTCTAGCCACAGAGTTCTACAGTAGAATATGTATGCATTGTTCTAACAATGGAAGAGCTGAACAAGGGAAGTAAACTACAACATACAGTTCTAAAATGGCACTTACCAGCATTATGTAAATCAGAAACACCCACTACGATAACAGAACTGCCTATAGACATGAAACAGTAACATAATTTGAATCAATACTTAAAAATCAACTTCTGCAATGAAAAATAACTTACAGGTTCAGTGCAGTTCTCCTTTAAAGACAGAAACAATCAATAAAGATATACTTCCCTTTCTTGTCTCTCTACCTCTCTCTCCCCAAAGTATTACAAGAGGTATCCCCTTTCTCACAACCCCTTTGCACCCTTTATCACCTATCTCCCCACGATCAAACCTGGAAGAGATCTTCACACCATGCATGTAACCGGCAAAATATTGGCAAACTCAATGGACTCTCAGTCTCTTTCTTTGATAATTGTTAATATTTTGCCCCCAAATTTTCAACATAGCCTTTTTTTACACCACATCATGAATGACTTTTTCCAAATGCTGACCAAAATGTGTTTTCGCACCTGTGGCACGGCATGACATTTTTTTGGAGCAGAATGACATTTCAGAAGGGATCTGAAAATTCTAACTACCAGGTTCTTGTGATGGGTAATAAGAAGGCCATGCTGACAATTTGGTTGCTGTTTTGGGCCCTGCGCTCCCAAAGCAACATACATGTATGCATTTAGGGAGCGACGGACATGCAGGGCCAGAGGGCCCTGCACTCCTGCAGCCAAATGAGGATTCGATTATCCTGTCTCAAAAAGTAAGGAAATTAATTGCAAAAAACTTTGTTAATGCACCAGTTAGGGTTAAAGCCACAAAAGTAGAGAAATGTGGTGTTAGGGTTTCCAGCCCTGATACCCCATCCTCACCCTGCAGGCAGCAACAGGAGAAACCATTACAGTTTGCCCTCTCCTGCATCTTCACAGGTCAGGTGTGGCATTTGCCTCTGGGTTGTCATCAGCCATAGAACAGGATCTGGTGTGATGAACAGGGCCTGGATAGCTCGGTGTGGGGCCTATGGGTGACTAGTGTTATCCTACCAGCCAGGAGATTTCTCATTTTCTCCCCCAGAAGGTGCGGAAGTGCAGTGCCATTATGATGCACATCACATGCTTCTGCAAGACATCCGTTGATGGCTGCCCCACCTCTGCACACTTCTAGTGGCCCATATTGCCTTCTCCTTAGCCTCTGCTAGGGGTCAAGTATATACTCCGTGTGCCCCATCCATGGAGGAGGAGATCTGTCCCAAGAATAATCAGTGCTCCTTTTGTGCCAACCCTTCAATGCCCCGAGTTCACTTCTGAACCCTGGTCATTGAAGCCACAAGCATTAGTGCAACCACTGCATCAGTGGTCCAGTCCATATGCTGACATTTGAGTATTTGTTGAACACAGTCTGTATTTTGTTAAAATTCACTGTACATCCCATTTTGACAAGTGTAACACTCCCCCAAATCCAGTGGGCTCCTAAAACATGGTGAGGTTGCCTGTTGGCCCATTTAATGTTAAGGTTTGACAGCTCTTGCTTCCATGTGCTCTGGTGGATGTGCAGGGGGAGGGGTCTGGCATGCTGTATAATTGCAGCACAGAGGAGCATCAGTCACCTCTAGTTAATTGAGTTTAGAGTGGGAGTTCAGATAATAGCCCTCTGTGCCACAGCTGTGGGGGAGGTCCTCTCACCTCATTCCCTCTCACATTAGAAGCTTCAATGAAGTGATGAAGGCCATGGGATTTCATCCAGCTATTGTGTGTCTGCCCTACAAGATCGAATCAGCTTGGACTTTGCCTGGATGAGTCTGCCAGAAGTGGTGGAGGCAAAATCAGTGGGGGGCTTCAGGCATAGATGGGATAGACATAGGTGTGAGTTAGAAACAGGCAGGGAGGAAGGAGGGTTGCTGAAGACCTGCAAGGTCTGCATAGACAGATTAGGCAGGGAAAATCTAGGCAGACTGGATGAGCCAAATGGTCCTTTTCTGCCTACACATTCTATGTTTCCATGTTTCCTTTTAGTAAGAGGCTGATATTTCCTGTTTATTTCTGACATCATTTATCACCAGAGATATATAGAGTAACCACTTTCCTACTACTAGTATATAGCTAGCGTTCTTCCTAAGTTTGTTGCTGCAAGAAGAAGAGACCATTAATGTGAGGGGTTCCTTTAGGACTCTCTTCTTGTAGGCTTTTTATTATTGTATTAATAGAGATGAGGGAGTACTGGTGTGAAGCTGGGCCACCACGACATAGAAACATGGAACCATAGACTTTGATGGACCACTTGGAACACCCAGTCTGCTCATTTCGCTACCTATTGGATAAGCTGCAGATCCTAGTTAACCAATAGACTACTTCTTCCTGCCTCCCACTAGAACTGCCTTATGTTTGTCCCATGCATTCTTTAATCCCCCCACTGTTTTTGACACCACTACCTTCTCAGGAAGGCTATTCCATGCATCCACCACCCCCTCTGTGAAAAAAATACTTCCTCACTTTGCCCCTGAGCTGTCCCCTCTCTATCTTCAAATTGTGCCCCCTTGTTCTTGCATAATCTCTTTTTCTGAAAGATGCTACCCTCTTGGACTCTGTTGATTCCCTTGAGGTACTGGAAAGTTTCTATCATGTCCTACCTTTCACTCCTTTCCTCAAGGTATACATATTAAGCTCCTTTAGTCTCTCTTCATATGGCTTCTGGTGCAGACCCTGCACCATTCTAGTTGCCCTCCTCTGGACTGCCTCCATTCTGTCTATGTCCTTATGGAAATGGGGTCTCCAGAACTGCACGCAGTACTCCAGATGAGTTCTCACCAAATGTCTGTACAGAGGGGTGACAACTTCCTGTTTTCTACAGGTGATGCCTCTCCCTATGCATGCCACTATCCTCCCAGGCCTCCTTGCTGCCTTTTCACATTGCTTGCTACCTTTAGGTCATCTGATATGACTACCCCCAGGTCCCTTTCCATTTTGTTGTTGTTAGTACCTCCCTTCCCCCACTGTGTACTTTTCCCCTGGGATTTTGTTTCCCACATGCATTACTTTGCAGTTCTTTGCATTGAATCTAAGCTGCCATACATTTGACCATTCCTCCAACCTTGTCTAGTCCTTTCTTATCCTTTCCACCCCACCCGTGTATCAACCCTTTTGCAGATCTTTGTGTCATCTGCAAAGAAGCATACTTTTCCTTCCAACCTCTCTGCAATGACACTTATAAAGTCATTAAAGAGGACAAGTCCCAGTACTGAACTCTACGTTACCCTGCTAGTAACTCCCCTTTCTTCAGAGAGGACTATGTTTACTATTACCCTCTGTGTCCTGTTGTCCAGACAATTTTTTGCCTGGCTACTACCCTGGGACCCACTCCCAGGCTGGCTAACTTATTTATTAATCTTTTGTGTGGGACTGTGTCAAATACCTTGCTAAATTCTAGGTAGGCCATATCTACAGCCCCTCCCTAGTACACTACTTTGGTCACCCAGTCAAAGAAATCTATTAGATTCATCTGACATGACCTTCCTACTTTGAATCCATGTTGCTTTGGGTCCTGTGCCCCGCTGGCCTCCAGGTACTCAACAATTCTTTCTTTCAGATGTGATTCCATCATTTTCCCTACCACTGAGGTCAAACTAACAGGTCTGTAGTTTCGTGCCACTGCCTTGCTCCCACTTTTGTGAAGGGGAATCACATCCACCCTCCTCCAGTCCTCAGGTACCACTCCATCCTCCCATGATTTGTTAAAAAGGGTAGTCAGTGGTGTCACTAGTTCTCCCTTTAGTTCTCTTAGAATTCTCGGGTGAATCCCATCAGACCCCATTGCTTTGTCCATCTTCAGTTTTAGGAGTTCTTGTAGGACCCTTTCTTCTATGAATGGACTGGTAATGACCCCCTATCTGGAGTTCTTCTATTGTTTGATTTAGGTACCTCCCTCTCCTCTTCTTTTGTGAATACTGAGCAAAAGTATTCGTTCAGTATCTCTGCCTTTTCACTGTCACCCTCTGCCCACCTCTCCTCCCCTTTATTAAGCCTCAGTATCCCTCCCTTGGTCTTTTCTTGCTCACTAATGTACCTATAAAAGGTTTTATTCCTCTCCTTAACTGAGTTGGCTATCTTTTCCTCAGTTTGGGCCTTTGCTATTCTGACTGCCTTTCCCACTTCCTTTTGCTTTAATTGACACAGTTATCTGTCCTGTTCCTTCCGTGATTACTTATATTTCCTGAATGCTATCTTTTTCTCCATAACCTTCCCCACCACCTCTCTTTAGAGCCACAGTGTTTTTTTTCCTTTGTTTTGTTTTATTTGCTTCACACAAAGGCTTGTTGCCTCTGTGATGGCAGTTTTAATGTTTCCTCATTGTTCCTCCACCTCTCCTTCCTGCCCATTTGCTAGTGCATTTCTTAGGCACTCTCCCATTTTGCCAAAGTCAGCCCTCCTAAAGTCCAGTACTCTCGCTTTTGTATGGCTTGACTTCAAGGCTGTGTTTAATGTGAACCATATATACTGTTTGGTTCCCAGATGGCTACCCACTACTAAATCCAAGAACCTCTCTCTATTCCCATTTGAGAGTATGACAAGGCCTTCCCCCATTGACTCAGGTCAAAAAAATAAAAAAATATAAAGTACCTTTTGGGATGGCTTTCACGTGGCTGTCCTAGCTGATAGATGGTGTTTAGGGTCCAGGGGCACCTATGGGTAAACTGGCTATAATGCTGTTTGGTGTGGTTGCCTTGTTGGCTCTCTGGAAGGGGTTAGTAACTAGGGACAGAGGGGTGTTAGGGGCCATAAGAGGCCTTGGATTACCATGCTTGGCAGAGCTGGCAGGGGTTTTCTTTATTTTATTTGTTTCCCCTTCCCCCACCCATGTGGTCTGGCGTTGTGGAGGACCCTTTTCTGGACTGCAGCAGGAGAGCAGATGGCTAGATGGGACACATAGTTGTCATTTACTGCTCCCTGCCACCTCATAATAAGTTTTTAGAAGTAGTGGAGAGCCTTAATACTGTACCTTCCCATCATGGCTACCTCCCCACTACTCAGTGGCCATAACTGAAATTTCTGTTGCCACTAATGTTATCATCCAAACGTTGTTTAAATGTATCCTTATCTGTTGCAGTGATGACTGTATCTGCCAGGATGTTTCATAATTTCACCTCCCTGTGTGTGAATTACTGTCCCCTATTAGCAGTTTTATAATTTTTGCTTCCACAGTTGCATACTGTGACCTCCTGTACTGCCTATTCTAGTCTTGAATTCAAACCCCATCTCCATCCATAATGTTTTATCCTTTAGTGTGTAAAATAACAAAATGAGGCCTTCCCAGACACATCTCCTCCCTAAACTGTGTAGTTTCAACAGTTTGAGTCTTGTCTCAAAGTCAATGCCTTTCGTAGCTTCAATTGATTTTGTTATCCTTCTTTGTGCCCTCTCCAGATTGTTTATATCCCTCTCGGTCTGTGGGACCAAAATTGCAAAAAATAATCTAAATATGGATGGACAAGAGACTGATATAAAGGGAGTACTACAGATTTATTCTTACTTAGAAAATGTATTTTTATTCAACTGATAAATTTCATTTACCTTCATACTGGCACTGTTTATTAGTACTTACTGACACCTGGATTCACAGTGGGGCAGCAAAAAAGACCAAAAGCCACAGCAATTGCTGTGATCCTTGCTCAGGTCAGCAGCTGCTTTGGTGGTGCTGATCAAGTGGAGGAGAGGGGTGCGCCACAGACAAAGGCCGGCTATGTGCTTGTATCAGCATGTGATTCCCTACTTTACCTGGACACACTCTGTACGACACCACTTACTGGGAGGGTAACGCCAGCGGCCAGAAGGGGACAGCTGTCACAAGTTGCTGGGGTGAGTGTTCTGCCTGTTGGTGTTCTTCCCTCCCTTACTGAGGGGTTTATGTGATAACAGTGATCACCGCTGGGCAATCACCATTAGGGTGACAGCACATAGCTGAAAAAATATTTTGGTGATGTACTCCCCAGCACGCAGCAAAACGGCACAGGGGAGTTGGAATTTTCTGCTTTATGTAGGGGGCTGTGCCCCCCACACGCCCCTTAGGGGGGCTTCACCCACTGTACCCTCCTACTTAAGGATTCTCAACTCCGGGAAGGGGGGTGCAAATACAGAAAAAATAAAAATTTGGGCCAGGCACAACAAAAAGTACCTGCAACCGGACCCGAACCCGGCACCATTCCCATCCCAGCCCTGAACCCACCCACCACACAATGGAAGCAGCTCGGCAGCTCGCCACAGCACCACTACCTATAACCCTTCTGTCCCCTCCCACCCCATGCTCTGCATGCTCACTCCCCCCCACACACACATAAGCATGTAGCAACAGGATGTCGTTATTTCGCACACATCCCCATCCAGTTTCCCACCTTCCCCAGTTGCCCCGATGACAGGTGCTGCGATTGAGTCGCCCTTTTGGTAGGCGCCCAATCACGGTCACCAAAGTCATGGGATACCCTTACAGAGCACTCCTGGCCATGGTAATCAGCAGGATATATAGCACTGGTTGCTGAGAATCTGGGGAGCATTGGGTGGGGGTCAAAGGAGCGGATGGTGCCAGCCTGGATAGAGCCACAAGTGATTCAGTTTTAAATAAAATGAACTAGAGACTGAGGCAGGTCAAGGAATTAACCCCCTACACATACTTAAATGAATGGCCTCTTTGGGACCAAAGGTGCATTGGGGAAAGAGAGAGCTAGAACAACATGGCTGTAGCCTCAGGGAGCCAGGTACTTCCAGGGTCTCCAGATGATCATGTGGACAGATCTCCCATTATTTAAAGATACATGCATCTGCACAGTGCAGTCTAAGCATTCCAGTGCCATGGCAGGGAAGTCAATAGAGGGTTTTCGCTGCTTTTTCTCTTTTGCAAATATTTTTATATGATATTTTGTGGTATTTTGTTAGTGGACATCCTTGTGGGTTCTGCCTGGTTTTATCAGGTCAATTGTGCTACTTTTGATGTTAATTCATTACTTGGTTAGTGGTTAGGTGATCCCCTAAATTGGTACATAAGGGCCCAATTAAACAATGGGAGTGAATTTTTTCCAGTCAGCCAATGTGGAAGGCTGCAGAGCTACTCAGGCTGCCTGAGTAGATAGATAGATAGATACATATATAAATAGATAGACAGATAGATAGAGTAGATAGATAGACAGACAGACAGACAGATACTTAGCTCTCCTTCCTGGAGGCTCAAAGTGCTGCACAATTCATAAAAACATCCAATACAACACATCTCGGATATAAAGCATCAAACAGACATAGAAAACTGCAGCAATCAACTTACAGGATAGATAAACAATAAAATCCAGACCTTAAAACAAATTTATATTAAACATGTCTACTTATCAAGCAAGACAGTCAGCAAACATATAATTATATTAATAATTTAGCTCAAAGGCTTGACCAAACAAAAATGTAAGTTGTTCTCCACCTCTGCAAGGTTGCAGATAATGGTGTTTTTCCTGGGTACTATCCAGCTGTTAAGCTATAGGAGGTAGAATTTTTGTTACAGCAATGAATGTATATTCTTATGCCTGAGATCTTCTGTGTAAATTAACTGTTCATCTGAGCTGACACCATCCTTGTTTGGTGATTGCGACAAAAGACTGCTAATGAGTTTGGAGCTCCAGTTGACTCCTAGTGTTTTGCCATGGGACTGTGTCAGTAATTTCTTGTTATTAATGGTTGAAAATGGCATTTTACTACAACAAGAACCAAGTTCTTTTACTGATATCACTGCTGCATGAAGCTGCCATTCCATCATCCTCACCAGGTGCTGTAATGTATGTATTTCAGGATTTATCTCCAACTTAAACTGTGCATTTAGACAGGTTTTTGTGATGTTCTATGAGTAACCCCTGTGGAGATTATTAGCCACTGCCGTGGAGAGTGCCAGATGGGTTGTCTCACTGCCCTGTTGGGTCTGATGCTAGCTTTCTGGCTGCAGTGGCACACAGGTTCCATTCCTTACTTAAAGGACATACTGTAAATGTTAGATGATGATGGTAAACTGGTGGGCCTTCACCATCCCTTTGCATGTTTGTGGACTGGCGAAGCAACACAGTTGCTATGATTTTTTTGCTGTAAGCAACCACCTCAGTTACTGCTGTGACTGTCAGTCTTTGCTCCATAACTGCTTGGTGTCTGAAGACCTAAGGAGCATTATGCATCATATGTTATCCTAAGGAATGTAAAATAGAAATCTGAATTGATTTCAAAAGTGCTTTTCTACAGAAATGGTATTTCCTTTGGAAACTGCAACTCACATACCAGCTACATAGTTACTCTCATTTGCCTAAGAGTGGGGATTAATTTTAACTGTTTGGGACTTTGTCACCTTAAACTCCTAACTTGTATTGATGTCCACAATGCTTTACTCCTACTGACATCTGTATGAGTACATAAATAAAGGTACATCTTGACTGTGCAGCTTCTGTGGACATTACTGTACCTCCTGTAATTTTTATTGTAACTTCTAGTGCCTGGTTCATCGCAGGTTCCCATCCCCACCCAGACCCAGGTTTCTTTCTTTTCTAAAATACAAATGCATTTGTGCTGTGCCACCCCCTGCTCGAGAGCTTGGTATCACTTCTTAAAAAACTCACAGATTGGGAAGGTGGGATTTCACAAGCAGACAAAGCAAATGAAGTTTAGGTGTAATGATCCAGTTTTTTTGTCAGCCTACATGATAATAAAAGCGAAAGGAGAAATTGTTTAATCAGAAAAGGCCCACTAAACTGAAGTTTGTTTCCAGACGTGAATGGGGAGCACAAGAATGATAAGTGACCAGCTCAGCGTCACATAGTATGCAAGTGGGGGTGGTGGGATTCAAACTCGGGTCTCCAGACTTGCAGCCCAGTACCCTTAACCACTATACTATACTGCCTCTGTAGGAGGAGCTAAATGCAGATCTATATGAAATATAACTTAAATTCATTTACAGATTAAGGTTTCTTTAATGAGTCCTCTACAACATAAAGAGTTCTTTAATATTTGGTATTTTGATTCCCATAAAATAAGGAAAAATCACCATGACTTTGCATGATACAGTACCATACAGATCAACGACAGTGGAAGAGACAAACATATTACATGAGGCAGTTTCATAACAAGAATATAGTGCCCCTTTTCTAGATCATTACAGCAATGTGGAATGTAAATGATGTACATTAATTGCTGCATACAACTACACATTGCTAACAGTTGCCAAGGAACTCAGCGTTCAGGAATCCCTTGTTAGCAGAGTTGGATAGAATTTTACTACTGCTTCTCTTAAACTTAATGACTGGCAGGCATATACTTTCAAAAGATCTCTTTCCATCTGATTAATCTCTTGTGAAGTCAGAGTTATCTTATTCTACTTCTGTTTTTTTTTTAGGCAGACCTCAGGATGAGTATATGTAATTCAGAGAACATTCTACATCTTGGTTCTCTTACTCTTAACCTTTCTCCATTTAACTCCATCATATACAGTATGTCTGTTTGTCTATATATCTACTGCATTAAACTACATTTAGCCATCAGTTAGGACTGAAGCACAAAGCCACAAAAGTTAGAAACTGCAATGTCAGGGTATGGGAGGCTGGTGGGGTCAGCCGTGTTGCCTGTCTACCTGCTTTGCAGAAAAACTCATTCCTCTAACCTACTTTTGTGAATATCACTAACTAGACTGTGACATTATTTGCCACTCTTCATGTTTGTGCTGTGACTCTAGTCTAGTAATGTTTTTATGCTGTTCTGAATTGGTACTAGGCGAGTTCTTAAAAAATGCTTAGGCACATAATTCTGAAATGTAATGTTGTGCCTTGAATATATGCCAGGACTTGTTTTTACTGTGATTGTATGTTGTGATGTATGAAACCCATTATCTTATTCAAAGTATGTTACTTTTATTTTGTAAACCTGTTGTTCTACACCTGTCTTGTACTAGGATCTCCTTGTGAATGAGCTTGCTCAATGGAGTTTTCCTATAATAAACTTGAAGTGAATTGAAAAGTGCTGGTATGCCAGGGATGTTTTTCTAATTACTGTGATGCTCTGCCCCCTGCTTAAGATTATATTTATAAATTGTGATATAAATGTATGGTATGTGAAGGTCTGCTTAGAGAAAAAGAGGCTGACTGCTGCAGGGAGTGACCTTTCACCTCGAAAATGTCAGTGTGGCTGAAAGCAGCAGGATGTTATAAACAGACCAGGGAAACCTAATTAATAGCCTTCCTTCTGCCCGCTCCGTGGTGCCGAGCAAAGGGGTTCGCTCGGCATGCTGGTGAACTGGGTTCGCGCCCCTGAGCCCGGGTACCAGGAGCGGAGACCGGCAAGGGAGGGGTTCCATAAGCGTCCATTGGACACTTCCCTCCCGGGGGGTGGGATTTGCCTGGGGACCTGCAGGTGGATTGGCGGTGAGCTTGGGGATGTACTGCCTCGACACGCCCACGGCACGCCCCCACCCCAGGATTACCCTGTGTGCTTACGCAAGGCCGAGAACTGCGGTAGCTGGGGCACAGAAAACAGAAAAATTACACCCCAGTCTGACCGGATGATGAGCACCTTGGCCCCTGCCACCCAAAACTCTGGAGCCAGCCCAGATCCAGCCCCACAGCACCTGGAATGCGATGTCGGCCATAAGGCCACTCCCCCCCAGAAGAGAAGGACCCTCCTGGCATAGGAATATGCCAGGCTACCCAAGGTAGGCTGCAATTGGGGCTGGGAGAAGGTGGCAGGAGGTAGGCAGGAGGCAGAAAGGCGCAGGCGCTCCGAAGGAGTGGCTGGTCGGGGTGTGGGAGGTGCATAAAAAAAAAGCCTTCCTTCCAGAGGGACAGTTTATTACCTTTTATAACCTGTTCCTGCTTTTGAAGTTGGTTCCCATGTATGCATTTATGATTCCTGCAGGAAAAAAACATTTTTTTGTAGACTTGTGAGAAAACCATAAAAACCTGAGATCATCTAGCAAAACAGGAAATCAGCAGGAAGGCATCAAAGGGGATGTTTTGATGAAAGACTCATATTTTAAAAATTGCTGACTGTGGATTTCCCCAGTAGAAATACAGTCTATGGGAGAATCTAACTGTGATCTCACCAAAAGGGGTGGGGAGATGGAGTTTGAAATGAACAGTCATCAGAGGAAAACAGAGCATATTATTCTGGACTCAGAGAGAGACTTAATTCTCTGGAGTTAAGAAAGCACTTAATGGTAACATCTAGATAGGCAAGAACTTTTAAGTATGTTGGGGTAGGCATATTTGTGTTCTGTAACTTCCCATTTATTTTATGTGACTGTAAGTTAGTGATATATTTGTTCTGTGTTTGATTTTACCTGTTTTACAATTTTTAGTAAACAATATTTTCTTTAAAATACTGCCTGTGCTTTCTCTCAGTTCTCTTATATGCGATTGCTGAACCTGCATTTAAGGCTGACAGCTGTTAAGGGCTTGAATGTGTTACTAAGCTTGCTAAAAGGTAAGAATATACCTAGATCTCATATTGAGTTGTAAGGGTACATTTTGAGAACCTGGCTGAGTGCCACTGGGCAAAAGATTACATTGAAGTTCCCCAAAGAGAATATATATCTGAGACTATTAACTGGGTATGCTAGCATAAGGTTCATATTTTGACCCCAGGACTCAAAGCTAGTAGGTGATTCAGACCCAAAAGAGACAGGAGGGTTACACTATCTGTCCCCTGTTCACACTATTGCACTTTGAGGTTGGCACTGTGGGAGCAGAGGGCCTGACCTGCGGATTGTGTTTGTGACAATTACTGCCCCTGTTTTGTAGGATGAGTTATTGCATTTTGTGTTTTGTAACAGTATTTCCCTATACCCCTTATCTGGGTGTTAGCTATACTGTGTCTTATGAGTCTGAATCAATGTAATAATATTGATAGACACTCCCTAGCTGGGTAACCTCAGTGTCTGTATATTTTTGAGCCATGTCCTGGTTGTCTTCAGCTGGGTGGCTGTTCCACTGTGCCCTTTATGTGTCATTGCTCCCGCTTAACTTTGTTCAATATGGGGCTACTAGGATGGAATGATTTGCTTGCTCTGCTGCTATGTGGTGCCCTTTATATCTCAGACTCTTTTCTCATACAAGTAATACATAATACAGAGTCCCTGAGTTCAGCGGATTTTGCAGTGTCCATCTATTTTGACACATAGTAAACCTACCATGCTAACACAGCTCCTATTGTCACTTAGCTGTATAATAAAGATGGATTTCTTTCTTCATGTTGTGGATACCTGGAAACTTTTAACATTTGTGTCCCAGTGAGTGATGGGACAGCAATGAGTGGAACAGGTGACTGGTGTGGTAGGCATCAGCAGAAGTAAGTGGAGAAGCAGAGGTCTCTGCTGGCTCAACTAAGACAAGGAACCTATTCACTACTGTGTTACAGTCACTGCCATGAAGGCTTGAAGAACAAGGATAGGCCAAAACTGTGAATAGATGCAACACCCTATCAGGAATAGGAGTATAAAGAAATTTAAACAAGGCACAGGGAAACACAAATAGAAACAAACAAATAAAGGGGAAAAGTAGAAATACTCTATTGGGGTAAGGGTACAAAAGTATTTCCAGGTGGCACACTGGGAGTGATGCAGTGCAGTGGTTGTGGGGGACAGTTTTCATAATGACCTGGAGACTGCGGTGCTGCCCCATCTGCAAACATCTCACTGGGCTGAGGGAGGAAGTTGCAAGACTCCAGGCTGAGTTGGCTATGGAACTGGCTAGGATGTTGGGGACCTCCTCCTCCCCTACCCTGGGCCACCAAGTCGGCTCCCGTTACCTTACATGATGCCAGGGAGGAAGAACAGTGGACTGTGGTGGGCTTTGGAAGGGTGGAGGCAGTGGAACAGAGACACATTCCTCAACCGGTATCATTAATTAATTCCTATGTCACTCTGGCAGGGTGGGACTGTCAAAAGTAGGTGCCTGCAGTAGTGACCAGGGAGAAAGTGGGGGATCTCCACAGTGAAGATGCCAAATAAGGTGGTAGAGGACCCCAGAGGAGGAGGATGCAGCTTCTGGTGGTGGACTTGATTGTGAGGGGGATATATTTGGGAATAGGAAAGAGGGGGTGGCAGATTAGGTGCCAACCAGGTGCCATGGCCCAGATGGATGGAAAATGGATCCTGAGGATTGCTAGGGCAGCAGGACAGAAGGGAGAGCTGGATGTTAACGTCCATCTGGGGACTAATGATATGGCTAGGGAACAGGGCTGAGATAGTGCAGGGGGAGTTCAGCGAGCTGCAGAGGGGTCTTAGACGGGTAGCTCACTCAGTGGCTTTTGCTGAGATGCTGCCTGTCTTTGCACCAAAAGCTTCAATTCATGGCTGAAGGAATGGTGCAGAGATGAAGGGTTCGACTATATTGGAGAGTGGGACCAGCCTAGGAGGATGAAGGCCTATGCAGGGGTAATGGCCTGAATCTATCCAGGAGAGGAACTGCAGTCCTCAGTTGACAGTTTAAATGTTACTTCAATGAACACTTAAACTAGCCAAGGGGTGACAGAAGGAATCAGGGAGGCAGAAACTGCCCCTTTCCACAGGCTGAAGTAGAGAGTAAGGAGAACCCAATGGGAGTGAAATCCCCAGGGTGCAAATTAATAAAGGAAGCAGGGTGGTAGAAGTAAAGGGGGAAGGGAACAGGAGCATTAAAAAGAGAGGGGGGAAGGGAGGGAGAGAAAAAAGGAAAAAAGGGGAGCAACAAGCAGTGAGGATGCAAAATCTGGAAGGACATGTATATGAATGCTAGAAGTCTAGGAAATAAGATTCTGGATCTAGAGGTCATCATAGCAAAGACCAGTCTGGATATTGATGCCATTACCAAGTCATGATGCACTGAAAACCATGACTGGGACATGACCATATAAGACTATACTCTGTTCAGGAAGGACCAGGTGGAAAGGAAAGGAAGGAGTGTGATGCTTTATGTGAGAGAAAGAATAAAAGCAAAAGAGATACAGGAAATACAGGGGGAGGCAGAGATAATATGGGTCACCCTGGAGATGGGGAATGGAGCCACTGTTTGCACTGGAGTGATCTATGGACCTCCAGCACAGTGGGAGGAATTAGATAAGGTACTGGTGGAGGCCACTGGCAAGAAGGCAGAAAAGGAGGAGGAGGTGCTGCTGTTGAGATGTGCGAGTTTTTTTGCAGGAATTCCAACAAAATTAGCAATTTTGCCATGTGAAATATTTCATGGAATCAGAGTTGCCTGAAAAAATTTCACAAGTGCAGTGTAGAAATTTCACCTGCGAAATGCCATATTGCGTCCAGAATGGCGGAATTTCACCTGCAACTGGTGGAATTATGCCATTTCCCTGGTGGTCTAGTGAACCTTCCTCCCTCCCCATCCCCAACTGATCCCCTTTCCAATCCTTAGACCCACACAGTATGTTTGTTTTTTTTAAATAAATTTTCCCGGTGGTCTAGTGATCCCCCACCACGATCTCCCACCAGCCCGCTGACATATGAATGAATAAGCTTGTGCTGTGCAGCCACTCATTCATTCATACACTCATTCATTCATAGAAAAAAAATACCACAATGAGTTTTTCTGTTGCTAAAAAAAATTAATTAACCTGATGGCTAGCGGTCACTCCCCTCAACTCCATCACCCATTTGCTCAGTTTTTATTTTTAAAATATTATTCCCTGGTAGTCTAGTGACCCCCCCAGCAAGCACTGTCCCACCCCACTCTCCCCATCTCAAAACAGAGCGAACCTCCAGCTCAGCCCTCTGCTCCCCTCCATGGCCAGCAGCCTACTCAGATGTGAATGAATGAATGAATGAATGAATGAGCGCATGCACACGCTCATTCAGTCACTCACATCTGAGTGGGCTGCTCAACCAGTCAGAGGAAGCTGAGGCACTCTGTTTCAGGATGGGGATCGAGGTGGACGGTACTACTGGGTTGAGGGGCGGGTAACACTAGACCACCAGGCACAATATTTAAAAAAAAACTATGGGCTGATGGACACGTGATGGGGTCGGGGAGGGACTGCTAGCCACCAGGGTTAATTTCTTCCTTTTTTAATATACCACAACCTGGCTCTGTTTCAGGATTGGAAGGGCAGGGTGGGACAGTACTTACTGGGTTGGGGGGCGGGATGGGCCACTGGACCACCAGGGAATAATATTAAAAAAAAACTATGGGCTGATGAATGGGTGATGGGTTCGGGGGGAGGGACCACTAGCCACCAGGGTTAATTTCTTTATTTATTTTTAATACCACATAACTTGCTTCTGTTTCAGATTGGGGAAGGAGTGGGGTGAGACAGCTGCCAGGGTGGGGGGTACAGGGGACCACTAGACCACCTGGGAAAATATTAAAATAAAGCATACTGAGGTGGGGGATCGATCAGGCAAAATTGACATGCCAGGCAAAAATGTTCACGAAATGTGTAAATTTCACAAAATTTTTCACAGGGCAAAACATGTCAGTTTCACACAACATTAACTGCTGGTAGAGGACTTTAACCTGCTTGACGTGGTTTGGAGCCTCCCAGCAGTGGCATCAGCTAGAAGCAGGGGCATACTGGACTCTCTGCAGGGTGGTGTTCCTCAGGCAACTAGACAGTAAACCCACTCATGAGAGGGCAGTATTGTGGATGTCAAAGTGGAAGGCCACCTGGGGACCAATGATTACCGTACACTGTGATTCAGTGTAAAGATGGCTGCTGAATTAAGCCACACAAGGGTGAGGGTCCTGAACTTCAGGAGGGCAGATTTTATAAAGATGGGTGAATGCCTCAAGGATGACCTGACAGGGGGCATGGTCTGGGAGGGTAGATGAACAGTGGGTGAATCTAAAAGGGAGCATAGTAAAGGCAACAAATCTCTGCATCAAACAGGTGTGCAAAAGCATGAGGAAAAAGAGAATGCTATGGTTCTCAAAAAAGGTGACTGAAAAGGTAAAGGCAAAAAGGGTAGCACTCAAAAGGTATAAGGAGATGCAAAGGGAAGATGAGGGAGGTGTATCAGGGAAACAGAGGGAAGCAGAGAAAGCAGTTAGGAGCACAAAGGTACAAACTGAAGAGAGAATAGCCCAGGAGGTAACAAAAGGGGACAAGACATTTTTTAGGTATATAAGTGAAAAGAGGGGACCAGGGGTGGGATTGTAAGGTTAAAAATGGAAGGGGGGAGGACTGTGCAGAGGGGAACCAGAAAAAGGCAGACATACTGAACAAATACCTTTGTTCAGTGTTCAAAGAGGAATGAGTAGGGGAGGGGGTCACAAAAAAGTAACAGAAGCTTTGGACAGAGTCCTGAAGGGACTCGCTAATCTGAAAGTGGACAAAGTAATGGAACCAGATGGGGTGCATCCAAGGGTACTGAGGAAGCTCAGGGAAATACTAGCTGCACCTCTGACAGTCCTGTTCAATAGCTCATTGGAAACAGAAGTGGTTCTGGAGGACTGAAGGAGGGAGAATGTAGTTCCACTACACAAAAGTGCTTCAGGTGGAGGCTGGCAATTATAGGCCAGTCAGCCTGACATCGGTGGTGGAAAAATTAATGGAATCACTGCTGAAGGAAAGGATTGTGGAATATCTTAAATCCAGTGAGTTACAAGACCCGAGGCAGCATCGTTTTACAGGGGGAGGTCATGTCAAATGAATCTGATATATTTCTTTGACTAGGTGACAAAGGAGTTAGATCAAGGTGGAGTGGTGGATGTGGCCTACTTAGATCACAGCAAGGTTTTCAACACTGTTCCACATAGGAGACTATTAAGCAAGCTGCGTAGCTTAAGAGTCTCAAGGATCAATGCTGGGACTAATTTTCTTTAAAGTTTTTATAAGTGACATTGCAGAGGAGCTAGAAGGGAAGGTTGGCCTCTTTGCAGATTACACAAAAATCTGCAATAGGGTGGACACTTCACATTGAGTGGAAAGGATGAGCAGAGACCTGAGAAAACTACAGGAGTGGTCAACGGTATGGCAGATGGGTTTCAGTGTGAAAAACTGCAAAATAATGCACTTAGGGCAGAGTACAAAATGGATGGAATGGTACTGACATCCACCAAATAGGAAAGAGACCTGAGGGTAATCATATCAGATGACCTAAAGCTGGCCAGGCAGTGCAACAAGGTAGTTGAGAGAGCTAGTGGGATGCTGGGGTGCATAGGGAGGGGTATCACCAGCAGAAAGAGGGAGGAGGTGTTACCTCTGTATAGATCTCTGGTTTGACCCCATTTAGAGAGCTGTGTGTAGCACTGGAGACCGCATTTCCAGAAGGACATAGACAAAGTGGAGTCTGTCCAGAGGATGGCAACTAAAATGTTGCATGGTCTGCATCAATAAACCTACAAAGAAAGACTAAAGGACCTCAGTATGTACACCCTGTATGGGGGGGGGGGATATGATAAAGACCTTTAAGTCTGGAAGCTGTCCTATATTGTCCCTGTTTTCAAGAAGGTGACCCAAAACTCTTAATAATTACAGGCCAATCTCCATTCTATCTGTACTAAATAAAATTCCAGAAAAACTGGTAACTTCTCAGCTCATTGACTACCTGTTAATTCAGTCTACTGTCTCCACATTAACATGTGTTTAGAAGTGGTGAGAGCACCTCCACTGCTTTACTAACACTCACCAACCACATAGCTACTGCTATTGATAGAGATGACTACTCTGGTACAGTGTTCATAGACCAAACTAAGGCCTTTGACCTTGTTGATCACCCCTTACTAAAAATCAAGCTTAAACATCTTGGTTTGTCACCTTCTGCTCTTAAATGGTTTGATAATTATCTCCAGCATAGGCATCAAATGGTCAAATTCAGCATGCTCTTTCCAAAGCAGGTGTTGTCCACTGTAGGAAGTTCCTCAAGGCTCAGCTCGAGGACCGCTTCTATTCTCCTTCCATATGAATGAAGTGCATGAATGCCTGAAGTATAGTACTTCAATATTTTATGTGGATGATCTTGTATTGTTACTAAACCTAATGGCATCCACAAAATAAAAAATATGCTTTCTCATGACCTGCAGGCTGTGTAAAATTGGCTACTTCAAAATTAACTACTCTTGAATGTAACAAAAGCTCAAGCTATGCTTTTTGACTCTCCCCCAAACTAAGAAATTGCCTAACCCTCATTTCAATAACCTGTAATGATGGCAAAATTGCAAGAAGTTGTGCAGTCTTTCAGTGTCCTAGGTGTCACCCTGGATCCCTCCCTTGATTTTCAACTGCATGTATCCAAGACCTGCAGATCTGTTAATTCTAGGCTTGGATTATCCTATAGGATCAAGCATAATCTCACCTCATGTGCCCATTTATCTGTTGCCGGGGGAATACTACTGCCTATGTCAATGCATAATGCTGCTGTTTATGCATCTTATACCTCAAAACTAGAACTAAGGAAATGGGATATAACATATAATAACATATGCCACTTTGCACTTGCAGCAAATAAGACTGACCATCACTGCTCCTTGTATGAGTGACTGGAGTGGCTTCCACCCAGTGCTATGCATGAGTTAGCTACAGGAGATACTGTTTATAATATTCTGAACAGACAACAGCCTCAATGTCTTGCTGCCTTGCTTCACAAGCAGATCAGTCCTTATCTCCCAAGATCTACGGATCTTGATCTGCTTGTTGTACCTACAGTACATTAAGGACTAATCTCGGTGCAGCTGAATTTCAGAACTTTGCCCCTAGGGCCTGGAACATCAATCCTCCAGAGATTCAAAGATATGAAACCACTTGGGGTTTTTGAACTGCACTTCGCAAACATCTCCTGAGTACTTCTAAGAGCAGCTGCCTCTCCAAGTCTTAACAAATGTTGTGGACTTGGTCCTGTTCATCTGTTGTGATTCTCATATCATGTGACTCATCCTTTGTTGCTTTAATCCTTATCTGGTAATATGCTGTACTTTATCACTGTACTTCCATGTATTTGGTGACTTATCTACTTATCCCAATCCTTTGTGATCTCCTGGGTCGTGCCTGAAAAGAGGCAGTCCCTGTCTAGTGAACAAAACCGGGTAACAAAATTAAATAAATAAATATATCACAAGGGTAAATAAGATACAGAAGGAAAGTATGTTTCTGAAGAAAAGGAGCTCAAGAACAAGGAGACATGCTATGAAGCTGGAGGGGAGTAGATTCAGGAGAGATATTAGGAAGTACTTCTTCACAGAAGGAGTGGTGGATTCCTGGAACAATCTTCCAGTGGAGGTGCTTGGGGCAAAGACAGTGGCAGGGTTCAAGAATGCATGGGATAGGCACAAGGGAATCATAGTGTAGAGGAAGTGAGGAGAGGGAGAAAGAGTGGTAGATCAAAGACGATCTGCAATAAAAATGTAGGTAGGAGAAAAAGGGCAGAATGGCTGGGCCAAGCAGTCCTTATCTGCCATCAAAGTCTCTGTTTCCATGTTTCTTAAGCGAAGCATTGGAGTTGTACTTACACTAATTTGTACCTGAAGTACAATCCCTTCATATACTTGGCTCTCACCTATTTCCTGTCAGCTTGTGATGTTGAGCGTAATCCAGGTCCCACCCCTGCAATGCCTTCCTTACATCTCAAACCATGGCACGAGGTCAAGGGCCTAAACGTTGTACATCTTAATATAAGGAACTTAGTTTCTAAAATGAAAAAGCTCACTGCATGGGTCAGCCCCTATAAGCTGGAAGTCTTGGGGATATCAGAAACATATTTAAAACCTACTATTTCTGATAACCTGTGTGCACTTCCAGGATATAGTCTTATCTGATGTGATCACCCTGGCCCTAAGAAAGGAGGTGGCACACTGATATATTACAAATCCTACTATAATTTAATAGCTGTTAATCACACATCTTGAATCCCCTCATCGAATATTTCTATAGTATGCTCACTCTGGGCGGTGTGAAAAAGCTCCACCTTTTCTGTGTCTGTATCCCTCCAACTGGAAATTCAAACCTGCTCTCCTCCTTGACCAAGTCTATTGGTTCAGTGGTTAAGAATAATGAGTTCATAGTATTTGGTGACTTAAATATAAATTGGTACAGTGACTGTAACAAAACAGTGGTACGGGCCCTTAGTGCACTCATTCTTACACAGGTCATCTCAGAGCCCACTAGGTGCTCTAACAATGGTAGTATACAAACCCTTATTGACTAGATTCTCAAACCCAGGCTTGACAGGATCAAATGCTCAGGTCTTCTGACTAGTGGCATCAGTGATCACTCACCTGTCTTTTGCGTATAGCATGCCAAACTGACAAAAAAAAAAACACTCCTAGAAATATACAGTTCAGAAAGCTCTCCAATATGGATCCTGAGCTGTTCAGGTTTGCAGTCTCAAACACAGACTGGTCCTACCTTACATATATGAGGCCTCTGATGTAAAAGACAAAGAACCTCTGTGCTCAAACACTGAGGCAAGGGTTACCCCAAAGGGCATTTGGCTGGGAAGCCAAGTTTCAAGAAAATACAAAATCACACATGCCCACACAATACAAAGCATCATGGGCTGCATATGCAAATCACCACAGAATGTTATGCTGGTTCAACTTTAAGCAAAATTGCATGGTGCCGAAAGGCCTCTCACACAGTTTGCAAAGGGTGCTAACAGATGACATAGACACGTGTTTCATCCTACCAGGACTCATCAGTATGTCTCGTCTGTTTGACACCCCGGTGGAATGAACCAGCTACCCTAAGATGGTCAAGCAACTGCCTTCTTTACCTCAGTGTTCACTGTACTACAGATAATTCTGCACCATTCACTAGGAGAAGGGTGCGAGCCCCTATTTCAAAATTGTTGGACCACCAACTACTAACCAAAATCATTAAACATGACAGGAAATGGAATTAGTTTAAGGCCTCCTCCTCCTCAGTGGATTGGTCTGCTGGCAGAACCCTGCATAATGTCTTCAAAAGAGATGTCAGAAATAATAAAAGCTCTCACTACAAGCTACTGTTTAATTCCACTGCCCAAAGCCCCAGACTTCTTTGGGAGCACTTGAAGATGGTGTTGGATCAGTTAGGGGATCATTCCTCCTCTGACATGGGTCTGAATGGTGTACACTTCAATAATAGCATCACCACAGCCAATGCTTTCAACTGTTATTTCTCAGACCTCTCCTTCTACACCCAAACATTTCCTGATATGCCCTCTACCACATCTTGTGGTATACCACACGGTCTCCCCTAAAACTGCTGTACAGTCCCAATTTTATTTTACTGTAAATGGATCAGCTCTGCTGAGGCTAGTAGACTTCTTTTGCAGGTCTCCATTTCTAAATCTGCAGGTTCTGATGATCTAGAGTCCAAACTCCTTAAGATAGCTGCCAATGTGTTACCCTCCCGTCACTAAATTAATCATCTCATCCCTAGCAACTGGTGTAGTACCCGACCTATGGAAAACCTCTTATGTTGTTTCTGTTTTTAAGAATGGGACCCCAAACTACTGAATAAGTATAAGCCATTGACATCCTTCCTGCACTGAACAAAATACTTAAGAAAGTGGTGGTCTCAAAACTCACAAATCAACTCTCCATATAAGACCTCATATCCCATGCACAACATGGCTTTCAAAAAGGCCACTGTACCACTACTACCCTCCTCACCCTAACCAATGGTAGTACCTCAGTGATGGACACTGGTAGCCTCACTAGTGCTGTCCTTGATGACCTGACAAAGGATTTTGATCTTGTTGATCACGCACTACTCAGTGGCAAACTCGCTAACCTGTGAATCTCGCCAACTGCTCTTCCCTGGTTTTGTAACTATCTGACAAACAGATCCCAGTGAGTCAAGTATGGGACCTCCATCTCTAATCCTGCCGCAACTCTGGAGGTGTTTCCCAGAGCTCAGTCCTAGTTCCACTTACTGTATGTTTGTTTTATGCATAAACACCATAAACCAAAGCCTGTCCCACTGCTCTGCCATTCTGTATGCTAATGATTTGATCATATACACTAGCTCCAAAAGTATTGATCAAATAAACCAATACTTAACGCCTGACTTGCTGTCTGTGCACAGTTGGTTGTCTGGAAACAAAATGATTCTGGACATGACTGAAATGCAGTCTATGCTGTTTGGTACCTCTCCCAGATTAAGAAATGCCTGTCCCCTATTATCCATAGTTTACCATGACAGTATCTTAATCCCTTCAGTCTGCCCCAATTCCTTACCTCATTTCTGAAACCTGTGAACAGTGCCTACCCATTGAGGTCAGGAGACAGTGCCCTGCTGACCATCCTAAGATTAGAACACAATCTGGCAGATTGTCCTACACCTATACAGCCCCTAAACTATGAATCTAATTAACACCTGAAATTTGTCTCTTCCCCTCAGTGCCTACTTTTCATCTTAGGTGCCGTAACTATCTCCTTCGCTTGGCTCATTGTGCTTGCCATTGAACCTGAGAACTCTCTGTATGGCACTCATATTTTTTATGTGCAATCAGTGTTCATCTAATATCATGGTACTTACACACCCTTTCATGGCTAACGTTTCCCTAACTATTACATGATGTTTAATTAATATGTTTCTTCCTTTCTTATTAATTGTACTACAAAGTATCAAGTTATTCTACTTTGCACAGCTCTTCACATATTTTATGTAGCATGTATCTTACTGATGAATTTGACTAATTGTCTCACTTTGCACGAATTTCCCCTTCACTGATGCAATGCCAAGTTTCATGTTTCCTCCCCTACTGCCTACTGTATAACACTATATGTCTACTGTATGTATCGCCTTGTGTGGAATCTTTAATGTGATCTCCCGAGTCACACCTGAAAATAGACATTGATCATTTAGTGTGGTTATCTGGTTAACAAAACTAAATACTGTATAATAGTTTAAATTCACACCCCTTATATTTTACACTATGAGAACACCTGACATGTTCACATCATCTTATTTTCACTGGTGGAGCACTAGTGCTGCTATTGTATAATGATTGACTTAATATTCACTGTCTTTTATTTTAGCACTACTATGAAATCAGTGAAAATAAAAAGACAGTGAATATTTCCTGTTATATAGTAAATAAATAAGAAAGCATTGAGTCTCAGTGGATGTGTGACATGGAGCGCCTCATAATTTGAATGAACTCTCAATGCAGTATTGAATTTCCTTTCCTTTCTAAAAGTGTATTTAATAACACATGGGTACAAGCCATTAAAAAACATTTAATGGCAAGCAATTTCTGGACTACAGTGGCCTGCCCTGCCTTACACCACCCCGTGCCAAGCTGTCTCAGTTGTCCAGTGACAACCCCACATCACTCAGCCACAATCAGAGCAGTTCCTGGCATCCAATGAATTCCAATTTTAAACCCTCCCAGTCCACTCATACCAGGCCATACAGTGCCACCCCTCCTGCACTTTGCCCCAGTCTAACCAGCCCTGGCATCTTGTGGCATACCCTTTCACACCATACACAATTCCAAGTATCCCTGACTACCAGTGGCCCCCCACTCCCTCACCCTGCCTTATGCCAAGCATCCCTGGCATCCAGTGACATCTCCTCCCGTGCTCTGCCCCATTTCAAGTATTTGTAGTGTCCATTGGTACCCCTTCCACCCCAGACAGCTGCTGAAAGTAACCCTTGTGTTACCTCCACTGATGTCCACTATTTAGAAACTATGATTCTAGACTTGAGATTCAATAAATACATTGCTGTATGTACTTAGTAAATTGCACATTTCTGATAAAAATGTCCTACATTGAAAAAGTTGTGAGACATCTTACAGAAATTCCACAAACTAGCATACAGCAGGTTGGGTAATTTTCTCAGAATCATCTTACAATTTCCACAATACTGGAAAGGTTATTGGAAACTTGCAATTTCATAACTACATACAGCAATGTATTTATTAAATTTCCGGTTTGTAATCACAGTTTCAGATCATCAGTTGACTGCGGAGGTGAGAGGATGGCTATTGCCAGCTGCTAGAAAGGTCATGGGTTTAGCTAACTCTGGTTATGGGCTCCTAGTGCCTGCCTCAAATAGCAGATAAAGAAAGTGAGGAGGGGTGGGTGATTTCTTTTGTATACTAACACTGGGTGGGCTCCCATTGTTGGAATGGAAGGGGATGTGTTACGGAGGCATCATTGCCCACTGGGATCAAGGATGGCTCCTGCTGGCCCCATACCTATTTTTCTGGCACTGTGATGGCCTCCTGGTATCAGATGAAGGGGCAGGAAAGCAACATGGGTCACTGGAGATGGGTTCCTGGTGGACAGACACTTATTTTCCCAGCACCATAGTGGTCTTCCAGTGTCAGAATAGGGGTTAATGAGACAGCAAGAGCTACCAGTGATGGGCTTCTGGTGGCTGCACTGTTTGTCATTGTTTCTGGCACTGGGCAGGGCTCATACTTCTGAATTGTCCCTGATTTTACATTGTATATTTCCTCTGTCCATCCTAAGTTTGCAATTTTTGCCCCTGAAGAGTAAAGATTTGAATCATAAAATCATACCAGACCGGGGGGGAGGGGCTGTGAAGCACAGCTACTGACAAGTCACTTTCAGTGGGAGCTCTGTATCAGACTGTAATAAAACTTGAAAAAGCAACATTTAAGTGGGGAAAAAGTGATTTTCAAGGAAAAATCTGTAATCTTCAAAATCAGTGGAATATTTTGACACCTTTTCCGATGATGGAACGCACCACTAAAGGTCCTGCAAGCAGTCCAAAAAATCAGCTGGCAGAGACAGTGCAAAATGAGGTGGCTGCAAAATCTATGATGGAGACAGAACCACCATGGAAGGCCTTGCAGAAATCCATGCAGGCCAAAGATGCAAAAGTTGAATCCATACTGACAAGGTTTGAGGATCAAGATGTCAAAATTGATGTGGCCAATAAAATGGTGGCTGCAGTAGAATCCATAGCGACAAAGGCTCTTTCAACCTCAGGCAAGGTAACCCAGGAAAATGCCCAGCTAAAATATCAGCTCAAGGTACTGCAGAATTCTCAGTTAGCCACTAACATCTGCATTGTAGGACTCCCTGAGAACTGTAAAATAGACAATTTGTTGTACTTTATAAGGGAGTGGTTACCAGGAGCCTTAAGCCTGAAAACAATACTTAAAGCAGATAATTTCATGAAGGCATACCGGATCTCTCCCAGAAATGCAGCAGCTAATAAAAATTTGCCTCAAACCATCCTTGTAGTGACAGCTAGTCCAGTAATGAAAGACCTGATCCTACAAGCTGCAAGACAAGCCATGCGGCTGAACTTTAAGGGCTCCACAATACATCTTTTCCCAGACTTATCTTTCGCTACTAGAACCAGAGGAAAAAATGTGATGAGGTCCAGTCAAAGCTGCGCAGCCTTGGGGTGGCCCACTCACTTTTGATGCTGGCTAGATTGAGAATACAGTACGGAGGTCATACATTTCAATATACTGATTTGGACAAAGCTGGCAAAAATGCAGAGGCTATCGCCAAGGAATTTGATCAAACAGGACAGCAAGAATCGTTCGATTCAGAAGAGGGCACCTGAACTGTACTGGGTCTGCCTAGACTGTTTGATTTATGAGAGAAGTTAGTGTTTTAACATCTCTAATAGTTAAAAGTTCCCCAGTAAGTGTTTAAATACACTAACATTGTTTGAATCAAAGCCAAGTGTTTGCTTAGCTCTGCAGAGTTGTTATAATGTTGATTAATATTTACTACTGTTTTAATAGTACACATGTATATCGAGAGTGTTCTGGTTTTGAAAATGGGGCAGTGATCTACCGTTTCTGCTTCTCATAGTTAAAATGGTGGCTGCCATGTGTAGAGATGCTACTCAGAAGTTTACATGTTAGTAGATAGCACACTCAAGTGAGCAGTCGCAAACCTATTCTAATGTAATTTGTAATCTGAATGAGGGTTGTTCTCACTGTATGCTTATAATATGTTGGAATTAATGATTGGAAGGGGGTCATAGCAACACAGGTTGTTGTTTTAAAATGTTTGGAAAACAGTATTATCAATTGGGTCACCCTAAGTCTTGTAGGGTGCAGCATATTTATCGGATTATATCTTGTACATTTATTGATAGAAATACCCCACCCCCTGTATCTGAAAATAAGATTGCCTAGATAACAAAAACCTGTTACATTGAATGCATTAAGAAGTATGAAATGTGTTTTCTGGCATGAGGAAATTGTATGTAATTGTTTTTATTGCAAAAACATTAAAATATAATTTTAAAAAAATTATATCAGACAATAGTTTTAAAGTCTAGTTCTCTACCAGAAAATGTTTATATCACTAAACCACTTATTGTAACAGCTTCATGAACTGATATTAACCCTTTTAAAGATATGTCCCTGACTTTGTCCATGATGTTTGATGCAGGGGTTGAGAGGTATGGCTGGGCTCTGGGTTTCACAAATGGTACTGAGGGTAGGGGACAATATTTGCCACCACACATGTGCTCTTGGAGGCCACATCATTACTCTTTTTTACTTAGCAACTCCTAAAATCAAGTGCGGCCACAATTTTAGCTGTGGCATGAGGAGTGCAACAGGTGCATTAAAAGGTCTTCTGAAAAAATGTATGATTTTTTTATTCTTTATTTATTTCAAATCTCTATCTCTTTCTAGTTAGAGCAAAACAAAACATTTTTAAATGGATATTTTTATGACATTTGTGTCTCTATAACTCAAAAACAACTGCAGCTAATTATACCAAATGTGTCAGGTTATATGATCCTGCCCCTAAGGGAATGTACACTAGGTCCCTAGGATGAAAATGAATCATAGAAACTGTTGGCAGAAAAAGACCCCACGGCCCATCCAGTCTGCCCATATCCCACCCCCCAGGAAGATCTAGTCCCATCCTTGCCTGCCTGCCTGCCTGCCCCCTGCCTGTTAGGCCCATGTACCTGTCCCAGGCTCTTTTGAAGCTGTCTACCATGTCTACCCCCACCACCCATTCTGCCAGACTGTTCCATGGCTTTACCACCCTCTCGGAAAAGAACCTCCCCCTGATGTCCCCTCTGAATCCCCCTTCCAGTTTGTAGACATGCCCTCTACTGGAATTGTTCTTACTCATTCTGAAGATGCTGTTGGCCCACACTTTGTTTATGCCCTTCAAGTATTTGAATGTCTCCACCATATCCCCCCTCTCCTTCCTCTCCTCCAATGTGTACAGGCCCAGCTTACTCAGTCTCTCCTCATAAGACTTCCCCTGTAGCCCCTTCACCATTTTGGTTGCTCTTCTCTGTACCCTTTCCAGTCTGTCCTTGTCCCCTTGTAGGTATGGTCTCCAGAACTGAAACCCATATTCCATGTGCGGTCTGATCATTGTTTTGTATAGTGGCAGGATCACCTCCCTCCTCCTGCTTGTGAATCCCCTTGCTATGCATGCCAGTATTCTGAGTGCCTTTCCCACAGTTCTATCACACTGACTGAAATGGTTGAGTTAAAAGTTACTGAAGATAACGTTTTAACCCTAAAATGCCTTTTCAACCCTAAATGTAGTGTCACTGTCCACCACTGTGATGTACATGGCTATCTCATCCTTTCCCTCTTTGTCTCTTCTTTCAATTCCCAGCATGTATCTAAATGGTATCACATATTTGTAATCACCCCGTTACCTGGGGTTACTAGAATCCCAGTTAGACCTAGTGGCAGGCAGGGAAGGCAGCTTGTGAAATTCCAGTTAAATGGATTTCACACTGTCTCACTCTGTTCTCAGGCTCAGCTGAGACTGGAGGATGACATCATTTTAGAACTGTCACAGCTGCATAAGCCACTTTGGAATGTTGCAGCTAGGGAAGTTAGGATATAATGTTGGGAGGATTTGAAGTGAGTCAGTAGTAGTCTGTATGTGGGCTCAGTAGAGAGAGGAGGTGTGCTGCAGTTGCAGACCCTCAGAGCCCTTAGCACTGCCAGAGAGCTATATTTTTTAGTTTAGGTGTGTGTTCTCACCTCAAGAGGAACACAACAGTGCCTGTTTGAAGTGGTGGAGACCGCTTTCCAAAGTTTCAGGGCCCCATCCCTGTGGGGACGGGGGGAAAGAAATCAGCCTGCTTCCCGGGGCAATTCCCCTGGGCCGGCTAGTGGAAAAAGAAGCTGCCTGTGAGGATTTGTACTGAGGCACGTGGAAGTTTCATTATGTTTCGAAAGAGAAAAAGTCTGTGGGGCACCTGCAACCAAGGGGTGAGCTTGCTCTGCTAAAGGGCCAATGTGTTTTCACCTGGGACAAGATGAATTTAATTGACTGCTATTGTGGGGTCAGGAAAAGACAGCCAATTGCAGTTTTAAAAGTTATGGGAATTGGACTGCTTAACTCTGTGGGGGTCTAGAGAAATGGACAGTGCCACTCATTAAGTATGTTTCAAGTTCAGCACATGAAGTATGGAAGAAACAGTAGATTAAATGTGGCATACATTTATAGAGAATCTACAAAGTAAAGTGTTTTCAGAGATTAGGTGTTAAAGACCAGAGGAATGGCCGGGTTTGATTTATGGGAGAAAGCGGTGGGAGACCCCCCATCTGGTGTGACCAGAGTCACCTCTACAGGTTCACTTTAGGACACCTGTTGCTTTCCCTCAGGTACTTGGCCAGTGCCTGAGGAAAGTACCCAGACATGGGATTGTTGAAGAAGATTCCCTGATGGAGCCAGAAGTGCTCAGGGGTGGACTAGGGAGCCACCATTAAATCTCCATGATAAATGGATAAGTAGTTCAGAGGTTGGCAAGGAAGCCGAGCCAAGGAAAGAAGGTAGTCCAAGGACTGGCAAGGGAGCCAAGCCAGGGAAACCAGAGAAGAGTCAAGTTCAGGCCGAGTGCCCTGTGTGTTGATAAACCTGAGGGTTTAAGATTTAGGAAGATGTGTGTCTGTTCAGGAGAAATCTGCATTACCAGGAGTGTAGCCCCGTGGGGGTCCATCTGTGCTTTATTGTTCCTTTTTGTTGTGAATAAAAGCTACACTTTAGAATCCCAACTCCTTGTATGGATGTTCAGTTATTGCTTCCTGTGTCCGAAATATTTGGGTGCCCCTGTGCAGAGTAGCTAAACCTAGCCAACATGCCAAGTGACATTTTTCTCCCCGAGCCCAGGTCCCAGGTAGGGGGTTGCATAATGGAGGCACTGCACAGTGCTAATAACACAAAAAATACCACCAGCCTGACCCCTGGAGGCTCCCACCTGGTAGTTGTGGCCATCCGGGTTACATATTTATTACACAAATTTCATAAATCTATTTTGATGCATCTATGATGGCTGAAGTAAGCGTACAAATTAGGGAAATGAAAACTTAGGTTAAGTAGTCATTGAAATCTTGGTGAATCAGTGATGTGGTGTTCCATAGGGTTTGAATGACCATGCAATGTACTGCTGGTGTTACCCTTATATAGTGTATATTGGAACGCTGTTACTGATAAAAAAGAGCACATTTCAAAACCTTGTTATGCTTCACCATGGACGTCATGTATGCTGTTATGCTGCAGTAACTATGTACTCACTGCAGCATGACAACATCGAATGGCAAGACTCGTGTGTACCATGCTACCTTGAACTCACAAAAATCAAACAGCACTGTCAGTTGGCAGAGGTCCCAGCATAAGCCACAGAGAGAAAGGTGCATAAAATTAAATGCATGTTTTGTGACAAGCATTCCAATATACACTATAAAAAACTATGGATGGGTTTCCATCGGTAAGAGTGCTGATTACCGCATCTTGCGGTTCCTAAGGTGACCGAACCTCTCGAGCTTCGCTCTCGAGGTTACATCGGTTGCCTTAGAAACTGCTCGATGTGCTAACAGCACTGTTACCGATGGAAACCCATCCATAATTCTCCATATCATCACTCCCTACATAACATTGCTGTGTCACTATTTCACTTTGTCTGATAAGATAGTGTCAATATTAGGGTAACACCAACACTGTGTGGCATGTGCATTCAGACCCTCATAAACACCATACAACTGATTTGCCATGGTTGCAGGAACTTTTTACCCTAATTTTCCATTTCCCTACTTAGTATACGTTGTGTTTCAGATAGCCCTAATAGTTGCATTATGAGTGTTTTGCAATTTATTTCCTTACTTAAAAAAAAAAACGAAAAACATAACTGACACCTGTAGATTTTTCCTTTTTGACAACCAATGACAAATACTGCATACTGATGCTCACTGCATCACACCTGTAGCTTGCTTTCCAAGTGGCACAAAGCAGCTGCTTAGTGATATGCACTGCACCAGACCTTTAACTTACTTCACGAGTGACGCTGCAGGCCACTAATGAAGCAGCTGCATTCTGTATGTAGCAGATTTCAGCTGCATGTTCACGGACTTGGCCTTGGAAAGTCATCTACATTTTTGTCATTTTTAGAGTAAGTGTTGCTAAAGTGAGGTTGCATCTCACAAAAAAAGTGGTTTTGCAAGTCACAAAAGCATGTTCACAAGTGACGAAAGCATTGTCTGTTTTAGTAATGTGTTTCAGCCTAATTTCATAAATATTTTAAAAAGTATTTGTTTTGTTAAGAAAAAAAGACTGGAACACTCAACCTTACACTTACACTGTTGACCACACATGTTTCAGACTTTGCTTTGAACATGTTTTCTTCTTTTGATGCTCATTTTTTTTAGTTCTTTTCCCCACGGTTCACCTGTAAGACTCAAGCAAGTGTGTTTGTGAGTAATGAAAGCAAGTTCATGACACAAAAAAGCAGAACTGGTTTTTGTGAGATGCTACAGACGAATTTCATTAATATATTACTAACAATTATTATAACCCCAAAAACACTTCAAGAATCAATCTTACACCCTACTCAATCAACTACATAAGCTTCAGACTCAACTTCAGAAATATTGTTTTATTTTGATGCACAAAGATTTCTGTTGCTTTTTTCTATTACATGACTGCTAATTCATTTATTTATTTAAAATTTGGTAACTGGGATAGGCACACTGAGCTGGGGCTCATTTCCAGGTGCGACCCGGGGGAGGGGATACAATGGGAAGTGAAATAGCAATAAAAAAGCAACAACAATAGGAGCATGAACAAGTACAATAACATCACAGTACAAGTAACGGATTTCTGAAAAAGACAAAAACCGTGTAGAAAGTGTACATGAATGCTGCTTAAGGAGAAGCAAAACTAAAAGCCAAGGGAGTGTGCTGTGAAAGTAGGGTGTGGAGTACACTTTAACATTGGGCTTAAGGCCTTCTGCTGCCCCTTTAAGAGCTCCGAACAGATGTGGGTGTGTTATTACTGTTTTAGGAGGGGCTTGGGGGGAATCTCTGGAATTCTTAGTGGTCAGGCAGTTGGTGTGAGTCTGCTGTTCAGGCTAGACACTTTTGGTATGCTACCTCTATAGTCTGAGAATAAACTCCTTTACTTCTGCATTTATTTCATGCGTCAGTCTGTTATTCCTACAGTCCAGAAGGTGTACACCGAGAGATGGGCCTGGCAGATCTTGGAAGAAGGTAAGGGTCCATTGTGGCAGACCAACACCAAAATACGACACTTGGTGGAGAATGTGGCCCTTCTTCTGCCCAGACCCTATCTCGCTTGTCTGTGTCTCTGGGTACCCCAATTCATTGTCCCAGTATGCCTGCACAGTTTACATGTTGCTTGCACCGGAGTCTTAGCTGCAGTAAAAAAAAAGAACTTTCTACTGCTTGTGCTGCAGCCTGCAGCCCTTCTCTAACATTTTAGGCTGTGAAAGAAAAACTAGCATTTGTCAATGCCGAATGTTTGCTTGCTGGCATTGGCATTGGTAGTGTAGGAGTTAGACAGCTGCATAATAGGAATGGCAGTGAAGTATTGAACTGAAGCCAACCCCGCCACCACCCTGCAGATACGGACAGGCATTGGGGTGTGCCTTTGGGTCATCAGGCATAATGGCCACACCATTTCACCACACCCCACCCTGCAGACACTGACAAGTGTCCGGTGTGTGAGGATCTTTGGCCCTTATGCACACCCCATTCCATTAGGAAGTACGGTGAGATGGGTGCGGTATAGGAGAATGGGGTGAACTTTGGGGCTGAAGAGTCAAGGCATACCTCGATGCCTCTCAGTGACTGCAGGGGTGTGAATGGTATGAGCATCACAGGCAAGAATCCCAAGTCACACCCCTGATGCCTGTCATTCTCTATAGGGTCGGGCGTTATAGTTGAAAAGCCCAATACCTCAGGCATCCATTGGTATTTTCACTCCAAATTTTCAACATGTTTGTTTTGTGACCCCACCTCATGAACAGGGGGAATATCAGTTTGTTAGCTGAAAGCTGTTTATGCCCAGTGACTACGGCATTTAGTACCACAGGTGCAAAAATATTCCGAACAGGATGTAAAAAATGACAGCTGTACTCTTTCATGGGGAGGTGTAAAAAATGGCTATGTTGCAAATGTGTAGTAAAAATATTAAAAAAAATGGTGAAGTCACGAGCGTACATAGAAACTGTGTGTAATATAATTAGGTTGGGGATTTCTTACAGCAGATTGTCAACTCAGGCATTTTGGTGCCTCCGATCATGAACAGTGTCACTGTGATTTTCTTTATCTGTGCTGAACAATGATTTCCCACAGCGACCACGCATCTCTGCACTGAAAGTGTGAAAACACACTTCGGCCATGTTGTGAAAAATGGCAGCTGTACTGCTCATAAGGAAGTGTGGAAAAATGCCACTGGTGAAAATCTGGACTGAAAATATTACAAAGTCATGAACTACTGAGGTGCGTGGAAACTGTGCAATGCTCACTCGTAACACAGTCATTTATGGACTTTTGTCACCAAATTTTCAACACAGCCATTTTAAGACCTCTGCTCATGAACAGTGTAACTGTGATTTTCTTAATCTGTCCTAAACATTGCTTTCGCACACCAACAGCACCATTGTGCGCTACATGTGCAAAAACACATTTTGGGCGACATATGAAAATTGCAGCTGTACTGTTCATAAGGAAGTTTAATAAAATGGACATGTTGAAATCTGGAGTGAAAATATTAAATTTGCAAACTTACGAGCATGCATAGGAACTGTGCAACATGACGCTAAGTAAAATCATTTTAGGAATTTTTTCACCAGATTCTCAACATAGCCATTTTAAGACCTCTGCTCATGAACAGTGTCACTGTGATTTTCTTAATTTGTCCCAAATTGATTTCGCACATCGACCGCGCCATGGGTATGCCATATACGGAAACACATTTTGGGTGAGATGAAAAATGACAGCTGTACTACTCATAAGAAGGTGTGCTACAATGGCAATGTTGAAAATCTGAGTAAAAATATTGACAATTTAGTGAACTAACGAAGGCAAGAGGAACTGTACCCTGCACTCTCGTAAAACAGTCATTTTTTGAAATTTTTTCACCAAATTCTCAACATAGCCATTTTAAGACCTCTGCTCATGAACAGTGTCACTGTGATTTTCTTAATTTGTCCCGTACATTGACCTCGCACACCAACTGCGCCATTGTGCGCTACATGGGCAGAAACACATTTTGGGTGAGATGTGAAAAATGTCAGCTGTACTACTCATAAGAAGGTGTGGTAAAATGGCAATGTTGAAAATCTGGAGTGAAAATATTGAAAATTCACGCCCTTATGAGCGTGCGTAGGAACTGCGCAATGCACGCTCGTAAAACAGTCATTTTTAGGACTTTTTTCACCAAATTTTCAACATAGCCATTTTAAGATGTCTACTCATGAACAGTGTCACTGTGATTTTCTTAATTTGTCCCGTACATTGATTTCGCACACCGACTGCGCCATTGTGCGCTACATGGGCGGAAACTCATTTTGGGTGAGATGTGAAAAATGACCACTGTACTACTCATAAGAAGGTGTGGTAAAATGGCAATGTTGAAAATCTGGAGTGAAAATATTGAAAATTCGCGAACTTATGAGCCTGCGTAGGAACTGCTCAACACACGCTCGTAAAACAGTCATTTTTGGGAATTTTGGCACCAAATCTTCAACATGGGGTTTTTGAGACCCCTTCTCATGATTGATGTCACTGTCATGGTGTTATTCAGGTCTGAAGGGTGCTTTGACAGACACTGCGCAGTCACTGTGCGAAATCACCCTTCGGGCCCGAATAACACCATGACAGTGACATCAATCATGAGAAGGGGTCCCAAAAACCCCATGTTGAAAATGTGGTGCAAAAATTCAAAAAAATGCCTGAGATATGCAATAAAGTTGAAACTCCCCTATCTAGCCCATTATACAGCTTATCGGCATTTCCTCAGTTCGCGGTCGCCTTTGAAGAGTGCAGATGTGTTCCCGGTCCACCGAAGATCGTCGCGCCCGAGGTCGGAGGTAAGTATGGGTTGAGGGGAGTGGGAGGCTGAGTGCGCAGTGGGTGGGTGCGGGTTGTGGGAGGGGGCAGGAGACTCACCGTGGGACCGTTTTTCTTCACAGGGTGAAAAAAGCGGACGGCGATGAAGACGTTGCCACGCTGGGGTAGGCTCCCAGCATGGCACAAGGATGTTGAGGCGGCCGTTCAGCTGGCGAAGATTGGGCACCCCGTCGCCCTACGGTGCTTGCCATGCTGGGGTGGGCTCCCAGCGTGGCACTCACTACTGGGGGAAGGACGGGGAGGACAGTGCAGCCGATGGGGGATTGGGCACCCCTGTTGGCTATATGATTAGTTGCCATGCTGGGGTGGGCACCCAGCGTGGCATTTTTTAAGCGTTTGGGGGGGAGGCGGAGAGAACGCAGCACAGCCGACAGGGATTGGGTACCCCGTCGGCTATACAGTGCGTGCGTGCGGGGGCGCGCACGCCTGCGGGCATCTGTGGGGGCGGAGCTGCACGTGAGCAGCCTTATCTTATCGCTGCTCACTCAAGCGTAGCTCTCCCTTTCAACTGTATGCCACTGCATTTTGGAGCGTGTCACAGACAGCTCCAAAATGCATTGGCTTACAGGGGCCGCGCCTGCCAGCATACTGACTGAATTGGAGGAGGAGGTGACACACCTCCGAAATCTCCGATGATGGCACTATGTTTCTTGCACATGCGTGCAAGCAAACATAAAAATGTGTGCTGCATATTACACGCCTGCTAACTGAATGAACTGTAAATTACAATTATGCAAGCCTGAGCACCACGGAGCTGTGGACTGCCTGTTCATTAACTCTTAAACCAGAGGCTTTGTGTTATTTTAACTTGAGGCGCCTTCCAATGCACAGACATTTGTTTTGTCAGTTCTGTCTGAAGAAAGTATTCCAGGCTTCTAAACTTTAAAGAGAGCAATAAATCTCTCCCACAAATACTTTAGATAGTCTGGGAGTCACTCAGTCAAACCAAACACCCACCATTTATCGTTTGAACAGACTGTAGAATGGCCATCTTGCATTTTTCCTGCTGCCCCTGAGATAAGTCACTGCTTACAACTACAAAACAGGAAACAACCTTTACCCCCTGTTGGCAGCCATATTGGGAATGTCAGACTAGCCGAGACGTTTATGCTACAGGTCCAGTGGCCATCTATATGAGGGGCACCAGCTTGTTCAAAATGACTCCACTCCATGGAAAGTAATGATGGCCATGTTTTGAGGGGCAACCCATTGAAATGTATGGACACTGCAACAAATAGCTGTATCTTGCAAAAGAAACTTTATTGAAATAACAGATGAAACACAATTGAGTTGCAATTGTTTATTGAGACGTTATTTGATGGACTTTGCTTAAATTGTACTTTGGTCTACAAAAAACTGTTTCCTCCATGGCACTCCAACTGCTCCATGACATCTTGTCTCCTGCATGAAGACAACTCATTCTCATAATTACAACCTTCATTTGGGGATGCAAAGCATACCTCCAAACACAATGTCTGACAATGACACCATCACACAAGCTGCAGCAACCACAGTTCCACCCTTACCCACTTCATCAAAGTGGAGCAACAACATCGAAACCATCCTGCAGGACATCCAAGTGTCCCTCTTATTCCAAGGTGCACCAGCTATGCAAGCCATTCAAGCAGACCTTGCCTACTGTATGTCACCTCAGTCCCCTGTCCATACCAGCCTACAGCCAGTACCCTTCTCAGCTTTGCCACATGAAGACACTATTGACTGGTTTGAGCAATTCCAAGCCTGCATTGCTTTCATCAGTTAGTCTGATTCCTTGCATATTGCCAATGCCTTGTACTTGCTTCTGAGAGGGATTGCCATTTCTTGGTTTAACACACTTCCAGAACAAGTCAAAGGAAATACTGCTACTCTGTATATGACTTTCAGAGACCATTTTGTCCATGCACATCCCCCTTGGTTACTGGAACAACAGCTGTGGAAGCACACAATGCAACCCTCTGAGTCCCTAGAAACCTTCATAGTAGACATTGAGTCATGCAACAAATGTCTACAGAAAGCAGAAAAAGATCAAATCACACCTTTTGTCCGAGGTCTGCTTCCTCAACTCTGCACTTATGTCATTCAGCAGAAGCCAACAACCTGGATGGACACAATCCAAGCAACAGACTCAAGTATTTGGAAATAATTCCCCTGAAAGACATAAAAGCCACTGCAGTAACAAATGCCTTCCTCAACACTGTTGTCATCACAGTACACACCCATGTCTGCATTCAGACAAAGGCATTAGCTCCCTTTCAACAACTGCTTGAGAAACATGCAAACTTCTCGACATTAAGAAAACACACACAACAAGTTGTCATCCACAATGCAATGGACAGAGTGAAAGAATGATGTCTACCATTCTAAACACACTCTCCAAGACCTGGATGAAACTCATACCACTTGGGACCACTTTGTTCCATTTATACAATTCGCCTACAATACCAGCCCTTGTATCGACAGAATAGAGTACACCCCCTTTTTCTTGGTCCGTGGATGCCTCTTGCTGATAGAGGTTCCAAAGTCAGCTTCTTCATTCATCATTCTTGTCCTGGAACAGCTTGAACTGGCTAGATCTATGACAGTCACCACACTGGGACAAAGAAAATCTTCCATGCAATGAACGTCAGTAGCCAAGTCTCAAGAGCCTTCATTGTCCATAGGGGACATTGTCTACCTGTATCAACCTGTCCTAGTTCTAGGCTCCACAAATAAACTGCTCCGCCCTTGAACTGGTCCTTTCTACATTGTGGAAAAGCTTCTTCCAGTTCATGTACGTTTGCAACGCAAGTCTGATGGAAAGCTCATACATAACAAGGTCCACATCAATTGTCTGAAAAATGGGTACTTGAGTAACACCATTCCAGATGATTCCAGTTCACCCAGTAATGAAGCTGCTCTTGAGCCTGTTATCCTGTCTGAACCAGAAGTTCCTCCCGATAACCTGCAACCAGTTGCTTCTGCTCCTCACACTTCTGAAACTCTCCAGTCAGATTCTGTTTTGCCTGATCATCAGCCAGATGAACTTCCTGGGATATCTCAGCCTTCTTCCTCTTCTCAGGACTCTCTTGGGCACACCCATGTGTACCAGGTCAAGAAGATTTTAAGAAAGAAATATGTAAATGGTTCCTGAACTTACAGAGTCAAGTGGTGTGACTTTGACAGTTCACAGAACTCTTGGGTTGCTTATGACACCCTAACTCCAGCCTGTCAACAACTGGTTGGGTCTGGAAGGAAAGGTATGCCTCTTTGCAGATGACACAAAGATCTGTAACAGAGTTGATACAAAAGGGGGGTAGAAAGGATGAGAAGGGACTTGGCAAGGTTGGAGGAATGGTCAGACATATGACAACTTAGATTCAATGCAAAGAAGTGCAAAGTAATGCACCTGGGAAATAAAAATCCAGGAGAAGAGTACACAAAAGCAGGGGAGGTACTAACAACAACTATAATGGAAAGGGATCTGGGTGTAGACATATCAGATGACCTAAAGGTGGGTAAGCAATGTGAGAAGTCAGTAAGGAGAGCCAGGGGGATACTGGGATGCATAGGGAAGGGCATCACAAGTAGAAAAAGGGAAGTGGTTATCCCTCTGTACAGACAGTTGATGAGACCCCATCTGTAGTACGGCGTGCAGTTTTGGAGACATCATCTACGCAAGGACATAGACAGAACGGAAGCAGTCCAGAGGAGGGCAACTAAAATGGTGCATGGTCTATATCAGAAACCATATGAAGAGAGAGACTGAGAGAGCTCAATATGTATACCCTTGATGAAAGGAGGGACAGGGGGGACATGATAGAAACTTTTAAGTACCTCAAGGGAATCAACAAAGTCCAGGAGGGTAGCATCTTTCAGAAAAAGAGATGTGTAAGAACAAGGGGGCACAATTTAAAGTTAGAGGATGGCTCAGGGGTAATGAGGAAATTATTTTCACGGAGAGAGTGGTGGACGATGGAACCACCTTCCTGGAGAGGTTGTGGGGTCTAAAACAGTGGGGGAATTCAAACATGCATGGGACAGACATAAGGCAGTTATAGTGGGGGTTGCAGGAAGTAGGCTGTTGGTTAACTAGAATCTGCAGCTTATCCAATAGGTAGGGAAATGGGCAAACTGGGTGGGCCAAGTGGTCCTTATCTGCTGTCAAAGTCTATGTTTCTATAGTTCAGGGAACTCATGCCACTATTCCCACTGACCAGAAAAGTCAACGATGGTCTTGAACTTTTGTGTAACCAGACTTAGTAATTCTTCTAGTGGTATTCTCTCTTAATAGTTCCTGCAGAAAATGTTCCCTGATACTTCATTCCAGTGCACCTGTTGCTCATGGTATTGCATGCATGGCATTAACCTTTTTACTTGCAGGAATATCTCTTCATATGAACAGTTCCATCTATATTTTTATTACTCTGCCACTGTTTATTGCAATATTCATATCTTGTGTGCTGGGCTTTCTCCAGCTGATACACTTTCTCTCTCTTCCTTTCCCCCTCCCCTACACTGTGGAACGTGGCACCCTAAATGAGCTTCAGGTTGCTATGGTGGCTTCCCTTCCCCTAGTACATCTCTGACTGGTCACCATTATGGTCCAGATCCTTTCCTTCCCCTCCCAACATGGTGGTCTACTGTTTAGTTACCTGCTGTCCTGCCTGGCTTGTAATATTTTTTTTTACTTTTCTTGTATTCTATAATGTTTGCTTGATTGAGCGGTGCTCACATTCACTTCCCCAGGGGTGGTGTGGAGCACACTTTAACATTAGGCTTAAGGCCTGCTGCCACCCCTTTAAGAGCTCTGAACAGATGTTGGTGTGTTATTACTGTTTTAGAAGGGGCTTGAGGGGAATCTCTGAACTCAGTAGTCAGGCAGTCTGTGTGAGTCTGCTGTTCAGGCTAGACTCTTTTGGTATGATGCCTCTGTAGTCTGAGAATAAACTCCTTTACTTCTACATTTATTTCATGCATTGGTCTGTTATTCCTATGGTCCAGAAGGTGTCCACCACAGAAATAAGAGATGGGCCTGGCAGATCCTGGAAGAAGGTAAGGGTCCATTGTGGCAGACCAATACCAAAATGCCACAAGGGCAAGACATTTGCATAGAACCAGTGAGGCATAACATTCTGATTACAGAGTGCCTTGAGTTGTAGTAGGTGGTACAAATGAATAGGCAACAATTGGTAAACAGCAGAGGGGTTGAATAGGACATTGGTGGTTGTAGTGTGAAGAGAAGAGCACAAAGCCAAGCTACAGGTTCATTCTTTTGTGAAGTGTGTCAGCAAGCCTTGTTTGAGAGACTGCGGGGAGGAAGAGAGATGGATGGGTAGAAGGAGGCTGTTCTGTTCCAGAGTGTAGAAAGCTGGACTGAGAAAGCAGACTGACCTGATATACATTTACTATGAGAGACATGAAAAGAATGGGCAACAAATAAAGGGAGGGAGTAAGAGGCGGGAATAATAGGGTTAAGGAGAGAGGACAGAAAAGTGGGAACAGAAGCAAGCCAGTATTTGATTGGCTATGAAGGAGGAACAGTGTGAGAAACATTGGGCCTCAAGATGGGAAGGAGAGATTAGCATATAGAGACCAGTGTGAAAGAAAGAGCACTAAGGACAAAACAGAAGAAGAAGAAATTAAAAAGGGGGTCCAGCCTGGCAAGTGCAGATTTTGGGGCAGTGCTGTAGACTGCATCTGCATAGTCAAACACCAGAATGATCATCTTAAGGACAATTTCATGGCAGACCTGGAAAGGAAGACATGATTTGTTTTGGTGCAGCAAGCTATGGGCAAAATTTCTTGTAAATGGCATCAACGCGTATGGAAAAGCTAAGATTCTTGTCCACCCACACCCCAAAATACCTGAAATGGAGTTTCTGTTCAAGCAGATTTCCCTCTAGAGTTAAGAATACAGGTATATGTTGGAGCCTTGCTAATCTCTATCTAGTGGCAAGTCTAAGAGGGACATTTTTATGTTTTCTTGCACATGCTCAAAAGAAACATCTTGCAGTAGAACGACATTTCAGAGGTGTGTCAGGGACGAGTCAAATGCAGAGCACTCTACAGTGGGCTCGTCCATCACAGACCAATGAGGACACAACTAGAAGTGACATTAGTCGGGGTTTCACAGCTGAAAGCTGTACTCTAGTTGAAAGAAATGAAGGGCGCCAGTGAGAGCACTTCATTTCTTTCATTTGCATAAAGCGTACGCCAACCAGCCGGTAAGCTGTTTCCTCTCTTGTGCTCCCTCACATAAAAATTAAACACATGCTCTCTTATCCCAGCCATGCTGAGTAGACCACAGCCTAAGCTCCAAATGGGCTGGGAGTTTCCAGTGCCCAAATGCACTTTCACTTAAACATGATCGCACTAGTGGGGCTGGATGCAAATGCAGCCCAATGTAATCCCCCCTCCCCACCTTGTTTATCCCTGGTGTCTAGTGGCACCCCCACCCCCACACCACAAGCCCATTGTCCTTCATCCCTGGTGTACAGTGGTACCACAACCCCATCATGTATTCCCTGCCCCCAGCACTGTGGGACAGTGGGGAGCCCACTCCCACTGCCCCCAAATAATATTTCATTAATACAATCTGACATCAGGATGCCCACTCCCATTGTCAGATGCCACTGCTGCCACAGTCCCTCCACTTATCTTTGCCGACATCGGGGGGCCCAATCCCAGTGCTGGCAGTGGAAGAACCCCCCCAACAGTTTGGGACACCAAGGAGCCCACTCCCAGTGTCCCCAGTAGTTAGTACCTCCACCACCACTTTCGAACACTGGGGAGCCCACCCTCAGTGTCCCGAAACATTCCTATCTGTAAAAAAAAGAAAACTGTCCCCAGATGTTGTTATTATTTTTTTTTTACCCTGTAAAAAAGAAAACGGTCCCTCTGTCTCCCATCCCCCCATCCTAACCCACCCTCTGCACACCCACCTCCCTGCACCCCACCCTTACCCCATACCTACCTCTGGAGGTCAGCAGCTGTGGTCTTCTATGGACTGGGGCATGTCTGCACTCTTTAAAGCTGAACCATGAACTGAAAGGTAAGCGCTGTAAGTGTATAATGGCTGTCAATGGTGGTTTCAACTTATGTTGATATCTCAGCCATGTTTTGAGATTTTTGCACCAAATTTTCAACAGGGGTTTCATGGGCCCCCGCCTCATGAACACTATCACTGCCATTTTGTTACTCAGTCCTAAAAGGTGATTTCACAGTCACTGCGTGGAATCACATTTTGGGACCAATTAACAAAATGACAGTGCCACTGATCATGAGGGGGGAACCCAAAAAGCCCATGTTGAAAATTTGGTGCAAAAATACTGAAAAATGGGTGAGTTACATGTGCTCATTGAAATTTTTATATGAATGCACGTAACTTTGGTTATTTTTAATATTTCAACTCCAAATTTTCCACATAGCCATTGTTTCATATCACCTCATGAACTGTAAAGCTGTCATTTCACATCGTGCCCAAAACGTATTTTTGCACCTGAGGTGCAGAATGGTGCAGTCGCTATGCAAAATCACTTTTCAGGATACAGTACTGAAATGATCATGCCATTGTTCATGAGGTGAGGTCCCAAAAAGCTCATGTTGAAAATTTGGAGCAAAAATACCAACCTCCAAGTTACGTGTGCACATTTAAATTTTCCTATGCATGAGCGTAACTTGGTCAATTTTTAATATTATTACTCCAAATTTTCAACATAGCCATTTTTCCACACTGGTAGTCTGGGCATGGTAGACAAGGTGGTGAACTGGGTAAGGAACTGGCTAACAGACAGGAGGCAGAGGGTGGTGGTAAACAGGGTACAATCTGGGGAGAGGGGGAGTGACCAGTGGGGTACCGCAGAAATCAGTGCTTGGAACAGTCCTGTTGAATGTCTTCATTAGTGACATTGCAGAGGGGCTGGAAGGAAAGGTCTGCCTGTTTTCAGATGACACCAAGATCTGCAACAGGTTGGATATTCCAGAAGGGGAGGAGAAAATGAGAAAGGACCTAGGAAGGCTTGAGAAATGGTCTGAGGAATGGCAACAGAGGTTTAACTCAAAGAAGTGCAAAAGTATGCACCAGAGGCATAGAAACCCTGGGGATAGCTACAGGATTGGGAGGGGACATTTGCTGACAGTCATCAAGGAACAAAGGGACCTGGGGGTTATAATTTCACATGACCTGAAAATGTCAAAGCAGACTACAAAGGCAGCTGGGAGGGCTGGTGGCATGCTGGGGTGCATAAGCAGGGGAATAACCAGCAGGAGGGAGGTAGTGATGATGTTATATAAACCCTGGTCAGGCCTCACATGGAGTACTGTATGCAGTTCTGGAGGCCGCACCTTTGAAAGGGCATAAACAGGCTCGAGACGGTCCAGAGAAGGATGACTAAGATGGTACAGGGCTTGCACAACAAAACAAATGAGCAGAGATTAAGGAACCACAATATGTATTCACTGGAGGAGAGGAGGTGCAGAGGAGACATGATAGAGACATTCAAATGCCTCAAGGGTATAAACAAGAGGCAGGGGGATGACATCTTCCAATACAGGAAGAATACAAGAATGAGGTGGCAGGACACGAAATTGGAAGTTGGCAGGCTAAGAGGGAATATGAGAACATTTTTCTAAATACAGAGGGCAGTGTACACATGGAATGGTCTGCCGGAGAAGGTAGTAGGAGAGAGTACTGTGGCGGGAGTTAAACATGCATGGGACAGGCATGGGAGAACCATAGAGGTACAGCTGAGGGAGGGTGAGAAGCCATAGTCAAGTACACGGCTTACGGTCAGACTAAATGGGCCTAGTGGTCCTTATCAGCCGACAATTTCTTTTTTTTTTTTCATAGTGACTTTTTTCTGCTCCTCCTCAGAGTGAGCGGGTGGCTCTGGATCCTCCCTCGAAGGGGACTCATCTTTCCCCATACCAATCCCACCCAGTCATCCCCCATGGGTTACCCCCCCCCGACAAAGCCAGTGGTGAGGGGTGCCTGCCTCCCCACACCCCTGGAAGCTAACATCTAGATTGCCAGGGGTTGGCGTAGGTGCAGCTGGCCATCATGGAGCCTGCCAGCTCCATCTCTTTCCTCCAGTTTTATACCCCACAGCCCTTGACCGTGCAATGGGCAGGGTGACTGTCTCCACCTCTGCAGAGGCAGTCTAACACCCTGGATGTGGGCTTTCCCCATTCTGGCTAGCGTACCCGAGTCTGTTCCTGAACCCAGGTCGCCGCCGTGGTGCGAGGTGTGGAGTCCAGCACCTCAACCCTCAGCACCACCGGGCTGGCTCACTGCCAACAGTTTCTATGTTTCAACCTCTGGCAGCCATGTTCACAGAGTCATGCAACACAGGAGTGGAGCCAAAGGTTTGGAGCAGGGCACATGTGGTCCCTCTACTCAGTCCAGCAGTAGGGAGGAGGCAGGGAACTATAGGCCACTCAGCCTTAGATCAGTAGTGGAGAAGATCATGCACGCACTGCTTAAAGAAAGCATCGCTGAACACTTACAAGCCATCAGTGCCCAGGACTCCAGGTAGCATGGATTCACATCGGGTATGTCATGTCACATGAATCTGATAGATTTCTTTGACTGGGTGATGAAGGAAGTAATTGGGGGGGGGGGGGGCTGGTGAATGTCGCCTACCTTGATTTCAGCAAGGCTTTCAACACCATCCCACATAAGAGGTTTATTAACAAGATGGGTACTCTGGGCACAGGACACAAGATGGTGAACTGGGTTAGGAACTGGCTAACAGACAGAGGATGGTGGTAAATGGGGTACGATCTGGGACATGGGGGTGACCAGAGGGGTACCTCAGGGATTAGTCTTTGGGCCAGACCTATTCCATGTCTTCATTAGTGACATTGCAGAGGGGTCGGAACAAAAGGTCTGCCTGTTTGCAGATGACACAAGATCTACAGTATAACATGGTGGATACTATGGAAGGGGTAGAGAAAATGAGAAAGGAACTAGGCAGGCTTCAGTAATGGTGTGAGGTGTGGCAACTGAGGTTTATTTCAAAAAACTGCAATATTATGCACCCATAGAAACCCTGGGAAGAGCTACAGGACTGGAGGGGAGTTGCTGTCAATAACCAAGGAACAAAGGGACCTGGAGGTTATTATTTCAAATCACCTAAAAATGTCAAAGCAGAATGCAAAGGCAGTGGGGAGGACCACTGGCATGCTGGGGTGCACAGGCATGGGTATCACCAGCACAAGGAGGGAGGTGGTGATGCCATTATAGAAAACCCTGGTCAGGCCTCACACGGAGTACTGTGTGCAGTTCTGGAGGTTGCATCATCGAAAGAACATAAACAGACTGGACACGGTCCGGAGAAGGGTGACTAACATGGTACAAGGCTTGCACCACAAAACTTGTGAGGACACATTAAGGGACCTCAATATGTACTCACTGGAGGAGAGAAGGAGAGAGGGGATATGATAGAAACATTCTGGTACCTCAAGGGATAAACAAGGTGCAGGTGGGATACAGCTTCCAATGCAGGAGGAGTACAAGATGGTACTCATACATTTTCCCTTTATTACTACCAGGATTCATGTACCCTGTTCAGCAGACCAATTTGGATTTCACCTTGTTTACCAAGGACAATTGCATGAAAACAAAAAAGGAGCATCTGGCCCACTTCCTGTAGTCAGCTGTAAGGTCCTTACCTACTGTACTACCATAGATCCTAATTGCTCTTCAACCTTACCTGCCATGCCCTCTCCAGCCCTGTTACCAAGGTTCCCTTTTGATGATTACAGGTAAGTTTGACACTGCCACCATGACATACACCATGCAAGGAAACATTCGGTATTGATAAATGCTTGTTTTGTTTTTTTGTCATTTAGTGAGAGCTGGTTGAATGGAACCTATGCTGGACATTGTCAATGTCATGCTGGAATAAGGACTCAGGTTCATGGACCAAGACTTCTGAAGCAAATAGAACTGTATCATCTGCATATGTGTATGTGGGAAGAGACACAGGTGGAAGGAAGATAATTTAAGAAGATGAAGAAAAGGAATAGCCAATAATGAAGGCCTGTCGGACACTGGAATTAATGGGCAGGAGGAGTTGATAGGGCATCACCAACTTGGACTGACTGGAGTGTATCTGAAAGGTAGAGGAGGAACCATCTGACTGCCAGGTCAGATAGACCCGCAACATTTTACTTCTACAGCAGAATGGGGTGGGTCACTGTATCAAAGGACTTTGTGAGGTCTATGAAACTTGTCATAGTTAACAGACCCTGGTCTATGCCTTTCAGCACAACGTCTGTAAAGTGGAGGCAGGAAGAGACAATGGAGTAGTTCTTGCAGAAGCCAGAATGAAAAGGGAAGAGGGAAGGAGAGGAGTGAAGGTAGGTGAATAGCTGTGCGAGAGTAAGATTTTACTGCAACTTAGCCATGACAGGGAGGAGGGAGATGGGCTTGTAATTACCTGGGGAAGAAGAGTCACCATCTTTGTGGAGTTGAAGTACTTTAGTCTGGTTCCAACACTGGGGGATGGATTCAAGTTGGAAAAAAATAATGAAAAGTGAGGTAAGAGGGGCAGTGATGGCTTGCACAAAGAGATGGAAAAGGTTTGCATCCAGCCCATTAGGGCTGTGCTCCTTAGCAGGATTAAGAGAGAGCACGGCAGTGAGGGTGGCCTTTGAGTAGACTGAGGGGATGGAAAAAGACAATGCAGTTTAGGATGAGGAAATAAGAGGCATTTATGGAGGCAGGAGGAGAATAATGGAGGGCAGGGAGAAAGAGAGAGTGGGTGCAGGAAGTGAAGAAATTGTTAATGTTGTTAGCAACCTCAGTTGGCTCAGAGATAGAGGAGTTTCCTAGTTTGAAGATGGAGTGGTAAACTGTGTATGGGGGTCAGGCAAGGAGTTAATAACCTTCTAGAAACTATCAGGGGATTTAAGATTGTTCTGCAGGTTGTAGGTGAAGTAAGGTGATTTGCAAAACAAAATGGTAATAAATGCACAATGAAAATAGAAAATAGAGCTGTAGCTCACATTTTGACCATAGGTCTTCTTCAGGAATTATCTAAAAGAGGAGAAAGCAAAGTTAGTGAGTTTTTCATCTTTTAGATAATTCCTGAAGAAGACCTATGGTCAAAACATCGATTAACTCCATTTTCTATTTTCAGCGTGCATTTAATATTACCATTTTGTTTTGTTTTCAGACCACATGCTGACACAGCACCTTGTTTTTTTTCTGTTTGTAAACTGATTTAGCTTCCTTGGTGGCCTTAGTATGGGTGTTATGTTGGTGTCTCTATCTCAACAAATCCTCTGTGGAACCTGACATTTTGTGGAGATTCTAGGCAGACTCGTGACCTTCAAGCAGGTTAACAACCTCTGCAGAGATCCAGAAAAGGTGGAAACCATGGACATAAAGGGCTAGTTTCACAAAAGTTGGCACAGGCTGTGCCAAAGGCAGCTTGTGCTGTTCGTTGGTGTGCCAGGGACCCTGAGCCCGATTCCTTATTGGGAAGGGTCCCGGCAGCAAAGTCCCACAGTTTGTGGCAATTGTGTGGCAAACAGATGGCACATCTGGAACATGTGCCACAAGCCATGGGGAAGCCATGAGGCAGTAGAATCATGGACAGCAGTCCCTGGTAGCTAGCAGCCCCCCAGCCCTGATCCTCTGTTATAAAAATAATTATATCCTTGGTGGTCAAATTCCCCCCTCCAGCCCTGATCTCCTGTTATTAAAATAATTATATGCTTGGTGGTGTAGCGGATCCCTCCTAGCCCCTATCCTCTGTTATTAAAATAATTATAACCCTGGTGGTTTAGCAGCCCCCCCACCCTGATCCCCTTTTTTATTAAAATGCTCACATCCCTTGTGGTCTATCAGACCCAACCCTCCCTATCCCTGATCAGCCCATATAATAGAAATATATATTTCCCTGGTGATCTAGTAGATCCCCCCCCGGCAGGCAGCGCCCCACCACCCCACTCCCCTCCGTGCCATCCCAGAGCCAGAAACTGGCATGGCCCTCTGCATGCCACCATAGCCAGCCACTGACTGAACTGTATATCATACACGCTCATTGACTGACACAGCTATTCGAGGCCTCTGCAATGCTACCTACCCAAACATGGATTGAGGTGCATGTTGCATGGCCAGAACAGGCTCCCCCTGCCAGCCTATGTTCTGCTGTGTTGCTCATTACCCACATGCGTGCCCAGTGCTGTACTTGCTACAGGTGGGATGGCATGTGTGACTGGTACGACCTGACCCAGGCCACTGTGAACACCCCTGCCTCATTCACCCCTTCCAGACTGTTAGAACACATTAATGCATAAAGTACTCACCTCCTAGTGGCAGCTGTCCTCTGTGCACCACCTGCAGGAGCACTGCCAGGCATCTGGGCTCCCACCTGGCCAGGTCGTCATACCAGTAGTGACACTGGTTATCAGTATTTGCTGGCCAGTCATACTTTGGAGGCAGTGCACCACCATCTCTCCCAGTGCTGTCCTGTTCCTGCCCCATTGATACTGGGCAGTGCCCTAACAGCACATTACTATGTAATAACAGAAATGTACTCAGCCAATTGCATGCACAGGACTATGAAAGGGACCACCAGCACCACTCGTACACAGAGGGGAGTGAGTGGTACTGCAGCCTTGAAGGTAAGTGTGGTGTGTGTGCATGTGTGTGCATGCGTGTGTGTGTGTGTGTGTGTGTGTGTGTGTGTGTGTATGTGTGTGTGCATGAGTGTGTTTTGTGTCTGCATGTGAGTATTGTGCCTGGTCATGTTACAAGGGCTGTGTCCATCTGTCTGTCCCCCACAACACCAGCTATGTCTGCTGCAAAATGCAAAGGACCCAAGTTCACGCCAGAGGAACTTGAGGGTCCTCACAGAGGCCTATGTTGTGAGGGAGGACATCATAACCCACAGCAGGGGCATGGCCCAAGAGCAACAGCAAGAGCAGGCCTGGAAGGACATCACAGAGGTCGTTAATGTCCAGGACCTCCTGTGCAGGACCCCACAAGAATGATGGAAGCGAGCTCGTGGCCTGCATATATGGGCCAAGGAAAAGCTGGCCAGTCTGAAGGGCACAGTTGGAGGCCCAAACAGGATCCAGCAGCTAACACCTCAGAAGGAGCTGATGGCCTCCATACTCTGACAGGTGGCTGTCCAGGGTGTATCTGGAGGGGGTTTTGAAATGCAAGAGAGCTCATCCCACCAGTGTAAGTAGCCCTGCTGCATGTAACGCACCATTGGCTAGGGTGTATCAGATGCTTATGGTTGCCGGAGGGTTCTGTGTGTACACCGTCATCATGCTGCTGTGTGTGTACGTGGGCTACAGTGTTGTGTGTTCATCGCATTACCAGTACTGTCCTCCAGTCACACTGCCATTCTTGTGTGGTGTGACTAGACAAATCATGTTCCTGCATGTACACCTATGTGTGCCGGTTGGTGCGTCATGTCCAATTGACAGTGCTGTACTGTGTTTTCTTTTCTCTCTCCACAGCACCATCACTCCTTGGGCCAAGGGATGACCTTCCAGGACCATCCACTGGTGGTCTTACTGAGATATGGTGTCTGCCGTCAAGACCACTGCGGAGACTGCAGTTGTGGAGCTTCACAATCTGGGGGAGACAGACGACGATGAAGATGATGGACCCATCTTCCTGTCTGGTAGGGACCTGCTACCTAATGTGCAGGTCCTCTCCATGAATTGGGGTAAAGACAGCAGCCCACCCACACCCAGCATCAATACTGCCTCCTCCCAAGAGACACATGTCACCCTTCTGACCACCACGCAGCCCATGGGCCATCATCCAGGGCCAGCCCCTGCACAGTGACAGGACTGCCACAGCCAGTCAGATATTGCACAGCAACAGGATGACATTACATGGTCTGCCCATGTGCAGCAACAGGGCTATGGTGCCCAGCACACATGTCAGTCTGTGCAAAATGTCCAGCCACAACCTGAACAGATACTGGAGCGGGCACTACCATGCTGTGCTGCCCATGTACATGGTCCATCTCCACTGCCTTGCCAGGCAACTGTGCAGGTGTCACATGCTGTATCACCTGCACGTCTGTCACCACAGTGCTACTGCTCCCCAGTGGCAGGCATAACCCATCCCACCACACATGCCTGAGGACCCACAGCTTGCCACCTGCAGGCTGCTTTTGAGGGCTGCAATGGAGGGCCAGGAGACCATCAATGAAGCATTGCGGGGGGGTGAGTGCACAGATGCAACTCCAGAAGGAGCAGTCCATGGTCCACCATGCAGAACCCATGAAGGGTCTTTGCAGCATATGGGTGGAGCTGGCAGCAGGTTTCACAGGACCATATGGACCTCATCACCGCCCATGCTGGGTATGATGCTTGACCAGCTGTGGTCCCACATGAAGCACCTGCCAGGGGAAGCACCACCCATGGTAGTGTTGGGCGGAGAACCCTCTGCATCCCCACACACCATGCACACACAGCACATCCTGCACCCCATCCTGAAGGTTGGCACATCCACCCACCCCTGGGCATGGCATTCATTTTGCCACACAGCCCCCTCCCATGGGCTGTGCATGGACACGTGGGCCTGGGTGGGTGACTCCTCCCAAGTAGGCTGGCTGTCCTCACTGTGGCCAGCTGTAGCATGGGGCCACTGCATCCTGTGTGTATGCGGTGGCTGTGAGCACAGACCTGAAGTGGTCCAGGCGATTCTATGTGATCATAGCAAGTGCAAAACAGTGACTCACAAACAGCGAGGACAAAACAGCAAGTGCAGAAATAGTAACTGCGTTTTTTTATGGGGGGCTATGCCACACACACCCCTTTGTGGGGGCTTCACACACCACACCCCCCTTACTATGAATAACCAACTCTGGGGGGTGGTGCAACTCCTGGAGTGGTGAAGCCTAAGTCACCGAAATGGCAAGCACTGTTTTATCCTCATTGTTTCTGTTCCTCAGCCTTTTGCACTCACTGTTCTTATGGGATACTAACCAGGCCCTATATAGCATGCCTGTGACCCCATCAACTGGCTAGTGGGGCACTGTGCCCTGTGTTGCCTCCAGGTGTGCTGTGTCAACATTGTCCACAATCTCCACACCACTGCTCACAGCCCCTCTGGTGCAAGCACACATTATGGATGACAATACCATGCCCAGATGTAGTGCCTGGGATTGGCATGGGTATGATGAGTATGTCTGTGTCATACAGGTGTGTGACACGGTACCTCTCTCAGCCATGTCCATACACCACAGGGTACTGTGTGGGATGTGGGCCATGTTGTCTCTTTTGTGGTCCTGGCAACATCTCCCTGGTGCACACGTACTGGGGGCTTGTCCCTCTGCCTCTCACCCTCACCATACAGCCCTTGCCTTAATCCCCAGCTATGTGCATCCAAGCCACTCTTTGGTTTCCCATGTGTTGGTTGTACTCACCGTCGTGCTTCAAAATGTTCCTCCACTGTCCATGCCCTGTACTGGTTTCCCCTCTGGGCTATAAGTGGGCCCCTCCTATTGAGCCGTTCCTGCACCCCCTGGTCCAGTGGCTCCACATCCTCATTACTGTTGCCCTCCAGGTCCTGGACCACTGCACCATGGTCTGTTGTCATGCTGTGTAGAATACACCAGGCAAGGAATATGCCACAGGCCTTGTGAGGGCTATACTGTAGGGCACCACCGGATCTGTCTAGGCATCTGAACCACATTTTCAATATGCCAAAGATACACTCAATGATGTTGTGGGTGGCAGTGTGTGCCTTGTTGTATTTTTCTTCTGCATCAGATGTGGGCCAGAGTATGGGTGTTAGCATCTACAGACACAGACGGTATGTACTGTCCCCTGTGTGACAGGTTAGTACCCACTGTGGCATGCGTACAAAGTGCTGCTGTCTGTGCTTGCACTCATCCATGAGGTGCTCATTGGGTATGTCCCCTGACTCGAATTTCTGGCGCAGGATGGATTAGTGCCATATGTAGGCATTGTGGGCACTTCCGGGGAATGGTGACAGAACATTGGTGATTTACCTTGTAGAATCACACACCACCTAGCAGTTGATGAAGTGGTAGCCCTCCCTGTTAACATAGATCTCCTTCTCACCAGGTGGTGCCCAGTTTGCCACATGGGTGCAGTCATGGCAGGTGCACAATCCTGTAGAATTGCTGCATAGTTGCTGTATGCTCTGCTGGTGTGTTAGGTAATTGGATGAAATCCCTAACATGGGGTAGTAGAGCACTGAGAAACTGGCTCAAGATGCATGAGGTGGCAGACTATGAGATACCATACCAGTGATGTCATCCACCAGTATCTGGAAGGTTCTGGTGGTCAGAGGGCACAGTGCTGCTGTCACCTTGGTCTCTACAGACATGGCATGGCTGCACTGTGTGGGTGACTGGAGCTGCTCATGCAGCAGCTAGCATAGCTGCATGAACACTGCCCTGTTGAGTCTGTACCAGTCCACAATCTGTGTTTCACTGAGACTGTCAACTGTGACTTGTGGCCAGTACCATGTATATGCAGCATATTGGCTGCAGGCCCTTTGCTGTGGTCCCTGGGTGCTATTGGCCTACCTCCTCCTACTTAGGTCAGCCATTACAGCTTCCATATGGAACACTACATGGGCCATTCCTGAAGTTCCTCAACCATCCTGCGTGTGTAAGCAGGGATAAGAGCTGCCTTTTGTAAACATTATTTTGTGTGGTGCACATCTGCACTGCACAGCATCTATGCTGCGCTATCATTCTGGATATTTCTGAGTGCAGCATATGCAGGTGAATGCTCCCCCCCATTTTTGCACTGCATACATTACCTTTGCCCTGTTGCACTATTGCATGTGTGTGGCACATTGGTCCCCTTTAAATATCATGCTGCTGCTCTGTTTCCTCCCTGTGCCCCACACTTCTCCTTTGCGCCATGCTATCCTTCTGAATATGGGGCCCAGTGACTCTTATCTCGTGAAAGTGGGTTCCAACTCACAAAAGTGACGTATGACAGTTTTACAAAAATCCAGTTGCACAAAATGGTATTATATTTTTCTTATTAATAAAAATACACATTTTTCAATAATTTCATATATCAAGGATTCATCTTTGAGCCAAACACTAATGTACTGGAAAGCTTCAGGTTTAAACTTGCAGCCTTTTTTGTGCTATCAGTGAGAAAATAAAATGTCTTCAAACCATATTTTTGTGTGTTTTAAGCCATCTGGGACATTCAAACTATCCTACTGACCATAACCACAGTTACAGGATCCAGAGATCCTGTCACTAACTGTGCGCATGCCAAACTTCAGGTTATTTTGTCAAGGGACGTATGCACTGTTAAGGTTACAAAAATCAAGGTTTAACATAGATATGCCTACTTAAGCACTAGTACTTATTTAAAAGAGTTGGCCGGGAAGTCGCATTGAGCTATACAGCACATTTCCAGGTGCATTCTGGGGAAACTGGACTACTGAATAATACAACAACACAAGAAAATACAGTAAATATAACAATAACAGCAAAAACATCGGGCGTGCAAAACAAAGAGTCAAAACAGTTGGCATAGAATAATATGAACAGAACATCCTTGCAGCCATCAGATCCCATAAAGGGGATTATTAAAGCTGAAGAAGCAAACACCCTAAAGAAAACCATTGCATCAAGTTCATCTGCTTTGGGACCTTTTAATTTTATATAAAAAAAATGTCATCTTTGAGGCAACCCTAAATCCCGTTTATTGTCCATATCCTCTCCCAAACCCCATCCTCGCACCATAATTTTTTACAGGTTATCAAACTGTTATTATGTACACACTCATACCTGTGCACAGTTAGTTAGATATTTTAACAGTTTCCAGTATCACTTGGTTTGTCCACACATTTTCCTGTATTCATTCATTTTAAACTTCCTTTTTATTCTCCTTTTTTAGGCTTGATAAATTGTTCATTGTATTGATCCATACTGCTGTACAGCACTAATTTCCTGGCATCATTTTAAATGCTGTATAGAATGAATCTTGGTTTAGCATGTCATCTAAAGGCTGGCATCTGCAACAGGGCAGTACCCCCTCCCCAATACTTCACTGAAGTGTCAGTGGTGGGTATGAGCCCAGGTCCCCGGTGTGGGTACTAAAGCTATAACCTTGTGGTCCTGAGGCACAAGTGTGACTACTGAACTTATAACTAACACTAACTTAGAGCCTCCGGGATAGGGCACTTAGAAATAAATATTTACGTACTTACACACTTTATTTTTTATTGACATCTCAGATTACAACACCTTTGAGCTGAAAGCTGTTTTACAAAGGTTCCATGTTTGAGCAAAACAGGTAACACACAATAATGACATGATGGGACAAAAAATGGCAGGATACATAGACAGCAAAACGTAGTACAGTCAGTGTGAAAGTGACACTTTAATCATAGAATTTAATACATGTAACTAAGCTATGAGAAGCCAGGGGGCTTTGTCAGGGTTAGGGAGGGTGTGGGGGTGAGAGAAGCATGGGGGCATGGGGGAGCAAGGCAAGTAGGGGATAGGTGTGGGTGAGGGTGGTGGAGAGGGGGGCAAGGCCAGGGTCAAGCAGAGTATAAGTGCTGATAGTTAATAGCGACTAATGAGAGGTTGTACTATGTAGTGCAGTCACAGCCACTAAGAGCAACGAAGTGTTGGCAAAGCTTACATTTAAACAGACCAATCTTTGGTTCAACAAGGATGTCCCAGGGAGACCATTAAGCCAGTCAGGGGCATGGTAGGTGAAGGCCCTTTGTCCCTGGAATGTATGGTAGAATGGGACCTGAGATGACTGCCTGGACTTGCCCAGAGTCCTGTGGGGGTTGGACGTTGGGGTGAGGAGGTGATGGCAGGTGGGGGGGGTTACTTATTTACTTATAGACACTTTGTTGTTTACTATTTCTTTTTCAACCTATAGAACATGAGGCAATCTGTGCTGCTTCACTAGATTTCCCCATCCAGCACTCTGTCACTCACAATTACTTTACCAGTAGCAGGCAGCTCAACTAGACATTCCCCATTCTGTCAACCTCCCTGGACAGCCAAATCAACTTCTGTCATCAAGATTAGGCCATTACTTTTAGCAGACATTTGGGGAATATTAACTGCCCCATGTGTGAAACTAGCATACACTGCAGAGCTGGTGTTAGGGTATTTAAGCATTTCCTTTGAACTGGGCTCAGACGTTAAATGGAGCTCAACCCTGTTTTTTTACATTGTTAACATAATTGTTAATTTGTGTGTATGTAAATTCTGTTTAATAACTCCAGTGTATTGTTTTGTGTTTGTAGTGACTTAATCCTTTTTTCCTTGTTTGAGGGTCCCTTATTAAGGCTGCCTTTTTTTCTTACCCAATATTCATTTTTTAATTACTAAAGAGTTTCAGAACTCAGTGACATCAGTTGAGCTGACACCTACATTGAAGCTTTCCATTCAGGGTTTTCATTCAACTGATGTCAGAAGGTTCTGGAATTGATAATTAGAAAATAAATATTGGGTATCAAAAATGCTGCATTGACAAAGGGCCCTAAATAAGGAAAAATATCACTATTTCAAAAAAGAAATACAGAACAATACACTGGGGTGATTAAGAAACACTACACATGCCCAAACATATAGTTGTATTAAATATATAAACAACAGGGTATGTGTTTGGGGTGGGGGCTAAACCAGGCCTTTAACTTATTAATACTTTTCTGTAAAATATAACATTATTTTCACGGCCATTATCTACATAACAATATGCCCTGCAAAATAAAATGTGCTTATACGACATACTGGTATGGAGTTATAATCCACATAAATCAGATTTTTTTTCACAAAAAAAGAGATAGTAGCATTGAAGTCCCAGTTAAGGACAATGTATTAAGTTATAAAGCTGCCCTAACGTCATCAGAGATTGAGTATTTAGGATTTTAAAGATCACGTTTTGATGATGATAGACCATTCAGCTATATGCCAGAGAAAAACATTTGTTTTGTGTGTGGCTAATTAATCTTATTTGATAAGTTTTGAGCTTTGCCACTGAGTTGCTCAGGGTTGGGGTAGCACAGTCCCAAAGGTTCTACTAGGATTTTACTGTACTAGGTCATGTTAATACCTTATGCACTGTGTGGTGCAGATTATTTATATTAATAAAGATGGGAGTGTTATTCATATTTACTAAAAATGGTGGCAGAGGACTTAATTTTTACATCATAACCAATACTAAGTTCACCTGCTGCTTATAATTTTTCTTTCACTCCATGTATTCATCAATGTAAATGTTGCTCTTCCTCATGTGACTACCGACTTGACAAACAATTTAAAGGTTAATAGTAATTCGGCTGTTACGGTAAACAGAACAGCTACAGTGCAGGTTGTATCAAAACACCAGTATCTCCCTGAAAACACAAATGTAGTATTCATTCTAAAGAAGAGTTGGGTTCCATTACTGCAAAAGATATACTGCTTGCAATGATTCTTGTTGTGGGGATACATTTGTCACAGAGACATCCTGCTGTTCTACGTTCAGTAACCAATAATGTTTCTGTTACTTAATAAGTTGTAACTTTTGGTATGGAAAAGTGCAAAGTGGTTTGATGTGCTTTTTGGAATTCGAGAATATCAATGCAATGTCAGGACGCAGCACAATTTTTGGAGAGGTAAAGACAAAAACATCAGTTTTATTTCTCTCTCAGAGAGACAGACATGCCTGTGACACCCTAAAGCTGAGCTAAGTGTGCTCCTGGCCCTCAGTCTGCTCTCTATTTAGTGCAATGCTCAATTTCTGCACTCTAGCATGCATTGGTCAGTGTATCCATGTATTGAATCCATGTTCTGTTTATTGTTTTCAATGAATCATTTCATACTGTTGTTATTCACGTGGGGCTTATTACTTAATCTCTCACTTGGACTACCTATGTATTTCAAACTGTGGGCTTTGTATTTTTGCACTTTGTATGTTCGTAATGCCTTTATGTATGTATTCCAGTTCCCTGACTCCCCTCCCCTGAGTCACACCTGGAAATGAGCCTTGGCACAGTGTGCTTTTTCCAGTTACCAAGATTTTAAATAAATAAATACATACATACATAAATAAATACATTCATACATATTGAAAAAATACTTAAGGAAAACTATAGTGATTAGTGTTTTGAGAGGCATTCTTTTAAGTACCCCCTTAAATAATTATCGCAATATTAAACATGCCAGGAAGTGTTAAGATTACACTGCAGTGCATGTGAAACACCAAAGCTTCCCCTTGACCTCCAGCCATTTATGTGGGACCCACCTTATCAACATTAACTGAACTCCTGAGCCCATCCTTGTTTTCATCAGGCCCAGCATGGACTGTTGAGAATAATGACACATAATTAATTTTCTGCCTAAGGAGGTAGTAGTTTATATCAGGGGTTCTCAATTGGTGAGGCCAGCCTCCTTGGGGAGGCCCCAACCTGTTCCAAGGGAGGCTTAAGCAAATCTGAAAAAGTACTGTATTTAAATTTTGAGTTTTATGTATTTTGTGTGAAGAGATGAAGCAAACTTTAAGAGGATAATAGTAGTAGGTGAATTTTATGTATTTATTTACTAATAGGTGACAAGGGAAGGTAAATGAGCCAATGCTCATTTCAGGTGTACCCGGGAAAGGGTAGGTAGTGAATGCATTTCAAAGGGTAACTGCAAAACAATCAAGAAATACACAATGAACAATAGTGCAAACAAATATGAACAATAAACTAATGATGAGTGCTGGTAATTGATCAATTTGTAGACTGATGGCAGAACAGCCCAAATACAAGGGTTGAGCATAGAAGTGCTAAGAGCAATAGCAGGAAGGAGCAAAGTAATCCCAGAGAAGTTGCTTAGGAGCAGGGAAGGAGGTGGAGAGGCAAAGTATGTAGGAAGGTTATTTCATATAGAGAGGAAACAGAGAAAGTAGTCTGACCCATGAAGGTGCTGCAACAAGGGGTAACAATGGTTCAAGAATGAAAATAGCGGAGCAAGTGGGCTGGCCTGTGGGGGGGAGGGGTTACAATAAACTGAATAATAATATTTGTTTATTTATTTGTTATTCAGATAGCACCTTTGAGCACAGGAGCTCTTTTTCAAAGGTTCCACATCAGTATAAGACAAAGAACTGAATGTGAGCCAAGTACTCAAAGGGGTTTCAATTTATTCTTGGTGTACTGCGCAAAGTACAGTATGTTATTTTTACTTGGGGAGGCCCAAGATTATTTCAGTTTTTGGGGAGGTTCAAAATCTTTTCCATGGATTTGGGGAGGCTCACTGTGACAAACTTTAAGAACTATTGGTTTAGATGTTGCAAACACAGGGCTACAGCAAAGACTCAATGAGCCTTCAATCTCCTTCTGTCATCAAATTCTATGTTTCCATGTTTAAAACAAGAAGAACCCATACCTGCAAGTTAGTGCCAAAGGGCAGACTAACTAGCAGATTTATTTTAGATCTATAATTCACTGGATCATCGGGCAAGGACATGTATTTGAGTGCTTCATGAAATGTGCTTACTATGTCAATAATCTCTTTCTGTCTCATTTTAGAAACTTCTTACACCCGTATGCTAGAGCTACCAGAGCCAGACCAATAGTAATATAGAATAATGTGAATGGATGCTACCTCCTACTGACTGATAACTGCTGGAGGGTGAGTGGAGGAAGGTGGTGACTGACTGATAACTGCTGGAGGGTGAGTGGAGGAAGGTGGGGCACACAAGTTATCATGAGTACTATTTATCTGGACTGGTTGCCTTTTATAATGCCTTGTAGGAAAGGGAGTGGGCAGATTTTTGTCTGCCCCAATGAACTACAAGCATAACAAGAAAGTTCACTGGATAATCAGTAAAGACATCTTGGGATGCTTACGAGACATGACAACAAAAAAATAGGCTGCTACAGGTGCAATGCATGATGCTCCAACCAGAAAGCCACGCTTAAAGCAACTCAACATCTGGCACGTACCCACTGCACTCCAATAAAAAGCAGCAGTTCACTGTAGTTCCAGTAGATGGAGATCCATGTTATTACTGATGAAAAGAAAGGGCATGGGTATGTGGCAACAAACTCAGCATAGAGCCAAAGCACTTGTAGCAAGATGATGATGTGTCCGCTAATAATTATTTAAAATGTGTTAAATAGGTAAGAACCCAATACATCAAATGTCCTTTATCATGGGTGACCGAAGTACAATACAAATACAAACAACAGTATACTTTTGAATATAACAGTTACATTTGGAATCCATAACATAATAATGTTTTAGTCTGGATTTAAACAAGATACAAAATGATTTGGAAAAAGTTTTAAGACAATGAATGCTGTTCTTTCAAAACCCTATACGTGAAAGAAAGTTGGCCAGCAGATGTTTTAAAGAAGGGAAATCTAACACATTTAGACCTTGTCAGTATTGTTGACTTAAAGTAACAAAATGGCAAACATTTTTTTACAGTAGTTATACCCTATTCAATGTAGAACAACTAACAGCAGGGTCAGAATAAAAGATTGGGTTAAAGCTTTTCTGGAACTGAACAAAAGACAATTCTTGATCCTGCAAAGTAAACCCAAGCGAGAATGAGCAGTTTAAACTGAAAAACTTAACATGGCTATTAAAGAATAAGGAATTATCCAACATAAAATCCTGGGGCTCGATTCCAAGATGGGCTATGCTGATGTAAGGTGGGAACCGTCAAATTCCATGGCATATCCAGTGACTTACGCCATGTGTTACACCCATTGGGATTACAAATGTCGACTTGCACCATGGCGGATGTGGGCTGCGACAACCACGGGTTATGCCACCCACCATGCCGCAGCCCACAACACCTGGCTGAACTGCGGGTTACGACAGCAACTTAGCCCCATTCTAGGAGGGCAGCTGTTGTAATCTACAGTTGCAATTCTGAGAGATGCAGTGGCATCGGAGCTGTTCTGAGTGGCATCTGATGGCTGGCACCATCGGATGCTGCCACGCAGCTCCACAGCAATGGCACTGTACTGCCCTCCAAGCCCCCTCAAGCACACCCCTGCCCCCAACCACCGATCATCTGCCCGGCCCCAGGGGTCCATATTTAGATGCACCCCGGATGCCTGTGCCATCTGTGCTGCCGCTCCCATGTCCCCTGGTGTGTGCCGAGGTAGTCTGGGGTGGGGGGCTTAAGGTGGAGCCACCTGTCACTGGCCGTGAGTTGCGACATGTGGGTTGCATACACCAGGTGTGTGGCAGTAGCTTACACCTGGCGTATCCCACATGACCCAGGTGCCGGGACTCTGCCACTCCTGAAATGTGTCGTAGTGTCCCTGGCTTAGGGGTGAATGGCATAACTCACAACTGCGTTCATGTTACACCATTCATTTTGGAATCAGCCCCCAGATATTTAAATGGTTCAACCATTTCAGTTGGATGATATTGCAAGTCTGTGATCACAAGCAAAGGTGAATCAAAATTTGTTGGTGTGTACGACTATGTCATCCACATATAAAGGAATCTTTGTGGAAGAAACAAATGTAGGGAGATGATTCAAATATAGGCTGAATAAAACCGGGCCCAAACTTCAGCCCTGAGGTACACTAACTATAATATCTGCAAGAAGAAATGTGGCATTACCCAGGAAAACCTTCTGTTTTTTCTGTTAGATTAACAGTTGATGAACTATAAAATCACATAGCTAGAGATACCCATGTTCCTTCATGTTGGAAATATCTAAGAAAACAGCAGCTTTCCATTGTCCAAGATCCTATGAAGAAAATCAGTCAATTCAGCCAATGCAGATGAAGTACAAAGTTTGGTTCTAAAACCATGTTGCAATGGGATTAAACTACTCCTTTGCTCAAAAAATCTTTTAGTTGGTCTAACACAACCCTCTCAAGGACATTGGAGAAGGGAACAATGAATAAATCAGCCAAGAATTGCAACCAAGATTCTAGCACTAGATCTTGAAAAGGGCATCGCTGTGGCCAGCTTCAAAGTCTGATGACTGTACCTGTATACAAAGAAAAATGGAACAAAACACTCAGCAGAAATGCATAAGATCCTTAACCAAAGCAAACAATTTCAAATCATTTTCATCATCCCCATGATGCGGCTTAATATTTATCTTATTAGGACAGTACAAGGAGTCATTAACAGAAATTTCCCAAAATACAAAACCCAACTCAGTGTAAGAATAATAATTATTCCTGAATATAGTTGCACCATTTTCATTGTTATCCAAAACTTGAATAATTTTAGCAACATCACCATATGAGCAGGGATCATAAGTTCATTGGTATTTTTTTTTTTTGTTAAAGAAGCACTCACAGTTGATTTAGATTTACTCAATAAACCACTTTAAACTCCACAGTTCTCTTTAGGTTTATTGCATTAAAGAAAGCACAATTACGTAAGAACTTACCGTAACAACAGATCTTCGAGAGGAGCTCTTGCAGCAGGTAACACCTTTAGGACTGAAGTCAGCAGGTGCCAGAACCCCACGGAAAACTTCTAGCTAGCAGTATCCAGTGGGGGACTGCCCCCTACTCCGGGCCGCCCCCAATGTCATATTTGATATAAAAGGGGCAGTCCCCCAGCCCATCTGCATTTCTCCGACCAGAGACCTGGCAAGTAGATGAAAAAAGGAGAACCAAGGAACAAAGGTATCTGGGATGGAGAAGTATTTTTCCAGGCGGAAAGGCAGGAGGGAAATACAATACCTGCTGCAAGAACTCCTCTTGAAAATCTACTGTTATGGTAAGTTCTTACATAACTGTACTATTGAAGAATTATGGCAATGTATTAAAAGAACTGGTAAAGTTTTGAAAGAAAAGGACTGAAAAATCACAGTAAAATATTAAATAACAAGCATTTGTCAATGCCGAATGTTACATAGAAACATAGAAACATAGACTTTGACGGCAGATAAGGACCACTTGGCCCACCCAATCTGTCCATTTCCCTACCTATTGGATAAGCTGCAGATTCTAGTTAACCAACAGCCTACTTCCTGCAACCCCCCCACTATAATTGCCTTATGTCTGTCCCATGCATGTTTGAATTCCCCCACTGTTTTAGACCCCACAACCTCTCCAGGAAGGTGATTCCATGCGTCCACCACTCTCTCCATGAAAAAGAATTTCCTCACATTATCTCTGAGTCATCCCCCCTCTATCTTTAAATTGTGCCCCCTTGTTCTTGCACATCTCTTTTTCTGAAAGATGCTACCCTCTTGGACTTTGTTGATTCCCTTGAGGTACTTGAAAGTTTCTATCACATCCCCCCATCCCTCCTTTCATCAAGGGTATACATATTAAGCTCTCTCATTCTCTCTTCATATGGTTTCTGATGCAGACCCTAAACCATTTTAGTTGCCCTCCTATGGACTGCTTCCATCCTGTCTATGTCCTTGCGAAGATGGAGTCTCCAAAACTGCACCTAGTACTCCAGATGGGGTCTCACCAACTGTCTGTACAGAGGGATAACCACTTCCCTTTTTCTACTTGTGATGCCCCTCCCTATGCATCCCAGTATCCCCCCAGCTCTCCTTACTGACTTTTCACATTGCTTACCCACATTTAGGTTATCTGATATGACTACCCCCAGGTCCCTTTCCATTATTGTTGTTGTTAGTACTTCCCCTGACATTGTGTACTCTTCTCCTGTGTTTTTGTTTCCCAGGTGCATTACTTTGCACTTCTTTGCATTGATTCTAAGCTGCCATACGTCTGACCATTCCTCCAACTTGGCCAAGTCCCTTCTCATCCTTTCTACCCTCCTTGTGTATCAACTCTGTCTTGCTGACATTGGCATTGGTAGCACAGGAATTGAACAGATGCATAATAGGAATGGCAGTGAAGTATGAAAGTGACATCAAACCCCACATCACTCTACAGAGAGCGACAGGCACTGAGGTGTGCCTTTGGGTATTGGCCATAATGTTCATTGCATTTCAGTTCACCCTACCCTGCAGTGCAACAAAAATTATGTTGTGCCTTGGGGTCCTCGGGCCTTACGCTCACCCCATTCAGCCATAACGCTCATGGCATTTTACCTCACCCTATCCTGCAGACACCATCAAATGCTGAGGTGTGCCTTGGGATGTTCGGCTTTACAGTCACCCCATTTTATTAGGACATACCCTGGAATGGGTGCAGCATAGGAGAATGGGGTGAACTGTGGGACTGAACAGTCCAAGGCACACCTCAATGCCTGTCAGTAGCTTGAGGGTGGGGGGATGGTATGGTGTGAGCATGACAGCTGGCAATGCTAAGACACACCCCTGATGCCTGTCAGTCTGTACAGGGTGGGACATTACAGTTAGAAACACTAATTCCCTGGTTGTTTGTTGGTATTTGCACTACAAATTTGCAACATGGCATTTTTGTGAACCCCACCTCATGAAAGAGTTTGGGTCCTCTGCTCATGAATAGTGGACCTGTGATTTTGTTAATCTGTCTCGAATGCTGATTTCTCACAGCGACCACGCCATTCTGTGCCAGATGTGGGAAAACACCATTTGGGCAGGATGTGAAAAATGACAGCTGTACCATTCATAGGTAGGTGTGAAGAGATGGCAGTGTTGAAAATCTTGAGTGAAGAGGGGTGTGGCTTGACCGCCATAGAAATGGCAGCATAATTCTTGGGCTCCTCTTCGCTGAGAAAGAACAACAGCGAGTTGGCCTAATCCTGGGATGTAATTGGTTCTTTTGTTGAGAGACATGCATTGGGGGAACTGCCCTTAATCGGTCAGTGTGTTTTCTGAAAGTCAGCTGTACCATCAAACTGCTTTAATCACCGGCGATTTGAGAGAGGCGCAGCTCAGCTAGGCCAGAGAAGTCGTAGGCCCAAACCTCGGGATTTAAGATGCATTTGCCCCAAGTAACCTGCAGATGGAGGCCTTACCAGCACCCGTGCCAGCCCGATCAACCCCAAAGAAGGTGGCGACTGAGACTATCTCACCCGCACTTTCCCTGATACCAACTGCTACTGTGCAAATGCCTTCTGTGACTGAATCACTAACATACATCACCCGAATGTTGGAGGCGGTTTTTCAGCAAGTGGATACCATCAGCACCACGCTTACAAACACCACGGCGGAGGTACGTGTGATGCAAAATTGGCTAAATGTCGCAGAGCAAAAAGTGGAATCTCTGGAGCTACACAGGCTAAATTAACACAGAAAGTATGAATGCAAGGCCTACAACTGGAAATGCTACTTGCCAGAGTGGAAGATCAGAAAAACAGGGGGAGGCGTAATAACCTCTGCATTATTGGAGTCCCCGAGGGGGCTGAGGGAACTTCAATGGAAAAGTTTCTCAATGAGTCCCTACCTAAAATGTTGGGGGAACGCTGGAGAGGCTCAGTTGAAATTGAAACGGCCCATCGGATCGCGGGAAGGAAAAAGAAACAACAACTAGCCCTGAGGCCAATTGTGGCTTACTTTCTGAGGTACTCTACAAAAGAATGTATCTTAAGTGCAGCTCGAGATCTGGGTGAAATTAGATGGCAAGGGGTGGTGATTTCGATATATAGAGACTTTGCACAAGAAACCGCGAATAAGTGCAGAGCTTTTGGCCTGATTAAAAGAAGATGTTGTCAGCTTACAAATTTCAGTACAGATTTAAAGGCCTTACCAGACTGCTGGTGTCCAAAGAAGGGAGGGAACTGCTTGCAGAGACACCTGAGGAGATTGAAAGATGGGCCTCTTAGTACTGGCCCAATCTCCTCCTACAAACTACATCCCCCAGGAGGCTATGGGAACCCTCGGATACCAGAACTAGGAATCGAAATCATCAACTATGGAACCCAGAGGACAGGACTGAGAAAGGACCAGGTCCTTGGACTGATCAGCCCCCCAGAGAGAGATCTGCCAACACAAATGATAGGCCTGTACCTACACTGGCTGTTGACTCAAACTTGCCGTTTCTTCCTCCCAGAAACAATAGCCTGATTCCAAGACAGTGACTGCACTCCAGGAGTGATCAACAGCTTTCCCCAGATCTGCAGAGAACAGCCCCAGCAGCGAAAATGCCTAGAGATGAGCATCTAGTATCTGGCTCTGACCGTCTTGTGGATGAATCCGAATCCTCGATTTCTGAACAAGGGAACTGTATGGACTGGGCTGATATCCCAGAATCTTCCTTGCTGGAGGTGGTGGACATCTCTAATCAGCTTAAACCAGAGATAAAATCGTATGCGACAGTGGTAGCTTCCGAAGAGGTCCCAGCTGCTGGAGAATGATCCTAGATGAGTAACGGCTTGGGGAAGAAGCTTGGTCCTTGGACTGATCTTATCTGCACGAACTATAGTTCTAATATCCTTCTGCATGTTGTAGCAAACAGTTGGTTTAATAGCAATGTAGGAATTTAATACATTTTCCCCTGCTTGTGATGGTTAAATGTTTTGAAATATAGGATCCAGGTGGGGAAAACTTCCCCCCTCCCCTCCCAGGCTCCCCTTACTTCCCTTCCCTACCCCCATCACTACCTTCTATATTGGATAGCTGGGGTGTATAAACATGGTTGAAGTGGCTGAAACTTCAGTGCTTCTGGCGTCTTAGGGTGCATAGCGCTGTATGGGCAAGAGTTATGGGGGCCTGGCCAGTGTGTTATGATTAGGGTAGTTCACTATCAGTTCCCTATCACGTCCTTCCCCATTTTACTGAGTTGGTAATTCCCCCCTTCTCCCCCTTTCCTCCCTATACTGGCATTAGGTTCCCCCCCCCCGGATTACACCTTCTCCGAGGAATGTTCCTCAGTTGAGGAGGGTTAAAACCCAGAGGAGTTGTGACTCACGTTGATAACCCCTAGGCACACACACTAGTGGAGCTGAGGATTCGGCTTTTGTCTATCCTCTTCCTGGGAACGTCTGTAGCAGTTAACAGTGACCTGCTGGTTGATCATTACATAGGGTAGTTAAGTCAGACATATATAGGTGTTCCGCTATTATAAGAGCAGTACTTAGTGTTAGGCAGACTAGTTTTATTGTTCACATATACACTTCCTGTGGCTGCTGTTGTTAAAGCTAAAATCTCTCTTGTGTGTGGAGGCATAGCATCTGATAGCTCTCGGATCATAAGGTACAGTAGATTCCTCAAGTGGTAGTTTTCAGTAGGACGTCAAGGTCCACTCCGGTAGAATATCACGGAGCAAGCCCTGCAATCTCTGATATACGGCTGAGATGCCTCCAGCTACTATATGTGGTCTGCGTCTTTTGTCATGGAATGTAAAGGGTTTAAACCACCCTGTTAAAAGAACTAAAGTGCTACAATATCTGCGTTCCTTTCGCACAGACGTAGCTCTCTTGCAGGAGACACATCTCCTTTATAAATCCACTCCTTGGCTCAAGAAATCGTGGGTCGGCAATGTGTTTGCTAGCCCTGCATCTACTAAAACCAGGGGGGTAGCTATTTTAATTCAGAAGGCAAGCAATTGGGTAATGGAAGAGTCCCGAGCGGACAAAGAAGGGAGGTGGGCAATAGTTAAATTAAGATCTGGCTCGTACAGTCTGATAGTGTGCAATCTGTACACTCCAAATATAGACAGAGTAGAATTTTTTCCAAATTTAAGCCAGGCTATTGCTGGATTAACACAGTCAGACTCCACTATTCCTTTGATAATAGGAGGGTATTTTAATGTAGTACTGGATATATTCTTGGATAAATCCCAGCCCACCCCTCAGACATACACGAAGGCACATGCTGCACTCCAGGAGATGAAAGCAGAATGGGGCTTAGTGGACATTTGGAGGCGTGACTACCCCTCTGGCCATGATTACATGTACTACTCCTCCCCACACAACACCCATAGTTGGATAGATTATTGGTTAGCTAACCAGCTAGCCTCGAGTGCCATCACAAATACTGACATAGGCAGTATACTCATTTCAGACCACGCGCCAGTACTGTGCACCTACACTGCCCCTGGGAACTGTAATAGGGGTACAAGATGGAAGTGCAACCCCTTGTTAGTCTGTGATCCTGAATTTCAAAAAAGGATGTGGGAAGTAGCTTGGGAGTATTTTACTTTTAACAAGGCAGGGGCAGTGTTGGCGAGTGTGATCTGGGAGGCTTTTAAAGCCACTCTGAGAGGGCATATCATTGCCTTTGCTGCAAAGAAGAATAAAAACCGTAAAAAAGAGATAGAGATGTTAAAGGCAGAACTTGCTGACTTAGAGGGTCACTTTAAGGTTCCCGGTCCACTACTGCGACGTGTAGGGACCCCTCATTGATAAGACATATAGTGGGACTCAAATATTGAATAAACTCACTACTACAGCATAAGGCTGAATGAACCTGGCTTAGGGCGAAGCATCGGTATTGGAAAGGGGGTGACAAAGGGGGGAGGCTCCTTGCCTATCAGTTAAGAAAACAGCAAGTATCTGCAAAGATCCATGCTCTACGAACTCCTACGGGCTCAGTGGTTAGTGACTCGAAAGGGATTAATGAGACCAAGAAAAACTACTACCAGACAATATATCAATCCAAATCCATATATACGAGGGAACAGCTTGCACATAAGCTGCGTCAGTTCTGTCAGGGGTTTGCACTGCCCTCACTAACCCGAGAGCAAATTGATCTTCTGGACCGACCTATCATAGAGACAGAAGTGTGGCAAGCGCTGTTCCATATGGCCAAAGGGAAAGCTCCTGGACCGGAAGGAATGACCGTCGAATTATATCAGGCTCTAGAACAAGAAATTACAAACCCTCTGCTGCTTGCTCTGCAATGTGCCCACTCTACAGGCTCCCTTCCCACCACAATGAATGAGGCTTTAATTACGGTTCTACCTAAAAAATCTGATGACCCCCTGAACTGCTCTAACTTCGGCCCCATATCACTATTGCCAGTGGATATGAAGATCCTGGCTAAAATATTGGCTACTAGATTGCAAAATATTCTTAACTCGATCATTCACCCATCTCAGGTTGGCTTTATGCCTGAAAAGGTAGGCTCTGACAACACCAGATTGTTGCTGAACCTGAAGTGGTGGCAGGCAGAGCAAAAATTCCCATGGCTGCCATAGCTGTAGATTTTGCAAAGGCCTTCAATTCTGTGAATGGAATTACCTCCATGAGCTTCTTCGTATATATGGATTTGGTCCCCAATTCTGCTCATGGGTTTTGATGCTCTATAACTCCCCCAACGCAAAGATCCTTACTAATTCTACTATCTCTCCCTCCTTTGCACTTTATAGGGGTACACGCCAAGGCTGTCCCATAGCCCCCCCTTACTTTTTCTAATTGTTTTGGGTCCCCTAATCCGTGCAATTGACACTAAAAAGTGAATGTCAGGTGTATCAGTGCAGGGTAGGGAGTATACCGTGGCTGCCTATGCTGAAGACTTATTGCTTACCCTGTCTCATCCTCAAGAGTCACTACCACTAGCCCTCTCAGTTCTTACAAATTTTGCTGGGCTATCAGGGCTACAGGTGAATCAATGCAATACTGTACTTGCCCCGTTGAACCCACTCTGCCTACCGGAATGTCTTCATGGCACAGAACTAAAATGGGCCCCACAAGGGTTTTCATATCTGGGAATTTATATACCTTCTAACTGGGCAAATTTTGAATCTGCTAATTTTTCCCCCTTGCTTAAACAATTAAGTGTAGAAATGGAGAGATGGAAAAAGCTACATTTGTCCTTGATGGGTAGAGTGGCTTCAGTACGTATGTTACTACTCCCAAGGGTGCTGTACTTATTTAATAATCTCCCAATACGGCTGTTCCCCCAAACTTTTTGATACCTTGAAAGAATGGTTTCTTCGCTAGTGTGGGAGAAAAAGACACATAGGTGGGGGGAAAAATTAGCTTAGGACACATTGGACTATGGGATGCCTGGGGTCCCCTTGGTTTCTGAATTATCATCTGGCATGCACTGCGGCACAAATAACAAAATGGTTTATGCCACCTAACACATCCTGGCCAATGTGGGTGGGCCTCGAAAGAGACCTGGCAGGTCTCATTTCACTTAGATCCCTGTTGGGCTTTGGTGGATCAACAGGAAAGAGCCTCTCCCCGATCATATGTCATTCCCGTTATGCATGGTGTCGCATTATGATCCTATCAAATACCCCTAACAATGCTTGGGCACCACCCCTGGCCTATGCAGAGTTGTGGTGTAATACCTCTATAACATTAGAAAGACAACCCCTTAATTGGTCTACCTGGGAGACAAAAGGAATACGTTATGTGAGAGATCTCATGATACCTGGTTCGAATACATTATTATCCTTTGACCAGCTGAAAAAGAAATTTAGCCTTCCAAATACTGACTTTTGGTGGTACCTTCAAATACGCAGCCTTATACAGACCCTTTCCTCTCATATATGAATAGATAACAAGTGGAAGTGGCTGTCCACCCTACATAAGGAAATGTCCTCCCTGGGGCGCATAGGTAAATTGTATGCTATAGGCAGAGACTCTTTACCAGATTCTACTGAACATTGTAGAACTCAATGGGAGCTAGATATGGGGATAGTAATATCGAGCTCCACATGGGCTGGGTGCCTTCAAAACGCGCATAGGTTATATAAGGATGCTAAGAGTCAATTAATACAGTTAAAAATCTTGTTGGGATGGTATAGAACCCCAGCTGTTTTATGTGCGGCAAGATTATTGCCACACTTCGATTGTTGGAGATGCCAGCAACCTGAAGCCCACCTTTTTCACATAACGTGGGAATGCCCACGACTTTCTGATTTTTTGGGGGCAGTTAGGCGAGATTGCTGCTTAGTTTTAGGCATAAGGGACCTCCAGCTTGATCCCAAGTTGCTGCTGGGGGACATGTCTAGTCTCCTTACACTCCCAAAGGCTTTAAGAGAGTGGGCCATGGTAGTTTTACTAGAGGCTAAGCGGCTTTTTCTAATGTAATGGAGACAAGTCAATAGTCCATGTATGAGACAATGGCATGCAGCTATAGCTAAACTGGCACTGTTGGAAAGGCTGACCTATGCTCACTGAGGCCAACTGGTTCACTTCCATAAGAAGTGGGACTCTTATTTTAACTCACCATTATGCAGAACCCCCCCCCCGAAGAACTCTACCCCTGCTAGTCATTAGAAGTGCTGTACTAGATGATCCAGATGTCTAATATGAATGAGTAGATATAGTTTAAGGAGGATAGGATATATTTATGTGAATGTATGTGAAGCAAATATAGGTGCTTAGCCTGTGGTTATGTATTGTATAATGCATGAATATGGACCTTGAAGATCTTGTAACATGCATGAGAGAGGAATGAACATGGAAGTGTAAGACAATGCTGAAAAACCTTAATAAAATCTTCTATGATAAAAAAAATCTTGAGTGAAAATGTTAAAAATACACGAATTTATGAGCATATATAGAAACTGCGCAATGCACACTTGGAACAGTCATTTAGTGGAATTATTTCACCAAATTTTCAACATAGGCATTGTGGGACCTCTACTCATGAACACTGTCACTACGATTTTCTTCATCTGTCCTGATCATTGATTTCCTACAACGACCGCGTCATAGTGCGCCACTTGTGCGAGAACACATTTCGGGCAGGATCTGAAAAATGGCAGCTGTACTGTTCATAAGGACATGTGCAAAATTGACAATGTTGAAAATATTGAGTAAAAATATTACAAATTGTCGAAGTTACGAGTGTGTGTGGAAACTGAGCAACGCACGCTTGTAACATAGTGATTTTACAGACTTTAGTCACCAAATTTTCAATATAGGCATTTTAGGACCTCTGCTCATGAAATGTGTCGCTATGATTTTCATACTCTGTCTCAAACACTGATATCCCACAATGACTGTGCTATTCTGGGCTGGAAGTGTGAAAACACATTTCGGCCAGGATGTGAAAAATGACAGCTGCACTCTTCATAAGGAGGTGTGGAAAAATGGCAATGTTGAAAATCTGGAGTGAAAATATTACAAATTGGTGAAGTTACAAGTGTGCGTGGAAACTGTGCAACACAAGCTTGTAACACAATCATTTTGGGGAATTTTTTCACCAAATTTGCAACATAGGCTTTTTGGGAGGCCACCTCATGAACAACAACACTGTCATTTTGTTACTCAGTCCGGAAAGATGATTCCATACAGTGACCACAAAATCACCTTTTGGGACCAAATAACACCATAACAGTGACTGAATTCATGAGGAGGTGTCCCAAAATTCCCATGTTGAAAATTTGGTGGCAAAAGTAAAAAAAATGACAGAGCTATCCACATAAGTTGAAAAAAAACCATTTATGCCATTATACAACATTTCTTCAGTTCGCGGTTGGCTTTGAAGAGTGCAGACCTGTTCACGGTCCACCGAAGATCATCGCGCTGGCCTCTGGAGGTAAGTATGGGGTGAGGGGGTAGGGGGTGAGGGAGGTGTGGGGAAGAAGGGTGCGCAGAGGGTGGGCGCGGGTTGGGAGAGGGGTCAACGGACTCGACGAAGGACTGTTTTCTGTTTTACAGGGTAAAAAAAAAAAGAAAACATTGCGGGATTTTTTTTTTCTACAGGGGCATTTGGCATACTGAGTTGGGCTCCCAGCATGCCACCTGAGTGTTTTTGGTGGGGGGGGTTGTAGCCAATGGGAGCTTGGGCACCCCCGCTGTCCATACAGAGGTGGGGGTTGCATGAGCTGAGGAGATTGGGCACCCCCTCAGCACACAAGGAATGGGGGGGTACATTGTGCCAATGGGACTTGGGCATCCCCATTTTCAAATTACCTCAGGAGGGGGGCATGCTGACAGGAGTATTGGGCACCCCTGTTGGCAAATTACCTCAGGAGGGGGCATGCCGAAAGGAGTATTAGGCTCCCCCATCAGTGAGTGGGGGTGAGGGTTGCATGAGTTGAAGGGGATTGGGCACCCCCTCGGCACACAAGAAAGGGGGGGTTGCATTATGCCGATGGGTATTGGGCACCACCATCGGCAAATTCATTTAGGAGGGGGCATGCCAACATGGAAATTAGGCACCCCTGTCAGCTTTCACGGGGACTGTAAAACGCGACGGCTGTCCCTCAGCTTCTCTGGGGACTGTAAGAAGCTGATGGGGAAGCCACCACCATGTTGCTTGACCAGAAGAGGCAAGTAGTAATTGGCTGCTGCAATCAAGGACTGTTCCGTGGCGCTCCCTGATTGCAGCGGCTGATTTCTTTCAAGGTGGTGACACGTTTTTTCTACTGCTGTCATAGACAGCGTGCTATGCCATTGGCACCACAGAGCCCAGCCTCAAAAAGCAGTGGTGCCATTGGATGCAGCAGAACTGCACCTCTGAAACCCACTTCTCCACTGAAGCAGCCATGATATGTTGTCTGCGCTGTGTGCGCAAGACAACATAAAAAGGAGCTAAGAGATGAGAAAAAAGGTTAAAAGGCATGATCTTCCCTAAGGGGAAAACTTGCTACAGTTAGCAAATTGCTTTTGAATAAAACTAGGATGTCATACTAGACTGCAGGAGAATGAGAAAAAGAGGAACTATGATAAGTAGGGACCAAATTGTATGTGCAAGGCATAAAAATGTTTGCTGCTGGCCCAGTGGTGCAGTGGGCTGAGGTACTGGAGCCTTACCTCGCACCACACTAGCAACCCGGGTTCGGGAAGGACTCAGATCACTGGGGATCAGCAGGGGAGGAGAGGATGGAGCATCCGTAGGACTGCTGTCTTCTCCTGGAGTGGGTAGCAGGGCCATATCGCTCTGCAGCAGTCCCCAGTGGAGACCGGGAGCACTGCATGAGGAATGCAATAGAGGAAGCACCAGAAAAAGTGGAAAGCATTGCAGGATTGGCCAGATGATGGCTGCCAGTCCACTGATACCTCCAAAACTCCCTATGGAGCCATGTCCACCTGAACAGGGCCCTGGGGCCAAATATAGAGTGTGCTCTATGCCCACCCCTGGTGCCTTCCCCCTCAGAGGAGACAGACCCACCCGGAGAAGGGTTATGCCAGGTTGCTGCAATATGAGGTGTCGAGGCTCATGGGAGTAGTAGGAGTTGTCGGAGACCATGGAGGCCCAAAGGAGAGGAGGGTCTCATAGCACATAGGGGGATAAAGAAATAAATGCAAAAAAAAAAAAATAAATATTCTCTAACACACTGTTTAAATGAAACACTGTTAAGAAGGACAATACTGCCTGTCATATCTGTTTAGTCTATTCTGTTTTAAGAGATTTTCTGAGAATAGCCACAAAGGGCTTGATGATATGGTCACCATAAGACAAGCTAGTAGATTCACTACAGTCCAGCTCAAAGGTCAGTTCAAACTGATCCTGCAAACAGCTGTGTGACATCACTTATCAAGATAGCAAAATGCTTTTGTGTAAAAATAGGACTACTGTCCAGTTCAATTGTCAGCTCAAACTGACCTTGCAAACAGCTGAATAACATCACTTATCAGAATATGCGTACTCTGTCCAAGAAAGTATGAGGCTAGCTTTTTACCAAGCTATTATTGCACTGTCTTCCCAGCACGCTGCACAATAAGATCTGTGCCAGTCCTCAGGCAAGACGATCTCTAAATTGACTGTAAAGTACTTTTAAGCTATTATTTCATTCATTTCAGTCACATTTGAAAGTACTGGGGAATTGTATGCTGTGTAATAGGGGGCGGTGGTGGATGGGGAGGAGGGGAGGGTGGCCCTACAGGGGGACCTGGAGGCTCTGGAAAGATGGTCTAGAAAGTGGAAGCTGAGGTTCAATGCAGGGAAATGCAAGGTACTCCACCTGGGGGCCAGAAACCCAGGCCAAGTGTACACCCGGGGGAATGCTACAAGTCTCGATGGCTGAGAGGGACCTGGGGGTGGTGGTGGATGTCAAGATGAACAACTCTGAGACTTGTAGGAGGGCAGCAGCCAAGGCCAACAGGATGCTGGGATGCATCGCTAGGGGGATCACCTCCAGAAGGAGGGAAGTGATACTCCTCTGTATAACTGCTTGGTGAGGCACCTTGAGTACTGCGGCAGTTTTGAGGCCACACTTAAAGAGGGACATTAACCTCCTGGAGAGGGTCCAGAGGAGGGCAACCAAAATGATTTGGGGCTTGGGGACAGGACCTATGAGGAGAGGCTCGAAGAGCTAAATATATACACATTGGAAGAGAGAAGGGACCGGGGGGACATGATAGAGGTCTTCAGGTACATGAAGAGGGTAAATAGGGGAGGAACAGTCAGGGTGCTTCGAAGGAAGGAGGAAGGGGCCACTAGAGGCCATGGATGGAAGCTGGAGGGGGGAAGATTCAGGAGAGAAAGGAGGAGGTGCTACTTCACTGAGAGGGTGGTGGAGCCATGGAATGCACTGCCTAGGGGGCTGGCGGAGGCAGAGACAGTGGAGGGGTTCAAGAGGGGGTGGGACAGGTACAGGGGAAGGGTTCTGGAAGCAAAATCCAATGCAGCAAGAATATCCGGAACTGGGAAGGGAGAAGCCAGAGAAGGCGAGGGGGACAGCAAGGTCAGCACCCAGGGTGGGGGCTGACCAAACGAACAGACACGAAGGACCGTTAGGCCTATTTTGCTGGCATTTTAGTATGTTAGTATGTTAGTATGTAATGAAATGGGGGAGTTTGCTGACATCACTTCAGAGGTGGGGCTTCTAGGGATAAAAGCTTGTGCCTCTCGCTACAGCGGAATGCCTGCACTGTCTCCCCAGCACGCTGCACAAAAAGATCTGTTCCAGTCCTCAGGCAAGAAGATCTCTAAATTGACTGTAAAGTACTTTTAAGCTATTATTTCCTTCATTTCAGTCACATTTGAAAGTACCGGGGACTTGTATGCTGTGTATTGAGCTCGGGAGTTTGCTGAGATCCCTTCAGAGGCAGGGCTTATAGGGATAAAAGCTTGTGCCGCTCGCTACAGTGCGATCGTGAGTGACGCGATCGCCACTCCTAGTAGAAATTTCCATACAGCAGGTTGTAAGTTTTTATATGTTCAGTATAGCGGTCTTATCTTATTGTCAAGGCCTTGTTAAACATTGTTTACAAGTAACTGATTAGTAAGAAAGTTTAGTGTGAGCTACCGCTTTTTAAACTAGATATCTGTTTATACTATTATTTTATTGGTTTCATTTAGGTTATCATATCTAGTTAAGTACTTTAATTGTGCTTTCATAAGTTTATATCTTATCATAGTTAATCTTATCATGGAAAAATGTGTGTCAATTGGCTAATCATTCTGGGATTATCTTGCTTGGATACAGAAGCATTTGTATTGCTAGAAACAACACCTTATCAATATGCATCTATTGATCTATTTCAGATGTTCTAATATTTTGGTTGAATCTTATTCTTACAAAGAAAATTGTTTTACCACCAAGATGTGCTAGATATATAGAGTGTATACTTTATTAAGAAATGTAACCCTATAGGGCAGGGACTAATTGAACAGATCATTACAGCCCCCATGATTGTTAACATTTTATTATTCCTGTTGCGCGATGTTGAACCCAACCCAAGACCAGCAGCTGCTGATTATGATCAGAATTTGAGCACTAATGGGCTGCGATTTGTTCATATTAACATCAAGAGCTTTATTAATCAGGAAACAGAGGTTGAGGCCTAGATTGAGGTTCACAGGCCTGATGTACTTAGTATTACTGAGACCTGGTTAAAACCTAACATCACTGATGGTATGTGCACTATAGGTGGTTATAATGCATTTAGGAATGATAGGAAGGGTAATAAGAAGGGGGGATTATGATTTTTATTTCTGATAGGCTTCAAGTTGTGAGTGTTAATGTCCCTTTTCATCAGTCAACGCCCTGTGAATGGTTGCATCTAGAAATACGCCTGGCCACCTGTATTAAATTAGGGCTTTGTATTGTGCATAATCCACCTAAGGCTGGTACTAAGGGATTAATTTAGTTTCTAGATTATTTTTAGCAGTTTGTTTAATCTAAATACGTGATGGTAATGGGGGATTTTAATTTTAATTGGATGGGGGATGCTCAGGATCAACTTGAATTATTGGTTTCTGACGCAGAACTATTCCAATTGGTGTCGGGTGTTACTAGATTGAATCATCGCAGTAACCAGCGTACTTTAATAGATTGAATTTTAACAAAGACAGTAGATAAAATAATAGAGAGTGGAACATATCCTGATAGCATCAATGATCGCATGCCAGTATATTGTATCTGGAGACATACAAAAATATAAACGCCACCTAAAATAATCACTTATAGAAACTTTCGTAACATTGACTATGATAGTTTGATTTTTGCTCTTCAGATGATAGATTGGTCATTTTTGAACCTCATTCCTGATTCAAATGCAGCTGTCAATTTTTTCCTTACTACATTTTTGGAGATACAAGACAAACACTTTCCCTTAACAAAAGGAAGGGTCAAGGGTAAAAACAGTAAATGGATCGCACCCAATCTATTTTCATTAATGAGGGAGAGAGAGAGATAAATATTGGAAAATATATAATGTCACTAATAATATTGATGCTTTTTATCACTGTCGTAATCTGAGAAATAAACGTAAGTTGGTACGCAAAGAAAAATCGGATTATTGTCAAAGGCAACAAATAAATTCATTGGGAGATTCTAAAAAATTTTGGGGATCGATTAAAATCTAATATACCCAAATATAAATAAAGGAACTAGTACCATTAATCTGAATGGGGTTGTCATAACTGACACAAATGAAATCTGTTATCACTTAATAAAAAAGTTCACTGATTTATCCAAATATTTAACTGGCATTGATTTTCCTTGTTTTTCAAGTGAATTAGGATCTGCTCATTCTTATGTTAATAATTTGTACTGTCTCAGTATGATACAGTCTCAGCAAGTACATAAATTGCTCAGACAAATGTCTACCAACAAAAGTGCAGGAGCAGATGGTCTAGCACTGCAGTTCCTTAACCATGTTTCCAATTTCATATACGAACCTTTGACTTTCATTTTCAATTTGTCCCTTACTACTGGGGTCTTCCCAGTGGTCTGGAAGCAGACCATTTTCAAACCAATATTTAAATCTGGTCAACCTTATGAAATAGATAATTATTGACCCAACTCTATTCTTTCTCCGCTAAGAAATATTTCTGAAAAACTGGTCAATTGCCAACTGGCGGAATATCTGGAGGCCAGGGGTCTTTGCTCTCTGCAGCAGCATGGCTTTCAGAGGCTCCATAGCACTGGCACAGCACTGACACACTTTACCCATCACACTTTAAGATCGATGGATGCTGGTCAGTTGATGGGAGCAGTATTTATTGACTTATCGAAAGCCTTCGATTTAGTCAATCATGCCATGCTGCTCCGGAGACTGAGGAGCCTTGGGCTTTCCGAAATATCTTGTGATTGGTTTCAAAGTTATCTAACCGCTTAACCAGTAAGGATAAAACTTGATGGTGTGGAATCGACACTGGGTGAGCTTCAGCACGAAGTACCACAGGGGTCCATTTTGGGGCCCCTGTTGTTCTCTATGTTTATAGACCCCATTGTTATGGTCCCATCATACTCCAGGATGTTGTTGTACGCTGACAAAATAATTTTGTTTACAAGTTCCTCCAAAATCAATGATATAAATGTCTCACTAAATCAAGATTTTTTTAGCTTTGAAAGGGTGGTTATTAGAACACTGTCTGATATTAAATTCTGAAAAAATGGAATGTATTTTATTTGGTCCCACACTTAAACTTTGCAATGCGGAATCCTTAATAATTAGCAATTTGTCAGGTAACATGATAAAACAAGAATTGAAACCAAATATTTAGGAATAATATTTGATCCTAGTTTAACTTATTCAGCACATATTAGGAAAACAGTAAAGTCAGTAAATCAAAAAAATAGGTGCCTTATACCGAATTAAGGATTGCTTAACCAGGGAAGCTAGAGAGATGATATCTAAAAGTGTGTTACAACTCTGTATTACAATTCTTTTTTGTTTACTAAGTTCACATTGAAGGATTTGGAACAGGTTGATAAATCCTTTAATTCCATCTGTAGATTTGTTTTGGCTAAACCTTACAATACGCATCATTGCATCCTAAATACTGTATAGAACTTAATTGGCTTCCTCCTGAACTGGCTTATCTTTATAAACTAGGCTGTTTGACTAATAATATACTTTTGCAAGGTAGTAAATCACCTCTTCATAGTCTGATTAGTTTAAAGGAAGATATTAGATCATTACGCTCAACCAGTGTGCAACGGTTATCTATTCCTAGATCTGTTACCTGCATGGGCGAGACAGCTTTTTCCTCACTATGTCCGATTTTATGGAATACACTGCCTGATAATTGTATTATTGTTTCCAAGCAAGAAAGTTTTAAGAAAGTCTAGTATTGTCACTTGCAATCACTTGCTGTGTGTGATTGTTTTTAGGAATCCTAGTTGTACTGTTTTACTTACTTTAATCTAAGCAATATGTATGTTGTATATTTGTATTATTTGTATGCCAACTTGCTTCTTTGAAACTGAAGCCCCAGGTCAATCCTGAAAAAGGGCCTTGGTCCAGTGATCTTACCTGGTAAATAAAGTGAATTGAATTGAACTGATTTGAACTGATGAAGTACTTCCCTTGTCTCTGATGCTATTTTGAAAATGGCCTTATTTGATAAAGGCCTTCCCCAATTTTTTTCTGCTGCTGTTCTAAAACCTACCTTATTTAGCAAAGCACTGCTTTTAGCTGTGAATAAGCTCTGTATAAATACAGACAAGACTGTGATCCTCACTAGTGTTCCAAAAGAAGGCAGAAGGCCACACACCATCACTATCCATGGATGCTGGAATGCTTCAGAGGACAGGACATTATCTGCTTTGATTTTCTACATGCTTATAGCCAGGGCCCCGTGTTCACTGTGGCAAACTGGACCTACATTCTGTGGCAGGACCTCATGCTTGCAGCAGTCAGGCTATGAGCAGTTCTGCAACATTTCTGTGATGTGCTTTACACTCTGGCAACTCCAATGAGCCCCAGAATAAAATCTAGTAACCCAGAAAGAATGTTCAGGAAAAGGCAGCCTGGGGCAGTTTGGCAGATGCACAGGCCAGTTAATGCTAAGCAATTCTGGCATGATTTGGATTTGATGTAGGGCATGGGGAACTGAAGGGCTGATATTTTTTTTTTTACTGAAATCTGTTTTATTGTCCCATGGCTCCCTCCCACCTGCCCAGTTTTTTTTTTTTTTTCTGGTGTGGTAAACCAGTGTTGGTTTACCACAGCTATGCTCCTGAGAATTTCTCCCCCTGCCTGCCCAGATGCTTGAAGACAAGTATTGCCTGGTTGCAAAACAAAGTTTCTCCAATGGCTCCCTCCCAGCCACTTGTTTGAAGCCTGGTGGTGATGGTTTGTGCTGTGACGCTGCTCTAATTCCTTCCTCCTGCATTTGCAGTTCAACACCGGTGTTGTCGTTTGTGTCAATGACACTTGGCTTCCATATCTTCTACTCTGCCACTCTGTAAGGATTTACTGTAAGGCTAAAGAGTAGCTGGATCATTTTACATTAGACAAAGGTCCAGAAAGCCTTCCATGTTTTGTCTGCAATAATTATTTATACTTTTTCTTTCCACAGTTCTGCAAGTGGCAAATAGAACCACCATTCCTTCTCATGAACTAGACTTCCTGAAATTCCTTCAGTGTTTGAGTTTGAAGAAGACCATAATGGTCATACAGTATGCTTCAGCGCTGAGTGACAGTGGATTGGAAAGTGGTGGCCCCACTGGCTACTGCAACTCAGGGGGGATGGATGTATAATGGAGCTGCCAACAACTTACACTAGTGACATCTTACACTTGGTCACAATCACTTTAACCATTTAGCTTGGGTTTTCAGTGGTGACAGCCATTTTTACTGCACCAACAAATGCTGTTTCTTTAGCAAGACCATGATTCTGCGGCATTGCTGCAACCGCAGAATCGCAGAAAACACGGAGCCCTGCTTATAGCTATGACAGTAGTGGGCTGTTAGCTATTTAGTTTTACTGTATTAGGGATCTTTTTATTCTACTACAATAAAAAATATTTAATTCATAACAACTAAGTATAATCTGAGTTACCTTTCTGGGCCCCAAGGGCAACTGCTATAAAAGCAAAACCAACCAAAATCAAAATAAATGAATGTACCTTTTCTTTCAACACTTTACCAGTTCTTTTAATATGTTGCCATAATTCCACACTATCTTACTTCAAGATTCACTCTTGCAGCAAGTAATACCTTTAGGACTGAGTCCCAAGCACTAAAGAGATACCCCGGTCAGAAGGGTGGAGGTAGAAGTCTCCTGAAGAAATAAGGGCAGGAGACCCTGAAGGACTACATGTCCAAAACCCAGTTCGAGTATTCTGGGTAATATACCAGAAAGTGGATGTCCTGGCTCAAAGTAAACTCTGACACTACCTTCGTAACAAACTTAGGATTAGTTCTCAAGGACACCCTGTCCTTGTGAAAAACCAAATAAGGCTCCTTATACATCCGGGCCTGAAGCTCAGAAATTCTCTGAGCAGAAGTAATGGCAACTAAAAATAACACTTTCCATGACAGATAGCATAGCTCACAACTTGCAGCTGGTTCAAAGGGAGGCAATGTGAGCTTTTCTAGGACAAACAAAAGATCCCATTTTGCAGGACAGGATCCCAGATGGGAGGCTTCAAGTGCAGAATGTCCTGTTGGAAGTTATGGAGAAATTCCAGCTGGGCAATAGCCTTGCCCGCAATAGGCACATGGTAGGCCGAAATGGCAGACAAGTGCACCTTAAGCGAAGAGTAGCTGAGTCCTGCATCAGATAATGAGAAGAGGTACTCCAATACTGAGTTTGCTGGGCAGGAGAACAGGTCTAGATGCCTGGCCATGTCCCAGATGCAGAACCGCTTCCATTTCATAGCATAAGTCACCCTGGTGGAGAGTTTCCTGGCTGCTACTAGGACATCTGCTACTCTGGGTGATACTCCAAACCTAGAGATGGCTAGGTTTACAGCGGCCACGCACGGAGATGCAGAGATCTGTGATCCAGATGGACCAGAGTTCTCTGTTCTTGGGAGAGTAAGTCTGATCAAAGGGGCAGGGAAATTGGAGGCTCCACAGTCAGCTGCTGAAGCAGTGGAAACCAAATCTGGCATGGACAGAAGGGTGCCACTAGGATCATTTCTGCCCCCTCTGACTGCAGCTTGAGAAGGACCTTCTGCAGTACAGACAAGGGAGGGAACATGTAATGGAACCTCCCCATCCAGGAGAGGGACAACACATTTCACCAAAAAACACCAGGCCCTGGATCTAGTGAGCAGGAACTGGGCAGTTTTGTGTTGGATAGGGAAGCAAATAGATCCAGTTCTGTTGAAAAGATCTTCTGCCACTGAGGAGTGAAGATCCCACTTATGGGCCCTAGACTGAGACTGACTTAGGCTGTCAGCCAGGATGTTTTGGAAACCCAGAACCTGTACTGCTGATAAGTCCAAGTGATGATCCACAGCCCATGTCCACACTTGCATGGTTCCCTGCATATGAGATAGGAATGAGTCCCCCCACTTGTTGATGTAAAATACCACGGAAATGTTGTCAGCTTGTATCAACAGGGGTCCAGGTAGGAGAACTGTCTGAAAGGCCTGAAGGGCATACAGGACTGCCTTCATCTCCAGAATGTTGATATGGAGATGAAGATCTTGCTGGTTCCAAGATCCTTGGGTCTTGCAATCTCCCAGGTGAATTCCCCAGCCATGGCCTGATGCATCTGTCGTCAGGATCTGTCTGAGGGGATCCTTCTGGAGACAAATTCCTCTAGAAAGGTTGGAGGAATTGAACCATTATGTCAGGGCTTGCTTGACAGGGTCAGACACCAAGACTGGTTGGTCCAAGTTGTCTGATCGTTGATCCCATTGAATTCTCAGGTTCCACTGGATCACACTCATGTACAGTCTGGGCAGAGGGACCATGGTATTGGTGGCTGCCATGTGTCCCAGAAGTCTGAGAACACCCACTGCCAAGACTTGATGGGTGGCGGAGAGCTGTCGAGTATGTATCTGAAAGCACTCTGCTATGTCTTGTGGAAGAAAGACTTTTCATTGTGCCGCATCCAGAATTGCCCCTATGTAATGCAGCTGTTGACTTGCCCAAAAGGAGTACTTGGGAAAGTTCAAGGTGATCCCCAGGTCCTGAAACAGGTGGAAGGTGGTCTGCATTGTGCTCAGCAGCCTGTCCCTGGTGGGAGTGGTTAGGAGCCAGTCATCTAGGTAGGGGAAGACATAATGCCCCTGCCTTCTGAGAGCAGTTGCCACTATTGTGAGGCATTTGGTGAACACTCTGGGGGCTGAGGACAGGCCAAAAGGCAGAGACCTGAACAGATAGTAGTGTCCCTAGTAGCAGAAGTGAAGGAACTTCCTGTGTGGTTGGAAAGTCATAATGTGGAGGTATGGGTCCTGCATGTCCAGGGAGTACAACCAATCCCCTTTATGAAGCAGAGGAAGCAGACCTGTCAGAGCGGCCATCCTGAACTTTTTGTACTCAACATATTGATTCAGATGGTTGAGGTCTAGGATCGAGCGCAGATCCCCCATTTTCTTCGGCACCAGGAAGACATGGGAGTAAAACCCAATCCCCTGTTGTGCTGTGGGAACACGCTTTATGGCTCGCTTTTGTAGGAGAGCCTGGATTTCCTCTGCAATGAGAGTGCTGTGGGCCTGAAAGTAATGGGATGGAATGGAATCGGAGGGTTGTCTGGAGGAACCTTGGTGAACTTGAGAGCATGCCCTCTCTCAGTAAGTTGCAGAACCCACTGATCTGTGATTATCCAATGCAATCCTTCTATGTGCAAGGAAAACTGACCCCACACCACCACCCCTAAGGCCGCGGCTGAGGGAGGGGTGTTGGACAATGAGTCAGGCTGAGAAACCGGGGAGAGGCAGTGCAGGCCAGGAGGTTCAGGGGGTCCAAGGGGCTGAACTTCCACAGGCAGGAGTGGAGGCCTTTCACTTAAAAACCTGCTCTCTGTTGCTACCCTCTTGGTTGTTGCCTAGTATTCCTATGAAAGAACTGCTTGGAATGCTGCTTAGGTTGAGATTTGTACATTGTATGTACAGAGCTAATGGCTTTCTCAGAATCCTGCAAATGGGTGATGATGTTCTGGAAGTCCTCACCAAACAGGACTGGCCCTCTGAAGGGGGCATCCATAATCTTGGATTCAACGTCCGGGGCGAACACGGATACACTCAGCCAAGAATACTGGAGGATATAGACTGCAGAGGCAGTGGTCCTACTTGCTGAGTCCACCTTATCATAGGATACCCTTAGGACATGATTACCAATGCCCCAGCCTGACTTGAGAATAGTCATTAGCTCTGCTTTCCCTGGGCAATCCGGCATGGCCTGGGCAACTTCTACCGCCTTGTCCCACAAAGCATTCTGGTATTGAACTATGTGGGCAGGGAAGTTTTGGGAGTGTATGGCACATGTAGCGGAGGAGTATACCTTCCTGGCAAGATAGACAAACTGCTTAGAGTCTTTATCCGGTAGTTGTGTACTGAGGTGCCTGGGGTGTCTGGATTGGTCATGGGCTGTGTTAATCATGACTGAATCTGCCTCCAGTTGATCCCCATAGAAAGGGTCTTCTCTGGTTATGGTATAGAGCTGGTTGGATTTCTTGGAGACCAGCAGCATAGAAAAGGGGTGCTTCCAAGCAATCTTGTTGACATCCTTGTAGAACTCAGCCATAGGAGGGACAACCATAGGCAAGGTGTCCTTTTCTCCTTAGAAAGGTGGCCAAACATTTTCGTTCTCGGTCCAACTCTTCTGTGTCCTAGCTGTTCAGTTGCTGGATGTGACACATTACATTCATCAATGTAGGGCCATCGGGCGGGGAGCGAGGGGTGTCCTTGCCTTCCTCTGGCTCCAATGGCAGGTCTGAGTCCCCTCAGCTGGAGGAAGAGGGTGAGTACCTGTCTGAATCCTCTGAGTCTGGGGAAGGGAAGGGGGAGCATGGGTGCTTATGCGGCTGACCCTTTGAAGGGGGGGTGTCACCCTTATCCAGGGTCAGCGTAGGCCTCCTAGAAGGAGGAGAAGGAGTGGGTGGGTGGACTGGAGGCTTGTCCATAGGTGGCCTCTGGGGTGTTGGCTGAGAAGGTGCCTCAGGAGCCTCTGTAGCCTTAAAGTAAGCCCATCAGGCCGCAAAGAGGTTGTTTAGACCCTGTGGAGAATCTTGCGGCAAAGCTGGTGCTTCCGGTATTGGGGGGTTAGGCTTAGAGGGCCCCGGCATCTGGTCATCAGGTTTAGGTAACCTGAGCATCAGTAAAGGCTGATCTGGGTTACCTGGCATTGGACCCAGAGGTGTAGGATCCTCTGGCATCAGACAAACTGGATCTGACGTCTGATCATTGGGCGTTGGACTCTCTGGCAGTGGATGAGGAGGGGCGTCGGGCCCCACTGGTGACTTTGGATAATTTGGCAGTGACGGGGTCACCTGAAGAGGCATGAGGGAGGCCAGCATTGAGGGAACTGGTGTAGGCTGAGGCCAGGCTGGAGACTCAGCCAGCAGCCACCTGGGTGGTGTCACCTGAATAGGAGAGCTAGCTCCCGATGGGACGGATGCCCTTCTTTGCTGGAGGCAGAGGGTGACGGTCCCAGCTGTCACTTGGTAGCATTGGCCCCTGATGTTGGGGTGGACTCGGTGGACACCCTGGCCAGGAGAACAACAGGCAAAGGCCTGCTGCCCGAAGAGCCACCAGCTGAGTCACTTGGCTTAGAGCCTGCAGGAACGATGGGCCTAAGCTAAAGAGGCTGAGAGGCAGAGGAGGACTTCTCATGCCCTGAAGAACCTTCTCCCACGATGGAAATAAGGGAGGGAGGTTTGGTCACTGTGATCCTGGAGGGTGAAAGGGCAGCCATGGTAGAGGAGGTTGACCCCCCGTGGGGGGATGAGCCTGAAACGGTCGCTGACTTAGTCAGGGACAGTGAGCAATCTTCTGCTCAGGATCTCTCCTTGTGTTTCACCCAGTGCTTGTGTTTGCCACTCAATTTCTTCTCTTTGTGAGAAGAAGAAGAAGATGTGGAGGCCCCAGAGGCCAGAGAGGATGAATAACTCTTGTGGTGAAGCTCCTTCTCCATTTCAGATAACTTCTTGGAAAGCAGGAAGGCTTCGAGGATCTTCTTGTGATGGAGCCATGTGTGTTGGGCAAAGTCTTGGCAATTCTGGCAGGCCTCAATGTTGTGGTCCGGGTCTAGGCACAAGAGAAAGGCCAAATGGCCATCCTTGTGGGGAGTCTGCTTGCCATATGGACACTTAGAATGCCACCTCTCAATTGAGGAGGATGGAGAAGAAGACGACATGCAACAAATTAATTGAGGAAATCACCGGTTTGGGGTATAATAACAAAACCCAGGTTAGCATGGTGAAAATGGTGGTCGACTAGCTGAAGGTGTCCGTGGAGGTCCAACTTGTGTGGTTGATGGTGGGGAAAGAGCTGGAGATGGTCTGGGGGACCACCACTTTTATACCAAATCTGACGACGGGGGTGGGCTAACATAGGGAGTGGTTCCCTGCTTGATACTGCTAGCTAGAAGTTTTCTGTGAGGTCCTGGTGCCTGCCAGCTTCAGTCCTAAAGGTGTTACCTGCTGCAAGAGTGAATCTCGAAGTAAGATCTGTTTATTTAAATAATCATATGCCTTCCCAGGAGGGGGGAAGACAAAAAGAATACTGTTACTGAATTGTGGGAACAGCTTCAGGTGGACACTTATGTCTACTGCTGTCTCTAATACGCCACGTATAACTCCAAGAATAAGTTTGACTAAGTCATCATCCATGACATAATTTGTCAATATCTCCCAAAGACTTGGTCTGGAAATGGAGTCAAAAGCCCACAAAAAGTCACTGAAGGCCACAAATACCTTCTGTTTTCTAAGTCTAATATATTTTTATAATACATGTGATAAAATGAAGCAATCGTCTAAAGTGCTACAATCATCTCTAAAACCAGGTTGAAATTATGCAATATCATTTTCTCATAATAATTCATTTCTGGATTCCATACAAAATGACACAAATATATTTTGTTAATCACATCAATAAGACTGATTAATATGAATGTTTTTGGGTCACAGGAATCTCCTTAGTTAAAAATTGGTACAGTATAGCTACCATTCCAAGACTGTGAGAAACAAATGATGGGGTCCTGTTATAGAAAGCATAGAGAGTACTCACCCCTGCTTAGGCACACTGGGTAAACAAATGGTCTTACACTTGAGTGCACCTTAGTACAGTTTCAGCATTTTATTGCCTTCGTTTTTTTAGATGCAGCATTGCAATATAGATACAGGCAGTACAAACTGCCGTCTTACGTTTCACCCAACACAGTGGGCTTCTTCACAGACTAGTGAGACTAGAATTTAGGTAGGTAGTATCCAACACACCTATGACTCATATGTGCATTGACCAATCAGTGTCCAGTGACCTCCATCAATAGAAGAGCTTAAATAAAAATTTTAAAACTGTGACTTTCTTTCTTTCTTCTCTCAACATAGTCCCCTTTGGAAGTTTTAATATTATTGCTTCATGCAGCTTCATTGCACTTAGTTCAGATTCAGCCTTTTCTCCGGAGAACCTGCATTTGAAAAAAACATCAGATATTTGTGAAATAAGATGTAAAGCATCCATTTTTACACACTCCAGATGCATTTCAATAATTTGGTTCTGCAAAAAAAATTTCTTAAAGTTTCTAAACACAGGGAGTTGGGGGGGGGAGCAATTTTCAATATGTTTATTTCCTCTTACGTAGGAAATGCTTTAACTCAAATTTGTCATTCAGTCCAGGGGTCTTGAAAGCTCCCAATCTGTAAATTCGTCTCTGTTCTTTTTCATTCAGAACAGACTCCACATCCCCTCCTCTGATATTCCTAGGAGCTGATTCCAGGCCAATGGCCTTAACTTTGTGTTTAGTTTTGTCTTGTGATCTTTCAATGTGTAGTGCCATAGCATATTCACAGTTTTGTTTTTTTATAGATAAGATGTGTTCATTCAATCTCAGCCTCAACCTATGCTTAGTCCTACCTACATAGAACTTGCTATAGGTACATGTAAGCATGTACACAACTGCCTCAGAGTTGCAGTTAATATTGTCACTGATTTGTTCTTGTTTGCCTGTTTTTGGATTATGGAATGTGGAGGCTTTCTCCATGATGTGGCATGTATTACAGAAGCCACAGGTTTTGGATCCCCACCTAGCCATAAATGCATTCCTCCTCTGTTTTGGTTGGTAACTTTGTACCAGTTTGTCATGGAGGTTAGGTCCCCTCCTGTATGAAATTCTGAGAGTTTTTACGAGCATTGGTGCCAGTGGTGTAAGTCCCCTTAGTATGGTTAAATTGTTTCTTACAATGTTCACTAGCTCTTTTGTTCCTCCTCCATAGGTGGTGACAAAAGTACTCGCCTGTTCAGTGGCTTAGGGTTTCCTAGTGTTGGCTGTAAGTAGTGTAGCTCTGGGCATTGCATCTACCATAGTCCTGGCTCTTTCAATGTCTGATTCAAAATACTGTCAATCCTTGAGTTTATCTGACAATTCATTGGCCCTGACTTCATACATACAGCTGGTCTTTACCATAATTTCTCCTGAGCCTCATATACTGACCCTTCAGGAGGTTTTGTACTACATGGTTAGGGTGGCAGCTGGTGGCTAGCAAGATGCTGTTTCTATTTGTAGATTTAGGACACAGATCTGTGAGTGGGTTCCCATCCTGTTGTTTAGTTATTGTTAGGTCTAGGAAGTGTATTTGGGTTTGGTCAGCTGTCACTTTAAATCTTAGGTTATCATTAGAGTTCTCAAGATATTTTATAAAGTCATTCAGTTCATTTCTGGTACCTCTCCATATTAGTATCACATCTTCAATGAAACACTTGCACAGGTCTACCTTGTCAAAAAAGGGATTCACATTAGCATCATACACAACCTCCTCTTCCCACTTAGCCAACTAGAGGTTAGCTAGACTAGGTGCCAGCATGGCACCCATAGCTGTCCCTTTTGTCTGCTTGTAGATTTTATCTTGAAACATAAACACATTGTTCTTAAGTACAATTTCTACCATATCCACCACCTTGTTGAGTTTAATCTGTGGTAACTCAATGTGTTTAAGTAAACTGTGCTCAATGGCTTGCAATCCTCCTGCTTGGGATATATTAGTGTATAGTGCATCCACATTTAATGTCACTAGCCACCAATCCCCTTCCATTTGAACTTCTTCTACTACAGTGAGGACACTGCTAGTGTCCCTAATGTAGCTATGTTTAAGGGGTACCAATGGACACAGAAAGCTGTCTGGAAATGGGGAAATGGCTCAGTTAGCCACCCGATGCCGCAAACTATGGGGCAACCAGGTGGCAGTGTAGAATGTTTGTGGATTTTGGGGAGTGTGTAGAATGCAAGTTTTTTGGGTGAATGTACTGACAGTAGAGCTCATTTGTATGTATGAGCTCATTCTGGTATAGGTCCAAAATAAATATTTCAACCTGATCTGGGGTGTGGGGTCAGAGGTCAGAGTTCAGGCATTTATAGAATGTAGTGTCTGCCAGTTGTTTATGCATTTCCTCTGTGTATTGTGAGGTATTTTGTACAACAATACTGCCCCCCTATATGCTGCCTTTATAGTGCTATGTTAATTATTTGCCAGTCTTTTAATAGCGTCTCTTCCCTCATTGGTGGTGTTACAAAATGGAAGTCATGGTGTATGTGTGAATTTATCTTCTAAGTCCCTAGTGCAGCAATCCAAAAAACTTCCAGTCCTAGAGTGAAGTGGTGGACAAAAGGTTGAGGATGGTTTAAATATGTTAATATTGCTAACATTTGGTGCTGCATTGTCATTTTCAACACTATTAGAGTTTACACTGTCTGCTGTATTGTCATACTGGCTAGAAAAAAAACATTTTAAGGTTAAGCTTTCTAGCGAATTTCTGAAGATCAATAAAAGCATCAAACTCATTAAGTGAATGGGTAGGGACAAAGGATAACCTCTTGCCCATTGCCTGTACCTCAGTGTTCGCTCATATAAGGTCCGAAATGTTAAAGACTGTTAATAGCAGTTCACCAAGCGTTGGCCTCATCCTCTTCTCCTGTTTCTTCCTCCTACTCCACCTCATCTTCCCCTTCCTGTTCTTCCTTCTTGGAACTGTAACCACATTCTCCTGGAACTCCTGGAGGGGCAACCCCTAAAAAAGGCCCCTGGTCTGGTCCACTCTGCACTTCTGAACTACTGTCTCCAGTGCTGTAGTCCATCGAGACAGGTTTGGTTCTTTTCAGTATTGATCTGGGTGTTTGTAATCCACCAGTGTTGGTACTGGTACTGGTTCCAGGAGTGTTATTAGGTACTGTGGTTGGAGCAGTTGTAGTGGTAGCTGAAATATATATGGTCTTGGTAATCTTGACCTGTTTCCAGCAGAATACTTGATTTCTTAAATAATCATTAGTGTCTCTCAGAAATATTTTCTGTTTCTGTGCTTTGATCTTTAAATCATACTGTTTCAGGTATTCTGTGAATTTCTTTTAGCACTGTGCAGATTATGGGCTTTATATTCATTAAAAGCATTTATTAGCCCAAGACCCCCAAAATTCTCAGAAGTTTCATGTAAGTCTCATGGAATGTTATGGGGACTCAGTGCCTTGCTTGACTGAAATGATAAAATTGCATCAGAGACCACTTTAACAGGCACATACTCAACATATGAAGAGACACCCCTAGGCTGGAAGTAACAACCTCCTCCTGATTATGAAAAACTTGCTTTAATTGGGCTACCTATACAGAAAGAAGAATGGAAGAGTCAATCTCTTTAGCAAAATTAGTTGATCCATGAGCCACTAGCTTCCAAAAGTTTCTTCCATCATTGCTATTGACAACATTCAGCAGTCTGTTCCATAGTGTTTTTTAAGATCAATTTCTGATCCCCAAGAAGCATCTTATAGCTTCTTTTAGATTTATTCAGAAGATTAATATTTTCTCAGGAAGAATTTTGCTTATTAAACCAAACAAAAACGAATACGTTAGATTTAGCTTCTTCACAAGGACCATACAACCAGCTTTCTATTTTGTTTCCTTGGCCTTGCCAACTATCTATATACTGTATAGTGCTGAAAACAGATGTTCAAAAGAAATTTGGAATATCTTATAACAAAGTTTGGGATGCCTTTCCATATTCATGTTCCAACAGAACATTCCTTCAAAAGAGTCCAAGATTTTATAGATCTGGGCTTCACGCATACCGTCCCAGTTGATTCTACTTTTATTACCAATTTGTAAAGTTGGGCTATTAGGCTTTAGGTTGGAGCCATTGGGGTACAACCCAACTGAACTCTACATGCTAGAGAAATAGGAAACTGGACACGTTTCACTCTGTTTTTAATGTTTAAAGTTACACAGCCATTTATCATGTGAGCAGCACTTATTATCTATAACATTCCCTGAGCAGAAGAAAATGTTACAAAATCATAATTAAAACCTTTAATTCTACCATTCAGCAGGGTCAATAGGCGCTACCGCATAAGCTGAATTAATAGGAGGCATTTTTATTTATCTTTGTATCTATATGATGCTTAGAATACTTAAAGTTATGCATTGCATCCTCTCCAAACTAATCAAAATCATCTATCCTTGTGATGAAATCTCCCATTGTAAAAAAGAAGCATCCTGATATTAAAACTGAGTTGAAAAAATTAATTGCTCAGCATTATCCATATCCATGCTGAATTATTTCAGTCTCAACAAATTCAAATATTCAGCTTATCCCCTGGGTTCTTAATCAATTTGGGAAATCTTGCAATAATATAACAACCTAACAGAGACTCCAAAAACAGCAATAGCCAACTCTCAAAGTTCACTTCTTCAAGGACTACATTTATATTGCATTTTTGCAATGTTTATTCAACACTGACATGGAACCTTTGAAAATTAGTCCCCATACCACAAAGACAGGTCCAGGTTACCAGCCACATCACTGTGACCGACAGGGCTCCCTAGGCTTACCCCCCTCGGGTGGGGCCATGGTGTTGGGCCATCCAGTGGAACATGGTCCTGGTCAGAGTTGGGTACTTGGGGGCTGTGGTACCAGGAGGCAGCATCATCCCTGGGACAGGCAGCATATTTTGTGGATGCTAATCCCCTCAGGAGGTGGGATGTGCAATGATGTCAGTGGGACTAAGCTGACGTCCATCCCACCTCCTCACGTATCAGGCGTCGGTTGCATCAGATCCCTCAGCCTCCACCAGGGGTCTGCACTTTTACACTGGATACTTGATCACACACCCCCTCCCCCTGGAGGAGGAGAGCAGTCCATGGGATGCTCAATCCTCCCCCTCCTCGGCTTGCCCTCCAATGGCCCGAGTCCAGATTCGAACCCAGGTCACCGATGTCGGAGGCAGAAATCCTACCCCTGTGCCAACAGGCCGGCCCCACATCCAGATTTTACAAAGACCAGATGCTAAATAGTACACCCTAAACCAAGGCACCCAGAGTCTGCCTTTTATCCACAGGGGCTACTAAATGGGCCAGAGAATCAAGGCTTTCCTTCTTCCCAGAGGAAATGCCTGAGAAGGTTATCCAAACACTTCCAGATGGAGTCTGGGACCTGTAAAGCCAGATACCGGAGCAGATATAGAATCTGGGGGAGGACCATCATTTGTAGAGTATGCTGTTTTCCCCAAGAGTACAAATGGAGGTGTTTCCACTGTTCGAAATCTTCCTGCAAAGATTTCAGCAGCGGAGAAAAATTAAGAGGCACCCATTCTCTCCAATTGGGGGAAATAATAACACCCAGGTACTTTATCAGGTACTTCATCCACTCAAGCCCCAACTCCTTCAGAGAAATAGATGAAAACTTCTCATTGAGAGGTAGAACTTTGTTTTTTTCCCCAATATTTCTTGAGATCAGACAGAGCTGCAAATTGGCCTAGTAACTCAATGATGGAATGGATTGGGTTGGATTCTGCAGGGTAAGAAGAATATCATCAGCAAACAAAATGGGCTTAAATACTTCTTCCCTTACCGCCATGCCCCTTATGCCTGGACTCTCATGGAGTTTCTGTGCCAGTGGCTCCAATGCCAATACAAAAAGGTGCCAGGGATAAGGGGCACCCTTGCCTCATCCCCTGTCCTAAGGAGAACATAGCAGAATCAATTCCATTTGTCAGAACTGAAGCTTTAGGGGCCAAGTACAGGGTCTGCACCCATCTAATAAAGCTTTCCCCAATTCCAAATGCTCAGAGGGCAGCAAATAAATAGGGCCATTCAAGAGAGTCAAATGCCTTCTCCGTATCCAAAGCAACAGCTGCAACTGGGTCCGGAGAAGACTCTGCCACCTATAGCAAATTAACCAACCTCCTAATATGATCAGCCCCATCTCTCCCTGCCACAGAACCTACTTGATCAGCATGTACCAAACAGGGCAACCTGCTCTGCAGCCTCAATGCCAACACCCTGGCCAACATTTTGTAATCTACATTCAGGAGAGAGATGGAGTGATAACTAGCACACAAATATGGGTCCTTTCCCTTCTTTGGAAGTACCAAAATATTCACCTCCATAATAGTCTTGGGTAAAGAAAATGAATCCCAAGCTTCCTGAAAAGTGGCCACAAGTAATGGTCACAAGTATTGAAATTGGTTATAGAATTCTATAGGGAGACCATCCGGTCCTGGAGCTTTACCACTGGATGTTTGTTGAATGGCGGACATGATCTTCTGGACTTTATTTGGTACTTCCAGATATCCCACCTGCTCATCAGAGAGCTTGGAAAGCATAACTGAGGTTAGGAAGGAGGAAATAGCCTCTTCTGCCTGACACCCTGGAGCGAGTTTAGATGAGTAGTGTCCTGTATAGTATGCATGGAAGGCATCATTATTCGCCTCTGGGGCAGTGGAAAGGACGGTGCCATCCTAAATGCCCAGAATCTTTGATTCTTCAGAAAGCTTCTTTAGCCAGGAGGTCAGGAGATGGCCCGCCCTCTCCCCACCCTCCCAGTAGGCACGGATCATTCTACATAAGGCAAATTCAGCTTTGTGTGAATTCAAAACATTCAACCCATACTGAATTTGTCACATCAGCTGCAATAACTCCAGGGAATGATCCCCAGCTTTATGCCTCTACTGTAGAGCGGCCAACTGCAACTCTAGGGTTTGAAGGTCTTGATGTTTCCTTTTGTTTTTTGCTGGTGCATAGGCAATGACCCAACCTCGTACATAGGCCTTGAGTGCCTCCCAGGACCAACAGGCAGCAGTCTCACTAGGGTGGCTAATCTCCAAGTAAGTTTGAATTTCCTTCCTTAGCCATGAAACAAAGGTGGCGTCATTACATAAACTGACATTAAACCTCTACCTCTTAGCATACTGCCCAGGGGTCCCAGAGTCAGAGCTGTAAGTCATAGAGGAGCAATCAGAAATAAGAATTGGTTCTATTGTGAAACGCAGTGCTCTGTGGGCAGCAAAGCCAGATGCAAGACTATATTGATTCTTCTATAGGACCCATGAGGTGCTGAATAGAATGTATAGTTACAACCCATGGGATGCTCCATCCGCCATATATCATACAAACCACAGTCCTGCATCAGAAATCATAAAGATCTACTGCCCATGGATGACAAAATTTTGGGGGAACCACTCTTGTCACACAGGGAATCTATAACTTGGATCATGTCCCCACCTAGTAATATGGGGGCAGGACCCAAGTCCAGCAAGCTCTGGGAGACAGTGTGCTGCTGTTGAAACTGACTTTTTAGCCTGTAGTGTTTGCTGCTGCTGAAGTTGTTTTTTAAAATGTATTCTGATGGCTGCTTCTCTCAGCTCAGCTGCATTAAGTGACCCCCGAGCATAGTGTGATTAAAAATATTTGTGTACTCAATCATTATATATTATGGCAGTGCTACTCCACTACCCATGGTCTGCTGATTGCTAGGTGTGTGCTCATAGACCACTGCTTTTTTACCATATTTTCTTTTTGTATAATGTGCCGACTTTAATTCTAAATGTTGAATTATTCCTTGATATGGTAATAAGGAGTCATTACCTGTATGGGAAACCACAGTAAGTGTTGCAGCATCTAATAATTTCATAAAACTTTAGCTTGCATAAGGTACCTGTAATACCCTCCTAGGAGGAGGCCCCTGACCTGGGCACTTCCGGCTGCCAGGGAACTACACCGGGAGGTGGGTTTGCTTTGCCACAGTCTCTGCATCTTCATTCCACCCTCCAACTGTGCAGGAGGAGGCCCCTGACCATGGCACTTCACGCTGCCAAGGAACTACACTGGAAGGCGGCTTTGCTCTGACACAGTCCCTGCATTTTCATCCTGCCCTCCAATCTGTGCAGGAGGAGGCCCCTGACCAGGGCACTTCAGCCCGCTGAGGAACTACACCAGGAGGCGGCTCTGCTCCGCCGCAGTCCCTGCATCTTCATTCCACCCTCCAGTTGTGCAGGAGGAGGCCGCAGACCAGGGCATTTCAGCCCGCCAAGGAACTACACCGGGAGGTGGCTTTGCTCTGCCGCAATCCCTGCATCTTCATTCCACCCTCCAGCTTTGCAGGTACTACCTTCCTGGCAGCTTTGCCTTGCTCTCTCCCCAGCCCTTACTCTGGCTCCTGATTGGTCGGCACTGGCGAACTGGGCTCCTGATTGGCTCTCTTCCTATTCCACTGCTGATCTTTTGCTATATGCCTCCCAGCCCGAGTCTTAACTTTTGGGTGCAAAATTTTCAAATTATAACAGTTTCACCCCTCTGTCTAATTGTATTGTTTGTACCTTGCTGTAATTGTGTTGTTACCATTTTAATCACTGTATATTGCAAGTGCTTGACTGTATAATGCAAAGAAATTACAGCTCAGTTTAGAATAATTTTGTTTAAGTTAACCTGAAAAGAATATTTTGTTTTTCCCTTTTCCTTTTCTATTTCTTTCTCCTTACTTCTCTCTCCCAGGCTGGCTCTTAGTAATTATTAAGCACCAGATTGGTTAAGCTAGAAATTACTGCTCAGTTTGGTATAAGCTAAACTTGAAAGAATATTTTATTTTTTTCCCCTGTTTCTTCACTCTCTCTCTCTCTCTCTCTCTGCCCTTCATCTCTCTCCCAGGCTAATTCATAGCCCCTCCCCACCTCCTTGCCTCTTGGGGCCATTCCTTTGCTATTTTATTGCTCCCTTTGTCACTCAATTTGCTGCTGCTGTCTTCCTGTCTACACTTACTCTCTGCCCCCACCCTGATTGCCTATACAATTTCACCTCTGTTCCTCTCCTCTCTCTTCTCATCCTAGGAGGAGGCACCTGATCAGGGCACTTCAGCCTGCCAAGGAACTACACTGGGAGGTGGCTCTGCTCTGCCACAGGCCCTACATCTTCGTTCCACCCTCCAGCTGTGCAGCTACGGCCTTCCTGGCAGCTTTGCCTTGCTCTCTTCCCTGCGCTTACTCTGGCTCCTGATTGGTCAGCTCTGGTGAACCGGGCTCCTGATTGGCTCTCTTCCTATTCCACTGCTGATCTTTTGCTGTTTGCCTCCCAGCCCGAGTCTTAACTTCTGGGTACAACATTTTCAAATTATAACAGTTTCACCCCTCTGCCTAACTGTATTGTGTGTTCCTTGTTGTAACTGTGTTGTTACCATTTGAATCACTGTGTATTGCAAATGCTTGACTGTATATCGCAAGAAAATTATAGTTCAATTTAGAATAATTTTGTTTAAGTTAACTTGAAAAGAATATTTTTTCCCCTCTTCCTTTTCTATCTTTTTCTCCTTACTTCTCTCTCCCAGGCTGGCTCTTAATAATTACTACGTGCCAGACTGGTTAAGCTAGAAATTACATCTCAAGGTTGTTTTTTTTTCCATTTTCCCATTAGCAAGTTATATTGTACTGCCACTAGAGGGGCACAATCTTTATATAAAGTGATCCCTGCCTGTTGTTCATATAGATACCTTCCTAAACTACAGCTCCTCCCTCCATCTGACCAGCCCCCTATTCCACACTCCCTGCTTACAAATTCTTCCTGTTCCTAAATCAATTATTCAATAATTTCTCTGCCTTTATGTACAATGTATCCCCTACTCTCCAGTCTTCCCCTTGTTCTGCTCATATCCCTCTCTTTACCACCACTTGCTCACTACTCATCTATTCCTATTAACTCTCCCAACCCCATCAGTTACTATCTCCAACCCCCTACCCACATCCATGCGATCACTCCCTCCCCACCATTTGAAATATGGTCTCACTCTACCACTGTTTCTCATGTGGCTTTGATAACGGTGTCCACTTTCACTGCGGTTCTCCACCTTCTTCTTCCTCACTCATCCGCTCACTTCTCCTCAAAACTCCCAACCTCTTTGCCAGCCCCTTCAAAATCCCCTTAGCTCCACTTTGTCATACTCACCCTCCTCTTGCTCTTTGCCGGGGATATCCACCCCAACCCAGGCCCTAATGCCCCTAGCTCCTCTGGTGCTTCCTCTTCTACTACCTCCTCCCACTCTCTTCTCTCAGTCCTCCCAAAGGGTTTAAAGACCCTACATCTAAACACCCGTAGCTTGTCGCAAAATATAGACCAGATTCAGATTATGGTGTGCACTCTAAAACCAGACATTCTAATCATCTCAGAAACTTGTCTAAAGAGCACTATCCCTGACCACTCGGTCTCCATTCCTGGCTACTCACTGCTAAGGCAAGAACGTGCTGGCAGGGGTGGTGGTGGTGTGGCCATTTATGTCCTAGCCTCCATCCAATATTCCATCATCTACTCATCCTCCAATCCTGAGACCCATGATGCCCTAGCTATCCATGTGACCCTCCCCTTCACTCTCCCAATCTTCGTAGCCAGCATATACTGCCGCCCAAATGAGGCTGCTATATCCTCCCAAAACTCCCGTAGTATTCCTGGGTGTATTTTGTCTGGCCCCATTGCTTTGTCTGTCTTCAATTTCTTGAGTTCCACCAGGACTCTTGCCTCTGTGAAAGGACTTGTGTTGGCTCCCTTGAGGTGGTGTGCCTTCCTGCGTCAAGATGGTTCTTTGCCTGCTTCCTCATGTTTAAAAACTGATCAGAATTATTTGTTCAGAACCTTTGCTTTCTTCCCGTTGTCTTCTGTTTGCTGGTCATTGTTCTTAGCCAATCTAACTATTCCCCTTTGCTCTTTCTTTTCTCTTTCATACAGCTATAGAACGTTTTGTCACCATGTTGAACTCCCTTTGCTATCCTTCCTCTGTTTGAGCTTTTGCAGTCCAAATTGCCTTCCCAGCCTCTATATGTAATTCCCTATATACCTCCTTCTCACTGTCCTTTTTTGTTTCCATGTATCTCCTGAATGCTTTCTTGATCTCCTTGATTTTGTATGCTATATCCTTTACGAACCAGAGAGGTTTCCTTCTCGATTTGCTCACTAGCCTAGTGCACTGTGATGTGACTAGTATAATTGCTTCCTTCAGTCTCCTCCAGTGTTCTTCCACTCCGCCTTTTGACAAGCAACCCAGATTCTGATTCAGACAGCTTTTCATTTTGATGAAGTCTGCATTTCTGAAGTCCAGGACTTTCAGGGACCTTCTGTTTAGAGTGACTGATGTCTTCGGTCATGTTTACTGTGAACCATACAGTCCTATGGTCACTTGATCCCAGATGGGCTCCCACCTGTACATTTGGGACTCTGTTGTTGTTGGTTAGCACAAGGTCCAGGACTGCTTAATCTCTGGTGGGAGTTTCCACTAATTGGCTTAGGTCTGTTCCTTGGAGTGCCACTAGGAATTCCTTACTCCTTTCCAAAGTAGCCATGTAGGAGCTCCAGTCTACATCAGGTAAATTGAAGTCTCTGACCAGTAGTAGCTCACCTTTGTCTGCCATCTTTTGAATATCTTCTAGAATGTCCTTGTCTTTTTCTAATTCCTGAGACGGGGGTCTGTAATAATCTTTAATAATAATAATCTTTATTTAGGTTACGCGCCTTTCATAGTATCAAGTCGCTGTACAAAAATGATAAAACAATAATAAAATCATCAATACAAACAATAAAAGGTCCATAGAGATCCATTCAGTCAGTTAAATTAGGGTAAGCCTGATGCCACAGAAAAGTTTTATTTTTTTTTTTTATTTTTTTTATTTATCAAGTCTAAGATTACAAATACCTTTGAGCCTGGCTCTTTTACAAAGGTTCCACGTCAGAGAAATACAAATTATGGGGAACATCAAGACAGATATTACAACAATGTGGACATTGCAAACAGAGTACAGATTAATACAATTCAAGGGTAGCATTGTAACAAGGCAGCCAGCAGCATTTGTCAGAGAAAATAGACAACAGATAAGAAGTGCCAGAGTCATAGGGAGAGGGAAGAGAGGAGGGTGGGGAGAGAAGGAATGTAGGAAGGGTGGGGAGAGGGTGAAAATTGCCTGTTTAAAGCCCCCCACAGTCGTGCACTCCAGGAGCTGCTGGAGTAGAGAGTTCCAGAGGGCTGAGGCCACGTACATGAATGCACAGGTCCCTGAAGATTTTAACAGTACCCTCAGAATCTCTAGCAACCCCATGTCAGCTGAATGGAGCTGTCACTTGGGGCAGTAAGGAACCAGAAGCTCTTTCAAGTAGTCAGGGCCAAGTTCTTGTAGGGCTTTATAAGTCAGTAATCCGACTTTGAAGGTGATCCGCCACCGAATGGGCAGCCAGTGCAGATCATGCAGCACCGGTGTAGTATGGGAGAACTGAGAGGTCCCCATCAACAACCATGCCGCAGCGTTCTGCACTAGCTGCAGCCATTGGATATCAACCCTCGGTAGCCCTAGGTAAAGGGAGTTGCAATAATCAAGGTGCGAGGTCACAACGGCGTGGATCAGTGTAGGGAGGTCACCGGAGGGAACAAGGTGCTTGATCCTGGTGATGTTCCTAAGATGGTAAAGGATGACTTGATGACTGCCAACACCTGAGATAGCAGTGTCAGCTCATTGTCGAGCACCACCCCCAGGTCCCACACCCGTTCAGAGGCAAGGATCTGGGAGCCCCCCAGAAAAAGTCCAGAAGGCTGACCAGCCCTCAACTCCTCTATCTGGCAACCTGGGTCCACAACCATCACCTCGGTCTTTCCCGTGTTCAACTTCAGCCAGCTGGAATTCATCCAATACTGGATTTCAGTGAGGCAGTTGTTAAATATTGAGAGAGCACTACCCTGGTTGGGTGCGAAAGATGAGTAGAGCTGGGTATCATCAGCATAGCAGTGAAACCTCAGCTGATACCATCTTACAATGTCTCTGAGAGGCAGCACATACACCGTGAACAACATGGGAGACAACACCGAACCCTGAGGAACCCCACATGACAGAGAGAGAGGGTCAGATGAATAAATCCCAGACACCACTCTTTTGAGTTCTGCTAGTGAGGAAAGATTTAAACCACCTGAGGACTGTACTAGTCAGGCCACAGATGAGCCTCAGGCGTTCAAGCAACACCCCATGGTCTATGGTGTCAAAAGCTGAAGAGAGATCAAGGAGCACCAAGATGAAGTGGTTTCTCTGATCTCTAGCCATCAGGAGATCATTGAGCACCCAAACCAGTGCAGTCTCGGTACAATGCCTCTTTCAAAAACTGGATTGGAGAGCTTCGTAGATGTTATGGATGGTCAAGTGGTTCTCCAGTTATACCACCACTACTTTCTCAATAACCTTCCCTATAAAGGGAAGGTTTGAGAAAGGTCTGTAGTTGAACAGAGAATCTGGGTCCAAAGAAGCCTTCTTTGGGAGTGGTATCACCGCCGCCTCCTTCAGGGAGCTAGGAAACTCACCCGAATCAAGGGAGCTCCAGATTATCTGTGCCAGGATCAGGCAGATAATGTCACAAGAACCCATAATCAGGGAAGTTGGGCACAGATTAAAACTACAGCATGTAGGGTGCATACTCTGGACAATCCGCATGACATACACGAACTCTGGCCGGTCAAAGGTACTCCAGGAAATACGAGGGATGGTGACCAGGCACTGATCAATAGTGTCCCCCATAGAATGAGTCAAGAGGATCTCTGCCCTGATGTCGGCCACCTTATTCACAAAGAACCGAGCAAGCTCATCGCACTCTTTTTGCGAAAAGGCACTTTGAGACTGCACACAGGCTGGGTTGTACAGCTCGTCCACAGTTCAAAAGAGCTGAGCCAGTCAGTTCTGAGCAGCAGCAATCTCCCTGGACAGGAATTCTCCCTTCTTATGGGAGATCGCTGATTGGTAGACTTGATAATGTTCTACCAACCTAAGGTGGTTGGCTTCCAGGGCGGATTTCCTCCAGCACCGCTCTAACTTTTGTCTGAGTCTCCGCAGCTCCTTCAGGATCCCATCAAACCAAGGGGCCCAAGGGCGAAGGAAGACAAGGTGACACAGACTGGAGCAACAGAATCCAGTGCAGTGGAGATGGCCTTATTACAGGCCAACATCAAAGCCTCTGGATTCCTACTTGCCGCAGGAAACTCCGAGAGGTCGATCACTGCCGCAAGGCCATCAGGGCTCAAATCCCATAAAGAGCAGTAACTGACCATCTCCACAGAGGTAGGCCTATGAAGGGGGCACAGAAACTGAATCTCATGGTATAGTGATCGGACCAACCAACAGATTCCACCCCCAAATTGGAGGCTTCAATCCCCAGGAGGAAAATCAAGTCAAGGGAGTGACCATGTTTATGGGTAGCAGAGGTAGCAATCTGTGTAAGACCCAGAGATGTCATCAGCTGAAGGAAGTGTTGTCCAATTGTGAGAGTTTGTCATCAACTCAGGCATTGCAGTTGCCCAGGATCATCAGTCTAGTCGACTCAAATGCCATGTCGATCACAAAGTCCACGACTTCCTGGAGCAATTGCTTCTCATCCCCGGGTGGATGATAGATGAAAGCTGTCCTACAACCTACACCTGCTACCACAGTACACTTGAATGAATCGGCCTTCTCAACTGGTACACTCGTGAGGCCCAATTCGGTCTTGAAACAGACTGCAACCCCCCCCTCCGCGGTCCAGTCTCGAGCAGTGTATCACCGAGTACCCGTCAGGAATTGCAGCCTACAATATGAGGCCAGCATTTTCATCCAGCCAGGTCTCGGTGATGCATGCCAGATCAGTTGTTCCGACAAGGTCTGCAATAATTGCAGTCTTGTACTTAATTGATCTGGCATTACATAACACCGCTCGAGTTGGACGGGTTTCTAGGGCCGCCCCGGCTACTTGCCTGCCAAAATTGGCGGTGTTCTTGGGTATGGGGACCAGACATGGCGGACCATGTTCCAGACTCCATTTTGCCTCAGGGTGTCTTCTGGATCTGACTACCCCGATGTGTGAGTCCCGATCGTATGCCCTCCGATGTCCACACCCCCGCCCCTACCCCCCTTTCTATGGGCGATACCTAGTGCTCTGCAGCACTGGTAGGTTGACAACATCAAAAGAGGAGGGAACAGGCAGAGGGCGCGGAGAGCAGAGGACGAATAGTGCAGAACCAGGGGGGAAGGCCTACGACACATTCCACAGGCTTAACAAAGTTAAAATGCACAAGGCATATAAGAAAGAAATCTCCTAACAAACCAGAGATAAGATAACACCCAGCCTAATAATTCACGCTTTCAAAACTATAAATATGAATGACACAAAGAAAAAGCAGCCTAACACTAAACAATTAAAATAAACCCCTATTTGAGGCTCTCCCACGCTCTCAATCACTCACAGAGGAGAGAGGTTCAACAGTACAATTAAAATAACAACCTAACTTTAAACAATAAACTATAATATACCCCAAATATAATAATAAACAAAAATAATAATAGTGTATATCACTCCTACCCTTATAGGGGCTTTGTTTTCGGTTCTGAGAGCAATCCACAGGGCTTCGGCTTCACTGTGGGTCCCCTAGATTTCTGTAGCCTTGGTTCCTTCTTTTACATAGATAGCTATCCCCCCCCCTTTTTTCCTTCTGGTCCCTTATGAACAAGTTGTATCCTGGGATAGCGACATACCAGCTATGGTTATCACTGAACCATGTTTCTGTCACTGCTACCAAGTCTAGGTCTAATTCTGCCATCATGGCAATAAGGTCTGTTATCTTATTTGCCAGACTACAGGCGTTGGTGCCTTCCAACCCAAGTTTCCTACCTTGTTCGCGGGTTTACCCTTCTTCCATTGCACGTCATTTTTAGCATTTTTAAATTCCTCTGGATATCTGAGTTTCTTACCATTTGTGGTGCACCCTGTGCTTTATCCTGCTGGTGGTTTGCTAGCTAAAGGGGGGATGGGCGACTGTTACTCTGTGTGACATAATGGGTGTCAGACCCCTCTCCCTGTCCATTAACAACCTGCAAAAACATTAAACTTTTGCCTCAGTGCTCTGAGCACCTCCTTTGTTAGGTGGAGGATATCAAATTGAAAGAACTCCCTCCCTCAGAATGTCTGCCAATCTCCTATGAATTGGTGTCCTTTCTCATGGCATCAGTTTCCAAGCCAGGCATTTAGTTCACCTATTTCTCTTTCTCTGATCTTCTGCCTGCTGCCACCCTTCCCTAGACAGGCAGAACCTCAGAGAAGGAGATGTAAGATGAAATGGATGCCAACCGATCACCCAGTCTAGTCAGGTATTCCTTGGTCTCCTCTACTGACCAGTTGGCAAGGTAATTTGTTCCTAGGTGAATATGAATGTTTGTATTGCCTCCTACACACTGTACAATTTTTCAATGCGGTCAGTGTCCCTCCATGTGGATGATCCTAGGACACATCTGACCACTACCTTGGGTGGTAAATGGAGCCCAACTCTCCGAATTATGGAATCTCCTATGACCAAAAGGTTCTTTTTTGTTTTTGTTTTTGCCTTTTTTGATCTGTTTTGATTGTTGGGTGTCACTACTGGTTGTGGTAGCAGCTGACCTGCTACATCCTATGCCTTAGCATTTGGCTTGGATGTCAGAGGTAGGAACCTGTTTGTTGCTTGGTATTGTTTTTTTTTTGAGATGTTGAGCTCATGTGGGTTGTTTGATGGTGTGCTCTCTTTGCCTTTCCCAACCATCTGCAAACCCCCAGGCCTGGTTACCCTCTGAGGATGAGGTGCACCAATTTGGTGTTGGAAGTGTGGCGGGCAGTTGCTGTTGTAATCATGGCCCCGCAACTGGGAGTGGAGCTGGGTGATTTCTCCCCATGCTGTTCAGAACTGAGCCCTTAGATACCCAGTGTCCAGTGTTTAGGACAGTGACCCAAGCATTGGATAACAATCCTGTTAAAGACATCCCACAGTGCCAGCAGTTGACAATGTCCATCCTGGCTGGTTTCTGTGATGTATACAGTGGACGAAGAATAGAAAATGAAAGAATAAATAAGAATTTGTTTGTTTGTTTGTTATGCCTCGCCCCCTTCCTTTTCCCAGGCAGGAAGTGGATGTACAGGGTCTGGGACTATATAAGATGATGAGCTGGGGGAAAGCGAGAATGGGGGAAGGTGGGTAGGAGCATCCCTTACTGCAAAAACCAAAGAGAAAAGAAGTACTGTAAAGAAAAAAACAGTCAGCTTTACTCAGCGGACCCAACATGCTTAATCTGCTTAGCCAATGCTGTGGTTTAGCCAGCTAGTGCTATGTGAAATAACCAAGATTCTGAAGCAACTTTCTGAACAGATCTCATTGTTTATGATATTTATAGCCATTTGTTTGGGATAACAAGCCAGGAATCAGTACTAAGATATTTATTGTTACTGGTTAGACTCCTAGTTGTAGAGCCAGATGGCACAATGATTAAATGACCTGGAGTGAAATAACTCTAAATGGTTAAAACTTGCTTTGTGGCCTTGCGGCCTATGGCTAAATGTCTCAATTGTTTGCCTCCTGTTACTGGAAATTTTACACTGAGATTTGCGCTTGAACCCTCTGGTAAAGTATTATTTACTTTTGCAATGGATTTTAAGTGCCAACCATTAGTAATAGTATCTTCTAAAATTCAGATTTCCGGACTCCCTTGCAGAGTTTTCTGCCAGCTTCATTAAAAATGTTGTCTTTTACAATTTATGGGGATTTGTGGTGGTAGAACATTGGATAATATTCCAGCTTTGGAGCCAGATCACTTCTTTTAGGGCCCGATGCAAGCGCACAGAACTTTTGAAGGAAAGGCCGCTGGAATGAGTAATGCACGTTAGCCCCTTCTAATGCTGGACATTTTGTTAATGATATTTTACTTGTTATTCTTGTTAAGTGTGTGAAATTTTATTTGATTTAATGTCCATTGTTAAATTCCTAATGATGTTACTGATTGAAAGTAGGTATGATTTAATCAATCAGGAAATTAACAAATAAACAAGTGTTACAAACACTGAATTGTTGCGAGATAGTAGGAGGTTATAAAGATATCCTGGGAGCTTCATGGGTATGCTTAACCAATGAAACCTGTAGGAAGCTTTTAATGGGCTTATACTGGGATGTGAATTATTATACTAAGGTTCATACTAAGGAGGGTAAGGTGCAAGGAGGCTGTGAGGCCCATAACCACACCTGATTAATTGTAATAGCAAATACTGGTTTTGTTCATAATAAAGTTATCCAAACGAGTTTTAAAAGTTTTCTTATTATCACTAGAGACTACTTCAAGAGGTAGGTTATTCCAAGGGTTAACAATCCTCTGGGTGAAGAATTACTTGTGAGATGTGTGATGAAATTTAGCCCTAATTATCTGGAGGTGATGACCTCTAATGTGTGAGTGATTTTTTAACTCAAATCCCATTTGTGAAAATAGATAAGGGTCGTTGACAATGTCAAACATATATATTGTCACCTCGAAGATGTCTGAGCTTAAGTGGCATGAATTTGAGGTCTTTTAGTCTTTTTTTGTATGGTACATTAAATAGTCCCCTTACATTTTTGGTGACTTTCCTCTGGATTTTTTCCAGAGATTCAATTTCCCCTATTTTGTAAGGGCCCCAGAGTTGCACAGAATATTCAAGGTGGGGTCTAGCATAAGCTCTAAACAAGGGGAGCATTACTTTAGAATTTCTGGATTTGATGTTTCTTTTAATGGACCATATAACACAGTATGTTCTATTAATTGCCTCGTTAATGTGTTTACTGTAACCCATATCATTAGCTATAAATATGCAAAGATCTTTTTCATCGGAAGTGCAGATCAATGGAGTCCCAGTCAGAAAATACACAGCCGATGGGTTGTTGAAACCAACGTGCATCACCTTACACTTGACGGCATTTAGTCTCATGTCCCAAGTCTCTACCCATTGGAATATACTATTTAAATCCTGTTGAATTATATAGATGCTATCATTGTTGCAGGGCCGACCAATCTTAACATTGTTGGCGTATTTAATTGATGTAGACAAGCAATTTTTTGTGAGGTCAGCAATAAAAATTTGGAAAAGACAAGGGCCCAATACTGACCGCTGAGGGACACCACTAGTAACCCGACAGGTCACAGATAATTGACCAGTAATTAGGACCCTCTGGGATCTGTCTGCCAGCCATTTATAAATCCGTTTAATAGTGTATCTATTTATGTTGGTATCAAGAAGTTTAAGTACCAAGGCCTGATGAGCCATGGCATCAAAGGCCTTACTAAAATCAAGATAAATTATGTCATAAGGGATACCATTATCTACGTTCTTACTGACATTTTCATAAAAACACATCAAGTTGCTTAGACAGCTTCTGCCCTTTTTAAACCCGTGCTTTTCCATATCAATTGAGTCAGTAATGTTACTCGTAAGATATTTGATAATACTTTCAAGAATTTTACAAACTGTTGAAGTTAAGCTGATTGGCCTATAGTTTTCCCAATTGGAACGAGGGCCCTTCTTATGAATTGATATAACGTATGCAGTAATCCATTCTTTGGGAACAAAATGGAACTGTAAACTATATTCAAAAAGTAGACGTAATGGGTGAGTAAGTTGGTCAGCTAACAGATATAATAAAATGGCCACTAAGTTCATCCGGTCCAGGGGTATATTTATTTTTCAATGTTAGAAGTTTGGCATGGATCAAGTCCTCAGATAGTGCTATGAGGGGTTCATTGTCCACTGATATATTAGTATTTACTCCCGCTGTTTTAGCACCAAACACATCACAGAATTTCTGATTTAGGAAATGAGCCATTTCTAATAGAGCATAAGAAAGAACAGAGTTGTTTAATAAAGGGCCTACCGGACATGTGGGTTTTTAAGGGAGTTAATATAAGAATAAAATTGCTTCCTATTATCTTTATTTGCTGAATTTGCAAGATTGAATTCCAATTTTTTTCTTTGCCTTTTTAATCACAACCTTACATTTTTTTTTATTTTAAGATAGGCTGACCAATTCTCCTTTGTCTGAGATTTTAAGTATTTTGAGTGTTTTTTTGGGCTTTATTCTTAGTGCCTGTTGAATATCCTTAGAAAGCCATTTAGGTTTGTGTCTCCTTTGACTTTGTTTGAGGACAAAGGGGATAAATATGTCTATTAATGACAATAAAGCTGCCAGTAAAAAGTTCCAGCTGTCTTCTAAAGCTGAAGAAGAGATCCTTTCATTCCAATTAATGGAGACCAGTTCAGCTTTTAAGCTGTGAAGGTCAGCTTTATAGTATAGGTAAATTTTGGTTGTATTGGTATTTATACTTAAATAATGATCTAATGAAAACCTGATGGAGTTGTGATCACTATTACAAATTGGAGGAATGATGCCAATATCATGCATATTAAGGAGATTACTATAAAAAATGAAATCCAACATGTTATTCCCTCTGGTGGGTTGTGAGATGCCTTGAAGGGGATTTAGCTGTTGAGAACAAGCTAGTAATTTCTTACCCACACTAGTGTGGGCATATCCTGTATCCTAGGAAATATGGCCTAGATTAAAATTGCCCATACATATCAAACTACCAAGCTCGCTAGCATTTTCTAGTTCATTAATAATGCCCTCAGTAATAGATATATCAGCACTGGGTGGTCTATAGCAAACTCCTAATATTACATTCTCAACATCAGACGGCACTTCTACCCAGACTGACTCGATATTCTGATCACGGTTTTTAATTATATCAGAGATTACCACAGTCTCTAGGGCACTATTAACTAATAGAGCAACACCACCGCCCATTCTTTTTGGTCGGTTTAGGCTATACTGTTTGAAACCAGGTAAAATGCAGTCCCAGGCTGCTTTATCATCTCCCCATGTTTCTGTGATAGCAATTATATCAACATTATCCTCCAGGACTGAGTTTTAAGCTCATCAACCTTATCTTTTAGGCCTCTAGCATTAAAATGAAGAAATTATTAGCTGTAATTGGGCTCAGTGAGGTGCTAATAGGTCTGAAAGTGAAATGAAATGTGTGGACATTTGGAAGCAGGCATGGTCCATAGAAACTCATATATGCTTTCTAAATTGAAGCTGGTATATAATTCCTGCCATACCTGGTTAAATTAGGAGTGTGGGGCAGCATGCACTGTGGGGTGCACCTTGGTACTTCTCCAAAAAGGGCAAGTATTATTGGCATCATAGAATATCTTCATATGGTCTTAGTGACAGAGCATCTCTGTCTTGTTTATAACATAGTACTCCTGTGAGTTGACCCAGTACCTAAATAGGGCTCCAATATAGTGGCTTGATTTCATTCTTAGATGTAGCTTGAGGATGGCTTCTTGTATGGGAATCTTAATGGATGGTGCACCTGATCGCATCTCAAGAGATTCAAGTAAGCCCCCTCTGGTTTGCGACATTGTCTGCCAGGCTAGGTTTGTAGCAATGGACATTATTATGTCTACTTTAAATATTATGTCTTAATTTTAGAGGACCATTTAGTAATAAAAATGTTCTTACAATTTATTTATTAATAATAGATTTTATAATTTCTAATCCTTTTTGAAGTGTCAGTCTCACTGGGCAAAAAAGTGTGCTTTTGTAACAAAGTACACTGTTATGTGTTGATTGCTGGAAATTACTTTTTAATGTTTTTTTTTTGTGAAATTTTGTAATGTTGTAATGGTTTGTTAACTGATCAACAATAAAACCAATGCATTCATTATATATTATTCCTTTGCTGTACCACACATATTTTAGCACAGACCTTTCCCGAATTATTTTTCCAACTTTGTGTTTCTTCTAGTATACTCAGTAGTTTTGCTTTTATCTGGGAAAATAATACATTGCAGCCTCATACTACATGGCCCTTATTTCTGCATGACATACTGTATCACTGATGATTAATGGTTCATTATAGTAAAAAAACAAAATACATTTTGACTTTGATGCTGTGGAACTCCCTGCTCGTGTAGGATAAGTACTATTTCTTTGTACCCTGACTGAATAACTTTTAAAACTACTGCAGTACAGTAAGATATCAAAAGAGAAACTAGTTACAAGAGCAATGTTTGGTCCTCTATGGGCAGAGAAGAGGAGGAGAAAGATCTCCTCTGGATATGCCAACAAGGAAAATAAACAAGCATTTGTCAATGCCAAATGTTGTCTTACTGGCATTGGCATTGGTAGTGCAGGAGTTAGAGAGATGCATAATAGGAATGGCAGTGAAGTATTGAACTGATACAAACCCCATCCCCTCCCTGCATAGACTGACAGGCATTGGGGTGTGCATTGGGGTCATTGGCCATAACACTCATGCCATTTCACCTCACCCTATGCTGCAGACACTGACAAGTGTTGCAGTGTGCCTTGGGGTCTTTGGGCCTTATGCTCACCCCATTCCATAAGGAAATACACTGATATGGGTGCAGTATAGGAGAATGGGGTGAACTTTGGGGCTGAAGAGTCCAAGGCACACCTCAACGCCTGTCACTGGCTGCAGGGTGGTGGTGGGGGTGGAGTGGCATGAGCATTTCAGCCAACAATCCCAAGTCACACCCCGGACGCCTGTCAGTCTCTACAGGGTGGGGTGTTATGGTTGGAAACCCTAATGCCCCTGGTGTTTGTTGGTATTTTCACTCCAAATTTTCAACATTAGCTTTTTTGTGACCCCACCTCATGAACAGTGGCACTATCAGTTTGTCAGTCGAAAGGTGATTTTTCACAGTGACTGCGCCATTTGCCACCATGGGTGCGAAAACACATTTCAGGCAGGATGTGAAAAATGATAGCTGTACTGTTCATGAGGGGGTGTAAATAAATGGCAATGATGAAAATCTGGAGTGAAAATATGAAACATTTAAGAAGTCATGAGTGTGCATAGAAACTGCGCAATGCACACGTCCGTAACGCAATTATTTGGGGTATTTTTTAAACCAAATTTTTAACATAGGCATTTTGGGACCTCCACTCATGAACAGTGGCACTGTGATTTTGTTAATTTGTCCTGAAAGTTGATTTCCCACAGAGACCGCACCATTGTGCATCAGATGTGTGAAAACACATTTTGGGCAGGATTTGAAAAATTACATCTGTACTGTTCATAAGGAGGTGGGAAAAAATGGCAATGTTGAAAATCTGGAGTGAAAATATTAACAGTTTTTGAAGTTATGAGCGTGCATCGAAACTGCTCAATGCACGCTTGTAACACAGTCATTTTTTGGAATTTGTTCAAATTTGCAACATAGGCATTTTGGGACCCCACCTCATGAACAGTATCACTGTCATTTCATTCATCAGTCCGGAAAGGTGATTCCGCTTAGTGACCGCAAAATCACCTTTTGGGAATGAATAATGAGATGACAGTGCATGTGTTCCTGAGGTGGGGTCCCAAGAACCCCATGTTGAAAATTCAGGGCCAAAATTCAAAAAAATGGCTGAGATATCCACCTTAGTTGAAACTCCCCCATTGATGCCATTATACAGTTTACCAGCATTTCTTCATTTTGCAGTTCAGCTTTGAAGAGTCCAGACATGTTCCTGCTCCACTGAAGATTGCAGCACCAGACCTCCGGAGGTAAGTATGAGGTAAGGGTGTGTGTAGGGAGGTGGGGTTCACAGTGGGTGGGTGCAAAAAGAAACGGACCCAGACACGGTGGTGCCAACTCGGTTGGCTTTGTATGAGTGACGTGGGCTCCCAGAGTGCCACACAATGTGGGGGGTGGGGGACATGCCGACATGGGGATTGCGCCCCCGATGTCAGCTTTGTTTGGGGATTGAATTGCGGTGGCAGAAGCCGCTGCCATGTTTATTGAAACGTTTCACCAGGAAAGGCACATACGGGAGGTGTGTCATCTCTGCCGCTGCACAATGAACTTGTCTCTGCAGTGGTACATTTCTTTCAAGTTGGTGGCACTTTACATAATTCTTGTGGCAGTGCTAGCATGCTGGCTAAATGGGGAATGAGGGATGCACCTACCAAAGCATGCCCTGCATTCGTCAACACTGACACACCTCTCACTGTGCTATTACTTCCGCAAGATGTTGCTTGCGTGTGCACAAGACAATATAAAAATACTGTTTAAGATACAGGACAGCTTTATGTTATTCTTTATTTTTTTATGGTGGATTAAAATTGCCGTCTTGCCCCTATGATTTTGATGAAGTTACGATGAAGGTATAAAGCTGTGGTTAAAATGTTAGTATAACCACCAGTGTGTGTGTGTGTTAGTGGTGGGTGAAGTGGCCTCAATTCGCTCCATGGAGTGATTTGCGGAGTGAAGGCAGATTCATGAAGTGCTCTGCAGTGCAGGACTGGCCGTAACCATTCTAGGCCCCGTGCAGCCCCCTGCCGGGCCCCACCACTCCATTCCCTGTGCCCCCCAACATACAACATTTACACCTAACTAACCCTCCTATCCTGTATTAATAAAGCAGTACCAAGTCTGCTAGTTTAACCAGCATCTTTTAATTAGTGCCATTCACTACACTGAATTATTTTACTTCGTCATTGGAAATGAATCTGACTGAGCTTGGAGCAAGAACTTAAGTAAGTATGGTACTACTACTGTATTCATTTCTGTAAGGACAGGGACATCAACACTGGATACTCATACTTCTGATACTCTGATATGCAAACAAGTTAAACAACATAACTTGTCTGGAGCTGTTAGTGACAGAGAATGGAAAGGATTATCATGGGACACCTGTAAGGTTGCCACCTGTCAATTTGTTTTACCTGGTGATTGTCACAAACCCACTCAGCAGGTCAGGCCCTCTACTCCCAAAGTGCCAACCTCCAAGCGTAGTCTTGTAAACAGTTAACAGAACAAGGTAACCTTCTTGTCTGTTTTTGTGGGTTCAAACCAACCTTTGGTCTCAAGTTCTAGAGGGATTCAAACTGTGAACCTCTTGCTAGCATACCCAATGCACAGGCTCAGATATTTCTGTCTTCGGGGGGCCAGATATCTTTGCCTACGGGCACCTAACCAGGTGTACAAAAATGAACCCTTAAAACTTAAATAAAGACCTCAGATTGTTCTTATCTTTTTCCAGTTTGGTATCACCAGTCAAGCTTATGCACAGTGTCTGCTGTAACCATATATACTCTACTTGCACAGGAAAGAAATTAAAGACAGACCAAGTATGCTCTAAAAAGAATTTTACTAAAATAGATCAAAATATGTAAAACACAAAATACAGAACTATTATATCACAAGACATACAAATCTTATAAAAGAACACGTTTTTTCAACAGTGCAATTCTTACTTCAGTACTTAGATTTGTCTCTCTGTTCTAAATACCTGCTTAAAGTGCTCACAGATGTTTCTTTGTCAGAGTCTAGATAAAAGCATCTCTGGAGGAAAACAGAAGATTCCTTAAAGCAAACTATATTTGCCAACCCCTTTGTGAGGTCACCTAGCTCCTCCTCTGTCAGAATATCAAAAAAAATATATATCTATACAAAAACAGGATGTCTTTTCAAAGTACTAAATTCTGCAACCTCGACATAACTCATGTTCTGCAAATGACTCTCTTTGATCTTTAGCTGCATCCTTTTCTCATGCAGACTTAAAAGCATTTATGATTTCGCACCAGTTTACTTAACCTGGTTTCCTCCTCTTGAAACGTCATAAAATGGATATGCTCAACTCAAGCCTCTTCCAGCCTGTAATTAACTTTAGATAAAACAGGAGATCCTTGATCAAGGTCTGTTCTACTTTGTAATTAGCTTCAGGCCTTCCAGGTAACCTTGTATCTAAAACCTGTGTGTGTGTGTGTGTATTGTGTGTGTGTGTGTGTGTGTGTGTGATCTCACATGCTGTTTTAGCATTTCTCATGGGAGACAGTCCATAACCCATTTTTATTTATAACAAAAAATGAACATTCAGCACTCAGAACTGGCTGTCCATGTCACAGTGATCAGGTTTTCAGGGTCCCTATCAGGAAATCCAGTTTTGCTCTGTGCTGGTCAGGTTTTTGAGCCATTTTGAGTGCTCACATACTTTTGAAACAGATGTTGTCATATCATTCATTGTTTCAGCTACATGTTCAGGTTAAAAACAAGTTCTCTTATCAATATAGCCCTTTGTTTGTAAAAGCAGTCAACCTGGGAGGTGTAAAGTATGACCATTAACACCATTAGCACTTACTTAACCTAATCTTTTCCACTTCAGCAAAGCTGCCCCCACCTTTTGTAATAGTAACATATCCAGTTATCTTCCACTTTCATTTGCTGGTAAACATTTTCATCTCTAACAAAATTTAGGCATAAAGTATGGGCCCCCAAGGTGCAGGGGCACAGTTTGCACCTAGCTAAGGCCGGCTCTGCTGCAGCACAAAGCGAAGTACTTCACATCATAATAGGTAATGTGAAGTCCATTGAAAACAATGACTTTGCGTTACTCTGCCTTCCTCAAACCACTACTCCTCAAATTTTAATAATAATAATAAAAATAATAATAAAATTTACTTGTATGGCACCTTATCCAAAGCCAAGGTGCCTCACATTTTAAAACAACAATAACAGTACAAAATATAACAAACTTCAATAAAATCATACAGATATCCATAAAAACAAGAGGCTCAATTATCAAAAGCTTGATGCCACAAATATGTTTCTAATGATTGTTTAAATCCCTCCACAGTTGCGCAGTCCTGAATCCGACAGGGTAGAGAATTCCAAAGGGTAGGGGCTGCAAACTCAAAAGCTCTTGCCCCGGAAGATTTTAAACATACCCTTGGAATCTCTAGCAACCCCTCACCGGCTGAGTGGAGTGATCGTCCGGGACAGTGGGGAATCAGGAGCTCTTTCAGGTAGTCCGGGCCCAGTCCGTGTAGGGCTTTGAAAGTCAGCAAACCAACTTTGAAGGTGATCCGCCACTGTATGGCAGCCAGTGCAGTTCGCGCAGCACCAGCAAAATATGACAGGATCGCGAAGATCCCAACAAAAGCCAGGCCACTGCATTCTGCACTAGCTGAAAGAGGAGGATTTCAACCCCAGGAAGCCCTAGGTAAAGGGAGTTGCAATAATCTAAGCACGAGGAAACAAAGGCATGGATGAATGTAGGAAGGTCATCGGACGGAACAAGATATCTAATTCTGGCGATATTCCTAAGATGGTAAAAGGAAGTTTTGATGACAGCCAACACCTGCAAATGCAAGGTCAGCTCTTCATCAAAAATTACCCCTAGGTTACGCACCCGTTCAAAAGTTGGGAGTGAGACGCCGCCGAGAACAATTCCAGAGGGAAAACCCTCCCCCGACCCCCTTATCCGATGACCCGGATCCACAACCAACACCTCAGTTTTATCCGAGTTCAGCTCTAGCTAACTGGAATCCATCCAATCTTGGATTTCTTTCAGACAGTTATTAAAGACCGAGACAGCTCCATTCTGGTTGGCTGCAAAAGAAAGGTAGAGCTGGGTATCATCAGCATAGCAGCGAAACCTCAGCCCATACCTTCTTACAATGTTTCTGAGTGGCAGCATGTACACCACAAACAAGATGGGTGAATGAACAGAGCCCTGAGGTACCCCACAAGACAGAGAAGTGGGATCTGAGGAATAAACCCCAGACACCACTCCCTGTGATCTACCCATGAGGAACGATGTAAACCACCTAAGGACTGTTCCCGACATTCCACAGATGAACCTCAGACAGCTCAACAACTCCTCAGTCACAGTGTCAAATGCTGAAGAGAGATCTAAAAGAACCAAGATGGAGTGGTTCTTCCAATCTCTGGCCATTAGAAGATCACTGAGCACCCGACCCAGTGCTGTCTCAGTACTATGTCTCTTACAAAAACCAGATTGGAGTGGTTCATAGATGTCATGGATGGTCAAATGGTCTTCCAGTTGTGCAGCCACTACTTTCTCAATCACCTTCCCTATAAAAGGAAGGTTAGAGATAGGTCTGTAGTTTGCATGGCAGTCTGGGTCCAAGGAAGCTTTCTTCAAGAGAGGTGTCACCACCATCTCTTTCAGAGAGCAGGGGAACTCTTCAGACTCCAGGAAGCACCAGACAATCCGTGCTAGGACCGGACCAATAACAGCAATACATCCCAAAATTAGGGAAGTTGGTCCAGAATCCAAACTACAGCATGTAGGGCGCACACTCTGGATAATCCACATGACATCTATGAACTCCGGATGGCCAAAGGTACTCCAAGACAGCTGAGGTGTAGTGACCTCGTACTGATCAAAAGCAATGCCCATAGAGTGTGCCGGCTGGAGTCCCGCCCTGATGTCGGCCACCTTATTAGCAAAGAATCAAGCAATTTCATCGCACTCTAATTGCGAAAAAGCTTTCCATACCTGTAGACAGGCTGGGTTGCACAGTCTGTCCACAGTACGAAAAAGCTAAACTGGTCAATTCTGAGCAGCAGCAATCTCCCTGGACAGGAATTCTGCCTTCTTACTGTAGATTGTAGTTTGATAGACTTGATAATGGTCCATCAATCTAAGGCAGTTGGCATCAAGGGTGGACTTTTGCCAGCAACACTCTAACCTTTGACCTAGTCTCCGAATCTCCCTCAAAGTCCCGTCAAACCAGGGAGATCGAGGGTGAAGGGAGAGAGGGTGAACTCGGATGGGGGCAATGGAATCCATAGCTGTCGAGATGGCCAAGTTATAGGCCGTCACGAGAGTCTCAGGATCAATACTGGTAAACGAGGGGGACAATAGGTCAAGCACCGCCGTTAGGCTCTGAGAACTTATATCTCGTAAAGGGTGGTATTTAGCCATCTCCATAGGGGTAGACCTACCGGGGGGGTATAAAAACTAAACCCCATGGTGCAATAATTGGACCACCTGACTGGTTCCAACTCCAAGTCAGAAGTCTCGATCCCTAGGAGGAAGAATAAGTCAAGGGAATGACCGTGTTTGTGAGTAGCAGTGGTAACCACCTGTGTCAGGCCCAGAGATGACATCAACTGGAGGAAGTGCTGACCAAATTGCAAGAGTTCGTCATCAACTCAGGCATTAAAGTCACCCAGAACAATCAGTCTGGGTGACTCAAATGCCATGTTGACGATGAAGTCTGCCACTTCCTGAAGGAATCGTTTCTCGTCACCGGGTGGACAATAGACAAGAACAATCCGACAACCTACACCTGCTACGACGGCACATTTGAATGACTCAGTCTCCTCAACCTGTACACTCGTGAGGTTAAGTTCGGTCTTGAAACAGACCGCAACTCCCTTCCCCCCACGGTCCAATCTCGGGCAGTGTATCACCGAGTACCCAGCTGGAATTAAAGCCTCCAAAATGGGGCCAGAATTCTCATCCAGCCAGGTTTTGATGATGCAAGCCAGGTCAACCGTTTCAACAAGATCAGCAATAATTGCGGTGTTCTTTTTAACCGACCTGGCATTGCATAACACCACCCGAGTTGGACGAACCCCTCGTGCCTCCTGAACCACCCACCGACTTAACTCAGTCATGCCCTTGGGTATGGAAACCAGGTATGGGGGTCCACGTTCTGAGTTCCATTTCACCCCAGAGCATCTCCTGGCTCCCACCACCCCAATAGAATGACCCCGCTCACTCACCCTCCGCTGTTCGCCACCCCCCCATCTCTTACACGCAATACCAAGCGCTCTACAGCGCTGATAGACAATGAATTCAAGAGGAGGAGTAAAATAGGGGTGGAGGGCACGAAGAGCAGAGGGCGGGTAGTGCACAACTGTGGGGGTAGACAACCGACACATTCCATCCAATCTCAGTCAGACAATTTGAGTCTAGAGTTATTCTTACTAACTACTAAAATTCCTCAAAATACATAATCTAATTCAACAGTCATTTAAGAAAGGTAGCTAACAGTTCAAAAAATCAAATCATTAAAGTCAAAAGAAAAATTAGATAGCCCAGGAAAGCTCTCAGCTCCCCTGAGCAAAATGCCAATACTTCTTAATCCCCAGTTCTGCTCTCACCAGAACTTAGGAGATGAATAACTAAAATAATAAAAGAAAAAATAAAATAAAACAAATGCTAAGAAATTAGTCCATAATAAATCCAAAACTAACATAACAAATGTCCAGCAGTAAGTCTCTCAATCCCTGGTTCTGCTCTCACCAGAACCTAAGAAAGATATCACTCAAATAATAAGAAAAAATAGCACATTGTAAAAATCAGTCCATAACCACTGTAGCAAATGCAGGTCTACTGTATCAGATCTCCAGGAATTTATCAGCCAGCAAAGCAATTAAGTTCCACGGTCAAACCATAACCAAAACCATACAGATTTTCTTATCTAGCAGTCTTGGCAGTTTGATAGTCTAGTAGTATAGGGATCTGTATTACAACAGCGCTAGAAGTGTGTAAAAACAGGGACCAGAGGGGGCTCCCCCTCCAGATGAAATCACTTCTAGGCCCTGGTAGCCAGCCTCCCATGGCCCACAACTGCAACCCCCAGAGGGGCAAGCCTCATGGCACAACCTACAGAAGGCTTGAGAGATCTCAGCCCACCCTCAGGCTCCCCTCAGAGTCGCTGAGCAGCTCCCGTTTGGTCATAGGAGACTGGCTCACCACCTAGCCCCAAGGACATTAGAGGATCCCCCGCTCCCCAACACACTTCCCAGCCACTACTGCACACAAAGAGAACCCACGAAGCATCTGCTGGATGCACTCTCACCACACCAGCAGCCTCTATGAACAGCCAGACTTCCTCACAATGAAGCACTTCTTGCAGCCCAGTCCATACTTTCGTTCATTATCAGAATTATGGCTCAGGAGCAATCCAAATCCTCTGACACAGTTCCATAAAACCGTGCAACAAAATTCTGTCTGGCTTTCTCTCCAGTATCTAAATCTACTCGAGGTCCACTTTTAGCAGCACAGTTCGCTTCTTCCAGACAAAGAAGGAAAGAGCCGGTGAGCACTAATATTAAACTACTGGCTCACCCCATGTTATCTCAGTGTGGCCAAAAAAATCAAAACAAAGAGACCAAAAAATAAAATGCTGTCTCTCGTAGAAAATATAAACTATATAAAACTGAAAAAGCACTACAGACACACTCTAACTAAGCTCACTTAAAGATCTCTTCTGACTGTAAAATGGCTGTAAACCATACAATGGCGTTCAAATATAACTAATAGCCTTTCATAGTAGAACTCAGTCCTCAGGCAGCTCACACACCACCGCCATCTTGGAATTCATCTCATAAAAGCCATAGAAAATTTAAGGTGAAGTACATTGAAAACAATGTACTTCGCCTCACTTCACCTTGTTCTAATCTCCAAAAGTGAATTTGCAGTGATTCATGGGATTTCAGGTCACATGGGCTCTAGATTGTTCTGCACAGCCTCAGTTCGGGGTAGTGTGAGAAGGAAGCTGTTGGAGACAGTCTGCTCTGAGAGCTCTCTGCGATTCAAACCTTCTAAAAGCCATTAAAAAAGCCTTTTTGAGTCATTTGTTTTGCTGAAACTTTAGTTCATTGATTGTAGGAAACCCTCCTGTACACATATCATCAAGAGTTTATTGTTTGTGTGTGGATTTTGAATGTTAATGCACAACATTCAGTCTGTGTACTGAGAGACAGTGGAAGTGTGCTTTGGGAAGGGGCGTATCTGTGGTGTATGTAGACTTCTGTTGGAGAAATAGGGAGTTCTTTGTTTCTTGGTTATATTTTTCTTCGATAACTGACTGTGTTAATGTACACACAGTAGTATTTTCAATAATTGTTGAAATTTTTTTGCTGATTGTGTGTTGTGGACCTGGTGCAGCAGTACATAATTTCAGGTTGTTTAAAATACATTGTATATTACTGAAGTTTTCAATTTGTTACGCATTACTTGTAGACAAATTGTGTGTGTGTGTGTGTGTGTGTGTGTGTGTATATGCGGTGTGTGACATCAAATAATACACCTTTTATTGTGCCACAGTGTAACTGCAGGCGCAGCAGTGTGAACCTGCTGTCCACTGCAAGTGCACCTGCATGATTTTGTACTGCCATTGTGGCATCTTTTCTTGGTTTTGCACTGCTGTAATCTGCAGTCAGTGCTCCCACCAGCAAAAGGTATTCTTTTCCAGATTGGATTGTTTGTGACTTGAGAGCACCACTGGCTAGTTAAGGTGTTTTTGAACTTGTTGTGACTTTGCGTCTGTATATCTTGTTGAAGCCACAGTTGTTTTGGCTTCACATCCGCCCCCAGCCCCCACCAGAGTGAACATTCAAAATCTAAATTTGTTTACAATATTCTTGTTGATCCACCAAAATGCCCACAAAGAGACGTGCAAGCAAAGCTGTTTCTCGCCATGGCACTGCTGCCAGTGGTAAGACTGTTTGTGGGCGTGGTAGTATGCAGTCACAGAAGTGCATTGCTGATGAGAGGAAAAGTATTTCTCCTTCAATGTTTTTTACAGCACAATCAGTAGCTTCGCTCATAGTTGGATGAGATGATGTTGTCCCAGCTGGTGGTGTTAGTGCAGTTGCTAGTGGTGGTATGAGTATTGCTGCCTCAAGTTCCACTTCTGACCAGTTTACCGTGTCCAAAAATATATTGGAGTGTGAAGCAGTGCCAGTGAGTGACAGTGTTGATGATGTCATACTCCCCAGTAACATCCTCCCAGTAACTGAACAGGAGGATTCTGATCACCATGTCAATGATAGCACACAGTGTGACATTTCTTTCACCGTGGTTCAGGTCATGCATTTGCCATGCAGTGATTCACAGTGTGGTGAACAAATTTCAGGTGATGGTGGTGCTGATGATGATGATGTTGCTGTGTTGCAACATGCAATCCACATGACAGCATCCAAGCAGAAGATGTGGATGATGTTGATGAATATGATGATGATGTCAGTGACCCCTGTTGGGAACCGGAGAAAAAGAAATTCAAGGTGGCTGTGTCTGGGTCTGTTTGCAATCCCCCCGTAAAAAGTTGTGATCTACCAGTTTCAGTTGATAATGATGACCCAGTAATAATGAGAGGTAGTCACGGTGGTCAGTTGCAGTCCAAGTGTGTCCTGCCTGAAAAACCATGTAGCACACCCCCCATTTCATGGCTTAAAAAACTGGAGTCCAGTAAGCAGCATCAGGGACATGTTAAAACTAGAGCATCACAATCCCGTTTGGGATTTTTTTGTGTAAGATGCAAATGATGAATCAGTTGCAATCTGCCAGGTTTGCCAAGTGCATGTGAGTTGAGGTAAAAAGGGGAGCCATCTGGGCACAGGGGCACAGCATACACATCTTAAGAACAGGCACATGGCACTGTGGACCCAGCACACGATGGCAGCTAATACCTGTACCACAGTAGGGCGTTCACCCTCATCATAAACCATAATGAGCATGTTATCCCCTTCCATGACTGTAACATCAAGTAGAAAATTAAATGTGTGCAGTACTGATGAAATAACAGCAGAGGATTACTACAGGCATGATGAGGTGGAGGAGCAGAATGATTTTGAAATCTTGTCCAGTGGTGGTGAGAGTAGCAGTTTTGGTGGTGGTGGTGGTTAATGCAGTATGTCTAGTGCAAGTGGTATATCAACCCCTCTTGGAAAATGTGGGAAAATCACTGCATTTCTGGGTTTGCATCACCTATGCAACTGTCTTCATCACATGTCCACACTCCACTCCCTGTGGTTCTCTGAGCAGAAACATTTGCCATCACACCCTGTGTAAAATATTTAAGTCAGCTCACGTTACAGAATGTTTTTGCACATAAGCTGAAGTATCCACCCAATAATACAGTGTCACGTGAACTTAATGCTGCTGTAGATGAAATGCTGGCAATTGATCTTTTGCCCTTCTCCATTGTGAAGAATTCTGGGTTCCGGTGGTTTGCTGCACGTGCCTGTCCAAAATGGAAAGTCTCATCCAGGACATACTTTTTGACCCGTGCTGTCCCCAAGTTGTACCGTACTGTGTCCAACTCAATAAGACATTCCCTTCAACATTCCTCCTCTCCATTCATCCATTTAAGTATGGATATATGGACAAGTGGCAAAACAATGGGGAGTTCATATTTGTGTATAGCTGCACACTGGGCGCAGATGCTAGGGGTTGTTTGTGCTGTTGGTAGTGTGAATAATCAGTGTAGTAAGGTGGGGTATCATGGTAGTAATCTTCCAGGAATTCGACAGCGTGCAATGATTGATATGCACAATGTGACCTTTTCACACACTGGTGAAAACATGTTGGAACTGGTACTGACTGAAATTGACAAGTGGCTGAACCCCCTGTCCCTGAGAGCTGGGTTCATAGCAAGTGACAATGGGTCAAATGTGTGTGAAATGCATCATGAATGGTGGCCTTTTTCGAGTTCCTTGCATGGCCCACTGTTTAAATCTTGTGGTGCAGGAGTTTCTGCAGCACCCTGATTTAAAGGAAATGCTGACAGTTGCATGCCATATCTGTTCTCACTTTATATGCTCTGCAAAGGCCCATGACCAACTTCAACAGTTGTAGGACCAAAACAGCCTCCCGCAGCACCGCTTGAAGCTGGAAGTTGTCACCTGGTGGAACTCCACTTTATACATGGCAGAGAGGTTGTATGAATAATACAAAGCCATCTCAGAATATCTTGTCCTGCACACTAGTCGTGACAGTTCCAGGGCCTCTATGTCTATGACGACAGAAGAGTAGCACCTCATGGTCTCTGTAATAACAATCTTGAGGCCTTTTGAACATGCCACACAGGCAGTGAGTGATGAGTCTGCCTCCATTAGCCAATCAATTTCACTGCTGCAGGTGCTGAGGTAGACATTGGTGAATGTACAGCATAGCGTTGGTGTTGCCAGAGACAGTGCTAGCAGTGTGTGTTGCTGAAACACATGCTGACAGTATTTGACCAGAATCGTCACATCTTGAGCACTTAGTGTAGTGACAACTTTGCAATAGCAACAATGCTGGACCCACAATACAAATGTGGAATTTGTTTATTTATTTAGTTAGTTTTTGTTAACCGGGTAGGTACACTTGACAGTATAGCTGCCTATTTTCAGGTACGTCCTGGGAGATTACAACAAAGGGTATGTAGACAATAGTAGATACAAGAAAACATCATGGTAACAAGTAGAAGTCAGACATAGTACACTTATACAAAATTTGCAGCAATGACAGTACATTTGCAGGAATCTATATGTAGTAACAAAACAGAAATATAAATGCAAATAACTAACAGTCATAAGTCATACAACTAGTGAGTAAGTGCTAGAAGAGAGGAACTAGCAAGATTTCCAGGCAGGTTTGAGAGTAGTAGAGGTTGGAGCCAGTAGGCAACTAGGAGGAACCAGTACAGGAGTGGGTGGAGAGAAGACAGAAGCAGGGTTCAGAGCTTAGAAGAGCCATACAAAGGTCCTGTTTGAAGCTGTGTGGAGAAGGGGAGATTCTTAGACTCAGTGGAAGGGAGTTCCATAGATTAAGGGCCCAGCTAAAGAAAGCATTCTCCCCCATTTTGGTTTTACATCTCGGTTGGACAAGAAGGGATTTGTCAGCTGATCTCAGTGGGTAGGCAGAGGTCACAGGTTTGAACAGTAGAGCCAGTTTGTCAGGTATCTGGGAGGAGATTATGTTCTTTATAAAACAGTAGGAAGTAAACTGTCGGAAGGCTGAGGGGGTAAACCATCTCAGACTGGAGTATAGTGTGTATCAGTGAGTATGTCTGGGCAAAGACAAAGCAAAACGGTAAATGCTGTTGTAGCAGATATCCCACTTCCGGAGGAACCCTCCAGTAGTTGCTGGAAAGGGTATTAACCCATATGCCAATTTGGGTCTCAGGATTCCCTGTGCAATGGCCATCCTTGACGTGGCTGTTAGGCTGTGTCTCACCTTATATGCCAGTCCAAGTTGAATATTGACAGATTTAATGACTGAGGCTAGGTGCAGGTCAAAATCCAAGGCAGGATCAAGGGTTACTCCTAGGTATTTAAAAGAAGTAATTGTGTTAAGGGGAGAGCCACCAAGAGCTCTGATACTTAATGGTTGGCTGCAGAACCGAATTTCTGAACCTGAACCGAAGAGCATAGTCACCATTTTATTTTTATTTAAGACACGCTTGTTTTGCAATAGCCAGCTCTGAAAGGTATTGAAGTTACTATGGAGATTCAGGTTGATATCTGAGAGGTTTGAGGAGGATGAGTAAAGAACAAGATCTCCAGCATATAGCAGATCTGAGCAAGCACCAGTGAGCAGTGGGATGTCGTTTATGAAGACTGTAAACAGAAGAGGACCAAGAATTGAACCATGGGGCACTCTGATCCAAGTAGGATCAAGAGGGGACTAAGCATCTCCGATCTTGACAAATTGTTGCCGCTTTGAAAGATAACTTTGGAACCAGGTGGTGACAGATGGTGAGAAGACTAGGGATGACAACTTTGATAGGAGCAGAGGGTGGTCAACTAAATCAAATGCTTTTGTAAGATCAACAAAAGTAGCCCCAGTGAGACAGCCTTTGTCCATAGCTAGTCTGACATCATTTGCAAACTGTATGAGAGCAGTGGATGTACTGTGCCCACATCGGAAACCATGTTGGTCAGGGGTGAGGAGTTTGAAGGAGTACAGGTAATCCGAGACCTGGGTAGCAACAATGTTCTCCAGTATTTTAGAGATGATGGCACCAGGGCGGTAGTTATCCAAGTTAGTGGTGTCCCCCTTTTTGGAGACCGGTACAACTTCAGCAATCTTCCAGAGGGAAGGGACATGTCCTGTAAGAAGAGACAGGTTGAAAAGTCTAGTCACTGGAGAGACTATAGACGGTGCAACAGTTCTTAGGAATTTTGGTAAGAGTCCATCTGCCCCTGCTGATCCAGCAGGAGAGATGGACTTAAGTAAGCATAAGATTTCACTCTCAGAGACTGGGTTAAGGGTGAAAGATGGGTTGGAAGGTTTAAGGTTATCCTGCAGAGTGACAGGTAAAGGCCCAGGAGGTGCAGTATAGGAGGAGAGGTCAGTGAATCTGGATTTAAGAGCCTTGGCGATAGTGAGCAGGTTATTGCAATTACAACCATCCATGACCATATCAGAGATGGTTTTGCACTTGTTTTTTGAGTCATTGACAGAGGTACTAAGGAGCTGACGGTAGTAATTGCCCTTAGCAGATCTGATGGAAATCTTACATAGGTTTTGGAGTCTTCTGTATTCTGCCCAGTCTGATGGGGACTGGGCTAGCTTAGCTTAGCTTTGTTCTAGGCTTTATCCCTCTTTTTGAGAGAGGCCAGAAGTAACGAATTTAACCAATGAGTAGCAGATCCCCAGATACGACGCCTTTTTGCTGGAATATATTTGTCTTGAATGTTCGAAAGTGTGGTAAGAAAGTATTGAGCAGCACATTTCATATTACAAGTATTATATAGAGGTGCCCAGTCTGTGTTTTGTATCTCCAAGATTAGGGCTCTCTTATCCATTTTTGAAAAATCCCTGAAAATAATTTCTCTGGGGGGTGGTTTAGGGGCCCTAGCCTTCCAAACATAGTAAACTGGGGAGTGGTCACTGACTGAGTCTGGTAAAACTCCAACAGCACTGATCCTTTCAGGACTGTTGGAGATGACCCAGTCTAGAAGAGACTGGAGACTGCTGTAACTAGCCTGTCTGGTCAGGAGAGTGACCAGTTGAGACAGGTGTAACCTGCTGAGTTCAGCAGCACAGAGATTAGAGTTTTTCCCTAGCCAATCCAGGTTGAGGTCCCCCATAACAATGAGCTCTTGTCTACCCTTTAGCAAGGAAAGATGGTCAATTACCTTAGTCAGGCCTGTTAGTCCATTTTTAGGAGGGTTGTAGATGCACACTACATTTAGCTTCTTAGTGAGACCTAAGATAATAACTATATGAATAGCTTCACATAAACAGGTAGTGTTGACCGGGAGGACCGTACTGTCAAGGTCCTGTCTGGTATAAAATAAAACACCACCACCCTTTTTAGCATTTGGATGATCGCATCTGTGAAGTTTATATCCATTGATCCTACATAATGAATGTGGTATATGGGGTTTTAACCAAGTCTCAGTTAGATCTAAGACATCAGGGGAGTTGTGAGCAATCCAGGCTTCAAGCTGTGCAAAATTAGCTGACAGACTTCTAATGTTCATATGTGCAAGCCTAAACCCCTTTTCTGTGAACCAATAAGATGGGTTCTTGGGAACGATTCCATCAGGAGGGCCTGGGTTAGGTTCAATATCACTAGAGAGAGAGACAGATGACATGGGGTACTCGGGTCTCAAGGAGAGAGGTTTGGAGTTTGCCCTCCAGTGGCATATAAAAAGTGGAATGGCTCAGGTAGTCAGCTATACCAGCAAATGGGATAAGCTTTAGGAGCCAGGTTTCAGGGATCGAGGTATTACCCCTGATAATTATGTTTGAGAAAAAATAGCTCCAGTCCTCAGCTTTATTTGAGTAGCCAGAGTTAGTAGACAGCTGGCAGAGAAGATCTACTGAGAGTTGGAGGGCTAGCAGAAGGGAAAATACTCCTACAAAGCTGCAGTGAAGTGAGATCACCACTATAGTGTACACTGGTAAGGAAAAAAGGGAACATAGAACTAGGGAAAAAGAGAGGAAGCAACGAATTCAGGACTGGAGACATGCCTCAGTACTGGAGGGTGGGCCTGAACAGGTAAAAAATGTCACTGGGCAACTGTTATGCTTGTTTCATGTGGCACAGAAGTCACGTGCCAAGGTCAGCAAACCTCAGCAGCATAATCAGGCTGAAGGTGAACCTAGAGGACTAGTATGAAGGATTTCCTGTAAGGAGAAGGGGACTGCAGTTTCAGGTGGTCTGTCATCAAAAGCGGTTATTGTTAACCCACTTTGGGAGACTTTGTCCCAAGTGGGGATTCATGACAGAAATGATTCTGGAGAAGCAGATGGTGCATCAACCACTGGACCTAGAGCAGCACAACGAATAGCTGAATCATATTTATCTGAAAACAGGCATCTGTCAGTCACTGATGATCCCCTTTTATTCTGGAGTGGAAAGGTCAGTGAATGGCCAGAGCTGACCACTGTGGCACTGAAGTACCTGACATGCCCACCCTCCAGAGTTAGTGTCGAGAGGGTATTCAGCTCAGCAGGTGCAATAGCTCAGGATCGTCGTACAAACCTCTCTTCTGCAAATGTCAGTTTGCTGACATTTGTAAAGATGAATGAGAGGCACATACCAGCTCAGATGGCAACCTCAGTATTCATACCCCGGCATAGTCATGGTTTTGCTGATGTTGTAGAAAGGGACCATCCTGGTGGCAGTGGCAGCATGAAACAGCCTACCATTGACGTAGATGATAACACAATGGAGAAAGAATTTCCCAGTGGTCAGAATTCAGACATAGAAGACTGTGAGGGCAGCTTTCTTTATGAGGATAATGATGATGAGGTTAATGTTGGCAGGTTTTAACTTAAATAGTTAAAAGGCTGTCACATTTCTTGTATGATACATGTTTTCTTTTTCATAAAGTCAAATCAGTGTCCCACTCATAGTGACTCAAATTCCATATATCAAGTCACATTTATAACACAGAGCACAGTATATCCTGGCCCCTGGACTACCACCACCATAAGACTGCTGTTCACCACCGCCACCATAGAGAATGTGACTGTGTGTCCCCCTGGACTACCACCACCATAAGACCGCTGTTCACTACTGCCACCATAGGGAATGTGACCGTGTGTCCCCCTGGACTACCACCACCATAAGACCACAGTTTGCCACTGCCACTATAGGGAATGTTACCATGCGTCCTCCTGGACTACCACCACCATAAGACCGCTGTTTGCCACCGCGACCATAGGGAATGTGACCCTGTGTCCCCCTGGACTATCACCATCATAAGACTGCTGTTCGCCATTGCCACCATAGGGAATGTGACCGTGTGTCCCCCCCGGACTACCACCACCATAAGACCACTGTTCTCCACTGCCACTACCATCAGATGCAGGAAGATGTGAGAAGTAATGTCATCATGTGACTCAGCTATGACCACAACCCACTGCCACCATTGTGACAATGTTTTCCATTACATGTCTTGACCATGCCAAGGCAGAGGGAGTCGAACAGGAGACCACATCCATGAGCCACAGGCACAAGGCTTCTTACTATTAAAACTATAAAGTTAGTATGTGTACCAATGTTTTCATGCTATTCAACTTCCTTTAGCTGTATGCTTTACTTTCTGCTGCTTTCTGAGCTGCAATGGTCAAGCACATACGGTCAAGTTATTTTGTTTTTTTACAGGTTAACAGCAAAAGACTCTCCTACGCTGAATGTCTGTATCAATGGTACAGCAGCAGTATTGTCTACAGGAACCTATGGGTTATCCATTTCCAATCCATACTGGTAAGTATATCAACTTTATTTCATCTGTTTTATTTTTCATAAGAGTGCAAAAAATCCTACTGATGATTCATAAACTAGGTGACATGTACGTTACAAAAAACATTTCTTCAATGTACACTGTATTCCAAATTTGCAGTTGTACAGCCATGATAGTGTTGAAAAAGTTGGACTCAGGTAGTGTTACTTTTACTTGACAAGATGTGGTTTTAAAATGCAACTTGAGTTGAGAGGCAGGGACACTGACACAGTGTATTTGTTACACAGTCTGGTACTAAATTAAATTGTGATCTGATGATTGCAGTGGGACAGCTTACTATCTGTGTAAATCCAGATACCCGTAGTGGAACAGCCATGGCTTAAACATAATGTCTTACTGCTGCAATCAAGTTGTAATAAGTCCTTAATTTCTTTTTTTAGGAAACTTCCAGATGCTTTGTAGTGTCATAGTTGCCTTATCCAAAGAACTTCTTCAACATCATGCCCCCCCTTGGGCTGGGGCAAACATGCAACAAGCAGGAGTCATTTGAATCAATGATGACCATGACCATAATTATCGGACTGGAGAAGGATGCAGATGAAATCTGTGAAGAAGTAACCAAATATTAAACCATTAATGAGATCTACTTGCAAATATGCTCCCATCCCCAAAAAAAAAATCTTACCTTCATTAGCTTGAGAGTATTCCATTTCCAATTTCAATACTAAACATTCTCATCAAGCACTGGAATGTGCACACCAACAGTATATGACCTGTGATACACACACCATTAATGAATATATATATATATATATATATATATATATATATATATATATATATACACATACACACACACACACACATATATCTATATATATATATATGTATATATACACACACACACACATACAATAGGGGTGAGTGGTAAATGAGTGAGATAAAACAGTGTATCATCCACTGCAGTGTGATATTTTTACCTTCTGCTCTACTGTGATGATATCAGCCATTTACACACACAGGTCACAAAAGGTCACTGATATCATCACCCTAGGCAGCTTTCCCCTCAGCATGCAAGAAACACCTGTGCTGTTACCATAGACACAAATGCAAAACCACCTGAGAGGTCTCACTGCTGCCTACAGCTAATTCAGTGAGCATTACAAAACACACCTACCCCCCCAACTTCCAGCTCATTACTGTGATGCTCTCAACTTGATGCAGCCAGAATTCCAAACAGCACAGCTTCACAGAACAGTCTAAACTACTGCCTGCAGCTAACTCAACTACCACTGAAACACACTCTCACTTGTTCCACAAACTCTGACTCTCACCCATTACAATTACTGTGACAATCTCAACTTCACTGCAGCCAGAATCCTAAAGAGCACAATTTCACAGAACACTCTGCACTCTGCCTGCAGCTAACTTAATTACCACTGAAAACAGTATCAGCTGTTCTGACACGCTGCCTCTTAGCTCATTACAATTACTGTGATGCTCTAAACTTTACTGCAGCCAGACTGCTAAACAATACAGCTTCACAAAAGTATGTTTCTCACTCCTATCTAAAACTAACTCATTTAGCATTGCAAAACACACCCATGTGTCTCTCAGAGTTTATAACACTGCCAGCCCATTCAGAAAGGCTCACACATGGAATGAGCAAACACATAAACAGGAACAGAACACAAGCCAGCATAACAAAACTTCTGAAACTCTTGGCCTTATTGTATATATCGAATACATGATGGGCAGATTGTGTGCTATGGCAAATATTGTCACTCCTGCATTGTGATCTTGGATATCTCACTCTGCAGGAGTGACAATATTTGCCATATCACACTCATGCCCATCATGTATCCCATATATATATATATATATATATATATATATGGATATGCAATGGAAGCAAGTGTAATAAATGATTTATCTGCACAAGAGCAGTTTGACCTCAGGTAACTTCACGAGTGGCGTAAGCCATGAGTGAGGTGTTCAAGGTCAAACTGCTCTAGTGCAGATAAATCATTTATTACTCGAGTTTTCCATTGCATATTCCATTATGCAATTCTTTTGTTATTGCTTTTGTGTGGGGCATTTGTTAGTCAAAAAAGTGAATAAAAATTTAATTTTCTGCCATTTTTTGCTGATTATAGAAAATGTAAAAAGAATCAAGAAATGAAACACCTCTCATTGTGTAGATACATTATTTCTATGCTGAACAGCTTTTGTGCTCAAAGTACCATACTATCATTTTTGGTTTTTAAGTTATTTGCATTTGTTTGATGAAAAAGTGCACAAAAATGGAATTTTCTGCTGTTTTTTGCTAATTCTGAGAAAACTAAAAAGTATCTATAAGTGAAACACCACTCATGTTGTAGATATTTCTATGATGAATAAACTTTGAGCTCACAGTGCCATGCTATCATTTTTCATTTTAAAGTTATTTACATTTGTTTGCTGACAAAATAAATAAAAAAATTCTGCTGTGTTTTTGCTAATCAAAAAATCTGAAAGGCTTCAATAAATAAAACACCACTCATTTAGTAGATATTTCCATGCTGAACAACTTTCGTGCTCACAGTACCATGCTATCATTTTTCATTTTAAAGTTATTCGCATTTGAATATGGTTAATGCCGCTACTGAGGCCGAACATTCTAAATGACATACAGCAAACACTGTATAGATAAATGGCAGATGACATAAGCACCGTGTGGATAAACTGCTGATGACATAAGCACTGTATACATAAATTAAATTTATGTACACAGTTACTCAGATAAACGAATTTATCACACAGTTTATCTTCACCCTATGGCATAAATATATATATATAAATGTCAACCCCACCTAGAAAATACATATATATGTGTGTGTGTGTGTATATATATATATATATATATATATATATATATATATATATATATATATATATATATATATATATATATATATATATATTAACTCACCAAGCCTACTATTAGTGTACACACAAAGGGCACCTTCCAGCTGGTTGAGGTGATCACATTGCATTTGCAGGAATTGAAGCACACTTTGGACAAGCAATAGTTCTCTCATTGTCATCATTTCTTATGGAACACAGAATGGATTCATGTCATGTTGTTATCCTTCCTTCACATGGCTTGGCAAGACACTGTGAATCATGACATCATCATCACAGTATATTAATTTTCTGGACAGAAGACAGTTGCATTTTGGGGATGCAGAAAAATACTGGGGACTCTGTGAGACCACTGCACACATGAGTGACTGTGCAATAAATTTTGGGGGACTTTGCATGTGGTGTACCACTCCCATTTCACTTTGTCAGCACTTGGAAAATTTCTAGACACAAGATAGTTTTATTTTGGGGATGCAGAATAATTCTGGGTACTCTGTATGACCACTGCACGAATGAGTCACTGCACAATACGTTGTGGGTGACTTTACATATGGTGTACCACTCCGATTTCCCTTCATCAGAACTTGGTAATTTTATGGACACAAGACAGTTGCATTTTGTGGATACAGAAAATTTCTTCGGATTCTGTGTGACCACTACATGCATGAGTGACTGTGCACTACGTTCTGGGGGACTTTGTTATGGTGTACAACTCCCATTTCACTTCATCAACACTTGAGAATTTTCTGGACACAAGACAGCTGCATTTTGGGGATGCAGAAAAATTCTGGGGACTCTCTGTGACCACTGTGTGCATGAGTGACTATGCAATACATTGTGGGGGACTTTGCATATGGTGTACTGCTCCCATTTCACTTTGTCAACACTTGGGACTTTTCTGGACACAAGACAGTTGCATTTTGGGGATGCAGAAAAATTCTGGGGACTCTGTGTGACCACTGCATGCATGTGTGACTGCACAATACATTCTGGGTGACTTTGCATATGGTGTACTACTCCCATTTAACTTCGTCAGCGCTTGGGAATTTTCTGGATATAAGACAGTTGCATTTTGGGGATTCAGAAAAATTCTGAGGACTCTGTGTGACCAATGTGCACATGATTGACTGTGTAATAAATTGTGGGGGACTTTGCATGTGGTGCACTGCACCCATTTCACTTTTTCAGCACTTGGTAATTTTCTGGACACATGAAAGTTATGTTTGGGAGATGCAGAAATATTCTGGGGACTCTGTGTGACCACTGCGTGCATGAGTGACTGCACAATAAATTGTGGGGGACTTTATATGTGGTGTACCACTGCCATTTCACTTCATCAGCACTTGAGGATTTTCTGGACACAAGACAGTTGCATTTTGGGGATTCAGGAAAATTCTGGGGACTCTGTGTGACCACTGCACACATGAGTGACTGCACAATAAATTCTGGGGGACTTTTCATGTGGTGTACTGCTCCCATTTCACTTTGTCAGCACTTGGGAATTTCTGGACACAAGACAGCTGTATTTGGGGGAAGCAGAAATATTCTGGGGATTCTGTGTAACCACTACGTTCATGAGTGATGCTGTAATACATTCTGGGGGACTTTGCATGTGGTGTACTGCTCCCATTTAACTTCATCAGCTCTTGAGAATTTTCTGGACACAAGATAGCTGCATTTTGGGGATGCAGAAAAATTCTGGGGACCCTCAGTGACCACTGCGTGCATGAGTGACTGCTCAATACATTGTGGGGGACTTTGCACATGGTGTACTACTCCCATTTCCCTTTGTCAGCACTTGATAACTTTCTGGACACAAGCCAGTTGCATTTTGTAGATGCATAAATGTTCTGGGGATTCTGTTTGACCACTGCATGCATGAGTGACTGCGCAATAAATTCTGTGGGACTTTGCAAGTGGTGTACCACTCCCATTTCACTTCGTCAGCACTTGGGAATTTTCTGGACACATGATAGTTGGATTTTGGGGATGCAGAAAAATTCTGGGGAAACTGTGTGACCACTGCGTGCATGAGTGACTGCTCAATACTTTGAAGGGGACTTTGCATATAGTGTACCACTTACATTTCACTTCATCAGCACTTGGGAATTTTCTGAGCATGAGACAAATGCATTTGGGGATGCATAAATATTCTGGAGACTCTGTGTGCCCACTGTGTGCATGAGTGACTACGCACTACATTGTGGGGGACTTTGCATATGGTTTACTGCTCAAATTTCACTTTGTCAACACTTGGGAATGTTCTGGACACAAGACAGTTGCATTTTGGGGATGCAGAAAATTTCTGGGGACTCTGTGTGACCACTGCGTGCATGTGTGACTGCAAAATACATTCTGGGTGACTTTGCATATGGTGTACTACTCCAATTTAACTTCATCAGCACTTGGGAAATTTCTGGACACAAGACAGTTGTATGTTGTGGATGCAGAAAAATTCTGGGTATTCTGTGTGACCACTGGATGCAGGAGTGACTGTGCAATACATTCTGGGGGACTTTGCTTATGGTGTATGACTCCCATTTCACTTCACCAGCACTTGAGAATTTTCTGGACACAAGATAGCTGCATTTTGGGGATGCAGAAAAATTCTGGGGACTCTCTGTGACCACTGGGTGCATGAGTGACTGTGCAATAAATTCTGTGGGACTTTGCATGTTGTGTACCACTCCCATTTCACTTTGTCAACACTTGGAAATTTTCTGGACACAAGACAGATGCATTTTGGGGCTGCAGAAAAATTCTGGGGACTCTGTGTGACCACTGCATGCATGAGTGGCTGCACAATACATTCTGGGTGACTTTGCATTTGGTGTACCACTGCCATTTCACTTCGTCAGCACTTGAGGATTTTCTGGACACAATACAGTTACATTCTGGGGATTCAGAACAATTCTGAGGACTCTGTGAGACCATTGTGCACATGAGTGACTGTGTAATAAATTGTGGGGGACTTTGAATGTGGTGTACTGTTCCCATTTCACTTTGTCAGCACTTGGGAATTTTCTGGACACAAGACAGTTGCATTTGGGAGATGAAAAAATATTCTGGGGACTCTGTGTGACCACTGAGTGCTTGAGTGACTGCGCAATAAATTGTGGGGGACTTTATATGTGGTGTACCACTGCCATTTCACTTTGTCATCACTTGAGGATTTTCTGGACACAAGCCAGTTGCATTTTGGGGATTCAGAAAAATTCTGGGGACTCTGTGTGACCACTGCACACATGAGTGACTGCACAATAAATTTTGGGGGACTTTTCATGTGGGGTACTGCTCCCATGTCAGTTTGTCAGCACTTGGAATTTCTGGACACAAGACAGTTGCATTTGGGGATGCAGAAATATTCTGGGGATTCTGTGTGACCACTGCGTACATGAGTGACTGTGTAATATATTCTGGGGGACTTTCCATGTGGTGTACTGCTCCCATTTCACTTCATCAGCACTTGAGAATTTTCTGGAAACAAGATAGCTGCATTTTGGGGATGCAGAAAAATTCTGGGGACCATCAGAGACCACTGCGTGCATGAGTGACTGCTCAATACATTGTGGGGGACTTTGCATATGGTGTACTGCTCCCATTTCACTTTGTCAACACTTGGGAATTTCTGGACACAAGACCGTTGCATTTTGGGGATTCAGGAAATTTCTGGGGACTCTGTGTGACCACTGCGTGCATGAGTGACTGCACAATACATTCTTGGTGACTTTGAATGTGGTGTACCACTGCCATTTCACTTCGTCGGCAATTGAGAATTTTCTGGACACAAGACAGTTGCATTTTGGGGATTCATAAAAATTCTGAGGACTCTCTATGACCACTGTGTGCATGAGTGACTTCTCAATACATTGTGGGGGACTTTGCATATGGTGTACTACTCCCATTTCCCTTTGTCACCACTTGGTAACTTTCTGGACACAAGCCAGTTGCATTTTGTAGATGCATAAACGTTATGGGGATTCTGTTTGACCACTGCATGCATGAGTGAATGTGCAATACATTCTGGGGGACTTTGCTTATGGTATACCACTCCCATTTCACTTTGTCAGCACTTGGGAATTTTCTGGACACAAGATAGTTGAATTTTGGGGATGCAGAAAAATTCTGGGGACTCTGTGTGACCATTGTGCACATGAGTGACTGCACAATAAATTCTGTGGGACTTTGCAAGTGGTGTACCATTCCCATTTCACTTTGTCAGCACTTGGATAATTCTGGACACATGATAGTTGCATTTTGGGGAAGCATAAAAATTCCTGTGAAAATGTGTGACCACTGCATGCATGAGTAACTGCTCAATACTTTGTGGGGGACTTTGCATATGGTGTACCACTTACATTTCACTTCATCAGCACTTGGGAATTTTCTGGACATGAGACAAATGCATTTGGGGATGCATAAATATTCTGGGGACTCTGTGTGACCACTGCCTGCATGAGTGACTGCACAATACATTCTGGGTGACTTTGCATATGGTGTACTACTCCCATTTCACTTAGTCGGCACTTGGAAATTTTCTGGACACAAGATAGTTGAATTTTGGGGATTCAGAAAAATTCTGAGGACTCTGTGTGACCACTGTGCACATGAGTGACTGCGCAATAAATTTTGGGGGACTTTGCTTGTGGTGTACTACTCCCATTTCACTTTGTCAGCACTTGGGAATTTTCTGGACACAAGACAGTTGCATTTGGGAGATGCAAAAATATTCTGGGGACTCTGTGTGACCACTGCATGCATGAGTGACTGCACAATAAATTGTAGGGGACTTTAAATATGGTGTACCACTGCCATTTCACTTCGTCAGCACTTGAAGATTTTCTGGACACAAGACAGTTGCATTTTGGGGATTCAGAAAAAAATCTGGGGACTCTGTGTGACCACTGTGCACATGAGTGACTGTGCAATAAATTCTGTGGGACTTTGCAAATGGTGTACCACTCCCATTTCACTTTGTCAGCACTTGGGAAATTTCTGGACACAAGACAGTTGCATTTTGTGGATGCAGAAAAATTCTGGGGATTCTGTTTGACCAATGGATGCATGAGTGACTATGCAATACATTCTGGGGGACTTTGCTTATGGTGTACTACTCCCATTTCACTTCATCAGCACTTGAGAATTTTCTGGACACAAGATAGATGCGTTTTGGGGGATGCAGAAAAATTCTGGGGACTCTGTGTGACCACTGCATGCATGAGTGGCTGCACAATACATTCTGGGCGACTTTGCATTTGGTGTACCACTGCCATTTCACTTCGTCAGCACTTGAGGATTTTCTGGACACAAGATAGTTGCATTCTGGGGATTCAGAACAATTCTGGGGACTCTGTGTGACCACTGTGCACATGAGTGACTACGTAATAAATTGTGGGGGACTTTGCATGTGGTGTACTACTCCCATTTCACTTTGTCAGCACTTGGGAATTTTCTGGACACAAGACAGTTGCATTTGGGAGATGCAAAAATATTCTGGGGACTCTGTGTGACCACTGCATGCATGAGTGACTGCGCAATAAATTGTAGGGGACTTTAGATATGGTGTACCACTGCCATTTCACTTCGTCAGCAATTGAGGATTTTCTGGACACAAGACAGTTGCATTTTGGGGATTCAGAAAATTTCTGGGGACTCTGTGTGACCACTGTGTGCATGAGTGACTGCGAAATAAATTCTGTGGGACTTTGCAAGTGGTGTACCACTCCCATTTCACTTCGCCAGCACTTGGGAATTTTCTGGACACATGACAGTTGCATTTTGGGGAAGCAGAAAAATTCTGGGGAAACTGTGTGACCACTGCGTATATGAGTGACTGCTCAATACTTTGTGGGGGACTTTACATATGGTGTACCACTTACATTTCACTTCATCAGCACTTGGGAATTTTCTGGACATGAGACAAATGCATTTGGGGATGCATAAATATTCTGGGAACTCTGTGTGACCACTGCCTGCATGAGTGACTGCACAATACATTCTGGGAGACTTTGCATATGGTGTACTACTCCCATTTCACTTCATCAGCACTTGGGAATTTTCTGGACACAAGATAGTTGAATTTTGGGGATGCAGAAAAATTCTGGGGACTCTGTGTGACCACTGTGCACATGAGTGACTGTGCAATAAATTCTGTGGGACTTTGCAAGTGGTGTACCACTCCCATTTCACTTAGTCAGCACTTGGGAATTTTCTGGACACAAGACAGTTGCATTTTGTGTATGCAGAAAAATTCTGGGGATTCTGTGTGACCACTGGATGCATGAGTGACTGTGCAATACATTCTGGGGGACTTTGCTTATAGTGTACGACTCCCATTTCACTTCATCAGCACATTCTTGAGGATTTTCTGGATACAAGACAGTTGCATATTGGGGATTCAGAAAAATTCTGAGGACTCTATGCGAACACTGTGCACATGAGTGATTGTGTAATAAATTGTGGGGGACTTTGCATGTGGCGTACCGCTCCCATTTCCCTTTGTCAGCACTTGGTAATTTTCTGGACACAAGACAGTTGCATTTTGTGGATGCAGAAAAATTCTGGGGATTCTGTGTGACCACTGGATGCATGAGTGACTGTGCAATACATTCTGGGGGACTTTGCTTACAGTGTACGACTCCCATTTCACTTCATCAGCACTTGGTAATTTTCTGGACACAAGACAGTTGCATTTGGGAGATGCAGAAATATTCTGGGGACTCTGTGTGACCACTGCGTGTATGAGTGACTGCTCAATAAATTGTGGGGGACTTTATATATAGTGTACCACTGCCATTTCACTGCGTCAGCACTTGAGGATTTTCTGGACACAAGACAGTTGCATTTTGGGGATTCAGAAAAATTCATATTCATCTGTATTGCTCTCTTATGCCTATCCCACACCTGTTTGAATCCCTGCACTGTATTCATATCCACCACTTCCTGAGGTAGGCCCTTCCATGCATCAACCACCCTTTCTGTGAAAAAGAACTTCCTCACATTACCCCTTAATCGGCCTTCCTTTAATCTCATGCTGTGTCCTCTTGTCCTGCTATTTTTCTTATATTGAAACATATTAGACTCTTTCACCTTGTTAATGCCCTTAAGATGTTTTAATGTTTCAATCATATCACCTCTCTCCCTCCTTTGCTCTAGGGTATACATATTGAGCCTGTTAATCTGTCCTCATATGTTTTCTGATGCAGTCCCTGCATCATTTTGTTGCCCTTCTCTGGACTGCCTCCATTTTGTTAATGTCATTGTGCAGGTACGGCCTCCAGTACTGCATGCAGTACTCCAGAATGGGCCTAACCAGTGTCTTGTAAAGAGGGATTATTACCTCCCTCTTCCGACTTGCGATACTCCTACTAATACATCCCAACATCCCCCTAGCCCTACCTACTGCTTTAGTGGTCTGCTTGGATGATTTACGGTCATCAATGATGATGATGCCCAAGTCTTTTTCTTCCCTTGTGACTGCCAGCGACTCCCCTCCCAGCCCATAGGTGGCTTCTGGGTTTCTTGTCCCTATGTGCGTGATCTTGCACTTCTTTGCATTAAACCCCAGTTGCCACTCTTCTTACCATTATGCTAGTTTATCCAGATCTCTTCTCATTCTGCCCACCCCATCTGGATTATCTACTCTGTTGCAGACCTTACCCTCCAGCCCATCTGCAATGTCACTGATGAAGATATTGAAGAGGATTGGCCCCAGGACTGGTCCCCAAGGTACCCCACCTGTGACTTGCATCTCTTCTGACTATATACTGTTTACCACCACTCTCTGTTTTCTGCCTGTCAACCAGTTTGCCACCCAGTTGACCAACTTCTGACCCACCCTGAGCCTACCCAGCTTATTAATCAGTCTTTTATATGGAACAGTATTGAAAGCTTTGCTGAAATCAAGGTAGGCAACATCAACTGCTCCCCCTTGGTCTACAACTCTGGTTACCCTGTCAAAGAAATCTATGAGATTAGTTTGACATGACCTTCCATTTGTTAACCCATGCTGTCTTGGATCCTGTGCTCCTATGGATTTCAGGTGTTGCACTATCCTTTCCTTAAAGAGTGCCTCCATAATCTTGCCCACTACAGAGGTAGGACTGACTGGTCTGTAGTTCCTTGCCTCCTCCCTGCTACCACTCTTATGCAGCGGGATCACATGAGTCCTTCTCCAGTCTTCTGGGACCTCTCCTCTACTCAGAGACTCAGTAAACAGTTCTGATAATGGCTCTGCTAGTTCTACCCTTAGCCCCTTTAGTACCCTGGGATATATGCCATCAGGTCCCATTGCTTTGTCCACCCTGAGCTTATCAAGCTCTTGTAGAACCCTTTCTTTTGTGAAGAGACTAGTGCACACCTCCCTCCCCCCTGTGTCCATGGTGCTGTGGGCCCTGCCCTACCTTCTCTTCTATAAATACTGAGCAGAAGTATCTATTTAGGATAGATGCTTTTACATGGTCCTTCTCCTCACATGCCCCCTTATCTCATTGATCTTAGCAATAACCCCTTTGGACATTCTCCCAACACAAATGTATCTGTAGAAAGTCTTGTCACCTTCTTTTACTGTTTGTGCTTGTGTTTCATCAGTTTTGGCCTTTGTCTGCCTTACTGCCTTCCCTGCTTCCCTTAGGAAAGCTTGGTATGCCTCCTTATCTTCATCCTGCTGTGTCCCTTATATTTCCTGAAGGCCAGTCTTTTGACTCTGACCTTTTCTGCTACTGTTTTTGAGAACCAAAGTGGTTTCCTTCTTCTTTTGCACTTCCTTTTCTCTCTAACACAATGGGATGTTGCTTTAAGTATTGCATCCCTAATGCTTGCCCACTTTGCCTGTACCCCCTCACCTGTATTTCTTTTTGCCAGGGCTAGCTTAACTCTGTTGGCCATCTTATCAAAGTCATCTCCTCTGAAGTCCCATATTTTTCCTTGGAATGGGATGATTTAGATCTAGTGGCCAAATTGAACCATACCATGTGATGGTCACTGTCCCCCAGGTGACCTTCTACCTGGAGATCTGTGATCCTTTCCCTGTTAGTCAGTACTAGATCTAGAATAGCCCTGTCTCTTGTGGGTTGTTGTAACAGTTGTTTGAGGCCCTTCCCCTGCAGGGAATCCACCATGTGTCTAGTTCTTGCAGATGTTCCTGCTGGTATTGACCAATCTGTATCTGGCATGTTGAAGTCTCCCATTATCAGAACCTCCCCTTTAGCTGTCATGTTTTGTATATCTTCTAACAGTAATGTGTCTATGTCCTCCCCTGGTCTAGAGGCCTGTACACAACCTGAGTACGTATGGCTGTCCCATTTCCTGTCTCCAGGGTGACTTACAGTTCTTCTGGCTCCTTATGTGTATTCTGGATTTCTGTAGCTTGGATATCTTCATTGACATAAAGTGTCACTCCTCTCCCCCCCTGCTTTTTGCACCTCGGTCTCTTCTGAACAGTACATAGCCAGGTACTGAAGTCTCCCAAGTTTGGTTACTGGTAAACCATGTCTCGCTAATGACTACTATGTCCAGGTTAGCCTCTGTCATTATTGCCCGCAGGTCTGGGATCTTGTTTCCCAGACTGCGAGCATTTGTGTACATGATTTTCCATTGGCCAGATTTCAGTGTGTTAGTTGTTCCACGAGGTCTGGCGTTTCCCCTGTGTGTCGTATGGGGAGCCGGACCTTTTCCCTTACTTGGTGATGCAAATGAACTACAAACATGCTGAACTTCTGTTTGAGAAGCAAAATTAGGCACTACCACAAAAACTGGTAGAGAGAAACATTTTAAAAGTATATTCAATTGCCTGCGTGTTTCTGGTCCCACTGGACCCTTATGTGTTTCCCTTTATGTGGACCCACCCTTAGGGTCCAGTGGGACCAGAAACATGTCAGGCGATTGAATAAACTTTTTAAAATGTTTCTCTCTCTTGGACCAGTTTTTTTGTGGTGGTGAGTGCCTAGATTTGTGTTTCTCATTTTAAAGTTTTCCATGGCAACCCAGCCTAGTGCGAGCTCCTTTTGGTTTTCTGAACTCCTGTTTGAAAGCTAGCTGAGGGGGAAGGGGTGTTCTTCCCATTCAACGTATGGGGTGCTGCACCCCTCTCCCCATTTACTAGTTTAAATATTCTGCAAAGACATCAAACTTCTGCCCCAGTGCACTGGGTCCCTCCTTAGTCAGATGCAGTCCATCAAAGTTAAAGAACTTTTGCTCCCAAAACTGTTGGCAGTTCCCTACAAATATGTGTCCTTTTTACTGGCACCAGCCCTTGAGCCACATGTTTAGCTCCCCTATCTCCATTTCTCTGACCTTCTGTCCATCTGCCCCCCCCCAGACAGGCAGGATCTCAGAGAAGGAGATGCCGGAAGAAATGGATGATAGTTTGCCACCTATCCTGGTCAGGTGTTCCTTGGTCTCCACAACTGACCGGCTGGTGAGATTGTTAGTCCCTCTGTGTAGCAGGATGCCAATGTTTTCTCCTGCTTCCTGAACAATTTTAGCAATGCAATCAGTGTCTCTCCATGCTGATGTACCAGGGAGACATTTGTGCATTACCCTTGGCTGGAGGTAGGTATCAACTCCCTGAATCATGGAGTCTCCTATGATCAGAAGTTTTTTGGATTTCCTTTTTTGCATTTTTTGTTTTGGTTCCAGTTTTGGGTGAGTTTTGTTGTGCTAGTTCCTGTGTTGCAGTGTCCTGCTCTGCAGTGTCCTCTGCCCCTTTGTTTGATTTCTGAGATTGAGGTAAATACCTGTTTGTAGTTTTTATATGGTTTGTGGAGGTGATATGTTGGAGAGCACTGAGTGATGGGGCACCTGATTTACCCCTCCTAATCACCTGCCAACCTCCCAGACCAACTACCCTCTGCGGTCGAGGTGCTTCTGTTGGATGTTGGGGAAATGGAGGGTGGTTCTTATATTTCCTCTTGAATATGCAATTTGAGGTGCACAATCTCTGCCCATGCTGTCTGGAGCTGAGCCCTTAGATCTCCAATGGCCCAACATGTAGGGCAGTGTCCTAAATCCTGTAAAACTGCCCTTCTGAAAAGTGTTCCACAGTACCTGCAGTTAATGATATCCATTCCAGATAAGTTGCTGGGTTTATAACCTGGTCAGAGTAATTAGAAGGAAGAAAATGAAAGCAAAATGATGCACTGGCCCCGAGTCCCCAGATGTGTCCCCTGGGGGCCACGGCGCACCTCCACCCCATAACATATACATACCAGAAGGCTGCTGTCCCCCAACACAGTTGAAAAACTGCCAAACTGGGGAGCTGCAGAGGGCCCAGGCACGGGAGGGGCAGATGCAGTGCTGGCAGCATGGTCATGGCAGGGCTCGACCTGCTGCTGTGGAGGCGGTGCTGCTGGAGCTCCTGCAGCTGCCACTGGTGGTGGACTTGGTGGACGTGGTGGTGCTGTTGCTTCCGGGGGGAGGACCATAGACTTTAGAGCAGTCCAACGTCACCCAGACATGTCCCCCATGCATGTGCACTACTCCCCTCCTACCAGCAATCTGCCACATAGCTCCACTGCCCCAGGCACAGTCCCACGCATTCCCTCCGAGTCCTGCCTTGGATGATCCACATCCTGTCCCTGCTCCATTTAAAAAAATATCCCTCCTTCCCTCTCTGATTAGCAACGCCATCGCCAATGACTTCACACACACACTACACAACACAGAACACACACTCACACAACACAGGCACACACACAGTCACACGCACAATCACACACACACACAACAAAACTTATACAACAAAGAAATCAGTCACCACAAGAAATATTAACTGCCAAATCAGTACAAATAAAACCTAAACAATTAGTGTTTTAACTCATTCACGCCACAAGAGCTCTTTGAGAGTTCCACCACTTGTGCCCTGTATACTCTTAGCACTGCATCCTGGGCCTTTCTAAACAAAATCAAGCCATAATCAGCATGCCACAAATAAATGTGAATACCTCTTGAACCGTAAGTGGTACACACAAAGTACGAGTGGCAAAGTTGTTCAGCATAACATTACCTTTCCAGTGGTGCTATGGAATCAATTGTAATCAATTTGGTTTTTATTTTATGCTAGCTGAAACACCAAACTGTGCTTTTTTCTGATTTTTTTCAAGGTGCTTACAGTAGGTGAGGCTTGAAGGACAAATGTTAGCCATGAACACCATACCTTAAACAAATGCAAATAACTCCTAAAGTACATGTAGTAGGCACAAAGTATCAGCAGCAAAATTGTGCAGCGCAAAATTATCTTTCTAACGGTGCTATGCAATCAGTTGTAATCCATTTAGTTTTTATTTTACACTAGCTGAAATACCAAGCAACTGTATTTTTTTTTCAGATATATTCAAGATGCTAAGGTGAGGCTTGAGAGACAGATAGCCATGCACACCATACCTTAAACAAATGCAAATAACTCCTGAAGTATACATGATAGACACAAAGTATCAGCAGCAAAATGTTCAGCATGAGATTACCTTTCTAATAGTGCTATGCAATCAATTCTAAGCAATTTGGTTTGTTTAATATTTAGATAAAAACTGCTGACTTCCTCAGACGTTTCTAGGCCTGAGTGTAAGTCAGCTGAGTACATCTACAGGCGTTATTGGCCTGAGTGGCTATGCTTTCAGACACCACCTACAGGCGTATCTAGGCCTGAATGAGTTAAAAAGCTTTTGGGTTTTTGATTATGTTTAAGAACTACAACAATCCTCTCCTCTCCTACACAGAATGCCTCCTCTCTGTTACCCAGCACAGGAGAAAGTGAAAGTATCTGCTTGTATGACTCACTTCCTTCCTGCCTGGCTAAAGCATGTGGCTTACAATACTGTAAGCTATGTGATGTGTGGAGAGCTGCCTATGTTGTTTTCACTTTGCCTTACTTCGCGTTAAGGCATAATGACAATGCAAAGTCATAATAACATAGCGAAGTGAGCACTTTGCAATGGTCATTTCACGTAGCACTGGGACAATACGAAGAGGCCTCTTCGCCTTCACTTCGTCAGCAGAATTTAATTTAGCTGCATCTCTAGTGTGTGTGTGTGATTATCTCGCTGTATAGTATATTGAGTTACTTTATAAGTCAAAACATTTTTGGGTTTTTTATATTATAATGAACCATTTAACACTTTGTTGGTCCAATGAGCTTCAACAACATTTTGCGCTTGTTCCAATCCATCCAACTCAGAGTCAACACTAAAAGTCAGTGTCTGTGACCTTTGGTACTAATCAAAAACTACCCCCAACACCCCATCTTCACAACTCTGGATTGAATACCCCTTGTTGAAGCAGTTCAGTCATTCAAATACCTTGGAGTGTGGCTGGACAGCAAGCTTGACTTCTCAACCCACATCGATGGCATCCATGCAAAACTCCATCCCAAGATCAATGCCCTTTACTGCAGTAAAGACTGCTTATCTCTGCATGGCTGCAGGGAGCCTGTTACCAAAATGGTGCTCTTTCTTCGACTATGCAGATATGTTCTATGGCACCACTCCCTTCTACTTCCCTAGCCAGAATGGACATCCTCTACAACTGTTTTTGCTGTTTTGCTACAAACTCCCCCTTTCACACCCACTACTGCCACTGTACTCATCCCTATCAATACTCCCTCTGCCCTCTCTTCTCCAGAGTCACTGTACCTCCCTCATAATCAAATACTGGTTTGGTTCCCTTTCCTCTTTCATTTCCTCTCTCTTCTCCCAACTCCCTTCCCCCCTGTTTCCTGTTCCCTTCATTCCAAGAATCATAGCATTTTTGCCACTCCACACCCCTGATCCTCTGCCAGGCAGTCTGCCTTCTCCTATCAACTTACCTCTCTGGAACAAAGTTCCCTCCTCCCTCCATCTTTTCCCATCCACTGGCTCTCTCAGCATCAGTTGAAACTCCAAACCCTTCCCACCTGTTCCTGTTATCATTCTACCTGATACAACCACAGCTGAGCCGTAACCCTCAGAGTAAGAAGCCAGCTGGATTGCCGCTCCAGCCTTAATTATCTTCCCACAACTCTACAGTTCTCTCCCCCATTATGATGCTGGACAATTAATCAGACCAATCAGAATCAGATCAATCGTCCATTGTTCAATATTGTCTTCCTCTCCAAGTATTGTTGCACTTCTAAATATGCACTTGCTAGGTCTTTCTTATTTGTGCTGCACTGCACTTCTCTCTCTGCATCTACAACTGTTTAGTATTTTCTTTTAATATTTGTGCCAGTTTTGTCCTGTGTGCTAAGAAGTTTTGCTTATATGTATAATGCTGCTGTTCTTTACTGTGCTCTCTTCACCCAGGTCACATCTGGAAACTAGCCTTGGCTTAGTGTGCCTCTCCCAGTTATCAATTTTCAAATCAATTGATTGATCAATCAATCAATCAATAAATACATAAATAATACCTTAAGGAAAATAAATGGAAAGACAACAGCTTCTCACCTTCCGAACCTTGAAATCCTACAAAAAAGGAGAAATCTGACCCATCGAAAAAGTTCATGATTCAGACCCTGTCAGGATGTTCAGAAGAACTGGTGTTCACAACCATGAGCAAGAGCCATGTGATCCCTAACACGGAGACTATAAACCAACACCAGAGGGAGAATGGAACATTATGACACTACTGTATATACAATATAAAACATTGTACAGTATAATTCTGCAAGAATTACTCAGGGATACATTTCTAATAATAAAAAAAAAAACTTTCAGATATGGCAGCAAATGTTCAGTACTCATCAGAGGTGGTGGTTTCTAAAGGGGGGGGGTAGCTAAAGCACTGACTTCCCCAAAACCTATAGTATGTCTCATTGCAGAGAAGAAAATAGAAAGCTTCAATAATGTTAATTGATTCTTTGCTAGCCTGATATCTATGACCCAAAAAGTGGATTCTCAAATTGATGAAAAGTTTGAAAACATTCAAAATCAAACCAAAAAGTACATGAACAAAAAACACTAGAAAATCAGAAAGTACTTAAAGAGGACAGGAGAGCTGTGCAGTTTAGCAGCTGTAACAGAATGCTGCTCATAAAAAAACAAAACAATGCAAAATGCAGTTTTTCACATCACTTTTTATACAGGTACAGTTACATATGAATCATTTAGGCTTATGGATATCATTTCTACAAATGGGAACGTCATAAACAGCTGCAGATTAGAAATCATTTTATGTCCTCTTTAAACTCTTAGAGAAAGAAAATGCTGAATTAAAATCTACATTGAAAATGAGCTTTGCAATTCCCTTAATGAGTGGAACAATTGCAATAGCACTAAGATAGAGACTATAGAGAACAATCCAAATCTCCTAAACTAGCAGTTTTAGGGGTTCCACATTTGGAGACACAGGGTATTAATACTGTACATGGGATTTGATAAAACAACTCTTCATTGAACAGTTGAACAGTTGAACTTTCCTAATGGCTACAGTTCAAACATTGTGCGTTTAGGATACCTGCAGGGAAATTACCTGCAGAAACGTTTGCCAGTCCTGTGAAGCCCACAACAATTTTAGTTACATTTTCTTCATTAATTGCAGAGAATTAATTAATAAAATCACTCACATGAAGGAAGTGTGCCCCTTTAAAGGGGGTAAAAAGTTTACCCTGGTGTGGCTCCAGCCACACAAGAAAAACACGACAGGCATGATTCACAAAGGTCAGCGCAAGCTGCGCTGAAGGCAGCTTGCACCACTCACCAGAGCGGCAGGCATCCTGCATCTGAATCATTATTGGGTAGGTTCCTGGTGGCAAGGTCCTGCACCTTGTGGCAATCCTGGCACTTTTCAAACAGACAACACATCCCTAAGGTGTGCCACAAGCCATGGGTCAGCTGTGCGGCAATAGCACCATGGACAGCAGTCCTTGGTGGCTATCGCATCACCCCTCACCATGATCCCTGTTAAAAGTAAAACAGACATCTCTGGTGGTCTAGCAGACCCATTGAAAAAGTATGAAATGACCCTGGTGGCTAGCAGTTCCCCCATCTCAGCCCCAATCCCTGTTTAAATAATATGAAATGATCCTGGTATCTAGAGGTGCCTCCACCCCAGCCCCGATCCCCATTTCTGAAATAATGAAAGTGCCTGGCAGTCTAGTGGACCCCCCACCCTTGCAGGCATTGCCCCACTAACCTGCCCCCCTATCCCAGAGTCGAGCTCTAAGACAGCCAAGACTTACAACCATAGCTGGCACTGACTGGAGTTAAGAAAGTCAATGAGGCTACTGTGTACAGTACACATGCTGCATACTGTATACAGTAGCTGACTGACAGGTCAGTTGGCACCAGGGCCATGGTGGAGAGTGGAGGGCTGTGCCGGGTGTCGACAATGGGATGGGATGGGGGGGGCAGCATGGTGGGGCAATGCCTGCCAGGGTGGGGTTGTTCACTAGAAATGTCCCACTAAAAATTTACTAGAAATGAGTTCCAGGCTCTGACAGCATACACTGAAGTGGACCTTGTGGAACTCATGGAAACATGGGCTCTAAATAATAATGACTGGGAGATGACGGTCCCTGGGTATTCACTGTTCAGGAAGGATAGATGAACTGGTAGAGGGGGAAGAGTTGCCCCTTTTGTCAAGGAAGGCATAGAGGTGGTAGAAGATGGGTGCATTGGGGTAGCAGTGGTGAGTTTGAGTCAATATGGGCACAACTTATGGCAACCTCAGGCAGGAAAGTACACTTATGGGTGATATATAGGCTTCCAGGGCAAGTGGAGGAACAGAACAGAGAACTTAAACAGGATCTTGAAAGAGGGGTAGCAAAGGGGGAAGTAGTGGTGTTAGGAGAACTGAACCTGCCAGACATCGATTGGGAGGTCCCAGTAGCCAAATGCGCCAGGAGTCAGGCCCTGCTGGATGCCTTCCAAGACTGTCTACTGGTGCAGCTTGTAAAGGAACCCACCAGGCTGACCACAGTCCTTGATGTGGTGCTCACTAGCTCAGAGATGTGGGAGTGGTGGGAGTAGGGGAGCTGCTGGAGAACAGTGACCATAACTCTGTTTGGTATGAATTGGCTCTGGGGTCAGCAAGCCACAATCGAGAATTGAAGTCCTTGACTTTTGAAGGGCTGATTTCAACAGGATGAGGGAACTGGTCAGGAATAAATTATATGGGGTGGAGGACATAGGTGGGGTGGAGGACAGATGAGGGGTTATTAAGGGGGACAAACTCGAGGCATCTAAAGTATGCATAAGAACAGTAACAAAGAAAAACAGGTTTAAGAGACCACTATGGTTCTCAGCAAGGGTTAGGGAAGTACTAAGGGCCAAAAAGAAGGCCTTCTATAAATACAAGAAAAAGCAAGGGGAGATAGAATTGGAGGATTATCTATAGAAGAATAGGGAGGCAAACAGGGCCGTTAGGGAGGCCAAAGCAGACACAGAGATGCATATCACGGAGGGGTCAGGAATGGAGAAAAATAGTTTTTCAGATATATTAGTGAAAAAAGGAAAAAGGGTGGGGGAATCATAAGGCTAGTTTAGGGAGGTAGTGTGATAGAGGAGGATGAACAAAAGGCTGCCATCCTAAATGACTACTTTTGCTCAGTTTTCACTAAGGAGGACAGCGAGTCCATGCCAGACAGTGACATCAAAGCAGCCACTAATGGAATCTCGTAAATGAGACAGTCATTGTTTATTAGTGAAAGGGTTCTGAAAGGGCTGTCTGCCCTTAAGATAGATAAGGCCCCAAAACTAGATGGGTTGCATCCTAGGATACTCAGGGAATTCACAGCAGAGTTGGCTGAACCACTGGTATGTCTGTTCAACAGCTCACGGAGGTCTGGGAAAGTCCCAAGGGATTGGAAGGTGGCAGAAGTTGTACTGCTTCATAAAGGGGGGGGGATAAGGAGCAACCAGGAAACTACAGGCATGTCAGTCTAACCCCTATAGTGGGGAAGCTGATGGAGTCACTGGTCAAAGAGGATCTCATAGACTACCTGGAGAGCAACAGGCTCCAGGATAGTAAACAGCATAGTTTCATGGCAAGAAGACCTTGTCAGACTAACCTGATAGTTTTCTTTGACTGGATGACAAAGGAATTAGACAAGGGCCATGCTGTGGATCTGCTCTACTTTGACTTCAGCAAGGCTTTTGACTCGGTATCTCACAAACGATTGCTCAAGAAGATGGAAGACCTGGGTGCAGCTAAACACATAGTGAACTGGGTGGGTAACTGGTTAGATGGGAAGCAGCAGAGAGTGGTGGTCAATAGGGTTAAATCAGAGGAGAGGGAGGCTATGAGTGGAGCTCCACAGGGATTAGTTCTGGGTCAGGTCCTTTTCAACATGTTCATTCATGACACTGGAGAAGGAATCCAGGACAGGTTGTGTCCCTTTGCAGATGACACAAAACTATGTGGGAGGGTGGATAGTGACACTGGAATAAGGGAAATGCAGAGAGATCTACAAAAGCTAGAAGGGTGGTCCAAGGTCTGGAAGTTAAAATTCAATGCTAGAAAGTGCAAGGTAATGCACCTAGGGAAAAAGAACTCCAAGACAGAGTACTGGATTGGAGGAGAGAGACTTATCACTATAGCTGAGGAATGGGAACTGCAAGTTATCATTAGCAACTCACTCAAGCAATCAAGTCAGTGCAACAAGGTCTATAGCAAGGCTAACAGGATGCTGGGATGTATCGGGAGGGGTACTGATAGCAGAAGAAAGGAGGTAATACTTCCCTTCTGAAGATCCCTGGTGAGGCCTCACGTAGTGTACTGCGCCCAGTTCTGGAGTCATCACCTCAGAAAGGATAAGGATAGGGTGGAGACAGTGCAGCACAGAGTAACAAAAATGATTCAGGGCCAGCAGGGAAACTCCTATGAGGATGCAGGTGCCACACCAGGAATACATAATGTGGCAAGCATATCTAAGGAAAGGTCCGCTGCAATGAGAGCAAAGCTCGTCATATGCAGCGGCACCCCTGAAGTGCCTTCCCTGGTGAAACATTAGAGTAAACATGGCGGCACACTGCCTGCCACAATGCCAACTTTGGGGGTGCCCAATCCTCCTGTTGGCATGCCCTGACCCAGTTTATAGTTGACAGGGAGCCCACTCCCCGTCGGGCATAATGCACCCCCCATTTGTTATGTGTCAAGGGGTGCCCAATCGGCTCTTGCCCCCCACCTTTGGTATAGTCTGACGGGGTGCCCAATCCGTCAACCAGCCCCCAAACATTAGGTGGCATGCTGGGATCCCACCCCAGCATGTCAATACCCCTGTGAAAAAAAGTCCTGCAATGTTTTTTTTTTTCATCTGTAAAGAAGAAAATGGTCCCTTGCGGTCTGTCCAGCTCCCTGCCCCAACCCACATCCACCCTTTGTGCACCCTGCCTCCCCACACACCCCTCACCCCATACTTACCTCTGGAGTCTGGCGCGATGATCTTCGGTGGACCGGGAACACGTCTGCACTCTTCAAAGCTGATTGCGAAACCAAGAAATGCCGGTAAGCTGTATAATGGCATAAATAGGGTTTTTTCAACTTTGGTGCATATCTCAGCCATTTTTGAAATTTTACACCAAATTTTCAACATGGGTTATTAGCCCCTCCTCATGAATTCAGTCACTGTCATGGTAGTTATTGGTCCGTAAGGTGATTTTGCAGTCACTGTGCAGAATCACCTTTCAGGACTGAGTAACGAAACAGTGCCACTGTTCATGAGAGGGGCTCTCAAACAGCCTATGTTGCAAATTTGGTGAAAAAAATCCAAAAAAATTGCTGTTTTATGAGTGTGCATTGCGCTGTTTCCACACACGCTTGTAACTTCGTGAATTTGTAATATTTTCACTCCATATTTTTAAAATTGGTATTTTTCCACACCTCCTTATGAACAGTACAGCTGTCATTTTACATATCCTGTCCAAAACGTGTTTTCGCACGTCCGGGGCAGAATACCATGGTTGCTGTGTGAAATCAGTTTTCGGGACAGTCTGAGAAAATGACAGTGATGCTGTTCATGAGTAGATATCCTAAAATGCCTATGTTGAAAATCTGGTGACGAAAGTCCATAAAATGACTGTGTTACAAGCGTGCATCGCGCAGTTTCCACACACCCTTGTAACTTCACAAATTTGCAATATTTTCATGCCAGATTTTCAACACTGGCATTTTTTCACACCTCCTTATGAACAGTACCAGCTGTCATTTTTCACAGCCTGCCCAAAATGTGTTTCCGCACCTGTGGTGCACAATTTATTATTTATTTATTTAGCTTCCGTTGTCCAAGCAGGAACAAGAGACAAGCTGTATGCCTATTTTCAGGTACGACCCGGGAAAGTACAATGAAAATACAGGTTCAAACAAGGTACATAACAACAAGAGAGGCAATGTACAGAGTCACAAGAGAGCTAGATGAACATAAATAGTCTACAGTGAGCAGTAATAGGTAAAATATACATATTCATACAGAATAAACAGACTAAGACATTCAATGGCAATTACATTGTATGAGTGACCCTTTTACCAGGGCCACATAATTCATAAGCAGATAGCAAGCAATCACATGCTTCCCAGAGTTAAAGGACAGTGGGCAGTGGGTTGAATGACACCAATTTGGAGACCTGGTTAAGGTGGCTTGGGACACCTGCACACATAGGACAGTTTTAAGTGCTCCCACAGGGAATTCTGGAGACTAAGGTGGGAGGGGGAGGAATGTACGTGGTCAGGAAGGGAGTTCCATAGCCTCAGAGCACACGTAGCAAAGTCCCTATCCCCCATTAGGGTTCGAGTATAAGGAACGTTGAGCAACCCAGGACCCTGAGACCTGAGGGAATAGGAGGGGGATTCAGCAGGCTTGAGAAGCTGTGCCAGCCCCTTGAGGGGTGCCGGTTCTGACCACCTTTCCTACGGAGCAGCCCAGCCCATATTTCAAGTGATTGGCCAGGGAAAGCCAGCCCAGTTTGTCATATAATTTACAATGATGGGTGAGACGTGGGGCTGCCAGGGCAAAGTGACAGATGTTGTTGTAGGTCGTGTTTCACCGAGCAAGGTGGACCTTGGAGGTGCTAGCGAACAGGATAAGGCCATAGCTAATTGAAGGGAGCAGCACACCTCTGGTCAATGCCAAGCGAGCTGCAGACGTCAAATTTTTCTTTGCCCTGTAGGCAAGACCCAGTTTACGACTCTGCAAACATTTAGGATGTGACACCCCAGGTCAAGTTGGGGGTCAAGTGTCACCCCAAAGTATTTTATAGAAACCGTGGTTAGGAGGGGAGAGCCATCCACACCACTGACACGTAGAGGGACAGGAGAGGCCTTGATCTTGGCTACTGACCCAAAAAGCATGGCCTGAGTTTTTTTTAGGTTGAGGACCAGCATGTGAGATGTTACCCAGAACTGAATATTCTTAAAGGCCTCACTCAGCTGAAGGTTGAGAACCCCAATGTCCTGGGAATGTGCAAGGATGACAAGATCATCAGCATAATGGGTGGCACTACAGTTGGAAGCAGCAGCAGGGAGGTTGTTAACAAATGCAGAAAAGAGAAGGGGCCCCAAAACTGATCCCTGTGGGACACCAGAGGTCACCGGAGTGGGATCAGAGAGGACCTTGTTGAATTTAGTCTGCTATATTTTGCCCTGGAGGTAGTTTCTAAGCCCACTCAAGGCAGGGGGGGACAGGCCAAGGGACTGCATCTGTGTGCAAAGTAATGCACGGTCCACAAGGTCAAAGGCCTTGGATAAGTTGATGACTAGGGCCCCAGAGAGTTCGCCCTGGTCCATGGCGGCCGCCCTGATGCTAGTAGAGACAGAGGCAAGGGCCATGGATGTGCCATACCCTTTACGATAGCCATGCTGCACAGGAGACAGTAACTTATGAGCCTGAATGCACTCTGTGAGCTGTTCGGCCACAGCTTTCTCTAGGAGTTTACTTATGGTCGATAGGATGGCAATTGGATGATAGCTGTCCAGTACTTTGGGGTTATCTTGCTTCGGAATGGGGACAATCCTCGCTACTTTCCAAATGCCAGGGATAACACCAGTGGCAAGGGACAGGTTGAAGATATGTGCCACTGGGAAGGCAATGTGGGGAACACCCAGGTTCAGAAGCTTGGGCTCCATGTTATCATGGCCAGCGCTAGAGTGTGGGGAGAGACCAGAGAGAAGTCTCTGCATCTCCATGACAGACAGCCCTGAGACAAAATAATGGGTGAGAGGAGTGAACCTCCTGAGGGACAGAGGCCGAGAGGCCACTGATATTCTCTGCAGCAGGGAAAAGGAAGGTAAGCACAGACAAGTCAGAAAAGTGGGAATTTAAAGCATTAGCAATCGTAAGTGGATTATTACAACTTGACCCACCAGTGATCATATCAGATACCCCAGAGTTGGAGGAGCCGCTGACTAAGTTTTTTATGTTCCTCCAGAACCTTCGTGAGTCCTTAGAGCAAATTTACAGTATTCACTTTTTGCTGCCCTGATTGCTTTTTTTGCAATAATTTCTGAGCTTCCTATACTGTTGGAAGATGAACTGATCCAATGTGCTTTTGAAGTGAGCCCAACACTTGTCCCTTGCACGCATGAGGGCTAAGAGGCTCCTGTGCAGCCATTTTGTGGCAGACCCCTTACTCTCCACCTAATAAGGGGGGCATGCTTGTCCTGCAGGGCTGAAACCAGGAGACAGCTGTAGAGGAGTCATGGGCACTAAGCACTCCTGACCAGTCAGTGATCCTCAGATCTTCATGAAATGACCCCAGATCTAACCTAGAAAAATCTCTAACATGAATGATTTTGTCAGGAATTTTTGGTGAGGGGACTTTCCACACACAAAACAACGGGGTGTGATCTGAGATGGAGTCAGCTAGGGTTCCAGCAGAGCTGATCCTATCTGGATGGTTTGATAGGACGCAGTCCAGTAGACAGCTAGTTCCACATTTAGCAGACCATCTAGTGGGCTCCTGGATAAGCTGAGTCAGGGCAAGACACCAACAGAGGTTCAAACTGCTTGGAGTTACCTCCTGTCCAGTACAAGTTCACATCTCCCAGGATCAAAAGTTCATTATCCCCAACATAAGGACCAATGGTATCCAGGAGGTGGGTAAGTCCAGGCAGACCACTCTTGGGGGGATTGTATGTGCATACAACATGCAGCTTCTTTGTATTTCCAAGTAACAACACAGTGTGCAGCAGCTCACAGGAAAACAGGAAGGACTGCTGATGGATTACCACAGATACTCTAAGTTGACTCTTATAGTAAATTAGGATACCTCCCCCTCACTTTTTTCCTGGCCGATCTTGTCTAATAAACTCATAGCCAGGAAGTACACAGGCCGAGTCTGGTATTGAGGGTTTCAGCCAGGACTCTGTAATGCCTAGTATGTCAGGCTTACAGTGGATGACCCAGGCAGATAGTTCATCAAGGTTGGGTAGCAGACTGCGAATGTTAAGGTGAGCAATTTTTAACCCCTTTTCCAATTTCTAACTTTCAGGGATTGAAGAGGCCTGATAGGTGGGACCAGGGTTTAGCTCGATGTCACCAGCAAGGGCCAGTATCACTAGGAAGAGTCAGGGAAGAAACCTTATGTGGGGAGGGATACCACTGACCGAGGGCCTACGGGCTGGTCATCTTCTCACCATGGCAGTACCCAGAAGGCATCTGAGGTCAAGACAGCAGGTAGGCCAGGGAGGAAGTCTATCATGAGCTAGAAGGTTAGAGAAGGTGAAATCAAACACCTCATGAGGGACAGTCATACCCCAGTGGTCCCCATACAACCGAGAAGAGTCTATGGCCATTAGGGAGAGAAAAAGGCCAGAGAGAAGACCGATGGAGAGGACATCATGAGGCGAGAAGGGCATGACACCTTCCCTAGTAGGCCTGGGAGTCTTCATTTCAGATTTTAACTCAGCAGTGACCAGTGACAACCAACTCAAAGAGACAGCAGGGACTGGTGGGTCAACTTGAGAGGAGTCAGACCAGAGTTCATAGTGCTCTAGTACAGCTAGTGTGGGCAGGGTCTGCCTGAGAGTGTAAAGGCATACAGCATAGACAGTCGAACAGTGACCTGGACGTAATTGCAAAAACACTCACCCTGGAGACACTGACAGTTTGATGTATGCCAGCATGAAACCTGAGAACCCTAACTTTTGACGTAGATCGCCCAGCAAACACCCAAAGCAACATCCTAGGGAGATACAGACAGCTAGGGAATATGCTAGCATGAAACCTGGAGAACACTAACTTTTGCTGTTAATAGCCCGGCAAACACCCGAAGCAATATTCCAGGGTAATTTTAAAGAGTAGGCAGGAGTATGAAATAATCAAATGGTACAGGAAAAAGTAAGCAGCATAAAGTAACAAAACACCATGCAATGTGAGATGTCATAAGCTGGCGTGATCGCTGTGGGAAATCAACTTTTGGGACAGATTAACAAAATCAAAGCACCACTGTTCATGAGGGGAGGTCCCAAAATGCCTATGTTGAAAATGTGGCAAAAAAAAAATCCCCAAAATAATTGGGTTATGGACGTATGTTGCACAGTTTCTATACATGCTCATGACTTCACCAATTTTTCATATTTTCACTCCAGATTTTCAATGTTGCCATTTTTTACACCTCCTCATGAACAATACAGTTGTCATTTTCCACATCCTGCCCAAAATGCATTTTGTACCTGTGTTGCCAAACGGCATAGCCGCTGTGCAAAATCACCTTTCAGCTAACAAACTGATTGTGCCGCTCTTCATGAGGTGGGGTCACAAAAAGCCTATGTTGAAAATTTGGAGTGAAAATACCAACAAACGCCTACAACGTTAGGGTTTCCAACTGTAACACCCCACCCTGTAGAGACTGGCAGGTGTCAGGGGTGTGACTTGGGATTATTGGCTGTAATGCTCACGCCATTCCACCCCAACCCCCACCCTGCAGCCAGTGACAGGCATCGAGGTGTGCCATGGAGTCTTTAGCCCTAAAGTTCACCCCATTCTCCTATACTGCACCCGTCTCAGCGTATTTCCTTATGGAATGGGGTAAGTATAAGGCTTAAAGACCCCAAAGCACACCACGACACTTGTCAGTGTCTACAGGGTAGGGTGAGGTAAAATGGCATGAGCGTTATAGCTGACGCCCCAAAGGCACACCTCAGCACCTGTCAGTCTCTGCAGGGTGGGGGTGGCGTTGGCGTCAGTTCCATGCTTCACTGCCATTCCTATTATGTATCTCTAACTCCTGCACTACCAATGCCAATGCCAATGCCAGTGAGACAACATTCGGTATTGACAAATGCTTGTTTGTTATTGTGATAATCAACATATCATGATATTTTTATACAAATGTTGTGATACTTAAAATTTGATATTGTGCTGTCCCCAAGTGTTACCCACTAAACACGCACACTTGAAGGTGGGATTGTTTTGGTATCACAGGCCTACTGACTTCTTTTGAGATAGTATTTTTTCCCCTTGTGTTTCCTACCTCAGCTTATTGCTTAAGGGCAGGCTGAGGATACAGAAAGCATCAGTTGTTACTAGTGGGAAAAAATTCAACTTGTATTTTTTTGCAATATCGAGAATACTGGATGGGCAACATGCACAAACAGCCTGTGCAGCCACAAAGGGTTCATGATTATCTCAGACCTCGAGAGTGAAGCTCAAGAGGTCTGATGTAATCAGAACCTTGAGATGGCAGCACAGGCTGCTCGGCATGACTACCATCCAAGAATTGTTATAGTGTATAATCATAAACTAAAATATAAATAAAGTTAAGTTTATGTACCAGTTTAGTCTTTAGCCCCCATCACTTGCTTTCTTCTTCCTAACCTCTCTAAGGCTGGCTGGTGTCAACTTGTTTGAAAGATTACCATGTTCCTGGATGAAGCATTGACAGTCATTGCAAACTTAAAAAAACAAACAAACATAAAAAAAAAACACTGCAGCCATTATTACAGTTCATTTTCACTTTACTGTTTGATGGGTTCTCAGAGGAGAAATACAGGTGTCTCGAGAATTTCTTATCAGCAGGAACACTATTGTACTCTATAAGGGTACATTGACATTCCATGACCTTTGAACTGTGGTACAACAATATTTCAGCTGATACAGAAATCTATGCAGAACAAGGACCAGCTGTACACTATAATGTATTTCTCGCTAAAACATCAATATACTCATTTGTCTTCTAATTACATTTCATTTCAGAACTGAGATATGAGGCTTTGTGGATTTTAGAAGTTCCTGCCATCTTGCCATGCCCACTATAAAAATTAAACATCTTGGTGTGGTGTTGTGTACCATTGAAAATGTTTGCTTATGACATCCTAATATATCCACAGTAGGAATTCACTTTTTACCATCAAAAAGTGACATCAACAGAAGAGAATTGTGACATTTGCTAGTGGTGGCCATGCATCTTTATTAAACGGAGTAACTACAATTAGTACTAAAACCTGTCAGAAAACTATCTGAAGAAAAAAACTATACTGATGAGGAATATAAGTATATCAGAAATACAAGGATAGCTAAAAAAAAACTATGTACGGAAATGTTTTGTTGACCAGCACCAACACATACTGCTGCTGTCTTACCACACTTCAATGTCTGAGTGAGCTTGCACGATATAGAATGCAACGCGTATATTCTTTGCATTTGAAAGTCCCAGGGGATGGCAGAGAGGTTTAACAAAGGATCACTAAAATGATCATAACATGTTGAGTTATTATATCCCCCATAGTATTACATCTTAATGCAGTGTCAGTGTCTTAGCAGGTAGCACACTCGCCTCTGATGCTGGAAAATCAGAAAGTTGTGGGTTCTATCCCCACACCAGGCACTTGGGTTAATATCCCAATATTGACAGTGCAGCATGAGGGGGTGCTGCACTCTTGAGGAGCCGTCTTTTGGATGAGATGTTAAACCGACGTCCCATCTGCCTGTTCTGGTGGTAGCTCAGGTGGATGTTAAAGATCCCATGGTACTTCTCTAATTCTATTATAAATTACAGTTTATGTCTAGATGTTATTCCACCGCCTCAGGATGTTCTTTGAGCCTGTATGTACCTAAGCTGTTTTTCCCACTGCTGGAGCATGTGGGTCCTGTATGTAACCTTGACTCTGTATTTTGTTTCATGGATACCTTGTAACTCTCCCGGGTCGCACCTGAAAATAGGCACTGAGCTGTCCAGTGTGCTTACCTGGTTACCAAAAGCAAATAAATAAATAAAAAAAAAGAGCAGCGGAATTTCCCCGGTGTACTGGCCAAAATTCCCCCATTCACTAAAAGTACCACCAACAGCTTAATCTGGTTCAGTTTCAGTTGGTTACCATCTGTATCTCCCTCCCCTGGTCGCCCATGAAAAAGGGATTTCTAGTCTCAGTGGGCCTACCAGGTCAACAAACTTCAATAAATAAATCTTACTTGATGTACAGAAGAATAGAGTTATGTAGGGATAAGATAATGGTTCAGTTCATGATGAAAACACAGGTACCATGCTAATGTTTATTGAAAAGCAAACCCCAGTTTTATTTTATTTAAAGGCAGAGGCTCAGTGTTAGAAATAGGCTCATTTTATTGTGCATGGAAAGGTCGCTGTTTTTCACTCTGCAGTAACACTTACATCACTGTGTCTACTGAGCTTTCTTTCATCCAGGGGTCTTCCTGAGGCAGAATTCTTCTGCAGAATAATTGCTGTTGTTTCCATATCTTACAGCAGGAAATAAAGAAGCACGATCCTGCTGCAGCTGCCTGCAGTTTGCTTTCTAATTCTGCTCCTTTGTCAAGTGAAACAGAGCATTCTATCAGAAAGAAACTACCATATGTAGACAACAGTGCCCATCCCCCATCCCCTTTCTTTTTTGCAAACCTTTCTCATTCCACTGCAGTTTGGAGGGGAAAAAAAGCCTCATTTCACAGTCAACACCTGTGAAAACACCACTGAGGCAAGATTTCCATCCCCCTGACAAACCCTCAGCAGGCCTTTGTCTGACTGCCCTCAAATAGAGACTTTGTTTATCTGTCCTCTCTCAGGCCACCTCAGCTGTGACAGTTTGAAATTAGGCCATTATTTGCTATTCATGTGAGGTGCAAAGAACAAATAGAGAGGATCTCTCAAAAGCAAAGTCCAGGAAGAGAATAGCAGCTCCCTAGAGGAGCTGTGAATTTTTTTTCACCATGCTGTTGAATTTCCCTCTGAGGCCCCCTTTGGCTTTCCAGTAGGGGCAGAAGGAAGCGTAAGCCTCCCTGTGGTCTCTATTGACACTCCAGATGCAGCTCTTCATGGGGCCTTTCTCTTTAATGATGACACATTGTTAAACCACGGAGCCTCTCTTAACTCTTAATTACCACTTGGAGATTTTTTTATACTGGTGCCGACACTTTCGTAATGAGCATTTAGCTGAGGTCCTTCCCATTAAAAACTAGCTGTCTTGTACATTTCTCCCCTCATATAACACTGCTGCATTGTCTTCCAGTGCAGTTAAAATGTGACAGAACAGTAATGTACAAAACAGTTTATTACGTCTGCCTCCAGCCTTGTAGGAGTTTTATACCTTACCAGTGCCCTTCGGGCTGGATTCCATCTCAGTTTAAACATGACTGCCTCAGATTCGTCATTACCTTTTCAATGCTTATCCAGGGTAGCTTGTACAACATAATTAAATGGTGATATAGGTCTAAGTGCAAGTGAAACAGAGAATATAAGTGAGCAATATTTCATGACAGGGTATGTGGTAACAAAAACATTATAACTGGATAGCATTTTTTCCCATAGGGAAACCCAGTTATAATTCACCAGTGTAACTAGCTGGTTATAACAGCAAACACACACCGGGTTTCCCTTTGAAAAACAGATGGGCCAGCCTCCCTCACTGAACATGCACTTACAGTGCTTCTCACAGCCATGACAGATTTTCTTCTGAAAATGTAGTTCCAGCCTTAGCCCTCTATCTCCACAGTGCCACAACTCAGCCTGTCAGTGTATTCCTCCTGGTCTGCGATCTCCCAGTTCTTGATTGCACAAAAGTAAAAAAAAATATAGTGAAAGTAAAATGCAGCTTTCAAACTGCTCTTCGGCCCAACAGCACCTTTCAGCAGCGTTACCAATAGCTCAGACACTTGGCCAAATAAAATTAAAGTCCAAAGTAGAAATAGGGACACAGAGAGAGGAAGCAAGTAAAAAAAAAAAAATATTCAAAACAGTATAACTGTAAACAGCAGCACCATCTACTGGCTACAGTGTTACAGTTTTTTTCCACATAAATCCTAGATGAGAAAATGTGCCCTAGTAATTATATATATAAACAAGCATTTGTCAATGCCTGAGTTCTTCGTTGGGATTGCTGTTGGTATGCACCGATTGGCAGGACTACAGTTCCCAGCAGAAAGAACAGGTTATGCCACCAAGTTCATATTCCTGTTGAAATACAGTGACCTGCATACTTGTTTCCTCAGTTTCTGATCAGGTTTGAAGAGTGACGATGTGTCTGTGGTTCTGAGAAGATGAGGGCACTGGGGCCCCACCATGGGGAAAGCATTATGGTTAGAAACCCTAACACCCTGGGCATCAGTTGGTATTTGCACTACAAATTTTCAACATGGCCTTTTGTGACCCCTACCTCATGAAAGCATTTGGGACCTCTGCTCATGAACAGTGGCACTGTGATTTTGTTAATCTGTCCTGAAGGTCGATTTCTCACAGCGACTTCACCAGTGGCGGAGCTAGAGGGGGCACTGGGGGGGGGCTGTCGCCCCTCCTGGCTGTCCCAATGTGAGTAGTGGCACCCTGCCAACATCTTTATTCACTGTTTAGTGCCCATTGTGGAGCCCATGATTGACTGAATGGCCCCCCCCCCAAGCTCCGAAATGCTCCCAAACCTGGCTCCGCCACTGGACTGCACCATTCTGTACCACATGTGCGAAAACACAGTTCGGGCAGGAGGTGAAAAATTACAGCTGTACCATTCATAGGGAGGTGTGAAGAGATGGCAGTGTTGAACATCTGGAGTGAAAATATTAAAATTGCTTGAAAGTACGAGCATTCATGGAAACTGCACAACGCATGCTCGTAACAGTCATTTAGTGCAATAATTTCACCAAAATTTCAACATAGGCATTTTCTGACCTCTGCTCATGTTCTGAACACTGCCACTATGATTTTCTTAATCTGGCCCAAACATTGATTTCCCACAGTGACAGCGCCATTGTGTGCCAGATGTGCGAAAACACATTTCAGCCAGGTGTGAAAACTGACTGCTGTACTGTTCATAAGGAGGTGCAAAAAATGCCAGTGTTGAAAATCTGGAATGAAAATATTACAAATTCATGAAGTTATGTGTGTGTGTTGAAACTGCGCAACACACGCTTGTAACACAATCACTATATGGACGTTTGTCACTAAATTTTTAACATAGGTATTTTGAGACCTCTGCTCATGAACAGTGTCACTGTAATTTTCGTAATCTGTCCCAAACACTGATTTCCCACAGCAACTGCGCTATTTTGTGCTGGAGGTGCAAAAACACATTTCAGCCAGGATGTGAAAAATGACAGCCATACTGTTCATAAGGATGTGCAAAAAATGGCAATGTTGAAAATCTGGAGTGAAAATATTACAAATTCACGAAGTTACATGTGTGCGTTGAAACTGCGCAATGCACGCTCGTAACACAGTCATCATATGGATTTTTGTCACCATATTTTCAAGATTGGTATTTTGAGACCTCCGCTCATGAACAGTGTCACTGTGATTTTCGTAATCTGTCTGAAACACTCATGTCCCATAGCGACTGCACTATTCTGCACCAGAAGTGTGAAAACACATTTTGGCCATGATGTGAAAAGTGACAGCTGTACTGTTCATGAGGAGGTGTAAAAAAATACCAATGTTGAAAATCTGGAGTGAAAATATTACATAATCGCGACGTTACAAGTGTGCGTTGAAACTGAGCAGCACACGCTCGTAACACAGTAATGTTTTTGATTTTTTTCACCAAATTTTCAACATAGGCTTTTTGGGAGCCCACCTCATGAACAGTGACACTGTTGTTCTGTTTATCGGTCCCGAAAGGTGATTCTGCATAGTGACTGCAAAATCACCTTTCAGGACCAAATAACCAGATGACAGTGATTGAATTCATGAGATGGGGTCCCATGAACCCCGTGTTGAAAATTTAGTGCCAAAATTCACAAAAATGATGAATATATGCACTAAAGTAAAAAAAAAAAATGCCATTATACAGCTTACCGGGCATTTCTTCAGTTTGCGGGTGGCTTTAAAAGAGTGCAGACGTGTTCCCGTTCCACTGAAGATCGTCGGCATGGCTCTGGAGGTAAGTTTGGGGTGAGGGGATGTGGGGAGGTAGGGTGCACAGTGGGTGGGTGTGGGTTGGGGGATGGGGCAAGAGATTCAACGAGGGACCATTTTCTAGTTTACAGGTTTGAAATAAAATATTTAAACCCGTCGCGGGAAGGTTTTTACAGGTTCTTTCAGCACGCTGGGGTGGGCTCTCAGCGTGCCACCCTGAGATGTTTTGGGGGCTGTAACTGACGGGGATTGGGCATCCCTGTCCTTTGCTACTGAGTGGGGACAAGAGCCGAGGGGGCTTGGCACTCCTGGTACACAGCAAATTGGGGGCATTATGCCAATCGGGAGTGGGCTCCCTCATCGGCAAATGAACTGGGAGGGGCATGCCGACAGAGGATTGGGCACCCCATTGGTTTGTGTGTGTTTAAGGCTGGCACCACCACAACAAATTGCGGGGGAAGGGGCATTATGCCGACAGGGAGTGGGCTCCCCCGTCGGCAAAATGAACTGGGAGGGGGCATGCCGACAGGAGGCTTGGGCACCCCTGTCGGTTAGTTTGTTGGGTTTTTTTAACTGCGAGAGGGCATGCAGAAGTCCTGAGTGCAGAGCATTCACACTGCTGTAAGCTACAGCAGTGTTTACGCGCAACCAGGAATGCAATGCAGGAATGCAACTTCAAAGGACTGAGCTGCACCACTACTGGTGCGGCTCCGTCCTTTGAAAAGTTGTCCAACTCAGCCCGAACAGCTGAAAGTGAGTCATCGCTAGCCTGCCGACTGATTCACCTGCCGCTAGAAATGGAGCTCTACATTGGGCACACCCCTGTAGAGCACCTTATAGCAATGAGTTTGTGTGTGCCCGCACGCCATGACAAACTCAAAAAGCATGGGGTCGTGTGTAATTTGTAAAACTGGAATTCTACATACAATCTCTGTAATGGGCTGCTTTGATAAATGATTTATAGCATCCCACACCTTGGGTATATGTAAAATTCTTGTTATACACACCACCCCATACATTATTCTATTTATAATTACTGGGTTATGTTTTTTCCCATAGGAAAAAAGGTATGTAAATTGCCTTTATAAAGGAGTGTTTATAACAGCAAACACGCACCACCTTTCCATGGGGAAAAAAGCCACAAGCCAGAGCAGTGCCTAGCACACACCGAAACCATCTCTCCCTGCTGCACACTAGCACACGTTATAAATATTTCCAGCTCTTTCCTATTTCTCATTTAAAATAGAAGACACTAACCAGTAGTTCAGCAAAATGCACATGATCCCTAACCGCAGCTCCACTCCTTATTTTTTTCTCATCCCCCTCCCTCTGCAGATCACCTGATACAGTAACCACAGAGACAAGAACCTCCTTAGCAACCACCATAGCAAAGGTGCTCGAAGCATATGGGAAAAACCTTCTTCTCTGGAAATGTTGACTTTGTTTTTTTAACAGTTTCACAGTTAAATGTTTGAAAGTTTTCTTGGATTACTGTTTACAGTGTTTCAACCATTTTGTTCCTCTGAAATAAAACCTGCACATGCTCCAAAAAGTTAAGACTACTTCACATCATTTACAGACAGTGGGACACATTTTATACAATTGGTGAGGTGAAAAAATGCAACCCAACAATTATATACAATAAAATATGGGGTGGTATGTGTGAACTTGAAGTTTACACACACCCTCGGTGTTAGATGCTTTATAAACCCTTCGAGCTTTGCTCTTGGGGTTTAAATAGCACCTAACACCTCAGGGGGGTATAAACTTCTCGTTACACACACCACCCCATATTTTATTCTATTTATAACAATAATAACTGGTCATCAGTTTTTTCACTGTTAACAACCAGTTATCATTTGTTGTAATAACCAGCTAATTATTATGGCAAACGTGTCAGTGCACAAAGGAGCTGCGCTCAAGACTTGCTCTCTCGCTCTCTCGAGCGCAGCACTAACTTAACTGGTGAGTCAGAAATTTTACTTTCAAAAGTAATAAATTGTAGAAGCCTGCCCTTATCCCACCCCAAAAATTGTACATGGCACAAAAGAGTTAAATAAAGTATTTAGACTGCAAAGCTGCACTCAAGACTGTCTGGCTGTTTATGCTGGGAGTGCAGCACTTCCTGAAATGGTGTCTTCTACAGAAAACCCAAATCAGCCCCAGTTCCTGTGAGAAAGGCGGTATTATAAAATAAACCTTAAAAAGAACTTCCTCAGCTCCCTCTATGCCAAACTTTCAATACACTCCAACCAACAAACATCTTTTCATGTGTCGGGATCAAAAGCAGGCAGTTAGTATCACATACAAAGGTGACTGCCTCTGGATTTAAAACAAGGATTTGTGGAGGAGAAAAAATTGGTGGACAGCATAGAATAAATCTTGGGATGGTGTAATTACTTAAATTCATAAAATGGCATTGAAAATTCCACAAACACGATTGGCTGAAGCATGTTACATAACCATGCACTAATTCTCTATAAACACATGGACAAGTGCCAAATCTCATTTTCCTCTCCGAAAAACCTACTTAGAGCCATTTTATAAGTGTAATAAGCCCCTCCATTACAATTTTAACATGCTTCTCAGGGGCATTAGAACACTCAGCCTTCAGCCCTGTGCCTTACTACACCACTGGACCATGCATTAAAATCCTATACTGCACACTCTGTTGTGTTTTATTACTTACTTAATACACACCCTCAGTGTGCAATGCTTGGTAAACCCCTTGAGTTTCACTCTTTGGGTTTATGTAGTATCACACACCTCAGGTGTGTATTAAGTTCATGTAATGTACACCGTCCCATGTATTATTCTATATGTAATCAGGACTAAAATGGAATGGATGAAGAAATAAATGGCAGGTCCTCTTGAGGATACTAGGCAGAGGTGTTTAAACAAAATCATTAAGGTCATTTGTTTTAAGTATACTCCTCTGTATCTGAGGATGTTACTACTACGAGATAGATTTGAAATACATACGAACATATGAAAACAGTAGCAGAAACAGGCCTCACGGTCTATCGAGTCTGCTCAATTGTACAGCTAGCCCCTCAACTTGCAGCTGCCCCACCCACCCTCCACTCCCTCCTCACAAATACCCCCCCCACTCTGTCCCATCCCCTCTTAAAACCATTTACCATGCTACAGGTTACCAACTCTTCTGGCAGAGTATTCCACTTATCCACCACCACCACCATCTCAGTGAAATAATGTCTCCTGACTTCCCTCCTGAATCTTCTCCCCCTCTAGTCTCATCTGGTGCCCCCTTATGACCCTCCCCCTTCTAATCTGGAAAATCCTTTCTTTACTAGCTCTGTTTATTCCCTTCAAGTATTTAAAGGTTTCGATCATGTCCCCCCATCCCTCCTCTCCAGGGAATATATGTTCAGTTCACCCAGCCTCTCCTCATAGGAGTATCCCTCTAACCCCTGGATCATCTTTGTTGCCCTCTGCTGTACACCTTCCAACAATCTGATGTCCATCTTCAAGAATGGGTGCCAATACTGCACGTAGTATTCCAGGTGTGACCTGACCAGTGATCCGTAGAGGGCCAGGATCACCTCCCAATTTCTGGAGGAGATTCCCTTCGCTATACACCCCAGCATCCTGTTGACTTTTGCTGCTGCCCTCCTACACTTAGCTGAGTTGTTCATCCTCCCCATTATAAGCACCCCATGATCTCTTTTTTCCTCGGTGCATTCTAGTTCTACCCCCACAGCTGATAGTTCCTCCCCTGGTTGTTAGCCTCAAAGTGCAAGACCCTGCACTTTTTGGCATTAAACTCCAACTGCCATACATCCGACCACTCCTGCAATTTGGTCAGGTCCTCCTGCAGCCCCCTCCACCCTTCGATATCATCAACCACAGCACCCATCTTTGTGTCTTCTGCAAAGAGAATGATCTTACTCCACACCCCGTGGGAGATGTCTGCTATGAATATTCCAAACAACACTGGTCCCAGTACTGATCCCTGTGGCACCCTGCTCATCACATCTCTTAGTGATGACAGCCCCCACCACCACCACCCCCCTTTGCTGCCTTCTCTTCAGCCAGTTGGTGATCCAGCTTACCATCTTTGATCCCATCCCTATATACTCCAGCTTCTCCACCCCAGACTCCCATGTGGCATGGAATCAAAGGCCTTGCTGAAGTCCAAATATAGGACATCCGCTGCATGGCCTTTGTCCAGTTCCTTTGTCGCCCAGTCATAATACTCAATCAGATTTGTCTGACAAATCCTTCCCGAGACAAACCCATGCTTCTGACCATCCTGGAGACCACTGATCTCCAAAAAGGTCACCAGCGTCTCTTTTAAGATTGTTTCCATGAGTTATGAAGACATGAATAACTTACTGATGAAAGCACTGCATCATGTGTAAACAGTGCTTTTCAGCAGACATCATGACCAGAGGACTGCACAGAACACTGCTGCAAAGCAACCAGAGACATTTGCTCACCCCTGTCTCCAGAATCGGGGGGTGAGCACTGCAAATGATGCAGAAGACTTCAAGAAAAGCTTTATTTGGACCAGTGCCTTGGGACTCCATAGCTGCCACCATATTAGTGGCCTCTGACCTGAGCAACAAAACCATTCAGGGGGCTGGAAGCCCCAAGATAACTTCTGGAGACCTTTGGGTAAGAGACTGGTTCTTGAGAAACAGTTACTGAAGCTGTGCCAGTGTGGTCTGACCCCAGAACTGTACAACCTGGGAGAGTTGCAACAAAGGTGATGCAACACCAGAACAGTTTTCAATATACAACAATGTACAACATATATTCTGATAAAGGTTGGCCATTAGGCCAGATTACAAATACCCAAAGTGTGGCAACTGCTTTGTGCAAATTTAGCAATTGCATGGCCTTAGGGGAAGGAGAAGTTATTTTGAGAATGTTGCTCCCATTTAAAGTGTACTAATGCTGGCCAAACCTGTGGCACCTTCAAATTCAGGCCTACAACAGTTAAACACCTTGTTACCCAGGGACTGGTTTAAAAGAGGAACTCCCAGTAACAGCATCAAAGCCCTGGTACTAGGCTAGTGAGTATAGCAGCCTCTAGCACAGGATAACCAGATGTTTTCTATACTTTCGTGGTGTAGGGACAGGCTGCACTGGCTATGCCTGGTTGGGCCTTTTTGTGGAATCCCCATCTGAAGCATCATTCTGCACATTTGCTGTGGCCCAGAGTGAGAGGATGGAAGCACTGCCCTGCCTAGAAGAGCATCTAAAGAAGCTACAACCTTGTGCACTTGTTTAGTCATTTTCCCTTGCAGGGTCAGTTCCAGTAAATAAAGTTGTGTTCTTATTTTCAAACCTTCTCTCATTAACGAGTGCCTTAACACTGTGCATGCTAATGGGGGAAGCTGTTGTATGTGCTTGGGGTCTCAGGTAGATGCAACCACAGTGGAGAGGTGGGCTGATACAACATCCTGGGGGTCATACTATCACATCATCCTGCCCGCTTAACTCTTCCTCTGGATGGAGGTACCACCATTTATTTTTCTTGGATATGATCCCCCACCCACCCACTGTTGAGTGAGACAGGAACCCAGGAGTCACTGAGAACACTTCACGCAACCAATGGTGGTAGTATAATGTAGTGGCATCCTACTATATCCACCTGGGAGTATGTGCACTCTACAGGACCTTACATAATTTAGAAAACATTTTAATTTCAAAGACTGATAACTTGTACTGGGTCAGGATTGCCACCCCCGGGTAGGTGCCCCCATTGGCCATTGAGACTGAGGGTGCCTAAAGCCAGCCCTACATGGCATTTATTAAATAAATAAGGATTAGAAAGGACATGGTAGTCATCAAGTTGTCCTCAGGAAATGGGATCCTGTTCTTCATCTTCCTTAATGACCTCTCTATAGCTTGTGCCAACTCACATATTTACATTTACAAAGATGACACAGTCATTCACAACTCCATTCCCTCCACTACAGCGATGGGAGGTCTGCTGCATTAAGATGTAAACAATTTCCTGTGCTGGTTTAAATCTAACCAACTCTGGGTTAACACACACAAAAAACAAGATTGTGTCCATGACCTTTGGACCAGCCTAAAATTGGCCAGATTCCCAACTCTGTCTATCATCTCCACTTTGGATGGCACCTCTCTTGAAGTGGTTCATTCATTCAAATACTTTGGTGTGTGGCTAGACAGCAAAAGAGACTTCTCTGCCCACACTGACACCATCCACGTCAAGCTCCACCCAAAACATGGTGCCTTGTACTGCAGTAAAGACTGTCTGACTCTGCAGGTATGCCATAAGCTTGTCACCAAAATGATGCTTCGAGTTTCTGACTGTGTGATGTGGTCTATTGCACCACTCCCTTCACCTCCCTGGCCAGACAAGGCACCCTCTGCAATATCTTCTATATTTTTGCTACCAACTCCTCATTTTGTACCCACCATTGCTACCAATACTCCTCCTTATCCATTCTTCTTCTTCTATCTTCACAGCACCAGAACCACTGCCCACAGTGCCTCATTCATATCAAAATACTGGTTTGGATCCCTTTCCTCTTACCTCTCCTCACTTCTGCATTCCCTTTGCCTCCTGCTCCCTCCTCTCCAGGGATCCTCGCTCTTACGTCATACCTCACCCCCGCTCCTCTGCTGGGCAATCAGCCTTTCCTATCATCTCCCTTTAATCTAGAACCTACTCCCATCATCCCTCCATTTCACTGCCTCCCTGTTCTCCTTGGTTACCAACTGAAACTCCTTTCCTCCTTCCCACTTATGTTTTCCCCCTACCTGAACCCCACCGATACATTTGCCACCTACCCCAGTGTAGATGTGGCTGGACTGCCTGTTTTTTGCTGCCTTCCCTTGTTGTACTTATTCTGTTCCACTTCACTGTATCTGTAACTGTGTACTGTGTCAATGCTATGTATTTGCATTTAACTGTGTATTGTGTCCATGCCATGTATTTGCCTCCCCTGTTCCCTTCCTCCAGGTCTCACCTGGAAACAAGCATTGGCTCAGTTTGCTTTTGCCAGTCACCAATTTTCAGATAAATAAATAATGAATAAATAGGCAGAGTCCACAAGCATGTGAAAGACATACATGAGAGAGAGAACACAATATTGTGGTAAAGCAATAACAACCAAAAACTGGGAACTGGAATGGTTGAAGCACATTAAATAGCCGTAAACAAACAGTATAAAAATATTGCAGATTGAGAAATTAAATTTCATTGAAACAGAAATTAGATTACATTGGAACAGCTAGTGCTGCATTAATAAGTGGAGCACTGTGCTGTGTCTTGTACACTGGAACTGCAATTAGTATGCTGGTGCCATATTCAAGGGCACAGTGAGTAAAACACTAAACTGTTAATGAGTGAGGGCAACCAGGTGCATATGCAAATTAGGGGTGCCTGCATGCATACAGTGCACATCGGTATACTCAAACAGTTTGGGAACGCTAATAGGCTACTTACCTAGTAAAGCTTCCCAAACCCTACTTTTACAAGGAACAATGGTAGTGTACTAATCCACCCCCCAGCATCTGAGGTTCCATGTTTGCAAAGAAAAACAAACTTGCACTAGAGTCCCCCATCCTGATCGATTCCCTTGCCAGTATTGAAATAAAGTATAATTCAGCCACAGTAGTCTAGTGGACCCCCAGCCCCCACCCTTACCCAATCCCCATGCTAGTAGTGAAATAAAGTATAATGTATTCCAGGTAGTCTGTTGAACCCCCCCCCCCCATTCAATCCCCCTGCCGGTACTGAAGTAAAGATAATGCAGCCCTGGTAGCCTGGTGGATCACCCAGTCTCACCCAATATTGTGTGCTACCTCTCTCCCCCATGCCACAAACCGCCCACCCAGCCCAGGTCCAGCAACAGCAATGAGCACAGGTCCACCACTCACCTCCATTGCCAGCCTCTGTATGCCACTCGTAAGTACATGAATCTCTATACAACTTTGTTTTTAGCAGTACAGTACTGTGTTTGTGAGATGTCTCATGAAACACAACAGATCTCAGATTTTTCGAGAGATGTCTCAGAGTTGTGTAACGATACATGTGCTTGCAAACTACAGATGGCAGCTGATGAGAAGGTGAGTGGTGGAGCTGAGCCAGTCATCATCACTGGGACTGGGCCAAGCGAGGTTTGGGGCCCTCATTGGGAGGTGGCACAAGATATTGGGTGAGGGTGGGGGTCTACTACATTACCAGACCTGCATTATACTTTATTACACTACTTGCACAGTGTTTGGGTGAGGTTGGGGGTCCACTAGATTACTAGGGCTGCATAATATTTATTTCAATACTGGCACCAGGATTTGGATAAGAGGGGGAACCTAGCTAATTTATTTTTAACACATATGGCACCAGTGATGCCTACAGGGGTTCTCTCCACGAAATCCAAGGAGTAACTGCTTGCACCTCGCTAATTAAAGTCGGGTCATGCCTGAAAACAGTCAGTTCATGGCTAGTGCACCTACCGGTTAACAAAAACTAAATAAATAAATAAAGTTGCCATAGTGGGATGAAAATGGCATCTTAGCACCTTGTATGAACTCTGACTTGCAAATATGAGTCCCAGATTGTTTTAGCTGTTGACCCTTTTAGCTAGACTTATCTGAGAGAGTGACTGCCAGGCTGAAAGAAATGGTTTCTAGTCGAGCAGCCAGCTAAAAAATGTTGTATCAAACATTAGAAGACATGGAGAATAGGGGAGATACAACAGTCTGTGTAAAAACTCTTGAAAAGGAGGAGAGATCAGGAGCAGGCTTTTCACTCCACTTCTCCTTACCATGGCTGCTACTATGCAGCTGGGACCCTACCCACACAGAAATAGAACAAGTCCATTGTTCACTAAAGGCCTTGACAAAGCTAGGTGAAAATCCTTGAGATTCACATATTTCTTATTGTAAAATTTGCAGAGAGAATTACGGTTTCTGATTGGTCGGTATCTATGCATCAGATGTGTTCAATGCACAGGTTACAAAAGTGCTGACCACTTATACACTGTACAGAATTGGTATCACTGCCCATTGGAATGTTGGCATGTCCCATGGCAGCCAATTTTGTTTTGCCCCCTAAAGTAGACTACCACATCATTTGCCATGACCAGCCTGCCTAAAGTAAATTTTGACCTTTCCACAACAAAAGAAGCTGGTGGTGAAGAACAAGGTGTCCCATGAAATTATAAAAAATGAAAATTCTCTCACTGTGAGTAACATACATTTAACATTAAGTGCCAGTGAACTAAATGCTATTGTGGAAGCCAGGAATGAATAAAACACAGTGAAAACTGCTGTTTGGGCTATAAAAGTGCTTGAGGATTGGAAAACCTCAAAAATGGGAAGGCTATAAGCCTGAGGTTTGATTGGGTGGAGCAACTATGTCACTCGCCCTCCAGGCTTTATTTATTTTATTTTGCTTTTGGTAACCGGGTGAGTGCACTAGGCAAGAACAATGCCTATTTTTTTTTTTTTTTTTTAATTTAGTTGTTTAACCAGGTATAGCACACTAAGCTGAAAGCTTTTTTACAGGAGCGACCTGGGAGCACAAGGAGGTTAAGTGACTTGCTTAGGGTCACACAGTATGCAAGTGTGCAGTATGCATTTTCAGGCACGACCCGGGAGAAGACAGTTTACAGACAAAAACAATACACATGTGTCACAGCACATGGATAATCTAACAATCAAAGTGAAAGAAACAACAGTGTTAAGAGATTTGATACAGATACTTTGATAAAAGAATAATATACACAGCACATGAGAGCAGTACAGTAATGATAAGCGCAAAAATGCAAGTAATGGTCCTGAGTGAAAACAAGTAAGAAAGTCTGGAGTGTGGAAAAACAGGAGATACATTGAGAGGAGATAGGTAGAGCAGTACAGATTAAGTAAGTGCCAGGCAATCAGGTTAAGTGGCTAGTGGAGAGAGAGAGAAGAAAAAGGTGGGAAAAGAGGAGAGGGAGGGTAAAGAATAGTGGGGAAGGGAGGGAGTATGGGAGGAAGGGGCTGGTGGAGTGAGAGAGAAAAAAATGGTGGGAAAGAGGAGGGGGAAGAGAGTGGAGGAGGGAGGGAGTTAGGAGGAAGGGGAAGAGGTAAACAGGTAGGTGAACTAAACTGAAGATAAGGAAGGGGGGTGAAAGTTCAAGGTGGATTAAAGCAAGTGCAGGGGTTTAGAGTGTGAAGGTGTTCACGGTGTAGTTTTTTAAAGGTAGCATGGGTGGATGCTTGAAGGATAGAGGAAGGTATGGAGTTCCAGTATCTTGGAGCTGTGTAAGAGAAAGTGCGTGTACCCATGTTAGTTCTACATCTAGGCACAAGCCGGGGGCCTTTTTCAGTTGATCGGAGCTCATAGGTGAGAGGTTGTAGCTCCATCGCCGAGGAGAGGGATAGGGGGAGTCCAGTTCTGGTAACACTGTCTATTAGTGACCCAAAGGTCTGGAGACGATAGGCAGAAGGGCTAAGCCATTTTAGGTCCTGATAGAGTTGGCAGTGGTGCTTAAAGCGCGGTGATGCTGAGGCATAGCGACAGATATTGTTGTAAGTAGTGTCCCATTTGTGGAGGGAGGATTTAGTTACGGATAGATAGATTGCAGAGCCATATGCCAGGGCTGGCAGAAGGAATCCTTGAGCCACTGCTAGCCTGGCTGGGGGAGTAAGGGTGTAACTTGTGCAATAGGTGCTACCTAACTTGGCGTTTACCGACTTGCAGATGGTGGAGATGTGCTGGTCAAGGTCAAGGGAATCATCAAGGGTAACTCCCAGGTATTTGAAAGATTTGGCAGAGGGCAGTGGGGAGCTGTCGGCGCGTGAGATAATAAGGGGAGTGGGATAAGATTTGAGCCTTGCCGGAGATCCAAATAGCATTACGTAGGATTTACTAGAGTTGAGGACGAGTTTGTTATTCATGAGCCAGGTTTGAATATTTGCATATTCTGTGGCGAGTTTATTAGGTAGCTCACCCCAGTCCTTCCCAGGATTCATTTTTTTCTGCAGTTGGAGGCTCTGCTGGCCTGGCCTCTGAGCTGGCTGGGGTCTACCTCCCCCTCTTCCTGCCTGCTGTTTCTGTGTGTCTCTGCTGGACTTTGGTGCTTATTTTTCTTGCTTCCGGTTTATATCTTTCCTCCGGCTGTGTGCATCCCCAGCTGGGATATTCAAAGGGGTTGCGCCCCAGCACGATATTCAAAAGGGGATGTTGCACAGTGCAAATCCCGATGCACCGGGGTGCACCAGTAATGTATGCAGAGCAAGTGCTGGGGGCATGCCCATGCATATTCAGCACATCCTGATATTCAGCCCGGGATGTGTGGCGCATATGCAAGCACACACCGCCTTAGTGCCACAGAGGGCACAAAGATGTACCCCAAAAGGAACAAGTGGGGACACCCACAGGCGGCAACCACCTGCTGTGGGTGGCCACCTGTCCTCTCGAGTCACAGGCTGGGTGTCAGCCCCCACACCCGACCGTGGGCTCTGTAAATATTGAAATCCCCTGGTGGTCCGATGGACCTGCTCCCCAGCCCAATCGCAGGCTTAGTAAAAATAACTGTATCCCTGGTGATCCAGTGGACCTGCTCCCCAGCCCCATTTATGGAGCCTGCAATCAGGCTGGGATTCAGTCACTGGACCACCGAAAGTTCTCTTTCTACTACTGGCCACTATAAGCTGGGAGGTCGGTCCACTGGACCACCAGGGATCTATCTATTTTACTAAGCCCACGATCGGACTGGATGGTCCACTGGACCACCAGGGAACATTTAATTTTACTAAGCCCACCGCTGACTGGGGGGGGGGAGCGGGGTGGTGGGTCTGAGTGGGCGGGTGGAGAGGGGGGTACCGCTGGACCACCAGAGATTTATCTTCGTTTATGGAGCCCGCGATCGGGCTGGGATTCGGTCCACTGGACCATCAGGGATTCTGCTTTATTCTACTAAGCCCATGATTGGGCAGGGGAGCAGGTCCACTGGACCACCAGGGATTTTATATTTTTACAAAGCCCGCAATTGGGCATTGGGGCACGTTCCAACCGAGGGGCAGGGGGCATCGGTCCCTGACGGCTGCAGCCTGGAAGGGCGCCAGGTGCAAGTCACCGAGGATCAACGTACCTGCATGCAAGTGGGGCCATAATGACATGCAAATGGCCCCAATTGAGCCGTGCATGCATAATGACTCCATTTGCATACCCACCACTGAATATCGAGGTTCCTGCACCTAGCACAATTGCACTTGCGCTGGCGCATCCCCCTGCTCCTCTCTTGCCACTTACACCGGTGCTATGCCACTGTACCATGTGCAATGCAGGCGGCCACGGTGCCATATTCAACGGTGCTGAGCCATAGCACAGCATCATTGAATATCGCCCAGACCATGCCCTGGCGCATCCCAGTTGCTCTGCACCCAGGCTTGCGACCCCGCTTGGCGCAGTCTGAATATCCAGCCCCCTGTGTTTTGTGTCTCTTGTTTTTGGGCCTTTTTTCCCCGTTTTCTGTTTTGCTGTGTTTTGGTTTTGTCTTTTGGGGCTTTATTTCTAAGCTCCTAGTATTCTGCTGTTCAGAGCTCATACTACTGCTTTCAGTTACCTACAACTGCAGCCACTCCTACTGTTTTCTGTTATTACTCTTGTACCTAGTGCTTGTGTTTTTTACACTGTTGCTTACCTCCCTCAAACTGCTGCAATGCACCTGCAATCATTATCTGTGTGTTTCTGCTCAACCATAGCGGCTCCATGTTGCATACTTAATTCTTTTCACCTGACACAGGTTTACTCTGACCCTAGCTGTGCGCTCATTCATACTCTCATTCTACTTGCAGCTTCATTGCACTGCCTTGCTACACCTGTTTTCAGGGCATAGTCTCCAAGTTTTATTGCAGTTACAACTCTGAGGTCATCCACCTGAACTCCTGCTGAGGCTGTTAATTAATATAGCTTCATTATTAATAAATCCCGCCTCGCTGCCAAATTTCTTCAGAGTATTTTTCACCTTGATTTGGCCTCCTCCTCTGTTTCAACGTCCTGCAGTCCCCCCCCCCCATGCCGGCCATCTTGGATTCGATCCACTCCTGGCCTGCTTTCGTTCTTTTTATTTTTGTCATTCATCCGACTCACCCTCCTGCCATTCTCCTTCCCTACCAGCCATCTAGAATTCATTCCATGCTCGGCCTGCATTCAATATTTCTTTTGGGCTTGCCTATCATGGTTCCTATGCCACTTTATTGAACAGAGGCCCTCCTGCCACATATATTCAGGTTCATGACTTCGTTCCATATTCCCTCATCCATACTGTTCCTGCTTGGCCATCTGGATTCAATCCACTCAAGGTGTCACTCCTCATCATCCATCATCTATTTTGCTCAGCAACCCGCTGCCCTCCTGCTGCATGTCTCAGGTTCCAGACTCCTTATCTCATGCCAGCTGCCTTTTCTCGTTCTGGCCATCGGGATTCAATCTACTCATGGCATCACTCCTCTTCATCCATCGTCCATTGCTTCCCTCCAAGTTCCTTTTTAGTACACTTCTGAATCTACCTCCTTTCGAGGAGCTTCCTTCATCACATTGCTCGATTTGTTTCTATCTCCACTCAAGGCCATGCCTTCCTGTCTGTTGCCCTTTGCTAAGGGCTGGTTGGCTGCTCTCCACCATCATTCAGTTCATCTTTGAGTTCCTTTCTGTCTCCCCTTCCTCAGTCTTCTTGTGTTGGACTGCTGCACTCCTGCGGCGATCATCATCATCAGTCTGCCTCATCCTCAGTCTTCTCGTGAGCGCATCTGGAACACCCCTTGCTCCTCTGACTTCTACATGGATCTACTCCTTCCCATCTCCTACTCAAGCATACCCCTCTCGGGTCCTTGCTGCCTCATGTGCTTTCTTTGATCTGTGCTTTTCTTTAGGGGGGTTTCCCCTATCCTGTCATCATCCTCCCTACTCATCCTTCTCTTTAATTAATCCTTCTCTTTAACATGTACGTCCTTAAATCAAATGTTGTCAGCCTGGAGGGAAGGCGACCTGGGCCTTGTATCCCTGGAGGTTTCCTCCTCAAAAAGGTTTTTTTTCCTCTCCTCCATGCCAATGGTCATAATATTAGTTAGGGTTAGTGCTTCCTTAGGTTAATGTGTTGTCTTAGGTTAGTTAGTTAGGTTCCGCTGTTGGACGGAGGCAGATGGTGGCCCCGGCTTTCCCTTCTCTCCTTAGGAAGTCCACCTTAAACATCTTGTCAGTTTGCATTCATTCATCATCCTCACCTCTTCGATGCTCGACACCCAATAGGATATTCTTTTTGGGCTTCTTCCTAAGCTACCTTTAGCTGATGGAATCGTCACTGTGGCACCTATGGGAGGGGGAACCCTCCTCTAGGGTTTCTCGCATCGTACCCTAATAGGGTAGAATATCCCATGGAAAGAGAGCCAGAAAGCCACAACATAAATCATATTCACAACATAAGTCAAGTCACACAAGCATCATCTCATCCAGCTGCGTAAGCACAATCGAATGGGAAGGCTATAATCCTGAGGTTCGATTGGGTGGAGCAATTACGTCACTCCCCCACCAGGCTTTATTAGGTAGCTTACCCCGGGCCATTCTAGGATTCATTTATTTTTGCCCCACCATCCACCCCTGCTCCTCCTCCAGCGGCACATCTCTCTTACCCATGGGCTTCTTCCTAAGTTACCTTTAGCTGACGGAATCATCACCACGGCACCTATGGGGGTGAACCCTCCTCTAGGGTTCCTCGCATCATACCCTAATAGGGTAGTATATCACATGGACAGAGAGGCAGAAAGCCACAACATAAATCATATTCACAACATAAGTCAAGTCACACAAGCATCATCTCATCCAGTTGTGTAAGTACAATCAAAACATTATTATAGACTTGAAAACTGCCATTCTTGAAGAGCTCAATCAACCAATTGGAGCTTTCAATGAGGAGGATAGAAATGTGGCTGGCACAGAGTATGCTCTCAGCAGCTACTCAAGCCTCCATGCTGTCCTGAACAAACATCTAAATTCTCTGGCCAATGGCAGAAACCTACATATACTAACAGACCTGGCCTTCAACTCCAGCAACGTATTCGTTACTGTCATTAAATGATACTAGAAAGCTCAGAAAGGCTGCTCCTAACATATAGAAACATAGAAATTGTCAGCAGATAAGGACCACTAGGCCCATCTAGTCTACCTGTAAGCCCTACCCTTGCTTGTGGTCTCTGACCCTATTTGGTCAATGGATTTCTCTTCTCCTGATCGTTCCCACTTCTAGGGTTCCCTTATATCTGTCCCATGCATGTTTAAAACACTCCACTATGCTCACTCCCACCACCTCCTGTGGCAGACCATTCCATGTATCCACCACCCTTCCTGTGAAGAAAAACGTCCTCATACTACCCCGCAACCTGCTACCTTCCAGTTTCATATCATGCCCCCTCATTCCTGTAGTCCTCCTATATTAGAAGATGTTGCCCCCCTGCACCTTGTTTATGCCTTTAAGGTATTTGAATGTTTCTATCATATCACCCTGATCCCTCCTCTCCTCCAGTGAGTACATGTTGAGGTCCTTTAATTTCTCCCCATATGTTTTTGGTGGAAGCCCTGTACCATCTTTGGTGCTCTTCACTGGACTGAAAGAATTGTTGAGTATCTAGAGGCCAGAGGGGCACAGGACCCAAGGCAGCATGGATTCACAGCGGGAAGGTCATGCCAGACAAATCTGATAGATTTCTTTGACTGGGTGACCAAAGTAGTAGATCAGGGAGGGGCTGTGGACATGGCCTACCTAGACTTTAGCAAGGCATTTGACACAGTCCCACACAAAAGATTAATATACAAGTTAGCCAGCCTGGGAGTGGGTCCCAAGATGACAGCCTGGGTAATTGGCTGGAGGAGATAGGACACAGAGAGTAATAGTAAATGGAGTCCACTCTGAAGAAGGGGGTTACTAGTGGGGTACACTTGGGTTCAGTATTAGGACTGGTCCTCTTCAATGTCTTTATAGCGACATTGCAGAGGGACTGGAAGGAAAGGTATGTCTCTTTGCAGATGACACAAAGATCTGCAACAGAGTTGATGCACAAGGTGGGGTGGAAAGGATGAGAAGGGACTTGGCAAGGTTAGAGGAATAGTCAAATGTGGCAGCTTAGATTTCAATGCTACAAGTTCAAGGTAATGCACCTGGAAACAAAAACCCAGGGAAGAGTACACAATGGGGGTGAGATACTAACAACAACAAAAATGGAAAGGGACCTGGGGTAGACATATCAGATGACCTAAAGGTGGGCAAGCAATGTGAGAGGGCAGCAAGGAGGGCTGGGGGATACTGGGATGCATTGGAGAGGCATCACCAGTAGAAAACAGGAAGTTATTATCCCTCTGTACAGACAGTTGGTGAGACCCCATCTGAGTACTGCATGCAGTTCTGGAGACCCAATCTCCACAAAGACATAGACAGGATGGAAGCTGTCCAGAGGAGGCAACTAAAATGGTGCAGGGTCTGCACGGAAGACATATGAAGAGAACTTAAGGAGCTAAATATGTATAGCCTCGAGGAAAGGAGGGAGAGGGGACATGATAGAAACTTTCAAGTACCTCAAGGAATCAACAAAGTCCAAGAGGGTAGCATCTTTCAAAAAGGTGTGCAAGAACAAGGGGCACAATATGAAGATAGAAGGGGCAGCTCAGAGGTAATTTAAGCAAGTATTTTTCACAGAGAGGTTGTGGATGCATGGAGCGGCCTTCGGAGGAGGTTGTGGAGTCAAAACAGTGGTGGAATTCAAGCATGCATGGGACAGTCATAAGGCAATTCTAGGGGTTGGGGGTAGGAAGAAGTAGGCTGCTGGTTAACTAGGATCTGCAGCTTATCCATTAGGTAGGGAAATGGGCAGACTGGGTGGGCCAAGCGGTCCTTATCTGCCGTCAAAATCTATGTTTCTATGTCTTCACCCTGTCAATGTCCTTACAGATATGCAGCCTCCAGAACTGCACACAGTACTCCATGTGAGGCCTCACCAGTGTTTTACACAATGGCATCACCACCACCCTCATTTTGCTAGTGATACCTCTGCCTATGCACCCCTGCATGCCACTGGTCCTCCCTGTAGCCTTTGTACTCTGTTTAGATGCCTTTAGGTCATCTGAAATGACAACCCCAGATCCCTTTCTTCCTTTGTGATCATCAGTAGCTCCCAACCCCCACCCTGTAGCTCTCTCCAGGGTTCCTTCATCCCAGGTACATTATTTTGCACTTCATTACATTGAACCTCAGCTGCCATACCTCAGACCATTTTTCAAGCTTCCCCAGGTCTCTCTTCATTTTCTCCACCCGATCTGGAGTATCCACCCTGTTGCAGATCTTTGTATCATCTGCAAACAGGCAAACCTTTCCCTCCAGTCCTTCTGCTACACCACCCACCAATCTCCAAAGCAGACCTCCAGAAACTGAGAATTGACGGTTGTATCAACAGACACCATGCCTGGCCTAGTCTTTCAAGTCTGGCTAGATATCCAAAGTGACATGGCCAGACATGGGCAGGAGGGCCAGCGGTAGTTTCAGATGGACAGCTCTGAATTTAAGATAGATGACAATGACCGTGAGCATGCCTCTTCAACACATAATGAGCATACTGAAAACCACTCCAACCCAGCTGAAATAAACAGGCTCACCATGGTTTCATGTACACTGCTCCTGGGTCTGCAGTGTGTTCCCTGTAGCCAGCCTGAAGAAGTACCTCAGCAAGCTCCAGGCAGAGGCGACATCCTTCTACTGCCATCCAAAATGGGTTCTACAGCACTTGTTAGACAGGATACTACCAATTTGGTACTTGAAAGAGCCCATTGGGCTCAACTACCTATTGACATTTATTAGCTGAATTAGTATGGAAGCCACCCTCAGCCAAATGTACTTGAATCATTCAATTTGTGCAATGGCCGTTCAGTTACTTTGGGATGCTGACCTGGAGAACTGGGAGATAATGGCCATGACCAGCCATAGAAACAAATCCAGCCTGTGCTCCTACTGGGCTGCATCATGCTAGGACAGAAGAAAGTGAAGTAGCATCTTGGATCAAAGGAATGAAACCAAAGAGCAAACAACTTCTGTACAGGAATGTGTAAGAACAAGCAGTATCTCAGGTCTGTGTTCTCCACTGCCATCTATAGCCCAATCTGCAACATTCAGCCAGGGGCCATAATAAATTCACTGGTGCATTGATGCCGAATGGCCTTCAATGCACCAATGAATTTCAATGCACCTGTGAATTTCATTAGCCTTGGCAAATGACTTTGTTATTTTGCCAGATCTTCATCGTGCCACACAGTGTTTACTGTATCCCAGTTATTTTTTTCCACCCCTCACAGTTACTGTTTTACCCCTCCCCAAAATTTTGGGGACTACTTTTCCTTGAAGAAGAATATATGTAAGAAAATAAATATATTTTAATAAATGTTAAAATACTTGTTTGTGTTTTTCTTTACTGTTTTCAGATTGTTCCCATTTTATAAGTACAATAAGACATTCCAGGTTATGCATTGAACAGCTTTGACCACACTTCCAGGGGCTGAAGCTTACTAAGCCCCCAGGCAGCAGTCAGATCTGTTCAATGCATACCCTGCTGTGTCTTATTGCTTACAGATTCTTGGTAAGGGGCACATTCTGCAGCTAGCAAGAGACTGGGGGATACGCACTATATGTGGAAGGTGATTTTTCAAGATTACACAACAAAGTTGGGGGAAAGCATCCAGATTATATATGGAGGATTGGCAGTTACTTTAGTCAGCAGGAGCTAAACCACCCCTTATATACCCAGCCAGACTGATGATTTTTTAGAAATCATGTCTCTCATTCATTTCTACTTCCAGCTGAAGCCTTGGTTTCTACTCTCCGCTCCTGGCTGCCCTTTATCAGAGGGATTGCAACTCACAAGAATGCCATCTGGTTTGCTGATTAGCACCCTCCACGTGATGAGGTGCATCCTCACACAAGATGGCACCCCAGCAGCTCTTGGAGACAGGAAGACGCCTAAAATAAGGGATGATCAGGCAGCTAAAGAAATCTTACACCTCATCGAGTGGAAAGGAGTCACAGCAGAAGTAACAGTAGCTAGGAGTCCACTGACCTATCCAGCTCCTTTCTCTCATGGAACACCAGATACTTCCCTGAAAGCAGAGGCCCCACTGAACCTGAATAATAGGTAACACTGCAGAGAGTATACCAGTACATTGTAGCTCCTGGCAGACAGCTACACAGCACAAATCATAGTGTTTAGCAAAAGACAGGAACTCAGATGAAGGGTCAGAGATGGGTACTGCCACGGAGTCCATCCACCCACTACAGAGAACAATGGATTATTTGTGAGGCGGAGCGAGAACAACCCTTGAATGGTGCAGATGAATACTGGGCAAAAGTGACCATGCCATTTACGTTGCTTTCTGATGTAGAGGACAGCAAATTAATCATTTGCACACTGCTTGACTTGGGAAATGTACCAAACTGAGGAAGTACTATCTCTGTCTGCACACAAATGTTGATTGTGCTGCCCTCTGCTGGACTGGAACTGGAAGAAAAGGACAGAATTATGTTTTAGAAAAAGGGAACTCAGTGGTAGGGAGAAGGGGTAAAAGAATTGGGATTTCTGGTGGCAGTAGGGGGGAGCTGATACTGAAGTGGACTTTGGTTGGGGCACCAAATGTTTTTTGAATCCCTTCAGCATTTAGGCACAGTGGCGCAGAGCAAGTCACATGACTTTCAGCAGCCAATTTTGCGATGCTGAAGATTGTGAGCTGCTTGAACTGCACATGTCTTGGAGGCATTCCTGGTCTGAACAAGGCAAAGGAGGACCTCTGTGGGAGAAAGTAACAGTTCATTCAATCAGACTGTTTATTGCCAACACAAAATGACCGAAAATAAAAAGAGCTAGTCTATGACCGTGGACCTGAACAGAGTGGTCTGTGCATCCTTGTTTGCTAGTGCTTCTGACCAACAGCCAATACTACAGCAGGCTACAGCAGTAGCAGCACTGGGACTGGGAGAGAGTCTGAGGGTGGGGCAGGACAGGACGATTTTTGCTGCTCTGATTATGTAAATCATTTTTATTTTACTAACTGCTGGCTAACTATGAGATAGTATGTGGTGCTGATTCTGGGGTGGACTTTTATACATTTAGGGAGGCAGTGTGTCATAGTGGTGTTTAGACCCCTTTAGAGTCAAATATTAATCCAGTACTGGCTGTGACCTTGTGCAAGCCACCTAACATCCAAGTTCTCCACTACGTCCAGCAACTGAAATGGGTAAAAGTAGGGGACAGGAAAAGTCAGTTGCTACATTTCTTTTGATTATCTGATTTGATTTTCTTAAAAGCAATTGCAACAAAAAACTGGGAACTGGAATGGTTGAAGTACATTACATAGCCATAAACAAACAGTTTAAAAAATTGCAGATTGAGAAACTGCATTTCTACAAAACAGTAATGAACGTTACAATAAACACAACAGGATGGGTGCAGTTTTACATGAAGCTGAATGGTCTGCAGAGACAGATTACAAAGTGTCTTTTGTGATTTGTGATTTTTTTACTACAAGGCAACTGTAGAATGAGCATCTGGTAATAATTAATGTCACTGAGGGGCCTTTCCTGTGCAGCTATTTTGTTGCCCTAACCCTCCCTGGTCCTCTCACCCAAACTGTACATGATCACAACATTACTGGAACAGGCACCTCCCTCCATTTCCATTTCCATTTCTCATCACAGCACATATGGACTAAGCCACAGAGCCATCAGAAAAAAATCACCGCCTAGCAAAGGTACAAAACAGCCATCCAAAAATGGAAAGCAACCCCCTCCCTCCATTGTATATCTTACGAGGGCATGATAACAGGTCCTGCAATGTCAACTACTAGCCCACCATGAACCATTATATGATTACCCCAATGCTCCCATATCACAGCGGCTATAAATGATGGGGACTTCTGTCATGTGCAGGACCTTGTTTGCTGAGCACGCACACTAAATATAGGGGGTTGGGGATGCACTGTGTACTGTGGTGCATCTCTGCTCCAGGCGCAGTAGGGTGATCTGCAAAAGCTCATTTCAGTTCTGTGACCATAGGAACAGAAAACAATGGATTTCAGTGCAGAATTGGTAACCCAGCTACTTGAAAGGTCCATTGTCACATGCAAGTTTTGTAGATGTACAGATTAATTAACCCAACAAACCAATGCTGGTGGTGATGTGGTGGTGTCACCCAGTGTTGATTACACTGGTGACCACAAGTATGGGGGCCTAGTAACAGTAGTTCTTCTGAGTACCAGCAGCAACAGAAACAGCACCACAAGGGCTCATTTGACAGACACCACTGCGAGTCCTCATGCTGTTACAGTTTATCACCAACCATCTCATCTGCAGCAGTCATGGTATCATCAGCACTGTAGAGCCTGCCACCAGCAATGTCACTGTTATTTCTAATTATTATCTCCATGACTAGGCAGTTTATCACTGTTACAGACAATAAACCCCATGCTCCTCTACCAACCTGTTTTACATAAAAATAATAAAAAATATGAATATAAATAACAATAAAAAAAAATAATACATGCTACAAGCTTGCTAAGTAGTTAGTCTAACCATTGTTAATACTGGTCATGTTTGTAGGTTATTGTAATTTAAGGTTGTGCCTGCTTTGTTCATTCAGCTATATTGTATTTGCCATTCTGATTGTTACCGTAACATTGTTTTGTTTGTACTCTCCTGGGCCATACCGTAAAATAGGCATTTATGTGTCTAGTGTACCAGCTACCAGGTTAACAAAAATGAAGTAATAATAAACAATAAAACATAATTGTCTCATACAGCAAGTACTATCTGATGCGTTTTTTGAGGATGTGTTACAGATCAGCAGGCTGCTCATTTCAGTGTACAGCACAAGCTATGATGGCCCCATATTCAAATGGCCGGCACAGCACAAAATCAAACAGTGTAGGGCAAAGAGCAGATGGTGTGTTGCTGTGATATTGAGCAGCAACCAGAGATGATATCGCTGCTGTGCAAAGATAACATATGCAGTGCACAAACATGGGGCAGTTGCATGAACATGACACACACCATGCTATTTAAAAGATTAGGACTGCATAGACACCCCTTAGTGCAAACTAGTGAGGCACCATTTAAGGACATAGAAACGTAGACAATGACAGCAGAAAAATGACGATGGCCGATCCAGTCGGGCCATGGTTTCCTTCCTAAACTCCGGGACCTATTGTCCCTACAGGGTTCTTGCCCTCCTAATCCACACCGCTATTCCCCTCCCTGTTACTGTCTCCAAGTGTGAACACAGGAGGGACACAGCAGGGATAGCCCACATCACCTCCCTGATGCAGGCCGTCATGGATGATGGGAACAATGATCACCCTGGGTAGCAACACAGGCCCTGGAGGAGCTGTGCTGCAAACAGAATGTACTGTCCCCAACTGACCTTTATGGAGCACGTACAAACAGAGGTGAGAAAGAAGTAAGTGCCTCAGCTGGGACTTGAACCAAGGCCACCCGGAATACTAGAATAATAATATTCCAGGCGGCCTGGGTTCAAGTCCCAGCTGAGGCACTTACTTCTTTCTCACCTCTGTTTGTATGTGTTCCATAAATATGCACACCACATTCCAATATGATTGACCTTTATGGAGTTCAGAGATGAGCAGATTGTGGGCTGGTACAGGCTCAACAGGGCCATGCTTATGTAGCTCTGTGAGCTGCTGTATGAGGAGCTCCAGACACAAACCCACTGCAGCCATGCAATTTCTGTTGAGCTCAATGTGACAGCAGTAATATGCTTCCTGGTCATTAAAAGCTTCCAGATACTTTTGGGTGACACTTCTGGTATCACACAGTCTACCACCTCATATCTGTTGAGTCAGATCCTAGATGCCTTGCTGCTAAATGCTGGGAAGTTCATCATATTCCCCAGCACACCAGCAGAGTGAACAGCAACCACGCAGTACTTCTATTGGGTTGCACATCTACAAGCCATCCTAGGTGCCATTGACTGCACCTGTGTGGCCATCCATGCACCCCCTAGGGAAGAGGTGAAGGCCTACCTTAATAAAAAGGGTTCCACTCCATCAGTTGCCAGGTGGTGTGTGATGCCGTAGAGCACATCATCAATGTCTTGTCATAGTTCCCTGGAGATGCCCACCATACCTTCATCTGGCACAACTACATCCTGTGCTGGAGGTTTGAAGGAGTTACATACTGAGTGGGCACCTCATTGGTGAGTATACGCCCTTGCCCCCTGTGATGGATGGCATAATATACCAGAGAAAACTTTTTTTTTTTTTAAGTCTGTTGCCATAGCCCTTGCCTATCTTCTTTTTCTCCTTTCCCTTCTGTATTTCTAAACATATATAGGTAGGCCACCTATATGCTTGCTATCCCTGCATATACTCTGCTTAGTAAATTTCCTGGTATGTTAAATGCATTCATTCACTTGGATATGTTGTACCCCCCCCCCCACATTGTACTTTATAAGATAAAAGGTACTTGATACTTGTTAATAATAAAATAAATGAAAATGCAGTTCTTTGTTTTTGTGGAAAAATATATATGGGAGAAGAGTGCATTCTAAAGTCTTCCATGCTGTTGCCCCTCATTTTACATATTTAAGATTTATAGAGGATCAGGAAATTAACAAGGGCGCTTGTTTAGCACTAGCATGTTTTACAATAGCTGGGTATATTTCATCAAATGAGTTGCTTGTATGAATTGAATCCCCATAATTTAAATGATACGAAGGAATGGTAACTAAGGCAAAGCTTATCCCCCATCGATGTCTGAGCTGTCTGCGCAGCTAAACTTTCAAAACGCACCGATAGTGCGCCGCCTGTATGGCTAACTTTGCAAAACGCACTGAAAAGTGAGCTTGCAAGCAGTTGAAACTTTCAAAATAGGACCGAACACTTCCTGGTTTGTGTTTTGCCCATATAATTCTTGCAATGGAATAAATTCTCCTCACCACACTTTTACCCCGTACCTGAAAAGAATGTGAAGCAGTGGAAAAGAAGGGGTAAAAGCACTCTTAGCAGCGCATAAGTAGCGTTAATAATCTTAGGTCTTCACTTTAGTTTCCCCAGGTCACAAGGATATATTCTTTAATTTTAAAGGTGTGAGCGACTAGTGTCCTTAGTTTAAACAACCAAATCTTCATTTCTATATAACGGTCACTTGGCTAAACAGCGTATATACTGATGTTTGTCCTGCCTAAGTATTATAATATAAAACACAAGCACTGCTCAGCATTTAATATGAATTAATAAATGCCATGTCAAGGGTAATACCCTGAGTGTTCAATATACTTTAAACTAAGCCAGACCTATGTTTTTCTTCTTTTCTTGCATTGATTAGGGATAAAATAAATACTTAAAATATTAGAAATAATGCTAAAGGGCCTCTTAAGGTAACTGTACCTGTTTGTGTTATTCTGTTTTGTACTGCAGCTTGGCTCCTGTTTCTCTGTGCTGTTACTATATTGCTGGCTGGCCGATTTTCTTCTGTCTTTAAAGATACAACACAGAGGGGGAGGAGCTAATCCTGTAGTTCTTACCAATATTCTGTTTCCTTACAGTATTATTTCATAAATGAATTGTAGGATGTATTTACACATTGTTAGAAAGGATTTTCTGTTATGCAATGAAAAAAATATTCCTTTGTTAGCTAAAAATTTAGAATTAGAGTGTCAAATAGGAGGAGTTATGTTCGTCACGTTACCATAATTATATAAGTCATGCTCCTTCTCAGTTAGAATTTAGCTTGATGAGGAGCAGATGTGTTCTGACCTCAGAAGGATGGTACACTAGCACCTCCTAGTGTCCAGTAAGTTATGATTTTACTTTTGTTGTTTTGTTTGTATATTTTGGTGTATAAATCTGCAGTTAATTTATTCTGCTACAATAAATTTTGCTTTTGGATGGCTACAACTTCTGGTGAGACTCCTTCTTCTAAATCCCACACCTTCCCCCCACCACAGCTGGTACTAACCAATGGATTCTGTCAATCAGGGGACAGAGCATGCCCCTGCAGCCCTGGCTCTTAACACCTGTACTACATGGCACATCTGTTGCTGAGGACAAGTGTAACATGGCACATACAGTGACCCACAATATTATTAAGCTTGCCTTTGGCATACTCAAAATGTAGTTTTGATGCCTGGAACAGTCAGGGGTGCATTACAGTACAGCCCACAAGATCTGTGGCATATTCCTTGCCTGTTGTGTCCTTCTCAGCATAGCATTAAACCGTGGACTATGCCTGCAGGCAGCAGATGCAAAGAAGTAGATCAGGGGCTGCAGGAGCAACTCAATAGATGAGACCCTAGGCTTGCCACGACATAAAGACACTGCTAAGTAAGACTCATTGCAGAGCACTTAAGACTGAGATGTTAAGTACAAAATACATGTGAGAAGAGAAGGTACTGAATGCTCAATAATGTATTTACAAAGGCAAAGTAATATAGTGATGAACAGAAATAAAGGGACAGGAATAACAAAGAACCATGCAGTAACAGAAATTAAGGCCATTCTGGCAACATAGGGGCAGGTATATGGGGGCTGAAATATTCAGGAAAGGGTAATTATACTCAGACAAAAGATGCTGTGTCAATCTTCAACATGCTGCTACCTACAACTGGGTGTCTGAACACCCTGAACCCATGCCTGATGTGCACTGGGTGGCCATGATGACAGACTCCACAGCAGTGGGGGGCTGCTCTGTGGACATGGCCTGCCTCCCTCATCCATGGCCCCATGGTGTATTTTTCCTGGTGGAGAGAATTGTATGCCCAGGCCTGGGGACAGTGGTGCCTGCAGGTGATGGGCCAGTATCTGTGAGGTTCATGGGGTGTGAGGGTTGCAAGAGGTGCATTCAATCCCTGAGTAGGCCCATTCCTGAGTACAGATGGCCTTTGGGGTGTGCCTGGTGCTAACTGGATATCATGGGATGCTGTGGTAACACCAGCCTCAGAGGACTCATGCATGGCAGCAAAGCCCTCAGATATGGCCTCCCACATACTGGTGAGCTGGACGTGACAGACTCCTGCATGGAGGCTATGGCAGTAGCAATTGCCTGCTACACTGTAGTGTAAAATGTGGTGGCCTACTCCTCTGCTGTCTGAAGCTTGCCCCACAGGTGCTGGCCCTCTACCTGGAAACCCCCCTAGGCTCCAACTGGCTGCCTGAAGCAGCAGTCTGTTGGCTGCTGCCTGCAGACTGTGCTGGCTGGGGGATGGAGCTGGCCCAAGCTTCATCCATGGGGGGTGCTGGTGGGGCCACATCCACAATGAAAGGGCTGGTGGACACAGCTACAGCTAGATTGGCCACAGATGGCAATGTTCTGGTTACAGTCTAGTCACTGTTATGCGAGTTTGAGTCCTGCACCTCTGGAAACACCTGGCCCAGCTCAGTGTGAAACACAGAAACATAGAATTTGATGACAGATAAGGACCGCTTGGCCCAACTAGTCTGCCCATTTCCCTACCTGATGGATAAGCTGTAGATTCTAGTTAATCAACAGCTTACTGTCTCCTACCCCCCACTAGAATTGCCTTATGTCTGTCCCATGCATTCTTGAATTCTCCCACTGTTCCTGACTCCACCACCTCCTCAGAAAGGCTGTTCCATGCATCCACAACCCTCTCTGTAAAAAAATACTTTCTAACATTACCTCTGAGCCGTCCCCCTCTATCTTCAAATTGTGCCCCCTTGTTCTTGCGCATCTCTTCTTCTGAAAGATATTACCCTCTTGTACTTTGTTAATTCCCTTGAGATACTTGAAAGTTTCTATCATGTCCCTCCTCTTCCTCCTTTCCTCAAGGGTATGCATATTGCATATTAAGCTGCTTTAGTCTCCCCTCGTATGTCTTCTGGTGCTGACCCTGCACCATTTTGATTGCCCTCCTCTGAACAGCCTCTACTCTGTCTATGTCTTTGCGGAGATGGTGTCTCCAGAATTGCATGCAGTACTCCAAATGGGGTCTCACTAACTGTCTGCACAGAGGGATAACAACTTCTTGTTTTCTACTGTTGGTGCCTCTCCCTATACGTCCCAGTATCCCCCAGCCCTCCTTACTGCCTTCTCACATTGCTTGCCCACCTTTAGGTCATCTTATATAATTACTCCTAGGTCTGTTTCAATTTTTGTTGTTGTTATTAACTCACCCCCCATTGTGTACTCTTCCCCTGTGTTTTTGTTTCCCAGATGCATTACCTTGCACTTCTTTGCATTGAATCTGAGCTGCTACAAATTTGACCATTCCTCCATCCTTGCCAAGTCCCTTTTCATTCTCTCCTCTCCACTTTTTGTATCAACCCTGTTGCAGATCTTTGTGTCACCTGCAAAGAGACATACCTTTCCTTCCAGGTGCTCTCCAATGTCACTTATAAAGACATTAAAGAGGACCAGTCCCAGTACCGAACCCTGCGGTACCCCACTAGTTACCCTCCTTTCTTCACTGTGAACTCCATTTACCATTACCCTTTGCATCCTGTTGTCCAGCCAGTTTTTTATCCAGGCTACCACCTTGGGACCCACTCCAAGGCTGGCTAACTTATATTAATCTTTGTGTGAGACTGTGTCAAATGTCTTGCTAAAATCTGATGAAGCGTATCTACAGCCCCTCCTGGTCTACTACTTTGGTCACCCAGTCAAAGAAATCTATTAGGTTCATCTGACATGACCTTCCTGCTGTGAAACCATGCTGCCTTGGGTCCTGTGCCCACTGGCCTCTAGGTACTCAACAATTCTTTCCTTCAGAAGTGATTTCATCATTTTCCCTACCACTGAAGTCAAACTAACTGGTCTGTAGTTTCCTGCCTCTGCCCTGCTTCCACTTTTGTGAAGTGGAATCACATTTGCCCTCCTCCAGTCCTCAGGTACCACACCATCCTCCCATGATTTGTTAGAGTGGTCAGTGGTGTTACTAGTTCTACCCTTAGTTCTTTTAGAATTATTGGGTGAACCACATCTGCCCCCATTACTTTGTCCACCCTCAGTTTCAAGAGTTCTTTCAAAACTCTTTCTTCTGTGAATGGACTAGTATCAACTCCTCTATTCAGAGTTTCTCCCTTGTTTGGTTTAGGTACCTCCCCCTCCTCTTCCGTTGTGAATACTGAGCAGAAATATTTGTTCAGTATCCCTGCTTTTTCACTGTCACCCTCTGCCCACATTCCTTCCCCTTTATTAAGTCTCTGTATCCCTCCCTTGGTCTTTCTTCGCTCCCTAATGTACCTACAAAAGGTTTTATCCCCCTTTTTAACAGAGTTGGCTATCTTTTCCTCAGTCCGTGCCTTTGCTATTCTGACTGCCTTCCCTGCCTCCTTCTGCTTTAACTGATAAAGTTCTTTGTCCTGCTCCTTCTGTGTTTCCTTATATTTCCTGAATGCTATCCTTTTCTCCCTAACCATCCCTGCCACCTCTTTTGAGTACCATAGTGTTTTTTTCCTTCATTTTGTTTTGTTGATTTGCTTCACACAAAGGCTTGTTGCCTCTGTGATGGCTGTTTTGATTATTCCCCATTGTTCCTCCATCCCTCCTTCTTGCCCATTTGCTAGTGATTTTCTGAGGCACTCTCTCATTTTCCCAAAATCAGCCTTCCTGAAGTCCAATACTCTTGTTTTTGTATGGCTTGACTCTATGGTTGTGTTTATTGTGAACCACACTGTTTGGTGGTCACTTGTTCCCAGATGGCTACCCACTTCTGAATCTGAGATCCTTTCTCTTTCCCTATTTGAGAGTACCAGGTCTAAGATTGCTCCCTCCCGAGTGGGTTCCAACACTAGCTGTCTGAAGCATGCCCCTGTAGGACATCAAGAATGACCCTGCTCTTGGATGTGCCTGCAGCAAAGTACTCAGTTAACATCTGGCATATTCGGGTCCCCATCAACAATATCTCCCCTTTTCTGCCATTTTAAGGATACCTTCTATCATTTCCTTGTCCATTTCCTCCCCCTGAGAAGGGGGTCTATACAAAACCCCCATGCAGATTGTGGTGCCATTTCCTGTCTCCAGGGTGACCCATAGGGACTCATCAACTTCCTGTTTACTCTGTAGTTCTGTTGCTTTAATCCCTTCCCTTATATAGAGAGCTCCTCCTCCTCCTCTTTTTCCCACCCTGTCCCTCCTGTAGACTGTGTATCCTGGTATGTTGACATCCCAGTCATGGTTCTCTGTGTATCATGTTTCAGTGACTGCCACAATATCCAGGCATCCCTCTTCCAGCAAGGCCACTAGTTCAAGGAGCTTGTTGCACAGACTGCAGGCATTGGTATTCATTACCTTCCATTTACTTTTTATGGCCTTACCCCTTTTAGCCCCATCCCTGTCCTTACCACCTTTTTCTGCATTTATCCCTGTCTTGCTCCCTACTGACTTCTCTACCTTGGTGTTTACCTCTTTAACTACTGTGTTTTGTGGGGGGAGGCTGGGATTTCCCTGCTCCTTAAGTGCCTCCCCCTTGGCTAGTTTAAATGCTTCCCAATGAAGCATTTAAACCTGTCACCTAGGATCCTGGTCCCCCCCCCCGGACAGATGCAGTCCATCATACCAGTATAAGCCTGCATCCCTCCAGGTGGCTCCCCAGTCCCCAATGAAGCCCAAACCCTGAGCTCCACACCAGTTTTTCAACCATTCATTGAATCCCATAGTGCAGAATACCCTAGCATCATCCTTGCCATAGACAGGCAGCACCTCCGAGAAGGTTACCGTACATGCTACTTGTGTAAGGCCCTTCCCCAACTCCACAAACTCCTCTTGCACTGCTCTGATCCCATTCACAGCCAGGTCATTTGTCCCTAGGTGGACAATGATATCCAGCTCCCTCCCTCGTGCAGCTGTTCCCATGATCCTGAGGATTCGTTTCCTGTCCATCTGAGCCGTGGCGCCAGGCAGGCACCTTACCTCCCTCTTCCCTTCCTCCCCCACTTCTACCACCCAATGATCGAGTCCCCCACCAGGAGTTGTTTTGTTCCCCTGTGGGGTCTCTTGCCACCCTCCTGTGGGTCTCCATTGTGGAGGCTCCCAGCATCCTCCTTGGTCTCCACTGCAGGTGCCTCCATGGAGGAACCACTCTTTGCCAGAACCGCATATGAATTGTGGAGAGGTACAACTGGAGGGATGCACCTCTGTTCCACCACCCTGTCCCTCCCTGAGCCCACCTTGGTCCAACCGCTCCTCTTTCTTGGCAACCTCTGAGGTAACAGTGGTGGTCCTGGTGGCCTCTGGGTGGGGGAAGAGGTTTCACGAATCCTAGCCAGGTCAGCCTGTGTGTGTATGGGCTCCCTGACATCCTTCTGTGCCTTCTCATCCTGCTGTTTGTCCTGGTGGTTAAAGGCAAAGGTTGAGTCCCTGTCTGGCCTTTACCTGCCCTTTGGTCTTCCCCCATGATAAAAAAGGATTGGGCTTTAGGGAAATGCAGAAGGCATGAGTGAATCATACAGTTCCCATATCACCTTCCCACCACTGTGCACCTAGAGTTCTCCAACCATACATCACCCAAGCTGTTCAATGCCCCATCCTCTCCAGTGCACCATACAGCACACATATCCTCAGTCCACCGCTGGGCATCCAGAGCTCACCAACACTATCACTCATGGCATGCAATGCCCCATCCTCCCCAGTGCACCACACAGAGCACATACCACACATCACCCAGTGTGCAACCAGAGAGTACTGGTACTGTCATGATCATCTGAGATGTGCTATGGTCTCCAGCCCCCACCAGTGCACCGCACAGCACACATATCACCCACCAACTGGTGTGCAACCAGAGGACACCTACACTGGAGTGGTAGTGACCAACACCCAGCACCAGTATGACAGACACCACCCCACCTATATAGTGTACAGCACTATCACTGCTTTATGTATGGACTCAAGGTACAACTTACATGCCTGTGAGGGTTCAGGCTTGCTTTTGAGGCCCCCCCAGGATACATGCACAGTAATGCATACAACTTTTTCCACTGCCCTAAGGGTTGATGCAGTGGACATGCCACCCCCTGTCACTTGCAGGTTGCACCAGACCAGTTGCTGACCTGTTTGTGGCACTCTGTTGTTGTGCGGCAGAGTGGCCCACAGCACTGAATGCCTCAGCTACCTCCTGCCATGCCACTGTACCTGTGTGTCCTCATGGTATCCAAGGAGTCACTTCCTTGCCACATACTCCTTGGCCAGGCAGAACTGTTTCTTTTTTGCTAATTTAAGCCTCAGTTTCCTTCCAGTGGATGTCTGCGCAGTACTGTCAGTAGTTGTGATTACCTGTGAAACAGGAACAACATGTCAACCATGAGCATAGAGGTATGCACTGCATACCAACAGGACCCTATAGCTAGATCCTGTCAGCTATGAATATGAGAGATCCACCTAAGACTGATTGCACTAACAGCGTTACTCAAATGTGACTGTGTGGTGCTGGCTGCTCCTTTTAATTGCGCCCAGGCCTGTTTGGGGATGCAAATGAATAAACAAATTCCGGCAATGACATGCAAAGCAGGCTTTAGCACCTGCCCTGTGTAATAAGGCAATTTGCATACTCTGTTTCAATACTGCAATTTAGTGCAGTGCGCTAACATGATAAAGCAGCACTAACGCTCATACCATACACTGCTGTGACATCATAGTGCTTCTCCAGCAATGCTGTTTCATGGCAATGTGTGCCACCAGTGTGTTTGTACATGTGCAATGCCACGCTAAGCATGTTTGTGTGGTACCTGGGACACATATGCCCATCCGTGAGTGGTACACACCTCCCCACTTGTGATCAGATGTATAGCTGTGTAGAATATTATTAGCACTATGCAACATTCCTATTTACTGTGCTAACATGCCAGAGCCCCACAGTGTAGGCCAAACACAACAGACAGTGTGTAAGACCCAGTGCACAGATAGCTAATGGCAAGCCATAGCAGACAGGTGCTATGGAGGGTGCAGGGGTCATGCAAAAGGAACTCCAGATGGGACCCTGAAGAGCTAACTGTGGGGACTGGTATGATTGCCTGACATCCATGTGCCCAACACACATTTTCCCGACTCCCATTTCCCAACTTTTATTTGCCCGAGCAGTACAATTTACTGACAAATTAATTCCCGACTTGAAATGTCTTGGTGACCAGCCCTCTACTCTGTCCAAGACACAAGTCTGATTGAGTTCACCCTGGATTTACACAGTTAGCTTATTCCTCATTTCATTTTTTTTTTGTGCATGGACCCGTCCCCCTGACTACGAAACCACAACACCCCAACAAAGTCGCTGAAGGCATGAACCACAACACCCCAAAGTGATACCAAGCAAGAAACTGTTTTTTAAAAAGCTGCAGTAATGTAATTGTTTTTTAAACAGTTGCAGTAATGTACAGTAATTGTGCACGTATGTGCTACTCCTATACTCCTGTACTCTGAAACCCAACCCGCGTGTTTTGATGGTTGCAAACCCAACCCACTTCCTGCTCTCTCTCCTGCCAACATCAGTTTACCCCTCACTCCATTGTACACTGCAAAATTTTTCTCTTTTTAGTGCCACAGCAATATTACAGTTTATGACGTGTCATACTACTCAAGACAGCTGTCAAAGCACTCACACACAGCCTTCATGTCAGCTTCTACCTGTTGGTCTTGTGCAGAGGGCGGACACTTGCAGAGAGCATCAAATTTAAAGTGACAGCACAGGCATCACAGGGATATGGGATTACAGTTAATTAGTCAATTACCACTCTGGTGTTCACAATTAGTTTGAAAAAAAAAATACAGTATATAATATAGGGCACCTAACTCTGCTAGAACTTAGCTCAGTCTTGCTCTGTGTCTTGCAATGGCAACAGCTTCAGGTTCAGAAGCAGTGCCACATGTCTGTGAACTTGTCCCTTCCCAGAAAGGGCAAAGTAAGCTGTGTGTTAGTGGATATTTGTATGTCAAGGAAAGAAACAGTCCAGATTTGTTTTACTAGTGTTGTCAAAGTCGAAAATCAGCATCCTTGTCACAGACATGCATCCGCAGTGTTTGTTGGAGGCCAGCATCATCTACGTGGTATTACAGAGCACAATCACACTCCAGATGCCAAAGATGCCCTGCCCTGTGGCAACAGCTATGGCATCTTTAAAGGAGTGTGCACTGATAACCTATGACACACCAGCACAGCTAATACAAGCAGAGCTAGCGAAGCTGTGACCTGAATTCAGGCGTAATATGCCTGGATGCCAGTCACTACAAGAAGTTGTGAAGCATGCTAGGAGACAAAATATGCTACCAGAACCTAGGTCACTGGAGGAGGTGACCATTCCCCTGGAGTTGAGAACAGTGAATGGACAATCATTCCTAGCATGTGATTTAACCTGTGGCAATGACAGAATCTTACTTTTTACCACCAAAAGTAACTTAGAGAAACTTAATTCGGCTAAATTTTGGATTATGGATGGTACTTATTAGAACTGTACCTACACTTTTTAGGCAGCTGTATTCCATCCATGTACCTGTGGGTAATGCAGAAACATGCAGGATACTGCCTCTAGTGTATGCTCCGATATCATCAAAATCAGAAGCTTGCTACTTGTGCATCTTCCAAGATTTGCAAGATGTTGCAGATGAAAATGACTGCTGTCTGTCCCCCAAATTAATAATACCAGATTTTGAGCAGGCAGCCATTAATGCCTGCAGGGTCGAGTTTCCCAGTAAGCATTAACCACCGCCAGCTGAGGGCTCTACGGTGGATTAATGCCCGCTGGGGGTTCGTGCAGGCGCGGCGAGGCGCCTCAGCGGGCATTAATCACCGGTAGAGCCTGAGGCTGCAGGTGATTAATGCGCTTGTAACATAGGCTCCGCGCATGGCGCAGAGCCTATGTTACCGTCATCACCTCCTGCGGGCAGGACGGTTTGAGCGGTCAGCCACGGATCTGTCTCTGCTGCACTGGAAGCCCTATAGACAAACGAGGCGGGACTCGGCTGTCAGCGGACAGTTTTTTTCTTACGTTACAAGCTGGAAGGCTTTTTGCTGGAGCCCTGCTGAATGATTGAGCGGCTCCGGCTGCTGCGCTGGGGTTCACATCAAGTTGCTGGCTTGCTGTACTGCTCACAGCGGTGGTCTCCGAGCTGCAGGCCACCTTGATCACTCAGGAGGTGCGAGGCGATGGGTGGCAGCTGGTGCAGCGTCCTCCCTTGCACGTCGCGCAGCAGAGGCTCAATGATTTCCGACCCTCTGCCGTCGCTTTGGCGGGCCCCGCTCTGCAACCTGGGCGCGGCATGTGTAGCAGGCTGGCCAGGACCGCCGCTGTGCATCTCGGTGGGGGTGGGGGCGAGGTGCTCCTGATCTGCTGGCTTGTTAGGGGCGACAGGCGTAATGGGACAGCCTCTCTGGGTATCTGCGGTTGGTGCGGGGGGGCGCGTGCTCCCGATGGCATCTTCGGCGTGTTTCGTGCCTGCTCAGTGCTGCACCCTCTGCCTGCTGGCAAATCTGGGTACTACCCCAGCGGGCTGCTACTCTCAGCAGCCTCCATGGCCACAGCTGGTACTGACCGAGCGGGCGTTATGTCTGGCTTCATACCTGCTTGGTTTCAGTCAGCTGTGGCGATTCCGCCTATCGCCGCGCTCCTTTCCGCCGCCCGACTGAGAGCCGTGTTACAAGTGCTGATAATAAGGGCTGCCTTTTCCACCTGGGACAGACTGTACAGCGCAACATACAAGGCTGTGGTCTTGCAACCAATTATGGCACCGATCCAGAGTTTAGTATCAAAATGTGTCAGTTGGCGGGCTTAGCATTCCTGCCACCAGACAAAATTGCAGCGGTTTTTGAGGAACAAAAAAGTGACATGCCAAGTGAAAGTGCAGAAGTATTAGACTGATTTGAGGAGAATCATTTAAAAAAACAATTACATTACTGCAGCTTTTTAAAAAAAACAGTTTCTTGCTTGGTATCACTTTGGGGTGTTGTGGTTGTTGTGGAATAAACTTACTATGTAAATCCATGGTGAATCTTGCCTTTAGCGGCTCTATAGTCAGGGGGGTGGGTCCGTGCACAAAAATAAAGAATAAACTAACTATCCAGGGTGAACTCAGTATTCTCAGTGGTTTCAATTCTGTTGTCCTTGTGGGGCGGGTCCGTGCACAGAAGGCCCAGCTGTGACATCTGGGGCTCTGTGAGCAAGCACCTGACTAGGAGGACAGGTATTGTGAAGATGGGGGACCAGTGCAGGCTCTGTTACAATGACCTCAGCTTGCAGGAGGCTGGGTGCCAGGAGCAGCTGCGGGCCATGGTCCAGAGTTGCAGTGTGCCTATTGGATGAGTACTGAGATGCATACATAGCCTTTGCTGATTGCACTGTGAGGCCTTCTGGCACCATGCAATTCTGCTTAAAGTTGAGCCAGTCCAAATTCTCTTATGGGAATATGCATATGTTTCCCATGATGCTTTGCATTATTGGGGTATGTGCAATTGTGTTTTCTTTAAAATTTGGCTGTACAGCCAATATCCTCTGGGATTACCCATGCCTCAGAGCATTTGCTCTGGGATTCTTTTGTAGTACATATATACATACTGAATACTGTATGTGGATGTGTACATTATGAGAAGGTGAACACACCCAGGGTGTGTGATACAGCATATTCCGCAGGTGTGCTGCACATGTGGTGTATGATGGTATTACATGGCAGGGATGTGTACACACCCACACATACTATCAGCACCTCATAGTGTCTGGTAGAGTTATACTGGTGCAATGCCTGGACAAAACATAGTAGCCAGGCTGGCACTGGGGGGCGGCTAGGATGTATCTACCCTGCTATGTGCTGTCTGTTGAGTGGAACAATCTGCACGGCACACCCAGGTATGATCTGTATGCACTGTATGCTGAGTGACTCCTCTGGGCACACCTCATAAAGCTGCCACCTACAGGTGTACACTAGCCTGCATCAGGACAGTGACAGTGGTACATACTGGAACAAATAGACAGGGCTATTATGTCCACTAGGGGATGTTTGTCTACTATCTGGTATGGTACATCACCTACTCTGTGTGGCTTATGGCTGTTTCTCTGCTACTGGAGACTCTGAGGGATCTGACTGCAAGCTACAACAGTATGTGTATGCTGCTAAATGGTGCACAGGGTAAGGTTTCATCCATACGTGTATGTGTTATGACATGGTGACTGCCTGTGCATCATGGCGAATGCATGGTGTCATGCTGTGTGATGGTGCTGAGGGCCCAGCTGGTATGTATCCTTTCCTGTACATATGGCCACATACCTACAGCTCCCCAGGTGTCATTGCACTGAGGGACACAGTCACACATACGGAAGCTTCCCCCTTCCACATGGGTGGGGTTGAATCACAATGGACACCAATGGTGCATTGTGTACAGTGGTTGGTGCTGGGAAATTTCCAGGATCATTTTGCAATTAACTTTATTTTAGCTTAACACAAACAAAATCCAACATTATCAAGAGTAAATAATACCTGGTAGTCATACAGCAAGAACAATGCATACATAAAAAATATAAAATAAAGAAACTTAACCAAACCAACATAAGAAAACAATACAAAACACCCCCCCCCCCCGCTCACAGCAGATACCCTATTGACTCTATATAAAGTAACAGCCCAAATTATGGCCATGATAATTTATAACAGCAAATTGTAGTACCATTACAGGAAGAAAGGACGGGAACGTGACCAAAATCCAAATTGAATAACCAAATAAAGGCAATGCCATGGAGAGGGAGGGAGGAGAGACCCATCAGAAGAAATATTGCCAGGAGAGAACTAAACATATCATAGGAAAGGGGATGGAAGATAAAAAAACTGAAAAAATAAGTCAGAATGATTAACCTATCCTGGGGGGAGTAAAGTTTATCAAATGTGATATAGTTACCCCAGGGGCCTTCTGTAAAAGGCCTATGGGAGCAAAGAAAGAATGAGCAGTTAAGCTTAACCTTAATATCCAAATTTACTTCTAAAGCTTGACAAAAAGCTACCCCAGCACTTATGAAACTTCTCACTAGTTTGAAAAAAACGGGCTACACATCTCTCCGCATTTAGAGCATTAAGAAACTTGTCCCACCATTCCTTAAACGAAGGTTCCCATTGATTCTGCCAATGTCTAAGTATTAACAGTTTAGTAACCATAGCAACCATGACTACATGTACCTTTTGTGACAGGGTAGGAATCTGGGTGTACATCCCTCATATACATGTATCTTCATTAAAAAAGGCCGAAATATTAAAATACGGAGCCACCCACTGCCTGACCGAGTTCCATAGCTTAACAATTTTGGAGCATGCCCAAAGTTTATGATGTAAAGTAGCAAGTTCACAACCACAGTCCCCGCACTTAGGCAAAGGTAATTTATGAATCCGAAATAACTTGGCGGGTGTAAAATATAAATTATGTAGGATGTTAAATTGGATATTCCTTAGACGATCTTGTTTAATAAGAGAGTAAATGTCAATCTAAATCCTTTCCCAAGTTTTAACTGACCAGCCTTTGTTATAATTATTTTCCCAATAGTAGGCTATAGGGGTACACTTGGATGTCACACAAGACAAGATTGTCTTATACAACTTAATTATTGCTTTCTGGCCCTTGACTACTTCCCACAGGCTTTCTAGCATGGCTCCAGCTCCATCCGACCATGGTAGCTTCCCCCAAAAAAGATGTATACATTGGCGAATCTGGTACAACCAAAATAAACCTTTGTAAGCCACCCCAAGTTTTGAAGCCAGTGCAGAAATTGGCAAAAGAGAATCACCCAAAACAAAGTTTTCTAGGCGTAATTTAGTAGAGTGCTTGCCTGGAAAGGTGCGAATTGGGAGATTGCCTGTCTGTAGGTTTGGGTTATTCAGAAGAGGTTGCCTAAGGTCTCTTAAATTAGATTTTTGGAGTAAGGAACAAAGTTGCTGTAAAGCCCTCATGTCCCAGCCTAACGGGGAATTCCTTATCTCCAATGGGACCTTAGACCATGGAGTATACAACAGGCCTCTAGGTCCAGCTTGTGAAAGTTTACCAGATCCAACCAAGAAGGAGATCCCGGTACAGACTCTGAAGTAGATAACCAGTACAGAAATCGATTAGCATGAATAGCTAGATAGTAAACCTGAAAATCAGGTAATTGGAGTCCCCCCAGCACCCTAGAGCGGGTAAGCTTTGTATACGCTCGACGTGGAGCTTTGCCTTTCCAGAGAAAATCAGAGCAGATCATATAAAGGGGCATAAAGAGAGGCTTGGATAGATAGATATTAAGATTATATAAAGGATAAAAAATTCTGGGTAAAATTACCATTTTAAGAGTGTTAACCCGGCCCCAAAAGGACAATGATAGTTTATTCCATCTCTCCAGGTCTTCCTTAATAGTTTTTAATAATGGGGTTAAATTAAGGTCTGCGAGATTAGTAAAATCTCTAGATATTTTAATGCCTAGATATACTAGATAGTCATTTTCCCACTGTAAGCCTAAAGAAGAACACCAATCCTTCGATAAGAGAGGAGATAATGAATACACCATAGTTTTGTTCCTGTTGAGCTTATAGCCTGAAAACAGACTAAAGTAGGAAATAATTTGTAAGACACGAGGGAGGGATTCCCTACTGTTCTCTATATGAATGAGTAAATCATCGGCAAAAAGAGATAATTTGCATTCAAGACGCTCCAAATGGATACCCCGTATTGCCTTAACAAGATTTAGAACTCTAGCTAGAGGCTCTATATACAAATTAAAAAGAAATGGAGAGGGGGGAAACCCTGACGGGTGCCACGGCATAGGGGAAATGCATCCGATATAAAGTTGTTACATTGAATTCTAGCTGACGGACAGGAATATAGGACACAAATCTGGTTGATAAAGTGTTGCGGAAAACCGAACTTCTGTAGAACCGCAAACATGTAATGCCACTTCACTCTATTGAAGGCTTTTTCTGCGTCCAGGGACACGAGAGCCACCTGCAGCTCAGGAGCCCTGGAAGCAGAAATTAGGTAAAATATCTTTCTAAAATGATCTGCTGAGGAGCGTCCTGCAACGAACCCTGCCTGCTCGGGACTTTGCAGACCCTCCCACACTTTCCCCAATCTATTAGCTAAAATTTTGGCATATATTTTTAAATCGATATTTAGGAGTGAGATGAGCCTATAGTTATTAATTATGGATGGGTCCTTCCCTGGTTTGGGCAAGCGAGTTATTCTCGCTTCAAATAATGATTGCTCAAAGGCCTCATGGGAACCCCAGTAGTTATACACTTGAAGTAGCAAAGGAATTAGATAAGTTTTAAAAGTCTTATAAAATAGACCAGTAAACCCATCCAGACCTGGTGCTTTGTCGGGTTTTAAAGAGTTAATAACTCCTGAAATTTCTTCACCAGTAATTGGGGCATTCAGGGAAAACCTGGTTCTCTCCACCAGAGATGGATGAGTAGCATCTTCCAAAAAAGCCCACATCTTATTATCATGGTCTACAGACCGCGGGTCTGAAGAATATAATGTCTTGTAATAATCCCGAAACAATATTAATATCTCTAAAGAGTTGGTCACTAAAAGCTTCTGTCTGGGGGTGCTTTAGGGCTGTAACTCATTTAGATACTGAATGTTGTTTTAATTGCCAGGCCAGAAGCTTGCCCGCTTTACTTCCTTGACCAATGTATGAAGCCTTTAACAGAGAGGCGGACCTCTCCACTCTCTCTAGTAAAGCACTAGCATAAGTAGCTCTCAAAGTAGATAATTCTTGGTCCTCTACAGGTGAGAGCTTGCTAACCCCTTTACTTTCCAGCATTCTAATTTTTACTAGACAGCTATTTAAAAAGCTGTTTTTTTTCTTTTTTTGAACCAAAGCAATGCGGATTAATTCTCCCCTCCAGGTTGCCTTCTAAGATGCCCATACCCGATCTGTTGCAGGAATCGAGCCCCAATTGGAACTGACAGTATTTTGTAAAAAATTTTGAAATCGCACCGCTATTTGATTGTCAGTTAACAATTTATTGTTAAGACACCATGAGTGGGACCGGACAAGAACATTGGGTAACGCACATTGCGTTATGATTGGTGAATGGTCTGAGATCACTCAAGCCAAGATTTTAGCATCCGCCATGTTAGATAACAACTGCTGGCTGATTAAAAAATAATCAAGATGGGAATAGTTTCTGTGTATTGGAGAAAAGAATGTAAATTCTTTACACGGAGGGTAAAGTACTCTCCATGGGTCCGAAAGGCCCAGCGACGAAGTAAATTCTGTTAATGCTCTTTGTGCAGGTGACATTCTTGCTCCCCTATAGTAAGTGCGATCTAAGTCGTTGGTTTGCACCAGATTCCAGTCGCCACCCATCAAAATGGGGAAGTGCAAGAAGGGAGCCAGAACCATAGCCAGATGGACAAAAAAGGACAGAGTTTCTAAATTAGGGCCATAAACAGAACCCAGGACAATATCCAGGTTACCTAATTTGCCAATGACAAAAATAAATCTCCCCTCAGGATCGGAAATAGATTCCGATAGTGTAAAGGGGATCTTTTTAGCTAGAAGCAAGTCCACCCCATGCTTGTTTGAGCTAAACCCCGACCCAAAAACCTGACCTACCCATTTCTTCTTAAAAAAATGCAATTGCTCTGGAAGCATATGAGTTTCTTGAAGAAACACAATTGAAGGATCATATTTAGCAAGATGGTTTAGAATGACATATTTCTTCTTATTGTCTCTCCCTCCCTTTATATTCCAAGAAAGAACATTTAAAAAGTTAGCCATGGCAGTGTATACAAATGTACCATATGGTCACAGTTAGATAAAGGCCTTTGCTGCTGCCCTTCCCCTCCCTCGACCTAAAGGAAAAAGAATATCCAAGAACCCTAACCCACCTCCCAAACCCCAAACTAGATCCCAAATATTTAACCTATTTACAAATCCATATACCCAGGCCCATAGCCTACACCAAGACAAATAGCCCATGGTGCGCGCTAAAGAGCGAGCTCCCTCCCCCTCCTACCCCCAAAACATGGAAAGTTAAATAAGGAGAGGCTGAGCGAACATTTCCCAGCTATATGACATCGGGGACTCTATCCCTCAAACAAACCCCTTCCCCTGCCAGCTGTCTAATATGGTCTGTTGCCACAGATATCAATGACCCATGTAAACATGATAGAAGACCATAGGCATGGGGGTATATATAAAAATTAGCCAAAACCCTGTCTCCTAAATACTACGCTTTCCCCTAAACCAGTTCAGGTTAGAGTAGTAACAACAATAAACATATCCCCCACACAGTTTGAAACATTAAAGAACTACAAGAGGACATGGGAAAAGCGCAGCTCTGCCCACGAACATTGTCAATATCCCATTAGGACCGAACCCTGAGGGACCGCTTACTGCTTGAGCTAAAGGCTATAAGCTGCAATTCCCCCTGTCTGTACTAAAACCATTTAACTATAATAGTTAACAACAGCAAAACTAATAACAGGAGAAGCCAAACAGGGAAAACAACAATAAAGCTAAAGCGCACACATAGCTTCTCAAGTTAATTCTATGCTTATAATATGTTGCCCTGTAGATTTATGAACATAGCTTGTGGCTATCGGAATCTTAACTGGGGGGGGCCCTATCAACGATCAGTAACTCAATGATGACCCGATAGCAGCCTTGCTATAATGGAAAAATAAAATACACATAAATAGCTGCCAAAAAGGGCTGACCAGCTATCAAAATCTATACGCGGTGGTAAAGCCCCCTCTAGTGGTCAAAACATTACCCCAATTCTAACCCACAGTGTATGTATAAATTGAAGTAATAAAGAACAAACTTTCACTTGGAAACCTCCAAAAAATACTAGTGTCCAATGCAAACCACTTGAACAAGATGGAAAGGTAAAAAATATATTGGATGCAGCCAGTCAGACCAGAGGGGACCCCTCTGAGAGTCAGCCATTGACTTCTCTGCAGCAGGACTTCTAGAAAGATCTCAAGTCAAACTTCAACTTCCATACATATGGACCGATGTCCTCTCATTTAGGGAATAAGTCCGGATAGCATTTTTTCAAAGCCTTGACTGCCTCTTCCACAGTATCAAAGCACTTTGATCCATCCTTCAAGGACACCTCTAGCTGAGCTGGGTACAACATATGGTGTTTAATACCTGCAGCCTACAATTTAGAAGTGATAGGACGATAAGCAGCTCTAAGCTGACGAGTCTTCACAGTCAAATCAGGGACTAGTCTTAATTTTTTACCCTCCCATAGTATAGCCGTTAAATTCCTGGCTTCTCTGAAGATAAACTCCCGATCCAAGTAATTCAATAACTTGAATATTATAGGTCTAGGCGGATCAGAAGACGGTGGCTTAGCCCGGAAGGACCTATGGGCTCTTTCTTTAACAAACTCAGGGCCATTCGGGGAGGGTCCCACTGTTTTTTTCAGAAACTTCTGTAAAAATAATATTGTATTTGGCCCCTCTTCCCCTTCAGGGAGCCCCAGTAGTACTAAGTTGTTTCTTCTGCTCCTCCCCTCCAGGTCCTCGAGGTGATCCTCTAGCTTGCTAACAGATTTCCTAACTTCCACCAATTCTGGTTCTAACTTTTCCTGCTTCCTCTCCATTGAAGCTATCCTTGCCTTGGTGTCAGTAACCCTCCGGGCTAACTGAGTGAGCACTGGTTTGAAATCAGCCACATCTTCTATTAGTTCCAAGAGAGCTTCTTTGATCGAGGTTAGTTCCGAATAAACGTGGGTAGGTGACAGTTCCTCCGCTGTCCTCTGGGGAGAAAAACTACGGCGAGGGTTCTTAGCCTCTGACTCGTGTGCGGCCTCCTCCAGATCTGATACGTTGGACATGATGCCGAAGTAAACTGCTTTTAAATACACCACTCACCCAACTAGTGCTAAGATAGCAAACCAATTAATGGTAGATAGCAGATGTATGCGAGGACTATTCGCTTTTAATTAGGCAAGAGGAGCGGAGCTCATAGAAATGCTTCTTACTCTCCGCGCTGCATCACGTGACAATTTCTGGGATTATAATGCCTGGCAAACAGGGTCATCAGGTGCAGCATGGCCTCAGCATATGCAGTATCATTACTTGTGTGCCAAGGCTGTCACAAGGGTTGCAGTTACAACCACTGCCACTCTATCCATGTGCTCTTCTCACCTGTACAGGTACACACAGCTGTCTCTGGTATGCTCCACACATGCTACTGTCAAATCTTCATATCTCTGTCCACCTGTGTGTGGCATGTCTCCCCATGTCCAGTCTGTGTCCAGATCTGTTTTGTATGGCCCACGAACTGTGTGCACAGCTTGCTGAGTTATATTTCTTTCCTTTCATAGGTCCCTGCAGATCCACCAGGTGAGTGCTGGCAGAACTTGCCATGGAGAGCAGAAATGACCTCCTGTAGTGCCTGGTGCTGCTGTGTGGGCTCTGTGGTCCAGGATTCTGGTGGTGGAAGTCATGTGGGACAACTCCACTGCTGTGTTGGAACTGGCAGCCGTGCTGCAAGTGGATGACAACAGACAGTATCCACCTGCTGGGGATTACCAATGATGGTGCGTGGTGGTTGGTGGGCCCATGACATCAGTCCTTTTGCAATGTACATTCTGGGGTGGTTGCCCTTTTGGTTTTTCATTTTTATGTTTGCTTGCATGCATGTGCAAGAAACATAGTGCCATCATCCAAGTTTTTGTAGGTGTGGCACCCGTTTTCCAATTCAGTCAGTGTGTTTGTAGGCAAGACTGCAGTTCTCCAATGAACGCTGCAGCTGTCTATGACAGCAGTTGAAAATGCAGTGCCTTACAGTTGAAAGGGAGAGCTCTGCTTCAGTGAACAGTGCCCCCACACACCGCATGCATATTGAATGGTCATCGCCCCCACTCACACACTGTATGGCCGACAGGTGCCCAATCCCCGTCGACTCTGCTGCGCCCCAAAAAAGCTTTCCAGGTGCCGCTGGGAGCCCACCCCAGCGTGGCAAAAATGTTAAAGGCCGACGGGGTGCCCAATCCCTGTTGGCTCCAGGCCCCACCCAAACAGCCTTCCAGCTGCCACTCTGGGAGCCCACCCCAGCATGGTAAACATTCCATCGCCTTCCTAAAAACACAAACCTGTAAACCAAAAATGATCCCTCAGCAGTCTCCCTGCCCACCCGCACCCACCCTCTGCTTTGCCTCCCCACACCCCCACCTCATCCCATACCTACCTCTGGAGTCCAGCACAACTATCTTCGGGGGACTGAAAACATGTCTGCACTCTTCAAAGCCGACCGCGAACTAAGGAAATGCCAGTAAGCTGTATAATGCCATCAATAGGGTTTTTTCAGCTTTGATACATATCTCAGGCATTTCTTGGAATTTTGGCACCAAATTTTCAACATGAGGTTTTTGGGACCCCTCCTCATGAATTCTGAACTGTCATGGAGTTAATCGGGCCCGAAGGGTGATTTTGCGGTCACTGAGTGAAATCACCTTTCAGGACCAATTAATAAAATGACAGTGCCAGTATTCATAAGGTGGGCTCTCAAAAAGCCTATGTTGCAAATTTGGTGAAAAAATTCCTAAAATGTCCGTTTTACGGCGTGCACTGAGCAGTTCCTCATGCGCCGTAGAATTCACAAATTTTAATATTTGCACTCAGATTTTCAACATTGCCATTTTACCACATCTCCTTATGAACAGTACAGCTGTCATTTTTTACATCTCACCCAAAATGTGTTTCTGCCCAGGTAGGGCACAATGGCGCAGTCGGTGTGTGAAATCAATGTATGGGACACATTAAGAAAAATCACAGTGACACTGTTCATGAGCAGAGGTCTTAGAATGGCTATGTTGAAAATTTGGTGAAAAAATTCCTAAAAATGACTGTTTTAGGAGCGCACATTGCGTAGTTCCTATGCACGCTCGCAAGTTTGCGAATTTTTAATATTTGCATGCCAGATGGCTTCATGATTTTCAACATTGCCATTTTATGACCTTCCTTATGAGTAGTACAACTGCCATTTTTCACATCTCACCCAAAATGTGTTTCTGCACATGTAGCGCAAAATGGTGCAGTCGGTGTGCGAAAGCAATGTTTGGGACAGATTAAAAAAAATCACAGTGACACTGTTCATGAGCAGAGGTCTTAAAATGGCTATGTTGAAAATTTGGTGACAAAAGTCCATAAAATTACTGTGTTACAAGTGAGCATTGCGCAGTTTCCTCGTAAGTTCATGAATTTGTAATATTTTCAGTCCAGATTTTCACCTGTGGCATTTTTCCACACTTCCGTATGAACAGTACAGCTGTCATTTTTCACAACATGGCTGAAATGTGTTTTCACACTTTCATCTCAAAAATGCATGGTTGCTGTGGGAAATCATTTTTTGGGACAGATAAAGAAAATCACAGTGACACTGCTCATGATCGGAGGTCCCAAAATGCCTTTGTTGACAATCTGCTATAAGAAATCCCCAAACTAATTACATTACGGGTGTGCATTGCACAGTTTCTACGCACTCTCGTGACCACCATTTTTTTAAATATTTTCACTGCAGATTTTCAACATTGCCATTTTTTACACCTTCCCATGAACAATACAGCTGTCATTTTTCACATCCTGTTTGGAATGTGTATTTGCACCTGCAGTGCCAAATGCTGTAGTCGCTGTACAAAAGCAGCTTTCGGCTAACAAACTGCTATTGCCAGTGTTCATGAGGTGGGGGTCACAAAAAAACCATGTTGAAAATTTGGAGTGAAAATACCAACAAATGCCTGAGGCGTTAGGGTTTCCGACCATAATGCCCCACCCTGTAGAGAATGACAGGCATCAGGGGTGTGATTTGGAATTCTCACCTGTAATGCTCATACCATTCCACCCCCACCCACACCCTGCAGCCAGTGACAGGCATCGAGGTGTGCCTTGGACTCTTCGGCCCCAAAGTTCACCCCATTCTCCTATACTGCACCCATCTCACCATATTTCCTGATGGAATGGGGTGCGCATAAGGGCCAAAGACCCCAAGGCGCACTGTGACACTTGTTGGTGTCTGCAGGGTAGGGTGTGGTGAAATGGTGTGGCTGTTGTGCCTGATGACCCAAAGGCACACCCCAATGCCTGTCACTATCTGCAGGGTGGTGATGGGGTTGGCTTCAGTTCAGTACTTCACTGCCATTCCTGTTATGCAGCTCTGTATCTCCTACACTACCAATGCCAATGCCAGCAAGCAAACATTCAGCATTGACAAATGCTTGTTATTTATGGGGAAGTGCCCTTTTGTTTCAGTTTCATTTCTTACATGTGTACTTTTTGTGGCAGTTGTCCTTATTTTGTTTATTATTTGCAGATCCCCATGTTCACTGTGGCAAACTGAACTTACATTCTGTAACAGAACCTCATGCTTGCTGCAGTCAGGCTATGAGCAATTCTAGAGCGATTCCTGCAGAAAATCTGTGATGGGCTTTACATTCTTTTGCAACTCAAATGAGCCCCAAAATAAAATTTAGTTACCCAGAAAGAATGCTCAGGAAAAGGTAGCATGGGGCAATATGACAGATGCACAAGCAAGGCAATGCAAAGCAATTCTGGCTTCATGATTTGGACTCAATGTAGGGCATGTGGGAATTGAAAGATTATTTATTTTTTTACAGCAGTCTGATTTTTTTTTTATTTGGATTTTTCTCCCTGTTTTTTGTGGAGCTGGCAGGCAGAGCTCTGGCACCCGTCCATCCATGGCCTGCATCCCAATCACCGGGATTGCAGCCGGGACCATCGTGGAGCCTTCCAGCTCCATTTTCCTTTTCTCTCCTCCCCTTGTTGTGGATGCACATACACGCATAGAGGCATGTGCATGCTGCAGTCCCGCAACACCCTCCCTTCATGCCACCCTCCATCCTACACTGCCCCAGGCCTACTGCCATCTGTTTTATTGTCTCATGGCTCCATCCCATGTGCCCAGTGCTGCTTTACCACAGCTATGCTCCTGAGAATTTCTCCCCCTGCATGCCCAGTTGCTTGAAGACCAGTACTGCCTGGTTACAAAACAGTGCTGCTCCAATGGCTCCCTCCCACCCACTTGCTTGAAGCCTGGAGTTGATGGTTTGTGCTGCAACACTGCTCTAGTTGTTTCCTTCTGCTTGTGCAGTTCAACACCAGTGGTGTCATTTGTGCCAATGCCACTTTCCATATCTTCTTCTCTCCCACTCTGTAAGGATTTACTGTGAGGCTAGAGAGCAGCTGGACCATTTTACATTAGACAAAGGTCCGGAAAGACTCCCATTTTGAATGGGGTGAGAGTTAGGAATTATGACCCAATGGCATACCCCGACACTTGTTGGTGTGTGGAAGGTGGGGGATGGGGGTGGGGTGGTAGGGGTGGGAATCCTGAGGGTGTACGTTAGGGTTGGAAACCCTAACGCCTCATTTCCTGCTTTTGTCACTGTGGTATTCACCCTAACTGATGCATTAATGCTGTTTTTTGCAAAGAATAAATATATATATATATATATATATATATATATATATTATGAGGTGCAGTAGCACCCTATAGTTAGGGTTGATCAGGCACTTTAATGTTAAACCCCACATTTTGCACGTTAATAATTTTGTAACTGTTCAACCGAGTTGCATAAAATTTGGAATAGACAGTGTTGGGTGGTAGATCTCTTGATTTGTCAAGTTGCATTTTGATTGGATTTGCGAATTTTGTGCAGCAAATTGTGAAAAAATGTGGTTTTCACCAATTTTTTCCAAATTTTTCCTGTTTATTCCTCCTCACACTGCGACCACACCGTTTGGAATTTTGATCTGATATTTTCAGGGTAGAAAGAGGTTATCATAAGGAACAATACAGCATTAGTTTGGTGAAAAAATATTAATTCATTCCAAAGTTATTAAATTAAAAAAATGTGGGTACTGAGCATGTTCATTTCAGTCTTTGGGATAGATGCACAGTTTCGATCAAGGATTCCTGGTCGTGAATGGCTCACAAACAGGGATCCCTTTTCATGAGAAAATCTCTGTTTATTGGACACCATTTTGTTTCCTCGCTTAGTGAGGGGAAAAAACAAAATCTTGGAAGTTGCCCCAGGGACATTTTTTTTTTAAACCAAGGAATGGGTTTGACTTAGGGAGATGTCCTGTGCCTGCCCATGCCTTTGGTTTTATGTATTTGTGTATATTTATTTAAAAAAATTACAGTTTTAAAAATTAAAAATCTCTCTTCATAATCCCTTTTCGCCAGCGATCCCTTTTTGTGAGGATTGGCTGGCGAAAAGGGATCACAAAGAGGGATTTTAAATTTTAAAATTATCATTTTTTAAAATAAAGTACACAAAACCAAAGGCATGAGCAGGTACTTAATGTCCCCCTTAGCCAAACCCATACCTTGGTTTTATATATATATTTTAATTTTTTATTTATTTTTTTTAACTTTCTATTTCTCCTCTTTCCCCCACCCCGGAGCTACGCTTTTTCAGGAGACTGCTACATGCCCCCCCATGACTGGCCTACCTGAATCCCTGGAGGTTCCCTCATGGAGCCGTGGCTATACCCCCAGGTGGGTATGGGGTGGGGCCCAGTGCCCCGACATCTTCAAGTTTCATCTGCTCCCCCAGTGGTCAGGCAGGCCATCACAATTAGGGCTTGCACTGGACCTCTGTCTACCCATGCTCCAGTGGTGCTTTTTTTGGCTTTCTTGCTGTGCAGTGTGTGCCCTGATGTCAAGGCATTACACGCCGATATCCACCACACAGCTTCCCATTGGTCTGTCCTGCCAGCTTGCTCTACCTCTGGCCTCCATCTGGGGTCAGGCAAGCTGAAGATCTTGTCTCTCCCTCCTTCCCCGGAGAAGGCAAGCAGTCCCTGGGATGCTCAAGCCTTCTCCCCTGGCCGGCCCTTCAGTGACCCGAGTCCGCTCCTGAACCTGGGTGGTCAGCATCGCAAACAGAAATCCAACCTCTGTGCTCATGGGCTGGCATAATTTTTTATTTTAGTGGCTACTTGCCATGTGTCCCTGGTGTCCAGCAGTACCCCTTGCCCTCCATTGCCCCACTTATTTAAATGTATGTGACTACTTGCCACATCTCCCTGGTGTACAGTGGTACCCCCTGCTCTCCATTGCCCCAGTTATCATTGGTGGCAGTGCATCCCATCTGTTTCTCCCCCCCTTTTTTTTGCTGAAATGTAGAAAACCGTCTTTCATTATCTTTTGTGGCCGTTTGCCCTGAAATGTAGAAAACTGTCCATCACTGATTGCACGCCACACCCCCACATGATCCCCCACTGTGCACCCACCTCCCACACCTGCCTGATGTCCCTCCAGAACACCACTCACCTGGGGAGGTCCCTGGTTCAACAACTGCTCCAGCAATTGAAGACACGTCTTGCTGCTGGAACCAGCGATTGCAATCTGAACTAGGGTAAATGCAGTCCTATTTATTTCAATGGGTAGGGGTTTAACTTTTGGCCATAATGCAGTCATTTTTTTAAGATTTTGGTCCCAAATTTTCAACATGGAGTCCTGGGAGACCCCACCTCCTGAACAGTATTACTGTCATTAGGCAACTGTCGCCAGAAAAGTGATTTCGCGGTCACTTGATGAAATCACCTTTTCCCATGGGATTTGCTTAATGACAGTCACATTGTTCATCAGGTGGAGTCATAAGAAGGCTATGTTGAAAATTTGAGGTGAAAATTTTGAAAAATGGATGTGTTATGAGCATTTGACACAATCTCACTATGTACGCTTGTAACTCAGCAAATTTTCAATATTTTCACTCCATATTTTCAACATACTCTTCTTATTAACCCACTTGATGTGCATCACAGCTGTCATTTCTCAAATCCTGTCCAAGATGTGATTTTGCACCTGCAGCGTAGAATGGCATTGTGGTTGCACAGAATGATGTTTTGGCTGGAATATGAAAATTTGTTGTGCTGGGTACATGTCATGAGGTCATAAAAAAGTCAATGTTGAAAATTTGGGCTTAAATGAGGATATTGTTTTACTATCTCAATCCACCATTACATGTGGACACTGCTGTACTGTGTCTATGGAGGAATGGGCGTGCAGGGTGTGAAGGATCCTGCGCTCCCACCATAACATATGGATACGTTTATACTATCTGGATGGAGGGATCCCACAGTAAAATAAGGATACTATTATGCTACCTCAGAACATAAGGAAATTACATGCAAAAACTCTGTTAATGCATTAGTTAGGGTTGACACTACAAAAGTAGGGAAATTAGGCATTACAGTTTCACCCAAACACCCCACCCCTACCCTGCAGAGACCAGGAGGTGTCATGGGTGGCACTGGGGTCACCATCCCTAACATTCACCTCATTCCATTCTAAAATAAGCTGGGTGGAAAAAGTATAGGAGAATTGGGTACATGCTAGGATTGGTGCCCCCAGTGCCACCCCCTGCACCGACACCTCCTGATCTCTGCAAGGAAAGAGTAGGGTGTTAGAGTGAAACCCTAATGACTCATTTCCCTACTTTTGTAGCACCAGTCCTAACTAATGCATTAACAAAATTTTTATAACTAATTTATACACACACACACACACACACACACACACACACACACACACATATAGATAAAATGGGAAAATAAATGAGAGGGAGGAAGAAGAGGGGTGATACAGGAAATAGTAAAAGGATACAATGTATGAGGAAGACAGAGTACAGGTACAACAAGTGTGGAGGAATTTGGAGAACTCATGTTTTAAAGGGGGGGGATAGCCAAAGGGAGATACGGAGTGAGTTCCAGATGTGAGGGAGATGGTAAGAGAAGGCAGCTAGCCCTGAGTTGGAATGTGGGTGTGGCAAATAGAACCACTATTCTTTCTCATGAAATAGACCTCCTGAAGTTCCCACAGTGTTTCTTGAAGGCCATAATGATCATAAACTTCAGGGCTGAGTGCCAGTGGATTGGAAAGGGGTGGCCCCACTGATTACTGCACCCAGGGTGGATGGATGTAAATTGGAGCCACCAACAACTCACACTGTTGCCATTTTAAGCTTGCTCACAATCATTTTAGCCATTTGGTTGTGGTTTTCAGTGGTGTTGGCCATTTTTACTGTACAAAAACATACTGTTTCAGCAACAGACTTTTATTTCTGCAGCAGGACCATGTTTCTGTGGCAGCTGCTGCAACTGCAGAATCACAGAAAACATAGGGTCCTGATTATTTGTTGTGTTCCATTGATATACATAAAAACCTTTTGATACCATTGCTGCTATGTCATCTGTCTCTCTTTCTTGGACTATTTGCACACAGGGGATGGATGCATTGGAGTGGATATTGCTGTGTTATGTTCAGTGACATTAGTGCTGCTCATGTGTCCCCTTGCACATTGCTATATTCACTGCCATTAGGGCTGTGCATGTGTCCCCCTTGTGCACTGCCGTTATCATAGGCATGTGTTCCTCTTGCGTATTGCTATATTCAATTCCATTAACAATGTGCATATGTCCCCTCTTGCACTTTGCTATATTCAGTGCCATCAGCACTGTGCACATGTTCTACTTTGTGCATTGCTATATTAGGTGCAATCAGCACTGCACATGTCCCCCATGTGCATTGCTATATTCAGTGCCATTAGGGCTGAGCATGTGTTTCCCCTTGTGCTGCAGCACTTTGGCTTGATATTCAGCTGACATTGTGTTCATGCAGTGCCATGCACACTGTTTAAATATCTGGTTTCCTCTGTCCATGTCCTGTTTTTTGCACAGCACTAACTCAGAGCAGAACAAACAAGCCTGGGGTTTGATGTCTTTAGACTAGTTATCACTATTACAGCCAATTTTCCTTCTCCTCCTCTTCCTCTACTAATTTGTCTTATGTGCAACATATAAAATAACTAGAAAAGAATGGGTTTATTCTTAGATGGAACAGCCACTAGTAACTTCCAACCAAAATAATCTTTTTTGCTAATTTATGTATTTTTAAATGACAGCTTGTAGTCTGATCAACATGTATAGAGCCTAACAATTCAGTTTGGGGTCGCTACATGTCTGTACATGTCAATATAATAAGTTGTTAAAAGTAACAGGGCTTTAAACATTTGGTGAACCATGTTATGTTTAAATATCAATATATGGTCACTGTAGCAACAGCTTATAGATATCTCAATTTAGCTGATCCCAAGCTTTCATTTTTTTTAAAGTACGTTTCCCATCCTAATGGTTCCAAAGTTATCCCATTTTTAAAATTATCCTTTGAAAGGTCTAACTTTGGAACTGTTGAGGCTTTAAACTTATTTTTTTCAAATGAAAGCTTGAATCCATCCATTATGAATTAGCTCTGTCAATACTTTTAATGTGCCATTACTATTCTATTTTTTCAACACTACTGAAATAACTGTTCAGTATATTATCAACACATTTTTTTAATTATGACAGACAAAAAAAAAACAGCAACTACATAGTGTCTATACTGTTCTGTGTATTGATGCATAACATTGTATGATGGATTAAAGAAAGTTAATAAAAATATTTGTTAGCTTGTTCTGAATTTTGAAAATACTACACACTATTTAATGAGTAACTGTGTAGTTTTCAAATAAATTGAATTAATCTTATGACCTTAATCACATTGTGAACATTTCAGTCTCACTTCTAGCAGTACTAATTCTTCCATGCTTTCACAGGCATTGCCTGCAAAACTGCTGAAAGATGATAATAATAATAATACGACTATTATGTATGTAAGTAAATAAATTATTTATGGAATGAATGCTGCAATCTTGTCCTTCCTCAAAAAAAAATATTTTTTTGTTTTTATGAAGAAAAAAACACATTTCATTAACAAAACAATAACACAAAAACAAAATAAATGAAATACCTAGAACACTTGTTCCTTTCTTTCAGCATAAACTACAATAAAAATATTTTTACTAGATTAGATATTCAGTACAATTAAGTTAAATATATATCCAGGGGTTAACTTCTACTTCATTTAAATTCTTAATAAAGAAGGGGATATATTTATTAGCTTCCTTCAAGCTGTACTTGTATCAACAGAGCAATCTCTACAAAACACAGTTTTTCATAAGATAAAGTTAATTTGTGCCACCATTTTTGTTCTCAGGCAATGGAGGGGGTTTTTGGTTTCCAGTATCTCAGAAGGATTCATTTAAATGCCATAGTTGCAAAACAAAACCGCTTTTCATGATTTTTTGTTAACTTAAATTCTTGAAATCATTGAAAAGATGTGTATGTGGTGAAATTGGAATTACTGCGTTCAATAATCCTTCTATTTTTTTATTAGTCTCTATCCACCACTCATTAATTCTTTGACAGTTTCAAAAGTTATGCACACAATTCACTCTCTTCCCACATTTGTGCCAAACACAAAGTACTATACTTAGAGTTAATTTTAGCTATTTTAATGGGGCTATAGTAGGCTCTATCCATGATTTTCTTATAGGAGTATAATAGGTTCTATATATGATTTTCTTTTGAATAAATTTTTGTTGTTATTGTTGCAACATGTGTTTTATTGGTGTCAATTCTTGTTGTTTTCCATCTGATTTCTTGCCACTTGGTGTCCAGTTCTTCTTCACATTTTTTTATTTATATCTGTGCTATCATACTTTTGTTTTATACATAGTAGTTTGTATAATCTGGATATAATTTTTGTTAATTCTGGTCCAATAGCACTTTTTTCCTTTAATAATCAAATTTCTAATTTAAATTTCTTCCCTAAAAATGTATTTATTATATAAACAAAATCCTTTAAATTAACACAAAATTAAAAAAAAACTCAACTTCAATGTTTCCTTGCAAGGATTTCTTAAGTTCCTCATAATGTATAAATACTGTTTTCTTATAAGGTCAAGCCTCCTTTTGATTCCACAATTAATACCAGTTAGTATTTTTTTTTATAGCTGAGGCTTTTATTACAGAGTGAAACCAAGTGAGTTAATTAATACCAACTTTATTAACCACTTCTTTAAGGTACAAAATACAACTCTCAAAAAGGGAAGAATTCACATTACTTTTAGAATTTAGTTAAATAAGATCCAATTTAAAGTAATTTTTTAACTGGCCATGTCCAATATTTTTTGAAAATAAAGTGCTCCTTGAATATAAAAATATGGATCTGGGTACCTATAACCTTTTCTTTTGCTATTCCAAAATGTATATTTATATTTATTTTTTTCCAAGTTGTCAGTGAGAATAATTCCCAAATATTTAATTTGGTCTTCCTTCTTAAAAATTTAAATCTCATGGTATTCATTGTCCTTCTCCTCCTGAGAAAATTAAATCAGTACAGATTCTGAGTGACTTAATTTATAACCAGCAAAGAGGTGAAATATTTGTTTTCTTGTAATAATGCAGGGATCATTTTCCCTATATTCTTAAACATTACCAAAGTGTCATCCACATAAACATTTAATTTGGTAACTTCACCCTTAATTACTACTCCTTCAATCACATTATTTTGCCTTATGGCCTGAAGATAGGTTCCAGACATAATATAAACAACACTAGGGCAAAGGAACATCCTTGTCTTACTTCATTCCACATTTCATGGCCATTTGAAAGTTTACCATTCACCAGAAACTGAGCAACTGGTTTTAAACATAGTTGTTTGACTCTTTGAGTGCTGAGTATATCTGAATGTATATATATTCTGAACGTATACACTGTATAACAGCTTAAACTCATGCCCCTTATATTTAGTGCTCTGAGCATGCTTGCCATGTTCACGTCATCTTATTTTCACTGGTGGAACTCTGGTGCTGGTACTGTATAGTGATTTATCTAATATTCACTGTCTTTTTATTTTTTTGCTAATATGAAGCCAGTGAAAATAGCGAAAATAAAAAGTGACTATTTCCTGTTATACAGTATACTCTTGCAGCATTGTAAGGGTTAAACATAACATTTAATGAAGAAGTTAAAAAAAAAAAAACTCATAGAGCTAGTAACATATCATTCTTACCGATATGGTCAAATGCCTTTCTTGTGTCAATGGCTAAAGCAAAAAACTTATCTGACAGATTTTGGACATATTAAAATATTGTTGGAATTTTCCTAATATCTATTGAGATAGTTCTGCCCTGCACAAAACAGTGCAAGTTTTGGGCATATACCATTGCAATGGTGACTCTTTTATGGTACAGAGTCAAAACAGTGCCAGATTATGGCAACTGACACAGTCCGCAAACTCTCTGCACCTCCCCTTCGAGGTCTGCCCCCCCAAAGTTGATATATTTAGTAAGGAGCATCAAGGGGAGTGCAGGGGGCACAGCCCCTCCTGCAAACAGAGAGTTCACCGATTGTGTCAGTCACTATACTCTGGCGCTGTTTTGACTCCATGCCATTAAGGTGCCGCTGTTATGCCTTTGAACCATCTGGCAGATGGAACAGTCTTGCTAACTACTTATCTAGTAAACAGTACATAGAGGGCTATATGCTTGCCTTAAATTAACTTTGTTTTAAATGTGGATGCTTTGATTTATGTATTTAGCAACAGTTCACAGACACTGCAATTTGAACTTCATGAGGACTCTTCCCCCGGAGATCTCCCAGTGGGCACTGTGTTGCATCCACAAACATTTAGACTTATTTCTGGTTAAAGGCAGGTTGTCCTCAAGACCCAGGACTACTGCTGGTCAGAATCTGCAAGTTCCAATTCTGTGAACATTTTTAAAATTTCACAAAATGTTCCAAAATTCTGACTTTTGGAAAATCCAAATCCTCCTATTGTGTTCCTTAAAATTTAACCCCATTCTACCAAATTTTCTGGCTGAATTGTGGAAATGTACACATGGACTGCAGAATGACAGTTCTGCAGAATACCATTCCACAGTTTAATACATCACTGCTCAGTACATACATTCATTCTGCCATTCTAAGTTGCAATTTTGAGAAAGTTACTAAAGTGCATTCTGACATTTTGAGGAAGCAAAATGACAACTTTTGCAGTAATTCCACTAGTGGAATAAGCACTAACCTGGGCTGTATGTGTTGGAACACAAAGTCCCAGAGACATGAACTGCAAAATCATCAACAGGTGGGTGTGCAGATAGAGGGGGGCTACCCCCATATCAAACCTTGACTCCAACCACCTGTGCACTCCTGTTGAAATTCATATTACCTTGCTGCTGCCACTGGGCTGTCTGGCTCTGCTATATAGTTGTTACATCCGAGATGTTCCTTCAATAAGATAACATCAGCCCAGGATACTGCATATAAAATGTTACTTATTATCAAAAAAACTGCACAAAGAAGCAAGTGAGAGTATAGCCCAGTCACTGACCAAACTTTCTTCATGGTGCTTTGGGTCCAAAAACCCTTTCTCAGGGGGCATGGCAAGTAAAACACAGTCATCACTTTTTGTTAGGGTATCTCATGAATATTCATTATATACAACTCAAAAAGCCCGAATCAGTTAACTGAATTAATCACATATTCAAAGTGCTGAGAATTCAAAACAGTGATGGTTAGAAACATAAAGAATGCAAATTTAAACACACAAATTCAATATTAAAGGTTGCCAAAAATTTAAGTGGTACCAAAGATAATCTAATACATGGTGAATACCTATTTTATGTATTTAATAATGCATATGTCATAACCCAAATAAATGGAGCATCAATTGAATAGGGTAGCATCGCCATAAACTGACATAAGATGCAATTTATAAAGTCAATAGCCAAGCAGAAATTAAACTATAAAGCAGGGAGGTGAAGAGAAAAGCAAAAGGCCAAATAGAATAGACCAGAAGGTCAAGGAAAAAGAGAAAAATTAAGTGAAAAAGTGTTGAAAAGCCAAGCAAGAAAAAGATAAAGTAATGAGAGGTAAAATAAGGGTTGATCAACACTTGTACCATGCTACTTAACAGGTGAACAACACAATATTTCTCCATGTGTGGTGAAAGGGTAGTGAATCTGTAATGGAAAACAAAACAGCATGGCTAAAATATGCATATTCAAGAAACCAATTTAACAAAAATATATTCTAATATGGTAATGAATTTAAAAGGAAAAGGGCTGGGGAGGATGGAATAGAAAAAAAGGGAAGCAGAATTATTCTGTTCTACATAACAAGACTGTTACAGATAACAAATATGGCTTAAAACCCCAGCATCCATTAATCCCCTCTGGTTTCATTGTTTTTAAAGTAATGATCCAATAACTTTTCCTCTTAAGGAGTAAATTGTTCCTGTCTCCTCCAGATTTTGTACTGGTAAGTGCTCCAAACTTATAAAATTCAAATCTCTAGGATATGACTGGTGACATTCAGAAAAATGTGTCCCTACAGGAGTGTCACATTTATTATTTACTATAGACCTGACATGCTCCTATATCCTCTGTTTCAATGGTCTCATAGTACAACCCACATAAACCAAACCACATGTACACCTCAGCCCATACACACAGAATGGGGTATCACATATTATGCATTCCCTCACCTCTACAGACAAATTTCTGTTCTGTGGATTTTCACATTTTTTACAAGTAGTGCCGCATTTACACACATACATTGCACCTAGTGCATCTAAAAATTCCCTTTGATTTTCATGGGAACCATCCCAACCCACCTCTTGGTTCATCTCCCAGTCTACTGTGTACCAAGGCTTTTTAATAATAAATAATAATAATAGACTTTATTTATAAAGCACAATTCATAAAATCAAAGTGCTTTAACAATAATAAACTAATAAAACATTAATGCCAGATAAGTTAGAAATACAATAAAACAGTACAATCAAAACCAATCAGTTAATGAAGAAAGCAAGATTAAATAAGTATGTTTTCAGAGCAGATTTAAAGCTCTCCACAGTTTAGCACTCATGAACCTGAAGAGGTAGAGAATTCCACAGGGTGGGGGCTGTAAATGGAAATGCCTGGGCCCCAGATGACTGTAACCGAACCCTGGGACTCTCCAGCAATCCCTCGTCAGTGGAGCAGAGCAGTCAGGAGGGGCAGTGGGGCCAGAGAAGCTCTTGCAGGTTATCAATGATACCCAGGCTTTAGATGGAAAAACTTGAAACTATCTTTATTCAGTAAAATATCTGTAATTAAAATGAATATTACCCCTAAAATTTTATATCTATTTGCCTCCATTCCTCTTAAGATATCTTCTTCCCTAATAGAAAATATTGACAAAATTATAGGAAACTTCTTATGGGAAGGTAATATTCCAAGGTTTAATCATATCAAATTACGACTGCATTGGTCACAAGGCGGTTTTGGCTTACCATGGTATATGGCTTATATGTGGGCCTTTAGAGCATCACAAACTATTAAGCGGTTTATGAAACCCAATCAAAATGTACCGTTATGGTATGACATGGAAACTTCTCTATCTACAGGATATACACCTAATAGTAATATATATTTTCCATTATCTCCCAAACAAAAAAAAATCCCATAATAAATGCATCAGTTCATTACTGGTTTAAATTGCATAAATGGCTTAAATGCGATCCTTCCCCTTTATCCTTTACACCTATATGGGGCAACCCAAAATTTGTATTAGAAAACAAATTAATATACTGTAAGTCCTGGAGGTATAAGAATATCTTATTCCTGTATGATATCTGAACAGATAATGATAATTCATTAAACTCCTTTAATAATATTCAAGCAAAATGGAGTATTCCAAAGAAGAATTTTGGAAATACTTACAAATAAATAAGGCCATATCCTCTAATCTCCAACAATTTAATAATACAGAAGTGTCAACTTCATATATAAATGCATGGATCAACAATTCTCATGGCTTGACTAGCAAAATATATAAACAGATCATGGACAGATTACCAAATCAGTCACTTTCAGCCAGAGATAAATGGAATCGAATATTAAATACAAATATTACAGACTCTCAGTGGAACAGCTGTTGGAGAAGCTGTCATGACTCCTTTAAAGACATGCGTAGAAGGCTGATTCAATCTAAAATTCTACACTTATGGTATAAAACACCAGCTTATCTGTATAATATAGGTTTGGCTATTAACAACAAGTGCTGGCGATGTGATGCGCCAAATGGAGATCTTTTACATATATTATGGACTTGTAAACCCATATCTGACCTATGGCATACTGTTCATGTCCTAGTTACCCAAATTATTCGACACAATATTTCCTTCGATCCTAAATTTTGCCTGTTAGGAATCAGGAATAACAATGCAAATTTAACAAAATTTCAACATAGATGGCTTCAGATTTTTTTTATGCAAATTAAGAGACTGATCTTAATTCAGTGGAAAACTCAACATATACCTATCCTTAAAGATATTTTTAACAGTTTAACTTATATTGCATCTTTGGAAAGAATCTCATACCTGATAGTTGACCGACTTAATGAGTTTAATTCATGCCGGCAGGACTACTTAAATTTTCTTCAAACTCAGAAGATATAACTGATATCATATTATATTAGCTTTTCCTTCCTCTCTTCAGATATACTTTTAATACGGATGTAGAATTATAACTAACTTTCTATGTAGCTCTAAAGGTTAGTGTAGATTAGGTTAGTTTTTGTATCTTTATCTACTACTAACTGCAATATAGTACAAATAGAAAAAGAAAAGGAGAAAATAACTTTGAACGTATATTTACACAATTTCTCTAAAATAACATCTATGTGAATTAGTACATTGGTATTTTGGTAATTCATTATACTTTATATATTATTATTTGTACTACTTTGTATACAAAGTGTAATATCATTCATACCTGATCTTGCATTGTGTACTATTTGCAAATGTTAACATTTATTAATAAATAAATTAACTGCAAAAAATGATACCCAGGGTTAAGCTCCTACAGCCATTTCTACATTAGTATCTGAATGAACTATTGGTCAGTTCTAAAAATGATGTTACCAATTTGGCCTTCTACATTATTGTATTCCATTGCAAATGTTACTATTCCACTCTGACCCTATTTCCTTTTCTACCTCTCTCATGAATTAATTAATTTTTACTTTTCTGTGTTGCTTTGATCTTAGCTTCTTCTAAAAGTCTTTCATTGTAACATCACTCTAAAAATCTCATTTTTAATTCTTCTGCTTGCTCTTCAAAATCTGATTGGTTACTACAGTTATGGGGTAGAGCAGCAAGATGGCCATGCTGCTGCTCCTCAGAACAGTTCCGAGTTTTTATTTTGTTTTACTCGGTTGGGCAAAAACCTGTATTTTATCCAGCATTTTTGTGGATCCTTTTCTACCATGGCCAATTTATTTTTATGTGAAGTATTAACTGAGATTATCTGGGGCATGTTGAGCACTGTAAGCGAGCCGGCTGTTAGAAGCACCACTGAGATGAGAGCAGAGTTGTTTGAAATGGATGGCCCTGTTGCTCTTTCTTTACTTAGCTCTTGCCGTGCTTATCAATCAGTAAAAAACTTTAATCAAGTCCTTATGAATGAAACTTAGACTATTTTAATTTATAGCCTTGGGGCAAGAGTTTTATTTGCAGTTTGAAAAGCTGCAAACTGATCTTTGTCCCTCAACGGTCCTGTCAGCTGCTTGCAGGTGCCTTTCTGAACGTTTAAGTATCTTAAAAGTCTTGAGTTTTTTGAGACAGGCTGTCATGTTAAACTATGGCACTTCTAAAGACTTTTAAAGCAATGTTCTAGTTTGAGCTGGATATCTGGAGGACTGGAGAACAGGAGCTGAAATTGAACTGGAGCTGTATCTGTCTAAAGATTTGATTTCCTGGCGAGAAGGAACTTGAGAGTCTGCTTGTGCTGTGAATGCTTGAAGGCCCATTTATTAATTTAAAAGGCATGCCAATGTTACCTAAGGGAAAGGGGTGCTGTTGATTCATTACTGAGAGAAATACTACACTCAGATGGCCACCTTTTCCTATTTTATATTTTAGATGAGTTTTCAAAGTGGAACCACAGGCACTGCAGCCCCAAATGACAGCTTGGAAGGATTCGACTTACAGTTAAACATAGAAACATAGAATCTGACGGCAGCTAAGGACCGCTTGGCCCACCTAGTCTGCCCATTTCCCTACCTAATGGATAAGCTGCAGATCCTAGTTAACCAACAGCCTACTTCCTCCTACCCCCCACTAGAATTGCCTTATGTCTGTCCCATGCATTCTTGAATTCCCCCACTGTTTTTGACTCTATGACCTCCTCAGGAAGCCCATTCCATGCATCTACAACCCTTTCTGTGAATAAATACTTCCTCACATTACCTCTGAGCTGTCCTACCATTATCTTTAAATTGTGCCCCCTTGTTCTTGCACATCTCTATTTCTGAAAGAGAAAGATGCTACCCTCTTGGACTTTGTTGATCCCTTGAGGTATTTGAAAGTTTCTGTCATGTCCCCCATCTCCCTCCTTTCCTCGAGACTATACATATTAAGCTCCTTTAGTCTTTCTTCATATGTCTTCTGGTACAGACCCCGCACCATTTTGGTTGCCCTCCTCTGGACAGCCTCCACCCTGTCTATGTCTTTTCGGAGATGGGGTCTCCAGAACTGTACACAGTACTCCAGATGTGGTTTCACCAACTGTCTGTACAGAGGGATAACAACTTCCTGTTTTCTACTATTGATGCTTCTCCCTATGCATCCCAGTATCCCCCCAGCCTTCCTTACTGCCTTCTCACATTGCTGGCCCACCTTTAGGTCATCTGACATGACTACCCCCAGGTCTCTTTCCATTTTAGTTGTTGTCAGTGTCTCACCCCCCGTTGTGTAGTCTTTACTTTGCACTTCTTTGCATTGAATCTAAGCTGCCGTACATTTGACCATTCCTCCAACCTTGCCAAATCTCTTTTCATCCTTTCCATCCCACCTTGCATATCAACCCTTTTGCAGATCTTTGTGTCATCTGCAAAGAGACATACTTTCCCTTCCAGTCCCTCTGCAATGTCACTTATAAAGACATTAAAAAGGACCGGCCCCAGTACTGAACCCTGTGGTACCCCACCAGTAACCCCTATCTTCACTGTGGACTCCATTTACTATTACCCACTGTGTCCTGTTGTCCAGCCAGTGTTTTACCCAGGCTACCACCCTGGGACCCACTCCCAGGCTGGCTCATTTGTTTATTAATCTTTTGTGCGGGACTGTGTCAAATGCCTTGCTAAAGTCTAGGTAGGCCATGTCCACAGCCCCTCCCTGGTCTACTACTTTGGTCACCCAGTCAAATAAATCAATTAGATTTGTCTGACATGACCTTCCTGCTGTGAATCCATGCTGCCTTGGGTCCTGTGCCCCACAGGCCTCTAGGTACTCAAAAATTCTTTCTTTCAGAAGTGATTCCATTATTTTCCTTACCACTGAGGTCAAACTGACAGGTCTGTAGTTTCTGCCTTTGTCTTGCTCCCACTTTTGTGAAGGAGAATCACATCCACCCTCCTCCAGTTCTCAGGTACCACACCATCCTCCCATGATTTATTAAAAAGGGTAGTCAGTGGTGTTACTAGTTCTTCCCTTAGTTCTTTTAGAATTCTGGGGTGAATCCAATCAGGCCCCATTGCTTTATCCACCTTCAGTTTTAAGAGTTCTTTCATAACCCTTTCTTCTGTGAAAGGACTAATATCAACCCCCTATCCAGAGTGCTTCTGTTGACTGGATTAGGTATCTCCTCCTGCTTTTCCGTAGTGAATACTGAGCAGAAGTATTGGTTCAGTATCCCTGCTTTTTCACTGTCGCTCTCTGCCCAACCACCTTCATCTTTATTCAGCCTCAGTATCCTTGCCCTAGTCTTTCTTTGCTCCCTAATGTACCTATAAAAGGTTTTATCCCTCTTCTTAACCGAGTTGGCTATATTTTCCTTGGTTTGGGCCTTTGCTATTCTGACTGCCTTCCCTGCCTCCTTCTGCTTTAACTGGTACAGTTCTCTGTCCTGCTCCTTCTGTGTTTCCTTATACTTCATGAATGCTATCATTTTCACCCTTACCTTCCCCGCCACTTCTTTTGAGAACCATAGTGTTTTTTTCTTTTGTTTTGATTTGTTTATTTGCTTCACACAAAGGCTTGTTGCCTCTGTGATGGTGGTTTTGATGTTTCCCCATTGTTGCTCCACCCCACCTTCTTGCCTGTTGGCTAGTGCTTTTCTGAGACACTCTCCCATTTTGACAAAATCAGTCCTCCTGAAGTCTAGTACCTTCACTTTTGAATGGCTTGTCTCTACAGCTAAGTTTATCAAGAACCCACTGTTTGGTGGTCACTTATTCCCAGATGGCTACTCTCTTCAAGATCGGAGATCGTCCCTCCGTTCCCATTTGAGAGTACCAGGTCTAAGATTTCTCCCTCCGGAGTAGGTTCCAAAACTAACTGTCTGATGCATGCTCCTTGTAGGGCATTGAGAATGGCCCTGCTCTTGGATGTGGCTACAGCAAAGGTGCTCCAGTTAACATCTGGCATATTCAGGTCCCCCATCAGCAATATCTCTCCTTTCTCTGCCATCCCAAGGATGCCTTCTATCATTTCCTTGTCCATTTCCTCCCCCTGAGATGGGGGTCTGTATACAACTCATGTGCGGATTGTGGAGCCATTTCCAGTCTCCAGGGTGACCCACAGTGCCTCCTCTCCTCCTCTCCCTGTTTACCCTTTAGTTCTGTTGCTTTGATCCCTTCCTTTACATAGAGAGCTACTCCTCCTCTTCTTCCCTCCCTGTACCTCCTGTAGATTGTGTACCCTGGTATGTTGACATCCCAGTCATGGTTCTCTGTGTGCCATGTTTCTGTGACTGCCATGATATCCAGGCATCCCTCTTCCATCAAGGCCACCATTTCAGGGCGCTTTTTACCTAGACTATGGGCATTGGTACTCATTACCCTCCATTTTTTTATGGCTTTTTTCCTTTTTGCCCCATCCCTGTCTTTACTGCCTTTGTCTTTTTCTCCATTTACCTCTGCCCTTCTCCCTATCGACTGCTCTATCTTGGTGTTTACCTCACTAACTACCCTGATTTTAGTTGAAGAATCTCTCAGCTTAGGAGAGTTGAGGAAACTGGGAGAAGTTTTGGCACTGAACTCCAGAACCTGGATTGATAAAATGGACTTAAGTTTATGTTTATTCATGGTAATCCTCCAGCTACAAAATGTTTACAAGAATGCTGAGCTGCAACTGGAGGAGAATTGTTAAGAGGCTAGTACCCCCTTTGAGGTACTGATTTATCCCTTCTAGCTGATATACTGATGTTCGACTTATCTAAAAATTAAAAGAGAAATAGGGCTTGAATACTTCAGAGTCACTCCAACAATCACTATTTTGGAGCTGTAACTTTTGCAACTAGCATTCATAGCCTTAAATTGATGGATCATTAATTGTCGGTTCTCTTTAAGCAATAAAGGAAATTTTACTTTCATGAACCTTGTTGAAGAAGTGAAAGCTATGATTGCAGCTGCCCATAATTGCTATATGACACTGCTAGATGACTCCATTTTAAAAGGTACTGATATTGTTATGGTGCTCTATAAGATTCTTTTTTTGAGTCTGCTCAAACTATTTTTTCCAATTTTTATCAAACTAGTGTGCTAGAAATGAATATGGCTGTTGGTTGAACTGTGACACAGTCCACATCTTTGTCTGCCTACTTTGTCCTTGTAAAGTTACCAGGCATTTGAGTAAATAAGTGATACCACATAACAGCATACAAAGAGCAAGGACTCATACAATGTATAAGTTATTCCTACATAAAGTGATGTTTCTCCATCCTCTTCTATTCCAATTTTGTTGGATGTTATTGATGAATTTGGTACAATCGCCAACTATCGGCTCAATATAAGTAAATCAGTGGTTTTCCCTATAAGTCTTAGGTCATATGCACATGACATAGCTTCTCTTGGTTTAGTTTGGAGTCCTGAGTCCATCAGGTATCTTGGCCTCACATTAGTTAGGGACACCTCCCGCCTAATGCAGCGAAATTTAGACCCGATCCTACATGACATTGAGGTTGACCTATGGAGATGGGCAATTATTCCCTTATCCATATGGGGTAGAATTAATTTGGTTAAAATGAATGTTTTTCCCCGGTTATTTTACCCCATTAATATGTCAAATGTGTGGCTTCCGTTAAAGTGATTTAAAAAGGTACATAGAATTATATCTGATTTTATTTGGAATTATAAAAAGCCTAGACTAGCTTACTTTAAATTGTCTGCCCCTAAGCAGTCTGGTGGATTGAGACTCCCCCATTTTGCGCTATATTATTGGGCCAGTCACCTCGCTAAATACCTTTGCTGGGCTAAAAACTCAGAAGATGTCCCGGTCAATATTTACACCCCATTATGGTTAACCTTAGAGATTTCCCAAATTAAGAGTACTGGTTTATCACCGAGGGCCCTATTATACTGTTCGGTGAAAGCTCTCCCAGCAGTACTTCGTAACTCCCCTATCGAGACCTCGGTTAAAGTGCATATGCAATTATGCTCCTTCCTAAAATACCTTCACATTGGAGACCCAGCCCAACCTGTGCTGGGCAACCCCAACTTTTTAATTGATGGTAGGCCTATCAAAGATTCCTGGTTACCTTCACTTGGGAAAGTTTCGATTAAAGACCTGCTTACGGAGGGGGGTAATTTGCTTACATCAGTTGAAATTTTGAGGCAGTTTCATATCCCTCAGCGCTTAATTTTTAAAGTATTCCAACTCTGTCACCTCCTGTTGGGGAGCTCTGGTGTTTTTGCCCAGGATTGTCAGTTGTGGGATTTTGAAGAGGTCTTGACTCCCCTGGTAGGAAAGCCTCACACAATATCGGCCGTCTACAACAGTCTCATTGAACGACTGCACCCTAGTGCTTTTGCTCCCAAACGTTATTGGTCTCAATTGTTTCCGGAATATGATTTTGACTGGAGTAATATTTGGGGGGCGTGCCATAAATTTTTATCGCAGGACACGCTTAGACTAATGCAACTCAAACTTTTACACGACATCTATTATTCCCCTGTGAAGTTAGTCGACCGAGGCTTGATCTCATCCTCTTCCTGCTTTAGATGCCAACAAGGGGATGGTGATCTCCTCCATATTTTTTGGCATTGTCCGAAAGTGGCGGTCTTATGGGAGACTATTAAAGAAAAACTTGATCCTCTACTGGGTCTGGAAACTTTATTCACCCCTGAGGTCTGCATCTTAGGGGACATGTCTCCAGTGGATGTCCGGAACAGAAAATATCATATGGGTCTGATATCAGCTTCAGTTAAAAAAGTAGTCCTGAGACATTGGAAGGACACTACTGAGATCTCATATGGCAAATGGTTACAAGAATTCTTGGCTAATCTGAGAAACGGAAAGAACCATAGCAAGTTTACAGTATAAACTTTTAAGTTCAATAATATTTGGGGTTCCTTAGATACCCTTTTTCTGCTCAGGTGTGATTTGATCCTGTTTTCCAGTCATTTAACATCTAAGTGCTGTGCATTGGGTGGGGAGGGTTTCTGGGGTGGAGGGCTTGGGGAAGGGTAAGGACTGCACCCACATGATCTTTTCAAAAAGGGTATGTTTTTTGTGCTCTTTTCCTTTATGTTGTTGTATCTTTCTGGATGTGGTCCGTTGTTTGTGGAAAACCTTTAATAAAAATTGAATTGAAAAAAAAAAAAAGTGATGTTTCTAGCACAAATGGAGCCTCTTAATTTTTTCCCAAAAATGGGTGGACTTTGGAGAATAACCAGAGTTTTACAATATTTATAAATTGATGGACTCCTGAGAGTAATTTGAGCCTCATAACCCCCATTCATAAAAATGGTTGGACTCCAGAGTATAGACGGAGCCTCATAATCTGTGTTTACAAATTTATGGATCTTTAAGTGCAAATGGAATCTCTTAAGTCTTGCTTTTCATTTTGAAATTAAGTCAATTCTTGACTATGGGCCTGCATAGTTTTATGAATTGCGATGTATTTTTGATAGTGGACAATATTTACCCGTACAGAGATACAACAATTATAGTATATTACATTTTATATTTTATATTAATGTAAGAAACTGTTGAAATTTGTATTACTTTTAATTTAACAGGCATGACTAAGACAGCCAGCCCATAAACTGGCTTGTGATGACTGGAAAATGAATCTAGACATTTACAATTTGTATAACTGTGATATTTTACTCTTCTACATTTTGCATCTATATCTAATATTTGTATTTGTTTTTAGTATATTATAATGGCATATTAGCCAAACAATAAAACCAAACTTGAACTACTACAGTTACTATGTAGTCTAAGAAATTGCCCAAACAGAATAGACATCTTAAGAGCTGTGGGGTGTGCAGTGTCTGATCTTCATAATGAATTTGTGGCGGGGCTTTTTCTTTGACATTTTGTTTGTACAACATGCTCAGGTATGGAGTACAACATGAGGTCCAGAAAAGTAACTCTTTCTCTGCTCATAAAGGCTACTATTCACAAAAGTGCGGACAAAATGTGGGAAAGCAATGCAAGAAGGGGCACGAAGATACGCGTTGTGCAGAACCCGTTGACCATGCAGCATTCACAAACAGATGCAGAAGCCAGCAAGAGGGTGGTGGCAGTGACATGGCAGGCATGCAGCTGTGCAAAGGGGTGTCTGCAGGATGTGCAGAACCTGCACCCCGCCCCTTGAACTCACCATATAAGGAGACACCTAACCACTACGCAGGTGCTTTATGTGAGGCATTGAGTGGAGATGGAACCTGGGAATGCACGAGCAACAGTTTCTGATGACTGGAGGGGGGATGCTCTGCCAATGTGACCCACTGTAGCTGCAGTGGGTGATGGGCCACCTGGCTGAGGGAGGGGCAGGTGGCCCCGTTCTGCCAACTTCACAGGCACACAGGTGGCTGTGTTGGTGATGGATATCCCCCATCACTATGACATCCTGTACAGGACAAGGGCCCTGTCCAGTCTGGTGGAGAGCAAGGCATGGATCTGGCTGGACATACAGGCTGCCATCAATGCCATGGGACCGGAGGCCCACATGCTCTCCACCATCAGGAACAAGTGGTGGGATGTCCGGTCCTAGGTGAGATGGAAGTTGTGCTGAGCACAGCAGTCCCAGGGCATCACAGGTGGATGCCCCCTCCCCCAGAACCACCACTGATGCCCATCGAGAAGCCAGTGGGCAACACCATCAGTGATGTGGTGAGGGACAGCATGCAAGGTAAGGGCTCATGACAACAGCACGCCACAGGCAAACACACATGGTGCCACAGGGGATAGCTGACTGTCACTTTCCCTCCACAGTGCATGGCGACATCCGTCCAGGTGAGGGGTCATCAGATGAGAGCACAGGTCCCACGCACATGGAGAGTGCTACTGGTAGATGCCAGCACAGCAGCCATGCAGGCATTGCACCCATTCACAGACAACTACTGCAGCAACTAATGTCCCCCCAACAGGTGGCACACAGATGGACACCTGAATGACACCACCAGTGGAGGCCCTGCTGGCAACAACCAGGGACACAGTATCGACCAACACTGCAGCACTGAACCAGAGCACTGGGAAACAGGCCACCACCTGTGACAGCCTGGTGATGTGGACAGTGGAGATCCCTGACAGCCAGTCCATACAGTGACCCATGGGGGAGGAGGACACCAGCAGCTCTGTGACTGCCAGTGGTGGTACCAGCCTGTAACAGCATGGCACAATGTCGACACCCACAGTGGACTCAGACACACAGGCCACTATGGACACACCACAGGGACATCAATTGGACTGCCACCAGCATGCCTTGCAAGATGGAAACTGTCTAGCAGCCCCCTGACCAACTACCACCCCAACCTAAGGAGACTGGAGCAGGAGCAGCCACAGACAACAAGGGAACAGACACAGGCTGTAGAACAGCCCACAGTGGTCCTGTCAGACATTGCAACAGCACAGGAGTGGATGACCAAGGAGCTACGTGCTGTTGTTCAGGTGCAGGGGTGCATGGCAGAGTCCCTAATGGCCAGTGTTTGGGTGCAACAGAACCTCACTGTGGAGACAGTGGCCAGCAGGCATGCAGAGGAGAGGGTGGCTGATGCATTCATGGCCATAAATGTGCACCTATGTGCCACACGGCTGCCCACCCACCCTACTGTGCCCTCTGGCCAGAAGTGCAGGGCAGGCAGCACAGTGCAGCCATCACACACAGGGCCAGCCAGGACAACCAGCGACCCCAGGCATATCAGCCCCAGACAGGCCAAACCACCAGGGGATGCTGACACAGTGTCCCCATGGTGATTGTAGTGTACAGTGTACAACCCTGCTGGTGCCACAGGGCACAGGCATGGGCTCCGTCGGACATTCCATGGGTGCTCACAGGCCATGACCTGGCTGCCACATGGCTAGGCAGGGTCAGGCACACACACATGATGCACTCACACACACACCCTCACACACACACACATACACACACTCACGCATGCCATGCACCATGGCACATGCATCACAGGGCAATGACCACTTGGATGTTGGGTCCCACATGGTCCACACATGCTGCATGCTACATGCAGGCATGGCCCCCCCCATGCTGGTAATGTGTACCCCACAGCCGCTGTCGATGTACATGAGTGGTCATCGGTGCAGTGGCTGTGCCCTTGGTGTATGGTGGCACACTGCCACACACATGTCAGCTGAGCCAGCAAATCCCATGGAGGTGCATGGGCGGTGATGAGTGGATGGCATGTCTGCAAGGCCGGACATCCTGGGATGGTCCATGATGTGCCCCATGCAGCAATGGCAGGGCATACAGTGCCTGCCACAGCATGCAGTGTGGGTGCATGTGGGGACACAGGCCAATGGGTGCTCAGCAATGTGGTGTCATCATTGCACCCTTGGCACAGCCCCCTAATGGCTGAATGCACACTGGGCAATGCAGTGCCGGACCTCGTGTGTGGCAACACACTCTGGCTGTGGTTCACCATAGTGCCGCCATGGCACATCAGCATGACCCCACTGATCCTGGGGCTAAGGGCTGGGAGGGCCCACATGGGGTGATGCAGGATGATCGACCGGGGTATGGGCAGACTCCATTGTATGCAGATGTTGTGCATCATGGCACAGGCAGTGAACACTCTGCACACTCGCCCTGGGTCTAGCATTATCTTCCCACTGCTTTGGTCCATGCAATGGAACCACATCTTCAGGAGTGCAATGGTGCATTCCACAATGTTCCTTGCCCTCATATGTCCCAGGTTGTAGGCCTCCTCCATGGGGTGCTGTGGTGCCAGGTAGCACATCAGGAGGTATGTCCACAGTGGATATCTACTGTCCCCTATGGAGGTGAAGGTACAGTGCATTTGGTCGGGTGGGGCTGTACACCATGGCATGCTGCTCTAGGGGTGTCACCTGCATACTCACCTAGGAGCCACTCAGTACCCTCTGCATGTGTGGCCAGGTGTCATTTCAGGGTGCTGTTGTTGAATATGTACGTGTCATGGCAGGAGCCTGGGTAACTGGCAAACACATTAGTGATGATGCCTGTAGCATCACACACCACCTGGCAGTTAATATTATGGAACCCCTTCCAATTCCTGTATGCCTCCTCATCCACCGGTGGTGCCAGGAAGGCCACATGGGTGCAGTCAATGTCACCCAGTGTGTTGGGAATGCCATATGTGTCGTGGAATGCAGGAACCACAGCCCTGATGTCCCTTGGCGTGGTGGGGAATTGAACATGAGTGGACACATACTGCACCAGGGCGTCCATCACCTGTTGCAGTGCTCTGGAGACAGATGACTGGCTCATGCCCATTATGTCACCTGTCACCCTCTGGAAGGACCCCATGGCATAATAGAGCAGGGCACACATCACCTTGGTCTCCATGAACATGTCCCTGGAATGTGCTGTGTGGAGCAAGACCTGGTAATGGACCAGTCCACAGTTGTACCACAGTGTGGCATGGTCCACACGGAACCAATGCAGGCATTCCATGTCCTGCAATGTCTGTGCTTGCAGATGGGTACAGTACACCTGTGGGTGTCAACGTTACCTCTGTTGCCTTGCCCACTTGATGGTGTCCTTGATGAGGACTATGTGCATCAGTGCACCAGGGCCAACCTTGGATAATGTAGCCCCCTCGTTAGCATGGCAGCATGCTAGTGGCATTCTTGCCATCTTGTGTGTGCATTGCACAGCCATCCATTGCAGTTGGATGCCCTTTAAGGGGTGTGGGTGGGCATGTGAGTTGGGTATGTCATGCAACCCGCCATGCCACCTGTTGCATGTGGCAGTGTCACTCATAACTGTGGCCACAATGGTGCAAGCAGCATGTAAGGGGGGCACCAATGAGTTTATGAGTGGCCTACCTTGGAGACTAGTACAGGTGTCATCGATGTGCTACCAGGATGCCATCCTAGTGGGGAACATCTGCGAGGTTCAGGAGAAGCCTCACATGAGTACCGTTACATATGTGTTACATTCTGTGCCTGTCACTGTGTCTGTCCACCTGGCTAATGTATCCCACCCTGACTTGTATTACAGGACACACCGGAGCGACCAGTGACCTGGGAGATGAAACCATGGGTGAGGCCATGGCACACAGGCATGGGGGCAACAGTGGCCATCCGACATGCCAGACTACTTCACTAGATGAATAATACCCCATGAGGTCATCTACAGGGATGAATGCAGGGACCTGTGGGCCATCCAGATGCCCTCAGAGGTGGGTTGTGTGCGTGGACATGGCGTGTGTGTCAGGGTGTGTGTGTTCTATGCTACTGTGTGTCCCATGGTACTGATGGACATCCCCCTCTCTGTTCTTGTCATTGCAGTGGTACAGGGGAGCAGTGCAGTTGCTGGTGCTCTTGGAGCAGCCATTCACAAGGACCACCCCCCACGCCCGCATGCTACAGAACCACTGAGTCATCGGAGTCTGATCCAGGAGATGTCCATGCCCCCCCTCCATGTACCTTCCTGTACCCCACCCCTTCAGGATGTATACATTAAAGCATTCCTTTGGACTCCACCATTGCATCTCCCTTTATCGCCTTTCCGCAGTGCGGTCAGGGCGGGCATGTCTGGTGTGGTGTGTGGGTGAGTGTGCGTGTGTCTCCCCTGTGTCTCAGACCCCATGTGTCCACAGGGTTCTACATCAGTTGTGGTGGTGGCTGTCTGTTGTTGCCATGCAGACCTGTCACAGGTTTTGGGAGCTCTGGGGCCTCTGTCACTCACCACCATTTTCCTCCCTGTGCCGGTGCCATTCCCCACATGGTGTCTGTGATGGTTCCTCTGGGCTGTGTGTTGTAAGTGAAATGTCATGGCCTGCCATGGGGCATTTGGTTTTGTGGGCTGTCTGTGTTTGTGCATGATTCCAGGTGAAGCCAGGGGGAGCACCCGGTGTGTCCCCGCCAAGGCTGTTTTACCACACTCCCCGTGTGTTCCACAATTTATTCTGCACATGGGCCGCATATGACCTGTAGCCTGTGGGAAGCCCTCCTGTCCATCTGTTGTTTTGGTGGCCATCAGTGGCATGTGCATCCTGTTGAGCCCACCTCCACTGTGGCCTGTGGGTGCCTATCAGTGCCTGTGTTATGCAGCCAATGTTTACGGCTGCCTCTGCCTCACATAGGCTCTGGTTTCTGAAGTGTGGTGCTTCATGCATGCAGGTAGGATGGCCCACAGAGGTGGGCTGTGTAGCCATACCCCTATGGACCCACAGAGCCCCTGGCACGCGCTTGTTCACAGACTAGCCTTGTGCACTTTGCTATGTGAGTTTTGTGCATGCTGTGCTCTGGTGGGATACATGTCCAGTGCGCGTATCTCAATGCATGCCTTGCTTGTGTGCCCTGCATAGTGATTATGCACTTCTGTGAATAGCCTCCAAAATGAGTGAATGAAAGGTTGCAATTATTACTATGTAGCCAAACAATTAGTTCAGTCACTTCCGATTCTTCTTCCTCCCACACACATACAATACCATCAATGAACTAATGCCAGCATTTAATCTTATGGAAAAATGGATTGTTGTTTTGGTTGAGCAGATAAACAGACTCTCACCACCCCAAGGATAAATTAGCATAACTCGGTGCCATACAGCACCCATGGCAGTGCCACAAGTTTGCAGACAATATTCACAGTTAAACTCAAAAAAGTTACATGTCAAAATAAATTCCAAACTTCTCAAAATGAAGTCTATGGGAATCTGGTTACTGCTCTCATGATTCTCCAAAAAGTATTTACACACATGGATTACTTTTTCATGTTTTATGGATGTATAAAGCAGATTTACATCTATGATCAACCAGCTGTAACTTTTCTTCCAAATAAACCCTTCAAATTTCTGTTGTGTCCTTCACAAAATATTGCTACTTCAGGACACATTTCTGGAGGAAGAAGTCTACATACTGTCCAAGGTTTTTAGTCAGGGAATCAACACCAGATATAATGGGTCTCCCCGGAGGATTTATCATATTCTTGTGTACCTTGGGCAGGATGTAGAAACCGGCTATCTTTGGATTTTCCTTCCACATAAATCTATATTCGTTTTCAGTAATGATCTCATCCCTTAGTCATTTCTGTAAGATTTTATGCAACTCGTCCTTATATGCTGACAGAGGATTACTAGTTAGCTTAAAATAACTGTTACTGTCATTGAGGAGAGACATCACTACTCTTTTATAATGTTCTAAGTCCAGCACAACAATATTCCCCACCCATCTGCTTGTTTTGTAACAATATTTTTTAGTTCTTTTAATTCATGTTGTACCACATTCTCATCTTTAGTTAATTTAAAAGTTTTAGTTGGACCCAATTTATCTAACACATCTCTGACTTGTTTTAGAACAACCCTCTCAAACGTAGAAACAGTGGGATTAAATGTTACAGGGCAGAAAACCGATTCCCCTCTAAATAATAATTGTCTCCATTTTTTCAGAGAATCAATTGCTTGCACCAGTCTGGGGAAGTTATCATTACCTGTAATGGGCACCATTCTTCTTCCCTTAAGGTGTTGGAGTGCCCACAAACTATTTCCACAACAGTTCTTGTGTAACTGCAGGCTGCTGTTTATGAATTGACTGGTGGCCCATGGCTTAGGCCTAAAACATCCGTCTACATATTGGAAGTAAGCGACCCAAACTGAAGTGAACTTTGCCTTTTTGTGAGATTCCTTACTACCTCAATGCAGGACTAATGTTTTCATTTATACAAACCAGAGTTTATTACATTTCCTAATTATTTTGGTGCACTGTGTCTTTGTTAAATGATGTATCTATTATTATTCCTAGGTTCTTTTCTTTGTCCCTTGTTTTTAGTTTCTGGACATTTAGATAATGTGATCTTCCATGATTGATTATCCCAGAGTACATCACCAAGCACTTTTCAGCACTGAGCTCCAGTTTAGATATTTCAGTCCATGCTGCTAAGCTATTAAAATCACTTTGCAGTTCAACATATTTTTCTGTGCTTTCCACAACAAGGCCAATCTTTATGTCGCCCACAAATTTCATGACCTACCCCTTACAGCCCCTTTCAATGTCACTCACAAAGTTGTTAAAAAAGCAGTGGACCCTGCACTGACCTCTGTGGGACCCTGCTTTTCACCTCACCCAACATCAACACCATTCCATTTATTCCCACCCTTTGCCTTCTGTTTGTTAACCAAGCTGCAACCCAATTTTGAAGAAGATCCAGTATTTGGGGACTCCTAAGTTGTTTAGTTTGTCCCACAGTTCTTTGTGGGGTACTTTATTGAATGCTTTGCTCAAGCTCATATACACCAAACCCATAGGTTTATTTTTATCAATTGATTTTCTAATATTTTCAAATAAATTAAGATTTAGTAACCTTAAGGGCTAAGGGTAACCTTAAGGGCTAAGGGCTGCCTAAATGCCTGGAGCCTAGAAAACAAAACTAGTAATCCCCAGGCACTGGTGGCAGATGCAGGATTAAACCTTGTAGCCATTACAGAAACATTGGCCAACGGGAATAATGACTGGGATCTAGCAATACCAGGGTATACCATGGATAGGAGAAGGGGAAGGAGGTGGGATAGCCCTTTATGTCAAAGAAGGCATAGAGGCAGTAAGGATTGATCCTTCTAGAGAAGAAATGGGGACAGGATCACTGTGGATACAGCTCATGACCACATCAGGAAAGAAATGGCACATGGGTGTGGTCTTTTGACCACTGTGACAGAGACATGAGGTGGTATAGGAGACTAGGAGCAGAAATTGAGAAGGGGGGCACAAATAGGGAGATGGTGGTTATGGGGGATCTCAATCTACCAGACATAGATAGGAATATGCTAGTAGCTAAGCACCAGAAGTCAGGCCCAGCTAGATATGATTTTTTTCAGGATGTGGAGGAGAGGTGGGAAGAAATCAAAGAGGCATTCTTAAAGTAACCAAACAATCCTTGAGAATGGTTACCAAGGATAATAGGCTCAAGATTAATCTGGTTCCCTAAGAAGGTTAGAGAGGCAGTGAGGGCCAAAAAATGGGGCTTCTTAGCTACAAGGAGAACCAAGGGGAGAAGAAGTGGAGCAAATACCAGGTAAAGATGAAGAAGGCCAGGAAGGCTGTCAGGGACACAAACAGACACAGACCTGTGTATTGTGTAGAGGGCCAAGGAAGGGGAAAAATGGTTCTTTAGTTACATCAGGGAAAAAGAAAGTCAATGGGGCAGGTGCTAGGCTAATGGAGACAGGCAGGCTAGTAAAGGAGGATGAGCAAAAGGCAGCTATTCTAGACAATTACTTCTGCTCAGTATATTCACAGTTGAGGACTGCGAACCTCTGCCAGAAAGCAACATAAAGGCTGCTGCAACCGGGGTTTCCAGAAATGGAGCTGGGTGAGAAAGGGTTAGAAAAGATCTTGCAGCCCTAAAAATAGACAAGATTGCAGGCCTCGATGGGATGCACCTGAAAGTGCTCAGAAAATTGGCAGCAGAACTGTCTCAACACCTGGAAGGGCTGTTCAGTAGTTTATTACAGTCAAGGGTTGTTCAGAAGAATTGGAGGATAGTGGATGTGGTGCCACTCCACAAGGGAGTGGAACAGGGAGGAACCAGGAAATTATAGGCTCCATTCACATGTACCACCATTGTAGGTAAGCTAATAGTAACACCAGTCAAAGAGGACCCACTGGACTACCTGGAAAGAAATGGGCTCCAGGGTAGTAAGCAGTATGGGATCATGGCCAAGAGGTCTTGTTGAACCACCTGATAGTGTTCTTGAATGGGTAACAAGGACAGTGGATAAGGGACAAGCAGCAGCTTTACTCTACTTTGACTTCAGTAAGGCATTTGATTCAGTGCCACAAAAAAGGCTGTTAAATAAATCAGAGGATCTGAGAGCAGCAAAGGACTAACTTAACTGCGTAGGAAGTTGGTTAGGGGGAGACAGTAGAGGGTGACAGTAATCAGGGCCAAATAGGGTGTAAGAGAGATCATGAGTGGTGTGCTGCAGAGTTCAGTCCTATAATTAGTCCTTTTCAATATGTTCACCAGTAACATAGAATACAGGGAAAGATGTGTCTCTATGAAGGTGACAGTAAGCTCTGTTACAGGGTATACAGCAAGGAGAAGGTAAAGGAGTTGCAGAGAGGCCTGCAAAAGTTAGAGAGGTGATCCAAGATCTGTTTGTTGAAATTCAGTGTCAAAACCTGCAAGGTGATGCACATAAGGAACAAGAACCCCATGAAGGAATACTGGATGAGAGGTGTTAAGGTGGCCACTATTGCAAAGGAAGGGGACCTGAGGTCATCATAAGTGACTCCCTGAAACAAAGTAACAAATGTAACAAGGGCTAGAACAAGACAGTTGAAATTTTGGAGTGTACCAGAAGGGGTTCTGATAGCAGAAGGAAAGAGATAATACTGCATCTCTATAGATCACTATTGGGAGGGACCCTGTGTGGAATTTGGTGTCCAGTTCTGGAGTCATCACTTGAGGAAAGACAGAATGGCAATGGTGCTGCATAGAGTAAGCAAAATACTGTAGAACTAATATATTTCACTTCCATTTTATTTTTGCTGTATTCGTGGTACAGACACATGCCGCAAAAATAAAAATAAAGTAAAATATACAAAATACTTATTCAGTCAGTGGGAGCACCCATTCCCTATGGCAGCACATGCTTGCATGAACTGTTTGTGCCAGGCCACCCATATCACACTTATGTACAGACTACCTCGATTCAGAAACTGAATAGCTGATTGACTCTCAATTACTGATCTGTGGATCAGTTCTACATTGGCAGTGATTGTTTCAAGCAGGGTGGCTTGCTGTTCGGCTTCGCCAGAGGTATGGCTGGCAGATACCCTATGGTCAACCATCTTGCTTTATGGTGCAATCAGAGAGGGTAGGGAGTCTGCTAATTTTTTTTTCTGTTTTCTATCTGGCTGCAGCGGCATGAAAGGGTCTGTTAGGCCAACAGGAGTATCCAACATCTGGTGCTACAAAAACTGCTACCCATATAAGTACTGAGCTGTGGAACTGGGCCAAGGAAAGAGTGAGATGGAACAGCAGGTTCAAACGGCATTTTGTTTCCCTGAATGACTTGAACTCTACCTACAATTTTTAGCCTAAATCAGTGTAGATTTAAATACTTACATTTACCATTTACTTCCTTTCTATTTTCATTTTCTTTCTAAATGCACTGTATTATCAAGATTATAATATCAATAATATCAACAATAAAACTCGTTCTTTTCTTGTGGGGTTGTACTATGAAAATTACTTAGAGTGAATATGGCAGCAGTGCTGAAACCACAAAATATTTCTAATGCAGAATATATTAGTTATACAGTAATTCAGGGCCAACAGGTCAGATGCTATGAGCATTGGCTTAGGGCACTAAACATGTATTCACTGGAGGCCAGAAAGGAGGAGGATGACATGATAGAGACCTTCTGGTTCCTGAAAGGAGTTAACAAGGTAAAGTGCAAGGAGCTATTTAGCAGGAATGATGGGTCAAAAACAAATGGACATGAATGTAAGATGGTGCGGGGGTGGTGGATTCAGGAGGCATGTGAGAAAGTTTTACTTTATGGAGTGGTTGAGCTGTGGTGGACACAAAAATCATTAATGGGTTCAAGTACAACTGGGAGAGAGTAAAGAGCTTAGCAGTTACTCAGAGGGGTAGCAGTAAGGCAGGAAGCAAGGGGGGGTACGCAAGGGTGAAACCCCATATAGACAACAGGTCATGGGGTAGAGTAGGATAAAACTGGACAGACTGACTGAACCAATAATCTTTTTCTGGCAACATTGTCTATGTTTCTACGTTACACAAAATCTGCTACTTTTAAATCCCTGCTGACCCTGATCTTCATACTCACTGTACTTCAGAAACTATTTCACATAAAAAAAAAAAACTGTAGTAGCTTGGATGCTGTTGATGTTAGGCTGACCTGTCCGCAACTGTTACCACTGCCTTTGTTCCATTTCTTAAACATAAAAACTACAACTATGTCTCTCCTTTCTGATGGGATGCTATCCTCTTTTAGCGAGTGATATATATTAATATGTCCCTTGGAGCCACTTGTTGCTGGATAAGAGTGGTTTCACGGGTGTTCTGCTCAAGAGAGAACAGCAAAGCAAAGTTGAGCTGTTCTGGCTCAAGCAGAATGTAAGGGAAACCACTCTTATCCAACAACGAGTGGAGATGGGGGAGATATTATTATATTATCAATCGAGCATGATCAATAATATATATTTTTTAAAACTGTCCCTCAATGTGCTCATTTCCAGGGCATCTGCGTGTGAGATGCTCTTCACAGAATAAGAGTGCCTCATGCGCAGGGGAAAGTTGGTTGGGAGCGCTCCCTTGATCTATAATAAAGTATATTGTGTAGCAGCCCTCTGTGGTAGTTCTCTGAGTAATTTTGGGTACATACTGTGTATTCTTGGGGACTTAAAGTCCATTATATGCAGGGCACTTCCAATTTCTTTTCCAGTAATTTGAGAATCTTGAGAACAATTTCCTCACCTAATGATATAATTGTTTCGCTTTTACCATATACCGAACAGAATAATTTATTTAACTCATTTTCTGTTCATCATCAGCTCAAACTGTTTTATTCAAACTAATTGGTCCCACAGTATCTTTGATCTTATGTTATGTTCTTATACTGTATGTTTAAAAAAAGTATTTCCTGTTGCCCTTAGTTGTGACTACTAGTTTGTAATCATCTTGGGATTTTGTCTTTTTTTAATTACTTTTTTTACACATTCTTACTTTTATTTTATATTCTACCTTTATGATATTTTGGTTATTATAATTTTAAAAGCAGTGCTTTCATTTGTAGCGTCCTTTCATGGTTTTTAATTAATATGCCAGTTTCCAATTCTTTTTCCCATATTTATTTTTGCTCTTGTGTAGTCTCAGTGTATCTACTAGGTTATTTTATTTATCTTTCGCACACTTGTCCCTAAATTCTTCATCCCATTTCCACCTGGTTAACTCTGCTTCAAAGGCTCTGGTGTTTGCTCTTTTAACATTTCTTATATTGGTAGAGTACATGCTTTTACTTTTTCCTTTGTTTGAATTGTATTATCAAACCTTACCTTACTCCTTCCAATTGATTCATAAGAGTTAAAATTTTTAATTAAACTTGTCACATTACCTAGCACAGCAAATAGAATTTTGTTTTCCCTAGTTGGCTCTTCCACATATTAAGTAATGTTGTTTGCATACAAACTTAAAAATGTGTCAGCAGATAAAGGCCTTATGGTCTATCTAGTCTGCTTGAATGTGCAGTTCCCACTGCATTTACAGAGGGAATTGCCCCACATATTCCCCTTGACCACTGTCAAATACCCCCTCTACTGTATCTACAGTTTCCCCCTTCACTCTATCCCAACCTCTCTTGAAGCAGTCCACAAGTTTTTAGGGCTACCACCTCCTCCAGCAACTCATTCCTCTTAGTCACCACCCTCTCAGTGAAAATGTGCCTCCTCATCTCCCTTCTGAACTTTCCTCCACCAGCTTCAGACTATTACTCTTCATGGTCTTGTTTCCACTAATGCTAAAGAGGCCCTTGGTGCTTACTCTGTTTATACCCTTAAGGTATTTGAAAGTCTCAGTCATGTCTCCCTTCCCCCTTCTGCCTCAAGTGAGTACATGTTGAGCCCCCTGAGCCTCTCCTTATAGGTATTGTCCTGCTGACCCTGGATCATCTTTGTTGCCCTTCTGTGTACCCTTTCCAGCAAGTTGATATTCTTCAGATAAGGACATCAGCACTGTACTCTAGGTGTGACCTCTCTAGAGACCTGCACAGTGGCAAAATGACCTCAGCATTCCTACTGGTGACTTCCCTGACTATGTAACCCAGCATGCAGTTTGCTTTGGTGGCAGCCTTCCCGCATTGTGCTAAGTGTTTCTGGTTACTCTTGCTAAATACATCCAGGTCCTTTTCCTCCTCTGACCTTGTTACCTGCACACCACTCAACCAGTATTTGGTCTCTGGGTTTTTTGCCCCCAAGTACATAACTTTACACTCTTTAGTGTTGAACCCCAGTTGCCAAATGCCAGACCACTTCACTAGCCTAGCCAAGTCTTCCCTGAGTTCATGTCTCCCTTCCTCCATGTCCACCCTCCCACAGAGCTTTGTGTCATCTGTAAACAGGCATATTTTACCCCTAATCCCATCTGTGATGTCACTTATGGATATGTTAAACAACACTGAGTCAAGCGCAGGGCCCTGTGTGATTCCACTGGTCATGGGCCTAGCTTCTAAGGAATCCACCCCCCCAACTACCACCTTTTGGCTTCTGTCCTGTAGCCAACTTCTGATCTACCCAACCATCCTATTCCCCACCCCTAGGTCTTCTAGCTTTTTGACCAGTCTCCTGTTAGGTACAGAGTCAAAGGCCTTTATGAAGTCCTGCTACAGGATATCAATTGTTTGGCCCTTGTCCAATGCCCTGGTGACCCAGTCAAAGAAGTCAATTAGGTTCATCTGGCAGAACCTCCCTTACTCAAGTTAGTGCTGCCTCACATCCTGGAGTACATTCTTCTCCAGAAAGCTCACCTGTCTCTTTTTCAGGACTGATCCCATCAGCTTGTACACTATTGAGTTCGGACTGACTGGCCTGTACTTCCCCATTTCATTTTTCAGCCCACTTTTGTGGAAAGGCAGCACATGGGCAGTTCTCCAGTCCCAGGGCAAATCCCTAACTCCAAGAGGTGTTAAACAGGTCTGCCAGGGCCAGGGGACCCACTTCGGCCTCTGCCAGTTCCCTAGGACCTTTGAGTGCATGCCATCTGGCCCTGGGGATTTATCAACCTTCAGGACCCTTAAGCCCTTTAATGCCTGCGACAATGCCTGTGACAGGGTCAGAGCTCCTGTCTGAATTTGTGCTGTAATAATCTATGTGTGTAAACATGCTATACCCTATTTTCTAAAGAAATATCATGATCTCATGTCAGATGAGTCAGCCTGTCTCTTTTTATTTAGGATGAGTGAGTCTGCCTGCGTTTACTTAGAAAATTGTGAGTCAGATAGCTCACACGGTGCTGACATCATCAGTAGGCAGAGATAAAAGCCCATCTTCTGAGATGCAAAACAGATGAGTCAGATGAGTCAGCCAGTGGAGATCTGACTGTCGTGGAGGAAGCATCTCATAGTACATGCAAGTTTTTATGTGCTAGGAATCTATTTGGCTGGAACTAAGTCTGGAAGTTGTGCACTGAGGGAATAGTGCACTGTTTTGAACTGAAAGACTAACCAACTATTTCTTTTCTCTATGTGTACTATTTTCTTTTCTTTTTTTTTAATTTACATTTTTTGCCCATTTTTTTACCCCCATTTTTCTCCCAGTCTGTAACCCAGCCATGCACACGCATGTGGAGGCACGTGCACACCATGGTACCAGGACACCCTCCCACTATTTTTGCCACCTGTTCACCTGCACTGCCTGCAGACTTCCACCCGGGGCAGTGGAACTATGACCGATGACAGAGTCCTCCCCCAGAGAGGAAAGCTAGTTGCTCGGTCCTGCTCCTTCCCCCCCACTGGCGCTCTCTGACTACCTGGGTTCATTTCTGAACCTGGGAAGCCTGCGTGATGTGAGGTGAGGTGTCCAGCACCTCAGCCCTCAGTGTCTCCAGGTCGGCTTATTTTCTTTTTTTTTTTCTTTCTGGAAAATAAATACGGCAAAGTGCATTCTATACCTTTTACCTATGTTTGTTGCATCTGTCTACCCACTAAACTTCACAGTGCCCCATTAGCATGAATGATACCATCTCTGACTTCCCCCCTGTCCCCACCCCCCTGTTCCCCTGTGGTACTGGCCTGTCATTTTCTCTTTTGAAGACTGAACATAAGTACTTGTTAAGTACCTCTGCTTTCTCTTCACTACACTCTGCCAAACCAAACTCCTTTTTAATTTCGCTATTTCATCAATCGTGTTCCTTTTCTTCCTTATATATTACAACTAGGCCTTCTCCCCTGTTTTTGCCCCTTCTGCTAGTTGCACTTCCTTTTTGGCCTTTGCCACCCTACCTACTCTGCTCTCCTCTCTTAACTTAGCGAAGTAGTCCACCCTATCATCTTCCTTCTGTGTACATTTGTACTTCTGTAAGGCTGCCCTCTAGTCACCTACAGCTTTTGCCAATTCCTTTCTGAGTAGCTGGGCATTTTGGATTGAGTTTTCTTATTTTTGATTCTGGCGCACTTGCTAGTGGCCTCCATCAGTCATTCCTTTATTATTGCACATTACTGTTCTACATCCATTTCCTTTATGAGCACAGCAAGGTGGCCTACTAGAATTTCTCCCATCCCAACAATAAGTTAGCCCCCTTAAAGTCCAACACTCTTGTCCTGATTCTGACCATCCCCCTGTCCATGTTCAGGTGGAACCACACTGCATGGTGGTCACTACCTGCAAGTGGCTCTTCTGCTGTCACATCCTGAACATGCCCATAGTTGTACAGGACCATGTCCAGTATAGCTGTATCCCTAGTGAATTTCAAGACACTCAGGGCCCAGAAGCAACTCTAAAATGTATCCTGCAGTATTTGCTCCCTAACGCAGGAGGTAGCTCAGATTTTCCAATCCACTTCTGATAGATTGAAATATTTATTACAGCCTTCATCTTACTGGCCATTTTGGTGATATAAGACCCTAGTACCCTGTCTAATTCCTCTTCCTGGGAAGGTGGCCTGTAAACCACTCCCATCCTTAGTTTCTTCCCTGTAGTGGATTGTGCCTGTACCCACAGTGTTCTGTCTTACCCTCTGCCACTTCCTCCATGGTACAAGTTATCCCTTCCTTCATGCACAGAGCCACTCCACTCCTTCCCGTTCCCCCTATCCTTCCTATATAGCTGGAAATGCAAGGTTCCAGTTGTGATTTAGTGTGGTTCATCTCTGTTTGTGGCTGCTATGTCCACCTCTACCTCTGTCATCAATGATCTCAAGTCTGATATCTTGTTTCCCAGGCTTTTGGCATTCAGAGACACCACCCTCCACTGCAACTCTGGACCTTCCTTCATCTTGATCTACCCCCCAACACCACCCTTCTCCTTAAATCACTCCACCCACCCACTTCTGCCCTTCTCCTCCACCTCCTCTCCACGCTGTCCTGATTTGGGGGGAGGTCTATCGGCCCCTTCTCTTTTGCGACAGCGGGGATTAGGAGGGGCACTGGACTACAGGGCAGATATTACAGTACAGGCTCCATTTATGGGAACATTACTGTTATTTCAACACACTGCAATGGCACCCCACCAGGTGCCACATCACTGCAAGGCTGATGCCTAGCTGTGCCCTGACACCCCTACTGCCTCCTCCCATGCCCTTATGCCCCAGGGCCCCTCCTGGCCATGTATTTCTTCACCCCACCAACATCCCCACCCCTCTAGTGTTGTGCTGGGCATGGGGGCAGGATATCAGAACCAATTCTTGTAGATGCGCCAAGTGTTTGGCGCACCTTGTGACCTATGGCAAATTGGAGAGTTTAGCATGGGAGTCCTGCCTTTTTTAAGATCTGGCTCAGGGTCCATGGTGCACCAGGAGTTTGCTGCAACCCTTAGAGCAATGCAGCTTGCATTGCTCTAAGGGTCCTTTTAAAATTGTGCCCAGAGTAGTCTTGAAGAATGGGGATGGAGTTTTAATATACTGTAAGAAGTACCTAAAATTGATCATTCTAGAACTCAGGCTTCGCCTTGTGAAAGGAACCATACTGTTCATCTGCTTGATAACTCTAACAGCAATCAACCTCTATTGTGTACATAACTCTCCTTGTGGAGGTCTGGCTGGGTTGACATTTTTTTTCTGTATAAAGCTTTCTCTCATGTGGCAGCTTGGGGGGAGCTATAATTGCCCTGTCCCATTTACCCCAAACTGGTGACCACCTCCCCAGGGCTTACCTTGAACTGAAGTTCCCCAACAGATTCCTCCTTATGGCAGGGCAAAGATAGGGTGGGCCTTCCTCCTCCCCTGGAAACCCATATCCAGAGCAGGGTCCAGGTATCTATGATGATGGTGCAGGTTTGTAGGTAGTGGGCAGAGCTCCATGTATCCTAGAGCTGCCATTTTCTATTTTTGTTCCTGTGTTCCTTGCCATGGCACAGATGATGTTTCATGCCTTGTTGAGATACACACACACCACATCAAATTGTGGCCCCTCTCTCATGCCTGTATGACCCCAAGGCCTCCACTTGACAGCCATCAATGACCAAGCCAACAAACCTCCCTTCCCTGGGAGCAGAGACCAGTCCAGCAGACACTCATTCCTCTCCCTCCATGGTTGACCCCCCAGCAACTGAAGTAAACTCCAGAACTCGGGTCACTAGTGTGGCAGACAGTAGCACAACAGCCGAGCCACTGGGCCAACCAGGGTTGACTGATTAACTGATTCTTGACTCACTCTGGAAACAGAGAATTATTGTTAATGAGGGACTTTAATTTGGACTAGAACACCTGTAAATCTAACCTGTATGAGTCTTCTATTAGTAGAATGCATCTGAGTCAACTGAATTGTTCCCATGAGGATAAATATTAAAACTATAAATTACTCCTTATTGGATTGGTTACTATCTAATAGGTAATGCAGAATTATTTCTGCTGGTATCATTTCTCACTTAGTTAGTGACCATGCCCACATTTATTGCATTTAAAGAGCCTGTACAGTGAGGTACCCCTTCCCAGAATTTTGCACAGTAGAGATTACTGTAAAATTAACTCTGATAATCTAGTCAGTGATTTATATCAGACTGATTGGTCCTTTATAAATTCCACCTCCTGTGTAATGTAGAAACATAGACTCATACAATGATGGCAGAAAAAGACCACTGGTCTGCCCAGTCTGGCCGTAGTTCCCTATTAAACACTGGGACCTATTTTCCATACAGGGTACTAGCCCTCACTATCCAATCCCTGTTGCCCTCCCTTCTGTTACCACCCTGAGTAGCCAGTATACCCTTCACTCTATGCCAGCTGGGTTTGAAACCATTTATGGTTTTGTAGCCTGCAACCTCGGCTGGCAGACTGTTACCCAGTTCTTCCACATTTTTGTAAAACATCCCTCATGGAACTGCCTACCTACTGTCAGTTTCCACTAATGCCCCTGTGTTCTTGAACCGTTACTATTTCCATGTAGTTCCTCACAGTTCACCTTGTTTGTTACTTTAAGGAGCTTGAATGTTTCTGTCATATCACCCCTCTCTCATCTGGTCTCCATTGAGTTCATGTTCAGTCCTTTAAGCTGATCCACATAAGATCTGCACTGCTGGCCCTGGAGCATCCTGGATACCCTTCATTGCACTGTCTCTAGTCTGTCCTTATCTTTCCTGAGGTGAGGACTCCAGAACTGGGCACAATATTCTAGGTGTGGCCTCACTGATGATCTATAAAGAGGTAGAAATATCTCTTTCCTTCTACTGTCAGTTCCCCTTCTGATACACCCCAGTATCCTATTTGCCTTACTATAGGTCTTGTGGCACTGGCTTGATTGTTTAAGGGAGTCACTAATGATGACTCCTAGGCACCTTTCCTCAGCTGTAGTGTTCAGCTTTACCCCTTCCATTCATTACTCTTTCCTGGGGTTCTCGTTCCCTAAGTGCATCACCTTGCATTTTTTTGGCATTGGATTTCAGCTACCAAATTTTAGACCACATCTCTAGCCTTTGCAGGTCATTCTGTGTCTCCTTAATTCCCTCATCATTATCTACCCTCCCAGAGAGCTTAGTGTCATCTGCAAAGGGACACAGCTTGCCCCGAATTCCTTCTCCAGTGTTGCTCATGAACATATTAAAGAGGACAGGACCCACAATGGATCCCTATGGCACCCCACTCGTGACCTTCTTCTCTTCTGATTTGAAAACATTAATCAAAATGCTCTGTTGCCTGTAAGTAGGGGCTACCCATTGGGTAACTGCAGCAGGTAGGTCAGGTATCTGCCTTTTTTGGTGAGGTAGGGTAGTTCGGACAATTTAATACCCTGCCCACCATAACGGGGCATTTTGCCGGTCAGGTACTGTGGCCACAGGCAATGGGGTGAGTAGCAGGTAATAGTAAAAAAACAGGCATTTTTCACAGAGCCATGTGGAGTCCTGAGATTCATGCACCACTCCAATCAGGCCATAGAGGCAGCCTGTGGGGTTGTCACACTAGACAGGAGCACATGACATCTGCATGACAATCCGATTGGTCAGAGCTGGTGTCTGAGCTCCCTGTCCATGTGAGCGTGCTGCAGAAGACAGTCGCTGCTTGGAGGAGAAGGAATGATTGGTCAGTGGCTCAGCGCTCGCAGCTGAAACTGAGCCCCCCCCCAAAAAAAATGGCAAAAAGCAATATTAAATTGAAAACAAATCCACAAAAGCAAAGCACATGGAGGCTTGAAGGGAACTTGTGGACAAAAGGGGGAATGGAAGGGATTGGGAGTCAGGATCATTTGTTTGAGTGACTTGGTGAGGGATAAGCCAATAGGTGCCCTGAGCCTGTGTGTCTCTGAAGTAGTGAAAGCTATTTATTTACTGAACCAATTGTCTGTGCTTGAGCTCTGTGTGTGACATCTAGTGCTACTCTCTGTCTCTAAAGCCATTTTAGGCTGTATAGTCAGTGTCTGTTAGGTGGCCCCAGCCCTGTGTGTATCTGTTACTCTGTGTCTCAGCACAAAGCCATTGTGGCTATATTATACACAGTCTGTTAGGTGCCCTGAGCCCTGCACTCTGCATATCTCTTACTGAGAGCCATTTAAGTTGCTTGACTGCATTACACAGTGTCTGTAAGGTGCCCGAGATCCCTGTGTGTGACATCTAGTTACTCTTGTCTCTGAAGCCAATTCTTTTGGTGCCCCCAGCCCTGTGTGTAGCTACTAGCTACTATGTGCCTCTGCATAAAGCCATTGCAGCTGTATTTTACACAGTCTATTAGGTTATTTAATATTTTCGTAAAAATGTTGTCATCTGAATTCAAGATTGTGATTGGTCTATAGTTAGAAATTTTTATGAAAATATTAAATAACCATATATTACCTATGCTGGACAATTGAATTCATCTAGATCAAAAAGGTTTTGTTCCAGACAGACACATTTTTTTCTGGACTACATACTGTACAATTTTTGATTGATTATAATAATAATAAATAATAAAACTTTATTTATTTAGCGCCTTTCAAATACCAAGGCGCTGTACAAATGAATCATAAAATCAGAATATACATATAAGAACAACAGTTGATAACAGCATCAGTCCACAAAAGCCTTATTCCATAAAAGAGTCTTAAAATCCCACTTAAAGGCTTCCACGGTCATGCATTCTCTAAGCCGGTGAGGCAGAGGGTTGGGGCCGCGAGCCCAAAGGCCCTAGCCCCAGAAGACTTCAATATAAACCTCGGAACCTCTAGCAACCGCTCGTCAGCTGAACGGAGCTGTCGCACAGGGTGATAAGGGATCAGAAGCTCTTTCAAGTAGTCAGGACCGAGTCCGTGCAGGTTTTGAAGGTCAGAAGACCTACTTTAAAGGTGATCTGCCACTGTATAGGTAGCCATTGCAGATCGCGCAGCACAGGGGTAATATGTGTCCTTCTAGTCACCCCTGTCATTAACCTTGCTGCAGCGTTCTGCACTAGCTGCAAGCGGCGGATATCAACCCCAGGAAGTCCCAAGTAAAGGGAGTTGCAATAGTTGCAATTATATCCATCATTCTCAAAAACCTGCCATGCTGCTGTCCTTAGATGCCTGTAAGGCATTTGACAAGCTTGAATGGAGGTTTTGTTTCATGCTTTACAAGTTTTTGGCTTTCTGGATACTTATATTAACCTAAGTAGGACTCTTTACAAAGACCCCACAGTTAGAATTAAACTCAGTGATATTGTTTCCGACCTTATCACTATATTTAGAGGAGTTAGACAAGGGTGTCCCCTTTCCCCCAGTTTGTTTATTCTGAGTTTGGAATTGCTTCTGAATGCAATCAGAGAAAATGCTGCAATTAAAGGAATTTCAGTTGGTCTTTCAGAAGCTAAAGTAAGCGCTTATTTCAGGCTACCAGATTGAGGAAATTAAGTTGGAAATGTTAATTTTTAACATACCAAATATTGATGAAGTTAACATTCTTTTAATGCTACTATTCCTGAAAAAGTAATGTCCTATTTAGGTATTTAGTTAACTTCTGAACCAGAAGCCATATACAAACAAAATCATCATAAACTTCTTACCTTTGTTCAGGATAAACTCAGGTTGGGCAAAAATTCTGATGTCTATTTCGGGGAAGATTCAAGTTCTCAAAATGTTTATTGTTCCCAAACTTTCCTTTACATTACAAGCCATATTATCCAAAATTCCCTCTTACTGGTTCAAAAAAATATTTTTTTTGTTTCCGTCATTTATTTGGGACAAAAAAAACCCACTCAAGAATAGCCTAGAAGAAACTATGTTTAGAAAAAACTTTAGGAGGTCTGAACTGTCTAGATATCCTGTCCTATTATATATCATTCATGGCTAAGTTAGCCATTAAATGGGCAAGGTCTCCTAATCTGGATCTTTTGATGGAAAATGCTATAGTAAACTCACATAATCAAGGAAATGATATGTTAGACATTAAAAATATATAGTCCAGGCCAATTTATTTTCTCAAGAATCCCAATAAACTGGTCCATAATATATTTTTTTTCAGGTTAGGTGATATCAACAACAACTACATTGGGAAACTAATTTATCTCCATACAATTACATATGGAAAAATCTGTGCTATAAAATAGGGGGTAAAACAATCTTAAAAAAATATTGGGTCCTATCCCTATTTGGCAAAATATCTGCAATTAAGATGAATATCACACCTAAAATTCTCTATCTGTTTGCCTGTATTCCACTCAAGATCTCTCCCCTTCTTTTGAACAATATTGATTAAGTTATAGGAAATTTTCTATGGGAAGGTCGCATACCAAGGTTTAACCATATTAAATTATGCTCTCATTGGTCTCATGGTGGTTTCGGATTACCATGGTATACGGCTTATTTGTGGGCATTCAGAGCTTTACAAACTATTAAGTGGTTTTTTAAACCTAATTATAATGTACCATTATGGTATGATATGGAAGCCTCCCTGTCTCCAGGACATACACCTAATAGCATCATTTACTTTACATTATCCCCTAAGTTAAAAAAGCATCCCATAATTAATGTGTCCATTCATTATTGGTTTAAAATGCATAAATGGCTTAAATCTGATCCCTTCCCTTTACCTTTTACACCCATTTGGGGTAATCCAAAATTTCTACTAGAGAACAAACCAATATATTGTAAATCATGGATGTACAAGAACATTCTATTCTTGAACGATATCTTGACTGACAACGGTAACACATTAAATTCTTTTAGTAATCTTCAAACAAAATGGAATATACCTAAGAAAGAATTCTGGAAATATTTACAAATTCCGTACTGCTATATTCTCTAACCTTCAACAAATCAATAAGTCAGTATCATCTCTTTCATACATAAATATGTGGATTAATACCCCCTATGGCTTAATCAGTAAAATATACAATCAGATCAGAGACACATTACCCGAACCAATTGCTTTTAGCTAGAGATAGATGGAATCGGATACTAAATGTAAATATATCAGATTCCCATTGGGACAGTTGTTGGAAACTTTGTCATGACTCCTTTAAAGACATGCGCAGTAGGTTGATTCAATTTAAAATTTTACATCTATGGTATAAAACACTGTCTCATTTACACAATATAGGTTTACTACCCAGTAATAAGTGCTGGCGCTGTAACTCACCAAATGGTGATCTCCTGCATATATTGTGGTCATGTAAACCTATATCTAACTTATGGCAAGCTGTCCATAATTTGGTCTTTCAGATTATCAGACATGACATCATTTTCAAACCTAAATTTTGCCTTTTAAGAATTATAAATAATAATATAAATCTAACAAAATACCAACATAAATGGCTGCAGATCTTATTCATGCAAGTTAAGAGACTGACTTTAATTCACTGGAAAACTCAGTTAATACCTACTCTTAAGGACATTTTAAACAATTTGACTTACATTGCCTCTCTGGAAAAAATTTCATATTTGATAACAGACCAACTCAATGAGTTCTATCTGTGCTGGCAGGATTACTTAAATTTTCTTCAAACTCATAAGTGATGAATATCGTTCAATTTCTCCTTCTCTCTTTTTAAATAGACATATTTCAAGTATGAATTCAGTTGTATAAGCAACCTTCTATGCAGCTCCTTATTTTTAGTACAAAATTAATAATTATGTTAAGTTGAACTTTTCTTTCTCTTTTCTTTTCATCTATTACATTTCCATTATAGTACAAGCTGTTAGATATGTATTGTGTCAAGTGAATATACAAACCCTTTATTTTAGGGTGTTATACACACAATTTAGTATACTGGTAACTTGACATAACAATATGCTAAACATATTACTACCTATATTACCTATTATATAATGTGAGATTTTACTTACTTCAGGTAACGTATATTGTACTATATGTAATGGATAAAACTTAATAAACAAATTAACTGCAAAAAAAATATTGGGTCAAAAAAGGAATTTTAATATGGAACAATTTATTAGAAGATAACCAATTTAAGGAGGGCACATGATGGTTGCCTGAGCAGACGCTTCTTCTACAACTCCCGCTCCAATACCCGAATAAAACCTTACAACTCTACCTTTCTGTGATATTGGGCAGCAATCCTGACACATTCCCTGCCACTGAGGAAACCTAAAACCTCTTTGAACAAAAAATTTGGCATCATGGAGGCGGAAATGTGAGATGCCTTACCTCACCACATTCCACCACCAACATTGACCAGGGACAAGAATGTGAAGCACTGCAAGGTGCTCCCAACTGGGACTCCAGCCAACTTGAATCTCCAGGATGCTCTCACTGAGGAGAAGTTTTTAGAGGGCCTGTCTCTGTTGAAAGCCACTCTGGACACTCTCGCGAGTGACATGAAAAATCTCACCTCCTCCCTGGCAACTTTAACTCAGCGCACGGGTGATAATGAAGTGCGCATTTCTTCTCTAAGATGATTGGAGGGCCAGAGCAGAGCCTGAGATAGCACAGCTGTGTCAGAGGCTTAAATCTATGGAGGGTAAATTGGAAGATTTAGAAGGGTGGTCACTGAGGAACAGCCTGGTGATTTTGGGCTTACCAGAGGTCAAAGAGGAGCTTTCTCCTATATCGTTTGTACAAAAATTTTGTAACATGATTGCAGGCCCCTCTCCAAATGGCCCTGCTTATGTTGTGGAGCGAGCCCACAGATCACTTCACCCTACATCCCCCCCGGGGCCTCTGCCAAGGCCTCTGATTTTCTGACTACTGAATTTTATAGACAAACAACATATCCTGGGGAAAATTCATGATATCAGTGAGTTACAATGGGAAGGCCAGAGGGTCCACATAGCTCAGGATTTGCAGAAGTCTGTGAGGCAGAAAAGAATTGATATGCATCTGCTGGTGACCTAGCTAATAGCGGCTGGTATAAGATACCACATGAAGTATCCAGCTATGTTTCAAGTCCAACACAGGGATACCTGCCATAATTTTGAATTGGCAGAACAAGCTACCACTATGCTGAAATCTATCTACCCTGAGCTGTTTAAGTGAATGGAGTGCAGGTCTCTGGTTTCTGGTTGCTGCTTAAAAGTATTAAAAGTCTAAAACAGGGACTTTACCTCTCTTTGTAGTGTGTCATTCTCATTGACTGCATTCCCATGGCTCTGCACCTTCGTTCAGTAAGAAGCTGGATCTGTTTTTCCAAAGTGACACTTCATGAACTGTCTGCCCATGTATAATGGGTTATATGTTGGTCCCTTAGTCCTGCATTTAAGTATTTTTGTTTCATCCCCCTTCTGTTAACCCCATCTAATGGAACACTGGTGAACACTGGTGAAATAACTCTCTGCTGGGACCAAATGTAGTTATGCAGGCCAACCTGGTTACAAGGACTTATTAGTCGGTCCTCTGACTAGCTAATTAAGGGATGCTCCTTTTCATACATCTTACTTTAATATGCTTAATAACTGAGATAATTTATTTTATAGTTTTCTCAATTAACCCTCAGGTACACAGGGTTTGGTAAAGTTTTAAAGTGGGGCACTGGTGTAGGCGGGTACCAAGCGTAGTCTTGTGTGTAGCCCTGATACTTTCAGTTCGGCCTTGTGATTTCTATCTGTGAATGCGGAGCACCTGTGTATGCTTCTTGTGCTGTATACCAAGGGAACACATCAATTTTATAGTGACAGTTCTAATGTTTTCAATGTTGCACACTCACGTTGTTTATGCAGTGCTGGTAGAATAAGATTCACTATGTTTACCTCTCTGGTGGGGGTGGGTGGGAGGAGCTGCAACTTTTAGGGTGAAAGTGAACCACCATGGCCAAAGAAACTTTGGAGGGTCAGTTGTATGGACTGGGTATAGAGAGTTTTTTTTTGGTTTTATTTTCTGGGGGTAAATATGTGTGGGCACTGTGGGTATGTTCTCTGGGTTTTACAAGTTGGGGGGGTGAGAAGATACTGGGTTTGGCTCCTAAATGCGAAGTATCTGCAGAACAGGGTGTGTCTACTACTTTATTGCTAATTTTAATTTATGAGGTATGTGACATGGAACATTAAAGGGGCTCACTCTAGAGGAAAAAGGTGACAAATACTTAAGCACTTGCAAGTACTCTACTGTCAATTCACTTTTCTCCAAGAAACTCATCTTCTAGCTATGAAGAATATGCTTTTCTGTAGACTGACGGTGGGGCAAGTTTTTGCTGCTGGAGACTCTACTAATCAGAGAGGGGTAGCAATATTGTTTTTTAAAGGTACTAATTTCCAACTAATCCAAAGCACTGAGGATCCTAGAGATAGATACCTACTTTTGCATAGTATATTGGACCATACTGAGATACTCATGGGGAGCATACATGGTCCTAAAATACCATCTCCAGAATTTTTCTCTAACTTGATTAATTTGCAGTCTCCTTATGCCCTTCCTATCATCGTAACTGTGGATTGGAATGTGACTCTCACATCTGACTTGGATAGGTCTGGCCACTCTCCCAAAAGTTCCTCCCCTACCCAGCATGCACTGCATGAATTATTGGAAATGGGAGGGCTATGTGACCCGTGGATGGTACTTCACCCTTCGGAGTGATTATACACTTTCTACTCCCCTGTTCACAAGTCTTCCTCCCATCTTGATTATTTCTTGATCAGTGCAAATTCTTTGCCTGGTGTGGTACATGGAGGAATAGCCCCTAGAGTCCTTTCAGACCATTCTCCAGTGTGGCTAAAATATAATCTCCTCCCGAATTTTAAAAGTGTCAAAATTTGCCAGCCTGGTGGTGCTGAGGGCTGAGGCGCTGGATGCCTTACCTGGCAACACACTGGAGACCCATTTTTGGGAGCGCGCATGGGCCATCAGGGGTCGGCAGGGGAGGAGAAGGATTGAGCATCCAAGGACTGCTCTCATTCTCTTGGGGGGGGCACCAGCTCTCGGTGCATGACTGGCCCCTAGTGGAGGCTGGGAACTGGTGCACCAAGGCTCAAGAAGAGCAGTAGATGCAGCAGATGCTTGGAGGAGAGCATGCGGTAGCGTGCGCGCTCACTCCTTGGCATCATTGCATGCTGCATCTCGGGGTAAAAATGGAGGAAAAATTGCAGGCACTGATGGGCAGAATGATCCAATCCTCGCAGGCCCTGTCTTCACGTTGGGCAGTAACCTTCAGCTGTGGATTCAAGAGAGACGGTGAAGGGGCTTCCGCCACCCTGCTATGGGGGGGCATAGCCATGGGGAAATACCGAGAGGTAAGCTGCGAGTGGTGGACGGGGCTGGGGGATCAGAGATGTAAGTCACCAGTGCCAGGAGAGAAATAAGAGTAGATGCAAAAAAAAAAAAGTTTCAAAATTTGGAAATTGAATACCCAATTACTAAAAGACCCTCAGGCTCTGTCTGGAATTCAATCCCTTATTGGATAGTTTCTGGAACAGAATATGGGCTCCATTCTGGACATAGACAAAATATGGTGCTCCCTTAAATGTGTGCTGCGAGGGGAATTTATTTGTATAGCGTCCACCAAGAAAAAGAAATATGAAGCTTCTCTGTGCACCTTGTTGGACCAGATTAAAGTTCTAGAGCAGAGTCCAACATTGGAGTCGTCAGAGGAAAATTAGTCTACCTTAACCAGCCTGAGACACCAATATGCAGAAAGCATGAGAGACTGGGCAGAATATGCCCTTTTAAAAACTGACTCGAAGTATATTGACCAGGGAGACAAAGCTGTGCATCTTCTAGCACTATGTCTGGAGCAGCAAGAAGCCTCCTGTCTAGTTCATGCTATCTCTTCTCAGGAGGATGGGACCCTTAAAACATCCCCTGCAGAAATAGCCCAAGAATTTGACCATTTTTATTGCCATTTATACAGCCCCTGAATAATCCTCCCTCATTAGAGGATACACAGACTTACCTGAGTTCAGTCCCACTTCCTATATTGTCACCTACACAGCAGGGCTTCCTTGCACACCCTATTTCCACTCAAGAAATATTTATTGCTATTCAGTCACTCCCTTCAGACAAAGCCCCAGGACCAGATGGATTCCCCTCTAACTTCTATAAAGCTCTGGCAAACAATTTAGTCCCTATTCTCCACCAGCTCTTTTCCTTTCTGTGTAACAGCAGTCTTTCAGACTTCTCCCTTCTGGAAGCTCTCATAATAGTTCTGCCCAAACCCAATAAACCCAAAGATAAAGTCACTAACTATCATCCTATCTCTCTCGTGAAATATGACAAGAAATTGCTTGTGAAAATTCTCTCTGCCAGAATTATGCAAGTTTGGGAGGGTTTGATCGGGCCTGAGCAGGTGGGCTTCATGGGGGGTAGGTCCTCTAGGGACTACTTAAGGAAACTGGCACATGTCTTTACTGCATCCAGGGGGGCTGAGCTACTTATGGCGCCGGTGTCCCTGGATGTGGAGAAGGCATTCAACAGAGTGCAATGGACCTTCCTATTCTCAGTGTTGGAGAAATTTGGGTTCCCTCCTGCATTCATACAATGGCTACGGATGCTTTATACCAGGCCACACACTAAAGTGCATTGTAATGGAGTGTTATCAAGTGGTTTCTCCCTCTACTCCGGAACCCGTCAGGGGTGCTCCGTATCTCCCTTGCACTTTAATCTCTATTTAGAACCCTTAATTTGTTTGCTCAATACCTCCCCTATGTTTCAAGGTATCCTTATTAGGGTCTTTTGACCTTAAGCTTTCTACTTATGTGGATGATATTTTGTTACATCTATCACACTTGGTTACTTCCATACCTGAGGCCCTGCATATTATCACTGCATTTGGTAAGTTCTCCAGTTACAAACTTAATCTTGATAAGATTACTATAATGCCCTTGAACTCCATGGTTTTTCCCTTGGACTACGTCCATTTGGGATTGGTGTAGACATCCAAATTGACATATCTTGGCATCTCCCTTTCCCAGAAACATTCCCTAATTAAGGCATTAAATTTAGACAAGGTAGTAGAGACCATCAAACAAGACCTTAGCAGCTGGAGTTCTCTTCCCTTCTCCTTACAAGCCCACATCAGTATTATTAAAATGAATGTACTCCCTCATATTTTCTACCCCCTTGATATGCTTAATTTATTCCTCCCAGCTACATGGTTTTAGAACCTTCACTCAGTTATTTCCCAGTTTTTATCGAGAGGCAAAACTCCCCATAGAGCAAATCTGAAACTGGGTGCACCGAAACACCTTGGGGGACTCAGACCGCCTAACTTTTATATTTATTATCTGGCTAGTCACATTTCCAAATATGCCAGATGGTCTATACCTCCTGATCAGTGAGGGGAGGCCAACTATGTGCCAATATTAAAGCAAAAACAGCTCTAGCTGTAAAGGAGTGTGCTCAGGTTATATGTTTGGCAAAATGATCAGCAAAACCGGCACCACTCCAGATTTGTGAGCTAAAAAAGGAAGAGAACAGACACAGGATCACATTTCACAGTGAATTTTAAATTCTCATTACCTGTCTCCAAATAAGAGACAAATTGATTGAGTTCACTGATGCTGCAACGCCACACCATAAACACATCATCTATATAATGACGCCATAAGTCTTTTTGGTGTATTTTTTTATGTGTATACTATCTCTTTAAGAGACCGCTATTTAAATTAGTCTAATTGTGTCAATGGACTATCCCCCTGATGATGCACTAGTTGAAAAACCGGTCGGGTTTTGATTGCTGCCATAGGCGGTATGTTGCAGGCATTGTGCCTTTTATAAAGACTCTTTTTTGTAAATAAAATCCTTTTTAGCTCACAAATCTGGAGTGGTGCTGGTTTTGCTGATCATATGTGCCAATATGGCTGCAAATTGAAAGACATCAAATCGCGGATGCTGGTATTTCCTCTGATAGCATCTTTTTTATCTCCCCCAATAGTTTGCCATGTCAACTTAAAGCTATAGTTATATATAACTCACTGAGACTACATGCCAAGCTATGTAGGTCCATGTGGTATAACAACTTAAAGGACATCTCTCAATCAATATGTAACAAAATAAACTTTAAACTGGTGGATGAAGTATTATCTCACCTGAGAGTCCCTGAATTATCTGGTAAACGGGGTTCCGACCTCCTGAGGGATGGACAGATGCCCATCAGTCAGGATCTTTTAACCTATCTCAACTTCCCTTCCACACAGATTTTTAGAATTTACCAACTCTGGCATATGATGATTAGTTGGTTTGGTACAGCAGCATGGACTATTGACCATAGCAACTTCCTTTCTCTAGTCCAGTCTTGCTCTTGGCAACCCCATTCCATATCACAATTAGTATCCGTGTTGTTTATCCAACTATTTCTCCCAGTCACAGGGCACTCCCATTACTGGGTGTCTTCCCTGCCTAACTTGACAACAAAAGCTGGGAGTGTATTTGGGTCGATGTGTATCGATACCTGTCCAATGACAAATTACGTCTCACTCAATTCTACATACTACACAACATTTACTTTACGCCCGTCCATTTGTGTAAGATGGGGAAACTCACCTCTGCTGTGTGGTCTAGGTGTAATATGGCAGAAGGGTCCCTGTTGCACAGCTTGTGGAAATGTCCTAAAATTGCCCCTCTATGGGAAAAGATTAAATCAAGGTTAGACCCTTTATTGGGCTTAGGAGACTGTTTTTCCCCCTAAAATCTGTGTGGTTGGAAATGTTGCTGAGATCCCAGTAAAAGAAAGGAAATACTTTATATCATTAATGTCTGTATCTGTAAAGCACCTGGTTTTGTGTCACTGACTTGACCAAGAGGAGATTACCTACCCTGAATGGCTGCATAAAACTCTGTACAACTTACGAGTTGAGAAAATGATAGCTAGCATATGGAATTGTGTGCCAGCTTATAATAAGAAATAGGGTAAGCTAGAGACCCTTTTGTCAGTACATTCTTCCCCTTAGCAGCTATTCTAAGGTGTTTATAAGGGAGTGTTTCCCAAAGGTATATTACTTTCTATGCTTAACAATTAATTTGTAGTTCAGATGCCTCTATGCCTGTGTGGGAACTCAATACAGAGGTCAACATGATACTACCTTTAGTATCTCCTGGGGTAAGGGTGGGGGAGGAGGTATTGTATGTGAAGTCTGTATTGTATGTTGTTGGTATGCATTTTCAATTATTCTTATATTTTTGTATTATGTACTGTTCTGAAAACTTTAATAAAGTACATTAAATTTAAAAAAAAAAAAGAAAATAACCAATATATATGTTGAGGACGTTGTAAGAAGTTACGTGGATTGGAAGACCATCAAATGTTTTTTTTGTTATCAGTTTTTCAATCTTCATAAGAAGGATTTTTGTAGGTGGGAAAGATCGCCAAATACCAAGGACTTGGAGAAAACCTTAGCCACTATACTACATAATAAGCCCAATTAATTATTTTCTTGGTTAAAAAGTATGTTACACAAAAACAGTAACTTATACAATGGACTTCATCAATTCTTGGTCCACAGAACATCCTTAAAATTTAAATGGAACAATATGGGCCTGATTCTAGAATGGGTTACGCATGGTGCAAGGTGAATTGCGCCAAATTCAATGGCACAAGTCACATCTTGTGACATGCGTTACGCCGTTCGCTATTCCAAAAGGCGACCTGCAATATGGTGCAGGCTGTCTGCACCAAAGATGGGCTACACCACTGGCTACGTCAGAAACCCGCTGTGATATGGTGCAAGGAGGTTTCTGGCAGCAGTTACAGCCCTATTCCATGAGTGAAGCTGACAGAATGGCAAATCGCTATTCCAAGAGGGACATTGGTCTAAGTATGGTTAGGCCAGCTATTAGCTGGTCTAACCATACCCTACATCCACCGGGGTTGCACCTCCATGCCTGGTGCCTCTACAGCCAACCCCTCCCATGGTCCCACATAGGTCCACACCCCACCCCACCCCACCCCATTGGCAGGGCAGCCCTCTGTGAGCAGCTGGTACCACCAGCCCCCATCCCCAAGCATTGCCCAAAAATGATGCAAGTCTCCCCTTGCCAATCTACCCATGGTAGTCCAGTGGGCCCCCAACCCCTCCCAGCCCTGTGGGGCAATCCCATGGTGTTGGAGAGCGGGGCTTTGGGGGGCATGCTATGTGAGGCTTGTGCCCTGTGGGAGGGGATTGATGCAGCTTGCAGCACCCAGGTCAGGTGCGCCCTTACTGTGGTGTAAAGCTGGAGGTGCCACAAATCACAGGACATAGTCGCTGGGGGCTCTGCCTGTTCTGGAATCTGGTGCAGGATCCCCAAGGATGCATATGTCAAACTAGCAAGCACCAGTGAGTTGTGACATACGTCTTGGAATCAGGCCCCATATGTTCAACTCTTGCAGAATTAAAATTTACTAGTTAGATGCCCTGAGCCCTGTCTGTGTGTCTATCTCTTAGTGAGAACCATTTGCAGTAGGCTTCCTGGCTGTATTACATACTGTTAGGTGCCCCGACTTCTGTGGGTGACAGATAGCTACTTTGTGTCTCTGCAAAGCTGTTGCAGCTGCATTGCACAGTGTCTGTTAGGTATCCCGAGCCCTGTGTGTGACATTTAGCTACTCTGTGTCTCTACATAAAGCCATTTTGACTGCATTACACACTGTCTGTTAGGTGTCCCGAGCCTGTGTGTGACATATAGCTAATCAGTTACAGTTGTGCGAAACTTAAAAATTTAGCCCAGCAAAATATTTTGTGTGACTCGTGCATTACGTAAAATATTTCTCAGGGCAAAATGCAAAATTTCACCTCCTCCGGAGTAAACTAAATTTCACCAACAAACCATAAGCTTGTAAGCATGCGCTCATTCATTCAAGCACTTAGTTGGGCTGTCGGCCATGGAGGTGAGTGGAGGGCTACACTGGTGGCCTGATTGGGGTACTGGGGGGAGCAGGGTGGGCGCTAGTGCATGATGACAAGGTGGGGTCCACTAGACACCAGGGAATGTGGGTTTTATTTATTTATTTATTTTAAGAAAGGGAAATGAGGGAGCCAGGGTAACTGGGTGGGGGCTTTATTCAATTATGGCCGGTGATCGGCCAGGAGGGGGGTCACTAGACACCAAGGAGAATAATTTGTTGGACTGGTGAGCAGCCGTGGGGATGACCACTAGACACCAGAGTCGGGAGAGTTCTACAGAGCAGCAGGGTGTGAAATTTTTTTTATTTTATTTATTTATTTATTGAGTTCTTGGATTACAACCTTTGAGCTACCATCTCATTTACAAAGGTTCCATGTCAAGACACAGAAAAAAAGAGCAAATTACAGTTACAAAAGAATCACAGGCATATACAGATGCTAGAAGCCACTGACAGTACAGATCCTTGATAACGGTAGCAGAGGGGATGGGGTAACAATGGATTGACAGGTTTAGCAGCTACTAAGCAGAGCTGGTGTAGAGGAGTAGTGGGAGAGGGAGGTGGTGAGTAGACCAGGATAGGTGGTGAGTAGAAGAGAGTGGAGGTGAGAGGTAGCAGTGCCTCGGGCTCAGGAAACCTTGTTTGGAGATGGATGGGGGGTATTCTAAGGTAGGGGCAAATGGGGAAGGGAGGAGGTAAGAGTGCCCAGGTAGAGTGAGAGAGGGGAGAGGAAAAGTGGGGGTGGGGAAGAAGGAAAGGATGGATAAGTAGCTTGTTGGGCCATAAAGAAGGGCATAGTTGAGGTTAGCAGGATGTGCTCTGGGAAGCAGTGGTCAGTGGTGGCAGGAGCATTGCATACAGCTGGACCGGTGAGTTTTAAGTGCAGATTTGAAAGGGCCTATTTTACTGATGGAGACTATCTTAGGTGGGAGAGAGTTGAGCCAGAGTGGTGCTTGGTATTCAAAGGAACGCTGCCCTTGAGAGGTGCGATGGAAGGGAACCTTGACAGAGGGTTTGTTAAAGGTCCTTGTAGTCCTGGCAGGTTTGACCTGTTGTTGAAGGGAACTGATGGCGGGGCAGCAGGCCCAGGACCACCTTTTTGGCAAGAAGGCAGACTTGGTAGCGGGCTCTGTCGCTTAAGTTTAGCCAACCCGTTTGTGAATAAAGATTACAGGCATGAGTGAGACATGGTGCTCCTAAGGCTAGTCTTCAGGCTTTATTAAGTGTGGATGCAAGCTGCTTGAGGGTGTTGTCTGGAGCGGCGCTATAGTCGGTGAGCCCATAGTCGATGGTTGAGAAGACTGAGCTGGTGATGGCGAGCCAAAGGGCTTGATTGGTGAGGCAGTTGCGGTGTTTGTACAGAAGACCTATTTTTCTGTTAGCTGATGTGGTTGATGTGAGATGAGAAGGAGAGAAAGCTGTCTAACCTAAGCCCTAGGTACTGTACTTGAAGCTATGGACCATTTCAATGACTGCACTTTGTTTAGTACAGATATTTATTGTGGAGGTCTTGTGGTGGCTATGGGCTGGGGCAAAGAGCATGGACTTGTTTTTTTGTGGTTAACGAGTAACTTGGCTTCGGTAAACCAGTTCTCCACTTTGCTAAAGTCCTGCTGCAGACGTTCTAGGGTGGTTGGGTCAGTGTGGCTGGAGTCGATAACTGTATCTTCTGCGTAGAGGAGTATTTTATGTTGACATGCTTTTGGAAGGTTGTTTAAAAAAAGGCTAAATAGGAGGGGGCCCAGGATGGAGCCTTGAGGGACCCTGGAGGAAACTTGCCGGGGGTCCAAGAGCATGTTACTTATTTTTACTCTTTGTACACAGTCTGAGAGGTAGCTCTAGAACCAACCCAGGGAATCAGCTGATAGCCCTGTTGCATCTAGTTGGGCTGGGAGTAGGTCATGGATGACTGTGCCAAAGGCCTTGGTGAGGTCAGGGCACCTAACAGACAGTGTGTAATGCAGCTGAAATGGCTTTATACAGAGACACAGAGTAGCTATAGGTCACACACAGGGCTCGAGGCACCTAACAGACAGTGCGTAATACAGCCAAAATGGGTTTATGCAGAGACACAGAATAGCTATGTGTCACACACAGGGCTAGGATGAATTGCGGTGAAATGTCACCATTTTGTGAAACATTTTGAGTAGTGAAATTGCCACAACATTTCTATACTCTGTGTCTCTGCATAAAGCCATTTCGTCTGTATTACACACTGTCTGTTAGGTGCCCTGAGCCCTGTGTATAATGTATAGCTACTCTGTGACTCTGCATGAAGCCATTTTGATAGTATTACACACTGTCTGTTAGGTGCCTCAAGCCCTGTGTATGACATACAGCTACTCTGTGTCTCTGCATAAACACATTTTGGTTGTATTACACACTATCTGTTAGGTGCCCCAAGCCCTGTGTGTGACATATAGCTACTCTGTGTCTCTGTATAAAGCCATTTCAGCTGCATTACACACTGTCAGGTGCCCTGAGCCCTGTGTGTGACATATAGCTACAGTGGCGTGAAAAAGTATTTGCCCCCTTCCTGATTTTCTCTATTATTGCATATTTGTCACACTGGATGTTTTCAGGTCTTTAGAGAAAATGTAATATTAGATAAAGGGAACCTGAGTGAACAAATAACACTTGTTTTTTTTTTTAATTTCACTTATTTAATGAAAAAAAGTTAACCAACACCAACTGGCACTGTGTGAAAAAGTAATTGCCCCCTTACACTTAATAACTGGTTATGCCACATTTAGCTGCAATGACTGCAACCAAACACTTCCTATAATTCAATATCAGTCTTTCACATCGCTGTGGAGGAATTTTAACCCACTCTTCCTCGCAGAACTGCTTTAATTCAGTAACATTTGGTAGGTTTTCGAGCATGAACTGCTCGTTTCAGGTCCTGCCACAGCATCTCTATTAGGTTTCAGTCTGGACTTTGACTAGACCACTCCAAAACTTTAATTTTACTTCTTTTTAGCCATTCTGATGTGGACTTGCTTTTGTGTTTTGGATCATTGTCTTGCTGCATGACCCAACTACGCTCAGCTTCAGCTGACGGAAGGATGACTGGACATTCTCCTTAAGAATTTTCTGGTACAGAGCAGAATTCATGGTTCCTTTAATTATGGCAAGTCATCCAGGTCCTTAGGCAGCAAGCATCCCCACACCATCACACTACCACCACCATGTTTGACTGTTGGTATGGTGTTCTTACTGTGGAATGCTGTGTTTGCTTTACCGAGACATTATATGGGATCCATGTTGTCCAAAAGTTCCACTTTGGACTCATCTGTCCATAGAACATTTTCCCCAAAAAGGCTTGTGGATCATCCAGGTGCTTGGCAAATGAGAGACGAGCATTTATGTTCTTCTTGGTTAGCAGTGGTTTCCGCCTTGCTACCTCACATGAAGCCCATTTTGCCCAGTCTCTTTCTGATTGTGGAGTCATGAACACTGACCTTAGCTGAGGCAAGAGTAGCCTGCAGTTCTTTGGATGTTGTTTTGGATCCTTTGAGACTTCTTGGATGATTTTACACTGTGCCCTTGGAGTAATTTTGGCAGGCCGCCCACTCCTGGGAAGGTTCACTACTGTTCCAAGTGTTCTCCATTTGAGATTATGGCTCTCACTGTGGTTCGATGGAGTCCCAGAGCCTTAGAAATATCTTTGTAACCCTTTCCAGACTGATAGAGGGCAACAATTTTTTCTGATCTTTTCAGGAACTTCCTTTGATCATGGCATAATGTGCTTGTTGAATCTTTGTGCTGGCAACGTGACTCTGATGGTAAGGGCCAAAATAAGTGAGGTTTATATTGAGCAGGGCTGGCTGTAATCAAGCCTGGCTGTGTTCAATCAGCTGACTCTAATTATCCCTTTAATTGGGTTGATTTAACTAGGGGGCAATTACTTTTTCACACAGTGCCAGTTGGTGTTGGTTAACTTTTTTCATTAAATAAATGAAATAAGTAAAAAAAAAAAGTGTTATTTGTTCACTCAGGTTCCCTTTGTCTAATATTATATTTTGTCTAAAGACCTGAAAACATCCAGTGTGACAAATATGCAATAATAGAGAAAATCAGGAAGGGGGCAAATACTTTTTCACGCCACTGTACTCTGCATCTGAATAAAGCAATTTCAGGCTTTTTGCCTGTATTACACATTGTCTGTTAAGTGCCCTGAGCCCTGTGTGTGACATATAGCTAATCTGCTTCTCTGAATAAAGCCATTTTGGCTGTACTGCACACTGTCTGTTAGGTGCCCTGAGCTCTGTCTGTGACATATCGACGCTGTGTCTCTCTGCAGTATAGCGAAAGCAATTTTGGCTGTATTACACTGTCTATTAGCCTGTTAGGTGCCCTGAGCCCTGTCGTACAGTAGCTACATTGCGAGTGACATGTCTCTGTGGCATAGAGAAGCCACTGCTGTGTCTACTATGTCTCATATTTCCCAGACTAAGTCTACTAAAAGGAAGCACAGAGCTGGTGCACATTCAACTGAAAATGATGTAAACAATATGAATCCTGGCACTAGTGAAGAACATAGAGACAATAATGACAATAACATCACCAGGACTGGAATTACATGTCCTCTTGAACCAAAAAAGCATGTTACCACTGAAATGATAGTAGAGTTTCAGAAAGAACTGACAGGAGTTACTCATAAAGGTACTGAACAGTTTGTCACATGTGCCAGGAGACTTCCAGCTGCTGAAGCAGCATGCAAGGAGGGGGAAGCATCCTCCTCAGATATAACCTCAGATGCTGAGGCAGCAAGTGCTGATAAAGATGATGGTGATAGTGGAGACTGGGAATGGAATAACCCAGGCTATGTGCCACCTGATTATGATGGCACTTCCACTTCTTCTGAATCTTGTGGCAATGAGGTTGGTACTAGTTTTGCTGTGGGGGTTTGAGAGGATGCTACTGTAGGGCATGAGAGTCAAGTGCAGAAAAAAAATCATATGCTAATCTTGAGAATAGGAAGGTGATCATGAATGTGAAAATTCATGAGAACAAGGAAATGGCAGTATAGGGTTTCCTCCAGGTCCCCTGACTGTACAAGAAACAGTGCCAGGCACTGTAGTAAAAAGCACAAAGGGTAAATATTTAGTGTTTATTTTATATTGATCCTGCAGACAACTCTCGAGCTGTATGCAGTCTGTGCAAAATGAGTGTCAGTTTTGGTGGCAAAGCAGGACATTTTGGAACATCAGTAATGATAGGACATGCAAAGGCAAAACACCCAGTTGAGTGGGGCAGGGCAAGGGACAGTGTGGCTGGAATGTGTGGTAGTGGAGGTTGTGGTGATGGTGACCATAGTAACAATGAACTGGAAGCAGGAACTGACATTGAATCACTTGATGTGTCCTTGCTTTCTTCCCAGACAAACATAGATTGTTTTATTCTGACACCATCAAGTATTGCAAAATCCCACAATACTAGTACTCCACGTGAAAAAGGCATAACCAAGTGCAATCCCCCCCAAATTAATATTTCCTCATTCTCATCAACTAACATTAAAAGAAAGTGCTGCAAGAACATCAAAATTTACCTGCAAGTGTCCAACATGCCAGCTGTTAAATAGTGCCATTGCAGAGCTGTTGACCGATTGTCAGCTCCCTTTTGCTTTTGTTGCCAAGAAAGGTTTCCTCCAGTTCATGAACTGGATTGAACCATAGTACACCATTTCTTCTCGATCATATTTCTCAAAAAGACTGTTCCACAGTAGTATGACTTGGTATGTAGTGCGGTCACTAAACAGTTGAAACTTTCTGAGGTGAAGCAGGTTCACATAACTACAGATATATGGACCAGCCACGAAATAATTGACTACATGACTGTTTCAGTTCATTGGTTAAGTTTTCAGTCAGAAAGTAAGAATTCACACTCTATCATAAGTAGTAGGAAGCAGGCTGTATTATGTGTCACCACTTTTGAAGAAAACCACACAGCTGTGAATATTTTGCAGGAGCTGCACAATCAATTCCAGAAATGGCTTACTCAATGTTCCTTATCTCCAGGGTTCATAGTAACAAATAATGGTGCCAACATAGTCAAGGCTGTTAGAGATGGCAACTATCAACAGATACTTTGTTTTGCACATTGTTTAAATATTCTCATATACTGTATGGTTTCTTAAATGGAAACAGAACTGTTGAGAAACTGTTAGGTCTTGCTAGGAAAATATGTGTGCATTTCAGCCACTCTGAAAGCTCAAAAAATCCTGAAGGGCAGTGGCGGCTCTACACCAGGGCCCGCCAGGGTACGTACCCCAGTAAAAAAATGCTGTGCCCCAGTTGGTGCACCATATGGTGCAGAGCTTCCCCCATAGTAACAATATATCAGTGCCCTGGCTGCCATCTGTTGTGCCCCAGCTGTGCCCTGATAACCATTTGTGACTAGAGTCGCTGCTGCTGAAGGGGCTGCAGAGGTCAAACAACTTACTATTGCATACATCAAAGCAGAAAGTTCCTACCCACTGGAATTCAACATTTTACATGTTTGAAAGGCTCCTTGAATAGAAAAAAAGCTGTACATGACTACACCTTACAGAATCAAATAGGTAAAGCAGACATCATGCTCAGTTACAGCAACTGGACTCTACTGGAATCTTTTGTCACCTTATTGGATCCATTTGAGGCTGCCACACGTAATGTCAGTGCAGAGAGTGCAACTCTTAGTCAAATTCTTCCTCAAATCAGATTTCTTCACATTTTTCTTGACAACATAAAGAAAGACTTTCAATCAAAAGGCAACACCACTGCTGTTGTGCTGGCAGATGATCTGAGTCTCAGACTGTTGATGAATCAGAGAATAAATGCCATGTTTAAGAATGATTACAGTATGTGTTGGCTACATTGCTAGTTCCACACTTCAAGTGGGACATTGAAGCCATACTTCCTGCAGGGGATGACACTGAGTATTGGAGAGATCTTCTGCTAACCAAATGTGACATTGCCCTACAAAGACCATTAACCTGATCTACAGCAGTCAACCCCTGCCGGACCATGACAGTGCACCTCTGGTGCAGCCAATAGCACATCTGTCAATTTGTCATAATCAGCAGTGTCATCAGCAAGGGAAAGGACATCTACAGCTACTTCTCGGGCATCCTATGTTCAGGATCAGAGAGGCAAATCACTTCTGAATCACCTGCAACAACATAGACTGGTATCCTGTAAAGAAAGTGCAGTAGGTTCATCTGCCAGACTGGTAACTGTCTCACACAGCACACTGATCCTGGAGTACTTTACAGACCATACTGTGATTGGTCTCAAGGAAGATCCATTACTGTATTAGAAACAAAAGAGAACTATATGGCCAGATCTAGCAAATCTTGCAATAATGTACCTCAGTTGTCCACCTTCAAGTGTGTATTCAGAATGCATATTTAGTGCAGCTGGAGAAATAGCCACTGACCACAGAACACTGCTAGGTCCTGCAAATGTGGAACAGCTTACATTTCTCAAAATGAATGCTGACTATTTTCCAGTTGTCACAAACACTGGTTTATGTGAGTCTGACTCGGAAAATGAACAATAACCTGCAGTGATACTGAATATGTTGACTAGGTTGTGTACAAAACAAATGGAACCATCACTACTGCCACCATGCCGCCACATGTGCCACACTACTACAACTCTTAGTGTTCTTTTGTCAGTCATCAGTTTATATTATGTAAGTTTGAGCAATGCTTACCATGGCTATAATTTTTTTAAAACAGCAGCAGGCTCAATCACAGGAGCTGTGCCTCTTGTACCTGCCTCAACAATGCCCTCCATAGGTATAATTTTTGGAAACACCAGCAGGCTCACTCACAGCAGCTGCCCTTCTTGTACCTGCCTCAGCAATGACCACCATGGGTACAATTTTTGGAAACAGCAGCAGGCCTGCTAAGAGCAGTTGTGCCTCTTGTACCTGCCTCAGCAATGCCTGCCATGGGTATTATTTTTGGAAACAGCAGCAGGCTCACTCACAGCAGCTGCACCTCTTGCACCTGCCTCAGCAATGCCTGCCAAGGGTATAATTTTTGGAAACAGAAGCAGGCTCTCTTAGAAAGCCTGTGCCTCTCATACCTGCCTCAGCAATGCCCCCATGGGTGCAACAGATCGGGGCACCTAACAGACAGTGTAATAGTCCCTAAAAACAGTATTTACATGATTTTTGTTATGATCAGAGTCAGGTAGTCGGGAAGTAGAACAGGTCATGTACTGACCACTCAACCCAACCTACTTGTTTTTCATTTGTTTTTTTTTCGGTTACTTTTGGGGTACCTGCGAGTTGTCTTGGTGGTCAGGTATTTTAGTACCTGCCCATCCCTAGTTGCCTGTCTTTCCACCAATTTCCAACCCATCCTACTACATCCTTCACTGTACCAAATCCTCCATCTTCTTCAGCAGTCTTCTGGGAGGCACTGAGTCAAAAGCCTTGCTAAAGTCAAAGTAGAGTAAATCCATGATGAGTCCCCTATCGAATACCCTTGTCACCCAGTCAGTGAAAGCTATTAGATTGGTCTGGCAAGATCTCCCTGCCACAAACCCATGCTGTTTATTATCCTGCTCTTCAGGTAGTCCATGAGGTTCTCTTTGACCAGTGACTCCATTAGTTTACCCACAACACAGATAAGATTGACAGGTCTGTAGTTCCCTGCTTGCTCATAGACCTCACCCCTTATGGAGCAGAACTATGTCCGCTACTCTCCAGTCTTTCAGCACTATCCCCATCTGTAAATAGCTATTGAATAGCCCTACTAGGGGTTCAGCCAGTTCTGCTGCCTGTTCCTTGGGTACCCTCAGATGCATCTCATAAGGTCCCAGGGCCTTATCTATCTTTAGGGCTGCTGGACACTTTCACTGGTAAATACTGGATGCCTCATGTCCAGAATCCCCATAATGACCACCTTGATGCCACTCTCTGCCTTGGCTAACTTCATAAATGGCTTCAGGATCATTAAAAATAAATATGCTCCTTTAATCAAGCACAGACTTCATGAGCCTGTAACCAAATGGCTAAATGGTGACCTCGTAGCTCTAATGAAAGCTAAGAATAGGTGCAGGAAAATAATTTTAAGACTCAAACCCTCAGGCTGCTTGGACTTAATGCAGGAAATGAAGAAATATCTGTAAGAAAATAGATCTGTCCAGGAAAAGCATCTTTTGTAGGGAGCAGCTAAATGCTTCTCCTAGTGATTCTATATGGTTCTGCGACAACATTAAAGGTGTTTTGGGTTTGAAAAAATAACATAATCACTTCTCTAGAATATTGATAAATAGGTAAACTTATAAGTTTTAGATAACAATAAGAAACACCTTCAATCACAAATTCTCAGACTTAACTGCATACAGTATATGCTCTGTCCTCCTAGCCCATCTGTTGGTACTGTATTTCCACTGCTTCTCTTGTCCGTGCCACCCCCCCAAAAAAAATTGTCTTCTTCCTCTTTTTACTTAAAACTGGTCATCACTGGTGAAGTACATTGCAGAGTAAGTCTTTTTGTAGACAGCACTAAACTCTGTGTGAGGTTAGAGTCTGAAGAGGGGAACAGCAGCACAAAAAAGGTTGTAGAGACGTTTGAACAGTGGTCTGACATATGGCAACTAAAATTCAATGCCAAAATATGCAGTGATGAACATTAGAAATGTACCCTCCCCTTTTAGATTTGGGACTGTGGGAACTCATGTTGACCACCCAGGACTCCTAGGGTGAAGCAGGGGATTGGTTGTGGAAAAGATTTATTGAAACAACAGTTATTGAAACAAACTGTGTGGACTCCCAGGGGGCTGCCATCTTGTGACTTCTTGACCTCAGGGATGGCCAGTCAACAGGGCTACTGGTCCAACTACCTGTGCATGGTCACTAGGAAGAGGTGGTACAGCAGATTGGTGCCTTTTGCAACCCTATCTGATGTTGGGGATAGTGAGTGGCAAGTGGCAGGGCAAATCAGAACTGTGCTACTGTGGCCTGAATAACAAGGTGGACTGGTGAGGAGGGAGTCCAATCTGTGATGATCCCGAAGGATTCAGACTGTTCAGTAGCCAGAGGTGAATGTATGTCATCCCAACATTGATTCTGGATTGCAGCAGGAATTTGAGTGGCATTCATATGCCAGCCTGTACAAGAGATGACAGCTGAAGATCAGGATATAGCCCTTGGTGGAGGATTACAGATTGGGACTTCTGGCCCCAATTGACAGATGCAAGGGTAAATAATAGCTTGAGTATGGTGTCGTACAGGGGTTTGACCCAAATTCCAAGTGTGAGAGTCACAGAGGTTGAACAGCAAGATTGGAGCCGTTGAGGCATGCAGTGCCCACTGAAGTCATTCCTGGTAACCTTAAGTACAAACCAGGATTACTCCATTCCAAAGATGTGCGTGTGAGTACAGAGCTTGTCGTAAGTTAGTAATTGGGTCTGATTACAAATACCTCACTTTAGCAATTTGATAGCCTTTAGGGGGGATTCTTCAGGGGCCTGTTGTTCCGTATTAAACTTTAGGTGCATCAGCGCTGGTCAGACTGTGGCAACATATGTGGGTCTGCAATGTTCCAACACTGGGTACCCAGGGATTCCCATAATAGGAGCTACTAATTTTGGATTGAGGGTCTGATATGAGGGAGAAGAGGTTAGCAGCCTCCAGTACAGGAGAACCCAGATTTCACAAGGGTTGCCTATTAAGTTACCAGAAAGTAAGAAAGGTTGCACCTAACTGGGCCTTACTGTTGGCAGCTTTATTTTGTGTCCTCATGCCACACACCTTTGAGGGCCTGAGTAACAAATAGCTTTGGATAGCTTGGACCCTGCATTCAAGTACAATTAATTGCGAGCCATTTCCCATGAGGCTGTTTTCTTAGTTGCTGGAGCTGCTTGTTAATAAACCTGTGTTTTTGCCCTACACTGTTATCTTTATTGTCCAGCCATTCATTGTGCATGCCATTTGTACAGGTATTACTGCGTTACAGAAAAGGGAGTGGATGGGACATTCTAGTTACAGAGGTGGGGAAGTGTAGCATCCCAGGGGGTTGCAGTGGATTGTCAGCTAGCCCACTATAAATTCTCTTTGGGTAGCGATACCACATAATTTATTTTATGTGCATATAACTCCGCCTACATGCAATTAACTAAGAAGTCAGATGCCATATTACCATCTCCAGCAGTCCAGTGGTGGTGAAAGGCAGTGTCCCTTCCCTGAACAAAGCCTTTATACCTTGAAGGCACCACTCAAATCAGATTTATCAAGCTTATTGCCCACAGGAATCTACCAATTCCTCATGTTAAGAGACTGACTTTGACCCTGCCATGGCATTTAAAGGACCACTGCGCTGAATCTGTAAGTCATTTTCCCCCGAAGAAACTGTTTTTTAAATACTGGTTCAAATTCTGTCATTGCTTTACCTATCCAGGCTTTTTAACTAGCCTAGTGGGTGTTTCTGATTTACATGCTGTTGGTAAGAAACATTTTAGAACTGTATGATGTAGCTTATGTCCCTGTTCCACTCTTCTATTGTTGGCACAATGCATTCATGTTCTATTACAGAACTCAGTGGCTGAGAAGGACATAAACTACATCACACAGTTCTAAGATGGCACTTAACACAAGAGTGTAAAGCAGAAAAACAAATGAGGTTACTAAGGAGCCTGTATAGATGAAACAATAACAGAAATTTAACCAGTACTTAAAAAAACAACTTTAATTGGAAAAATTACTGACAGGTTCAGCACAGTTTGCTTTAAAGTAGTGGAGAAATGATGCAAGTGGGAAGAATTCAGTTCTAAGAAAGTATTTCTGATACAGAATGTGCCCAAGGAAATGGATAAAGGATCTCTGGAGGGTATTCTGGAAGAGACCTTCCACTGAGTTGGAAAATGGAAAACACTGCAGATGTGAAGCCAGGGACACAACTATGGACGTGCTTGTTGAAAGTGATCAGGAGACATACTCCAGTCTAAATTTCAAGTAACTCTCCCTTCCCCCTAAATAGACCCTCTGCCATGCTGACTATGATTCAAAGGGAAATACTGGAGATGGAACACCACCTGCTGGAAGCAAGACTAGGTACACAAAAACACTGCACCACAGGAGAAAGTGGGGGGTGCAAGGTTGACACAAACAATACTGAGCAAACACAAACCAGGCTGCATTTTATGCACTTTTGTGAAATGAAAGTCCACAGAAAATATGCTACCAGAGTTTATTTGGAGCACATGTGAGCAGGAACCCTTGGCACTTTGTGTCTTACACGTGATGCTTCATCAGGAGGAGGGAAACAGGACTAAGTGGCAGACCCAAATTAAAGATTTGTTAACTAACGTGGAAAATATACTGTCTGATCTGAAAGATTTTGTGGATGAGTATGAAGTTACTCCCACTCCCACCATGTAGGATGCTCTGGATTGGTTGATGGGAAAACTGCCCTGACTCTTATAAATATCACAAGTTGTGAGCATTCTCCAGGCCCTTGCCTACACCTACTGGACAGAAAAATTTCAACATATGGAGTGAACAAGTTGCATAACTGATGCAGAGGATGATGGGACAGCCCTTGAAAAACTGTCCCACCTTACTACAAGTTTGTGATGGCCAGTATTGACCACTACATCGGCTCTCCTGGCTTCAAAAAATGATTCCACTACAGAGAATTGTGTAGCTGCACTGGAGCAGATGTATGGCAGAGTGGCAAATAGGAAGCAGTATAGCGCAGTGGTTTAAGGCTCTGAGCTGCAAATCTGGAGATCTGGGTTTCAATCCCACAGCCCCCACTTGCGTACTGTGTGACCCTGAGCAAGTCACTTAACTTCTCTGTGTTCCCAGGTCACACCTGTAAACAAGCTTTCAGCTTAGTGTGCCACTCCTGGTTAAACAATTAAAAAAAAATCCCCTTAAGATACTGTTGAAGTTGGCACTGATGTGGCAGGCAAATGCCGAAACGTTGTCCAATTTTACAGTGCAGATGGAAAAGTTTATACAGAGGGTCTATCAGAAAGGAAAAATTCCTTTGGTAAGGTATCCAAGGGTAATGAGTCTATGACTTCACTGCTGCATCCCCGAGGTGTCCCAAGTATCAGTAAAGTATAGTGGTGGGGTCACTTCAAATCTTCACACGATTCAAACAATGTTAATTTCAAAACTCTTTATTTATTGCTTTTTAAAGTTGCCTTGACATTTCACACTGTATCAATAGTGCTTTTTCAAAGGGTTTTTTTGTTATCTGAAAACAATTCATAATACATTTTTTGGAATATTTTTTATATACAACATTATTACATTTCACTTTTACTTTATTTTGTAGTCAAAAAAAGTAATTTTTATTACCAAGCAACCCTTCTGTGCATATTTTCATTTTCTTTAAACAATTCCTTTTTTTATCATGAAAAATGTTATTGGTTTTACTTTTCAGTAACAACCAAGTAGAAAAGTCATACATAGAAAATATGGAACGTAAATACGAGCAGACTTGTACTGTACTACAAACTAATACAAATGAATATAGTGTGTACAAAACTTGGAGAACACCTATTGCATAGTCCTAACAAACCTCTATATATAGTGGCTATTCATTGCTGCTTTTAAGTCATCCAACAGTCTATCCCTGTGAGTACTATGCTTAGTGTAAATAAACAGTTTTGAAAGAACTTAGCCCATAGGGTCACCTCTCCTGTAATTATCCTTGAGACCTGAGGCAGAGGAGAACAAAACACTCTTAAAAAAGGACTGAGAAATCAGTGGATCGGGGCAGGTGTTAGAAAATTCAAGCAGGGGTTGCCAGGTGGGGTGGGGGGAACAGAGCAGAGGTGAGAGTGTAACTAGGCATCCCATTTCTTACCATACCTGGACATTTGTTTGAGGTTGGAGTAGGAAAAACATTCAAAAATAGCCAGTCTAGTGACTGATGCATGCCAAGTCAGTACAGAGGGTGTGTGTGGTTGCCTCCACTTCATATGGATTGCTCTTTTTAGCTTCCATCAGGGCTGTCATCACCCAGCTCTTTAAGGGAGCAGGGAGCGGGTTGAGTGTGGATGTGTCCCCTAACAGCAAAAGGGAGGATGCAGGTGAGATTCTTTGTCTTACTACTTTGAAGCAGTCCTCGAGTACTGCTGATCAATAATGAGATATTGATGGACATTGCTATAGTACATGGAGCAAGTTAGCTGGGCTATGATGACATCGCCAACACTCGACGTGCTGATGGAGGCCCATGGTCTGTAGCCTTGCCAATGTTCCGTACCAGCGCAGGAGAATTTTAAGCTATAGGATCTGGCTTCTAGAGTTCCTGTACCCCAGTTGCACATTCTTTAGGCACTGGGCCCAATTCTCCGAAGGGATGGGGAACGTAAATATCTTGTTTCTACTTAGTTCAACAATTTTCCATGCGTCCCTCAGCAGACAGTAAATTTTGCCTGCAACCCCTCTATGTTTCCCTGGCTTGTGCAGATTGTCTAGCCATTCTCATTTCTGCTCACCCCTTGGGGATACTTTGAAAACATGGATAGCCTCTTGGATTTGGAGATATCACCAGAATTCCTTTTTTGGGAGCAGATATTTCTCCTGCAATTGCAAGAAGGACATCAGCACCTTCGTGTCTGGCAAGAAGAGATCCCTTATTAGACATGTGCCTTTACTTTGCCAGGAAAGCCAATATAAAGGTTCCCCACCCACCTACATGGATTTTGGAGTTCCCCCATAGAGGAGTGAGCTTGAATGGTGGTACCCACGCATCTTTAGGGGTATGCATTAAAGACCTACAGGACTGCCAGGTGCTTCATGTTTCCCGCAGGATCAGAGTGCATGTTGCTGCTGAGGGTCTGCCCACTTGTAAGAGGGAGCCAAGCCACTTGCCTCCTGATACAGCAGTCTCCAGTGGCACCCAGGTGTGGGTGCTAGTAGTCCTAGGTAGGAACCACTTGGTGGCTTTGGCCATCCTGTAGGCCAGATAGTATCTGTAAGACCAGAGGAGACCCAGTCCAGCTCTAGACCGGTGTACCCTCAACCTGGTTCTGTTGAAGCTAGAAACTTTGCCTTCCCAAAGAAGTCTTGATGTCAACTTGTCCAGGCTTTTAAAAATTTGGGGCAGTATTCAAATCAGGAGGTTGTGGAACAGGTATGAGATTTTGGGGAGGGTGTACATCATCACCACATCTACCTTATCTTTTAGAAACAGTTTTAGCTTAAGCCATCTTTGCATCTCAGCCATAAGTGAGGTCAGTAATGGGGTATAGTTTGCATCCATCAGGTCTTTCCATAAGGTTGTTATGGTTATACCCAGACAGGAGAATCCCTGTGGTGCCCAAACTATTGCAGTGCCCCATAAGTATGCCTTTGTGCATGGGAGTTTCAGGGGAGAGGGTGTTTTTTTTCTGATTAATTTGCAGCGCTGAAAAAGATGCAAATTCCTGAAGGGTGGCAAGTACTGGGGGGAGGAATTGTACAGGATTGGTGAGGGTGAGAAGTAGATAATCGGGATATGAATTGACCAACTACTGCTTGCTCGCACCTCTATGCCTTGTATTTCCGGGGACTCTATGAGTTTCCTCACCAGAGGGTCTAGTGCTATTAGATTAAGCAGAGGCAAAAGGAGACAGGCCTGGTTGGTGCCTCTCTGTAGTGCAAAGGGGGGGGGGAGATTTCTATTGATTAGAATTTTGGCATTGGGGGCATTATAGAGTGCAGCTATCCAGGTCTGGAAATATGTTACAAAGCCATAGGTTTCAAGTGCATAGTGGTGATGGCTCCATTTCACGGAGTCAAAGGCTTTGGAAAAATCAACTGCCAGAGCAGCCATTGGGGTAGAGGAGTGTAGGGCCTGCCACTTAAGGTTTAGCACTGTATGGAGGTTATCCACCTCACTCTTACCTTTGCTGAACCCGGCTTGAGATGTGTGTATCAGTGAAGGTAGGACACTTTCAAGTCTATTGGCCAGCACTTTAGCCATTATCTTGGTGTCCACTGAGGTCAGAGAACTGTGGTGAAAGTTGACACAATCCAATGGATCTGACGATTTTTTTGGGAACAGAATGATAATGGCATCTTTCAAAGTCGGGGGGAGCATCCCTTTTTGATGTGCTTCTTGTAGGGCAGACAGCAGATGGGTAGATATCTCTTGCAACAGAAGTTGATAGGTTTCCACCATCATACCATCTGCTCCTGGGGCTTTCCATTTTGTCAGCTGGGTGAGGGCTGTTTGGAGCTCCTGGAGTGTGATAGGAGCTTCCAGAAGCTGATTGTCTTCCGGTGTCAGGTGCGGAAGGGGGGTGGAGCCCAGGAAGTCCTTCATCGTGGCCATTACCTTTGGATCCCCTATAGGGGTTGTAGAACTGTAGAGCTCTTGGTAGAACAGCCTCTCATTTCGTTAATAAGCTGTGGGTTACAGACAGTTGTCCCAGCCTTATCCCTGAAAGCATGGATCTGAGAGGAGGCTTTCTGCTTTCTCAGGTGGTAGGCTAGGGGTTTGCCTCCCTTATTGCCCGCCTCCCAAAAGTTATGGTTAGTGCTAAGGAGCTGCCATTTGGCTTTACGCTGCAGGAGAGTGTTGATCTGATATTTAAGCCCTGTGATTAAAGAGATTAGAGTGTTGGATGGGCTGGTAGTTCCTTTAAACTGTTCTTCCAGTCTGGATAAATCCTGCTGCAGCCTACCCAGCTCCTCCCAGCATTTTTTGTTTTGGGAGGTGGTGTAGGATATAATGCATCCTTTCAAGAATGCTTTGAATGCCTCCCACACTGTGCTGGCCCCTACTTCTCCTGTGGAGTTGGTCTGGAAAAAAGCTTTTGATTCTGTTCTCATTCGGGTGCAGAATGCCTTGTCCTGAAGTAGAAGTGGATTGCATCACCACCTAGGGGAGGAGGGTTGGCTGCCTGGAGGGTGATAATACAAAGTAGTAGGAGCGTGGTCCGAAATAATGATATTCTCAATTGTGGGACTGTGGATACCCTGTGCTGCTATCCCAGTCATGAACCAGAAGTTGATTTGGCTGGGTGTGCCGTGGATGGGGGAGAAAATGTATAGTCTGTCCCTGAGGGATTGTCCCTGTGCCAGGGGTCAGACATTCCCCACTCCTTCTGCATGTCTATCAATGCTACCTTAATCTTGGGGTGTGTGTCGGGAATGGGGCATGACTTATCCAAAAAGATATCTGCCACCATGTTAAAGTCTCTTTAATCAGTTTCAATATTTTATGTCTTCTGCCTCCTTCCTAGAAAGACGCAGTAATTAGTTTTAATGCATATATGCATCTATTCACTTTTTATTTTGTGCTACCATCACCAGATTGTGTTCACCAATAATGTTATCAACTGCTCACTGAGCCTGACTAACCCCATATCTGGGAAGTATCCAGCTTGTATTTGCAGCTTCTTATTCTGTGTATGGCCAATCTTGTTTTTTATAAACAACGTATTTGTCACTGCAAAGGTTAAAATGTTTTATTAAGTTATTTCATGCATGGCATTACTTGCCTTTCTTTACTTATTTCTAATTGTACTCTCTCCATATATATTAGTTCGGTATCTACCTTACTTGTCATATAATGTGCTCCTATATTTTCAATGGCACCTTATTCAAAACAAATGCTGCTGTGTATGAAGCTGGTGCTTCTTTGTCCTTTTGAGCTTGCTCATCCTGTGACTGGTCTAGTGTGGTTTCCTGGTTCTTGTACACCTTCTGATGCATGGATACAGCTGCTAAGAGCAACTGTCAACAGCAATGGCTTTCTGTTGCTGGGATCTCAGGGCAAGCGGGCTCATACTTGATGAGCATTCTTGTGCAGAGCAGACTTAAAAATGTTTGGGATTACTGTATATTTTATGGAATTTGTTGTTACTTTTTCACGGCATGAACTAGGGGTAGAAATCTATATCCTGAACTTCTTAGTGTTTGTTTTTGTAATCATATTTAAAAGAAAGGAAATCTCAGATGTTAAACATTGGGGGGGGGGTTACATGTTTTATGAATTCTATCATCCATAAAGTTCATCAGCTTTAATGTCCCTTTATATGCTGTTTCGAGTCTGGGCAGCTAGTTTTATATCAGCATTGTCCCTCATTCACACAACAGAAATTCCCAGCCGACACAGGGGATCACCAGCAAGCTTGCCAATTTACATCTTTGTTCATGCCTACTGTATATTATGATCTAGTGCTTTAAGTTGAAAAATTAATTTCATTTCTGTTCTATCAAGTTTTTTTTCTGATAATCCCCCCCCTCAGGAGGGTAAACTACCTCCAGTCCCCAAAAATGCAAGGAAGCACCTGTGTGTCCTGCATGTTTAATGTGCACTGCTACATGTGATATCTTGTCCTGTCTTCTGGTGTCCCCTTTATGCTTTTGTATTCAGACTTTTAAACTTTGAGTTGTTTGCCCAACATAGATCATGTTGCAAGGACACTGAAGTATATACATTACCCATTGTGTCAAACAGTTGATGGGTTCTTTGATGGTAAATATTTGTCCTGTGTGTGGGTGTTTGTAAATGTTCTTTCTACTGGTGTGTCCACAGATGGAACATTTAGTCATTCCTGACTGTAAAGCTCACAGTAGCAGCTGTTCTCCTTTTTGAAGGGGTTTATAGAACTGTGACCTAACTCATTTGTCTTTTACTGTGGGAACCTTTTTGGCTGCTGCTATTGGATTTTGTAGTAAGGCTGTTGTTGTTGTGTTGTCTGAACTTACTAGGTGCCAGTGTTTGTGTATTATGCTTTTTTTTAATTTCTGGAAGCTTGTGGTTGTACTTTGTGGCAAATACCAGTTTTCCTGTGCTGGCTTAAGCTCCTTTGGTGCAAGTAGACCCGTCCTAGTCTGATTCAATATTTTTATGTCTGCCTGTCTAATGATTTGTTTCCTGTATTCTTTATTTTTGAACCCATCTAACATTTGTCTTTTATTAATATTGAACTCATATGTTGTGCAAGTTCATCTTACCCTAACTAACTGTGAGTAGGAAATACTTTTCTTTAACTTAGGTTCGTGTAAACTTTGACCATGCAATAAGGTGTTTAGGTGTTTCTGTCCATGTCTTTTCTAAATAAACTAGTTTCTATGGTTCCATTATTTTTGATTATCATTAAACCTAAGTAATATATTTTGTCTTGGCTATATTCCAATGTAAATTGTAAGTTATTGTCCATAGTATTTAAATGTTGATGAACATTTTTAGTTCCTCTTCTGAGCCAAGCCAGATAAAAAACACATCATCTATATAATGGTACCAAACTAGTATTTTTTCAAAAAAAAAATTTCTTCTTGATCAAGTATGTTGACTTGCTCAAACTGGTACATGGAAGAATGTGCGCATAAGCTGGGGCCATTGTACTCCCCATTGCCATACCAAGTATTTGGAGGAAAAAGTTTCCATCAAATTCAAAGTAATTCTTTTGCAAGACAAGTTCTGCTAGTTCTTGTAACACACGTTTTGGGATTTGTTTGCTCTACTCTAAGGTTTAACATTTTTCCCATTGCTTCAACTCCCCCCATGTGGGGTATTAAAGTGTATAAGTTTGCTATATCTGCTGTTACAAAATAACAGTTTTGTGGGATTCCTTGTTGTGAAAGTATGTTCAATTTGTGAATCATGTCACTTGTGTCTTTTATATAAATGGATGTTTGTTCCACTATTGGTTGCAAATGCATATTGACATATCGTGAGATAGGTTCCATTAGAGAGCCTGTTGTAGACACAGTGGGTCTGCCTGGCAGATTTTCAACATTTTTGTGAATCTTCAGTATCCCATAAAAAATTGGGATCATGGGGTGTTTATTAATCAGTAGTTCTGCCTCCCATTCCTGCAGCCATCCTATGACTGTGAATACCTCAAGTGTATCAGCTATTGTTCTTCTGAACTGGGTGGTTGGGTCATTGGGAAGTGGCTTGTAATTTTGCTGGTTTTCTAACAAATTCAAGCACATTCTTTTGTAGTGCAGTTTATCCATTACTAAAATACCACCTCCCTTATCTGCATGTTCTTATTAGAAAGGAAGCCTGGAGACAAGTGATGTTGATCATACACAAGTGGAGCAATTGATTGAAGGAGCTGTCTACAGTGACCAGATGCTTTAACACTAGCATGACTGAGTCAATAACCCCCTTTACTATGGAGACCTGATTGGGGAAGCGACAGAACAAAAGGAAAGATTAGTGTGAGTGATAGGACACCGGGGTGTGTGCTAGGCATAATTCTGAGTAGTATCCTTGTGTCTTCCTGATGAACAGTCAGGATGATTGATGTCATGGAATGTTTGGAGGTTCTTACTCAACTGGTGCTCGAGCAACAAAGAGTCAGAGAGATGGTATCATCTGCCTGGGCTTGATCACTACCAAGGAGTGGAGAGGGCCATGCTGAGGCAATTTCCCCAAGACTCAAATTCAACAGGCCAGTTTTGGATAATTAAATATGCTTGAAGTGTGGTGTCTACAGAAATGGACACTGACTCATCATTGCTAAAATGCTGAAAATTCCCTAATTCATTCATTCATTCGTTGTCTATTCAGTAAAGCACAAAATCTGCAGGGAAACACAAGCATAGTCACGGCAGGGAGCATACTGGAGCCCCAACAAAAAAATTGCTTATCTTGTCAGTGGACAGTGACTTTCATGGTAAGGTGGTGGGAGTCAGAGGACCAATGGAGACTTTGGCCTTAGTGTGCCCTGAGTCCAGAATTTATGATAATGTCTGTGTGATAATTGGCACTAATGCCTTTATGTCTGGACGTCTGAAAATGTTTTGCAAGCAGAGAGAAGCACAATAAGGGGGACAAGTGCTCCTCATGTATAAACTTGTGAGGGAAGCGCACTAAAAGCATCAGCATTTAGTGTTCTTGGATGAAGATGATGGAGTGGGCATTGCATGTTGCCAGGATGAGGGGACCCTGATGTTGCCACTCAATGCCAAATGCAGGGTTAGTGGAGTGATCCAGTTGAGAAAGGATGTCATCAATCAAAATCTAATGGTGGAAATGCCTGGGGATCTGAGTGCTCCAGCTGACTGATGGTGAAACCTGTACTATTGCCAGCATGTGCCCATGCCACTCTGAGATGGATTAATGTTCAGGTGAAGAATGTAGGTGAGTGCCCTGTGGTCATTAAAAGGGGGAGAATTTATTGTGCTGATACAGCAGTCCATCCCAAGACCTGAGGACATGTGCTTATTAAGAGATTACACCCAAGCAGTTTTGACTTTGGAACCTCTCCACTGCTGAAGGAATAGTGCTACCAAATCATCCCAAAATTAGTTACTTGGATGCAGGAATTTGGTACCCCTGAGTGGGATGTGAGGTGTGTAACTGATGAGGAGCACCATATCCATTTGAAGGATCAGTGACAATAAGCATACAATTAAGGTACCAGCTACCACCCCCCCCCCTGCTGCTTTAAAAGCCTGCAATGTTTTCAAATAGCACCAGTAATTTTATTTGTTTTTAGGTTGTTAGAGGGGATCTTGGTCTCATGTTTCAGCTGAATTATGATAAGCCTGACCACTGTGACAAAGTGACCTCCTAGTCGGTCAGGAAAAAGGCATCACATTTTACCTTGCCATTCTCAGCTGTGGTTCTCCTGCTTTCTCTATGTCTTATGAAGAATCCACTCTCTGGCTTCATTGCTTATATCATGTGACCTGGCCAATTAGAGGTTAACTGGGGAGCTCACCAGTTAGAAGAAGGCCACAGTTCTCCTGCATGCAGTTCAGTAAAAAGGGTTTGGTAAGCTCAACCCATCACATTTACAATATATTTTTACAAGATTTAAAGGGGTGCACCTGGTGTGTGACCAACCAAAAGCATACACTTAAGGTATCAGAGCCACCCCCACTCTGCTGCTTTAAACGCCTGCAATGTGTTCAAATAACACCAATATTTTTACTTGTTTTTAGATTGTTAGAGGGGTTCTTGGTCTCATGTTTCAGCTGAATTGTAAGCCTGACCACTGCAACAAAGTGACCTCCTCTTCGGTCAGGAAAAAGGCATCACAGTTTACCTTACCAGTAGGATGTGAGGTGTGTAACTGATGAGGAGCACTAGATCCACTTGCAGGACTAGTGACCATAAGGGAAGTGATCTTGGTACCTGGCACTTGCTTATATTGCTGATGTGAGATGACACCTTCAGGAATTACTGGTCACTGGATATATACAAGAGACAAGATGCCTTTATGCCTTCCCCATTATCATAGTATTAAAACAAATGGCATGGTACAAATGTGTGTAGACTGTCAGACTCTCAACAAGTACACCATTCCTGTTCAATAAACTATGCCCCTCATACAAGATGCCGTGAATGCCTCCATGGTAGCTGATGGTTTTCTGTACTGGACTTGTGCACAGTGGCTACTATCAAAGCCCCATGGCTAACTTGGATTGTGAAAAGACTGCTTTTATCTGCCCTCTGGGATTCTGTGAATTCCTATGCATGCCCCAAGACATCTCTGGGGTGCCAGCCATGTTTCAACAGTTGATGGAGAGGTCAGTGGGGGATGTGACTTTTGCAGAGTGCCTAGTATACCTGGATGATGTGATAATGTTTGCTGAGTGTGTGGAGGAACACAAGACCTAATTATTCAAGGTACTGGACTTGCTGAAAGAGCTTAGACTCACATTTTCCATGAACAAATTATAATTTTTCCAAAGTTCTGTGAAGTACAAACAGCATATTGTGCCTGCAAATGGAATTCATATGGATCCCAGTAAGGCTGTGGTCAGGACCACCTGGCCCCACCCTTGGAACCTCAAAGATCTGCAGTGATTTCTGGGTTTCTTTGGATACTATGGGTAGTTTGTCAAAGACCATACATGAGTAGTGTGGCCCCTGTTGAATCATACCCAGGGAATACCCACTTACTAACAAATCCTGGAAACTAAGACCCAAGGAAGGAAGGAAAAGAACCTCCAACTTATTTTAAAGTTAATGAGCCTTTCATGACCAGATGGGATGCTAGTTGTGATGAGGCATTGAAAGAAATCATAGTTCATCTTACCACTTCTTTGTAAAGGATGAGAGAAAAACTTATAACTCCAGAAAATTAAAGTAGTGAACACTGGCCAACATTTCAAGGCCATGAAGGCCACTTCTGCAGGGCCCACAGTGGTCTAGGAGCTCTGTACTTATAAGATAATCTCACCAGCATGGTGGTTACTCATCTTAGGTTTCCTGTATTATTATTTAGGCTTGCTAAGCTGTGTGTGCCCTTGACTCATAGTGCTGCATAGAAAGTTCTTATAAACCCTAGCCTGGCTGAGGACACTGTCCTTCTCATGTTGCTTCTGGACTCAGTGTCTCTGCAAAGTGGGGAGCTTGTGCAGTCCTCCAGCTGGGCTCCTGCAGTTGTGGGAGAGCAGTACCATGGGAGCCTATCTGGAGGACTGCACAAGTTCTCCACTTCGCAGGGATGCAAAGTCCAGAGGCCACATGAGAGTGATGGTGTCCCCAGCCAGGCTAGGACTTAAAAGAATTTTCCATGCAGCACCATGAATTTAGTGCAGAACCAGCTTAGGAAGCCTAGATAATCATACAAGAAACTTAAGATGAGTAAGCACCAAGCTGGTAAGAAGATTATCTTATAAGTGCAAAGCTCCTAGATCACCATGAGCCCTGAGAAAGTGGTCCTCATGGCCATAAAATACTGGCTAGTGTCTTTAAGTGGCTAGATATACCTTGTATTACCAAACAATAAAGATTTTGCTACTTTAATTTACTGGAGTCCTGCATTTTCCTCAACTCCCTTCCAAAAACTGTACCATTTGTGATCCTGAGGCAAACTCCTCCAATTACTCATTTCTGAATTTGGCCAGTTGGTTATAGACCTGGGTTAAGCAACCAGGTTCCCACGCCCATTTCATCACAGCATCTAACCACTTTCCCTGTACTAGGCTATGCTGATCCACAAAACACATATTTATTTATTTATTGAAATGTTTCACCAGGAAGGCATGCTGAGCAACAAGTTGCTCATCTCCTGGTGTGACCTGGAGGGTAGGGGAACATGAGGATAGTTTAAAGAGATTTGGTACACAATATAAATTTATAGTAGATTACATTAAAATAATTTGAGCAGACTACAGGAGTAATGAACTAGGATGCTAAGAGTTTTGAACTAGATAGATACTATGCTAACGCTTTTGGACTAGATAGATACAACAACTCAAAATAACATTTAGGCATACACTAAATGACACATAGCTGTGTAGCTAGAAAATGGCTGAATAGAATTGTTGTAGTTTGATCTAGGGAAGTTAGTGAGAAGTAAACACAGGCAGAACAGGTTGGCTAAGTATAACAGAAGTGCAAGTTAACTACAAGTGCAGTAGAGATTAGCGGTCAGTACTAACAGAAGTGTAAGTTAACTACAAGTGCATTAGAGATTAGGGGTCAGCCATAGCTAGGGCTATGTAAGGGGGAGAAGGGAAGGTGAAAGAGAGATAGGTATTTCGGCAGGCAGAGAAGTGGGGGTGGTGGAAGGGGATGGAATGAGGAGGTGAAGGAAGAGGTAGGAGGAGAAAGGTCTGCTGGAGCTTGACCCCTCCAGTATGCTGAGGACCCTGCCTGCACAAGGCAGGGGTCAAGCATGACAGGAAGGGAACAGGTTGTGGCAGTGAGAGGTAGAGTACAATAGGAGGGGAGCAAGTTGTAGGCAACAAGGGGAAATAGGCATTGAAAGAACAGAAGAGAGGGTGAAGGTGAGAGAAAAGAGAGGCCAGGATCCCAGCCCTTCAGGATGTGGAGAAGTGGAGGGAAGAGTTGGGTTAATGGTGTAAGGATAGGGTAGGGACTGGCCCTTGGTACAACTTTGGATGATAGAGAAATCACAGTAAGAGAACAATGGAAAGTCTGAAGAGAAGGAATTGGAGGAAGGGAAGGAATGCTGGTTTTTAGGTGGGTGGGGTTTGAGTTGTAGCAGGGGCATTGCATGGGTACTGAGAGGGGTAGGGTTTATCAGGGGCTTAGAGGGGAGTTATGGAAGGTTGTAGCAGGAACAACTAGGTGCAAGGATGTTTTTAAGCGCACAGCTGATGGAGTAGTAGGAGGATGATTGACAAATTTGAGGGGGGAGGGAATTCCGCATTTTTGGGAGGCAGTGAGAGTAACTGGATTGACTGATGAGGGTGACTCTGCAGGGGACTGCCAGAGTATGGGAGTTGGATGATCTAAGGGAGTGAGAGGGAGTGGGGGGTGTTATAAATGAGGGGGAGAGGTAAGAAGGGAGTTCACCCAGCTAGTGCTTGGAGGTGAATTTAGCGCAGTGGGAGAGTCGTCTGTTTGTAAGAGAGGGTAAGGATAGGGCAAGATAGAGATCACAGTGGTGGGTGTGAGAGGGAACATCAAGGGCAAAATGGCAGAAGGAATTGAAGAAGGTATCCAATCTGGCCTCGAAGGACTTGGGAGCAGCACCATAGAGTACATCACAGTAGTCAAAAATGGGCAGAATCATCTTCTGAACAAGTTCACACCTAACCATACAGGGGATACAACTATGGTTCCTGAACAGGGCACCAAGCTTGGGGCACAATTTTTTTTGGATGGCATTGATATGTCTGGAGAAATTTAAATGATGATCCAGTCAAACTCCTAGGTACCTGAAGGAGGATGTGTTCTCAAGTAAAGTCCCACCAAGGGTGTGGAAAGTTTTGCATTCAGATGCTAGCCTACATGAATTGGGGCTGTCCTGCACCTGAACCCACCAAAAGGGTTGAAGCCAGTAACCTTTGCCAGTCAGACTCTGACACCCAGGAAGATGAATTACTGAGTGCATAAGTTGACATTCCTGGCTCTTAAGTGGGTCATATTTGATCAATATCATGATTATCTGTATGGGACAAAAATCACTGTTAAAACAGATACTAATAAACTAATGTACAGTATATGTTAACCTGGATGCTGTAGGGTGTTGCTGGCAATCTTCTCGGTCTACCTACAGTTATTCTGTGGAATATTGTCCTGGGTTAAACATGTGGGTGTGGATGTCTTGTCTCGGTGCCTATTGGACTGTGATTAAAATGCCTCTTAGTACATAACAGTTCCAGAGTCTGCTGTGACAGCTTTGTGTAAAAGATTTGATACCGACGAACAACCCTCGCTGGCCAGTGCCAACTGACATGTGGTTAGTTTTGGGCCTTTCAGTGACTGTTTGCCTCCTGTTTGTTCTAGTTTCATGTCACTACAGAGAAACACCACACCTGACTTGGTTTGACCTCCTGCATGAGCAGAGACAGGATACAGGACTTAAGGACACACTGGTTGTCCCAAGAAGTGGAGAAGCCAGACTGTTGCTGAAGAAGTGGACTAAATTAAAAGTGCATGATAATTTGTTATACCATAATACTCAAGGTCCACAAGGTTACCCTTGGAGGCAGCTACTCCTGCCCTTCAAGTTCTGACAGATTGTGGTCCAAGCCTTACATGATAAAATGGGGCACCTTGGATTGGAACAAACTTTGGAACTTATGTGTGCCCAGCTCTACTGGCCAAAATTGGGAAGTGAAGCATTACAGTACTGTGTCTACTACATGTTCTGTTTGCAAAGAATGACCCTGCCAAGATGGGTGGCTCCCTTAATGATTATTGAAACCAGTGCCTCCGTAGATTTGATTTTATAGGCTTCCTAAGCCAGCAGACTAATTCCAACAACACTGCCAATATTTTCATGGTCATGGAACCAGCTGCTCCTAAGCCTACCCAGCTAAAGATCAGAAGGCTACCACCATTGCAAGCATTTTTATAGAGAAGTTCATCATCTACTACAGAACATCCAAAATCATACATTCGGATCAAGGATGGGACATTGAGAGCCAGTTGATTAAGGAAATGTTGCTTTTGTGGGTGACTTGGAAGTCTTGAACTACCTGTATCACCCTCAAGGTGACCCATAACCTATACAGTTTAATTGAACCCTTTAGAATATGCTGGGCACCCTGGATCTTAAGGATAAAGCCAAGTGGAGTTAACAAGTCAGTGCCTTGGTGCACATCTGTAACTGCACTAAGAGTGATGCCACCAGGTTCTTCTCATACTATCCTATGTTCAGCTGAGAAGCCAGGTTGCCCACTGACTTATGCTTTGGACTCTCTGCTGACAAAGCTTATCCTGAAATAAATTTTCAGCATGTACAGAGGCTCCAATATCAACTGGACACTGTTTATTGTCTGGCAGGTGAGATGGCTGGGAAAAAAAATTGGACTAACAAGTCATCCAGAAAGCGAAAGTAAATGACCTCAAACCAAGGGGCTGAATTTTGGTGTAGAACCTAGCCTTGCCTGACAAGCATAAGTTGGCAGACTGAAGGGTCAATACCCTTTTCATTGTCAAGGAATAACGTCAGTACCTGCCTCTGTACCATATTTATAGCAAAAGAGCACCTGGGAAGAGCAAGACAATGCATAGAAATCATCTTCTTTCTATGGGATGAATGGACTTTTCAGTGACTGCTCTAGAGTCCAAGTCTCCCAGAGACTTACTACCCAGGCTTGTGTCCGATGACAGTCAGTGCAAGCAGCGCAACTTCCTATGCTGGATCATGATGATGACTTGACAGATGAAGATGAAGCTCCAAATTGTTACTACTCTTTAGCTAATATCTCCAATTGGTTCATTGATCAATTAACTGAGTTGGGCAAACCCTCTAAGGACATACATTTGAATTGTCAACCTGTCCCATTAGTTGTGGGAGATAAACCCCCTTTCACTCAGGAACCTGATGCTCCTGGGGCTGAGCCCATTAGTTTATACATGCAAATTCAAGAAAATTATGGAGCAGAAGGCTCCCCCCAGTGATGCTGCTCTCTCTGAGGATGGGAGTTCTAAATCTGAGGAGGAGGCAGCTGGTGCACCTTGAAGCTCCACTCATCCTGTGAGACCTGTACTGATGATCAGTTATGATGCTGCTGCTGCCTCTGCCAGCATTACCCTTCATGTTGTTTATAGGAGCAGATATGTTACTCCCTGGCCTCTGCCTAGGATGCAGTTCACTGGGGCTTCTAAAATACTGATGTGCACTATTGAGTGGGATAATATTGATTAAATGCTACTAGTCTGGAATCATTCATTTACATAGCATTGTCAAGAACTATTTTAGCTTAGACATCAGGTGTCTAGACTAACAATTGATGTAAATATGTTGGTGTTGCAGGATGGAACTGTTGGATCTCACCTACTAATGACAGAGGGTAGCTATTTTCATCATCTGGGGAGGGTGTAACCCCCCTTTTTCAGCATTGGGACTGTGGGAACTCTTGCCAACAACCCAAGACTCCTATTGTGAAGTGGGGGATTGGTTGTGGAAAAGATTTTTTAGAACAACAGTTATTGGGACAAACTGCGTGGATACCATTGGTGCTGCCATCTTGTGACCTCTTGATCTCAAGGAAGGGCAAGCAACAGGAGTCCTAATCCATGTGCCTCCACAGGGTCACTGGGAAAAGGTGGGGCATTGAACTGGAGCACTTAGTGACTCTTTCAGATCTCAGGAATCATGAGTGGTGGGGCCAATTGGAACTGTGCTTTTATGGCATGAATATAAAGTTGACTGGTGAGGAGGAGTCAGATCTCTGAGGGATCCCAAAAGAACTGGACTGTTTGTGTTCATGGGTTACAGTGCATCATGCTGGGCCTTGTGTCTGAATTGCAGCAGGAGTTCAAGTGGCATTCATATGGTGGCCTGTATGAGAGATGACAGTTGAAGTTCATCATGTAGGCCCTGGCTGAAGAGTACAGATTGAGACTTCTGGACCTAAGTGACAGCCACAAAGAGAGAAAAAGGAGCTTTACTAAAGTGTGGAACAGGGGTCAGACTCATATCCTTTGTGGGAAATTTACAAAGGTTGAATGGACAGATTGGAGCCAGAAGGACCTGCATTATCCCATGGAGTTGTTCCTGTTAACCATAAGTACAAATCGGGCTTGCCCCACTCTTAAGAACTGTGTGTGAGTGAGGAGTTTGTTACAAGTTGGCCATTGGGCCAGATTACAAATATCTCTTTTGCAGAGGTGAAATTCGATTTTAGCAAATGCATGGCATGTAGGGTGATTAAGGAGCCTGTTGCTCCGTGTTACATTTTAAGTAGACCAACATCAGCCATCCCACAGAAACTTCTATGGGCTTGCAATGTTGCAACACTAGGTAACCAAGAACTGCTGTGTAGGCGCCCCTAATTTTTGATTGAGTACCTGGTACCGGAGGGAAGAGGTTATGGCTTCCAGTACAGAAGGACCCAAATTTCACAGGGGCTTGACTAATAAGTTAACAAAATGCAAGGATGGCTAAACTTAGCTGGGAAAGGCAAGGCAAATTTATTTACATTATGCCCAATCCAAGTGGCTCTAGGTGCCTCACAAGATGTTCAGGGTTACAAAATAGACAGGGCCTTACTATTGAAAGCTGTGTTTTGTGTCCTTATATCATACACTAGAGAGGACCTAACTAACAAGTGGCTTGAGATAACTTGGGCACTGGGTCCAAACAGCACCGACAAGAATAGCATCGACTAGGACTGCGTAGCAGAAATGGCACAGATTTTTATTTGCAGGGGGCACTGCCTTCTGCACCCCATGATATGGAGAGCTCTGCCCCCGCACCCTCCATCTTAAGGATTCGCACTCCAAGGTGGAGCGGATCCCGGGGAAAGTTAACATTTGTGGGGCTGTTATGGCCCTGTGTAAAAATAAATACAAGTACCAAGGTATGCTAAAACTCTGGAGACCAGGATTAGAACCCTGGTCTCCAAATGTGCTGGCTGAGCTGCTCAATGCCACAGCCCTCAAAATCACTGGAGCAGCTTGGCCAGCCTCCTGGCTCCTGGTGTTCTAGACTCTTGTCAGCACCATGGACAGTGACCAGGGGAGCACTTACAGCAAGCACTGTCAGTCCCCAGTTGATGTCCATGCTGGCGCTTACCAGACTAGCACCATATAGTGCGGCACCGATAGCTTGACCCTTGCCTACATGGATGATTAATTGGGGCCCATGAGGTTCTAGTTAACCATATATTTCTTTTCCAGGGGATGCTATGTTAATAAACCTGCCTTTTTCCTGTACACTGTTATTTCCATTGTATAACCATTTACTGTGCATGCCAGTGATAAAGGGATCATTGTGGCATGGAAAAGGGGTTAGTAGGAGGCTCTAGTTATAGTCAGGAGGTACAGCAGCTCAGGTGGTTGTACTGGGTTGTCAGCAACTCTACTATAAAATCACTCTAGGTGGAGGCACCACACAAGGAATTTTTGGGGGATACAACCCCTTTCTAATTTGCAGTTAGCCAAGAACCTAGGAGCCACTGCTACCATCTCCTGTAGCCCTGTGACAGAAAGACAGAGCACAACAATGGAAAAAGATCATAGGTCTATACAGTCAGCCCATAAAACCTAACAGACCTGGTACCTATTGTTCATACAGGGCTCTAACCCAAACTATTCACCTCCATGTTCCCCACCCTACCACTATCGTCCTGAGCAACCACTAAGATCTTTACTCTGTCCAGCGATGTTTGAAACTATTGATAGTTTTGGCACCCACCACATCAACTGACAGATTGTTCCATGGTTCCACCACCCTTTCTGTAAAATAAAACTTTCTCACTTCCCTCTTGAACCTCAACCCCTCGTCAATTTCCACTCATGCTCCTGTAATGGAATGAGATAGGGCCCCTTCTCCTAACAAAGTCCTTACAGAAAAAAACATCTGCAGGCAGAACATTGCATCCATGGTGAAGGGATTTAGGAGTTCTAATAAACAGCAGTTTGAAAGCTTGTGGCATTTGCAAACAGGACAATTTTAATTGGGGCTACCAACGGAAAAGACAGAATGCAAAAATCATGCTGAAAGAGCACTAAAGGAAGCATAATCAGCACAAGGCATTTGGTGCTACATAGCCATAAAAGAATAAAAGTTAACCCATTAACAATTATATGAGATGAAAGAAAAAGGCAGAATTTTAAAACCAGGAGCAACATTTCACCTGGTGTCTTTAAAGAGAATAAAAAAAAAGCAGACATGTTTTATAAAAAAATATACTGGTTACAAAAATGACCACTTAGCAAAAGGAGTGTGATCAGAAATCTGATTTACCGAAGCATTACAATACAGAAGCCCATTTACCCTGATGAAGTAACCAATAGTTATGAAACACTGACTTATTTGTACTAAACAGGACAATGAAAATATGTTTTAAATAATACTCAGTGAGTGAGACTGTTATGACTGTTTCATTTGACTCCCATTCATTGCCCTTGGTTGAGAACAAATTCCTTTTCAAAATATATTTCCTCACAGGATCTAGAACTCACAGCACACTAATGTTCTTCAGTTATGTATTGTGAAATATTCCATCTGCTGGCATTGGGCCCTATGCGCATAGGGGTGGGAATTATGTGCCAGAGCTCCTCACCTGAGCATAGGTGTGCACCAGCAGCATGCATGATCACCGGCCACCTGTCCACAGCCCCGCCCCTCGGCATGCAGGTTCACGTGGGGCAGACAGAGGCAGAGTTGCGGTCCCAGACAGGTGGCCAATGGAATGCCCTGCCTGGGACCCAGAGTAGATCCCTCACACAAGACGGCATGAGACCAGGATTGTGAATCGGCACCTTTGCACTGAGCAGGTGGCAACCATCAAGGGACTACTCCCCCTGCCCTGGCACACAGTGGGGCACCAGTCCTGGGACTGCATACCACTGCCCGCACACAGACATGAGTCACCCCGCCACACTGTCCACACCACCCCCCAACCCCCAGACCTGGCAGGAGGTGCTGCGGCCATGGGCAGCTGGTGGCAATGCCCACTACTAACCTCCTCCACTGCCTGAACCAGGGACAGGACATGCATGTGTAGAGGGGGGCTGAGCTGCAGCTCAGGACTGGTTGTTCCTGGGGGGGGACCCTGTGGGTGTACCAGCATGGCTGTGTACAGTCATTATGGTGGGGTTCCTCCATGCCATAGCCTGCACTGCCCTTCACACCCCTGCAGACAGCACTACTCACTGTAGTGACTGCCACATAGTGCTGCCATGCCCCCCCTTGCCTGCCCTGGCACATTGCTGTTTGCACGGCCAGGGCATCAGGTGCATCGGGGCTGTGCATCCCGGTTAGTGTATCCAATATGGGAGGCACATGGGGTGTGGAGTAGTTCCATGCCACAGATACGCGGTGCATAGCCACGCCATCCCTTCATGCATGGGGGGCCATTGGCAGTAGAGGGCACTGTATTCTTAATAGTAAAATTACTGATCCCTTTCAGGTTGGTTAGAAAGTATTTTTTTTTATATTAGAATCACTGACCCCCTCCTGGTTATTTGTTTTCATACCCTCAGTGGGTAAAAGTGAGTACAATCTGTCCTGTAGATAGTGGAGCATTGGAAGAATGAGCTCGATACTGCAGCACCGGCTGCAATATGAAAGTGTCGATATTTTCTTGAAATCATCTCCTGAAGATGGAGATGTGCTGCTGGCTTACAGCAGTAATATGGGCACTAGCCGGAGAAGATGGCTCGACTATCAGTGAAGTTTACAGCACATTGTGTTAGCGCTTCAAGAGCAACAACAACAAAAATTCTCTGAGTTACAGTGAGCAAATTCTTATACAGTACTGCAGCTCGTTGTGACGGGGGGGGGGTGGCACCTCATTCATTCATCTCACTTAGCAAGCTGAAAAAAATGGTGGCTACTACATTTTGTTTTGAATTCCAAACTTGCCACAGTGATACTAGTTTGGTACTCAGGTATGGCAGGCTGATACTTGTTATTTTCTGGTCTATTTTGCACATAAATGTACCCCTTTAGCAAGGAGTTCAGGCAATCAGAGGCTGGGAAATCTCCTTACCCATTTTCTAATTATTGTTTTACTACCTGCTAAAAGAGCACATCAGTTTGTGACCATGGTTGTGACAGACACAATGCTTTTAAGAATGGTCATTAGCTTTATGCAGTCACTCCTATTACAGGGCACTGTAAATGACTTTGCAGGTGTCTGGCAAGAGTTTTCAATCACACTGAGTGTTTTTTTTTTAAAATGGGCATGAACTTTGCTTATGTGGAAAGTGAACTAGAAACTGAGGGTGGGATAGTCAAAGCAGTTCAGCAATGCGCAACTTGGTTGCACATGCGCAACTGCGGAAATGCACCAAAGAGCGATATTCAGTGGCAGCAACTGCTCAGCGCAAGTAGCAATGCGCCAATGTGCAATGGCAATGTATGAATGTGCAAGGGCAGGGGGCGTACCCATGAATATGCAGCACAGTGGGATATTTAACCCCCAACCAATGGTGCAAGCAAGGAGCAAATGGCAGATGCACGGAGCAGACTTGAGCCTATAAAAACAGGGAGCAAGTAGGAGGATGGCACTTGTGCCAGAGGGGAGCAGGACAGAGGGAGACAGACAGACCGTCTTCCCACAGAGAAGGGGACAGGGAGAGAGAAAGAGACAGAGACTGGGACAGAGAGGGTGAGACAGTGTGAGAGAGAGTGTGTGAGTGACAGTGTGACAGACAGGGAGGCGACGGCAGGTGTGAGAGAGTGTGGGCACAACACAGTGCCACAAAGTCCAAGTGGAGTGACACAGGCACCCACAGGGGTGGGAGACAAAGGCCGCAGGCAACAGCCAACCGGGGGCAGGGTACACAGGAGTGGGCCCTGCAGAGTAGTACGCACAGCCACACACAGCTGGGTAGACCAGTAGCCGGATGCCTGGGGGGACAGGACAACAGGGGCCATGGCCAGTGTGATATTCCAGATGGAGGCTGTAAGGAGGGGTGTGGGGAGGAAGGAGGCAGTGTGCCACGGCCATGGAAGGGCACATCAGCGGTACACCCGGAACAGGTGGTACTGATCCTGTATCAGCAATGAGACCTACGCTGACACTGAGATCGTGGGCTGGTACCAAATGAACCGGGTATATCTGAGGCAGCTCTGTGAGCTGTGCAGTGAGGAGATGCAGGCACCCACTAGATGGAGCCACACTTGACAGTAGAGACAAAGGTAACAGCTGTCATGTGCCTGCTTGCCACAGGCACCTTCCAGACACCAACAGGGGACACCACAGGCATAACCCAGTCGGCTGCATCACAGATCCTCACACAATTCCTCAACACCCTGCTGCCACATGCTGTGAAATACATCCACTTCCCCAGCACACAGGCAGAGCGTACAGCAAACATGCAGGAGTTCCACAGGGTAGTATGTCTGCCTGGTGTGCTAGGGGACATCAACTGCACCCACGTGGGCATCTGCATGCCACCTAGCCTGGAGGGGGTAGCCTACATCAACAGAAAGGGCTACCTCAGTATCAACTGCCAGGTGCTGTGTGATGCCAGGGGGTGCATAACCAAAGTCTGTGCCACACACCCTGGGGGAGCACAAGACTCTTCATCTGGCACAGCTCAACACTGTGCAACAGGTTCAAGAGTGGGGACATCCCCACCAGTCATCTAGTGGATGAGTATGCCGAGACCACGGGCAGACGGGTACACTAGGGCATGGGAGGGGGGACGGCCAGGGCAGGGGCGCCGCAGAGTGTGGCTGGGAAGGAAAAGGGATAGAGCAACAGAGGACACCAGGCTAACCATATCTCCATCCACACAGGTGACAGTGGCTACCCACTCCAGCCTTGGCTGCTCTCCCCCTACCGATGTCCGTCATCCCCTGCGGAGGAGCAGTGCAATGAGGTACACACCAGCACATGGAACATCATTGAGCGTGTCTTCGGTCTGCTGAGGTACATTTCCGCTGCCTGCACAGGTCTGGTGGTGCCCTACAGTACAGCCCCTCGAAGACCTGTGTCCTATTCCTGGCCTGCTGCATGCTGTACAACATGGCCACTGACCGTGGGATAGCTGTCAAGGTCAAAGAGGAGAACAGCAGTGGGGACGACGTGGCTGACGGTCTGTGTGGCGGTGGGCAGCCCCCCCCCGGGTGGAGGGATCCCTGGCTGATGAGGACGGCACACCAGCACCGAGACACGATAGCTTAGGAGCACTATGGCACACACAGGTAAGTGGACGAACACCCATGCATGGGACGGCCACAGTGGCACAGCATACAGGCATGTGTGGGTGTGTGTGGCACAGTAAGGGAGGCAGTGTGGGGTGGAACCATGCCACAAGGCCACACACAGCAACACACAGCACAGCACAACACACCCACACACTGGCTCCCACAGGCATGTGCCCGGGCACTGGCACCTGGCGTGGATCAGACGCAGGGCATCGGTGCACATGTGCATCCAGTCCTGTGGTGGCATCACCACGCACACGCCATGTGGGCCAGTGGCCGGGCAGGTGCACACACAGCCAGTGTGTGGCACATTCCATGGATGCCACATCTGTGGCATACACACACACACACACACACACACACACACACACACACACACACACACACACACACACACACAATGCCCATGTGCATACAGGGCAGCGGCAGAGGACAGTGGACAGGGTGACGGGCACATCAGCTCCGCCGCGTGGTCACATGGCCACCATGGACACATGGACGGCCACGCCGCAGCCGCCCAGCAGACCCAGGCTGCACGATGGCCACAGGGGGAGTCTGTGACTGTCCCCCAGGGGTGGAACTGCGAGAACGTGACCGTGTCCTCACAGGGGTCTGCAGGCTCCCAAACAGGCCCACTCTGGGCATGCCTGGGATGCCAACAGTGGAGCCCGGCATCGGCACCGAGGGGGTCACCTGACGCCGGATCTGTGGGATGGACAATGCACTCCGCAGGGTCTGCAGTGCCCGGTCGCACCCCATGGCAGTCAGTGGGGCAAGGCCAATGGTGACCGCAGTGGCTAAGTGATCCAGGCCCAAGGTCGTGTCCTCCTGCAGGTGATGTATGGGATCCTGGACCTGTGTGATGCCTCTTTCATGCTGCTTGGCAGCCTGGCGTGCCTCTGCATGGAGTGCACACACCCCAGCCATGAGCAGCACCTGTTGGTCCATGGAGGCCTGCAGCAATCAGGTGTACTTGTGCAAGGGGTCGGCACCCAAGGGCGCATGGGTGTTGTGCTGACCCATCAGTGGCGTACGACCACGCTGCACTGCCCCCCGCTCAGGTGGGTGCTGCACAGCGGGTTCCCCATGGGACTGCTTACTGACAGGTGCACTGGCAGCAGACACTGTGCCTGGCCTCCCAATGTCCCCAGCCATCTGCTGCCCCTCCGGCCCCTGTACGCTGGCCAGCACCTGTGCGGCTGTACTACCCCCACCACCACCGTCCCCCAGTGCTGCACCACCGTCGCACATAGTGGTATCAGGGGCAGTGGCGGGTGGCTGTCCCACTGCCAACAGACCACTGGCCATGCTGTCAGGGCTGGTGGATGGTATGGGTGTCTCCCCCACGACAAGTCCCCCGCTGTCCAGGACAATGGTACCATCGTCATCGGTGTCGGACTCCGCCCTAATCTTGTCTCCGCACACTGAACGCCGTGACTGGTGTCCATCTGGAACACAGCCAGAGCCTCATCTGCCACCACGCCCAGGTCATCCGGCTGGACGGCAGTGGTGTGCTGCAGCCGTTTGGGTCCCCAGATGCCAGTGGCGGTGGATGGCTGGTCCTCCAGGGCTGGGCATGCCCCTACGGCAGCCACAGCTGCCCCTGCCACTGCATGCTGGCATTCCGGTGCTGAAAGGAAACACAGATGCGTTAGTGCTGCCGATGCTATGGCCCCCCACCCCCAAACCCCACCCCCACCCTGATGCCACTGTACCTACCATGCAGTGATGGACCTCCAGTCTGAAGTCACCACCCGGCACACCCTCGACAGCTCTGCACCTCATGGTGGCCGCCACCAGCTCCTCTTTGGTGAGAACTGTGGCATGTCAGCCTGGCCCCCACCTGTGGCCGACCTTGCAGCCCGTATGGCCACTACCTTCTCCTTGATCTAATGCTTGTTGGTGCCTACCTTCTTCTTGCACTCCTGTGCAGATCGCTGGTGGCTGCCCTGCTGGTTCACAGCCTCCACCACCTCCTCCTAGGCTGTGGCACAGGCCTGGGGTGTGCCAGTTGTGCCACTCAGCAGAGGCTCCCTGTCGAGGTACGCTTTGAACAGGGCATCCGCCTCCACTTTCGTAAAGTTGTGCCTGTGCTTGCTGGCAGGCCCACGCTCATCACCCTCCTCACATTCGGACATGCTGCTACCTGTGGGCAGTGACATGTGGTTAGTGGCTGCAGTGGCCCACACCAGCTGACCATCCCCCTGTGCTGTCCGTCCCCTCGGCAGGTGCAACTTACCTCGGTTGGTTGCAATACTGGTCCATGGCCTGTGCAGTTCTGCATGCAAATGGGCTGTTGTGCAACAGTAATGAGATGCTAATTCCCCCAGTGTGCCGCGGATAGGCTGATGAGCTAATCTGCATATGCCTGCTGAATATTGCATTGTTGCGCCTTGCACAATGGACTTGTGCTGGCACAAGTTATGGCGCAATGCTGTGATGTGCACAGTGTGCCCATCAACACTCATGTACCACAGCATGTACCACCGCCTATTGTGCAGTGTACGCTAGGTGCGCTATTGGTGGTCATTGTATCCTATGCGCTATAGGGCCTATGGCGCTTAGGTGCTATAAGGCCTATGGTGCTTGGGCGATATAGGGCCCATGGTGCTCGGGTGCTATAGGGCCTATGGTGCTTGGGTGCTATAGGGCCTATGGCACTCAGTGCTATAGGGCCCATGGCACTCAGGTGCTATAGGGCCTGTAGGGCATGGTGCCCTCAGGTCCCTATTGTGCAAAATATGTCATGGCCCCAAAAGCGCACATGCGCACATTGCACCTGCTTATCCCTGACCCATGCCCTGCCCTATGCCCCCCAGGGACCTCTGCCCCAGTTGCCAGTGTTGCCACGCCCATGCTGCACATTCCCGAGGATGCGCGATTGAGGCAGGCAGCGCATCTCCGGGCGAGGCATGCATCCTGAGCACGTGGAGCTCGTGCGCTACAGGGTGCTGTTTTGATTTGCTACATTGTGGAGGAAGCATGCTGTGGTGCACAGTGCCCATTCTCAGAACTGGAGCCAGGTAGAGCTGGTGAACCTGGTGGCCCAGGTGGAGCCACGTGCTGCCAGCCTATTTGGACAGCAGCCCCTCAACAGGCCCAGGACCGAGGTGTGGCAGGATGTGGCTGATGGCCTTGAACAGGCAACTGGTGTGCGGCACACAAGGGAGCAGTGTTGCCACTGTTATGGGGACCTATTGAGGTGGGACCTGGAGAGGCTCAGGTCGCTGCAGGCATGCGTCCAGAAGGGGACTGTGCCATGGCCAGGTAAGTGTGCTCCGCCTGCGTCTGTGCATGTTCAGTGTTCCATGGGGCTGGCAGGGCTGCATGCCATGCTGGGAGGGTGCTGTTGCTGCATGCCCTGTGGTCTGGCATTGCACATCACTGTGTGTGCTGTGCCACTGTCCTGCGGCCGTACCAGGCCGGGGTGCACTCTGTGCTTGGGGGGGTGAGGGCAGTGGGCTCATGGTGTTACTGTGTACTGATGTGTACTTGTTTGTGTTCCTGTCCTAGGCCTTGAAGACTGGGAGGAGAGCCAGGACAGCGGGGGTGCTTGGCAGTCCGCAGCTGGCTGCTGTGGGCCCTTCAGCAGGAGCTGAGGGACCGAGGAAGGGGCTGCTGGACCAGTGTGTGCAGCGCCATGGCGGACAGGTAGGTGCTGTGCATTCATACATTGTTGTGCAGGGTAGTTGGCAGGGGTGGGGGTATGGCCTTGGTCCCCTGTGTGCTGAGCCGTGGCAGCTGTGTTCATCCCAAGGTGTGTGTGGCACTGTTGGGTGGCCATTGCATGTGTGTGGCAGCTGTTGGTGGGCTGTGAGTACATCTGGCACCCACCTGTGCCACTGCGGTCCTGCCACTGCACCATGCCACCTGCCTGCCATTGTGCTGGTGGTTGGCCCTTGGGCGGCGATGTCCAGCTCTTTGCATAGCTGTGGCATGCCGGGTCAGCAGTAGTCATAGGCCCACCCACTGCGGGTGGCCAGGGTACCACCCCAGGGGCGGGTGTCCCCACTGTCTGCTGCACACGGTGGGAGGGCTGGGGTGCCCTGGATATGCACTGATCACTTGTTCCTTCCTTTGCCATAGGTGTCCAATGGGGAGGTCACCAGTCACACTATGGCTGCCTCCTGTGGCACATCATCATGATAACCACCGCCACCCTGGAGATTGCAAAGCTGACAAGTCTGCTCCTGCTACAGGGACAGTGCAGGGGTCATTGCCTGGTGGCGGTGGGACGTGGCTACCCATAGGGGCCGTTTTTACCATTGCTGCACCTGACCACCCTTCCCCTGCCTTCCCCTGTCCCATTGTATAGCCCTGTCCCCTGTCCCCATCCCTCCCTTACCTACCCTGTTCCTGCTTTGTCAATAGTTTTCCCTGTCTTGTTTCCTGTTTTATATTGTATATAGTTATGTAATACAGTTTGCTTTGTTTACCCATCTGTGTCCGTGTCTGCTTTGTGGCTGGCAAGTGGTGCCATGCTGCAGTGGTGTGGTGGGTGGCTGTGTGGTGCACCTGTGTTGTTCTGTGGGCCATGCATGGTGGTGTTTGCCTATTGGTCAGTGGCTGTTCCCTGGGGTGGCCATGGGCTGGCTGTTTGGGCTGTGTGGCATGTGTGTTGGGTGCCGTGTGCCAGGGTGTGACTGGCTGTGGACCGGGTGGGTTGGGACATGCTGTCCAGTGGGGGGGTGGATGGTGGCGGCCCACCTTTGGCCGTTGGTGCCGCTTTTTCATATGTCCACTGCTCTGGTGCTCGTGGACGGGGGCTGGCTACATGCCCGCTATCCTTGGGCGGTGTTCCTTTGTGGGCCAGCTGTGCCTCTCAGCCTGGCTCCACCACCTCCCCAGCGGCCACCCCCCTTCCCCTGTGCCTTGCTCCCTGCTGTGCCTGTGACTGGTCCATTTGTGCCTTGGTGCATCTTCCTCAGCCCCTTGTGCATCCATGGTTGCACTATTGCACATGTTGGGTTGCTCCCTGGTGCACCTCTGACTGTGCTCTGGTGCATCCATGTGATATTCAGTCATGTTTCACTGGTACATTTTGCCATGCGCAACCTTTGAATATTGTGCTCATTGCACCATGGTGCATTGTATTTGCGCTGTGCCAGCCTTGCACTGGCGTCTGGCGCATTTCTGAATATCCCACCCAGAGAATATAGACCACTGTTTCTTCACATGGTTGCATACCATAAATTATTGGATTCCACACCATGTTTTCTTGTCTAGTGAACCTTTTAATGCATTTTCTTCCAATAGTTATTATTTCATGTACACAAGTAAAATCTTTTACTGCAAAGAAATAGAGATGTGTCAGTTTTGAACCCTTTACCCAGTGAACCAGTTTTAAACTGAAAGACTTCAAGTTCCCTACAGGAAAACTAATTTAGGACAAAGGGTACTTTTCTATTACAGCAGCATAGGACTAGAGTTTGCTTCCATTTGAGATATGAGGTATAAATACTTTTAATGCTTTTAAAATTATGTACTAAATTTGTTTTCAAATAAGTTGTTTTGTAATTGTAAATGAAATTGTTTCATTGTTTGGTTTTGGACTGTTTATACTGTTAGTCTGTAAATGACGTGGACACCTTTAAAAAAGTGCTATTTCAGCTCAAAGGTTTTCTAAATATAATAAACTAAACTAGGGATGCAACTTAAAAGCAGCCAACAAAGGGGACTGTATTTTTTGGGGGGAGGGGATTCCTTACTTTTACCATACTGTAAACCTCTCTCCTTTTAGTTATGTAGTTACATTGGTGATTAACAAGACATAAATAAATGTGCTTGTAATCTCCATGCAATAATGTAGACTATTTTCAATATGATAATATTTTACCTGTCACTTGATGTTTGTACATACTGTATTATGTTATATCTTCAGATAAACTGATAACTGGCTTTCTTTATGTCCCTGCTTATGAATGTATTGGAAGACCTTCTGTAAAACATCAACAGGTCTATATTTCAGACATCTGAATCTGCTCGAAGAAAAGATAAACAAACATGTGTTAAATGTAAATTCATTGCTGGGTTGCCTAGTTGGGTAAAGATGAAAGGGCAGCATCTGTTTTGTCCCAGGAGAGACAAAGTATGTATTAGTTAATCATCAGCTTTATTGCATGACTGTCAGAGGGAAAAAGAATAAAGATTTGTAGACTACCCACTGAGATTCATTCATGACTAGAGGCCCAGGCAGTGTTGATGACCCCCACATGTAAACCCTTTATTACTATTCCATCTGTGAAAGTGCTTAAAACCGTGAGAAACATTATATAGCCCCACTTATACTTTGCATAGTAATGCTTATGTGGAACAGTCACTTGAAGATCAAGTTACAATGAGCTCTTCATGGGTTTTCTTTAACAAACAGCTGCTCTATCTAATGCCAAGTAGTCTCAAAGACCACTTTCTGCTGGTGTCCCATTGTGACACCATTGAGCCACATCTATCAGGGTGGTACAAACCCTTCCCATGCACCTACAACAGTTATTGCAGACAATGAAGAAAGAATGTTGGGTCACCCATTGCTGGAATTAAACTTTATGAGATTTGGCAGCTAGGGAGCCATAAGGTCATATCTTTAAATTGAGCTCCCCTTCCCATTATATGTCAATGGCAGTGATGTGTGAGCTACTGGGGCTTACTTCCGAGCTAGGAGTCCAAGCCCTGGCAAGCTGCCATATAAATCCAACACTGAGGCCACCATACAAATACCCACAGAACCATCCACAAAAGCACAGCAGCCATCGCAGGCCCAGCTACATTTCACTGTGCCTTCCCCAGTTTATTGCCGGCTAGAAGCAGATGGTCATTGAGTATACAGGTATTAACTGTGTTAGTGCTGGTTATGTAGAACTGTACCCAGGATGGACATTGGGAGAACCACCCAATCAGCAGGGTTAAAGGTTTGAGGTAGGATAGACAGTGGGTAACCACTGAACTACCAGGGATAACAACAACTGATGGAATGGGTCTACTAGACCACCAATGAGAAGAACAATGGGTGGGTTACAGAGAGGGGAACCAATGAACCAAACATGGGGAAGGGGTCACTTCTTGCCAGGGCACATATTTTTTTTGTGCCACCCCTGTGGCACAGCATTAAAAACTGCAAAAAGTTCTAGACACATGTGACAGCATCATACTGTGCCACAGTCATGGGTGCATGCTGGGAATTTGCCTGAATAAACCAGTTTCACTGTGGCATGATCTCAGTGGGTATTCCTACCCCTTGCAACCTGTATCCACATGCACAGCAGTTTTGATTGGCAGTACAAATCTGAGGGTGCAAACTGACCATTTTTTGTCACAGAGTACCCTGGATGGTAGAGTGGTTAGGAAATCCCTATAAATTAGTACATGTTTGTTCAGCATATCCAATCATCCCTACCTGTGAAGGGGGAAAGGGTGGGCACAATGGACCCAGAGTCCTTTCCAACCTTAAATTACTTTGTCGCTATGTTAGTAACTCTCTTAAGGGATTGGTCATATCTGATATTGTATATTTGGGTTAATGTTCTTAGACAGTTGACCAATCTAGTTTTATCCAGTTTATCCTCTATTTTGGATAAATGTATGCTCCCTATATTTTACATCTCTGATATCTATGTTGCAGTACTTTACAGTTAGTTTAATTTCAGGTTTGTCTGTCATGCCTACATGAAAGCTGTTTTAAATCTCTTACTATGATTTGCCAGTGTGGTGTAATGATGATACTCCTACTTCTGGACCAGAAAGCGGTGCATTCAAGTTTTACACTAGGGACTTGAGCTCATATGCTTTGCTGACACTGCAGTGAAGTCCAAAAGGTTAGGGCTGGTTGAATTAGCAAATTTTGCTGTGATAACATTGCTAAAACGTTCCATGAATCTCATGAAATTTCATGGAATTTCATAACATTTTGTGAAATGTTTTATTTGGTCATATCTCTGAAATTCTTGCAGATAGAGACCTGACAATTTGCATATGTACTTCTTAGGCATCCTAATGAGATGCCAGCATAGAAACTACTGCAGATAAGAGCTTCCAGGCCCACCCAGTCTGCTCCATTTCCCCTACCTACAGTGACACTGCCAGCCCTAAGTGGCCGTAGGCCTTCCCCCTTCCCCCTTAACTTCCAAGATACCTTTGTGTCTGTCCCATGCTTTCTTGAATCCTGCAACTGTTTCTACCCCTACCACCTCTGCTGCTAGGCTGTTCCACTTGTCTACCACCCTCTCCATGAAGAAGTACTTCCTCACATTTCCTCTGAACTTCCCCACTCCAACTTCATATTGTGCCCCCTCATCCTTGAACATCTTTTTGCACATGGCATGTGTATGAATAGTTTCAAACATATAGGGATTCAATGTCTGGTAGTTTACTTTTTTCTAATTTTTCTAAAAAAAATGTTCTACTTACAATTCAGCCACCTTTGTAGCTTTATAGTAATAATAGCTAATGCCACCAGATTTTCACCCATGAAGTGTAACTTTCGCAAAGCACATATCACTACAGAATCCATTTAGCTGTGCTGAGCTGTTTGCAGTCCTTTTTCTTCCAAGGGACTATTTTGTCCCCATATCCAATGATTGCTAACAAGAGGAGAGGGAGCAGGTCAGATGGGAACAGGGATGTACATATGTTACCTTCTACTTCCACAGTGGAGTTTCATCACCTCATTGATATGCATGAAATCCCTGCTCTTCTGCGTCTTTCTGTGCCCCCACCCCATCCCCATCCCCTCCCTCCAACCAGATCTCTCTGTCTCCTCCCTCATACCCAATGTCCTCAGAGTTCTCCACTCTCTCCACCTTAATTTACATGAGGTATCCCCCCTCTGTGTCACCCCCTTTCAAGAGCTCTCTCCCCTCATTCTGATGCTTTTCTTTGTGCTATTTAGAGGACCCTGCTTTCCTGAGTACAGTGTCTGGATACAAATACTTCTTGAGTTACTACTAGTCATGTACCTGTATTAGTAGTCTAACTATGGGTGGTACTGTGTTTTTAAATTTAATTTGTCACCTGCTCTCTGGATGCTTCCTTCAGTTTTTGGGTCTTGTAACTGTGTCATGAATTTACTGCAATTTCCTTTTATCATCATTAATCGCAACTTTGTGCTATTTATGTTGTATTTCTGTTCCTGGATGTTATCTGCTTTTCTGGATCCTTGTAACCAGGCCTGTGTTTTTGCTAACTGCAAATGTTTGTGTTATTTATGCAGTTTGTATTATCTAGGTACCCTTTCTCTGGATCGCATCTGGAAACAAGCCTCGGCTCATTAGTGCCTTTCCTGGTTATCAACTTTTTAAATAAAAAAAATAAAGTAAAAAAAATAAAAGATCTAGTTTATTCATGAATCTATGGTTACCGCATGTCTTTCTGTGTTCTGTGCTACTTCTGCCACTTTAAAAATGCTGCTGACTGCGCACAGTACTTAACATAGCAGAGGTGTCAGTGACTGAAGAACAATTCTATCATCAACTAATGCAAAGCTGACAAAGCAGAAACAGGTGTTTTTTTACCTCCAGAAAACAGAAATAGCATTTGTCAATGCCGAATGTTTGCTTGCTGGCATTGGCATTGGTAGTGTAGAAGTTACAGAGCTGCATAATAGGAATGGCAGCGAAGTATTGAACTGAAGCCAACCCCACCACCACCCTGTAGAGAGTGACAGGCATTGGGGTGTGCCTTTGGGTCATCAGGCATAGCGACCACATCATTTCACCACACCCTACCCTGCAGAAATGACAAGTGTCACGGTGTGCCTTGGGGTCTTTGGCCCTTATGCGCACCCCATTCCATCAGGAAATATGGTGAGATGGGTGCAGTATAGAAGAATGGGGTGAAGTTTGGGCCCGAAGAGTCCGAGGCACACCTTGATGCCTCTCACTGGCTACAGGATGTGGGTGGGGGTGGAATGGTATGAGCATGACAGGCAAGAATCCCAAGTCACACCCCTGGTGCCTGTCATTCTCTACAGGGTGGGGCGTTATGGTCGGAAACCCTAACATCTCAGGCATTCGTTGGTATTTTCACTCCAAATTTTCAACATGTTTTTTTTGTGACCCCCACCTCATGAACAGTGGCAATATCAGTTTGTTAGCTGAAACTGCTTTTGCACAGTGACTATGGCATTTGGCACCACAGATGCAAAACACATTCCAAACAGGATGTAAAATGACAGCTGTACTGTTCATGGAGGTGTAAAAACGGCAGTGTTGAAAACTGCTGTGAAAATCTTAAAAAAACTGGTGAAGTCACAAGCGTGCATAGAAACTGTGCAACGCACACCCGTAATGTAACTAGTTTGGGGATTTTTTTACAGCAGATTGTTAACACAGGCATTTTGGGACCTCCGACCATGAACAGTGTCAGTGTGATTTTCTTTATCTGTCCCGAACAATGATTTCCCACAGCAACCACACATTTCTGTGCTGAAAGTGTGAAAACACATTTCGGCCATGTTGTGGAAAATGACAGCTGTACTGTTCATAAGGAAGTGTGGAAAAATGCCACTGGTGAAAATCTGGACTGAAAATATTACAAATTCATGAACTTATGAGGGTGCGTGGAAACTGCGCAATGCTCACTCGTAACACAGTCATTTTATGGAGTTTTGTCACCAAATTTTCAACATAGCCATTTTAAGACCTCTGCTCATGACCAGTGTCACTGTGATTTTCTTAATCTGTCTCAAACATAGTTTTCGCACACCGACTGTACCATTGTGCGCTACCTGTGCGGAAACACATTTTGGGCGAGATGTGAAAAATGGTAGCTGTACTGCTCATAAGGAAGTGTGGTAAAATGGCACTGTTGAAAATCTGGTGTGCAATATTACAAATTTAAACTTGCCAGCTGCATGTAGGAACTGTGCAACGCAGCTTCTAAACAGTCATTTTTCGGAATTTTCACCAAATTTCAACATAGCCATTTTAACACCTCTGCTCATGACCAGTGTCACTGTGACTTTCTTAATGTGTCCCATACATTGATTTGCAGCACACCGACTGCGCCATTGTGCACTTCATGGGCAGAAACACGTTATGGGCGAGATGTGAAAAATGACAACTGTACTGCTCATAAGAAGGCATGGTAAAATGGCAATGTTGAAAATCTGGAGTGAAAATATTGAAAATTTGCGAACTTACGAGCATGCGTAGGAACTCTGCAATGCACGCTCGTAAAACAGTCATTTTTAGGAATTTTTTCACCAAATTTTCAACATAGCCATTTTAAGACCTCTGCTTATGAACCGTGTCACTGTGATTTTCTTAATGCGTCCCGTACATTGATTTCGCACACAGACTGCACCATTGTGCGCTACATGGGTGGAAACACATTTTGGGTGAGATGTGAAAAATGACAGCTGTACTGCTCATAAGAAGGTGTGGTAAAATGGCAATGTTGAAAATCTGGAGTGAAAATATTGAAAATTCGCAAACTTACAAGCGTGCGTAGGAACTGCACAGCATGCTCGTAAAACAGTCATTTTTAGGAATTTTTCAACCAAATTTTCAAAATAGGCTTTTTGACAGCCCACCTTATGAACACTGGCAGTGTCATTTCATTAATCATTCCAGAAAGGTGATTTCGCACAGTGGCTGCGAAATCACCCTTCGGGCCCGAGTAACGCCATGACAGTGCAAGAATTATGGGAGGGGTTCCAAAACCCCATGTTGAAAATTTGGTGCAAAAATTCCAAAAATGCCTGAGATATGCAACAAAGTTGAAAACCCTATCTATCCCATTATACAGCTTACCGGCATTTCTCAGTTCAGGGTCGGCTTTGAAGAGTGCAGACATGTTCCCGGTCCACCTAAGATTGTCCCTGCTGACTCGGAGGTAAGTATGTGGTGGGGTGTGTGGGGAGGCAGGGTGCGTGGTGGGTGCGGGTTGTGGGGGGGCAGGGAGACTGTGAGGGACCGTTTTTTTCTTTACAGGTTTTTTTTGTTTTAAAAGATGATGCGGGATGTTTGCCACACTGGGGTGGGCTCTCAGCATGGCAGAAGGACGGCTGGGGGGGTGTGGAGTCGATGGGGAATTGGGCACCCCCGTTGGCCATGGCATCTGTTGCCACGCTGGGTGGGCTCCCATCATGGCACCCTGTACTGGGGGGGGACACAGTGGAGACAACGGGGGATTGGGCACCCCTGTCCGGTTATATGTGATGTAGCCACGCTGGGGTGGGCACCCAGCGTGGCATATGAAACTGTGTTTGGGTGCAGCACAGCCGATGGGGGGATTGGGCACCTCCTGGCCGGCTATACAGTGTGTGCATTGGGGGCAGCAGCAGCATGTGTGTGTGTGTGTGTGTGTGTGTGTGTGTGTGTGTGTGTGTGTGTAGGGTGTAGGGGAGCCGCATGAGCAGGCAATATCTTATCACTGCTCACTGAGCGTAGCTCCCTTTCAACTGTAGGCCACTGCATTTTGGAGCTGTCATAGACAGCTCCAGCAGGCATTGGAGAACTGCGGCCGCACCTGCAAACACACTGACTGAATTGGAAGAGGGCTGACACACCTCTGAAAACTCCAATGATGGCACAATGTTTCTTGCACATGCGTGCAAGCAAACATAAAAATAGTGGAGTGAAACTGAGACTGGCAGTCAGTCATTATGCTAATTTCCCAGTTTACTCAGGTATGCAGAACGAGGCAGTGTAAACTGAAATCTGAGCTCTGGATTCCTCTGCTGCCTATCTGATCACCAATGAACTAGGGGACACTACCAATTACAACCAATGCTGGTCAATTAGAACAGTGATCTGGGACTGTGATCCCTATAATCAAGTAACTAAACCAATCCAAGGCTGCAGTACAAGTACTTACAATACTTTGCATCAGACTTGCTGAAAAAAGAACACATATGTTACCAGTGGGAAATACCTTTTATTGGACTTTAACCTCCTGAAAGCTAGTCTCAAAAACAATTTTGTTAGTCCTCTACAAAGTATCACCTGCCTGCAACAGCCCATCTCACTCACCCTCATCATGAATGGCAACAGCCGCATTGATAGACACAGTCTTCTCCAGGGATCTGTAAACCAGCAAACACTCCTCGACCCTAACCCCAGAGAAGGAATGCAGTCCCCAGGATGCTCAATACTTCTCTCCATGGCAAGACCTCGGACTCCCAAATCTGTTCCTGACCCCAGAATGTCGGCATCACAAGTGGACACCTTGTCACTGTGCCAGTATGCTGGACAGTGGCAACAATTATTATTTTAAAACCAGGCAACATTGGAGATTAGAGATCTGAGACGGGGCACTCCACAACTTGAGACAGATATTAAAATACCTAATTGTCAATGAGTGGATGGCTCGAGAGGCATGCACAAAGATCCCATGCAAGAGAGAGGAGTTGATGGCATGCCCAGGATTTCAGCTTGGATTTAGGAAAATGATTTGTACAACTTGCAGTGCTCGGTGTGCCGTGGGAGATACCAGCAGCATTTGCTTACAACACAGGGGACTGGATTATCCTGCTTTTAGTGGTGGTATGTGAAAAATGTGCACTTCGTGACTGCACTCCTGGCAGACCTAAGTTCCCGACCTGGATGTGCTTCTGGGATGTGGGTCAATTACTGGCAGGCCGATGGAAAAGGTAGTGTGGCCAAAACTTCAAAAAATGATAAAAAGGCTTAACTTACTTACACATAGGGGCATTTTACAATGAATAACTAATAGGTGTGTGCCAAGAGGCACACTTTCCAGATCTGGCTAAAAACGAAGTGGCAAAGCTGACAGTGCCCCTTTAAGATCATGTAGTAGGGCTGGATCCTTCATTACATCATACATAAACAGTAAATCGGAATGCATCCTTCTTGTTTCAATGGACATTAGATTCAGTTGAGATAACCTGTCTGTATTTTCTAAGTCTGTCATTCCGATAATTAATTTTGTGAACTTCCTCTGTACCTTTTCAATTCTATCTCTTTCTATTTTTCTATAGGGAAGCCATATCTGAGAAGCACATTCCAGCTGAGGTTTAACACAGGCACGGTATAATGGGACTAGAAGTGATTTGTTCCTTGTTGTTATGTTTCTCTTAATGGACCATATAATGTTATTACATCTTTCTATTGCAGCTTGTGTTTGTTCATCAATTCCAAAGGTATCGGATACCACAATGCCCAGGTCTCTTTCCACAGCACTCGAGGTTAGGGGGATCCCACATAAAGTATATGTTGCATTTTTGTTGTTCTTACCTATATGCATCATTTTACATTTATCTAGATTAAACTTAATGTGCCATTTTTGGACCCAAATGGATATGCTATCTAGCTCTTGTTATAGATAATTTGTTTCTGTGAATGTTGCACGTGGTCCTCCAATTTTGGTATTGTCAGCATATTTTGCTACCCAGCAGTTTAGATTTTTAGTGAGATCTGAAATAAATATTTGACATAGAATGGGCCCCAACACTGATCCCTGTGGAACTCCACTCCTAACTTCTCCAATATCTGATAAATGACCATTTATGGACACCCATTGTTTTCTGCCTGATAGCCATCCAATAATTCAATTAATGATGGTAGAATCAGCCTGTATAGTTCTTAATTTATCTATTAATGCAAAGTGTGGGTAAGGTCTATAGCCTTACAAAAGTCTAAATAAATAATATCACATGGGATCCTGTCATCAAAGGCCCTACTTATATTTTTCCGCAACCTGATAGTCCCCTGCAGATCCACCCTAATTGGCCAATCTGCATACTCTCACAGCCTCCCAAAAATTTGAAATTCACTCCCCCTCAAATCCAGCACTTATCCTCCACCTACTCCATCAGCTCTGCCCTCAATAATTACCTTGCGCCTAGCTGCCCCTGCCATGTCTCTCCCTAATGCCCTCCTCTAAGCCCTGGATAAACCCTACCCCTCTACTGTCACCTTCATTTTACCCTGTCCACCCCCACTCCCCAAATGTCTAGCTCTCTTCCCCTTTGAAGTCATGAGTGCTGGCTTCAAATTGGAATTGCACAGATCAAACCCTTCCAAGTAAGGACAGCAGCAACATTTAAAGAAAAAAAAAGATGTTACTGTGAAGGTGGGTGATCATTAATGTGTTGGGGGGGGGATCGAGACAGAGCTTGTTCTCGAGTTGAGTCAGTGGGTGTCCAAGTCGTAAAATCAACATGGACCATTGATTTTACCATTTAAAAGTTGCTGGTGTTGATTTTACTATTGCCCCATACACTATACAAGCTAATGGATGGGCAACAGTAAACAACAACAGTTGTTCACTTCTCGAGGTTGTATGACAACCGAAAACCTCTCGAGCTTTGCTCTCGAGGTTTACATGTTTGTCATAACAACCTCTCGAAGTGAACCACATTGTTGTTGTTCACTGTTGCCCATCCATTATCCTCTGTATCTGGTCTGCTATAACAGAAGGCCCACTTCTTGCATTGTGGTGGCAAGTTCCTCAAAACACCTCCAGTAAGGCTTTCTGTTGGACACTTAGTGTAGAGATTATCTTTCAAACTCAGTAGTATATGGTAGTTTGGTTGCCACCTCCTATGGCATACAGGAGACTGGCACCATTCCCCTCTGGACTACGGATAGGTGAATCTCATGAAAATTCATTGTGCCAAGAGCTTCATGAAGTTTCACCAACTTAGCATCACACTCAGCCACACATCAAGTAGTTTTCTGTTTTTCAGTATACTGTACTGTCAGTTCTGTTTGTACGCAGTTTGGATGAATGCAGTTTTAAGATACATTCACATTTTTCTTCAGTCTCAAATAATTTCCTATTCAATGCTGTTGTTTTTTTTTTTTGGTTGTATGCATATTAAATTTTTTGGGATATGCAACTTATTAGGCTCTTTTCGTGGTATTCTGGCCTGGCTTAGGGGATAATTGATCAGATGGGTGAAATTAGGAACTAAAATGTGTTGAAGGTGTTACTTAAAAAGTATAAGGAGTACTATAAACTCAGTATGCTGCCTGCTCAATAACTGAGAAAAACAATAGAATTGTGCTCTCCACTGCGCATGAAGTGCAGCTGTCTGATTAACCTTGCCTCCCTGGAATAAATAAAACAGTTAGCTACTGTACTGATAAACGTACCTCCCTGCATGCTTTTAAAATGTATAGTTCATTTTCTGGATATATGCAGTTTTGGATGTATACACAAATATTACAGTCCCCAACAGTATGTATACAAGAGGAACTGACTGTAACTTTTTATCCCTTGGGTTGCTGACCACTCTGTCCCCATCTCCCCCAGACTAGCAACCACCTCCCCTGGACTTGTCTCTGCACAGGTTCCCCCACAGATCCCCCCGGTGGGTCCGGGAGAGAAGGGCTGTCCTCTCCTCCAGTGGGAACATCCAGTATGTGCTGATGTGCTCAATTGGTGGTGCAGGTCTGGAGAGGTGTGTGTTGTGCCAGCTAACCTTTGGGTCCTGTTTTCCATTTTTCTGTCCTTATGCAAGCTGAGGTGATGCAGGTGACACATGTATATGGAGACTTTCATGAAGCCAGGAAACTGCAGATCTCCCCCAACCCCTCTGATGCAGATATGTCTGACGCATGGGCATTTGGCGCTATCACCAGACCTCCACCTGTATCCAGCCGACAGCTGAGTCAACTAGCCTCCCTGATTCAGGACAGGGGATCTGCCTGGTGGCTGCTATATCAACTCACTCCACCCCACCCCCTCTGACCCCCACCATCCCAAGCTCTTTCCCGAAATCAGGTCATAATGGTGCATGTTAAGGTTCTCGGCAGTGCCTCAACTCTCTGCATTACCAAGCCAGCTACATCATGTAGTTTTCACCTGGTCAACTGCCCACCTTCTCCTGACAATGACTACATGTAGTGGCACTTTGCTGGCATAGTTTTTCGGGTGAAGTAACACTTCACTGGCGGAAACAAGCAAAGTGTTTACTTTTTTTTTAAACAATTGTTCTAAAATGCATTACTTATTCCTCCCCTTTGTGACAAACTGTTCTTATCCTTCTTCCACCACATAGTCTCTTTTAAACATAATAACCTCACCATGCCACCCTCTAGCACCTACCTTCCTCTTCCCCTCAGTCCTTGTGAAGTTTGTTAGAATACAAATAGATGCCTTCCCCCACCTGTGCCACATTAATAACACACACACTACCCACATCTCCCCACCCTGCTCCAGTCCCACCAGTCATATATACATAGGGAAACCCCAACCCTACTACCTCTAGCACCCAACCTCTCTCCTCCCCCTGCCCAAAATTATAAGTATACATATAAATATTGCAGTCTCACCAGTAAAAAAAAGAAAGCCATCCAGCACTGGAGGGAGATGCCTTCCCTGTTCAGTATCCTTCTATAGGATGAATGAGTGATGATGTCACCACCTAAAGCAATACCTGTCTGGCCACTTGTCAGTCAATCAGGGGTTTCAACTATAGGGGGATGCCACTGTTCATTCATTCTATGCAGGACACTGATAATGAGCAGCACCATTGCTCTGTCACATGATGGTTTTCTGTTTTTATAGTTTAAGCAAAGACAAGCGCTTCAGTTGGTTTTCTCCAAAGAAGTGCTACTTTGCCTGACAAAACTATGCATAGTGATACTTCACCAACACTTCTACCCTGGAAATGCTAGCACATGTAGTTTCCCCAGTTGAAGTCAGAAATTTTGCCAGTGAATTGCAAATTAATTCTCTGTGCTATGTGGAGTTGGTAAAGCAAAGTTTACCGACTTCGCCCACACCTACTTTGTATAGGCATGACACCCTCAGCTCAATGCTACTTCATCTGCATTAGCTAAACTTACTTAAATTAGATTATTTTCAGTGTACTTCAGTAGAGTCTTAAGTAAGCAATAATACCCAACAGAATGAGTGGTATTGGGCTATACTGTACTGTCCAGGAGATGTAACGAGGCCCAATGCTGCAGGCGGAAGGCCTTAAAGCCCCTGGAAGGTGTGGTATAGCCCATACCGCCCACCCTGGAGGGTATTATTGTACTTAGAAAATGGGCTACATGTGGCATTTCTACATAAGAGTTAACTATAAAAAAAAATACATAAAAAATAACTGAAATTATTTTTAAAGTTTTTTTGGGGGGTAAAAAAGTTCTTCTACTGGTAAACTTGCCAGTAGAGGGCACAACAGTGTTTTAGAGGTGAGTGTGCAACCACCTCTCCCACTCCCTCAGTTGTTCAGGCATCATCGCCGTCAACCCCCCGCACACACATACCCTACCTCTGCTCGCTGGTGCTTTGTTTTGCTCCATTTTGTTATTTAGTTCAGCAGTTTTTGCACAAGTTAAAAGCACAAGTCTGATTAGGTGGGAGGAATGCAGCCAGGATCACACAGTGGAGTGTGAGAGATTTCTTTGCAGTAGCCGTTGTGCTAGTAACAAGTTGACATCTTGCCAGTGCTCTTTTTTTATTTAAAAAGCAGTTTGAATGACACTGATTGGGTAGGGAGAACACAGTCAGGATTGCACTGTGAAAGTGCTAGAGATTTCCATGTGGTAGCTGGTCTGCTACTAATAAGGTGACTTTTTGTTTCAGGGGAGCTCACAAGCTCATTTGCTAAGGTGTTGTAACACTTTTTCTGTTACACCTCTCAAACTGTTTGACTGAAAGAATTGTGTGTGAGGGAGGGCTCACTTGTTCGCTAAGTGAGTAAGAAAAAATGGCTGCCAACTAAGTTGAAAATTCAGTGTGCACATGGATATGTTTTGGGTTATGTGGCACTGCCAACTGGCACTTGTTTTTCTCCAGGCATTGTTGAAAAACAAATGTATGCCTAGACAGGGCTCTCAGCCAATCAGCATACAGTATTTTTCAAGCACATTTTCTAAAATAAATTATACCTACAGCCGTATCTTTGAACGCTATGCTAACAAACATCTCAATGCTTTCCCGTACTATTATTAGGAAATGGTATTTACTCGCCTGGTAAAGGTGATTATATCTGCAACCTTTAGAGAGCTCAGGAAATCCTCACATATGGGTTATCCTCCATCCATCCTATTGGCAGATGCACAATCGTAAATCTTTTCTGGACTGCCAGAGGTCACTCCGTCAGCTGCGTCCAGACATTCCAGTAAGAAACTTCCCTAGCAAAGAAAATAAATAATATAATAATAATAATAATAATAATAATAATAATAAAACTTTATTTATCAAGTGCCTTTCAGGCACCAAGGCACTGTACAAATTCAACAATAAAATCCCAAGAAATAAATTAAAAAATAAAGATTAAGATCATAATAATACACACTTCAACTCATAAATGCTTGTCTCCACAAGTGAGTCTTAAGTTCCCACTTGAAGCTCCCATGGTCATGCATTCCTGAAGCTGACAGGGCAGAAAATTCCAGAGGGTTGGGACAATAAATATAAAAGCATGGGCCCCAGAAGATTTTAAAGTAACCCTCGGACCCTCCAGCAACCCCTCGTCAGCCGAACGGACCTGTCGCACAGGGTTGTTTTTTTATCATTGAATACTTTCTCACTTTCAGCCACAGTCCTGCCAATTTCCAGCCATTGCTCATCCACTGCCGACCCCGAAAAGCTGTCATGCCCAGCTGGCATAGGCAGCTACACCATCGAGAGGGGCTCCCCTAAGCCCCCGCACTGGCGAGGATCCACTACTGGCGCACAGCCTCCATGCATCGTCGGACCGGTGAACTGCAGCCATCAAGCTGCTGCGGACTTGCACTGCATTTTCCTTGTTCTTCCCCAATGGGGGCACGGACATGCAATGACATCCATGCACTAGCATGCAGAAGTCTGCCGTGCTCGCCCCCCACTTCGGCACCCACGCCTCTGCAGTACCTCCAGGCATCCCCAGGGACCACCAGAGTGCGATGTGCACCCACCCTGTTTCCCCTGGACTAGGAGAGCTGTCTTCAGATGCTCAATCCTAGTCCGCCCCCTGCTGACCCCTGATGACCTGGGCTCGTTCCCAAACCCGGGTCGCCAGTATGGAGCGAGGTGTGGTGTCCAGTGCCTCAACCCTCAGCACCACTGGGCCGGTGATGTCGCACAGGGTTGTAAGGAATCAGAAGATCTTTCAAGTATTCGGGTCCAAGTCCATGTAGGGCTACATAGGTCAATAAACCTACTTTAAAGGTGATCCGCCACTGAATCGGCAGCCAGTGCAGATCACTCAACACAGGGGTAATATGTGACCTTCTTGACACCCCTGTCAACAACCGAGCTGCAGCATTCTGCACTAGCTGCAAGTGGCGGATATCAGCCCCAGGAAGCCCTAAGTACAGACAGTTGCAATAGTCAAGGCGAGGGGTCATGAAGGCATGGACCAACACAGGTAAATCGCTGGACGGAATGAGGTGTTTCACCCTGGCAATGTTCCTAAGATGGTAAAAGGCTGATTTGATGACTGCCAACACCTGAAAATGAAGGCTCAGCCATCGTCAAGTACCACTCCCAGGTTATGCACCCATTCTGAGGTAAAAATCTGATCACCCCCCCCCCCGAAATAACCCGGAGGGCTGATCAGTCCTCAACCCCTCTATCCTGTGACCCGGGTCCACTACCATAACCTCGTTTTTTTCCTGCGTTCAACTTTAACCAGCTTGAATTCATCCCATCATGGATTTCAGCTAGGCAGTTATTAAATACCGATAGAGCACTAGCCTGGTCAGGAGCAAAAGACAGGTAGAGCTGGGTATCATCAGCATAGCAATGAAACCTCAGCCCATACTGTCTTACAATGTCTCCAAGGGGTAGCATGTACACTGCAAACAACATGGGGGAGAGCATCAAGCCCTGGGGAACCCCACAAGGCAGAGAGAAAGGGTCGGAAGAAAAAAACCCTGACACAACTCTCTGCGTTCTCCCAGATAGGAATGACACAAACCATCTGAGCACTGTACTTGACAAGCCACAGATGGACCTCAGGCGCTCGAGCAAAACCCCATGGTCTACAGTGTCAAAAGCTGAAGAGAGATCGAGGAGTACCAGAATAGAATGGTTTCTCCAATCTCTCACCATCAGGAGATCATTGCGCACCCGAACCAGAGCAGTCTCAGTACTATGCCTCTTACGAAAACTCAACTAGAGAAGTTTGTAGATACTATGGATGGTCAAATGGTTCTCCAGCTGGTTTGTCACTACTTTCTGAATAACCTTTCCAATAAAGGGAAGGTTTGAGATTGGTCTGTAGTTAGCAAAAATATTTGGGTCCAAAGAAGCTTTCTTCAGAATGGGTGTCACCACTGCCTCCTTCAGGGAGCTTGGGAACTCACCTGACTCTAAAGAGCACCAGATAATTTGAGCCAGAAACGGGCCAATGATCTCAAAACAACCCAAAATCAGGGTGGTTGGGCACAGATCTAAACTACAGCATGTAGGGTGCATCCCCTGGACAATCCACACAACATCCTCAAACTCCAGCAGGTCAAAGGTACTCCAGGAGACACGAGTTACCATGACAAAGTGCCGACCAACAGCATCCCCCATAGAGCGGGTCAAGCGGATCTCCAATCAGATGTCAGCCCCCTTATTCACAAAGAATTGAGCAATCTCATCACACTCCTTTTGTGAAAAAGCTCGATGGAGCTGTAGACAGGCTGGGTTGCACAACCTGTCCACAGTTCAGAAGAGCTGAGCCGGTCAATTCTGAGTGACAACGATCTGCCTGGACAGTAACTCTGCCTTCTTATGGGAGATCTCTGATTGGTACAGCTGATAATGCTCCACCAAACTAAGGCAGTCGACTTCCAGGGTAGATTTCCGCCAGCGACGCTCTAATCATCACCCCACATACAAACATATGAACATATGAAATTTGCCAGCAGATAAAGGCCTAGAGGTCTATCAAGTCTGCTCGAATGTGCAGCTAGCACCCCTTATTCTGCAGCTGCCCCTCCCTTCCCCTTCATTAACCCCCCCCTTGTCCTGTCCCATCCTTGTTTGAAGCAGTCCACTGTTCTACTGCATACCACTTCAGCAGGTAACGCATTCCACCCAGCCACCACCCTCTCTGTAAAAAAGTGTCTCCTTATCTCCGTCCTGAACCTTCCTCGCTCCAGTCTCATGTCATGGCCCCTGGTGGCCCTCCCCTCCCTTACTTTGAACAGCCCCTCTGTACCCGTCTTGTTTATTCCTTTCATGTATTTAAAGGTTTCAATCATGTCACCCCTGTCTCTCCTTTCTTCCAGTGAGTACATGTTCAACTCCTTGAACCTCCTCTCGTATGATAAGTCCCCCAGCCCCTTGATCATCTTTGTCACTCTGCGCTGCACCCCCTCCAGTAACTTAATGTCCCTCTTCGGATACAGACGCCAGTACTGCACACAGTACTCCAGGTGTGGTCTAACTAATGACCTATATAGTGGCAGAATCACCTCCTCCCTCCTCGAGGATATACCCCTTGCAATACAACCCAGCATTTTGTTGGCCTTTGCAGCTGCCTTCCTACATTGTGCCGAGTTGTTCATTGACCCTGTAATGAGTACACCCGATCCTTCTCCTCCTCTGTCTGGGCTAGCTGCACTCTAGCTGGTAATTCCTCCTTGGGTTCTTCATCCCAAAATGCAGCACCTTGCACTTTTTGGCATTAAAGCCCAGTTGCCAGGTGTCTGACCAGGTTTCAAGCTTTGCCAGATCATCCTGCAACCCCTGCCATCCCCTTAGGTCATCCACCACCGCGCCTACCTTGGTATCATCAGCAAACAGACTGATCTTGCTCTTGATGTCCCATTATATGTCTGCAATGAATATCCCAAACAACACTGGTCCCAACACTGAGCCCTGTGGAACACCGCTCGTCACTGCCCTTGGGTGTGAGAGCTCCCCACCCACCACCACCCTCTGTTGCCTTCCCTGCAGCCAGTTTCCTACCCATATCACCAGCTTTGCACCTGCCCCTGTGCCAACAACTTCCTTCCCAGCCTTCCATGTGGCAGTGAGTCGAATGCCTTACTGAAGTCCAGATACAGGACATCCACTGCATGGCCCCTGTCCAGTTGCCTAGTTACCCAGTCATAGAACTCGACCAGGTTGGTTTGGCAGGATCTGCCACGTATGAAGCCATGCTGTCTGCTGTCCTGTAGTCCTTTGGCCTCTAGGAGGGCCACCAGCCTCTCCTTCAGGATAGTCTCCATTAGCTTACCCACGATGGATGTGAGGCTCACTGGTCTGCAGTTTCCTGGTTCATCCTTGGGCCACTCTTGTGGAGGGGCACCACATGAGCCATCCTCCAGTCCTGAGGTACATACCCCAAATGTAGTGAGGCATTAAATAGGTCTGCCAAAGGTCCTGCAAGGACCTCTGCCAGCTCCTTCAGTACCCTGGGGTGGATGCCATCTGGGCCTGGCGCCTTGTCCACCCTCAGTGCCTTCAAACCCTCTCGAACTCTGCTCTCCATGATTTCCCCATCTGTCACCACTTCCCACCCTGCTTCTGCCATTTCTCCCACCTTGGGTGTCACCCCCCTCTTCTCTTTAGTAAATACTGAGCAGAAGTACTCATTTAGTGCTTCCGCCTTATCGCACCCTGCTTCCACCCAACCCCCCTCCGTCCTAATCCTTACTATGTGGTCCTTACAGCTCCTTTTCTCCCTGATGTACTTAAAGAAGTCCTTCTCCCCCTTCTTAATGCCTTGTGCCAGCCTGAGTTCCGTAGATGCTTTGGTCTCCTTACCGCCCTTGTCACTTCCTTCATTCTGTCAAGTACACCTCCTGTCCTCCCCTTCCTGTTTTCTTGTAATTCCTAAAGGCAGCTTTTTTCCTCCTTACCTTTCCATGACCTCCTTGCTCAACCAGATCGGTTTCTTAGCCTTAGCCTTCTTGCTCTGGGCTTTGCAGCAGGTTTTGGTTGCCTCCACTATCCCCAGCTTTATGAGCTCCCACCTCTGGTTAGTGTCCATACTAGATTGAATTCTTGTCAGGTACCCTTTTACCACTTCCCCATCCTCCCAAGGTCAGCCCTCCTGAAGTCCAGCACTATTGTGCCAGATTCCACTCCTTCCTTGCCCATATCCAATGTGAGCCATACTGAGCGGTGGTCACTCCCTGACAGCAGTTCCTCCACTGTAAGTTCTCTCACAAAGTCCCCATTTGCCAGCACAAGGTCAAGGGTATTTCCTAACCTGGTTGGTTCACTGACCATTTGCAGCAGGAAGCTGTCCTCGAAAGACATGTCGCAACTCCCTCAAGGACCCATCAAACCAAGGGGCCCGAGGGCGGAGTGGGAGGGGACGAACACGGACAGGAGCTGTCAACTCTACAGCCGAGAAAATGACCCAATTATAAGCCAGAACCATCGACTCCGGACTCAAGCTAGCAACAGGAAACTCTGAGAGGCTGGTCACCTCGATCAGGTCTTCAGGGCACACGTCCTGTAAAGGGCGGTAACTGACCATCTCCACAGGGGCAGACCTACGAAAGGGAGCACAAAAGTTGAACCTCACAGTGTAATGATCAGACCAACTGACAGGTTCCACCTCCAAATCAGAGGCCTCAAACCCCAGGAGGAAAACCAAATCCGAAGAGTGACCACAATTATGGGTAGCTGAAGAAACAATCTGTGTAAAGCCCAGCGATGTCATCAGCTGGAGGAAGTGTTGACCAAAAGATGGGAGTTTGTCATCGACCCAGGCATTGAATTCGCCCAGAACCATCAATCTGGGTGACTCCAGTGCCATGTTGGCGATGAAGTCTGCCACTTCCTGGAGGAATCGCTTCTCATCCTCGGGTGGACGATAGACGACAGCTATCCTACAACCCACACCAGCTATCACAGTACACTCAAAGGATTCGGCTTCCTCAACTGGTACACCCGTGAGGCCCAACCTGGTCTTGAAACAGACCGCTAATCCCCCCACCCCGTGGTCCAATCTCGGGCATGTGTATCACCGAGTACCCGGCTGGAATTGCTGCCTCTAAAATGGGGCCAGCATTTTCATCCAGCCAGGTCTCGGTGATGCAAGCCAGATCTGCTGTTTCAACAAAGTCAGCAATAACAGTGGACATGTTCTTAACAGATCTTGCATTGCACAACACCACCCGGTTTGGAAAGGGTTCGTGGGCCGTCCCGGCCACTTGCCCATCAAAAAAGATGGTGCCCTTGGCTATGGGGACTAGACATGGATCACCATGTTTCAGGCTCCATTTTGCCCCAGGGCATCTTCTGGACCTAACTAACCCTATATGAGAGGACCGTTCCTTCACCCTCCAATGTCCATGCCCTCCACCATGTCCACCCCCATCCCTCCTATGAGCAATACCAAGCGCCCGACAGTGCTGGTAGCTAGAAAATGGCAAGGGGGGGAAAGAATGGGCAGAGGGCATGGAGAGAGGAGGATGAATGACGCATGACCGGGGAGCTAACAGGCGCATACCACAAGCAAACAACAGCTAGAACTGAACACCTCAAAAGATTTCTAATTTTCTTATAAGTAGCTTACATAGATACATAGATACATAGACAATGTTGTCAGATAAGGGCCTGTGGCCCACCCAGTCTGCCCATTTGAGCTTGTAAGTTCAGTTTATGTTTTCCTAGAAGTCTGCTGCCCCTTACCCCTGACCTCCAGAACTCCTTTATATCTATCCCATGCATTCTTAAATCCCGTGATTGTTTCAGCCCCCACCACTTCCTCTGGCAGGGTGTTCCACTTGTCCACCACCCGTTCTGTGAAGAAATTCTTCCTCACGTTTCCTCTGAATCGTCCTCCCTCCAACTTCATTCCATGCCCTCTAGTCCTGGAACATTTTTTTCGCTTAAAAATAGTGTATTACTGCACCCTGTTCCTCCCTGTAAGATACTTGTATTTCTCTATCATATCCCCTCTCTCCCATCTCTCCTCCAGGGAGTACATATTCAGTTCCTTCAACCTGTCCTCATTGGACTTGTGATGCAATCCATGTACCATCTTAATTGCCCTCCTCTGAACCTTCTCTACCCTGTCTATGTCCTTATGTAGGTAAGGTCTCCAGAACTGTACACTGTACTCCAGGTGGGGCCTCATTAGTGTCTTGTATAGTGGAATTATGACCTCCCTTTTCCTGCTGGTGACGCCCCTGCCTATGCATCCCAGCATCATATTTGCTTTACCTGCTGCCTTGTCACATTGTTTCCCTACCTTGAGGTCATCAGAGATGATAACCCCAAGATCCCTTTCCTGCTTCATGCATACTATATCCTCACCCCCCCAACTGATATATTGTGCCAGAGTTTTTGTGCCCCATATGCATTATCTTGCACTTCTTTGCATTGAATTTCAACTGCCAAACCCCTGACCATTCTTCAAGTTCAACTATCCTGAATTACAACATACTCCATAAAACATTAGACTAAAAACCCACCAAATTGCACCTTTCTCATTTACCTAAACGTTAAAAATCCTAACCCAAGAAATAAAACAAACAAAACAAAAATAAAACTTCCCCACACCAGAACCCTCTCATGGCTTTAAGGAGGAGAAAATTAGACTAAACAAACATAAACATAATATTTAAAAATAAAAATAATAAAAACAGAAAATATATATAAAAGAAAATAATCTCAGTCCTGATGGTCCTTTCACTAACAGCAGGACTATAAAAGTACTCAAAAACAGGAATATAGATGGTCTTTCTTCCAGTTTTTTGGCACTCTCACTTCCAAACGATGATAAAAATTAAACAGGATCCAAACCCACAGGAAGGTTAGGGCACTTTCACTGCCTGCACTGTCCCTCACAAAGTAAGGGAAAAGATCCAATGAAAAATCGAATGACACACCAACACTCTGGAGAAATCTGTAACTGCTCCAACCTACTCCAAAATCGTAAGTCCAAAAATAGAACATATAGTCTCGTTGCAGGTTAATAGAGAGAAAGCAAGGGAACCCTAAGCAGAGGCCAGGAGTGTGCATGTACCAGAAACAGAGAGTGAAGACTCCCCCCCTCACCCCCATCAGCCTAATCAGGCTCTACACAACACCACCCAAGACCCGCAGCTACAGACACCCAGAGGCCAAGCCAACCAGACCGGCCCCCGGGATCACTTAGGAGCACCCTACAAAAAGCCTCCAGCTCCCCAGAGGCAAATGAAGCACTCCGCTCTGTCCCGGGCAGCACAACCCAAGATCACCCAGCCACACTGGGGGGGGGGTAAGGGCCTCCCTCACCCAGCACAACACACAGGCCCTGCTACCCCAAATTCGATGCTACTTGCTCCGGTATATTCCCCAGTGGTAGTACTGTAGCAAAAGTCAGAGCAATCTGAGTAAAATTCTAAGAAAGAAGAAGGACACCAATCAACAAATCAGGTCCCACCACTCATGACACTTCAGGGCAACATCAACAGTTCTTTTGCTTTGCGCTCCTAGATTATACTCCCAGCTCTTACAGACGATACTCTTACAAATAAACAAACACAGAAACCAAAAGAACAAACAAGCAAAAAATGAAGAGAAAAAATAACCAGGTCCAACAGTGTTTCGTACTGAACAGAGATCATTTACTGCAAATATCACAGATATAGTGATGGTTACACATATTGTATAGGTCATAAGGCATCTGCTTATGAAAAGTTAGGTAGATAATATCAACACATGCAGTAAATACATATCAATCATATAAATGCATAGGGTAAATAAGACTCTAACTACCAACATACATTACGTAGGAGCCCCACAGAAACCAATAATGATGTCAGCCAACACTTATAAAAAAGATGACAGTTCAGGTTCTAATTCTGGCTGCAGCAGTGTTGGGTTTGTCCATCTGGGGGAGGGACCCTGAGCACTCTAAAGGTTGCAGGTATAATCACCTTTACCAGGTTAGTAAATACCATTATCCCCTGCAACTTTTATAGTGCTCAGGAAATCCTCACATATGGGACTTCCTAGCAGTACCCAGAAGAAATTCTGGGTGGGAAAAATGAACCCACATGATCAGCCCACACCTGCCACAGCCTGAAGCACAGCCCTGCCAAACATGGCCCTAACAGCAGAAGCCATGTCAAGCCTGTAATGGTGAACAAAGGTGTGGATCAAGGACCGGGTGGCTGCTGCACTGATATTCTGCCCCTAGGCACCCCCTCCACCCATGAGGCTGATAGGGCCCTGGTGGAATGTGCTTGAATGCCCCTTGGGGGATCCTGGCCAGTTCTTTGATAGGTGGCATCTATTGCACACCTTATCCAGGTGGCAATAGCTTCCTTGGATGCTGCCTGGCCTTTCTTCCTGCCAGAGAAAAACACAAACAACCTGTCTAAATTACGGAAACTCCCAGACATAGCCAGATAGTCCTTCAGTAGTGAAACCATGTCCTGAGGATGGGGCTCCCCATACCCACACCCTTGAGTTCTAAGGAAGGCTGACAAATGGTTAGCCTGCTCTAAGTGGAAGGAAGAAATTACCTTGGAAGTAAAAGATGGTACAGAGACCAGGGGCACCCTGTCATTATGAAAAGTTAGGTATGGATCATGACAGGAGAGTGCCTGCAACTCACCCACCCATCATACAGAGCACATGGCCAAAAGAAAAAACTGTTTCAACAGTCATCCAATAAGGGGACTTGGGAATAATGGAGGCTTATGTAGTCCCTCTAGCACCAAATTTATTGGCCAAGGTGGACACGTAGGTCTGACCTGGGAAGAAGCAATTTGCACCACCCTGAGTAAGCGTACCACATCGGGATATGAACCAATTTGCCCCACCTTTGGAGATCCTCTTATTGCTGATATTGCTGACATCTGAACCCTCATTGAGGAGTAGGCTAGGCCCTTTTCAGCCCCATCATTAAGAAAATCCAAGATCTGTGGAAGGCCTGCCACCGATAGTGACAGGCCCTTTATGGTACACCATTTACAGGAAATTTACCAATGTCTCTGGTAAGTCTTATTCATGGATTTTTTTCTGGACTGCAATAGATGTTCCACCACCCTGGACAGATATCCCTCATTCAACAGTCGTGTCCTTTCAGCATCCATGCCATGAGACATAGAATCCAGGGATTCTGGTGAAGAATTGGCCCCTGAACCAGTAATTCTGGACACTGTGGCAGATGCCAGGGTTCGTTGATCAACATTGCTCTGAGCAGGGAATACCTAGATATCCTTGGCCAGTCCAGAGCCACCATCAGTACCATTGTTCTCGTTGCTCTGAGCTTGGAAAGCACCTTCGCAATCATCGGAATGAGTGGAAAAATGTGAGCCTTCTTGAATGTCCATGGTGCCGCCATTGTGTCTGTTTCCTTGGCCCTACTGTCTGGGCCATGTGAATCTAAACAGGGAAGTTGTGCATTGTGACTGGACACCATCAGATCCACTTGGAATGGTCCCCATCTCTGGTTGAGGACCTAAAAGCCTGAGGATGTAACTGCCATTCTGCCAGGTTGAAGTTCACTCGACTGAGTCAATCATCCTCCAAGTTCAGCTTCCCCACCAGATAAGTGGCTGAGATAATCAGCAGGTGTTTTTCCAGACAGCGCAAGATCTGCAGTGCTTCCATGAGCATAGCCCTGCTTCTGGTTCTCCCCTGCTTATTGATGTACACCATGGTGACCTGATTGTCAGTCCTGATCAGCACTGGCTTACCGATCACCTGCGGGGCAAAGAATGTCATGACACTGAATACCACCCTTATCTCCAGGATATTGATCGGGAGACGGGCTTCCATGAGTGACCATTTTCACTGGGTGACATGATGATCCAGTGTAGCAGCCCAAACAAACAGACTGGCATCTGTTGTGATTGTCGCTGCAAATGGCAAAAAGAGCAGGACCTCTTTTACCAGACTGCACAGGTCCCACCACCACTGGAGGCTTTGGAGAATGCCCGGATCGGGATTGAGTTCATACTCGAAATCCTAGGTCGATTAATCTCATGCATCCAGGACTTATCACTGAAGTGGATGCACATGCAGGTGGGCCCACGGTACCATAGCAATCACTGATGGCATAAGTCCTAGCAGCAGAAGATACATGCACACCAGCCTATATGGCTGTGATTGTATGTATCCCAGGAGTGTAATTATGTTGGACACTTTTTCCTCCATGGGAAACACGAGACCCACATTCATGTTGATCCTGGCGCCCAGGTGAGTGATCTCTTGCATGGGGCTTAACTGGCTCTTGTCCCAGTTGATGACCCAGCTGTGTTGCTGTAAACACTGCAGCACTGCTTCTGTGTCTCTTTGGGCTTGAGTCGGGGACCTGGTCTGAATTAACCAATTGTTCAGGGGACCCCCTTTTTGCAGAGGCCTGCAGCAATCACCACTAGTGTCTTGGTAAAGACTCTCAATGCTGATGCCAGACCAAAGGGAAGACACGTGAATTGGAAATGAAGTCAGTTGATTTGGAACCTCAGGAAGTGGTAGTGGCTGGGACGAATTGGAATGTGTAGATAAGCATCTTTTAGGTCTTTTGAGGCCAGGAAGTTGTCTGGTTGAATGGCTGCCAGTGTTGACTATAGGGTTTCTAGTTAGAATTTTTTGTAGACCACAAACTTGTTGAGAAACTAACATAGCCATTGGAAGGGGGGAGCTAATGGTGCTATAGCACCCCCAGCTTCTTAGGACACTGCCCTTTTAAAACTGCCATCTTTACAGCACCAGCTGCACTTTTAACCCCTTCTCACTAGAATTAGATAGAAGTCAATTGAAAAAAAGCCAGATATGAGTCTCTCAGGTGTGAAGGGGTTAATGCTGCCTCCAGTTTAGGCAGAAAGCACATGAGACACTTAATCAACTCTTCCCTGTGTAATACAGTCGGCTGCAATTTACACTTTGTTTTTGGTTTTTCTTGCTTGAGCCTTTTGTGGAGTTTGCTGAGAAACGAAAACAACAGTCCCCAGCCCAGCAATACTGTCTCCTTGCCATAGCCATAAAGTGAAGATTAGGAGTCATAAATAACTAATATTCACTTATCAGTTTCTCCACCTTCTGTTCCTAACAGCCTTTATGCATTGCTGACCATTCCGTAGGTATCTTACCACAGCACACCTCTGTGGTTAATTTACTAGTGCAGTGCAGTGCAGCACTGTGTGCCTAAACTTGCCTATACTATATACAAACAGCATAGAAATCATCTATCTGATCGATCCACCCTTGTTGTGTTGAGTCATCGACAGTGTCACCAGCTGAACCCAACCAGAGAGAGAACTACAGTATATCAAACTACACTCAAAGCAAGCAAGCTGAAAATGATAAAATGCAATGCTGTCATTTTGACAGTCAGTCAGCACTGCACAGTATGTATGATTTCAACCTTTAAAGTTTCTGTTTCAGTTGAACTTGTGCATTGTGCTGTACATAATTATTCAGGGAGGCTGCCAGCTGGTTATTGTTTGATTCCAATGGCTAGTACTTTATTGATCGTATCCTTATTCTGTAGTTATTTATAATATATGGGAGCCCTCAGTTCTACACGGATTTCTACAGCTCCCAAAAACTTGCTATAGTACAGATCAAAGGTCAAAAAAGTTGTTGTGCTATCATGCTGATGTCACATCTATAGTACAACAACTTTCTGTCTGACCTGTCACCTCATTAGCTGAAGACGCGCTGTGAAGAATAAACCTTGGGGAAAAATGGCGGCATTAGTTAGCAAGCGGCGAATGGTGGATCGAGTCATTTTGGACACGAACAGCCATAGATGGCTCTGTGTTACCAAACTGAAGGGGCTTCTCAGTTTTTCTTTTTCTTTCCTTTTTTTTTTTTTAATTCAAAGTTTATTGATTTTACACAACCAACCATGAGCAGATCAGTCACCAATATATACAGTATACCCGGGATAACAGAACCATTCTAATCTATACATAGATCAACTAACTAAACCCCCCTACACCCCTTCCCCTTCCCACCCCCACCCTCCAGAGTGTGCCAAGTTTATTATATATTTGAGGAGAAGAGGCGTCCACTATCCTAAAGCACTGCATATGTTAAGTACTCAATGCACACTTATTGCAGATAAACCGCATATAGTTTCCCATTTCTTATCGAAACCTGCCATGTTATTCCGGTAAAACCAGCTATTAACCGTTCAGCTCTGAAAAAGCTGAACATGTCCCTTAACCAATCCTTATAAGATATTGCCAATTGGTCCCTCCAATGTTTCAGGACTAGCTTTTTGACAATGATAGCTGTTAGGGCCATATGATATTTACGCTCTTTGACCCTAATATCCTCACAGCATCCCAGGAGGCAAACTTCTACTGTAAACAGGTCCTCTAACCCTAAACAGGGGTCCAGTTTAGCTCTAATTTCCTGCCAGAGTGGAGCTATCTTCTCGCAGTGCCAAAATATGCGTACCATATTCCCTTCCTCTTTGGCACACCTTATGCAGGTAGTATCTAAAATCCTTCCTAGTCTGGCCAATCTCAGGGGAGTGTAATACATGTTATTCAATATATGATATTGCGTAAGTCTGAGTCTATCTTGGGTGAGATAGATATAAAGGTCTTTCCAAATCTTAGCCCAGTCCAAATTCACCCCAGGAAGCAAGGACTCCCAAATCAATGAACCCGTTAGTGAGTCAGTGTAAATAAAGGTCAAAAGTAAGGCACACACTGCGGCAACAGTGTGTGGTTTTATAGAACGTTCGCTAACTTGTGTTAACAAAGGTCTGACTAAAGAAGGCCGGCCGTTAACCCCGAACAAGGTGCTTATAGTATGTCTCATTTGGTATACCTTAAAAATCATCAAACTCAGGATATCATACTTGCTAAGGATATCGGGTGAAGAGAGGAGGTTATCCTGTGCAAATAAGTCTTCCACAGATACATACCTTAACTGTGGGAGCCATTGGGGTAAAAGATTCATCCCTCCAATTTTAATGTTGGGGTTTGAAATGACCGGCTGCCCTGTATCACCTTTAAGGGGTATCCTAAGATATGAACAGCATTGAGAAAAGACCTTCAAAGAAGTATTTATTTATTTATCTATTTATTTATTTTATTTAGTTTTTGTTGACCGGGTAAGTACCAATCACCGAATCCCGTAAATCCTTTGGCAATGAACGTTTTGTTAAATAATAAACCAAAAGGGGATTAATATTACTAGCTTTTAGGAGATCTCTCTCAATCTGAAGCCAAATCAGCATATACTCCATGTCACCCTGAGGTATCCACCTACCCAATTTAGTTAAATGGCTCGCCCAGTAATATAAAAGGAAATTCGGGAGACGAAGACCACCCAGGGGTCTGGGGCACAAAGCTTACGGAAGGCCCAATGGGGGTGTTTATCCAGCTAAATAAAATTGGAAATCATAGCGTGCACACGCTTAAAAAAGGAAATCGGGAGCCATAGGTTCAATAGGTTCAAAGGATAAAACAAGCGTGGAAGAATGTTCATCTTAATTATGCTTATCCGAGCCCATAAAGAAAGGGATAAACTCTGCCATCTCATAAGGTCCTGTTGGATAACTCTAACCAAATCATCAAGGTTGAGCTTTTGTACCAAAGTAAGGTCTCTGGCTAAATAAATACCTAAATACTTAAGAGTCTGTGGGGACCATTTGATACCTAAGTGAGTGACTTCAGATTTTAAGGCAAAGTTGTTCAGAGGGAAGATCTCGGTTTTAGAGATATTTAATTTGTAATTGGACAGCTGACTGAATTGTTTAACCACCCTTAAAACTTGCTGTAGCGAGGAAGCCGGATGAGTTAAGTGAAGAAGAATATCATCTGCATAGACAGAGAGCTTAAGAACCTGAGTATGAACAGGGATGCCCGTAATTTGAGGGAACTGTTTAATGTGCGGAAGTAAAGACTCCAGGTACAGGTTAAATAGGAAGGGTGAAAGGGGACAACCTTGCCTGGTACCCGTATGTAATAGGAATGTCCTGGAAAACACTCCATTACAATAAATCTTGGCAGATGGGGAGGCATAAAGAGACTGTATCATTCCAATAAATTGGAAGGGGAAGCCCATTTTCCTCAAAGTTAGCCATAAAAATTCCCAGCAAACTCTATCGAAAGCCTTTTCGGCGTCTAGAGAAACGACCGCTATTGGGAGCTGGGATGATTGGGCTATCTGGAAAACATGTGAAAGTGTCCTGAGATGGTCTGCTGGGGAGCGTCCTGCCACAAACCCTACCTGCTCTGGGTTTAGTAATTGGGTCCAAAAGCCTTTATCCGAAATAAAAGCAATTTCGCTAATATTTTAATGTCAAAATTTAAAAGAGAAATTGGTCTGTGATTAGCTGGGTCCAGGTGGGATTTATCTGGCTTGAGTAATAGAATGATTGTGGCATCCATAAGCAACGGATCTAACTTATCCGCTGCAAACATATAACTGTATAATTTAAGCAAGGGGGGGGGCTACTTCTTTCGAGAAAGTTTTATAAAAATTTGAAGGGAAGCCGTCCGGTCCTGGTGCTTTATCAGGGCTAAGACTGTTAAAAGCCATCTCTTTTTCAGCAATGGAGATTGCCGAAGTTAGGGAAGCTTGACATGAATCCTCCAACACTGGAAGATTTAGAGAGTCTAGATAGTTGCTAATATCTTGTGGGTTTAATTCAGTAAGGCACTTCCCATACAGCGACTGATAGAAACTCTCAAAGACCTTAACTATGTCAGACAGCTCTGCTTTGACGGAGCCATCAGTGGCCCTTATACACGGGATTAAACGGGAACTTTCCAACTGTTGTAAACGTAAAGCCAGCAACCGCCCCGCCTTTTCACCCTGGTCAATATATTTAGCTTTACTTTTTATAAGGGCATATTCTGCCTTCTCCTTTAAATGCTCCGCATAATCATTACGCAGGCCCAACAACTCCTCCATGGCACCCCTAGAAGTATCCGGAGACAGAGAATTTTCTCTCTCTTTAATCTGGGATAGTAAAGCTAAGGCCTTAGAGTCTCGTAACTTCCTCCTCCTGGAGGCAACTTTAATAAATTCTCCCAGAAGATCGCACTTCAAAGAGCACCAAAGAAGGTCATATCTCTGAACTGAGTCACATTGTGTCCCATAAATTCGGCAATTCGTTCCTTGATGTGAGAGATCGAAGATTCATCTCTTAACAACTGGGCATTCAGTCTCCAAATTGTTTCCCTCTGAGTGTGGGGGTTTACCGATAGGGCCACCCATACCACCGCATGGTCTGATATCACTATAGGTTCTATACCAGCCTGGTATAGGCCCGGCATAAAAGAACCACTAATTAGGAAATAATCTAGTCTGGACCAGGTCTTGTGAATATTTGAATAAAATGTATATGACTGTTGTGTAGGATTTAGGAGGCGCCACGGGTCACTCAACCCCAGCGCAGGATTACAGCACCAGTTTTTAAAAAGTGAATTGCGAGCCACACAGGGCTCGGTTTTAAGTTTAAAGTTCCAGGAGCCATTCACGATTTAGTAGTTTATAAGGGCAGCATGTGACTAAAGTAGGCGTGGCATAAAATGCCACTTCGTGACTGCGCTCAGTCCTGGCATGCGTCCTCGATGGGGGTTATGCTTCCGGTATCGGTCGATTTATGGATGGCCCAGCTAAAAGACCACTGTGCTAAATATTTATAAAACAGGTACTTTTTTTCCACTTTTATATATATGGGGTTATTCTGCATTACAATTTACTTTGGTGTGTGCCAGAAGGCACACTGCATGGCTATTAACAAAAATGAGGGGGTAAAGCTGACAGTGCCCCTTTAAGTTGCTCTACTAGGGGATTTGAACCTGGATTTCCAGGTCCCAAGCCTATTGCACATATACTCATAGTTTTGTTTTACTGTAACTGCTGTAATTCTTGAAGTTTGTTGCATATCTATGCTGTATTTCTCCTGCTTACTCCTCAGCCCCCCCCACACACACACTCACACTGTCACAGCTGAAAGCCCTTCTGCCTTTGTTTACCAACCTGAAAAAAATAAAAAATAGTTACCTACTAAGCTTCCAATTTTCACAATTACTAGGCATGGTGGCACCTATTAGATGCATTGTTAACAGGTAAATGATTCTGGTGGGCTGAGAGAAAAGGAACTAATGCAGTGAACAAACATGTTGAATGTAATAAATGTCAGCTGTGTTGACTATGATAAAAGCGTATATACTATTACTACCACACTCAGTTACATACAGAACCACAGTGCGCTGAATGTGATATGCTGTGGGTCACCTTGGAGATGGACTGGTGTTATCTATAGACCTCAGGCAGAGGGGGGTTAGATAAGGTACTGGTGGAAGCCATTGGCAAATTGACAGAAAAGGGGGAGATGCTGCTGTTGGGGGAGTTCAGTGCACAGGATATAGACTCCTGGCTATACTTCTGCTGTTGTATTGGTTGGAGATGGTGCAGAAGCAGTTTGTTAAAGCAAAGGGTGGCAGGCCCAGAAGCACCTTTTGGGCTAGCAAACAGTTCTGGAGCTGTATTCAGCTTGGTAAAGTTAGCCAGGTCTTTTTGCTTCTGTTATATCGGCCACTACTCAGAATTGCTACTGTAGTTGTTGTGTGTTGATCAGCTGCAGGCAGGGGTGGCAGATGCGGGTTCAGGAAGGGAGAAATGAAACATTTTTTCTGCTCAGTAAGTAAGCATTAAGCCATGTCGAAGGTGGCATCTAATGCTGGATTAATGCATGGTAGGGAGGGCGAACAACCACCCAACCATGCATTAATCGCATTAGATGCCACCACTGGAGTGGCTTAATGTGCTTGTAACATGGGCCGCAGGACGACAGAGTCACCAGGAGCCGATTTCGTGTACCTTCAACAACATCAGATAGGGAGTCGGAGTTCTGAGGACACATTTGTACTGCACTTTCAAATCTTCTTAAACACCAGCATTAAGATGCTGATGCACTGAAACTATTCACTACGTGTAACTACAGCAAATAGTGGGGCTCACATGCCACTCCAGAAATTGTGCGGATCTGCGTGGGTATTTCTGTCATACGAGGCGCTGGATATCTCTGGTGCACTGCTCGCTCACCGCGGTGTGTGATTGCTCCCAAATCTGCATGCCAGCAGGGTCACTTCCCCCTGCCTCTCCCAGACTTGTCAGATGTCGGGCACTGAATCCTGTGCAGCATGTGCTGTTATTGCCTCTCGGGTGTGCTGCTTTCCGGTGTCCTGAGGTCTGCGTGTAGCTGGTCTCCCTCTATCTGTGCCAGTCTTCCCCCTCTAACACTCGCTCCCCACCTGTGCCCAGTGCTGCTAAGCTACCTGTCTGGCTGAGATTGGTACTACCATTTTCAACATGGCATCTATCGTGGATTAATACCCACTCTAAGTTAGACCCCGTGATGCCGTTTGACCAATCGTGGGTACCCATTCCAGCATTCACATTATTGCCATGTTACAACTGCAATTGAAACTGCCTTTTTCCCCTTTTAAGGATTGTCGTTTGCCTTTTATTTGGATGTATTTACTCCAAAGGATCCTCCTCTGCACTGGGAGAAGGGGGGGTGCACCTGTTCCCTTTAATATGTCACATCTTACTGCCAAATTCACTGCAGTATGTAAGATCCAAGAGAACTCCTGGTCCATCACGTCTAAGCAGGGTGACCCCCTCCCAACCCTACCTTGGCTGTAGTCTGTCTGCACTAGTCTGTGCAGCTGTTGCCTGGGCAGACATTGTTTTTATTGTAGATTATAACACATTTGTATAAAGACTGTATGCTTATATAACATCTTTCATTTTCAACTGGGCAGACATTTGCCATCAGCTTAAGCAATAGAAGGTTCTGACTTCATATGGAGTTATTGGAGGTAATGGGTTAATAGCTGAGGTCTTAATATTCAATATTAAATATTTGCATATGGTATAAATGTACTCTTAACATTATTACTGTTATCATAAATGTGCATTTATTGTATTTCTGTATATCAACAGCTGGTTTGGAAAAAGTGCCCTTTATACAGTAACAAGTGCCCTTCCGACCTTCAGTACCCACAAATTTTACAATCTTCCGGCACCCCTGGAAACTTGAGATCGGGAACCGGGTGGAATCCCTTGGTTTTCTTGGGGACCATAAGGAACATAGAGTACACCCCTGTGTCTCTCTCTCTTGTGGTGGAATGGGCACAATGGCTTGGTTTCTGGCAAGGTTGTCGAGTGCCTGTTGGGTCACCGCCAGCTTGGAAGGGTTCTGTAATGTAGGGGATATCATCAGTCTGTGTGGCAGAGTCTTTTGAGTAAAATCTGTGGCATAGTCTTGTGACACTATTTTTCTGACCCACTTGTCTGTGGTAGTTTGGGACCATCTATTAGTGAACAATAGCAGCCCCCCCCCCCACTGGAGGACTGTCCACCGAGGCCCCCCTCCTTTCACTGGTTCTATTCTGATGAGCCACCACTGGATCTTTTGTTATTAAAGCCCCCATGTTTTCCACAAGTGCTTTTATACTTGGACTGCATCAATTTGGACTAGAAGCGGGACTTTGCATTCCTCCCTCTTTGGGGTTGGCCTGATGCTGACTTTGCCTGGACCCCTGTTGCACCTAAATTTTGGTTGAAAAGGGCAGCCTGATAGCAGATAAAGGTCCATCTTTTCAGCTACCTGTTTTGCCCTTGCCCAGTCCCAGAAGAAAGGGGTCAGGGCAACTCCGAACAACTAGCCCTCTTTGCAGGGAAGGTTCATTAGTATGGCCTTGGACTTGGCATCCACCTGCCACAGCTTGAGCCATAAGGCTTGTCTGGCACAGTTAGTCAGGACTGTGGCTCTGGCACCAAATTTCATGATATCAGACTTGGCATCTGCTATTGCATGTGGCTTGCACGGCACAGTCAGCCTGCCCTGTCAGTGGGGAATCCTCAGGGATGGCCTCTACCCATCATAACAGTGCCCTACAAGTGTACCATACCTCCATGTCCACTGAGAGAGAGTCAGCCCCATTACCTCATGGATCTTTTTTAGTGAATCTTCAACGTTTTTGTCCATGGGCTCCTTTAGAGCTGCAGTGCTCTCGACCGCTATGACTGTGCATTGGGTGAGGGCTGACACTGGAGTGTCCACCCTGTGGGCCATGTGCCAGACCATCCTATAGGATTCGGCCGGGGATACAATTTTTCTAGGCTCACTTTTCTGGGATCCTAGATGATTCGGGCGCCTCCTGTTCCTTACCCAGAATGGTGTTGAGGGCTGCACAGGTTGGAAAATAGCATCACACCAGCTTTGAATGCAATGAAAGAAGAGGATTCATTGAGGTGTGTTTTTTTTCTGGTTCCTCTGTGATCTGGAGGACCTCTCTGACCAAGTGGACCAGTTCAGCCATGTCCTCCTGTGAGCACAGCTTGCCAGTGCTCTGGTCTTGCTTCTGCTCCACCTCTTCCTCCTCTGAGGCATCTACAGAGTCTTCTGCCTGCCTGCACCATTTCTTCTGTGGTTGCAGGGCCTGAGATGACCCTGGGCACTTTTTGGGTGCTGCCTGTGGTGTGGTGTTCGGCTGCTGGGCTTATAATTTTGTCCAGCCACTGGAATAGCAGTCCGGCTTGCACCACTTTCAACCTTAGCAGTGCCATGGGGGAGGACCTCTCATCCAGGATGGCTACCATGTCAAGGTTAAGATTCTGCCATCCACCTGACTCCAACACTGTGCAGACTACACATAGGGCTTCTCCTGTTTGGGACTCTGGTAGTTTGTTGCCGCATTCCAGACAGGCAGGCATGGCTGGAAAATACAGTGAGCTGGCTGATTTGAGAAAATCATAGAGAAAAACCTGCATCATGAACATGCTCTCTGCAAGCTGTCAGCACAACAAGACAATGCACAGCATAAAAGTTCCCTGTACAGCAAAAGGTGCCTGTGTTTTTAAGAGGGAGCGTGTCTGTGAGACTCACCCAAGATGGCCACCGGTTTTCCCTTATATAAAATGTCTGCCTTCTGGCCTCTCCTAAGATGGCCACCATCTCGTGAGATTCTGTGGGAGCTGAGGCTACTTCAGTCATAGTCTAGCGAGAGTACTGGCTCCCACGAGATCTCTGCCTAATTTGGAGTTTGCTTTTGTTAAAGGAAAACTGCACCCTCACATCTTCTAAATGTCATTTGCTTCCATGTCAACAGACAACTCTTTTCATGTAGTTGTTAAAGATGTATGCAACTGCTTCAGTTAGTTTTCACACTGCATACTAGGCCCTGTCACTCTCCTGGGAGGGTCCATTTCGTGGTTGTTGAAATCTCATTGTCCCTGAGAGCTGCATTAGCATATGAGAATGTGATGCACAATCAACTTTTAAACTCCCCAGTATGCCTGTCTGCTTAAGTAGTTTTAAAAGAACCAAGCTGCAAGAAGGTATGAAATACCACATTTACCTTCAGTGAGTTTTACAAGCTATCTGAGTTGTAATGCATTTTTTTCCCCTTTAAACTCCATTCGGTTTATAAGTTTCCAGAGAGTTTTTGCAGGGTATTTGTTATTTTAGCATAGAGATACATGATAAAAATGGTTGATCTGACATCATATTTTCATATGCTAATGCAGTTCTCAGGGACAATGAGATTTCAACAACCACAAAATGCACCATCCCAGGTGAGTGACAGGGCCTAGTATGAAGTGTGAAAACTAACTGAAGTAGTTGCATACATCTTTAACAGCTACCTGAAAAGAGTTGTCTGTTGACATGGAAACAAATAACATTTAGAAGATATGAGGGTGCAATTTTCCTTTAAATATGCCCAAATACTATTTGTGGTAATGATTTTTTGCATATCTGTGAGGCCAGCCACCCCATCACCCCAACTAATATAATTTTGTTGTGCCCTGCTCTAATCAGGTGCTCCGGAGCCCTCAGAGTCTTGTGAGAGCCACTATCTTGTCATTCTCAGCTCGAGACTCTCACCAACATAGTGGTGGGCTCCAGAATTTGCAGGGGAGTCATAGCACTCTGGCTAAGTGGTCCCACATGGTACAAAATGTGTGATTTGTTCCAACAAAAGAAATGGGTGTTCACTATAGCTGATTCATCCTCTGAGAGGTCCAGGGAGTCATGGAGCCCCAAAAACAACCAGCAGTGCGAGGCTGCAGTGCAGACTGCTCTCCAGGCCCACCAGCTCCAGATAACTGGGGTTGGGGGAAGATGTCTTACATGCTCTGTCGTTCTCCTCTCCCCTAATGCATCTAGATCTTTCCAGCCCAGATACTGGGAAAGCTGCTTTTTTATTAGGTGGAGCAGAAGCTACAGGAGGGTCTGCTCCTCAGGACTGGCTGATGTTGGGGACGCTACTCAAGGGTTCCAAACTTGAGCAGGGGGCAGAGCAGATGCTACATGGGGGTCTGGTTCTGCCTGATTCTCTGCCCAGATCATCCAGTCTAGCATTTCCCTGTAACCCTTAGGACTGATCCATGCAAGAAGATTTTTACAATGACATGTATTTCTCTTTTTTTTTTACATGCATGGAAAATTGGGTATAAAGAAAACCCTAGTGCAGAAATTGTGCCTAGCATGTCGACATGCCCTAACTCAACAGCAGAAAGTTAGGAAATAAAGAGTGAGGCAAAGCAAATAAATACCTTGGAGATAGGGAACAAGGAGAATTGTGACCGACCTCCAGGGGTGCACTACAGTAAACTGGAATGTCTGGACGTAGCTGGGGGATTGGCCTCTGTCCGTCAAGAAAAGATTTACAATCATGCATTGGCCAATAGGATGGATGGAGGATAACCCATATGTGAGGATTTCCTGAGCACTGTAAAGGCTGCAGGGGATAATCAAACATACAGCTCACACACAGTAGTTGAAAAAGAAACCACACACAACTGTTATTTAAAAACAGCTTTCATGTTATTCCTGTCCAAGAAAATGTATATCATAGTAATGTATTTGATAGAGATATAATATTATATTGCAGTTTCCAATAGTTAAACAAGACAAATATTAGAGTCCTGTCTGGTGCCACTTATCACTGTGTTCATATCTCATTACCACATGCAGTCAGTGAAGTGGAAACTAATCTCTGCTAATTGTTCATAGACTAGATATTGTAAATTATGAATACACAGGAAGAAACAGCTGTAAAGGGGTAGTTAATGATTATTAACATTTAAACATCAACTAAATGGGCCTCAATTAGCATGAATCACAATATCCCTGGTACTTGTTAATGGTACACTGATTCGCTGACTTCTAATTTTAGCTATATGAAAATACAGTAACGAGAACTAATATTTCCATTCATCTCCATTACAGTCAAAAACTCAAGAGCTTGAATCATTTCACAGAGAAACATTAGCAGTGTAGGAGTACCTTTTTCAGAATACTTGGTAACTATTCATATTTGTTACCTACAAATAATTGGTATTTGTTATTGTGCCATAAAACTGAGGTGAAAAACCCTCTAACCCTTTTCAGGTGGCCAGAGCTAGTCCCGTGGCTACTCTTCCCTTCCCCCTCCTCCCCATCATCTCCCGTGCTCCATTCCTTAACCAGTTCTTCCAATACTTACTGTTACAAAGGACATTTCAGATCTCCTGGTACTGTGCCAGGTGTCAACAGCATGCTTGTAGTCTGTCCCCCTCCCTAATTTGTCATGTTTCACCTCCCACCTGCCTATATCCCACTTTATGGCATCTTACTACCCATGTTTCTACAACCCCCAACCCCAATCTTTCACATAATTTTCCTGCTTTTACCATGCTTGGTTTCATTTAAGCTTCCTAGAGCTATGATTAGCTCTGTTTGGGCTGTAAATGTACACTTTTTCTGTATATTTTCTCCACAGCCCATTTGAATGTTTTGTTGTCTATTTGCATGCCCCCCTCCCATCCTTCACTGCCATCTGGTCCTGTGAGTGTGCTTTCTACTTATAGCAGCACTACATCATGTGAAGCCTACAGAATTTATCTTCACCTCACATATATTTACCTAATCTGGTCTATGATTTCTCCACTTTGTCATGTCAGTTTTGCCCTCCTCTTACTATCCTGCTGTCCTGTATAGCCAGTTTGAATATTAATATTTAACTATTTGAAAAAGGAGCAAATATATGAAGTGCCTTAGAGTAGCACAAGTAACTGCAAGGCAGGGTTCCATGTCAATTTAGCAATGCAATAATAGTGACGCCAATTTGAGCAACGCTATTACAACGACCGCAATTACAGTGCCCTGAAATTTGGGCGACAACCATTAGAGTGAACTTTGTTAAATGTATCTATCATGGGAGGCTTCACCCCCCCCACACCCCCCCTTTGCAGGGGGCATTGCCCCCTGCACCTCCCTTACTAAAATATCCAACCCCAAGGTCATAGCACCTCGGGGAAAGGGGTATACATTAGTTGCCCTAATGGTGGTTACCCATATTCCCAGGTGCTGTAATTGTACTCACTGTAACAGCATCGCTCAAATTGGCATCACTGTGTTTGACTCGCTGTTTTGACATGATAACCAAGGCAGCAGTCAACATTAGGTCAGTACTTCAAAGTAATGTATCACAGACTTCCAAAATTCAGTGTGAAACACTTACACATATTTTTATTTTTTTAAAAGGCATATCACACTAAAAGATTACTTCCCACCTGCCCAGTGGTGCAGAGGGCTGAGACGTTGGCGCCTTACCTCAATCCACACCGGCGACCCGGGTTCGGAAATGGACTCAGGTTGCTGGGGGTCAGCAGGAGAGGATAGGATCGAGCGTCCGCCATAGGATTGCTCTCTATCCTGGGGTAGGTTTAGGGGTGGTTAAGCAGTAGTGGCCCCCAGTGGAACTGAGGCACTACATAATGGCGATGCAGGGAAAATGAAAAGTGGAAATACCGGGCTGGGTCAGCCGGATGATGGCTCTCTGTCCCCAACATCTCCGGTGCCTTCCCCAGAGCCTCCTTCTCCTTGGCAGCATCCCCGGGCCCTACCAATAGTGTGCTGGGCTGTCCTCCCCTCGGGTGCCCTTCCCTCTCGGAGGAGAGGGACCTGCCCGGTGAAGGGATACATCTGGGATATCCCAGGGACTGGCTGCAATGTGAGGATTCAGAGAGGCTCAGGTAAGGACAGTGGGGCTTGGAAGGGACTTGCGGAGCCTGAAGGAGTGGGGGTCACCAAGCACAGTGAATAAATACGATAATACAAAAAAGAAAAAAAGATTACTTCAGCGGGAATCCTACTGGATTCAACACAACAAACACTTTGCAACTGCTAGGATTAAATGAGAATATGAAGAAGAATTAGCATTTATATAGTGCTTTTCATACACAGTATCCCAAAGCGCTTTACAAGCAATGCTAGACTGGTAGTGAAGTGACTGAATGTGTGGTGGCGGCCATATTGCACATCATCACCCACACATAGCCTGGATAATTGCATGAACCAGGACACTGGGAATGTTCCCTGCTCTTTGGGAAGAGTGCCCTGGGTTCTTTTACTTCCACCAGGACAACACCAGGATGGGCAGAAGGGACCTTGGTTTAACGTCTCATCCGAAAGACGGCACACCCCAGCAGTACAGCACCCCCCAATACTGCACTCAGATGCCAGCGATTTTTAGGTGCAAGTCCAATCCTAGTGTGGGACTAGAACCCACGACTTTCTGGTCCAGAGGCGGATGTGCTACCAACTCAGCCACGCTGGCACCTATGCCATATGCCTTTGTTTGTGTATTTGGGTTGACAGACATCTCCTTCAGAGACATAGAAACATAGACAGTGCCAGAAGATAAGGAGCTGCTGACTCACTGAGTCTGCCCTATCTTCTCTACCTACAGTGCCAGCACAGACCCTATTCGGTCTCCAGTTTTCATCCCCCTTGCCTTACTTCTCTCATTAACAAGTACCAGGGATATTGTGATTCTTGCTAATTGAGGCCCATTTAGTTGGTGTTTAAATGTTAATAATCATTAACTACCCCTTTACAGCTATTTCTTCCTGTGTATTTCCTCCCCTCCTCCAGCTACATAGTGTGACCCCTTGTCCTCGAGCATCTTTTTCTTTGGAATATCTCCCTCCCTCCCTGTACCTTATTTATACCTGTGAGGTATCTGAATGTTTCAACCATATCCCCCATTCCCTCCTTCCTTCTAGGAAGTATATGTTTAATTCCTTAAGCCTTTCTTCGTAGGGCTTCTGGTGCAGGCCCTGCACCATTTTGGTTGCCATCCTCTGGACCTCCTCCACCCTGTCAATGTCCTATCAGTGTCCTTTCCTTTAGTGGATTATTTGCAAATTGCACTGTCTGCTACTTTTTTGGGTCTTTATGTCAGTACCTGTACATGGAAGAACTTGAACTTCTTTATTTATTGGCAGTCTCGTATTTAGTATCTGTTTTTGCTTCTAACTTAAAAATGTCTTTCCACCTATTGGTACAGTAGTACTTATTTGGACTGGTCATCCCTGTCTGATCTTGTTTTTTGTTTCAGGTTGTCATATTTAACTAAGTTTATTCTATGTATCCCTCCCCCAATCAAATGCATTTTGTGTTGGAATTTTGCTGTTCATTGAAATGTATGAAGCGTACAAAATTGATTGTTAAATATGCATTGAAGTAGGTGGCATTTTGCTGCATTTTTGAATTTGGTTTATTTAGTTTTTATGTACGTAACCCCCTGCACCCTCTCCTTCTGTCTTTGGGCTTCTAGATGTTAAAATAAGGAGGGGGGGCCGGACCGGTGACGCTGAGGGTTGAGGCGCTGGATGCCAAACCTCGCACCATGCCGGTGACCCGGGTTCGGGAACGGACTCAGGTTGCCGGGGGTCGGCAGGGGGAAGGAGGATTGAGCATCCCTGTGGATGCTCTCCTCCTTCAGGAAGGGATACATAGAAAGTGTTGGCAGATAAGGGCCTATGGCCCACCCAGTCTGCCTATTTGAGCTTGTAAGTTCAGTTTATGTTTTCCTAGAAGTCTGTTGCCCCTTACCCCTGACCTCCAGAATTCCTTTATGTCTATCCCATGCATTCTTAAATCCTGTGATTGTTTCAGCCCCCACCACTTCCTCTGGCAGGGTGTTCCACTTGTTCACCACCCGTTCTGTAAAGAAATTCTTCCTCACGTTTCCTCTGAATCATCCTCCCTCCAACTTCATCCCATGCCCTCTAGTCCTGGAACATCTTTTTCGCTTAAAAATAGTGTATTCCTGCACTGTGTTCCTCCCTGTAAGATACTTGTATGTCTCTATCATATCCCCTCTCTCCCTCCTCTCCTCCAGGGAGTACATGTTCAGTTCCTTCAACCTGTCCTCATAGGACTTGTGATGCAATCCATGCACCATCTTTGTTGCCCTCCTCTGAACCTTCTCTACCCTGTCTATGTCCTTACGTAGGTAAGGTCTCCAGAACTGTACACTGTACTCCAGGTGGGGCCTCACTAGTGTCTTGTATAGTGGAATTATGACCTCCTTTTCCTGCTGGTGATACCCTGCCTATGCAACCCAGCATCCTATTTGCTTTACCTGCTGCCTTGTCACACTGTTTTCCTACCTTGAGGTCATCAGAGATGATAACCCCAAGATCCCTTTCCTGCTTGGTGCATGCTATATCCTCACCCCCAACTGATATATTGTGCCAGGGTTTTGTGCCCCATATGCATTATCTTGCACTTCTTTGCATTGAATTTCAACTGCCAAATCCCTGACCATTCTTCAAGTTTCTGCAGGTCCCTTCTCATTCTGTCTATACCCTCTGGTGTGTCTACTCTGTTACAGAGCTTTGTGTCATCAGCGAACAGTGAAATTCTGCCTTCTAGGTCCTGCGCAATGTCACTGATGAAGATGTTGAATAGGACTGGTCCCAGTACTGAACCCTGTGGTACCCCACTGGTCACTCTTCCCTCTCTGGAGTGACAGCTATTTACCACCACCCTCTGTGTCCTGCCGCCCAGCCAGTTACCTACCCACCACACTACTGTCCTGCCCACACCCATATTCCCAGTTTATGTAATAGTCTTCTATGTGGCACAGTGTCAAAGGCCTTGCTGAAGTCCAGATAGGCCATGTCCACTGCCCTCCTGATCCACCTCCCTAGTCACCCAGTCAAAAAATTCAACGAGGTTGGTCTGACATGACCTCCCTGGTGAAATCGCTGCCTTGGGTCCTGTAGTCCATTGACAACCAGAAGTTCCACCAATCTCTCCTTCAGTAGTGCTTCCATGATCTTCCCCACTACTGAGGTGAGGCTGACTGGTCTGTAGTTCTCCGCTTCCTCTTTGTTCCCACTTTTGTATAAGGGGACTACATCTGCTGTCCTCCAGTCTTTGGGTAGCTCCCCTGTTTCCAGTGATCAGCTAAACAGGATAGCCAGAGGTTCAGCCACCACCTCTCTTAGTTTTTTAAGGACCCTGGGGTGCACCCCATCTGGCCCCATTGCTTTATCAACTCTTATTACTTCCAGTTCCTTCAGGACCCTTTCTCGTGTAAAGGGACTTGTGTCCATTTCTGCACCATTCTCACCCCTTGTACTCCCTTCAGACCCATTACCCTCCTCTTCCTTAGTAAAGACTGAGCAGAAATACCTGTTCAATATGTCAGCTTTACTGTTGTCATCCTCCACGCGGCCCCCATCCTCCTCCTTTAGTCTCACTATCCCTCCCTTTGCCTTTCTTTTTTCACCTATGTACCTATAAAAGGTTTTGTCCCCTCTACCCACTGATTTTGCAATGTGTTCTTCTGTCTGAGCTTTGGCTTCCCTTACTGACCTCCCTGCCTCCCTTTGCTTCTCCTGGTACTTCTCCCTATCCCCTTCTGCCTGTGTATTTTTGTATTGCCTGAATGCAATCTTTTTGGCTTTCACTTTCTTTGCTACCTCTTTGGAAAACCATAATGGTCTCCTCTTCCTTTTCCTCTTGCTAACCTGCTTAATGCATAATTCTGTTGCACTTGTAATCCCCATTTTAAATACTGCCCACTGTTCCTCAACCCCTGATTCCTGCCCCATTCTCCTTAATGCCTCTTTCAAGTATCTCCCCATTTTCCCAAAGTCTGCCCCCCTAAAATCCAGGATACGTGTTTTTGTGTGATTTGGTTCTGCTCTTTCTGTGATTTCAAACCACAATGACTGGTGGTCACTGTTCCCCAGGTGCTCCCCCACTGTTACCCCCATCACATTGTCCCTGTTTGTGAGCACAAGGTCCAGTATTGCCTTCTGCCGAGTTGGTTCCATGACCAGTTGCTCGAGGAAGGCACCCTGAAGGGAGTCCAGGATAAATCTGCTCCTAGCTGATGCTGCTGCTGGGATGCTCCAGTCCACATCTGGAATATTGAAGTCTCCAACCAGTATTACCTCCCCCTTGTCTGCCATCCTTTGGATGTATAGCATCAGCTCTCTATCTGTTTCTTACTCCTGGGCTGGTGGTCTATAGACCACACCTGTGCGGATGGCTGGCCCCATTTTCCTTTTTTTGCTTAACCCACATTATCTCTCCTCCATTTTGTTCCTCCTGGATCTCTGTGGCCCTTATGTCATTTTTCACATACAGTGCCACTCCTCCTCCCTTCCTGCCTGCCCTGTCTCTTCTGAATGTGTTGTAGCCAGGTATGGCCATCTCCCAGTCATAGTTATCATTACACCAGGTTTCAGTGATGGCCACAATGTCCAGGTCTGACTGCACCATGACAGCCTCCAGATCTTCCATCTTGTTGCTAAGGCTCCTGGCATTTTGCACACATGGCTTTCCATGATTTGACCTCCTAGACTGTTTTGCTATTCTACTCAAGCCCCTTCCTTGGTTGTCCTTTATCCCTGGTTCTCCTTGCTGTCTGCCCTTCTGATGAATTTTGCCCCTTTTCTGCCTATCCACCTCTTGGGCGCTAATCTCCATCTTTTGCACACTGCTTTGTAGAGATAGCCACTCCTCTGGTTCACTGGTTCCACTGCTAGCTGTGGGGGGTGAGCAAGTAGGTACCCTCATTGCTGGCCTGTCACCCCCTTTGCTAGTTTAAATGCTTGTCAGTGTAGCATTTAAACTTATCATTGAGTGCTTGGATTCCCCTCCAGGATGGATGCAGGCCGTCAGGCTTGAACAGACTTCCATCCCTCCAGGTGGGTCCCCACTCACCAATGAATCCAAACCCTTCCTCACAGCACCAGTTCTTCAACCATGAGTTAAAGTTCCTGGTGCACGCACCCCTATGTTCTCCCTTGCCTCTCACAGGTAGTACTTCTGAGAAAGTGACAGAAGTAGCTACTTGCTTGAGACCCCTCCTCAATTTCCTAAACTCTTTCTGGACTTCCTTTGGCTCACCATTTGCCAGGTCATTAGTACCTAGGTGGATAATAACATCCAGCTCACCCTCCCATCTTGCCTTCCCAGTTATCCCCAGGATCTTCCTTCCATCCCTTCATGCTGTGGCATCTGGTAGGCATCTCACCTCCCTGTCCTCCCCCTCCTGTGTTCCTAGCTGGATCCCTCTTATGATGGAGTCCCCCACCAGGATACCAGGGGTGTTTAATACACCTGACGTCCGGGAGAACCGGTGGAAGCACCAACTCTCGGGGCAATGGCGGCTTCCATTGGAGGGGAGCCGGAGGAGGACACCATCTGGCACTTGAGTGGTGTAAGCACATTCCGCCCAAGCCGTCGTCCTCAGTGGAATGGCGGGGAGGAACAGAAAAATGGAAAAACCCCATGGCGTTCCTGGATGATGGCCGCTCCAGCCACCCAGTCATAATGACGGACAGACCCCGCTGTGCTAGGTGCTCCATGGAGGGAAGAGGCAGGTAGGAGTCACTGGAGGCACTCTAGGGGTAGACTCAGTGAGGGATTGAGGGGCATTGAGCAAGTCCAAAGGAGAGGAATGGCGAGGGTGACCAGGAGGGGATAAAAAGAAATTAAAAAATAAATAAATAAATAAGGAGGGGGTACAGTGGCACGCAAGAAATTCACACAGAAGATCCCCCTGCCCAGCTGCAGAAAATAAAGTAGAAAACAATGGGCCTACCTTGAGCTGTCTTCTGTCAGTGAAACACACCTTATAAGTGGAACCCCAACCTTCATTTCTAATCCTCAGCAGCACCATCTTCTTCACTTGAGCCAGGGAGCCCACCAACCCCGGGGATTGAGATGCAAGGGGACGATCATAGGCATACTAGAAAATAACTCTTGAAAGAGGGAAATTCACTTTGGGAGTTATTCAAATTCATTTCAGATATTTACAGACAAGATCAACTCCAGTATATTCCTTAATAAAATCACTTTATTTCCCCAGTGCTCAAATGATTTAGAGGGCCCGGGGGTCCATCACTTCTTCATGCTTTAAACACCTGCTCCATGGGGCATAAACTATACTACATAGGCTAGCAACCAAACAGGAACAAGATGGATTTTATAGACAGTACACACAAGGCTCACTATTCTAAACTTTTGAAATCTTGGACGATGTACCCGGAACATGGACTTTACATACCCACAGGAGCGCAGGGCTCTAGAAACCTCTGGCACTGATTTACTCTTTTCTTCCCTTTACTCCTTGGTCAGGCATCTCCTTCCTAGTAGAGAAGCAAGCAACCTCTCCCATCCTGGTCCCTGAAACCAATAAGCACCTTATGGGGAACCCAAGAATTTTCCTCCCCTGATGAGACCACATTTGGGACTTCAAGCCTCAGATCTCTCTAGAGCCTCATGACTTGAGCAGCCATATAATTTCTACCCCAGGAAAAAGAACCATGGCCTAATGGGCCTAAACACCTGCTCATAAATGGAGGCCCTGGGGTCTGCCCCAGACACAGGCATGGCAGACTCACAGCGTACCCAGGCTACAACCCCATTCCAAGCTACCACTGTCTTGAGCTGTCATGCCACACAGGAAACCCCAGGCCCTGCCACAGCCCAGGACCCCCAGGACAGCTCAAGGAAGACCTCACTGTTTTTCTGAAACACTCCAGCTCCACACTCCCTGGATGCCCCTCAGATGGGCAGAGAGGATGGCAACCCGGTCCTTTAAAGAATCCCATCTACCATACTTCAGAGCTTGATTTAAGCATCAGGTCAGCAGAAGCCATCCAGAGCCTGTCCAAATGACCTGCAGCCCACCTGAACAGTCTTAGGAATGGCACTCCAGGACCTGCCCCTACAAGCAGGCTCTTAAATGGGTGGACACTCTCCTGCAGGCCCTCAACAACCTGGATTGCCCTGCCATGCCAGGCATGGGAGGAGACACTGCTACTGCCACTATCCCCTGTGGGAACCCTGCCATGATTCCCACAGCCCTGGTGGCCCAGGACACCTCCAACATGAGAAAAAGGTTGGGATCCTCCCTAAGGCCCTACAACTCCCTCCTACTGGGCACTCTCCCCACCCTTCCCTGGGAGACCCATATTCCCAATGATGCCACCAGGCTATCTAGCCCTCCTCCTCCCTCGAAGCACCCATTAATTGCCAGCACCATGTTGCTGCACCCACCAATCCTGTCTACTCACTTGGGGGCCCCCCTTTTCAGGCCCAGCCCAGACCTCCATAATCCTGCCTTGACTGCCACTCCTTCCACTCTTCCTCCAGCCTCTCTTGCTCAACTTCCTGTCTCTGGCCTATTTATATCCAAAAAAAAAAAATACTCTCTGCTGTCATCACTTGGCGATCATCAGAAACTGCATCCCAACACTGAAACATTGCCTAACTTTCTGGGGCAATTATCAGAGGAAGGGGTCCCTAAAGGGAGCAAAAGTCCCTCTTGAAATTGAGGTGACTTACACTCTCCTCCTAACCAGGGACTCATTCCCTCCCGGGAATGATGGCAGGTGGGCCCCAATGGCCACATACGACAGGCTGGGTAATGTGCATCTCCCTGACACACCCTACATGACGCCATCTGGAAGCAGCCCAAAGATAATCTTCCCCAAACTCTCTACACTAACACCTTTCTGATTTATTAAATTTACTCCAACCAGGTTACCTCTGTCAGGAGGTTCCAGAACTTAAAACAAATAACAACAATTATCTAAATTGTAAAAGGCAGTTGTCATTTAACTTCAACAACAATTACATAGAAGTTGAACATAGAAACATAGAAACTGATGGCAGAAGGGGGCCATGCAGCCCATCTTGTCTGCCCATAATCCTACCCCTTACCTTAAATGCTTTTCAGTGTTATGTTGCCCTTATAGCTATCCCACACCTTCTTGAAAGTTTCCATCATGTTTGCCTCCACTGCCTTCTGTAGAAGGCAGTTCCATGGTTCAACCACTGTCTTGGTGAAGAAGAACATGCGTGCACAAGAATCAAATATAGTGGCAGAACACATCACTAGCTCCCAGAAGGGGAAAGACACATAACTTTAGAATCAAATGATAGTGACACAGAACCAAAGATCAACAGACCTAAAAAATGGAGAGAGGAAGGGGATAATGTAGCTGTAGAATCCTGGGCAGTAGTTCATCCCATCAGTAAAACCAAAAAATGGAGAAGAGCAGATTATGCCACAGATCTAACACTGTCTAATAAATGTGCTCCACTTGAGGATATGGATGTTCAAGAAAATAGGGGAGTTTATGAAAAGACAAATGGTAGTATGAGAGGACTCAATTGTCAAACAATGTGATGCAGTAATATGTGATGTAGATAAAGCCAATATAATGGTTTCTTCCTTCCCGGGAGCCAGAATAAAAGATATACATAAGGTAGCACCAATCATCATTAGGAACAGTGGGATCAAACCAATTGTAACTATTCATGCCGGAACAAATGATGTGGGAAAAGAGCATGAAAAAGACGTGTGTCAAGATATTTTAGATACAGCTATTGAGATAAAACAACATGGGGCAGAACCAATAGTCTCAGGTATACTCCCAATTCCCAAAGCAAAGAAAGCAAAAAAATGACACCATCTCGAGAATTAACAGTAGACTTAAAAACTGGTGTGAAGCACGAAATATAAGATTTATAGACTCATGGGCACTGTTTAATGGCACAAATCATGTATATTGTCAAGAAAGATTGTACTTAAATAAAAATGGAGTTTATACATTGTCCAGATTGATTAAAGCATGTATGGAAGTTGTCCCTTTAAACTCATAAGGAGGGGGGCAAGTCTTGGAGGAGTGGAAGTATCCAACTCAAATATAAACCCAGTCAAAAAAGCACACAAAATTTGTGGCATAATGCAATCAGATACTCTAACAGTACAAAAAGCTACTAATATTGCCCTATCAAATAAACATGCAAATATAAGGAAGAGTCAAACAATAAAAACAAAAGTTGGAAACAAAGCAACCCCTAAGACAACTCGAGGTATGCTTTGTAATGTGAGAAGCTTAAATAATAAGCACACTGGCCCAGGTATTCAAACTGCACCCAAAAAGTGTGCAATAGCAGGAGCAAGCGCAAGTCCATTGCTCCCATGCGCAAGAGGCACGATATTCAAAAACTGAGCTGGCCAAGATGCGCCTACAGCCGACGACTGAATATCGCACCACCTGTGCCATAGCACAACTAGGCAACTAGGGAGGGGAAGCTGAGCATATCTGATGCGCCATAGCGCAACAAGGGATGTTCAGCTGAGCAGTCCAGAGGTGTCATAGTGCAACCAGGGTCACCCCCCAGCAGCAGTGCAGCAATGCAACTGCACAACCAGGGATGTAGGGGCCCACCACCCATGCCACAGATGGGCAGAGGAACACACAGCAGAACGGACATTGTCCTCCCATACCCCATGCAGTGCACAGCTGGGGAAGGGCTGGAATAACCACTGGCCCATGGAAACAAGCAACCAACCCACAGCTGGGCCATGGTGCCCTATCACACCCCCTGGCAAGCTGTGACCGGCACACAGGTAGGGCTGACCACCCCATGCCACACCATCCCCCCAATGCAGAACACACCCTGCACTGTGACCCCCAGACACCCTGCCCAAGAGCAGCGTCCACCACTGCAGGAAACCCCATGCATGCCACCACCCCCACTGTGACAATGCAACCCTGTGCATCACAGAACCATGCAAGGCAGCCCCACCACGAACACAATCAGCTGGTGGCAGCACACAGCGATGCAACAACGGCATACACAGTGCCACCATGCACAGCCCCGCCGAGGTACAGCTGAGAGACCGACCATGTGTTGGCACGCGAGGTACCCCACACGTGACAGGGCATGCCCCGGACCCCACCACCAGTGGTACAGCACCCTGCACATCCTCCCAAGGACACACACTGACCCAGCACTGGCCACAACAGCCAGTGCAGACACCCACAGTGGTGCATGGAATCATGCACCACACCGGATGTAACACAGTGCATGGACAAACACCCACCCATACCCAAGGGCACAACAACTCAGGGATGCAGTAGCGAGGCAACCAAGCCCCCAGCATGGGCCCATGGAAACCATGTACACATGGCCTGCAGTCCTCCATGGCACAGCAGTACCAGCCACCCTGCACAGGCACTGTGGACCTGTACACCGCCATCATTTGCCCGGAGCACAAGTCATAGACAGTGGTGCACATTCCCTGCAACACACACAAGCCACAGTATGGAGGTGTGACAACAACCGCGGAGGCCACAGTGTCACCCGAGGCAGACATGCACCACACCAGTGACAGGAGGCAACCCAGCATTGTGACTGGTACAGTGGCTACCCTGCATGGACAGCCACCACTGACATGCCAGCAGACCATGCAGGTCACAGACATGCAAGGGTGTCAGCTGCACAGGCCATGGACAGGCTGACAGGTGTGCCATGGACACAGAGCATGCACCATGGACCACTGCACACAGTCATCCAATGCACAGGGAACATCACACACACCACAGACACTAACTGATAGCTACTCCCACACCATAGTCACCTCCCCAAGGACACACACACATACCCATGACGGCACCACCCCGATGCCATGCACACCACTGCAGCTGAGCACCTTTAGCCCGCTGCAAATCAGAGACCACAACAGTATTCATATCAAAAGACTTGTAATGAAAAACACCAAACAAAACTATTTACAAGTATGTACAGATGTTTAGGGGGGAGGGCCACAAACAAGGTGGAGGCGGGTAAGGGGCAGGGGTGGACAAATGGGACAGGAAAGGAGGGGTGTGAGGGTGGGTCCAGGGGGGTAGGGGAAATCAGGGGCATGGAGATGGTCACTGGGAGCCCCACTCCCCGCTCTGGCTGCTCCGCCTTCCGTGTCTCCGCTGGACACCCAGCCGCTTGAACCCCGGCAGTATGTCCAGTGATGCCCTTGCCACTGTCAAAATCTCCTGCAGTGCCTCCTGGATAGCCTGCAGCTGGTGGACACCTAGGACAAGGGAGCACAGTCAATAGGTGTGAATGCACAGCCCCATACAGCCCACCCACTGTGCATGGCATACGGCCATGGGACATGCCTCTGTGATGGTGTGTGACCACCCACAGTGATCACGTCCACAAGACCTGCCCACCCAGGTGCATACAGCCATGCGGACAGCTGCACACACACACTGGCCAAGTCCTGCACAGCACCACCGTGGCTGTTTAGTGACATGGCTATGTGGTGAGAAGGCAGTGGCACAGCCATGTACCCGGTGCACGCATGGACCACCATTGACGCATTCCCAGACATGCAGTGCCACTGGACAGTGCTGACTGTAACAAGTTGCGTGCATGGCGGTGGTGTCAATGGATGGTAGCCATGCCCCGCTGTCCGCCCTGTTACACAGCATGCACTAATAATCATGGAGGTATGGCACTCACCATCATCAGGCCAGTCCCTCTGGCGCTGTGGAGCGTCGCCCCTCCTACTGGCCCTGTCCTCCTGCTGGCACCTCTGCTCCCTGGCCAGCCGCCTCTCTTCTGACCCTGTGGTGCAAACATGGAGAGAGGAACATCAGTACAATCCTGTAGCAAAGTCCCCTGCCCCATGTGTGCAATCCACCCAGCCAGACCCACCCACCCACACCCTGATAACACCACCACAGCCAACACGGATGTTCCTCCCCCATGTTCGGACACATGCAACCGTGATACCCATATGGAAGATAAAAGTGTGTGGATTTAACACCTACCTGGCCGTGGCACCGTGCCCCTCCTGGCACGTGTCCACAGGCAGGCAAGTAGGTCCGGTTCCCTCCTCCTCAGGTCACCATACCTGTGGTGGCACTGCTCTGCCATCAGCCCCCTTCCTGTGGCCTCCTCCAGGGCATCAGCCACCTCCTGCCACACCTGGCTCCTGGACCTGTCCAGGGGTGCCTCCCCAAACAGTGGGCCATAAAGTGGCTCAACAATGGCCACCAGGTTAGCCAGTTCGATTTGTGTCCACTGGGCAGCCCTCCTCCGTGCCTTCTCACTTGCTCAGTAGGTTCAAAATGGCACTCTGCAGCACAGCTTCACACGTGCAGATGCTGTGCGGTACAGCGCTGCCATTCCCTATCGTGCTGTCACTGAACAGCACGATAGTGGTGCACCCATGCCTGACGCATGGTGCCTAGGGGCAAAGGTCGGGCACAGGGTCAAGGGTCTCTGGCACACGGACAGGCACAGCGCCATTGGAACCCAATGCTTGTAGCATGATTGGGTGCCTGTGTGCTACCTCCAGTAGCGGCCTACCGCACTGTTGCCCCATTGCGCCTATGATGCCCTAAAGCCACAGTGCCATATAGGTGAACATCGCTGTAGCACCACTGGCACAATGGTGGCCATGCCCTGCATTGCCTGCCATGCACAGTACATCAGCAGCATGGCAGGCACCTGCGTCAGCAACCCGGGCATGTGCAGTGAGGTGTGTACTGCGCATGTCACAGAACTGCGCCCCTGGCTCAGCACGTTCAACACAATTGCGCAATGCACAACAGTGCGATATTCAGCCATCATATGCAAATCAGATAATCAGCCATTCAATGGTGCAGCACTGCAATTTGTATCCACTTAAAGTTGCGCCTTACCTCATTTGCATGGGTTCACTATAAAAGTGCTACATTGGGCTGCACTGGCCATAGTGGGTTACTGCAGTCTATTGGTGAGTTGCATGCTGTTTGGGAGTGTGGACTGAGGATTTTGGGACATGCATGGGACTGCACAGTCACAGGTAACAACTTTCATTCTCACAGGCTAAATCACGACCGAGAGAGTTGTGGGAGAGGAGGAACACAGTGGTGGGAGGAGGAGGAGAAGGAGGCCTAATTTCACCAAGGCCGAGATGGATGCCCTGTTTGAGGCCTACCTGGATCAGGAGCCGCTTCTCAGTGGACGGCAGGAAACACCACAGGCCCATGCTGCTGCATGGGAGGACATGGCACGTTCAGTGAACCTGCATGGCAGCCACCAGCACTCCGTGCAGGAGTGCAAGAAGAAGATGGGCACAGACAGGAGAAGGATAAAGGAGAAGGTGGCTGCCATCAGGGCAGCATGAGCTGCGACAAGTGGGGGACAGCTGGAGGTGCTACACCTGACCCCACAGGAGGAGAGGGTTGCTGGCAGCATGCAGCATTGTGCCATTGAGGGTGTTCCGGGTGGTGGCTTCCAGACAGGTGGTAGCCCGTCACTGCATGGTAGGTCATGGTCTGTCTATTGGGAGGGACAGGGTAGGTCACATGCAGTACCGTGACTTTGTTTTCCCTTACAGATCCTGAGCATCTGCATGGGTCAGCGGTGGTGGGCCTGTCCACTGAGGCCAGTCAGATGGAGATGGAGGAGGACCCATCCACCTCTGCAGGTATACGCAGCTCAGTGTGACAGTGGGCCCACCTGGCTGTCCAGACTGATATTGTTGGAAGAGGTGTAGAGGAGGCCCTGCCTGTGTCCCAGCGTGTCAGCATCCACGGATGCCAGCATGCTGTGACTCAGGCTGGTGCCGGGTCCGTCACCGATGATGATGTCGGTAACGCCATGGGCAGTGACACGTGTGTACCATGGGATGGCCACACAGCAGGTAACATCACTGCCATGGCTGTGGGTGGTGCCGCCATGGAGGCCTGCATGTCATCGCAGTCCCAACCTGTGCCTGTCAGCACCAGTGGGGCAGCACTGGTGTGTGTACAGGGCAGTGGGACTGTTGAGGCCACTGCAGTGGCACCAGTGAGCCCTGGGGAGTGGCAGCCAGAGAGGCAGCATCAGCAGTCGGCCAATGGGCTTGGGGGTACAGGGTCAGGGGGTGGTGTCAGTGCACCACCTGTGGACATGCCCAGACCTGGTCCTGGTGTGCAGTGCCCACCCTCAAGGGGTGCTGAGCATCAGGGCCATGCACACCCTGAGGGACAGGATGCCGAGGAGGCAGATGACCTCTTGGATGAGCACACCCACATACTGCAAGCATCAGTCAACCAGCAGATGCGGCTTGTGACGTCGGTGGATGCACTGCGTGTGGCTCTGGAGCGGGCAGAGGAGCATCGCAGCAGAGACACCGCTCTGATCCTGGCAGAGATGGACCGGTTGTGGGAGGATGTGATCGCTGCCATTGACAGGCAGACACAGGCATTCACTGCTGTCATGGCCACAATGGGCACACAGTTATTTGCCCATGCATCTCAGACACCACACAGTGCACTGTCCACCCCCCATTCCTGGCGTTGTATCACACCATCCTTGTCGACACTGGATTCAGCTGTGGGCATCCCAAGCACGCCTGCCGCAGACATGTTTGGTGTGCTGCAGACCCCTGCATGAGCATGGTCGCGTTCACGCAGTGGAACCCCTGGGGGACCATCGGTGCCACCCCATGAGGCCAGTGGTCAGCCTGTCAGTGCTGGCGGGTCTCGTTGGGGCCGCCCATGCATCCGTGGCAGCCGGGCCACTGTGGAGCATGACTGACCTGTCTCCCAATATGGCTACTGTCTGGTGCTGCCCTGTGTGCATTGTGTCATTCAGCGGGCATTGCACGGGTGGGTACCCGGCCCTGCACGTGGACACACAGTCCATCTGCATACCCTCCCAGTTGCTGTCCACAGTTGCGTGTGCATGATGATGCCTGCATTGCGCTGCACACCAATGTGCAATGGTACTCAGCATCTGCCACACGCACAAGGACAGGCAGTGGGTGTGGTGGTCTGTGGACATGTGTGTGGCTAGGGGTGGCATTCTGGGTCGATGTGCCTCCTACCCTTTGTGCATGTCTGGTGCATTTTGTGTGTGTGTGTGTGTGTGTGTGTGTGTGTGTGTCTGTGTGGCTTGTTAGATCTCACCCATCCCTGGTTGTGTGTGTGGTTCCATGCCCGGCCAGCTTCCTTGACGGCATGCACCCCTGGTGTGTGTCCATGCTTGTTTGTGGGTTGTGCCTTAGCCACTGTTGGTTGCACATGGCCCCATGACTTACCTGGGTTGGCTGAAGTGCTCCTCTGTGATGGTGTCTCAGTGCAGCTGTGCCAGCCGGAGCAGTCGGGGGTCCCATCAGCCAAGGGGGGGGCTGCCCATCACCATTGTTGCTGAAGTCCTCATCGTCCCCATCGCTGTCCCCCTCTTCGACCTGTACAGCTATCCCACATTCATTGGCCATGTTGTGCAGGATACAACAGGCCAGGATTAGCCCGCAGACCTTTGAGGGGCTGTACTGTAGGGCACTGCCAGAGGTGTTCAGGCAACGGAAACATGCCTTCAGCATCCTGAACACCCGCTCGATCACATTACGTGTGGTGGCATGTGCCTCATTGTAGTGTTGCTGCAATGGAGACATGGGCCGTCGGTAGGGTGTGAGCAGCCAGGGATGGAGTGGGTATCCACTGTCACCTGTATGTAGAGGGTGGAGGTTAGTTTGGTGATCAGCATCGCCCTGTCCCGGGCCATGTAGGCCACTACCCATGCCACCTCTGTCCATGCCCCCCCAGGCCCTATGATTGTCCATGTGGTTTGCATACTCTCCCACTAGGTGGCCAGTGGGGATATCCCCACTCTTGAATCTGTGGCACAGTGCCGACTGGTGCCAAATAAAGGCATCATGTGCTCCCCCAGGGTGCGTGGCACAGATTTTGATTATACACTGCCTGGCTTCGCACACCACCTGTCAGTTGATACTGGCATAGCCCTTGCGATTTAGATATGCGGCCCCCTCGGGGCCAGGTGGTGTGTGGATGGCCACATGGGTGCAGTCTATTGCCCCTAGCATGCCAGGAATATGTGCTACCCTGTGGAACTCCTGTATGTTTGCTGTGCACTCCGCCGGTGTGCTGGGGAAATGGATGCACTCCACAGCTTATGGCAGCAGTGCGCTGAGGAACTGGGTGAGGTGGCATGACGTGGCCAACTGGGTTATGCCTGTGGTGTCCCCAGTTGGTCTCTGGAAGGTACCCGTGGCAAGCAAGCACATGCAAGCTGTCGCTTTCATCTCCACTGACAGAGCATAGCTCCGTCGTGTGGGTGCCTGCATCACATCACTGCACAGCTCACAGAGCCGCCTCAGAATTGCCCGATTCAGGCGGTACCGGCCTACAATCTCCGTATCACTATACAACTCGAAGCTGTTGCGGGCTCGGTACTGCCTGTTGGGGGCATACCACCGATGGGCCCTTCCACGGCCATGCCCCCCCCGCTGCCCACCTTCTCATCCCTCTCATTACTGCCTCCATCTGGATGGTGGCACTGGCCATGTCCCTGGCTTGTGTTCACCCCCCCGACAGCTGTTTCTGTATTCCCCCCACTGTCCTGGCTGCTACTTCCCCTGCACCGGGAACGCCTGCCTGTGCTGGCCTCACTGCTCTGTGGCGTACTTCCCCCTTCTGCACTGTGGCTCCCCAAACCTTCCCCTTAGCCTGTTGATTCCAGGTGCCCTTTCCTGGCCTGCCCTGTGTGTCCCTTCTGCCCAGTTTGTCCTGCTAGACTTTGGCCTCATGTGCCTTCCCTGTACTGTTCTTGTGCCTCTCCCTTGCTCCCTTTTATTTTGACTTATTTCCACTGTGGCGCAACTTCCGCTGGCTCCCCTATTGCGCATGGTGCATGTTGTTGAATATCGCACTGCGCCATTTATGCATAGTTCCTCCCCCTTCAGTTGTGCATGCATTCATTAGCATTGCGCTGTTGCTCAGCGTGATTTGGGGGGTGCAACTGCCTCCTGCTGAATATCTCAGAATGGCGCAGTTTCAGACTTGAGCAGGCGCAACCCTATTGCACATGGATCAACTCTTTTGAATATCTGGGCCACTGAGTTAGTAGCTATTTTAACATCGAATAATATTGATATAGTTCTTATCATTGAGACATGGTGGAAGGAAGATGACATATGGAACAAAAATATTCCAGGTTAGGAGTTATTAAGACTGGATAGGACACATAAAAAAGGTGGAGTTGTGATTTATGTGTAACCCCTCACCCCTGCCTTTTTACCAAAATGACAGGTGGCATGCTGTTGGCGCTGGCAGCAATACCTGGTGGGGACCTGCGTTCAGGGAGGATGAGGTTACCTGGCACAAGGGGACCTAGGTTTGGCTACTCTGCACAGGGGCACCCAAGTAAATCCAACTACAGGAAGCAATAACTGTAATGTCCAGAACCAGGATTGGGATTTTTCAGTGTGGCTTTTATTCATAACTAGCTGAACACAACAAAGCATAGATGGACCCCCAAGGGGCTACGTTTACTGATAATGCAGATTGGAGACTATCAGGCGGTCCACTTAAAGAATGAACCCATTTCTACTAATTTCAGGCTCTGGACCCACCAGGCACACAGCCCAGACTTGCATGCGCTTTGGATACACAGCCTGACTGGCCCGGCTCCCCTGCCGGCCACTTGACTGACGGTCCATTTAAAGAATGAACCCATTTTACTTGTTGTGGCTTCCCTCACCACTTAGAGTCTACGGCCCCTAGAGAGATTTTTTCTTACTTCTTCTGACTCCCATCACACAAGGAGAATTCTTTTCCCAAGTTGTGGCTCCCCACACCACTTAGAGTCTGCGACTCCTAGAGAGATTTTCCAATTTGTGACCCACGTCTGGGTACCTACCTCATCACTGGCCAGGTGCATGAGGCAAGTAGCAATCACAGCAGAAACCCATAGAGGTGGATCTGGTTACTAAAGATGGGGGGTTTGCCCACCTCCAGCTCCCACAGCCCATACCCAGCTATTTCTCTGGAGAAACTGAAACTTCGAAATGTAGATTAAATGGTGGATGGACTATAGCACCCCCTCTACAACATTACTTGACAGACTTTAGATTTTGACACTACTCCATTTGTTTGTCCTAGAACAATAGGCCTCCCAAATAGTAGTCCAAATCCCATACTTCTTCACATTTTTCAAACTGAAGAAACACATTGTTTGCCCTCTCAAATTAGAGCAAAACACTCACCCTTTCATTGCAGGTGCCCCACAGGCGAAGTACAACTTCTTCCACTTTTAAGACCAAACAGAAACTGTAAAAAAGGCAGCTTTCTCCCTTTAGCAGACATTAGAGGATTGCTCCTGGAATCCACAGAGGGATACTTTACTTCCCCCCCCAAAGGGAGGGGGCACTGAGACCTGGACAGTGGTCTCCACCACTTGAAACTGGACACTGACCTTCTTGCTTCAAAACAAACAGAAGACTCCCTTCCTGCTTGAGGGCAAGCAGGAGACTGACTTTGAAAACTCCCAACGTTCTATCTCACTCCCTCTGCTGCAGATTCCAATGTGGCTTATGCAGCTGACAGTTCTATGGTGATGTCATCTCTCAGTCTCAGCTGAGACTGAGAACAGAGTGAGACAGTGTGAAACCCATTTAACTGGAGTTTCACAAGCTGCCTTCCCTGCCTACCACTAGGTCTTACTGGGATTCTAGTAACCCCGGGTAACAAGGGGTTACATATGTCTCTAGTATACTACAATCAAAAGATATAATAAAAAACATTAAATCACTTAATGTTGCCACAGAAAGTACATGGGTACAAATTAAACAACAACAAGAAGGGAGAAATGTAATACTAGGCCTTTGTTATCGCCCACCAACAACCGGTGAAGTGATCCTTAATGCACTAATGGAAGAAACCATTTGAGCTGTGGCATTAGGAGATGTGGTCTAGACAGGGGATTTTAACTTTAATAATATAGACTGAGTAGATGGAGTAGTTAATAGTGCATTTAGTGCAAAGTTTTTAAAATTTTACACAAGAATATAACTTAATGCAACATGTGAATTCCTCCACAAGAATAAAGAACATATTGGATTTAATATTATCTACTGAGAAAACTGAAATTACTGATTGTAAAGTAGCCACCCCCCTGGGCAATAGTGACCACTCCACTATATACTTCTCAATTGACTGTTTAGTTCAAACTATAAAAGGTTGTACAGAGATATGTTTATACAACACAGCTAAAACTGATAAAATAAATGAAGCAATTACTAACATTAAGTGGGAACAAACCCTTTGTGACAAAAGTGATGAAGAATGCTGGACTTTTATAAAAGACAGTCTTCTTGGAAAATGTAAGAAACATATTAAATGTATAAACAAATACAATAACCAAGGGATAAAACCAAAATGGTTAAATAAAAACATCATTAGGTTGATAAAACAACAACAAAACAAAATATGCAACATATAAAAAAACAATAAAGATAATGACTGGAAAGAATTTAAGGTGGCTCAGAAAAAATGTAAGAACACTATAAACAACAAAAAAAAATATGAAGTTAGGCTAGCAGAATCTGCAAGGAAGGGTAATAGCAAACAATTTTTCAATTAAATCAACTCTTTAAAAAATCAAATAATAACCTAACAACTGTTATGCATAATAACAAAGTTGTTACAGATCCAACTTGTATAGCAAATATATTTAACAATTACTTTTGTTCTGTGTATTTTGAATCTAGACAGACCCATTTTACAAACATAGGGGTAACTCAGGCTACCTTTTGTACAAAAGAAGATATAAAAATGAAAATACAGAATAAAAAAAAAATTTGTGCCCCAAGGATTGATGATATTACACCCCAAATGTTATTATCAACCAAAGAAAGTATATGTATTCCCCTAGAAATACTGTTTAATAAACTTCTGCATTCTGGAGAAGTACCAACAGACTGGAAAATGGGTAAAATGACTCCAATTTTTAACAAGGAAAAAAAAATGATATACTAATTACAGACCAATCAGCCTCACCTCTGTGCCAGGAAAGGTGTTTGAAGCCATACTAAAAGATAGACTTATTGCCCATGTAACAGAAAATGACTACACTGGTAAACAACAGCATGGGTTTGTGGCGGGAGAATCATGTTTAACAAATTGCATTAGTTTTTATGACCATATTAGTAAAATTCTGGATGAGGGTAAACCAACTGATGTGGTCCTGCTTGACTTCAGCAGAGCCTTTGATAAAGTCCCTCATTGGGCTATTATAAACAAATTACATCGTTTGCAAAAAGGTGGTAACATAGTTGCTTGTATAAACTAACTGGCTGGCATGCAAGACACAAAGGGTAGCCATTAATGTTTTTTTGTCAGTAAAGGGGAGAGTGTCAACTGGGGTGCCACAGGGCCCGGTACTGTTTCAATTGTTCATTTCAGACCTAGGCGATAACTTAGAGAATAAAATAGTAAAGTATGCTGACGACACAAAATTGGGTGGTCGAAGTGAAACATTGGAATAAAGGCAATCAATTCAAAAAGACTTGGATCATGTAACTGCTTGGGCATATAGATGGGGGATGGTATTTAATATAGACAAATGTGCTGTCCTATATATAGGAAAAAATAATAAAAGGAGCAACTATGTATTAAGTAATAAAACCTTACAAATGAAGGCAGTAGATAGGGATCTGGGAATTCAAGTTAATTCACAATTAAACTTTAATATTCAATATACACAAGTGATTATTAATGCTAACAGGGTGTCTAGCTGTATAAAAAGGAATATAAAAAGTAGAAAGCAAGATGTTCTGCTTCCTCTGTACAGATCATATGTCAGACCCCATTTAGATTATTGTAGTCCTCTATGGAACCCTTACAAAAAGACCAACATACTCAGGGTGGAAGGTGTGCAGCGTAGGTTTACTAAGATGGTACATGGGGTGGACGGCCTACCATATAATGCAAGGCTCAACTGTTTTAAACTTTTACCGTTGGAAACTCGTAGAAAAAGGGGTGATCTACTGTGTTTTTATGACATTATTAATGGCAAAATATTAAGGGATGAATTGGGCATAGAATTTAGTAATACGGAGGTCAGAAGAAGAGGGCACTCACTTCAGGTAAAAGGTTCCAGATTTAGGAGTAATCTGAGGAAGTATTTTTTCACCGAGAGGGTAGTGAATATGTGGAATGGACTTCAGGAGGAAATTGATAAAAGTAATTGTAAAGATTATTTTAAAAGAAAATTGAATGACTATATTAACAATGGGGGAACACTGATTTATTACATTAATCAATAGGAGCTAACATGGGCTACGGCCTTCTTTTGCTCCTTACCACAATACTGACAGTAGTGACAATTGCCTCTGAATCTGCCCCTCTCTAGCTTCATGTTGTTCCCTCTGGTTCTTGAGTGGTTTTTGATATGAACAGGTCCTGGACCTGCACCTTGTTTATTCCTTTTAGGAATTTGAAGGTCTTGATCATGTATCCTCTGCCCTTCCACTGTTCCAGGGAATACATGTTTAATTCATGCAGCCTCTCCTAATATGATTTGTTGTGCAATCCATGAATCATTTTAGTATCCCTCCTCTGCATTGTTTCCAGTCTGGTAATATTCTTTTTGAGGTGTGGTCTCCAGAATTGTACACTTATTCCAGGTGTGGCCTCACCATTGATCTATAAAGTGGAAGGATGACCTCCTTTTTCCTGTTGGTAATCCCCCTGCTTATGCATCCCAACATACCATTTGCCCTCAGTGCTGCTTTCTCACATTGCTTGATCATTTTTAGACCATCTGTTATAATTATTCCCAGATATCTCTACTGTTTTGAGGCTTCCATTTTTTCACTCCCTTTGTAGTAATCCACTTCTGGATCAGTCCTTCTGAGGTATGTGATTTTGCATTTTTTAGTACTGAAGTTTAGTTGCCACGTTCTTGACCACTTTTCTAGAGATTCCAAGTCAGCCCTCATCTTCTCCACTCCTTCTGGGGTGGCAACCATACTCCTCCTCGGTACTGAAGGTTGAGCGGGACACCCCGACTCAATCCATCCATCTGGGTCTGGAGGGACCTTTGTGTAGTCTGAGATTAGTAATATTAGAAACATTTTGAGGACGATTTTAGAAATGCTGTTCCCCTTACCCTTGATTACACCTCTCACCTAATAAAACAAGTTACTTGATATACAACTTTTAATATTCTAACATTTACTTAGACACACACACACAGACACGCACAGACACACACCTCTTTCACTCACCACACACACATTTTAAATGTAGAAAAATTATTTAATATTATTGAAAAACAAATTAACAGTGGGCTACTTTCAGTTCAATTGTGTATCTTCTTTCACAGTTCAGTCAATTACTGCTCCAAGGAGCCATCTTCCTGACACAGTTCTAAGAGTTACCTCAGTGTCCTTAAAAAGCAGACCTCCCACCAGGTGGGAAATAGAATTCTAGGTCTGGCTTGGTGGTGATATCCCTGAAAGAATCCTTCTCCACCATATAATAGTTGGTGTGAGTCCCTGCCAAGTCCTGCACCAAAGCAAAGTGCTTGAAAAGTGTCAGTCTGGACCAGAGGGCTGTGTGGCATGTAGCGAGAGTCTTCTGAAACAGTTGCTGAGAGGGCATACCTCCTCCTCCCAAATGACACTTCAGCCTTTCTAGCTGCTCTCGGTACATCCATTCTTCCGGAATCCCACATCTCTTCTATAATGTCCTACACACTTTTGGCCACATAAGAATAATCCAGGGTTGAGTATTCCACATGCATCCTTATCCTGACCCATCTCTCGGCCTGGCTCCACTCGGGAAGGTCCCAAACATTAGTCTCACTCCTCCTCAGTACTGAAGGTTGAGAGGGACACTCCAACTCAGTCCATCCATCTGGGTCTGGATGGACATAGCTTGCACTGGCAGTCATGGGATGCAGTCATCGATAGTGACCATGGGATGATAGAATGGGTGAGGAATGGCTCAGTAAACGTAATAGTCCGAGAACTGATATTTGCTGCCCAGAAACCTCTCCTCATCTGCATCCTCATTCCATTCCTCCATAACTTTTCCTCTCTCTCTCTCTCTCTCTCTCACCTCCTTGTCTGTAGCAGACAGTGGACTAGAAGGCCCACTATGTCTGGAGCTCTGGGATTTTGCTGCAGCTGGGGTTTGGGTTTTATCTTGCTGGGGCACAGGGCTACCTTCAGGCAGGTACCATGGCAGAGACCCCTTGGGCCCTGGGAGCTCTTCCACTGGTTGTCTGAGACCCCTGCCTCCCACTCTGCCATGAGGATAGTTGGTAGCCAGCTCTGGGGAGCAGGGCAGATGTCTGGGATCCCCATTGCCCCCAGACTTCACATTGGTGGCTGCACACTCTTCCTCCTCCACTTCGACTATTATATCAGGAGTGATTCCCAAGGGAGGTGTCTCCCCAATACTCTCCACTAAAGTTAGTCTCTCAAAAGCTCCTAAGACCCCAGTGACCACAGTGTTAAAGACCCTGCCAGAGATCCCTCCGATGCCCTGGAAGGGAGACCCCAAAGGACAATTAGTGGGGCATGATTGAAAATGCCTCCAGGGTCAAAACTGGAGCAAATCCCACACACAGGCAGTCTTGCTGTTCTTTCCCCCAGAATCCACACCTGATGCAACTGGTCAGTTGATTGGTCCTTTTCTCTTGTTTGCCAGAGCCAGGTTAGCAATGAAGCAGGAACGGTAGCGAATGGCTCCTCTGGAGAGGGGGGGACTTCTTCTTCTCCAGATTTAATGCCTCTGCCCACCATCCTTCAACACCAGCCCATACAACCACCCCACACAATCTCCTAATAGTCCTCAGCCCTTCCCTTCTATGCTCAACAAGGAGGAGGAAACTCATGAGGCTTGCTCTTTGGAAGGTTAATTTGTTGCTTTTGATTTTACTCTTCTAAGCTAGGTCTCCACACTTCCAACCTCCTCTTGATGGTGCCAGAAAGTGGTGCCAGGCACTCACTTGGTATTCTTCTCCCTGCAGCCATCCGCCAATCAGGAGCCTTCAAAGGTGCCACGTGACCAGACAGTCACATGCAAGATCCACACCACAAGATCTAGGGCCTATTTTCACACCACCACAAGGGATTTTTTTAAACTATGCCACACAGCCTGCACATGGTAAGGGCCTGCCAGCCCCTCAGTGCCGATAGAAATTGGGGTTTTTGAGTTATTGAGGTGCAAAGGGAAGATCCTGGATGATACCCATGTGTAACCCCCTGCACCCTTTCCTTCTGTCTACGGGCATCCAAATATTAATATAAGGAGGGGGTACAGCGATACACGAGAAACTCACACAAAAGATCCCCCGGCCCAGCTGCAGAAAATAAAGTAGAAAACAATGGGTCTACCTTGAGCTGTCTTCTGTTAGTGAAACACACCTTATAAGCAACACCCTATCCTTCATGTCAAATCCACGGCAACACCATCTTCTTCTCTCAAGCCGTGGGGCCCACCAACCCTTGTGACTGAGATGCAAGGAGATGATCATAGGCACACTACAAAATAACTCTTGAAAGAAGGAAATTAGCTTCAGGGGTTATTCTAATTCATTTCAGCTATTTACAGACAAGATCAACTCCAGTATATTCCTTAATAAAATCACTTTATTTCCCCAGTGCCCAAATGGTTTAGAGGACCCCAGGGGTCCATCACTTCTTCATGCTTTAAACACCTGCTCCATGGGGCATAAACTATATTACATAGGCTGGCAATCAAACAGGAAGGGGACAGATTTTATAGACAGTACACACAAGGCTCACTATTCTAAATTTTTGAAATCTCGGATGATATGCCCAGAACATGGACTTTACATTCCCACAGGAGTGCAGGGCTCCAGAAATAATGGCACTAATTAACTCTTTTTATCCCTTTACTCCTTGGTCAGCATCTCCTTCCTAGTAGAGAAGTGAGCAGCCTTTCTCAACCTGGTCCCTGAAATCAATAAGCACCCAATGGGGAACCCAGGAATTTTCCTCCCCTGACCAGACCACACTTGGAACTTCAAGCCTGAAATCTCTGTAGACCCTCATGACATGAGCAGCCCTATAATTTCTCACCCAGAAAAAGAACCATGGCCTAACAGGCCTAAATAAATTCTCATAAATGGAGGCCCTGGGGCCTGCCCCAGACACAGGCATGGCAGACCCACAGCGTACCCAGGTCAAAACCCCATTCCAAGCTACTAGTACCTCAAGCTGTCCTGCCTCATGGGAAAACTCAGGCCATGCCACAGCCCAGATCCCCCTGAACAGCTCGAGGAAGACCTTGTTGTTTTCCTGAAACACTCCTACTCCATAATCCCTGGGTGCCCCTCAAATGGACAGAGAGGATGACAACCCAGGCCTTTAAAGCATCCCATCTACCATACTCCGGAGCTTGATTTAAGTATTAGACAAGAAGAAGCCATCCAGAGCCTGTCCAAATGACCTGTGGCCCACCTGAACAATCTTATGAACAGTGACCCAGAACCTGCCCCTCCCAGTGGGCCCCTAAGTGGGTGGATGCTGTCCTGCACCCCCTCAACAGCCTGGATCACCCTGCCATGCCAGGTACAGGAGCAGATGCTGCCACTGCCTCCATCCCCTGTTTGAGCTCTGCCATGACTCCCACAGCCCTAGCAACAAAGGACCCCTCCAACATAGGAAAAAGCTTGGGATCCTTCCTAAGGCCCTACAGCTCCCTCCTACTGGGTACTCTCACCACCCTGCCCCAGGAGACCTATATTCCCAATGACACCACCAGGATATCTAGCCCTCCACCCTCAGAGCACCCATTAATTGCCGGTGCCATGTCGCTGCACCCACTGATCCTGTCTACTCACTTGTGGACCCCCCCCACTTTTCAGGCCTAACCCTGACCACTGAGATCATGCCTTGCCTGCCTCTCCTTCCACTCTTCTCCCAGCCTCTATCTCTCTCTTTCATCCCCTATGGAGATGGTTCACTACCGCCCTTTAAGGGGGTTAACCCTAGTGACCTATCGGCAGTGCTGGACCTATCGGGCTTGTCAGATGAATGCATGAGTCCAGATGATCTCGTATTAGCCTATAATAAGGCTGTGGGAGATGCTCTGGACAAGATTGCTCCTGTTCATGTTCTACCTCTCACCATTTGCCCAAGGAGCCCTTGGTTTGATGGCTCCTTGAAGGAGCTGAGGCGAGTTGGCCAAAAGATGGAGAGAGTCTGGTGGAAGTCCGGCCATGATGCTGACAGGCTTAGGTTGATGGCAAACTATGACAGCTATCAATCAGAAATCACCCATAAGAAAGCAGAATTCCTGTCCAGGGAGATTTCTGCTGTGCAAAATTGACCAGCTCATCTTTTCCAGACTGTTGACAGATTGTGCAATCCAATCTGTCTCCAGCCTAGAGAAGCCTTTTCTCAGCTACGATGTGAGGAGCTTGCTCGATTCTTTTCGGATAAGGTTGCTAGCATCAGGTCTGGCATCAGTCCGGCCTCTCCTATGAGGGATTGCAGTGATCGACGGGAGGTGGAATGCACCCAGTCTGTCTGGTCAGATTTCTACTTGCCGGAACTCATGGACATTGTAAAGACCATTCAAACATTGCGCCCAACCAGTTGTACTTAGGATCTGGGCCATACACCCCTCTTCATGGGATGTGTAGATGTTATCTGCCCAGTCCTTGCTGAAATTGTCTGGAAGTCCTTGGAGAGTGGGGTCTTTCCTGACCCCCTCAAGGAGGTGGTCATTTGACCACTCCTTAAGAAATTCTCCTTGGATCCAGACCGTCTAGTTAACTACTGGCCTATCGCTAACCTGCCATTTGTTGTTATTGAAAGGGTGGTTGCATTGCAACAGGATGATCATCTTACAACTCACAATGTCTATGATTCTCTCCAGTCTGGTTTCAGGAAGAAGCCTAGCATGGAGACTGCTCTTGTACGGGTATTGAATGACCTCCTAATAGCTAGAGATTGAAAAGCATGTACCATTCTTGGCCTTCTTGGTCTCTGTGCTGCATTTGACACTGTAGACCATGGTGTGCTGCTGGAGCACCTGCGGCTTTTTTGTGGGCTGTCTGGTACAGTCCTTAAATGGTTCCATTCATTCCTCATGGGCAGGTCTCAGAGAGTTGCCACTGGAATTTATTCCTCTGGTGCTCACTCCCTACTCTGTGGGGTGCCGCAGGGCTTCATTTTGGCCCCCATGTTGTTTGCAGTGTACATGTTGCCATTGGGAGTTATCATCAGGTGATACAGTCTGAGTTTTCACTGCTATGCAGATGACACTCAGCTGTACATGTCCTTTCTGCCCAGGCAAAATGATGCACTCCCCATGCTAAATAATTGCCTTACTGAGATCAGAACTTGGATGAGTTTCAGCTGGTTGAGACTTAATTCAGACAAGACTGAAGTGTTGGTAGCGGACTCAGGTCATCCTTGGGTGGATCACTACGCTATCAGGTTCTAAAACATGGGATTCTTTAATCCCTAATCATGGGGTTAACTGGTCTGATATCTGGAGAGATTTGCATATATATATATATATATATATATATATATATATATATATATCACACAGTACGGATTAAGAATTACCCAGTATCAAATTTTAAACAACATGTATTATACTCCAAGTAAGCTAGCAAAAATGGGACAGGCGCAATCGCCTATCTGTGTTAGATGTGGTAAAGGGGATGGAACAACATTACATGTTTTTTGGTCCTGTGAGAAGGTTTCACCAGTGCGGACTAAAATTAAATCACGAATGGACCCTTTACTGGGTCTGGATTCGCTTTTCACCCTGAATATTTGTATACTGGGCGATTTATCCCTAATTAAGGTCAAAGAAAGGAAATTTCATATTTCCCTTATCTCCATGTCGGTGAAAAAAATGGTTCTCAAGCACTGGTTGGACCAGACTATCATATCTTATACAGAATGGCTTCATGATATGTCCTTTTACCTCTGGGCTGAAAAAATGATAGCCAGTCTCCGAAATAAACCAACTGCCTTTGACAATAGATGGGGCAAGCTGTATGCTCTGTATTTGAATTAGAGTACTTATATTCACGAGCTCTCTATTTACTTATTTAAGTGGTATTTAAAATGTATTTAGAATGCCTTTAAAGTTTATATTGCACTTATTGTACTAGTACTCGAATATGTGTAGTATGTAGGAGACAACCAGATCGCTCCAATGGGGGGAGGGAGAAGGGAGGGTGGAGGGGGTTGGGGGAGGAGGGATACAGTAGACCTAGTAACAGTCCTGTTACATTGTACTATGTGCTGCTGTTTAAAACTGTAAACAAACCTTTCTAAATAAAAAAAAAAATCTTTGGGTGGGTCTGGAGGCTGGACAACCATCAGGTTTATTGCTTGGTGGTATACAGCTCACTACCTCAGACCGGATGCATAACCTGGACATTATTTTCAATAATGGTTTGACTCTAAAACCTCAGGTTTCAGCAGTTGTCAAATCATCTTTTTATCATCTCAGGAATATCGCTCAGGTGAAATACCTGGTTCCTCCAGATGACCTTCCAACATTGGTCCATGTATTTGTCACTACCCTTCTTGATTACTGCAATTCCCTCTACCTAAGGCTACCAGGGGTTGATATCTGCCACTTGCAACTGGTGCAGAATGTGGCAGCCAGGTTTCTGACTGGGACCTCTTGGACCAGTCATATTATGCCTGTGGTCCGCGAGCTGCACTGGCAGCCTGTTCAGTGGTGGATCACCTTTAAGGTTGGCTTGCTAACCTTTAAAGCCCTACATGGTCAGGGACCCGGCTACCTGCAAGATCTCCTTGTACCCTACTGCCCCCTCCATCCTCTCTGATCCACTGACAAGGGATTGCTGGAGATTCCCAGGGTTCAACTGAAGACATCTGGTCCTCGAGCTTTTTCTTTCTCGGCTCCAACCCTGTGTAATTCTCTACCCTGTCGATAGGTGCAAAATTGAGTTAAAAACCTATTTATGTGATTTAGCCTTCCCAAAATATGGATAACCTGTTTTATCATTTTATTTTATTTCTATTTTTACCTGCTGTATCTGGTTTTATGTACAGCGCCTTGGTTTGGAAAGGCGCTATAAAAATAAATTTGACTTGACTTGACTCTCTCTCTCTCTCTCTCTCTCAAAACTTCCTTTCTCTGGTCTATATATATATATATATATATATATATATGAAAAGTTTTCTCTGCTGCTACCACGAGGTGATCAGTAGAAAATGTGCCCCAGAACTAAAACATTGCCTAACTTTCTGGAGGCAATTAACAGAAGAAAGGGAGCATAATCCCCTCTCAAGACAGAGGTGGCTTACATGTGCATGAGCTGGCTCTAACTTGTCCGTGTTTATTTAAAGAGCTAGTGGAAACAAAACAGACAGACAGGAAAATGATACATATTTTAATTTCAATGTTCCTATGCAACTGGTATAGTGTTATGCTTGTGTAACATAAATAGTCTTTGACTGTCTGCCTCTCTATCCATGCGGTATATCACCCTGTAGGGGTACGAAGGTAAGGAACCCTAGAGGAGAGTTCCACCCCTAGAGGTGCTGTGGGAATGATTACCTTGGCTAAAGGTACCTTAAGAAGGAGCCCACGGGAGAGAGTCAAGCCGCTGGAGGAAGAGGGGTGGACGGAGGGAAAATGAAAGATGATTGAGGGTAGAGTAAGGAAGAGTGGCCCTTATGTGGGCTGAGTAGGAGAGTGGTAAGTTGCTCTGCCCCATTGAACTACAGGCTTTAGCTTTTCAATTCAATGTGCCTATGCAACTGGTATAGTGTTATGCTTGTGTAATGTAGATAATCTTTGGCTGTTCACCTCTCCGTCCATGGGATATTCCACCCTATAGAGGTATGAAGGTAAGGAATCCTAGAGAGGGTGCAATCCATAGAGATGCTGCAGAAGTGATTCTCTTGGCTAAAGGTACCTTAGGAAGGAGCTCAAAAAGAGTGTTGAGCAGAGCATGCATGGTGCTGAATACTTATTGGGACAGAAAACCTGTATGTAGATCAGTTGGTAGTATGGTTTGAGTAGAGTAGGTAAGAAATAATGGGTGAATAGTGGTGGAGGCATCACTTCCTATGGAGAGAGAGAACAGCAAGGGGGGAGAGAAAGGACAATTATGGGGCTGCCACCTGACTCCATCCAACAGTGGAAACCTAACTACAGGACCTAGGGACTATTACATACCTATCTAAATATTGTGACCATTGGCACAGAGAAGAGGAAAAACACCCTTTGAGGAGGAAACCTCTGGGGATCCAAGGCCTAGGTCACCTTCCCTCCAGCCTTCTGGACAATTTTTTTTTAGTGATGGCTCTGCTACTGCAATCTAGTAGACCAATCCAGGGGAGATTCCAATTTTGGGGAACACTCTCACTGTGTCCCTTTAACGGGAATGCTGTGGAGGGTTGCAAGTGATCTCTGCAACACTGAGGAACTCGGTGCAAAACTCTAAGGTGGGAGTAGGAGAGCAATAACTGCCAAGGTGCTCATCCAGCCTACTGATCTAAGAACAAACCAGGTGAACCAGAGCCAGTTGTATGGAGAATAGTTTAAAGGGTGCCTCCGAACCCACTTGGGCAGCTAAAGGGACCCTTCCGTGAGAGCCCCACCCCCACCTCTGAAGTCTTAAATGCTACATCTAGAGGTGCCTTTGGTATGGCTGATGACTGAAGGTTCACCCAGAGCAAGGACATTCCCAACTATGGGTCAGGTGAGAAGGACCTTGCCTCAAGCTTTTCATGCACAGGATGCAGACTTCAGGGTTCAGAAAGAGACCATCGACCACAGGGCTAGCCCTGAGTTCAGGAAGTAATAGATACAGTTGGCATGTCTCCAAAATGTGGGGACCTGCACGTGGGTCATGCTTGGATGATCGCTGACATGGAGAGACCTATTCGTAGGTCAGACTGAGCAATGTGGACCCTCATGTGGGTCTAGTTAAGGCAGATAGCATTTGTCAACCACAGGAATGCATGCCAACCAAGTCCATTAAGAAGCCTAATTAGGAGTGAATTAAATTGAATGGTACGAGTAACAGAACGATAAGGCCGGGTGAAGCCCAGGGCCAATGGTTAGGTAGGAGGAGGCTACAAAACCGGTGAGATAGGAGTTGAGGTTTGAGGCAGTAGACTTGATATGCTGCCAGTATACATGGGGAGAGTCAGTGAAAACCAAATGTATTGATACGAGCAGGAGAGATGGTGGGAGGCTGGGAGGAGCCAGCGGTCATGGGTAGAAGATTGACTGGAATTGCAGACTGTGTTAGTGCCATGAAGTCTATGTGGAGTAGCAGTAGAAGGTAGCCAAGCCAGGGACTCATTAAATATATGATATGTTTAAAGCTGCTCCCTCTGCCTAGAGCCATTATGCCTGCTGCGACAAAACAGTCCACCATTGTGGGGAAAAACAGAAGCCACAAACTAGGCATTGTGACACCAAACAGCTAATTCACAGGGAAGAAAAAATGATTAAGTGCTAGCAGCTGAGACTGGGCTACTACACAGTGGAGTAAAGTTCAGAGAAGGTAATTAATGATGGCCATGCGTACCTGTGCTGAATGAACATGAGCGCTGTGGAAATATATCCAGGGGCAAGCAGGGAGCTGGAACGCTGCTGTGAGCTTCACAGAAAACAGTATGGAGCTGATGCACAGTGCAGCTGGGGCACAGTAACTACAGGGAGGTAATTGCATGGGGAGTAGTTGCACTGCAACAGAAGCAAGGATTAAGGGTGGCATTGGTAACACCGGCAACAATAAAAAGCAGAGTAAGGCAGCACACACACATGGGGAAAGAGGGAGTTGGTGATGGGTACTGTAGAAGCATGTGATGATGTCACTGAGTTCTGACCTGGAGGAGGAGGAGGATAGAGAAGCCAGGAACAGAAAGAGAGAGCAGAAGGGAAATGACCACAAAAAGAAGGAGAGAAAGAAATGAGAAATGGGGGGGAGGGTGACACAAGAGAAGGCATGGACAGCCAAAGGAAAGGAAACAAGGTAGACAACAGAAATGAGAGGCAGGGAAAAAGGGGTGGCATGGGCAGGAAGGGGGGGAACACAAGTGGGCAGCTGGTGAGAGAAAACAATGGCTGGGGCAACAGCAGCCATAAGCACAAGGGAGAAACAACAGAAGGAGAACAGGGGAAAGCAGAAAGGGCAGCCAGAGGTGAGACGAAGGAGAGGGTGGGAACAAGAGGAATGAGAACCAGGGGAAAGCAGGTGAGGGAGTGGCTGACAAAGACTCTGGCCACAATGAAAGATGATCGAGGGTAGCATGAGGAAGAGTGGCCCTTATGTGGGCTGAGCAGGGGTGTGGTTAGTTGCTCGGCATCATTGAACTACAGGCTTTAGCCGTCCAAAAGTAATCAGTTGTAACTTTTCATTTTTGAATTATTTTTCTTTTTCCTTTTGCTCATCAGAGTGTTTTCTATGTAATAATATTGTACTGGATGTGTGTAACAGCTCTCAGCCTGGCAACAGACATATCTATCTCTAGCCCCCCCCACTACATCATCAGCATTATGATCTCACTGACAATAACATCACAGACAACTGAACTAGCGGCTACTGAGTGGCTCTTCCTAAGCAGCAGTGATTTCACAGTCAATGAGGTCACAATGCTGATGATGTAATGGGGAGGTGAACAGAGATAGATGTGTCAGCTGCCAGGCAGAGTGCTGTTCCACACAACACACCTACTGACATCAGGTAAACGATCTAATTAATCAAAGGAAAAATAACAAGCACTTGTCAATGCCGAATGTTTGCTTGCTGGCATTGGCATTGGTAGTGTAGGAGTTACAGAGCTGCATAATAGGAATGGCACTGAAGTATTGAACTGATGCCAACCCCACCACCACCCTGCAGAGACTGACAGGCATTGGGGTGTGCTTTTGGGTCATCAGGCATAACGGCCATGCCATTTCATCACACCCTACCTGCAGACACTGACAAGTGTCATGGTGTGCACAGAGTCTTTGAGCCTTATGCTCACCCCATTCCATAAATACGATGAGATGGGTGCAGTATAGGAGAATGGGGTGAACTTTGGGGCCAAAGAGTCCAAGGCACACCTCAATGCCTGTCACTGGCTGCAGGGTGTGGGTGGGGGTGGAATGGCATGAGCATTACAGATGACAATCCCAAGTCACACCCTTGATGCCTGTCAGTCTCTACAGAGTGGGGTGTTATGGTCGGAAACCCTAACATCCCAGACGTTTGTTGGTATTTTGACTCCAAATTTTCAACATAGGTTTTTTGTGACCCCCCACCTCATGAACAGTGGCAATATCAGTTCTTGAGCAGAAAGCTGATTTTGCACAGTGACTATGCCAATTGGCACCACAGGTGCGAAAACACACTTCAAACAGGATATGAAAAATGACAGCTGTACTGTTTATGGGGAGGTGTAAAAAATGGCAATGTTGAAATTCTGGAGCGAAAATATAAAAAAACTGGTGAAGTCACGAGTGTGCGTAGGAACTGTGCAACTCACACCCGTAACGTAATTAGTTTGAGGATTTTTTACAGCAGATTGTCAACACAAGCATTTTGGGACCTCCGCTCATGAACAGTGTCACTATGATTTTCTTAATCTGTCCCGAACACTGATTTCCCACAGTGACCATGCATTTCTGCACCGGAAGTGCGAAAACACAATTCGGCCAGGGTGTGAAAAATGACAGCTGTACTGTTCATAAGGAGGCATGGAAAAATGCCAGTGTTGAAAATCTGGACTGAAAATATTACAAATTCGTAACTTACGAGGGTGTGTGGAAACCGTGCAATGCACACTCGTAACACAGTCATTTTATGGACTTTTGTCACCAAATTTTCAACATAGACATTTTAAGACCTCTGCTCATGAACAGTGTCACTGTGATTTTCTTAATCTGTCCCAAACATTGATTTGGCACACCGACTGTGCCATTATGTGCTACATGCTCGAAAACACATTTTGGGAGAGATGTGAAAAATAACTGCTGTACTGCTCATAAGGAGGTGTGGTAAAATGGCAATGTTGAAAATCTGGAGTGAAAATAGTAAAATTTTACAAAATTACGAGCATACATAGGAACTTGCATAACGCATTGTAAAAGCACATTTTGGGAATTTTTCATCAAATTTTCAACATAGGTTTTTGGTGGGGGCCTACCTCATAAACTGTGATACTGTCATTTCATTACTTGGTCCCAAAAGGTGGTTCCGCACAGTGACTGCGAAATCACCTTTCAGGACCGAATAACAAAATGACTGTGACTGAGTTCATGAGGTGGGGTCCCAAAAACCCCACGTTGAACATTTGCTAAATAAATTCCCAAAAATGGACGAGATATGCACCAAAGTTGGAAAAAAAACATTTATGCCATTATACAGCTTACTGGCATTTCTTCAGTTCGCAGTTGGCTTTGAAGAGTGCAGACGTGTTCTTGGTCCACCGAAGATCGTCGCACCGGCCTCCAGAGGTAAGTATGGAGTGAGGGGGGGTGTGTTTGGGAAGGTTGGTGCACAGAGGGTGAGCTGGGTTGGGGAAGGGGGTGAGACAGTCAACAAGGAACCGTTTTTTTTTTACAAGTGTTTTTTAGACTACGCGGGACTTTTGCCATGCTGGGGTGGGCTCCCAGTGTGGCAGCTGGAAGTTTATTTTTTTGGGGGGACAGTGGAGCTGATGGGGGATTGGGCGCCCCCATCGGCCATACCAACCTGTGCCACGCTGTTGTGGGCTCCCAGTGTAGCACCTACAAGTCTGTTTCTTGGAAGAGGGGGGTACAGTAGAGGCGATGGGGATTAGGCACCCCTGTCAGCCATACTGATTTTGCCGCTGCTGGGGTGGGCTCTCAGCATGGCACCTACAAGTTGGTTTTCTTTGGGGAGGACAGTGCAGCCCACAGGGGATTAGGCACCCCCGTTGGCCATACAGACTTTTGCCATGCTGGGGTGGGCTCCCAGCATGGCACCTGGAAGTCTGTTTGGAGAGGGGCCAGTGGAGCCAATAGGGGACTGGGCACCCCATCAGTCATGCAGTGCGCGGGGGTGGAGGGGAGCACATGAGCATGCTGGGGTGGGCTCCCAGCATGCTATGTTGTTGTTCATGGGGGGGAACGAATTGTCTATGACAGTTCAGATGCAGTGCTGATGTGACAATTTGCATACTGCCGACAGCAGTATGCAAATTGCCTGCAGATTGTGGCTGTGTTTTCCTTAGAACTGTATTCCACTGCATCTGAACAGCTGTCATAGACAGCTTGGACATTCATTGGCGCGATGCAGCTATGCCTGCAAAAGGGAGTTGGGCATTGGAAGTGAGGGAGGCACACCTATGAAAACTCATATGGTGGCACTATGTTTCTTGCACATGCATGCAAGCAAACATAAAAAGTACCTCAGATATAAAAGGTATTGTTTGACTGCCTTGAAAAACTAATATAATCATTTGTCAGTGCTGAATGTTCACCGCTGGAATTGCTGTTGTACCGGGACTTGCTTGTACACATTTTTTACTATATATTCACCCAGGATAGAGCAGGTGAGATGCAATATCTCATTTTCAGTGGTGCCCTGCTTTGACACATTGTTAAAGTGTAATTACACAGGATAGGGCCAGCTGAGAAGAAATATTTACTTTTAAGTGTGCTCCCACATTTTGATTTCAAATATCCAACAGTCTTTTTATGACCTGACGATATGATCAAGACAGGTGAAATTTTTAAAATCCCATCCCAGGTGATTTCTCTGTGAGATTGTGGAAAAAAGTTTCAGAGGGGATTTGAAAAATGACACCGTCCATGCTCAGGAGGTAGGGTAACACAAGGGATATGTTGAACATTAGGGGCCAAAATCTGAAAAAAATAAAAATATGAGTAAATGTTGGAACAATTAGTTTCCTCATAACTTAGATGGTTTTTTACATTTTAACCCTAAATTTTCAACATAATCTTTTTATAACCACTCCTTCTGAGCATGACAGGTGTCATTTATAAAACAATGGCTGAAATGTCATTTTGCGCCACAAGTGCTAAAATACATTTTAGGTAGGACTTCAGAAATGACAGCTATCACATTCAAGAGGTGATGTGAAAAAATGGCTATGTTGAAAAGTTGGGGTCAAAATACTGAAAATGACCACAGTTACAAGCGTGCTTTGAAAAATTGCAATGTAGACTCATAATGTTGTTGTTTTCTCATATTTTTACCCCAAATTGGTGGAGATGATTTTCAAATCCTTCCCAAATGCAAAAACACATTTTGGGTAGGATTTGAGAAATGACAGCTGTCACATTCAAGAGGTGGTGTGAAAAAATGGCTATGTTGAAAAGTTGAGGCCAAAATATTGAAAATGACCACAGTTACAAGCGTGCATTGAAAATTTTCAGTGTAGGCTCATAACTTTGTTGTTTTTTAATATGTTTACCCTTTTGGGAAGCAAAAACGCATTTTGGCCAGGATTTGAAAAACATCAGCTGTCACATTCAAGAAGTGCTGTTATGAAATGGATATATTAAAACTCTGGGGTCAAAATTTTGAAAATTACCAAAGTTATGAGCCTGCACTAGTAAATTCCAATGTAGGCTCATAACTTTGTTGTTTTTTTTTTCAGTATTTTTACCCCAGATTTTCAACATAGCTTTCTTATGACCCCACTTCATGAACAAGGGTGGAGAAAAATTTCAGCTCTGGCCCAAAAGGTGATTTCACACAGTGACTGTGAAATCACCTTTTGAGACACAGTTGCCTAATTTCACTGCCATTGTTCATGAGGTGGGGGTCCCAAAAAGGCATCTTGAAAATCTGAGGCAAAAATATTCAAAAATTATCAAGCTATGCCACTAAGTTCAAAACCCCATTGAAATACATTTTACTACATACCTGATTTCCTGTTTGCGGTCTGGTGTTGAAGACTGAAGACATGTCTGTGTTCCATAGAGGATTATAGTGTTGGACCCCTGGTGAGTAAGTAAGTAAGAGTTTGGGGTGATGGGGTAGTGGGTGCTGAGTGGGAGGGTTGGGTGGGGGACTAATCATGGCAGCAGCAACAGACCTCAGTGGACAATTTTCTTATTTACAGGGTAAGTTTAAAAAAAATACTAGCGATGGTTTTCTTTATTTCTGGTAGCGACACTTGTGGATTAGGCACCCCCAGTGTTAGTGTTATGTTTGCGTGTTGTGGTGGGGTGGTGGGTGCTGAGTGCAAGGATCAGGTGGGGGGACTAACAGCGGTGACAGCAACAGACATCAATGGGTGTTTTTTTTAATTTTTCCAGGGTATATTTATTAAAAAAAAACTACTAGGGCCATTTTTCTTTTTTTCAGGTGTTAACACATTGGGGAATTGGAACCCCCAGTGTTGGTGTTATGTTTTTGTAGGGGAGTGGGGTTGTGGGTGCCAAATGGGAGGGTTGGGTTGGGGAAAGTAACAGCAGCAGCAGCAGCAGCAAGAGACATCGATGGATGATTTACTTTGTTACAGATTATATATAAAAAAAAAACTACCAAGGAAAGTTTTCTTTATTTCAGGTGGCAACACTGGGGATTGGGCACCCCCCCGTGTCGGTGTTATGCTTGGGGAGGGGGGGGTGCTGATTGGGAGGGTCAGGTGGGAAAACAGTAACAGCAGCAGAAGGAGCAAACATCGATGGATGGTTTTCTTTGTTAGAGGGTGTAATTCAACCTCAGCAGGCTGATCACTACAGATCAGCTGTGCTTGCTGGGCGGTGCAGATCAAGTGAAAGAACTGACCTATGGTTGGGTCGACTCTCTCTTTTGATCTACATGAAGTTTCCACCTGGCAAGCCTGAACATTGTCCTGATCAGCCTGGCGGATGATTGCTGTGACACTGGTGAGCCTCTAGCAGACCACTCTGCATTGGACTGACAGTGTTACACCTCTCTAAAGCCACTCTCCTAACCAAAGTATCGCTATGTGTGTGTGCATGGTGAACGTAATTAGTTTTAGACAGTACTCTAGCTCTTTAATATATGTATTACTGTGTGTTATTGCAGTCTCTTGCATAAGCTGTTTTGCACTAGTTCTTTGTGCACATGCTGACTTGTGTTTCACTGAGCAATTTCACATGTTGGCACTTGTACGCGTTTCTCCATTAATGTGGGTTTGAAATCTTGTCCTGGTTTTTGAGTACTGTGTCTTTAAGCTGGGACCTTAAAATCTGCTTTTTGGGTCCTGGATGCCACCCTGAGGAAGATGTCATTGTGACTTTGAAATGCAATGTGCAGTGGGGTGGATTTGCAGGTATGTGGGCAAGTTCAAAGTCCATTTTGCTCATAATTACAAAAATGTTTAAAGCTTTTTCGTGAAGGAGAGGTTCGATGCTACTAAATATTGAGCTCATGGTTAAGCTGCAACAGCAGTTCATGTGACAGAAGTAAAGCGATTTGATGCCATTATGTGTAGGTTCCAGGAATAGCACACAAGCTGAGCTGAATTAATGTGGACCTCTGCATAGCAATACATTTTGCAACATCCACTCCAGGGACCCTATATTCAAAATAGAACAAAGTGGAGTGCAAAACTTTGTGCTGCGCCTTGTGATTGCCCAGGAGCCCGAGGATGCTATATACAGTTGAACAGCACACTGGCATGATTGGACTGAATATAGGGCTAAGTCAAGTAGCACTGCCCCGACATGGATCCCAAAGTATACCACCAGAGTTGATAGCACCGGAGAAGTATCTGCAATATTCAAAAGGACCCATGCAAATTAGCTCATTGGGCATGCAAGGCACTAAGGGACCATTTGCATGCCCACTATGGGCTCACTTGCATGGGTAGCAAGGCAGGTTTGTGTGGCATCATCCACCCAATTGTCCAGTCTCAGACCTGTGTAGATATCCCTGGTGCTTATTGGTCCCCCATCCTCCAGTTGCCAGCCTGTATTATAAAACATAACCTCCCTGGTAATAGTCCCCCTTCCCTCTGAACACCAGCCCATAATAAACCTAGAATATCCCTGGTGCCTATTGGTCCCTCCTCCCTCTGATTGCCCGTCCGTAATAAACTTAAAATTTCCCTGGTGCTTAGTAGACCCCCACCTCCAATTGCCAGCCCGTAATAATACTATAACTTCCCTGGTGCTAGTGTTCTCCCTCCTTCAATTGTCTGCTCATAATAATATTATAAATTCCCTGGTGCTAGTGGTCCTCTCTCTCTGATTGCCAGGCCGTAATACAATTAAGACATCCCTGGTGCTAGTGATCCCCCCCTAGGATCAGCAGCCCTAGGAAAACTGACAACCCTCCCTGCCATCTAGCAGCCCCGCCATGGCACCAAACACCCATCACCTTACCAGTATCCTCGGTGCCATAGGTTCACATACAGTGACCGGCACAGCGCTCTTCATACCTCCTTGGCTGGCTGTCATATGTCCGTGCAGGGAGCATGCATCTTATTCATAAAAGAGGGTGATGCAGCCACTAGGGTTGCCTGGAGTAACATGGGGTTGTGTTTGGCAGTGTCTGAACTACGCAAAAGAACCATGCTAACTCCTCTTGTGCAGCACAAAGCTGCTGAATATGGGGTAGCATGGCTATTCACTGCCATGCCCCTCCTATTGCCCACCCATATACATTATGTCTTACGTGGGCACTAATCCTCTTTGCCTGTGCAAAGTCCCCTTTTGAATATGGGGATCCAGGGCATACCCCAGTTTGTGTAGCAAATATCCATTAGGATGTGCAAAATTTTGTATATTAGGCCCCAGAAGTCTTCATGTGGTTTGCCTTTTAAAGTAGCTAGGAAATGATTTTTACTGTACATATTTATCTTACTTTTCATCTTGCTTTCAATGCCAGATATGTATTCTGATATGCTTTGATGATTTTTTTGATAAATAAATAATCTAGCTTTGGAGTGCCCTCAGATCTACATAGAGTTCCACTCTCCTCACCAGCTACTGCTCTTGATTTTCATATTTCTAAGACATTCTATGACATCAATAACTCCCATTCCATTCTATTCATCTGAATGGCCTGGAATGGGAGTTTCTGATGTCATACAATGTTCAGGCAGTATGAAAAGAGAAAGCAGCAACTGCTGAAGATAGAGAGATTCAGGGTTGTTAAAAAGGCAACAAAATGCCGGCCTGGTGGCACTGAGGGCTGAGGCGCTGGACGCCACACCTCGCGTCACGCCGGCGACCCGGGTTCAGGAGCGATCCTGGGCTGCTGTGGGTCAGCAGGGGAGAGAGAGGATTGAGCATCCATAGGACTGCTCTCCTCTCTTGGGGAGGGATCCAGGGGAGGCCAGGTGCAGCAGAAGCCCCTGGTGGAGACTGGTGGCACTGTGATGCTCAGGGGCTCACGAGCGTGGGGTAGACATTGGCAGCCACCTTCTGGACATGGGTGGGAGCACTCACATCGTGGGCTGGGCCGCATTGCATGTCCAACGTAGAGGGTGTAAATCCAGAAAATACCCTCCACCTCACATAGGTGACGGCCCTGTCAGTGCCACCGCCACACGCCCAACATTGGTTCCCCATCCCTGCCCTGTGGTTTCCCCAGGTTGCTGTCTCCCGTCCTGGGGAACCACGATGAAATTGAAGATGTAGGGGAACACAGCGGGCGGTAGAGCAAGTAGGCGAGTGCAGTGGCACGAGAGAGTTCCGAGACGGAAGGGCCAGAAAAAAATTGTTAAAAAAAAAAGGCAACAAAATTAGATTATTAATTTAACAAAAAATGTCAAAAACATATCAGAATACTGGGTAGCCAATAAAAGAACAACTGGAGGGCATCTAGAGGTGTAAAAACTGTTTCCCATCACCTTTAAAAAATCTAAAAAAGAAAAATATACATGTTTCACACTGAATTTTGGAAGTCTGTGATAAATAACTTTCAAGTGCTGACCTAACATTAATTGCCGCCATGCAGTTACTTGTTACTATTGGAAAAGCCCGAGCTAATTGTGCATTAAAGAGGTGCTACTACCCTCTTTCTTTTATATTGTTTTTTTTTTTTACTTATGAATTGTTTTTGACTTGAGTTCACTTTGGGGTTTTTTGTACTTCATATATTTGTTTGGTTTGGGTAACATGAACTGATTCTTTGCTGACGTAATCAGAGGTAGTCAACCATCTAGTACTTCGTATGCCTTTAAGAAATGACTATTTAAAGGAAATGTCCGATATGAGGGAGCTATTCACATATTGTGGTAGCTGCTCTCAGCGACAGTTATTGTAGCCAGGTTTTAATTAATAATTTTAGCCCATACCTTACAATATCGCTCATAACTTTTATTTTGAGCTAAGCTATCTGATGAGTTCTGAGTGCTGCAGTCTGGCCGCCATGTCCCCGAGTTCAAGCACGTAATGATGTGTGACCAGGGAGAGCATGGGGGCACACCCCATTCAAGTGAATGGAGCTTATCTTTCCTGTCATTTTTATGCTGCAGGATGGCCAGTTGGACAGTAAAGGAGGACACAGCTTGACTAACAAGGTGGTGGGACTGTAGCACTCAGAACTCATTGGACAGCCCAGCTCAAAATAAAAGTTACGAGTGATATTGCAAAGGTACGGGCTAAAGTAATAATTAAAACCTGGCTAACAATAACTGTCACTGAGGTAACTACCACAATATGGGAGTGGTAGCTTCTTTCAGCTGGGTTGGAAAATCACTTTAAGAAAATGTCTGACCCTCTGAGTCTGCCCCTGATGAAGCCTCACGCCTTGGACTAGAAGCACCAGGGTTACTTCTACTGTTTCAGCTATGTAGGGCAAATTTAATAAATCACATTTCAAGAGTCATCTTTGCGCTAGCTCATTTGCTTTTTTTGATTTTGCTTACATTAAAACATCTGCCTCGAGTGCACTAGTTTGTGTTCTTCCCTTCCTTGGCCAAATCTCAGCTCAAAAGGACCATGTCTTACAAGTGAGTTCCCCTTCTGATCTCCCCAGTCATTGGCTTAATGTCAGTGGCTCAGCAGGTTGTACAGTTGACTCTAGGATCAGAAGATCAGATGGTCATATATAGTAGTCTTACACCAGGAATATGGGCTAGTACTTAATATGGACACTGTAGTGCAGCACTTGGGGAGTGCTGCACAGTTGAGGTGGCATGAGCCATTAAACCAAAGTTGCTTCTGCCCATCTCTGGTGGCTGTCCAGATTGAGATCCTATGGCTCTTATTATAAGAGTATGGAATTTTCCCCAATGTCAAGGCCTAATATCCCACCGTCAATAGTAAACATTCACATCACCATTCAATGTGCCTTTCCTTGGTAAAAATTACAAATACAGTAAATAGATTGAATTTAGGGGCCACTATTAGTCAAGTCCAGGTAGCCAGTTCATCTCTTCCTCCCTAACTGTCATCTGATGGCCTAAGCAGCATGTTCCTGTGGGGGGAGGGGCAGGCCCATGTCACTGACGATGGTACAGTACTATGCAGACTGGCCAATCAGTCTGCCAGGCTTCATCAGATAAGGAAGACTCCGCCCTCTCTCCCTCCCTCTCTCTTTTCTGAGCATGCATACTGCTATGCTGCCAGTAAGACAATAGTTTTTGGCAGGGGTTAAATTGGGCAGGAGCCTACAAGAACTTAGTTCCACCATCTCTGTCATCTTTCACCATTGACTACTATAGGAGAGTTCCACCACTTACAAATGAGAGTTTCACCACCTAATAATCTAGATGTGAGAATTCCCCCACCCAAACATTTTCAATTTAACTGCTGTTTTTTGGTGCAGTGGATTAGGTAGGTGAAGCCTACTGGCGTGCCCAAATCTGACTATGATTACCTCCCCAAATCATGGATTGGGTGTCAGGGGGTCCACTTGTGAGAAATTTCCCTTTCGGACTGGTGCAATTCAGGCTCCGGTAGCACTGTTGAATTTTCCCAACCTGCCCGGTCCTTACCTTTAGACTTGCTTCTGAGCTAGGGATGAATCCAATTTTTCTTGGCCATTCTGACCATCCCTGATTGTCTTTGACCTTCACCCACTACACAAGCTCAATGGTATCCATGGTGTCCACTGGAACCTCTTCACTAGCCCAGTCTCAGCTGCTGCTGTCTCAGTCTCAGGTTCCATTATCATCTTTGCCCCATCTCACATTTCTTTGATGGCAGCTTCTGATTTGTATTACCCCTACCACCTGCCTAAAACAGCTTTACAAGCAGGGCATGTCACAAACCTGTACATAGGGAGGATTTGTAACCCCCTGCTATGCATCGCACAACAGTGCACAAATCAGTGGTTGGCCCCTAAGTGGTCATTGTGAATGCTTAATGACAGTCTCCACTGTGACCTCATATCGACCATCCTTTGCAACTGTGCATGGCACCCCTAAAGTTTTTACATGTCTATCTATATTGCTATTATAGCTTACAATGTTCATACTATAATGCTACTTTGCACTGTATATTTAATATAAGCAGTACATTATTTTGTATTTTTGCATATTAACACATCCCCTAGTCTCCTTATGTTTTTTTTCACCATCCCACCCCCACCACCAACCTCCTTACTTTTCATTTTTGGACCAAGGGCATGACACACAGTTATAGATCAGAAGTTTGTTGGTTCTAGCCCAAGATCGGGAACTTTAGGTACCGTCCCAGTACTGACACTGTAGTGGAGCATGAGGGGAGTGCTGAACTCCTGAGGTGCCATCTTTCAGAAGAGCAATTAAACTAAGATCCTGTCTTGTTCAGATGGGCATTAAAGATGCCATGTGACTTCTAAGAGACGTGCCAAGGCCACATGTCCCTCATTTATTAAGAATATCACCAACAGCTTAATCTGGCTCAATTTCAGCTTGTTTCCATCTGTATCATCCCCTTGGGAAATTCGGCAGAATTACCTTGCCCTCCTTTCCCAGTCAACAAAAGCAGAGTAAAAATATGGGGAACTGGAATGTCATTTTCTTTTCCCCTTTTGCTTTGCTAGACCTCTGGGAAAATATCCTTGTGATCTCATTAAGCAATAGAGGACATTCAGCTAAAAGTGATTTTTCTCTGTACATAAATAGTAGCTAGGGTAGCCCAGATGCACCATGTGGAGATGGATGCTGTATAAGACAATGAGACAGCAGTCCAAATATGCATAACTGACTCAGACCAGTTCTGTCTTAGGGACAGGCTCACAGATCAAAGGATTGTCCGGTGTGTGATGTAAGAGAGGCAGGGCAGATGATGCATGTTGACTTGCAGATGATTTAAATAAAATTGACAAAAAAAAAAGTAGCTCGCCTAGCATGCATATTTCTGTGACTCAGCTTCCTTATGAAAGTAGGTTATATCTTGAGAATTGATGCCACAACATTGCTAGCAGTTCTGCTATGACTCGAGAGATTCCATCTTGGGGTAAACTTAAAGAACAGCTGATGCTGTTAGGACAACTTTAACAAAACATAATATTCAGACACAGCTCAGCTTGTATTTCACATCAGTTCTGTATTCCTCCTCCTCATTATTTATTACTGAGGCCGTTTACATGAAAATGGGATCTTTGCTCCTGAAGAGTTCATCTATTCTTGTTGCATTCTTCCTACTTCAGGTCATAATGCTCTACTTGTGACATCACAATTACTTCCATGGCAACAAACTGTAATGTCACAACAGAAAACTATGATATGAAATAGGGAGTCAGCTAAAGAGGCAGATGAACCCTAAGGGCTATAGAGCATGTTTCCATGCAAATGTCTCAATAATAAGAAATGGTGAGGAGAAGTCTATTGAATACACATGGAATGCTAGCTAAATTGTACCTAAATATTTTGTTTTTCAAAGTTTTCTTTGAGGCGTCAGAAGCTCTTTAACCTATCTACCCAGAATTTAGTTTAGAACTTGTTATTCTATATACATTCTTCTTGTATTAACTTTTTTGTTTAATTTTTGTAGTGCACTGTATTCTCCATAGATTTTTAAGTGTCTGATCCTGTACCACATGTAAATATCACGGAGTATTAAGTATTTTTTTTATATTCATCATGCTCTCAAGGGTTTAGGTAACTTGGTGTAATTGGCAAGTTAGCTATCTGTTTCCAAAGAGACAGGCTGCTAAACCATTCAAGGCACAACAGCACCTACCACAGGGTAGGTAAAAGCAGAGTGTCCGAGCTGCATCTATTGGGATGAGTCATTTGCCCTTCAGGAAAGGCCATTGCACTTTTTGAGCAGAAGCTGGTGAGGCTGGTGAAGGGATTTTGATCTTAAGATACCCCCAATAAGAGTAAAGATGGGTGGTGGCAGCATATCAAGGTGGCCATTCAGGCATCTGAAGGGTTATGAAAACTGATGGTGCAGTGTGGTCTGAGTTCTGGGAGGACCAGTTTGTGACAACAACCAACAGGGGAGGACCTATGAGGAGAGACTGGCTGACCTCAATATGTACTCACTTGAGACTGGTATCCAGTGATGACAGCAACTGTAAATGAGCGACTGTCAAAACAGTGACTGATTTACAGTACTATCCTGTTGGGCTACCCTGTAAGGGGGGCAACCCTATGTGACCATGACTGTAGGGGAGGGCGACTAGAAGGGGAGGGATAGGAAGGGGAAGGGAAGGGATAGGTAATAGGGTTTGTGTGGGGGAGTGTGCCTGCTGTAGTTGAGCTAGTCGTGTGGTGTGGTGGTGAGGGTGGCTAGCTCCAGTGTAGCAGGTACTGGGTTCAGGACTGGGGGGAGAAAATTTTGCTGCTGCCCACTGCTGCTGTGTTTCTTTTTTAATGTAATTTGAGAGTGTCAGGGCCCCCCAACATGCACCCCCTGGAGTTGGTAATGTTTAATCAGAGGTAGTGCGGGGGACTCCACATAAACAGATTTCTTGCCGGATATCTGTTCGCTGGCATGTGTATATCACTGATTTGCTTTTTGGCAATCTACACTGGCCATAATAGTGATCGCTATTTTGCAATCGCTATTACGACATGGAACCCTGGAGGCCAGCAGAGAGGGAGATATTATACTAACATACTAAAATGCCAGCAGAATAGGCCTATCGGTCTTTCGCATCTGCTCGTTTGGTCAGCCCCCACCCTGGGAGCTGACCTTGCTGCCCCCCTCACCTTCTCTGGCTTCTACCTTCCCAGTTCTGGATATTCTCACTGCATTGGATTTTGCTTCCCGAACCCTTCCCCTGTACCTGTCCCACCCCCTCTTGAACCCCTCCACCGTCTCTGCCTCCACTAGCCCCATAGGCAGCGCATTCCATGGCTCCACCACCCTCTCAGTGAAGTAGCACCTCCTCCTTTCTCCCTTGAATCTTCCCCCTTCCAGCTTCCACCCATGCCCTCTAGTGGCCCCCTCCTCCTTCCTTCGAAGCACCCTGACTGCTCCTCCCCTATTTACTCACTTCATGTACCTGAAGACCTCTATCATGTCCCCCCAGTCCCTTCTCTCTTCCAATGTGTACATATTTAGCTCTTCGAGCCTCTCCTCATAGGTCCTGTCCCCCAAGCCCCAAATAATTTTGGTTGCCCTCCTCTGGACCCTCTCCAGAAGTTTAATGTCCCTCTTTAAGTGTGGCCTCCAAAACTGCACGCAGTACTCGAGGTGCAGCCTCACCAAGCAGTTGTACAGATGGAGTATCACTTCCCACCTTCTGGAGGTGATCCCCCTAGTGATGCATCCCAGCATCCTGTTGGCCTTGGCTGCTGCCTTCCTACAAGTCTCTGAGTTGTTCATCTTGACATCCACCACCACCCCCAGGTCCCTCTCAACCATCGAGACTTGTAGCATTCCTCCCCCCAAGGGTTATCAAAACCTTTAAATATCAGAGTGGATAGCAAACCACTATTTATCTTTAATGTGGGGTCTGTTACAAGGGTTCATAACTATAAACTGTTTGGGGGCATATTGGGGCTCTACCATGCTGGCCTGACAAAAAAGTTCATGACCGGCATTACAGCGATGGGCTCCATGTCGACTGCAAGTTGCAGTTGGCATGGAGCCGCACAGTTTGGCTCTATTTTTTACATCAGGGGCTTTGCTCCCCAACCCCCCACCCCCACCCCCCGAACTAAAGGATTCTAACTCCAGGTTGGAGTTAGTTCGGGAAGGGGGTGCAGGTTGAGGGAAGTGATTGCCCCCTTCCAGTGGCACTTCTACAGTGGCATGGCGCTGTTGTCAAGATCAACACATGTCGCCATAGAAATGTTGCTGTTAGGGTGGCATACCACATTTTAGAAGGGTTTGCAGGTGAAATGAACTTCATTAACTCATGAACTTTGATGAAATTATTGAATGGTCCATGAACCTCCATCAAAGTCAACCAACTGTTCTTCAACTCAGTTCATGAAACAAGTTCATGAAGTGTTCATTAACACAAAGTTCACAAAGCTGCTGAACCTTTAAAGGACCACAATGAACAAAGAAAAAAAAAACATTTTCATAGCTACTTTGCATTTCACAGTGCACTATTTCCCACTGTAAGAGTTATAAAGCATCAGAAAATCAAGACCATTTTAAGAATGTGCAATATACGGTCTGCAATGCAAGTAACTATTTAACACCCAAAATGATTAATACCTAAATTCATCACATTTTAAAGGAGTTTCAGATTCTGCTGATATAAATAGCAATTGGGCCATTCTGGTTAGCAAAGGAAGATGAGAAGTGATTCTACTGGAAAGAAGAACAGAAAAAAGTAAATAAAAGTAAGTTACTCTAAAATGCATGGTGAGAAAAGTCACTCATTAGAAAATGTTGAGTTAGATAATTCAGTCATCATTGTTAATTGCTTAGATTGTGTAATAAAACAGCTAAGGGTTGAACAGGTTTGTCTCTGATTTGTACATGGAGCAAACAATCTTTCAAAATAGGGCTAAAAGAGGACTGTCCACTAAATTTATTTATTTATTTATTTATTAGAACATCAGTTTAACAACCTTGTGAAGCTGCCAAAATTATAAATATCAGCCAATATTATAAAAGCATGGTATTTCAGGTACCCCAAAATATTGATGGACTGTCCATAAAAGTTCAGTGGAGAAGTTTCATGAATTTATATTGATCTTTATGTACAAGAGCACTTAAACACAGGAGCACCACATGAGCACAGGAGCACCATTAACTGTCAATGAATTTCTGAAACAAAATCAGCAGGCCTTTCAGTTTTACGAGCCAATGGTGCTGAAAGCTTGCTGACTAGTGTGGCAACAGGACACACTTACATAGAAACATAGAACATGTCAGCAGATAAGGGCACCCAGGCCCACCGCGTCTGCCCTATTTTGTATCTAGTGAGTCCCAGATTAGTCTAATGGTCACTCCCTTTGTGTCCTAAGGCATCTTATGTGCCTGTCCCATACCTTCTTGAAGCCTGTAACCATTTTCTGCCCCCAACTTAGCTGGCAGACTGTTCCATCTATCCACCAACCTCTCCATGTAAAAGTACTTCCTCATGTTTCCTCTGAGCCTCCCTCCTCTGGTTTTATGTTCCTTTGGAAAATTTCATCAACTTGCACTCTGTTTCTTCCCTTGAGACATATATATGTTCCAATCATGCCCCCCCTCTCTCTCCTCTCCTCTCCTCTAATTAACACATGTTTAACTACATCAACCTGTCTCCATAGGGTTTATTGTGTAGGCCTTCCACCATTTTGGTTGCCCTCTTCTGTACAGCCACCACTCCATTTATGTCCATCTGGAGATGGGGTTTAAAGAACTGGACACAATACTCATGGTGAGGCCTCACCAATGATCTATACAGTAGGAGTATAACCTCCTGCCTTCTGCTGGTTATACCCCTACCTATGCAACCCACTGGCTCTTGCTACTGCCTTGTCACATTGTTTGGCCTTCTTCAGGTCATCTGAGATGATGACACCCAAATTCTGCTCCTTCATGGACCTTAAAATGTTTTCTCCCCCTAGGCTGTACATTGCCCCTGGGTTATTGTTACTCGTACTCATAATCTTGTATTTTTTTAGTTCTGAACCCCAGCTGCCACTCCCTAGACCAGTCATCCAGCCTAGTTAGGTCCCTTTGCATTATTTCCACCCCATCTGGAGTGTCCACCCTGTTGCAGATTTTTGTGTCATCTGCAAACAGGCAAACCTTCCCTCCCAGCCCCTCAGCAATGTCACTGATGAACACATTGAAGAGGACTGGGCCCAACACTGATCCCTGTGGAACTCCGCTGATCACCCTTCCCTCTGCTAAACATGCACCATTTACCACCACTCTCTGAGTTCTACTGCCTAGCCAGTTTCCCACCCATCTCAGTATCTTGCATCCTACCCCCTAGTTTATTCAGCAGCCTTCTATGTGGTACCATATTGAAAGCCTTGCTAAAATCCAGATATGCTACATCCACCACCCTGCCCTGGTCCACCTCCTTGGTTACCCAGCTGAAGAATTCTATAAGATTAATTTGGCATGACTTGCCCTCAGTAAAACCATGTTGTCTTGGGTCTTGGAGATCATTCACTGCCAGGTGGTCCACTATCCTATCCTTCAGCAGTTTTACCATCAGTTTACATGCCACCAAGATCAGGCTTACTGGCCAGTAGTTTCCTGCCTCCTCTTTACTACCACTCTAATGTAGTGGGACCACATCAGCTGCCCTCCAGTCCTCTGGCACCTCCCCCATCTCCAATGAAAGACTGAGCAAAACTGCCAGTGGTGCCGCCAACACCTCCCTCAGTACCCTTGGGTGTATTCCATCTGGACTCATTATCTATTTTTATTGCTGTTAGTTCCCTGAGGATCCTTTCCTCTGAGAATGGACTAGTGTCCACCTCCCTTCCCTTTGTGTCCCTCACCTTTAAAGATGAGCCATTCACTTCCCCCTCCTCAGTGAATACTGAACAGAAATAATTGTTCCCTACTTCTGCCTTGAGTGCGTCATGCTCCATGCACCCTCCTTACCCACTTTTCAGCCTGACAATACCCCCTCCAGATTTTTTCATATGGCTTATGTACCTAAAGAATGTTTTATCGTTTATTGAAATTGCCAAACTTTCTTCCGTTTGTGCTTTCACCAACCTAACTGCCTTCCCTGCTTTTCTCTATTCTATTTGGTAACTCTCCCTGTCTTCTACTGGCTGAGTCTGCTTGTAAGTCCTGAAGGCCAACCTCTTGTCCCTAACCTTTTTAGCTACCTCTCCAGTGAACCAAAGTGTCCTCCTTCACCTCTTTCCTTTGGTTAGCTGCTTGATAAAAAGTTTTGTTGCATCCTCTAAGGCTGCCTTAATTGTTTTCCATTACTCACTCCCCACTGTTGACATACCTGTGACTTCTCCTAGGGCTGCCCTCATGAAATCTCCCATTTTGCCATAGTCCACTCTTCTAAAGTCTAGGGTTTTTGTCCTCGTGGGGTTTATTTTGTGCTAAGTTAGTACCTCAAACAACACTGTCTGGTGATTGCTGTGTCCCAGGTGTTCCCCTACTTTTTCCTTTCCCACATTTTCTCTGCTTGAAAGCACCAGGTCAGGTATTTCCCCTTCCCTAGTTGGGTCTGTGACTAGCTGGTTTAGGAATGCCTCTTTAAGGCCTTCAAGGAAAGTTCTACTCCTAGCTGTAGCAGCTATCTGTAGGCTCCAGTCCATATCTGGGAGGCTGAAGTATCCAGCTATCAACACCTCCCCCTTATTTGACATTTTATTAATCAATTTTAACATTTCCTTATCCATAGATTTATCCTGAGATGGGGATGTATAGACCACCCTGTACGGATAGCTATTCCCTTTCTCTTCTCTAGTGTGACTCATAGTATTTCTCTTCCCCCTCCCCCCGATTACACTGTGTCTCTGTTGCCTTGATGGTGTCTCTCACATACAATGCCACCCTGTCCCTTTTTGCCCACTCTATACTTCCTAAATAGACTGTATCCTGGAATAACCACCTCCCAACTTTGGTTGGCATTGCACCACGTTTTTGTGATGGCCACTATGTCCAGGTTTGCTTCCACTATAGTGGCCTCTAGGTCACATATTTTATTGCTCAGGCTGCGAGCATTGGTGCACATTTCTCTCCATTTTGTAATTATGTCGCTTCCCTCCATTCCCATTTGCCCCTTCCTATTTAACCCACTGTTCTCCTTTGCCCTGATTGAGTTATTATCATCCTTACTTGTGAGACTATTTGGGTCATCTGATGTGTATTTGCTGCGCTGGTCTGATTTTATCTGATGTGGGGGTGGGTTTCCTTCTACTCTAGCACCACCTCCCCTGGCAAGTTTAAACCTTTCTCCAGGAAGTTGTTAAACTTATTTGTGAGGACTGCGGTACAATCCCTGGAAGGATGCAGGTCATCCTCTTTATACTGTTCATGCACCCATCCCCCCCAGGTGGGGCCCCATTCCCACATGTAGCCAACACACTCTTCCCAGTACCATTACTTTAGCTAGGAGTTGAAGTCAATGATGCAACATGTCCTGCCCTCCCCCTTGCCTCGGACAGGCAGCACCTCTGAGTAGTAGACAGAGGTTGTTGTCTGCTTGAGATCCTTCCCCATTATCCTAAATTCTTCTGGTACTTTATCTAACCTCTCCTCATCTCTTCTAATTTTCATTTGTCCCCAAGTGGACAATAACATGGAGCTCCCCCCTCCTAGCTATTGCCCTTGCGATCCTTAGGATTTGCCCCCCAACTCTCCAAGCAGTGCCTCCTGGCAGGAACTTTACCTCCCTGTCCTCCTTACTCTTTGTTCCTAGCACTATTTCCCTGACAATGGAGTCCCCAACCAGGAGTTGCTTCCTTCTCCACTGAGGTCTATCACTGTCTTCCCTTTGGGGTCCAATCTGGATATCCCTCCCATCCCTCTCAGGCACTATCCCGAGGGCCACTGCTGGACCATCCCATTCCTCCAGTGTTGTGAAGGAGTTTGGTAGTGTTATCGGTCTGGGGATTAGACTCTGCAACCCTGCCTTCACCTTCCATGAGCACACTGCAGTACATCCACTCCTTTTGCTTGACAACCTTTGAGTGAGTGGGGGCTGGCCTGGTGGTCTCTGTGAGGGGGCAGATATATCCTGTATCCTTGCCAATGTATACTGGAAACTGGCTACCACTGCCCTCATCCTAGAGAGGTGCCTGCAAATTGAAAGGTACCTGGAGGTAGGCCATGTCCTGAGAGGGCTTTGCATTCTTGAATTTCTTGCCTTTGAACACAACTGACCAGGGTTTTTTGAGCTGTGGAAAGAGGAGCTCCTTGACTCCTCAGTGCAGCTCATTAGACTGATTTCTGCTGATTCTGTCAAAGTACAGAGCAGATTGCTAAGGACTGTAATGAAAAAGAAGAGATTTTATTACAGTTTGTTCAATAAGACAAAGGTAATACTTTCAAGGCTAATCTGATTTCTGCCATTACTAAATTTGAAATACAGCAAGAAGAATTACCATCAGCAGTGGCCAGCCTGCTAGTGCAGCAATAGTACTACCACCTGCAATGCCAGCGACCCAGGTTCAGGAACAAGCCATCCTCGGGGGAGGGAGGGTCAATGGCTTCCGCAACTCTACTGCCACCTGCGTGATCACAGGGGAAAGTACTGCAGAGCCTGAGTACTGGGAGAGGAGAGTCAGTGCTCTGACATCTTGACATCAGTTCCATCTCATGACACTCAGGGATGGGACCAGAGAAAACAGTGGAGAAAACCCAACCATGCAGGATGTTACCCGCCACCATGCAACAGGTTCCACAATGCCGATTGTGGCTCTTGCTCCTACAACTGAAGCTTAAACTCTGTTCCAGGGTAAGAGGTGGTCCCTGGACAGCCCTTCCTATGTGGGGTGCTCAGCCACAAGGGTTCAGAGGAGCAACAGTAATTCCCAGGAAAAGCAGGTGATGGTGCTGGGCATGGTGGAGGAGCTGAAGGGGGCCAATTGGTACAGGGAGTAAAAGCATAGTAAATGTTAAAAAAAAAAGAATTACCAATAGCGGAAGGGCAATTACAGCAGCAAGAACTAGTAGCTAACAATATAATGTAATTTACCTCTCACAATACCAACAATATGATCTAGAACTGCAGGTATTAAACAGAGGACTGAATTTTGTGCCAAGAGCCAAACTAAGCTATTTTGACACATTTGTAGACTTGCAAAAATGTGGTTGCCTTTGATTCTGAAGTGTCTTTCCCAAAATCCAGCATGTACAGATCTCTGCAAATCACAGAGGACAGAACAATAAATTCACATTTGTTATAGGTCCCCAAGATCAAGGTCTACTATGTATAAGTTTGTAAACAAGACATCCTCATTTATACCACTTGATAACCCTACGGTGGAGGTATTTTTAAAAGCCTGAAACAGGGATATAGAAAAGCTGGTGATTAGCCCTTTTGTACCATTCTACATTAACATGCCATATGGGGCCAGATATTCAAAAGTTTGCCTGGGTGCAAATGCTAGTTTGCACACACAAACAGGGCTTTGCGCAGATATCCCACATTCAAAAGCCCAGTTAGCGCAGGCAAACAGGGTTTGTGCCTGGGCAAACTATGGAGGGGGGGGGGGGCGCAATGCAAATTGAGGGGTGGGGACCTGAATATTGGCACAGTCTGATATTCAGAGAATTTGCACCATGCAAGGGTGTTCTGTGCAATCTCCTTGTGCAGTTCAAATACCACTGACCTAAACCATGACTTACTCCCATGCAGCCCAAGTGGTTGGTGGAGGAAGTACATTGCCCCTCCAAACCCCAAACACAGTAGTCCCTGGTGTCTAGTGGGGCCCATTCCCTTTGATCCCACTCCCGTATAGTAAATATCATGTCCCTGAGTTTTAGTGGTGCCTCCCCTCTGATCCCACCCTGTATAGTCAATAGCATGCTCTTGGTGTCCAGTGGTTCCTCCCCCCACCTACACCCATGCCTGATGGTAAGGAGCAGCTTCTCTGGTGTTCAGTGGTCCTCCCCCACCTGATGCCATGCCTGCTGAATAAAATAAGAATATCTCTGGTGTCCAGTGTTCCCTCTCCCCACCTGATGTCCGTCTGATATTAAATATATACTTCCCTGGTGTCCAGTGGTCCTTCCCCCCACCGGACAGTAAAAATAAATCTCCCTGGTGTCCAGTCATCCCTCCCCCTCCCAATGTCCACCCGATATTAAATACAAATTCCCTGATGTCAGTTTTCCTTTCCCCAACCTGATGTCCCCCGACAGTAAATATAAATTTCCCTGGTGCCGGGTAGTCCCTCCTTCCCACCTGATGTCCCCAGATATTAAATATAAATTTCCCTGGCATCCAATGGTTCCTCCCACCACCAGATCTGGGCAAGTGCCCTATAAATAAGCAGCATGCTTCTTGATCCTGTTAGATGGTGGGCATCCAAGGTGGTGTGTGGAGGGCTGTGTCACTCGCCATTCACTAAATGGGGCACAGATAGTCGGCTACGGGGGACTAAGGGGATGGGTTGTCGTGCTATGGGTGGGAGCCACAAACCACCACCAAGGGACAGGCTGGGGGGAGGGGCTGCACATGACCCTTCGAAAACGGGGTCAGGACTTTGTTGTTGGGGGGTGACTTACTTATAATCTACTCTGCCCTTGGAGACAGGGTGCCTAGTCAGTCATTGAGCTCCAGTGTTAAGTGGGAGATGGCCCTGCAAATCACAATAACTGACCAACAGTGGACACAATGGTGGAAGTTTGGGCATGATACATATATGAATGCCATGAGCAGGCTGATCCAGAATAAGATACTACACTCATGGTACAGAACCCCTGCATTTCTCTAGGCATCTAAATTACTTACCGCAGACAAATGCTGGAGGTGCCACAAACACAATGGAAACCTCTGACACATTTTATGGTCTTGGCCTAAGCTCCACTCTTTCTGGATGCAATTGTGTCAGTTGGGAACTTGGATACTACATAAACAAATTCTTCATTCAGCTGCTTTGCCCATTTTAGGTATAACTTCCAAGGCATCGTGCCTGACTTCGCAGGAGCACAGATGGCTGGCCTTGCTAAGCATGTAAGCCAAACGATTGATTCTGTGCAAATGGTGCAGTACTACACTTCATACCCCAAGTGAACTTTTTACATCCCATGTGCAACTTGCTGACATGGACATGTCAATGCATGTGGCGTCCCACAGCCTTTCTTAATTCTATAGTTGCTGGCAACCATATATTGCTTTTATGAAACCCAGAACAGATACAGGTTAGAGAGGTAAGGCTGAATGCCTACCTCTGGCTCATAACACTGAGGGTTGAGTGATACCCTTGATATTGGTTTGATGTACAGCATATGCTGTCTCTGTATTGTATGTAGTTGTTTTAGTCTAGTGCTAGGTTCTTTGTGGTTGTATTTCTCTTCCATTTTTAGGGCAAGAGGACATCTGCTCACTAACACCAGTAAAGTGCCATGTAAACAGGCATAACAGAAATCAGGCTGAGTGAATGGTATATGTCTGAACTCTAGCTGCAGTGCCTCTTGTCTCTCTGTATTGGATATGTATACCACTGCTGATAAACATGTAGAGTCTAAGAGACTGATCACTGTATCTCCTGTCTAACATATTGTATGTAACTTGAAACTTTAAAACCAAATAAAAAGTTTAACTCTAAAAAAACAAAACGTATGCCACATGGCAGCGGCAGGTCGGTGATCACTGTGTGTGTATGTGTGTGTGGAGAATTGACAAATCTGGGGGGGGGCTTTCCTCGGTACAGGGACAGGGATTGGGCAGGGGGAAGGACCACTGGACACCAGGGAAATTTATATTTACTATCGGGAAGACATCAGGTGGGGGGAGGCACCACTGGACACCAGAGAAATTTATATATGATATCGAGGGGACATCGGGAAGGGGGAGGCTGTTCCTTATCATCAGGCATGGGGTGGGTGGGGGAAGGGACCACTAGCACCAGGGACCTTTTTGCACTATATGGGTGTAGGATCAGGAGGAGGGGCACCACAGGACACCAGGGACATGTTATATTCTATACGCAAATGGGTTCAGAGGGAGGGGGCACCACTAGGCACCAGGGACATGATATAGGACACATCAGTGTAATCTTTATTCTCCATTGGGGTGGTTTTTCCCTAGTTGCCGAATAGAATATTTTGCTGGCTGCCTGATGTATAAATGTTTTCACTTTGGTTCCCTTTTTCCTCTTTCTGATTTTGTTGTCATGAGAGAATTGCTTTCCAGCCTGAGGTCGGCTGATGGCCCCCTATATTTTGTCCCCAGTTCTTGGTTTAGGTCAAGCTATAGAGCTTTTTCAATAGCAGCACCATTGTATTGGAATTCACTCCCACTTGATGTTAGGATTGCTCCCTCTGTTTTAACTTTTAAAGAAAGGTTAAAAAGTTATTTATTACATAAATTTGTTTGTAACTGTAATAAGTATTTTCTTGTTTTGCATTGCTGTTGATTATATTTGTGTATATTTGTATGTTTCTTTGTCTGGGTCAGGCCTGAAAAGGGACCATTGGTGTAGTGCTTTTACCCAGTTACCAAAGAATAAATGAATAAATGAGAAAAAAAATTAAAATATTCTATACAGGAGTGGGATCGGAGGGAGAGGGAAACCACTAGCTCCAGGGATAGCTCTCTGGAACCGGGCAATCTGGGGGTCAGTGCCGTGCAATCCAGCCTTGCTCCCCATGCAAATGAGCCCATAATGGGCATGCAAATGGCCCTTTAGTGCCTTGCATGCCCAATAGGCTCATTTGCATGAGTCTGTTTGAATATCGTAAATCTGGTGTGGGCGCAAGCCATTGTATACCTTAATTCAGGAGCCAAGTCTGCCCAATGTTAAATGGCTTAGCGCTGGACTGACAGGGCCCTATATTCAGTTGAATAGTGCTGGTGTGCTATTCCACTGATTGTAGTATCTTCGGGCACCTGGGCTATCGCAACGTGCAGTGCAGCACATATTTTTGCGCTCCACTTTACGCATTTTTGAATATCAGGCCCCTGCTGAATTTAAAGCTCTAAAATATTTGGAATCTAATGAACTGATAATAAAGTCATCAAAAAAAGGTGGCAGTGTGGCAGGTCATGACACTGAGGCATATAATGCTGAAGTACATAGACAATTAGCAATTCACAAATTCTATTGCCCAGTGTCTCGTGGCCCCAATTTATCATACAAGAAAATGATTGATAACTTTTTGCAACAGGCATAAAGGGATAGAATTATCTATGAAGATAGCCTGGATTTTCTTATTGCCCCTCATCATATAAGACCCACCATCTATACCCTCTCTAAAGTTCATAAATCCTTGTGTCCCTCCCCCTTCCCTGGGCAGACTAATACTTTCATGGACTGCATTGTCCCAATTTGTGACAGTTACATCAGGCCTCTTGTCATCAACTTCTGATCTTATATCAGGGTCAGCACTGAGATTCTTGGTGTTTAAGATGAGCTCCACATCAGGGATGACCACCCTTTTGTCACCATTGCTGCGGAATCACAATACACCAATATACCACATGGTGAGGGACCTAAGAAATTGCACCACTTTCTGGAACTGAGGGGTCTGTACACCAGCCCACCAACTGAATTTCTATTTGAATTGTCCTGGTATGTGTTAAAATACAATATATTTTCTGTTTTAGGTGATTTCTATCATCAAATCAGTGGCACAGCCAAGGGTGCTACTTTCACACCGAGCTATGCAAATTTATACCTGGGCTTATGGCAGAAGTTGGTGGTTTACAATGAAGAGGTTAATGGTTTTCTTCCTCACTTTGTTCTTTTGCGGCGCTATATAGATGATATTTTGATGTTGTGGTGGGGGTCCCTGAAAGATTTGAAATCATTTGTGAGTTTTCTCAAGGCAAACAATTAAAATCTCGAATCTGCTGTCAGTGTGGACCCTTAAAGCATTTCATGTCTGGACATAAAATCATTAAGAACAGCTCACAAGGGATTGACACTGATCTTTTCCACAAACTTGCTGACAGAAATACCATCTTACTAGCCAGTTCCTGTCACCCCCTCCACACCATCAAAAATATCCCCACAAACCAGTTTGTATGCATCAGCTGTTATTGTAACACTATTGTGTCTTTCCACAAAAATGCTGGGGATTTAGAAAGAAGATTTCAGGCAAAGGGTACAGCAATACAGATATTATTAATGCAAGAGCTAGAGCAGAGACAAGTGCTAGAGCATCATTTCTGAAGCCCACTTAGAAACAAAGTGATGGTGAACCACCTCTTAACTTTGTTACTACCTACAGCATTCAGTCTGGTGAGGCAGAGAAAGTACTCTGTAAACACTGGGGCATTTTGCAAACAGAAGAAAAACGGTAACTATTCACCAGATGTCTTCCTAGAATGGTACAGTATGTAGAAGAAATACTAGTTTTCGTGATTGTTTGACCCACAGTCTCCAGGCCTTTCCACACCACACTACATGACTACCACCTCCACCCAATGATTGCCACAGGTGTGAGATGTAAATATTACACTGCTATCTAAGAAAGTATATTGTTCCTGAATCCAGTAAGTGCCAAACAGATGGTGAGTCACACACTTATAAACTATGACACCGTCTATGTCATATACCTGACCACATGCAAATGTGTTAGGTTTTATCTTGGTCACACAAGAAGAAAACTGAAAGACAGGGTGGGAAATCATATGAGGGTGGTCATGATTGGCAACCAAGATTATATCTTGGCATGCCATATTTTGGAAGCAACAGAGCCCTCTACCCACACCCTGACCTTTATAGGGATTGCGAAGGTGGTCCTGGGCCAAAGGAAGGGGTCACCTAGATCAGCTGTTAGTCAGAAAAAGAGAATCTGTGGATCTTTCACTTGCAATCAATGACATTTCCAGGTCTAAATGATAAAACTGAAGTTGTGCCCTTTTTGTAAAATATCAGTATGCATTGATTTATGAAACTGTCATGTACTGTTTTAGCATCAGTTTTTCTCTTTATCTTTTTCATCTACAACTGATAGCTGATATCATACCAATGTGTCTTAATATGCATACTTATGAAATTCAACTGTTTTAATACCACTCTTAACTGAGCACTAGCACTTTCAATTTATGCAGTTGTATATTGTGTGCATGAGTCTTTAAGAAAATGCTGCATTAAGAGAGACAATAGACAGAACCCACAGCCTTGAAAAAGTGTATATGTGTTAAACAGTGACTCAGTGGCACATCCAAATATTTTTGTTATCTATGGCATGAACACTTTAATAAAAAAGCAATAGTACATTGCTTTAGTCTGACCATGCCTTTCCCATGTGCCCCAGTTTTTGTTGCCCTTGTACTCGTTTACCTGCAGCACCGGGGGTTTCTTGCAGTGTTTTTTTTCTTTTGGACAACAAAATAAATATATTTTAACCTTCATTTCAAGATCTCTAAGCTGGTCCAGTGGCATGGTGGGCTGACGCACTGGCAACCTTACCGCCTGCCACATAGGTGACCACTGTTCAGGAACGGACCAGGGCCACTTGGGCCAGCTGCGAAAAGGAAGATTGAGCATCTACAGACAGCTCTCCACCTTCAAGGAGGGGGGACAGCATGTACTGCTGCTTGCCTGCCACCTAGTGGAGGCAAGGTGGTGCAGCAGTATTTAGTTCATGTGACAGCCGGGCATGGGCTTTGAGGTGTGCAGTGTCTTTACACTGTATGTGTGTGCCATGGCATGTGTCCTGGCCATGACCAAGGCAAGAAAACAGGAGAAAATCTCTGGTGGCAGGATGACCACATACTCTGCACCAGCTGGAGGTCACCCACTCACAGACTGAGGTATGTAAATAGCTGGGTAAATCTCAGCGGTGGTAGGTTAGGGGAGCAGATGGTCGCATGCAGAAGGGGGTACTGGAAAGTGACAAGAGGAAAATTTTAAAGTTGAAAAAAGTAAACCTCCACAGAATCAGCCAGTTGTATGTCTATAGGATTACTGTTGCAAATTTCAGGAGCCAAATGTTTGAATGTTCAAGGTTTGCCACACAGTTGACCATTGAAAATACCTGACAAAAAGTTGCTCTCAGCCATCTCTGAAAAGTGCATCTGGGAACATAAGATCCTGTAGATATAATGGATCAGTGTTCTTTATGGCTAAGAAAGTGACAAAAATCATTATGAAAGTTGGAAAGCTGGAGAACAGCAACAAAAGCAAATCAGATATTGGGCTGCATGTGGATACAGGGGGGAAGGTGTGATAAGGCTGCCTGTGTGCTTGATCTGCTCCAGTTCTGCCCCTGGAGGAATTTTTGACTCCACTAGTTTTCCATTGGGGATATCCCCCTAGTGTTTCAGAGGGGCTGCCATCCGTGTGGTTGCAAGGAAGTGCTGAGGCCAGGGCCATGGAAAAGCTCTCTTTGCAGGATCAAGAGCAAGAGGGGAAATAGACAAGAGCCCTTTCTTCTGATGTGGTGGTGGAGGCTGTAGACGAGGAGGTAAAAAAGGGGGGTGGTGAGGAGCACCGACATCTGCTCCAGGGCTGGATTAAGGCATAGGCAACATAGGCATGTGCCTTGGGGCCCTGCCTGCCAGGGGGCCTACAGAAATCTCCAGTATATATTTATTACGTATCATTTTCTTCTATCCGAGATGCATTATTTGTAAAGGATTCAAATTTGGGAAAATGGGGAGATACTTGAAAGAGGCATTAAGGGGAATGGGGCAGGAATCAGGGGTTGAGGAACAGTGGGCAGTATTTAAATGGGGGTTACAAGAGCAACATAATTATGCATTAAGCAGGTTAGCAAGAGGAAAAGGAAGAGGATACCATTATGGTTTTCCAAAGAGGTAGCAAAGAAAGTGAAAGCCAAAAAGACTGCATTCAGGCAATACAAAAAGACACAGGCAGAAGGGGATAGGGAGAAGTACCAGGAGAAGCAAAGGGAGGAAGGGAGGTCAGTAAGGGAAGCCAAAGCTCAGACAGAAGAACACATTGCAAAATCAGTGGGTAGAGGGTACAAAACCTTTTACAGGTACATAGGTGAAAAAAGAAAGGCAAAGGGAGGTGTAGTGAGACTGAAAGGGGAGGATGGGGGCCGCATGGAGGATGACAACAGTAAAGCTGACATATTGAACAGGTATTTATGCTCAGTCTTTACTGAGGAAGAGGAGGGTAATGGGTCTGAAGGCAGTACAAGGGGTGAAAATGGTGCAGAAATGGACACAAGTCCCTTTACTCAAGAAAGGGTCCTGAAGGAACTGGAAGTAATAAGAGTTGATAAAGCAATGGGGCCAGATGGGGTGCACCCAGGGTCCTTAAAAAACTAAGAGGGGTGGTGGCTGAACCTCTGGCTATCCTGTTTAGCCAATCACTGGAAACAGGGGAAGTACCCAAAGACTGGAGGACAGCAGATGTAGTCCCCTTATACAAAAGTGGGAACAAAGAGGAAGCAGGAAACTACAGACCAGTCAGCCTCACCTCGGTAGTAGGGAAGATCATGTAAGCACTACTGAAGGAAAGACTGGTGGAACATCTGGTTGTCAGTGGACTACAGGACCCAAGGCAGCATGGTTTCACCAGGGGGCGGTCATGTCAGACCAACCTCATTGAATTTTTTGACTGGGTGACTAGTTGGACATGGCCTATCTGGACTTCAGCAAGGCCTTTGACACTGTGCCACATAGAAGACTATTACAAAAACTAGGGAATATGGGTGTGGGCAGGACAGTAGTGTGGTGGGTAGGTAACTGGCTGGGTGACAGGACACAGAGGGGGGTGGTGGTAAATGGCTGTCTCTCCACAGAGGGAAGAGTGACCAGTGGGGTAGCACAGGGATCAATGCTGGGACCGGTCCTATTCAACATCTTCATCAGTGACATTGTGCAGGACCTAGAAGGCAGAATTTCACTGTTCGCTGATGACACAAACCTCTGTAACAGAGTAGACACACCAGAGGGTGTAGACAGAATGAGAAGGAACCTGCAGAAACTTGAAGAATGGTCAGGGGTATGGCAGTTGAAATTCAATGCAAAGAAGTGCAAGATAGTGCATATGGGGCACAAAAACCCTGGCACAATATATCAGTTGGGGGCTGAGGATATAGCATGCACCAAGCAGGAAAGGGATCTTGGGGTTATCATCTCTGATGACCTCAAGGTAGGGAAGCAGTGTGACAAGGCAGCAGGTAAGCAATAGGATGCTGGGATGCATAGGCAGGGGCATCACCAGCAGGAAAAGGGAGGTCATAATTCCACTATACAAGACAGTAGTGAGGCCTCACCTGTAGTACAGTGGACAGTTCTGGAGACCTTACTCACGTAAGGACATAGACAGGGTAGAGAAGGTTCAGAGGAGGGCAACAAATATGGTACATGGATTGCATCACAAGTCCTATGAGGACAGGTTGAAGGAACTGAATATGTACTCCCTGGAGGAGAGGAGGGAGAGAGGGGATATGATAGAGACATACAAGTATCTTACAGGGAGGAACAGGGTGCAGGAATACACTATTTTTAAGCAAAAAGATGTTCCAGGACTAGAGGGCATGGGATGAAGTTGGAGGGAGGATGATTCAAAGGAAACGTGAGGAAGAATTTCTTCACGGAATGGGTGGTGGACAAGTGGAACACCCTGCCAGAGGAAGTGGTGGGGGCTGAAACAATCACAGGATTTAAGAATGCATCGGATAGACATAAAGGAATTCTGGAGGTCAGGGGTAAGGGGCAACAGACTTCTAGGAAAACATAAACTGAACTTACAAGTTCAAATGGGCAGACTGAGTTGGTCACAGGCCCTTATCTGCCGGCACTGTCTATGTATCTATGTTGGGTAACTTGAGCAAGGCAGGGACTGAACTGTGGCATGGTTCTCACCAAACTGATTAGGAGTTAAGTGTAGCTGATTGCTTTAGGGGCCCATGGTCAGGCTGACCTGTAAGGTGTGAACATGCTCATTTTCTTTGCTTTGTTTCTCTCTCCCACTTAGAATCTCCACTTAAAGGAGAAGACTCCTGTATATTTATGATCTGGATATGTTTGATGTATTTATTACACATTACATCAAGTACTGTATATGTGTCAATAAGACATCAGCCATTTCTTCTGTTGCAACACATATCTTAGTTTGAGGCTCTGACACAAGGTAGTAAAATGTCAAGCAAGCCTCCATGTACATGCAAATGAGTCACTTGTAATACAGCCCCTCCCATTCCTTGATGTCACTGCAGCAACAGTGCACAAGGGTATCAATGCTGTCTAGCCTGATTTTAGTTCAAGTTTGCAATGGCTTAAGGCAGTTCTGTCATGCAACTCACACAGGGAGTAGTACTTGTAGCCTTAATACTGTATGTGTAGAGCAAATAATACATCTAATAATATTTAATTCATAGGAAACAAAATCTGTTGCTTTATACTGCTCATTTCTCTCTGTGAGACAGTTGTAACATGTTGTGGATAGCAGTAGACGGAAACAGTCAATCAACCAATCAATCAATTGAGCAGTCAATCAGTCACTCTGTATTGAACCATATGAACGCCTTGAGAAGATTGATTACAAGGTGGGCCTGTGCAGTTTACCAAAGGATCACACAAGACTAAATTATACACATCCCCTTTCAACAGCCTGAAAGTGGAGAGCTAGATCATTTACTTTATAAAGTGTATTGTTTTACATTTCAAATGCTCCTTAAATCTGAGTTTCTGACTGGAAGTACCAAGACACAGAATGCACATTACATGGGAGGAGTGAGCTAAGCAAATACAGAGCACTACAAACACTGAAGCCGATTAGTTTCTTTACCTACAACAGCTGAGGTGTAGCATCTGATTTGTGAAGGACATCCTACTTCAAATGCTGGCATTACAAAGCGGGGGGGGCTGCCACAACTTATCCTTAGTACCTTAAAAGTGAAGTGCTGTAGCTCTCACATCACTGCTAATGATTTATAATGGGAATTGGGGCACTTTTAAAGTCATGAACCTGAGAGGTCACAGTTTCCAAGGAGGTTAGAGAGTAAGGGGCTCTAGTAGGATTTGAACCAGAGTCCCCCAGTACTTGTGCCTGTGCTTTAACCACTAGATTACCCTTGTTCCATATGCTGCAGCTGATGCTTTCCTGGTAACCTATTCCTTGTTATAGTTGAATTCTTTATTGCCTTACAGCAGCCATCCAATCACTGACTGCCTAGTTACAAAGGGAAAGGGGCATATTTGCAAGATTGTTTCTCACTGCTGGTGTCAATCAAAACAGAGAATGCTAACACACATACACACACACAACATAATACAACAGCTGTAAATTACCACTTACAACTCTTGTTGTACCCAGAGTCATTTATTGGATAAACCATTTTTGCTAACAGAAACAGTAACACAACACATACAGGCACTTCCTTATATGAATACTGCATATACATCAAATCAGTGCTGCATCACACTCACATCGTCCTAGTCCCTATCAGACCTGCACTTCAGGATGTGCACAGCACTTAAAGGGTTCCTCCATTACTAAAGGTGGGAACCAAACATTGTGAGTTCAGTTTACTGGTGGAACTGCATTTAGTGCAGCACCATTATCTGTTGCTCTGATGACATCATCCTCCAGCAACATTGATGGTAAAATGGAGGACAAACACATTGATAACTTTTGGAGGCTGTATATTTTTATTTGAAATCTAGATTTGGACAGCAACATGACTGCTGGCAACTGGAGGAGGCATACAACAGTTACACATAAGGAGTTGGGAAAATATTGGTGTGAAACTATGGTAGACTTCCCCTTTAACAATTTTTACTCTTAAATATAAAAGATTAATAGTGCAATTTAATATGTATGCTTTATATTTAAAGAGCCTCTGACAGTATTAGGGAAACTTTAAAAAAGTAAGATTTATAATCAGCTCCATTCCATTTTCTATATTACTTCATATATTTAAGTAATTAATTCTCAGTTTTCTTTATGACTGAAAACAGTTGCATGAAAACAAGATCCCTAACCAGTAGACTAGTTCAAGTTTCAAGTTTATTGCAGGAATAACTCTATTGAACAGGCTCATTCACAAGGAGGTCCTGAGAACATATATCAGGAACACATACAGATAAAACGCAGGTAAAATACATACAGTACTAGCACATAAATAACATGGGGTAAATAATGTTCAATTAACACAATATTTACAGAGCAAAATCTTGAGAATATGTTACAGAATATAGAAACTGTCAGACTAAGGAATTATATCTACTCTGGCTGCTACTCTACATGTTGCATCACAATCCCCTATTTATGATAACACAAATATCTTCACAGCAACATATTTTAATGTCACAATTAGATGTCAGATGTAGACAGGCAGCCAGAACTAAAAAGAGCAGAGATACTGTATTCTTACAAATACCCTTAGTAATAAAATACAATATATAAGCTACATCTATGTCCGAATGTTACATTTATTTCAATATTGACTCAACTGCATCAGGAACTCTTTAATTTCACTCCTAAAATCAAGAAATCTACAATGCGTTTCAATTGTACTGATAAAAATGTCACTTTTTAAATTGTATTCCCTCATCCCACTCATTTTGAAGTTTGGCGCTGATCTAGTTCTGTTTTCAGGGTGAACCACTCAGGGTCAGACTGGCCTCTCCGGATACCTGGAAATTTCAGTCTGGGCCCCCTGTCTAGCTGCACACATGCATACCGCTGCTGGGTATGGGGGGTGCAAGCAAGGAGTTCTCAGTGCTATAGCGCTATTCATTCATGTGGCAGCTACATATTTACAGCCGCAGGGCAGGCAGTGTGAAAGTATGTCTATGGGGGGGTTGGGCTCCTTTGTGTTATGTACTGGCAATTGGGAAGGGCTGGGCAGGGGTGGGGTATCACTACTGGTCTGGGATGGCTGGAGGAACCGGTTAGGTAGGTTGTGCAGTGCAGCAGGTACAGTTGCTACTTGCAAGCAAGGGAGAGGGCTGGGCACACCAAATTACTGGATCATGATGCAAGCATTGCTCGCTCAGGCTTCAGGGCACGGATTGGTGGGGTCTCCGAGTCAGAGTCGCTGACTCACTTACATCACTCTGCGCGCCAGCACGGGCACCTCAGAAGGCCAGTACAGAGTGCAAGTTGGTCTCCCTTGCTGGCGGGTGGCGATGATTGTTGTAGCGTGAGTTAGACACCACCAACCCCTCCTTGCTTGCTTTTAGGTGTCGCCGTGTCGGTCACTGCTATAGTTAATTCTGCATGCCGTGGAGCTCCAGAGAGTCAATGAATTGAGTGAAGAGAAAATCAGAGAATCCTCCTTCCACAATCCGCTTGGAGCTGGGGTTAACTGAAAGCTGTGTGTGATTTAAAATGTTTCCTTTTTTTTTTTATCTGGAGGATTACCTTACCAAACAACTAAACGTTTAGCTACTAGCTAGTAAGTATATCAGTCCAGTATGTAGTAGGTAGGGTCCAGGGTTTGGGAATATGTTATGAGGACGGGAAGGGTCACAGTGGCAGCATCGGGGGGGGAGGGGCAGCGTTTGGCCAGGCATGGCATTTGGAATGTCTGAGACTGGCAACTGCAGTGGTTCAACCTCATCCTTTGATCTGCTGCCTGCTGGTGTTGGCAGGTGAGTAGTCTTTGTCCTTGTTTTGGAATCTGTCTGATCTGGACACTGCTGGGGTGCTTACTGTTTGTTTATGGTGCTGGCTGGGCCCAGGCAGTGGGATAGAAAAAGATTTGAGTCAATGAATGTGGGGGGGTGGCGTGGAGCCACGTGGTCTGGTGGCCGTGCCTGTGTGGGTGGGGGCGCAGGCATGAGGTAGCCCAGTTTAACTCCATTTGGCATCCCATCCTTCAACTAGCTAGTGCTGGTGAGTAGTTCTGAGTTCTGACTGTTGTTTCTGAACACTGCTGGTGTTAATTCTGGGGCTGGTGCTGGGCCCAGGTGGGGTAGTAAGGATTTGAGTCAATGAATGGGGGTGGGGTGGCATGGACTGCATGGACTGGTGGCCATGACTGTTGCGTGGGGGGGGCAGAGCATGGTGGAAGGACTGTTGGGGAGAAGTTCTGACTGTTTCTGCTGGTGTTAATTCTGGGGCTGGTTGGGCCCAGGCAGGGTAGAAAAGATTTGAGTCAATGAATTTTGGGGGGGTGGCGACCAGGCCATGACTGTCGGGGGGGCAGAGCATGGTGGAAGGACTCTCGGAGGGGGCAGCAGAGCATGAGAGCAGCCATGGTGGAAGGCCTGTACCTGTAGTGCTTCACTTTGGGCACTTTAATTTTGCATTCGGCATCCCATCCTTGACCTGCTGGTGCTGGTGAGTAGTTCTGACTGTTTCTGAACACTGCTGGCATTAATTCTGGGGCTGGCTGGGCCCAGGTGGGGTAGAAAGGATTTGAGTCAATGAATGAAGGGGGTGGACCATGTGGTCAGGGCTGCGAGTCAAGTGGTGGTCGGCTCCTAAGACTGTTAGATACTGACTGCTACATAGTATATACTAACAGTCTTAGGAGCTGACCACCACTTGACTTGCAGCCCTGGTCACATGGTCCCCCCTCCATTCATTGATTTAAATCCTTTCTACCCCGTCCAGGCCCACTCCCAGAATTAATGCCAGCAGTGTCCAGAACAAAAAATAAACAGTCAGAACTACTCTCCAGCATGTTGAAGGATGGGATGCCGAATGCAAAGTTAGCTCATTGTACCCGATAGCTCTGTATGAAGGCCAAACTATCCACTGATTCTCCTGATACAAAATGGCCTCTGAGCCCAACAAAAGTCATCCTAATCCTTTGACCATCTCAATACCATTCCTGGCCAACCCCCCCACCCCACAGTGACCCTTCTGAACAATGTTTAATGTTAATATCATGACCACCCCATCCTGGAGCCTCACTCAGAACAAAGTTTGAGACCTAACTGGTGATTGGTATAAAGCTATTAGCCTATTTTTTTTTACGTGCAAGGGAGGAAAGCAAACCATCGGGGACCACTGACTGGCTAATGCCAAGAGGAAGAGTCTCAGAGTAGTCTGATAAGCAAAGCTAATCAAGATAGATACTGGCTGCTATATAGTATATACTATCTTGATTAGCTTTGCTTACCAGACTACCCTGAGACTCCTCCTCTCAGCATCAGTCATCCAGTGGTCCTTGATGGTTTGCCTTCCTCCCTTGCGTGTAAAGTGGAAAGAAAAAAAATCCAAACATAGGCTAACAGCTGTATCACAATCACCAGGTAGGTCTCAAACTTTGTTCTGATTGAGCCCCAGGATGTGGTGGTTGAAATGGTTGGTACCTGTCCCTATATTGATACTACATTTTAGTTGCTTAGTATCACCCTACATTGCTCTAGGCACTGTTTGCTGACAAGGTTGAAAGTCATGTGATTTTTTTTGGCTGCCCCAGTCCCACTCACAGCAGTCTACAGTAGCTCCATGTATAGAATGTTGCACGGGGTTTGCCAACAGGGTCCCTCTAGCTAGATGCTCTGGTGAAAGAAATGTTGCCATTTTGTTTTATATCAAAAATAGAAAATATCAGCACCACTCCAGGTTCTGCACATAACACTTGTAATTTTTTAGGCAGGACACCAACAGCAACAACTGACCCAATCCCTCTACTAGTTTCGCACCAGGAGGTGCGTCATCAGGAACATAGGCCAGATGGAATGTCATGGAAACTGTTTTCACCTTGAGGCTGGTCATAGTGTGGGCTGCCTTTTGGAAGCTTGTGTGGTTTGACTTTGGTTGTGGCATGGTACATGCAAAAGAATTCCTACTTCTGTCTGTGGCTTCACCTTCTCATTCCTATCTCTAGGGTTCCCCTGTACCTGTCCTATACATCTTTTTTAACTTCTTCACTGTTTGCCCCCATCACCTCCACTGGGAAGTCTATTCCATGCATCCACCACCCTTTTTGTGAAGTAATACTGCTTCATGCTACCCCTTAGTCTACCCATTCCAACCTCATGTCATGCCCTCTCATTCCTCAGCATCTCCTTTTCTGAAAGATGCTACCCTCCAGTACCCTATTTATTCCATTGAGATATTTGAAGGCTTTCTTATATCATATGTGTGTGTGTGTGTGTGTGTGTGTGTGTGTGTCTGTCTGTCTGTCTGTCTCTCTCTCTCTCTCTATGTATGAGGTCTTGCGCTCTACTAGTATATGACTTTGGTGTAAGTCCTGCACCATCTTTGTTCACTGTCATAGATTTGCCATAAATCCACTGGAGAAAATGGTTGGTGGTCTACTGCTATGCAGTCTTGGAAATGGTTAGCATTACCTCCTGTTTTGCATAGTGCTTTTGCGATGCTATACCAGCATCTAAAACCCATTTTCAAACTGTCTTAATTTTTCATGGAAAACAGGTTCAAAATCCTGCACAATGCTGCTCCTATCCTGGAGCCATGTTGGTATCTGCAAGTCTTCAGTTATCTGGGGGGTTCTCTTGGGGTTCTCTTATGTATAGAGAAAGGAAATCTGTTTAGTGGTACTGGTCAACCACTCATTTTGTTGCATAATTGTCTGCCGTATAATTCAACTCCAGATTACTGTAATGGGCAGGTAAAAACAGCAGGAGCAGAGTGGACAGTGTGTGGTGACTGACAGACCGAGCTTGGCACAGCACAAAATCACTGGCAGTGTGGCTTGACCAGAGCAGCAGAACTAGAAAAGGTAAATATGGTTGAATTTAGGGTTCAATTGTCTGTCCTTTCTGGTTCTGTTGTCTGTTGCGTGTTTGTCGTGTTTTTTGGTACAGTTATTGACTTTAAGATAGAACAGTAGTATTTCTGGAGGATCACCTTATTGTGTGGTAGAAATCAAAGTCTTACTATGTCTGAGCTGAGCAAAGTCAAATCTGGTACACAGAAAAGGAAACTGGCTAACTTGCCTGCACTGTTGGCAGCATCAAATGATCCAAAACAAAGGAAGCTATCACTGTTTACAGGCATACAAAACAAAGTGACTACCCCACAGAACAAAACTACTCTTGAGGATGCAGGTGAAATACAAGACGGACAAACTGTGGCTCAGTGTGTGACCAGCTGCACTGCAAGTCAGCATCTAAATATTCAACAAATACAGCCAGTGGACTCTGCAAGGGGAACAGTTGTGCAACTTGATGTTGTGAAGACTACAAATCCCGATTTTCAATGCCCCAAAAGGACTGCCTTGCAACATGAAAAGGTTGCCTTTGTACAGATGTTAAAGTCCTACCATACAAACCGTCAAAAATCTACACATGGATTCTTCCTGGGAGCAACAAAGTTATACCAAGGAACTGGGTCATGGTAAAGGTGGTTGACTGTTTGGTACATTCTCTCCACTGCAGCATCTGCATGGCATTTTCAGATGTGAAAACTAGGTTTGTTACAGGATACCGAGACTTTAAGCACATCTACCAAGGCATGATAGAACACAAAGATTCCAGAGCTCATAATGCAGCTGTGGATGAGTGTCTGGTATGCTTAGTAGATGCTGATGTTGAAATGCTGGTGAACAAAGATATGGTTGTGAGTCAGAGGAAGCAAGTCCATCAGAACATAGATGTCTTGCGGGAGGATTATTGAAGTTGTCAAGTTTATTGGATGCCAGTGCTTGCCATAGCATAGAAAAGATGAAGCTTTATAAAGCTTGCAGAAGCCAGCACTTAACCATGGAAATTTCTTGGAGTTGATTCTTCTGTTGTCCCAATTTGATGTTCCTCTGAATACACATATCCAAAAAGCAGTAGAGCAGAGCAAGAGAAAGAAGCAGAGAATGGAGAAAGAAAATGACACTTCAGAAGCTCATGGCTGTGGAGGGCTGATCACCTTGCTGTCAAAAAACCACCATAAATCAAATTATTGAGATTATTCTGAAGATAATCAGAGATAGCATTGTAAGAGATGCTACAGACTAGAAGATAAGCTTTCAGATGGATACCACACAGTATTGTTGTGACTGACCAAGTGGCTATCATTCTACGGTATGTAAAGGACCTTAAAGTTCATGAGCATCTCTTTGCTGTGGTTGAGGTGCAGGACACTTCTGGACAAGGAAGAAGAAGAAGAAGAATCAGCATTTATATAGCACTTTTCATACATCCAAAGTGCTTTACAAGCAATGCTAGACTGGTAATGAAGTGACTGAATGTGTGGTGGCGGCCATATCGCACATCATCACCCACACACAGCCTGGATAATTGCATGAACTGGTTTATGGGAAGGGGAATGTTGGCCAGGACACCGGGAATGTTCCCTACTCTTTGTGAAGAGTGCCCTGGGTTCTTTTACTTCCACCTGGACACCCACCAGGACAACACCAGGATGGGTAGAAGGGACCTTGGTTTAACGTCTCATCCGAAGGATGGCACACCCCAGCAGTACAGCACCTCCCAATACTGCACTCAGATGCCAGCAATTTTTAGGTGCAAGTCCAATCCCGGTGTGGGACGGGAACCTATGACCTTCTGGTCCAGAGGCGGATGTGCTACCAGCTGAGCCACAAGGTTTTAAAGGAGAACTTTGAAATGCATGGACTCAATATGAAGAAAGTCATGGGGGAGTCATTTGATGGTGCAGCCAACATGAGGAGTGAGTTTGTGGGGTTATGAGCTTTAATAAAAAAGGATTCGCCAAACAGTGTCTATACCTAGTGTTATGCACATGTTCTCAATTTATGTGTCTCAGATTGTAGTGAAGCTATTGTGGAAGCAAAGACACTATTTGGTTTGCTACAAAGGACATCAGTCTTCATTAGCGAATCTCACAAAAGGATGATGATATGGAAATCTACCATCGATGGGACAGGACAGGACGAACTCAGATGGCTTCAAAAGATTGGTGAAACTAGATGGTGGACAAAACCAAGAGCACTGGCATGCATCTTTGGAGCATATGAAAACCAAGAGAAGAATCTGTATGTGTCACTTTTCCAGACTTTGCTTTTTATTAGTACTTCTGGAAAGTTTGATGCTAAAGCTGTCAGTGAGGCAGATTCACTGCTTGACAAATGGAAAAAGTTTGACGTCATTTTCATAGCCTTAGTGTTTATGAAGATCTTTACAGTAGTTGGGCCAGTATCAAAGTATCTGCAGACCAAGGGATTAGACTATCGTTCAGCATGGCGCATGGTGGATCACGCTAAGATGGAGTTGCAGCAGTCTGAATTTATGAACATCCAGGAAAAAGCTTCTAAATTTGTTGCAAGAATACAAGAAGAAATTGATGATTTAGGTATTGATATTGACCTTGAGGATCGTCTGCCAGATGAAAGGGTAGCCAGGAAGAAGAAAGTGCCAAGGGAAAATGTCAGTGATGAACGAGTGGTGGATCCCGTGAAGTGATTTGAATGTGAAGTGTACACTCACATTATGGATCAAGTTCAGATGAGCTTAAGTGATTGATTTGATAACAACAAGCAACTGATTCTGGATACCAGCTGCATGGACCCATGTCACTTCAAAAGTATAATTCAAGATGGCATTCCAGATGAAAGTCTGCAGAAAGTGGCATTGTTGGCAGAAGTAGACCTTAGCAGACTTAAACTGGAGTGTTAACATTTGCTAAAATATTCAGATGACTGCAAAGATCACTTCCTGAAGAATACAGTGCAAATGTGTTAACGGAGGATGTTGACTTTCATGACTCTAAAGACTCCGACACTCGTGAAGGTGAAACTAGTGACCAGAATGAGCAACGAGAGAGAAGAGGAGATTTGCCAGACAAATACAAGTCCTTCAAAGAATGCCTAATGTGCTGTTATAAATTTTTGGCACAATACAATATGCACTCGTCTGCGTTTTCAAACTTTTCGTTGTCTATGAGTATCTGTTGACTTTATCATTTACCCAGGTGTCCTGTGAGAGAGCTTTCAGCAAGCTAAAGATAATAAAGACTCGACTATGCTCATTGTTGGGACAAGAGAAACTAGAGGCATTCATGATTATGGCAATTGAGAGAGACCTTCTTGATGGAGTGCGTGCAGACGATGTCATCCAGAAACTAATTCAATGATCTGAAGCATAGAAGTGAGTACTGCCAGTTTGACACTGGAAGGCTATTGCTACTGTCACTAGAGGGCCAAAGCTGGATGCTGGGTTCAGGTACCCAGGTCCAGAAAGAGTCAATGGATTAGACTGGTTACTGTCAATTTGCTACCTGGAGTAGTGATCTTGTCTGAACTGAAGAAAGGGATATTTACCATGCTAGTCTTCGCTGTAATGTGTGCTGAGTGCAGGCAGAAGAGATCCAGAAACTTCACTGAGTGGAAGTATACATTTTTTAATTTCTTCTGACTATAAACAATTGTGTGCATTGTTCTGGTCATTAGTTTTGTTTGCATGGAGACCATATTATTGAATTTGTAATTTTATACCTTGTATGTGGTAAAACAGACACACAGTTTAAGTTTATTAAAATAAAAATTACACTCAGGACACTGTTGGCAGACTTTAATGTATAACTGATCAAATGACAATGAAACATACAATGGACGCACAGTTCAGTTTTATTAAAATAAAAATTACACTCAAGACACTGTTGGCAGACTAATGTATAACTGATCAAATGACAATGAGAAAGATACAATAGAGATTTTACAGTGCAGCTAACGTTTAGAATTAGGGAAAGTGTAGGGAAAGATTAGGATAGACCTATTTTGTGTAACAGGCTCTCAAGTCAAAGGCCCATTTTCAAGTGTTTCCATGCAAACCCTTTTTCTGAACCCTTTCTTGCCATGGCTGGGTCTTTGACCACCCCTTACCTCTCCTCCCTCCTCACCCCTTCCAACCTCAGTTGCAACAACTTCACAGCTATTTCCCTGTTTTGACTAACTTGAGCACCAGCTTGGTCTGCCTTCACTCTGGCACTATGCATTTTGAGTTTGCCCAATTCATCTATTTCTATGCAAGTTCATAAGAACTATCACCAACCATTTTATTTATCCTGCACTTAAACATATGCATTGTCACCCTCACTAACACCCCCACCTGTGCTTTTCCTCTTCCCCTTTTACCCAGATTGCTCCTGGCTGGAAATGTGCCATGACTCTGTGTACATCTTACCAATTTGACTAAATTCATGTCCCACAATACAATGCAGTTTAATATAGTATGAAATGCTACACTTGCAGCACTAACATCAATATACAGTAGAATAACACTATGTTTGCACCTCTAGATGGCATTCAGTTGTCCTTTTATTGTCTGACATTTTTTGGTTACATCTAATTTTATTGCCTTTGTAAGTACCCTGAATACCCCTCTACTCCGCAGCTGCTGCTCTTTTCACACTGCCTAAACATCCACTGCCTGAACATTCTGTGACATCAATAATACCATTCCAGACCATTCAGATGCGTAGCATGGAGTGCTGTTATTAAGGCAATAGAACACTTAGACATATGAATAGATAGCAGTAGCTGAGTGGAACTGTATGTATATAGATCTGAGGGCAATCCAAAGCAAAATTAAAAATGTTTCAAAACTTTGTGAAAATGCCTTGGTGGAAACTTTTTTCACTGTGTATACAATAAGCCGACACACCAATCTCTTCAGATGAGCACAACCTTATTTCTGTCTTAAGGCAGAGCATTGTGAGTTACATCCTCATTTTGTTTAATTGGGGCTAACAATAGTACCGTAATAACAACCATGTTGGGGGCACATAGGCTGCTTTTGGCAGAATCTTAGCATAGCACACATTGCACTGCACTCTTTTCTTCCTGTTTGCATCATGTTGCCTCACAAATTGCTCAGGCAGGGAAAGTGTAGGGAAAGGTAGGTCCTCAACGTCCGGAGGTGCCTTGCCAGGGTGTTGAGATTAACCATTGATTTTGTTTGAAAGGGGAACTCTCTGCTCACCTGCAGCCATGTAGCAGGATAAATGTAATGTAATGTTTCCGGATCACATAATGAAACCAGTATTGTTAAATTGGTAACCTGCTTTCCTGCAGTATTGCTGCAGGGGTGGGGCTAGCAGTTCATGGCTAGCAGCATTTTTGCAAGGTAGCGAAGAGTTCACTTTAAATCAATGGGACTGAAGCCTTCAAAATAGTTAATGTAACTTTACCAGTAATGTAATAGCTTTCTTTCATATGGAATACATGCTGATATCTTATACATGGCTTACAGCATGCCAGGGTGTACCAGGCTGTAAATGTTGGGCTACAGTTTGTAAACTAGGGCATGCCATGGTTGGCACCAAGGCCCCACCTGTGACTGGTACCAAGGCCCCCCCATAACTCTAACAGGGCCCCCCGGGCCAGTACCAAGGCCCCTCTGGACCCATTTCCAGGTGGGGCCCTTTGCTTCCCAGTCCAACCCTGTTTGAATATATTTCCATCATCCCATCAATAAATCTTGTCATTATTTGACCCTGTCTTATTATCAATAGCATAAATGTTTGATCCCTGAAATGATTTCTTCCAACAATCACTCACTTTGCAACATAATCTCTGTAATTCATCATGACTCCATCAGTAAACCACCAGTTTAACTCCTATACCACCCATGACCTATGCTTTTTCAGAGGTGGGCCCAAGGCTACCCGATAAAACTCTCAAATTCTGGTTCATACTACCTGACAGGACAAAATGGTAACACCCAGACTGCGAGAGCACATGCTTGTGTGTGTGGGTTGGGGAAGTGGGCAGAAGTGCAAATCAAGATATTTCATACCCAAAACAATATTTGTACCAGGCAAATTAGAAAATTATTTTCTCTAAATGATGAAACCTAGGACCAATGTTTTTTTCATAGTGATATTATTAGATTAATTCATTTTTGAAGCATTTTAGTTAGGTTATTTAGGTTTTATGCCACTTTTTAGGGACAGTAAGAATATGTTTTAAAAATGTCAGTAACTAATATACAGTGACCAAAGAGTGTGGTCACAGTGAAGGGGCACTGGTGCAGTGAGGGGGGCCTCAGATTCTCCTGGGCCTAGGGCCCCAGGTTGCATTAATCTGGTCCTGATCTGTCCCACTTCTTGCAACTGGCTGCCCACTATCCACATGACAGAGGGAGGGGCAGGAGCCTGAGAAGTCCATTGGATGACCCCCCCAGGGCCCAGGGGGCCCCTTCCAGTGTCCTGTCCAGCAGCAGCCCACCAGCCCTGTCCTTAAAATCAGAGGCCTCTGCAGCTGTGAAGACTTGATTTGTAATTAAACTGGGAGTGCCTGATGCAGTGCCTGGTGTAACTTTTGAAAGAGAGGAGCTGCTGGAAGAACCAGACTTTGATGATGAAAAGCTGCTCTTTAAAATATTCCATTTTACAGGCTATGCAATCTACAGATCCATTCCCAGGCCATTTCATCACCCTGAGATTACTCTGACTGACAGAACTCCACAGTTGCTTATCCATGCTAAAGCCCTTCAGACTAGTATGGATGGTTTGAACAGGAGTGATCCTCTGGAGACACTAGAGTGCAGTGGGTTAAGGCTCCGAGCTTCAGATCTGGAGACCTGGGTTTGAATCCCACAGCCACCTGGGTGCATACTGTGTGATCCTGAGCAATTCACTTAACTTCCTTGTGCTCACTTGTTGCATCTGGAAACAAGCTTTGGCTTGGTGTGCTACTCCTGGTTAAACAATGTTCCCTTTCCCTTCTTCCCTTTCTTAATGTTGCCTACCATAAGGGGACCTGGTTGGAGCCAGGTGTGGCCAGAAGAACCAGAGTGAGAGAGTTACCTGACTGGTCCCAAGCAGAAAAGTGGGTCAGAAGGAGGATCCACATTGAATATCCTTCCTTGGACTATTCATATGTTTTGGAGAGAGTGTGGGATGTGATAGAAGAGATGAGAGAAGAAAAGGTATACAAGGAGCAACTCCAGAAGCTGCAGCACTGACCTAGACATGGAGGACGGCCATCCCAGGAAAGAAGGCACAGGCTATGTGCCACACTGTGCCATGGTCCAGATTAACTCTAGTCAAAAACCTTGCTTTTGTTCCGGACATGGCATGATGCTGAATGAAATATTGCATTATAGCCAAAGATTTATTCAGGAACCTCACAATGACTTTTAATTCCCACCAGGCAGTGGTCCTGCCATTTAAGCCCGAGAGAGACTTATGGACCATACCAGGAAGACTGCTTATTGACGCAAGGGAGAACTGTAAGACTGTAATGTGTAAAAAGTTTTAATGGCTGTGATTCTAAATTGAAAGTTTGCAATTACCTTTTTTCTAATTGAGGCTGGGGTGATTAGCTCCTGCCTTGGGTGAGTGTGAGAGTGCTTGTGTGCATTATTGGGAACTGCAAATCCATTGATATTTTACAATTGAAATGTTTTTCTGCAACATGGTAGGTGGTATAAAGGGTTAAAGGGAATTTGCAACTAAATCTACCTCAATGTGTGTACATTTACTGAACCAGAAATGTTTTCAATGTTAAAACTGTTTTCAGTGTTTTCCAAATGTGGTCGTTTAAAGCTGTAGAAACTCCTGGCACAGGTGAGGTAGGGTATTTTAAGTTAGGGAGACAGAGGTATCTGGGAGGGCCCCCTTTGGTCAATTTTGCAGGTACCTCTACTGGCAGTCCAGGGAGTGTGCATACTTGGTCTGTTGATTGGGAGGAGCTTGGCCCTCTGCCAGCATTCCCAGGAGGCAATGGCTTTCTTGGGTGGGGGGAGAGTGTAAGCCCCCCTCATTTCAAGGGGTATATTGCTCATCACTATGATCCCCCTTCCCCCTGCACTTAGGAACATCTTTGGTGCACTAGGGGGTGCATTTTCTGTTGGCTGCCATTTGGGGCAGAAGAGATCCTTTTATATATAAGGGCATGTAGGGTCTAGAGGGGGGAAGAGATCGGCGGGCACTGCAGCAGGGCAGTCTGAAGGGATTCCACCTTTTCCTTAGGCAAGTCGGCAGCTTTCAGTGGCAATGTTCTGGGTCCAAGGGTGGGCATCCGAGGGAGGCTCTCAGAAAGGCAGTTTGCAGTCATTTTGGGTCTTGGGTCCCTGGAGGACTGGGTGGTGACTGTGGACAGGCAGAGTAGGACTCTGGGGAATATTTAGGCTTAGGTTGGAAGTTTGGCTTCTTGGGCCATTGGGGCTGCAGAGGTCCTGGCAGGGCCTCTGCAGTGATTTGGGGCCAGTGGGAGTGATTCCAGTCTTTTTCTCCCATGGCAGAGTGACCTGAGGTTTAGAAGGTGGGAGTTGGAGTGGCCTTTACTCAAAATGGAGCTTACATGGAGGGGCAGGTCCTGAGGCCCAGGCTGGTCTTCAGGCGGTGGGGTAAAGAGGCTTTCCCCTGAGCCCTTTTTGGCCATTTCCTTCTTGTTGTACAAATCAGGCAACACAGTCTAAATTTAAAGAGAGGTGCTACCATGACTGTTTGAGGGAAGGTGCAGCAGTAAAGTAAATCGGAAGCCAGTTAAAAGAGAGAGAAGCAGTGGGGACCAGGTGGGTCCAGGGCAATTATTTGGGCAGTGGCTGAGTCAGTGAATGAGGTGCAGCAGAGGAATTAGCAGGCTGCAAGAATTTACATCCCATAGGATGGACTAACTTGGGGGCAGTCAGAGGAGTTCATTGCTCCCCTGGTGAAAGTGCTCAGCTAGAAAGGTAAGAAAGGAGCACTTGTATGAAAAGTGTTTAAAAAGAGCCTATGTTTCTGTGAAGTGAATCTCAAGTTTAGGTGCTTGCCAGTGCCAATAAGAGGTTTGGAGCTTCACGCTTCTGGTACAAGAAAAGGTCTTTTGTCCTGAGTTAAGTACTTGCTGCTGCAGCTTTGCTTGTAGTAAAATCTCCAGTGCCTAACAATGCCCAAAATGCTCTCCATCAAAGTTTTCTGTGTACAAAGGTTTAGCCTCATGGAGCTTGCAAAAATATTTTTTCCTCTAAGCATTTGGGAACCCTGAGCTCTGTTAATCACTTAGTGACTCAGGAGAATAAAACCTGATTTGTCTGTGGTATAATACCAGAGTCCAGTGTGATTGATTTAATTATAAGGATGTTAAGGGAACAATCAGTCCTTATTTTTGGGGGGTTCCGTGGGTTTCTCTGGGACCTTGAAGCAATTCAGTTATCCTGTGCCTTGTTGCTCATGGTTCCAGTGGGGGGCAAGAAGCCAAAAAGCAGAAAATGAATTGTTGCTGTCCTCCGCTGGCAAGCTGCTGGGAGAAGAACCATCACTTGGGGCCCTTAAGACAGGTACCAGAAGATGTCTCAAGGTAAGAAAACCTGTTTCAGTATTGTTATAGCCGATGAAATTCTTGGTGAGATTCTAAGTCTGGGAACCCCTTCCATGGAACACCTGGCCCCTAGACATTTGGGAAGGGGGGCTACAACTGTATTGCTGATTTCATCTCCTACTGTCTCTGTACCCTCTAGTCCCCCTCCACCCCCTGTCACTCTGTTCCTGTGTTTTCCCGCCTTGACCCCTTGTACTTACTGCATGTCTCATTCCTTCACAGGCACCTTAACAGCAAGCAGCGACCACTGAATGGAGCCTGGCCTGCTCCAACAGCAGCAGGTATTATCTCCAACATCACTATGGGACTGTGTTTGCCCTGCCACCACTCCACAGTTGCTGCCCCACCCACCCATGGAGGCTGCTTTGCCCACCCCGGGTGAGCATTTTCTACATAGCTGGACCTTATCACGAGTCTTCCACCTCATTTTACCATCTCCCTAAGTCTCCAATAGCTGTCTGTTTAGTTTGGCCACTAGAGGTCACCATTGCTGCTCTGTGCATGTTGTAACATTTTTATCTGGTTTCTACTAATTTATATTAGTTCAGTATTGTTAAATTATTCTTCCTCAATCAAAATCCCTGCCCTCCCTTTCATCACCATTCATACTATCTTCAATTTCCTGTGGTGGATTTGAACCGTGTCCCTTCTTATCAGGGCCAGCTACAGTCCACTGCCCTAACCCATAGGCTATTCAGTCTGCTAGTGAGTATCTTTCCACAACCTTTGTTATCCTCCTGTGCCCAGTGTTCACAAGTGGTATTACACTATCAACTTACCCTCACAAGACCTACTTAACACTAGCTCCCAGCTTGTCTTCAGATTGTCTTAGTGGAAGATTCACCCTCTCATCTACATTACAATGTTTAACTTTATCATCTATTGTCTTACCTTTGCTCTCCTCCCCTCTCTAATTTCCCTACCTCCTCTCAATCTACCCTCCATCCCCTGCTCCACTTCACCTCAACCATCTTTTACCCCCCACTTACTCTACGCTCCCCTTTCCTCCAAACCTAAACTTGGCCACCACATGCATCGTTCTTCCTCTGACATCTCACCTAGTTCACCTTCACTTATCAAAACTCCTTCCCTCCCTTCCCTAACCTCCTCCCCCGTATTCTCACCTTTTACACTCAAAATGTTTAAACATGGTTAAACTCGCTATCACACTTGCTAGTTACCCTCTTACTCATTTCAGCATGTGACATTGAATCCAACCCTGGCCCTTCCCCCTTTCCCCCTTTTCCCCTTTTCAACTTCCCAAAGGCTTAAAAATCACACACCTCAATATTCGTAACCTACTCTCCAAACTAACCCTTCTCCAACCCTTCATGACTGATCTTCACCCTGATGTTCTGGTCCTTTCTGAAACTTGGCTATCCCACAAGATTCCTGACAGTAGTCTTATTATCCCTGGTTACTCTCTCATCAGGCAAGACAAACCCAGCAAGGGTGGAAGTGTCACTATTTACTTATCTTCCAGCTTTGAATACTTCTCTGTTCTAGCACTCTCCTCCCCATCCCAATATGAACTCCTCCTCATTAAATGTTCCCTCCCCTTTTCATTGCTATATACGTAGCTGGCTCTTATTGCCATCCGAGTCTTCCTACATTTACCATATCTGAACTCATCACCACTATTACTTCACTTACCACTTCTGGTGAGCTATACATTTTAGAAGTCATAAACCTGGTTAGATCTCATCTTCTAACACTAAAATATGCTCCCATGTAACCTCCTTAAACTTAATGTAATTAATATCCTTTCCAACTCAACTCAACCACAAATCACTCAAGCATTCACTGATTGACTGGGCCCTTACCTCTCATCCATATCACATTATTGACTCAGGCATTTTGCCAGATTCTCTTAGTGATCATCAAATGATCTATTGTATTTGTAAAATTCTTCAGACTAAAGTACCATCTAAACTGATCTTTCTGTGCTCCTTTTGTTCACTGAATCTAGCACCTATATTAATTGACTTACATCACACTGATTGGTCCCCCATTGCTTTGGAATCCTTTATTTATACTGTCCTCTGCTATTTCCAGACAAAATTCCTTGATATATGGGACCTGCAAGCTCCTACTAAGCTAGCTAGAGTCAAAGGATCACACCTTCCATGGATTACTGCTGAACTAATAGTCTGTATGCATGCCAGAGATCACACCTGGAAAGCCCATATGACATCAAGGTCCAACTCACTCCTTCTACAATACCATTATCTTAGGAACGCCTGTACTAAGGCCACCAGACACGCTAAATCTGAATACTTCTCTACCTCCTTTTTTTTTCAGTTCTATTTTTCCCCTTCTTCGCTGACCACTGAGGCATCTTTCTGGTGGAGACCCACTGGCCCAGCCTGATACCACCCACCTGAATCCTTGCCCTTGACCAAGGAATTGGGTGCTGGGTTCCCCCTCTGCTGCCAGCCCTATATGAGAGGAAGCGAGGACCACAGAGAATCAAGCCTAGTCAGGGGCTGGTGGCGATCAGCATGTGGGCTGGGAGCTCGAGTCCCGCTGTTACCTCCCTGGCAGCCAGGGTTTCAGCATTGTTTTTTCCCCTGAGGTGTGAATGTGCAATGACGTCACTTTGTGGAGGGCATGTTCCCACCCCCTCCCACAGATGTCCACTGTCACCTCCTTCTTACAAGTCCCTGCCAGTGTATAGTGCTTGCAGTCTCCACCGGGAGCTGCTACACAGCAGAGAATCCCTGAGATCACTCCCCAGGAGAGGAGAGCAGTCCTTTGGATGCTCAGTCCTCTCCTCCCTCTGCTGAACCCTGGTGCCCGAGTCTGCTCCCAAACTCTGGTCTCAGGCATGACATGAGGTGTGGCATGCACACCTCAGCACCACCAGGCTGGCTACTTCTCTACTTCTTTCAACACAAATTTAAGACATCCTTTGAAGTTCTGAAAAGTTGTTAAATCCCTCTTCTCTCCCTTCTCCCAACCCCCTGTCCCAGCCCTCATCCATGATAACACTACATTATCTGACCCGCCATCTATTGCTTCCACCTTCAACACTTTCTTCACAGCCTGCACTTCCTCCCTTCTAACCACTCTCCCCTATTGTACTCCTACTGCCTTCCCGAACTCTCTTCTCCATCCAAACCATTCCACCAGTCCCTCCTTCTCTTTCTCTCATATCTTGCCTAATGAGGATCTAAAGGCCTGCGCCAAGCTTTGAACCCCAATGAGGGTAAGAGCCCAAATGGCTTGAACTCCAATCTACTTTTTCTCTTCGCCTCTGCTATAGCTTCCCCCTTCACCTCTCTTCTAAACTTTTCTTTTTCTCTGTCTTCTGTTCCCTTATCCTGGAAACACTCTACAATTATTCCTCTCCCTAAAGGTGGTGATTCTATAGCCCCTGGGAACTATCGACCTATCTCTTTACTTCCTATACTAGCTAAGCTCCAAGAACATATAGTCCTCTTTCAGCTCGCCCCTACATTGACTCTTCTTCATTTTTCCCCTTTCCAGTCTGGTTTTTCGCAAGTCCCATTCCGCCACCACCTCCCTCATATCCCTCACTGACTCCGTTCTCACCGACATGGACCAGGGACACGTAACCTCAGCCATCTTTATCGACCTGGCAAAAGCCCTTCAACACAGTATCACATTCACTTTTCCTCCAGCAACTCTCTGTCACTGGGCTAACTTCCATGGCCACAGTTTGGTTCCAATCTTATTTATCAGACAGATTTCAATCGGTTAAGATAGCCACCTCCCTCTCTCCCCCTCTCCCCATCAACACTGGTGTGCCGCAGGGCTCAGTACTTGGCCCTATTCTATTTTCAGTCTTAATGATCTTCCTACAGTCTGTTCCTCATCCCATATCCACATGTATGCAGATGATACCATCCTTTACACGTCTAGTACTTCTCATGTTGATGCAGAGGCTAGACTGCAACATAATTTCAGCAAGGTCAAACTATGGTTCCAGTCCAACCAGCTGTTCCTGAACACCAAAAAAACAGTCTCCTTGTCCTTCAGCACTAGAGAGAGGGTTACTAAACTCCAATCCCCCCCTGTATTCCACAACTTTTTTTTTGTACACTCTGTTTCTTACCTGATCCCTGAGGAACTCTCTCTCAAGCAACCTCTCAGTCCAGACTCTACCTCCCTGTCTGAAGCTTGCTGATCCAGACTGACCCAGCCCAGCAGATCCCCCGGCTCTGATCCCACTGAGGTGGGACCGCCTTACGCCCTGGTGCTCAATCTATAATCTAACGCGCCAGACTGGAGTCAGGAGGCACACCTGGAGAGCAAGCCCGTTGTTGGAATTGTGGCTTAGACTCAAGGCACCTTCACTTATCCCTACGGCCGAGGATTTATTCTTAAGTTGCCCCCTAGGAGCGAGGGCATGCAATGACATCTGCACAGAGGAGCTATAGGCATCCAATGTGCTCCTCTCCTCACATACACCAGGCACAGGTAGTACCTCCGGTCTCCACCGGGGGTCTCTACTGTACCATGGGGCCCCAGAACCCACCCCAGGGAAAGGAGAGCTGTCCTCCAGATGCTCGATCCTCTCCCTTCCCTGCTGACCCCCCGATGGCCTGGGCTAGTTCCAGAACCAAGGTTGCTTGCGTGGTGTGAGGTGTGGCGTCCAGTGCCTCAACCCAGAGCACCACCAGACCAGGGTGTACTCCACACCTTGGATGGCACACCTATTGAAAAAATCAATTCCTTTAGATACAGTTCTTCTGGGTCTGGTTAGATAACCATCTGTACTTCTCAGTGCACGTTAATGCTATCCGTAAGAACCTTTACCCCAAACTTGGTGTATTATACAGAAACAAAGACTGTATTCCACAGACTGCATGCTGTGCAATTGTGCAGAAAATGATCCTTCCCACCCTTGACTATGCTGACATAGTCTATAGTGCTACACCCAAAACTACCCTGCCAGACTGGACACCCCTTTTCAACTCCTTTTGTCACTTTGTCCTTTCCTGCCCCCTCGTGCTCATCACTGTGACCACTATAAAGCCCCATCACTCCCTTCCCTGGTGTCCACAAGACTCTTCCATACTGCCACTTTCAAGGCCAAATTCTGGACTGGCAGCCTCCCCTCCTATCTTGTATCTTCCATGTGTGCTTCCTCCCAATGCACTTAAACCCTCCGTAATTCTGACCTGAAAACATTTGCTATACCCCTCCATTCCACCTCCACTGGCCAATCCACTTTCTCCTTCCACTGTCCTAAACTGTGGAATGGGCCCCCCCATCCACAATGCCACCTCACACAATTCCTTCTCCTTCCTATTGCAAGAATACACAGCCCCTTCCTATTCCTGCCAAAACCCATTGTCTTACCTCCTAATCAATACCCCTTCTACATTTCTCTTTACCTCTAGATCCAGTTTATAGGTTCCCCATGGCAGAGTCTGGCTAGGCAGACACCTGATTGCTGCATCCACCAGCAATCCCATAGGTCTTGACCCTATCTGGGCCACTCCATTTAGTATAATACAATGCAGGCCCTAGTTTGCCTGACTACCTCTTTATTTTACTTCTGCCTGTATGTATAATTACCATAATATTGATGGTGTAATGTTGTACTTACTGAAAATTTAATGCAATTTTTGCTGTAATGTTATATCTGCTATGTGCTATGTGTCTTTCACTTATGATCATGTTTTCATGTTGACCTTGTACGTCTCCCACTCCCCTCCCCCGGGATGCTTCTGGAAATGTGCTTTACTACTCAGTATGCCTTCCTGGTGAAACTTTTGAATGAATAAATAAATAAATAACATAAAGAAGGGCAACCAAGGTGATACAGAGCCAGCAGGGCAACACCTATGCGGAGAGGCTAAAGGTACTCAACATGTACTCCCTTGAGGACAGACGGGAGGGGGGTATGATCAAGACCTTCAAAAACCTTAAAGGTATTAACAGGGTGAATACAGAGGGCCTCTTTAGTCTTAGTGGTAACATGTCCACTAGGGGGCATAGACTACAGCTGGCAGGGGCAAGATACAAGAGGGAAATGAGGAAGCACTTTTTCACTGAGAGAGTGATGGCCAAGTGGAACGAGTTTCCAGAGGAAGTGGCCTCCCTGTAAATGGTGGATAACTTCAAGACAGGATGAGCAGAATGAAGGGGAAAGTTGTTGTAGGGAGGGGGGAATGAGGGGTCAGGAGGGATTTGGGAAGGGAAGGCAGGTCCCACTTCAGACACAGGGAGGGCCTGCACAATTGAGCAGACAAGACAGACAGTAAGACCTTTGTTTAGTGGCATGTTCATATGTATTCTATTTGATATCCACAATCAATGAAGACTATGGAACAGACAAGTCACATGCCCAAAGCAAGATTGTTCATACTGTAGATCTGTTCGGCTGCACAGTTTTGTACCATTTGCAAGGTTGGGTCATATATTTAGTTAGACCTGCCAGTAATGAACTGCAGTATTGTAGTAGAAAAATTACAAGAGAATGGACTGTTTTTGTGGTGTCATTCATCAGAAACATCTGAATCTAGGCAATATTTTAAAGCTGAAACATAGAAACTTATAAAAGTAATGGACAGAGAAAAACTGAACAATCCATTTAATCAATCACGAGATGCCCTATTTGGAGATGCTCTAGTCTCCATCCTTTCACTCAGCCTCTCCCCCCTCCCCATCATTCAGTCTGATAACTCCTTTATATGCATTCCACTTCCTTTTAAGTGTCCTTGTTGTCATTCACTCAACAACCTTGTCAGGAAGTTTGTTCCAACTATCCACCACCCTCCCATGAAGAAATACTTTCTGATGTCCTTTTTGAATCTTTGCTACTCCAGCTTGATTGCATGACCCCTGGTGGAAAACAAAGTTTCCTAGTTTGAACAGATGTATGTATACACTCTGTTGAACCCTTTCATGAATGTGAAAGTCTCTTACCATCCCACCCCCACTTTCTGTCCTCCAGAGACTGCATGTTTCAACATGTCAGGCTATTACTGTATGCCTTCTCCTGCTGGCCATTGATCATTTTTGTTGCCCGTTGTTGTAGTATGTTCTAAGGTATTCCCATTATTCCTTAGGTGGAGAGCCCATATCTGTACAAAGTTATCCAGAGACAGTCTCACCAGTGATCTATGCAGAGACAATACCACCTCCCTCCTTCTGCAGCTAAACCATCTCTATATGCACCCCAGCATTCTGTTAGCACTTCTGTATAACCTGCTACACTGAGCAGCCAGCTTCAGGTGTTCTGCTTAGCACCAGCCCAGATCTATCTCCTCCTGCTCTGTGATCTCTCCCTGCATCTCATCTTTTTAGTACACTGTTCTCAGAATTGTGCCTCCTATGCGCATCACATTGCACTTTCTGGCACAAAATTTCAATTGGCAAATGCAAGGTCACTTTTTTAGTCTCCTCACACCCTGTCTCATAATGTTAATCCCTTCATCGCTCTCAAATCTCCCATATGTTATAATCTGTGAACAGACACACCTGGCTTCCTATGTCACAGATATACATGTTAAAAAGAAGTGGCACCAGGGCCAACTTCTGTGGTACCCCACAAGCGCATGCTCTTTCATCAGAGAATGTATGATTTATGACAACCATCCAGGTGCTATCCATCAGACAGTTTTTGATCCAACCAGTTTTTTTTTTCTTTTATTAGTAGCCCCAGGTCACTTACCTTGAAAAGTCACCATATGGTACTGAATCAAAGGCCTTGCTAAAATCCAGGTGTAGATCCAAGTGAAGTATATCCACTGGTGGCCACTGTCCACCATTTGTGTCACTATAGTACATTTAAAAAGTCTATTAAATTAGACTGATATGAACCCATGCTAGTTCTCATCAATTGAAGCAGCAGTGCAGTGAAGTCAGGCAAAAGATCTAACCCTACATTTTCTGAACTGTAAAGGATTCCACATATCTTCCAACTTCATTTGCTTGGAAAACTGTCAATTTCTATCATAATTTAAGTACTGTATTTTAAAAATATTTTTAGATATTTTTTTCTCAAGAAAAAAGGTGTTGGCTTTCTTTGGCATAGAAATAGCAATGTGAACATGACAAGGGTTCAGACACAGAAAATGAAAAATATATATATTGCACAGACATCTTCCAGTTTCATTTGCTTGGGCAGTTGTAAAATTCTTTAATAAATTAAGTACTGTATTTCAAAAATGTTTTTAGAATTTTTTCTCAAGAAAAAACAATGTTCACTTTCTCTTGCTTAGAACCAGCATTTTGAACCTGACAAGGGTTCAGCTAGAAAAAATGAAAAATATTCAGTACAAAGCATGTGAATGAAGTAGAAAAGAAGATTTTATAGGTGTGCAAATATTTGTTGTAACTGTTGCTGGAAACTAGTTTTCTGGAATAACATTTTTATTGCACTGCTACTGTAATCCCTTTTCCTCTAAGAGGTCATGCCTTGGACTTAGTATTCTTGCTGGGGCTTGAATCAGTGTCAGTGGCTCAGCAGGTTGTACAACTCACCTCTGAGGCTGGAAGATCAGAAGACTGTGGGTTCTAGCACCACACCAGGCACTTGGGTTAAATCCTAATACTTGACACTGTAGTGCAGCATGACGGGTGTGCTGCACTTCTGAGGTGCCGTCTTTTAGATGAGATGTTAAACCAATGTCCCATCTGCCTGTTCTGGTGGTAGTTCAGGTGGATGTTAAAGATCCCATGGCACTTCTTGAAAAGAGAAGGGGAATTTTTATTTTATAACTTCAATAACAAAAGTAAATATGAAACAGAGTTAACCTCACACAAAATTAACATACAAGTCATAAAAGCCAAATAGGTATTTCAATCATACAAATTCTCTAGATTCCAGTCAAAAAGTATAAAAAGAACCAAAATTAACATCATAATACTGAAAGGAACTGCCTCCCCCCACTAAAAGAGTAGGGGAATTTTTTTATTAGAACATACAATTATTTACAAAACATGTAGTGTTCCTTCACACTAAACCATAAAGAGTAGACAAAAAAAACATAAGTAAGTATTACATCATACTTAATAACAAATTATACAGGAGAGAGAGGAAAAAAAACAGCATTCCATCATTCTATTAATATCAAAACCTAAGGAAGTATTGCAACATACTTGAACAAATGTTTTGTGTAATCCCTTTCAAAACTATTATTTAAAAGGAGAAAAGAAAGACTTTCTATCTATCTATCTATCTATCTATCTATCTATCTATCTATATATATATATACACACACACACATAGACCCCACTCCCACAGGGAAAATACATGGGAAATGGTCTACTTTTTTGTTTGACAAGCAAGGAGAAAATAGAAACAAATACAGAAAAACTTACAAAAAGGGGGGTAATGAATCCCACCATTCTTTTACTTTCTCTGCAGAATATGTACTAGTTTCTACTACTTTAAGCTCCTGTATAGTACTTTTAATATTATTAAATAGTTGTTCAGGTGGAGTCTCTAGCTGCTGTACAGTTAATTTACATCTCACATTCCAAGTTCAATATTTAATACTAGTCAATACTAATCAGATCGTACTAGGGTGAATAAAACTTCATGATTTGGGCACAATCCCTAAAAATAATATATCTGGAGGAATAGTATAAAAGGGAGAACAACTCCAATTATGTTTAAGCACTTGCCAGAATCTAATAATGTATAGACATTTGTAGTACAGATGTTCCGTGGTTTCAAGTATAGAGGAGCAACAGTCTCTGGGGCAATACCTGTCTTTTTGTTCTTTATGTTTTAGATTATTTCTGACATTCAGTTTTTTATGGGCACAGAGCCAAACTGTATCCCGCATCTGTTTTGGTGTTCTATTATCTACAAGCATCTGACTAATAAGTTTATTTTCAATTAGCAATTTGTGAGAAATGGGAGGGGTACTGAGAATTTTTCCTGTTGTATTTTCCCATAAAATTGTTTCCTGTTTTTGTTAATAATATATTTAGAACATTCCATTGTTTTAGTTTCCAAAAACAGCACTGTAAATATGATGGTAGAGATAGTACTGATTTTTGTCTTGGTATGCTAATGTGCATGTCCCATGCAGATAAAAAGGGTGTAATGTGATCTTGAATCCAAGGTACCCAACATTTGGATAGGTTAAGAATTGTTTGTTTAAAATGACAGAAAATAAAAATGCTATGGAAAAATACAATTGGGTTGAGCATATTAATTCTCCCTTCAGATATTGGTAAATATGTAATGCTATGGGATATGGGGTTAAGTCTACTACCCCAAATACAAGAAAAAAAAATCAATCATTTAGTCTGGTTTCTAATTCTAAAGGGGGTGGGTATATGTGACCAATTTGCAAAAACATAGGTATTAGAAATGTTTTAATCAGGTATATCCATTTTTTTTTTTGCTCATGAATCACTGATTCCACATTTTAACTCTATTTATGACTTTATTAAGACACCATTCCCAATTGATCACGGCTAAAATCCCTGATCCCAAAAAAAAAATGTCAAGTATTTTTATTGGAGTAGATGACATTTTAATACCAATCAAATCCTCCCCAATAGAGATATGAGGTCCTATACTAATACCAGTACCTTTTTGTATAGTTTATTGATGAACCAGACAACCTTTCATAATCATGTATGTTAGATTTTGCAGCAACTGCTGAAGGTTTGTCTGCTAAGATCAATATTAGGTTGTCTGCATAAGCTAAGGTCTTAATTTCTGGGTCTGAACTAGAAACAGATAATCCAGTGATACTAATGTGACTGTGTATATGTCTAAGCAATGGATTGAGTGATAATAAATACAATAAAGGGCTCAGTGGACACCCTTGTCTAACTCCCTGTTTTATAAGACTCTTCTTCCCTATCTACCCATTTATGTATGGTGACACAGTGGTATTGTAATAACATTTCTTTATCCATTCAACAAAGGTAGGTGGTATATCATATGCTAACAACACTTCCCAAAGATATACAGGAGACACAGAATCAAATGCCTTGCATTGATGTAAACATTGCAAAAAGGCCATGAGTTCTTCCTCACTCCCTTTTGTTATTATCTCTCGAAGTAGTGCTAAAATATCAGACATGGATCTTCCTGGCACAAAGCACATTTGAGATGGGTGAATTAATAATGGTAATCCAAGGACAGTCTGATACTTAAAATTTTAGTAAGTAATTTAAAATTGCAATTCAATAAAGTGATTGGTTTCCAGTTTCCCAGCTGTTTTTATCCCCCTTTTTAAAGATAAAAATAAGAAGACCAGTCTGCATATCCTCTGGGATATTACCTATCTCTAAGATATCATTAAATACCTTAGCTATTTCAGCAGCTAATTTAGATATAATATGTTTATAAAATTCAATTTTTAACCCTTCCCTACCTGGTGCTGTTCCTGTGTTTATTTGTTGAACTGTAGCTATCACTTCCTGACTTGTTATAGGCTGACCTAATGTATTTTTTATTGCTAGAGTCAATTTAGGTAATGGGACACCTTGTAACCATGTTTGTGTATTATGATCAGGGGGTGTCACATGACCTAATATTTGGGTGATGTGTGATTCTGCAGTCCTTAAAATGCCAGCCTGTGTAGTAACCAGCATCTCTGAAGTAGAAGTCAGTACTTTTATTTGGCGGGATTTCTGTCTGTCTGTGCAATTTTCAAACGGATTAATGTGTATCACTTTTCCCTGTGTACCAAACTGTTGTTCTTGTAGTAAGGAATTAATTCTACTATATTGAATTTCTAACATCTGTTGTTTGACTTCAGATATAGAATGAGAATAATCCATGTCAGTCATTGTTCATAGTGAAAAGAGTGTATACAATGTGTCCCTTAAAGTATTATATTGTATTTTGTTACATGTGCCATGTAATTTCCCAGCTAATTTAAAAAAATCTGAAAAATCTTTTTTACAATCAGTTCACCATGATGTCAGAGAGTCATACATGAAGAGAACTGACTTTCTTGCTTCTATAATATTTCCCAGACCCTGCTGTATGATTGGTATAGTAAGTAATGTGTTATTTAATTTCCAATAGCCTTTTCCCGGGGCTATTTGTGAACATTTTTTATTCCTATTAAATCATGATCTGAGGAAGCCATAGGCCATGTCTATGCAGAAATTAAAGGTAAAGAAGAAAATGTAAAAACAAAATCGACCCTGGAGGAAAGTCTTCCTCAGTGATAAGTGTGTGCTGGTGTCTTATGTAAGGTAGCAAAGCTATCTACTAGGCCAGGTTGTAGAATTAATTTATTCAAAAAGAAGATATCACAAACAATTGTTCTAGTTTTTTGTCCTATGTCTGATAGAAATGTGCCAAAATTAAAATCTCCTGCCATGATAATTTGCCGCGCTTTAAAATGGTATGGTTTAATAAGTTTAAATAGTGCTACTCTGTCATGTTTGGTCTGGGGGGCATATAAATTGACCAGTCTAAAATCAAAGCCATTAAATAAGATGTCTAATATCATGACCCTCCAAGGGGATAGATCAATTAGGTGTTGCACCACAATATTCACATTATTTATACCAATACCCAACTCACAACACATATCTTCCCTGATAGTCCGCATGCTTTTTCCCCAAAACCAATCTTTTTTTGCAGTTTGGATTTCACTCTCTGTGTGAAGTCTGGTATCCTGTAAGAACACTAAATCAAAATAATTCTGCAAAAAATATGCACATGAAGCACCTCTCTTTTTATAAGACTTAATATTATTGATATTTAGAGAGGCAACAATCAGTTGGTAAAAGTCCATTTAAAGGTCAATGCTTCAAGTCTCTTGTTTCTTTTTTTTCATACCCGATCTAGTCCCCCATTTTTTTGTAACTCTTTGTGTTAAAGGTTTTGACTGAGCTGTATCATCCACATCAGAAATCATCTCTATTTGGGATGGTGTTTTGGAGGAAACAGATACTGAGTCAGACTCTTCCCCCATCTCAGTATCCCCCCATTATAACCAAAAATAACTATGTTGGAGTTGAACGTCCTGTGGAGTTTGTGTGGGTGACTTTGCTGGACAGCTCTTCCCAGGAAGTACTACCTGAAAACCTTCATCATCCTCTGAAAGTGTGTGCGGGGTGGGGGTTGGGGGTGGAGGCATTTGTTCAGGGGACATGTGAAAGTGTTCTTGAGTTTTATCCTGATTCACCATGTTATCCATAGGAGGTGGCTGATGGAGAACTGGAGGGAGGGATCCTGCTGTGGACCTTTTTCTTTCCTTTGCAAAACTATACTCCCCACCTCTGGTAATGTTACTATATGCAGCCTAGGGTGGTGGGGTTCCAAGCAGGGGCCTTGAATTTCAGGTCCTGTGCACCCCAGAGGGGGAATGTTCTGGTACTGTGCTCTACCAGCTTTGTTAACATAAACATTTTGTTCTGTGTAGTTGGCATCATCAGTGTTATGTGCAGCCCATGGGCATGTGAAAGATAGATGGCCTTTAGTATCACATAAGTTGCATTTAGGTATTGCTTTACAGCTGTAGCCCAAATGTCCTAATTTCCCACACACAGAACACTTCAGTTTTTCACACAGGTTACTGATGTGTCTGGTAGATCCACATTTGAAGGAAGATTTTATCTGTCCTTGATAAAACAAAATACCTTTCTCGCACCCCAAAAAGAAACAGTTGCGGAGATGCTGAGTTCCTTGATTGTTTTGTTGCAATTTAACTCTGAACTTCTGTCCCCCGTCCAAAATCCCTCATGGTCAATAATTGGTTCAGGTAGGCCTTGGATAGCGCAATGTTTTTCAAGCCAGTAAGTAACATCAGCAATATTTATACCCTCATTATGAAATAAAATAGTTACATGTTTTATAGTGGGCTTGGTAAGGGGGATGACTTGGAAACACCGCCAGATAGGGTCTTGTTTTTGTGAGGAGTGAATAGTCCAGAATTGATTTAACGAGTTGTCAGTATGGAAACTTATATCGAAAGTTTCCTCCCCTGTGGCATGGATGAGTGCGTAAACCTCTGATGGAGAAAAATAATTAACATTTTTATAATTTCTTTCCCAACAATAAATCTGTCTGGTGGTGTGGGAGGGCCTCCCATGTATCGTAGTCAGACAGCATGCCTACGTTTCGCATTCTCTACTGGTTTTTGTAACAAGCTGGCATAGGTAATTCTTTTCGGTTCATTTATAACTTCGCCATTTAACCCAAATTTCTCTGGAGATGCAACAAGGTACAAGTGGGATGTTGTCAACTAAAGTAAAGGGCTCTTTATTGGGCAGATCCTGAGCACAAGTTTGAGGTACAGATACAGGTAACAGTGGTAAAGTTTCATAGAAAACATCCTCTGCAATATCAGAGTCACTAGGGGTTACAGTACCTGTAATAGCTGGAGCATCTGATAGTTGTTCCTGCTCTTGTGATGGAAGTTGCTGTTGAGATAGTTCATGTTCTTGACGCGTAGCACCCATCGTATAGATGTGCGGTCTCCATTCTGATGTCCTGGGCAATGGAATAGCTGGGTCTGGTGTCCAGATACCTTGGCTTGTTTTTTCCATCCAGCCTGTTCAAGCGAGATCTCTGAATTCCAAGTGGTCGATAAAGAGATTTCTAAGAATACGTTTCCATTTCTTGTCTTCCTCTAATTTTTCTTGGGTTTGTTTTAATTCCATCTCAGCCTCTAACATTTGTTTATAATGTATGGTAGAACTCTGTAATGTGGCAAAAATCATCTTTTTACAGCGTTGTTACACTATCGATGTGACGTCAAGCTCCTGTTACAGTATCGACGCTACATCACATTGGTAGTGTAACAACATCGAACACAAACCTTTGTTGCTGCTAGGATACTGAAGACGCTCATCATTTACCAGTTCAAACACAAAAAATAAACTGTAGAAAAAACTCGGCAAAGTATCGCAAGTAGTTAACAATGGCTGCAGCTATCTATTCAAAGCTCAGAAAAAACATGGACAAATGCCTGATCCTTTACCACAAGATAATAACATCGTTTCATATATTGACATTTTTTTACATCTTCTCCGCTGACCATGCGTATCACCATACACTATAAAAGACAACATATGGTCAGCGGTGTGTAACAACGCTAGGTTAGCCTTCTCGTGGTTCCCTTGGTGACACTGGTAAACCTCTTGAGCTTCGCTCTTGAGGTTTAACAGCCTCACCAAGGGAACCACCCGAAGGCAAACCTAGGGTTGTTACACACCACTGACTATACGTTGTCCTGTATTTTTAGAGCTACTGTCTTCTCTTGTAATCTTTGTTCTTGAGCTGAATCCTCATTGTTTTGTGGAACTTCCATGGGTTCCTTAGGCTCCATAGTGTGATCTGGGCAGGTTCTGTTCTCTTGATGTTCCATATTAACTTCAATTCTTTCTGCAGACCTCTCACGTAAATTCAGAGTGCCTGTTCCAGTGCTTGCTCCTGTATGACTGAGACCTACGAATCTCAGCACAGTGCCCTCTGCCTCCGAGTAGGGGAATTTCTCTGGTGTCCTGGCCAAATTTTCCCCATTCACTAAAAAATGCCATCAACTACTTAATCTGGTTCAGTGTCATTTGGCATCCATTTGTATTGCACTCTCCCTGGACAAGGTTGAAAATAGGCAACATTGTCTAGTCCTCCTTACCCAGTCAACACAAACTAAATAAATAAATAGCTAATCTCAAGATTGATCTGGTCATGTGGTCAGATCATTGCACAGTAGAGTTTTCATTTGGAGCCCCCCTTGTTAGTCCCTCCCCTGATGAGATGGTCCACTATTGCCCTTTAAGGAGATATTCCCCAGAGGGACTGATGGTGGTGATGGACCTCTCAATAGTGAGTGCTGCTTGTGGGACATGTATGAGTGAGGCAGTGGTGGCCTGTTATAAAGTTGTCACCTCTGCACTTGATTCTGTCACATCCACATCCACATATGACCCAGGTCTTCTCTCCTGAGATCCTTTTGCTTTGATGGAGAGCTCAAGGAAGGGAAGACCAGAGGTCGGAGGTTGGAGTGTTGTTGGTGCAGGCCATGGTCTGAAGAGGACAGGTTGGCTTTAGAACTCACTACAGTGAGTATCAAAGAGCAGTCTCTCAAAAAAGGCAGTATTTATGCCCAGGGAGATTGTTGCAGGGAGGAACTGACTAACTCAACTCTTCTGGACTGTAGACAGGCTACTTCACCCTGACTGTCTACAGCCAAGAAAGGTAGTTTTAGCTGCTAAATATGAAGAGTTTGCAGTGTTCTTCTCTAGCACAGTGTCCTCCATTAGGTCTGGGATTTCTCCAACAGAGCGGTCACAGCCTCGCAGTAATGGGACAGTTGTCTGTGGTAGCACTCCCCTTACCTGGAGTAAGTTTAGACCAGTGAGGATGGAAGGGATCTGTTGGGAGATTTTGAAGCTGCGACCCACATATTGTGAGGTGGACCCAGGTCCGATCCATCCTCTTTTGGGATGCATTAAGTCTGTAGGTCTGGTGTTCACCAAGATAGTCTAGTGCTTGCTTGCTTCTGGAAGGGCTGTTCCCTAGCACGTTGAAAGAGGCACTGATGAAACCCCTCCTGAAGAAATCATCTTTTGACCTTGATGTTTTGGTGAATTATAAACCAGTCATAGACCAATCTCTAACCTTCCCTTTCTGGGGGAAGGTTATCAAGAAAATAGTGGCTCTGCAGCTCAAGGCACACCTCACAGCTGTTGGGACCTATGAGCCTCTCCAGTCAGAATTTAGGTATGTGCATAGTACTTAAACTGCATTGGTCAGTAGGGCTGGGAGAAGTTGGTGAAGTTCTGACCCTTATTAAATAAGAACCAGAACACGGTGAAGTTTTGATTAGTTCTGATTTATTGACCAATTTTTGCAAAAATGCATAAAAGTGACCAAAGTCACTCACATTCGACACAGAGGCCCAACGAAAATAATTTAATGGTTTATTTGTTTAAAAATGAAAGTAAAACTGCTAAATAAAAAAGCAATCTGTCACTACTAGCCCCTTCATGGCAGGCCTATAATGGTGGCATATCCTGCTCGGGCCCGTGACATGAGAGTGCTGTGAGAGATGGAGAGAGAGATAGAGAGACAGTCAGACAGACAGATGAAAATACTTATATCACAGCACCACCAAGCATTGCAGGCACTGACAGGCAGCCAAGATTTATTTTGTATTAAAGAAGTCCACCCAGAATGTGCAAAAACATATGTTTTGTAGAGTGTTTTGATATGTATGTTAAGTCCTAGTGTGTCCTTCTCTTTATCTGCTATTAGGAGTTTTTCCTAAATTAGCCTGCTAGCTGTATGGTAGTTTACTGACCCCTGGGGATCTCCATCACAAATAGGTTAAATGGCTTTCTTTCTCCTAAGATGCACCTTGGCTCATGTGACAGTGATGTAGCTGTGCCCTTAGATTTAGCAGGGTCTGTCACAGCTCAGCCACAAAGATAATACTTCTTTCAGAGAAGTCACACTGCTAGATTTTGGGTGAGTGTAATCATTATTATTTTTTGATATTAATACCTTGTCCTGCTATGTTACAACCTATAAGGTGATGTTCAATTTTTGCTACTTAGTACTGGTGCAAAAGTGAAAGTGACTGAGAGAAATAGAGTAAACAGTGACATGATTCAAATACACACACACACACACACACACACACACACACACACACACACACACACACACACACACCAGAACATAGCAGGACAAGGTACTGATATCAAAAAATAATAATGATTACACTCACCCAAAATCTAGCAGTGTGTCTTCTCTGGAAAAAGTATTTTCTCTGTGTCTGAGCTGTGACAGACCCTGTAACAAGACACTGGCTTCCTGCAGGGGTAATTAGACATCACACCAAAGGGCACTCTGGGAAGACTATTTGGAACAAAAGGACATAAAAGAAATCAGAATGGCAACCTCCAAGGACAATAAAACAGTTAGGGAAAGTTAGAAAAAACATCTCTCACAGCCAGAGGAAAAGAAAACACTGGGAACTGGTTAGAACACAGAAAAAAGACTATGACATATCTTTTTCTGATTTTAACATGGAGTTTTCTCTTAATGGTGCTGTGTGGGTATTATTTTGATGGATGTTCCAGTCAGTGCCAAACAAGCCAAAGAAATGGATCTGAATGATCAAATGAGTAGCACTAAGAGAGCCCACCCTCCCTACCCATGTGAATGATGCAACTGCTTTGCATGCCCCAGTGTACTGTGGTATATGGTACACTACCTGGTCCAAGAGGTGGTAGTGTTTTCTAGTACTATGACTACTTCTACTAAATCTGATCAACATGCTGAGGATGCTGAATCCTTAAAGAAGAAAGACGAAAGGCACAGTGATCACCACCCAGGCAGGCAGCCAGTCACACATCACATTGGTCAAGTGTAGTGCAGTCATACAAAAGTTTTCCACTGCCACCTGAAGACCTGATGTCACACAACACAACACAGTGACATCCTTCCTAGTTCAACAGTTGCTTGCTGCCAGCCACTGCCATGTAATTTAAGTGTCACAAATAAGATATAGTAATATAATAATCTCAGCCCAGTTACTGTAAGTGAGATGTAACCAGGCTAACATACCACACACACACACAAACAATAAAGAAATTATATGACTTCAATATAGTAGCATTTTTTTTCTGTAAAGTATTTGCAGCCAAATATTTTGGACATGAGAAATATACAAGGAGTTTTTGGTTTCTGAACTTTCAGGCATCTGCTAAGCCATGACTGTACGGAAATTAAAACAGTACAGTCAGGACTCAGGATCAGTTGCTGAGGGCAAAAAAAGTGACAAGTAATAGTAGTAAGGAATAGGACTCATGAGGGTAAAGACTGATAGTAGTAGTAGTAGACAGCAGTATCCTTTTTTTTTATTTTGTATGCTTTTTGCCTGCTGGGTCACTGGTAACTCAGCCCTTGGTCATGGCCCCTCTGTACCCCCACCTCTGGCAATCACCAGGCTTCTCCACAGTCACCCCTGGCTTGCCCCCAGAGGGCGGGGTTGTGGAGCTGCTCCCCTACCAGCTCTGCACTACAAATATGTGGTCAGGAGAGCACTGGCACCGGAGGTTAATTGGGGTCCAGAGGGAAGGGTGCTATGGAGGTGACCTAGCAGCATTTTTCCACTGTAAGCAGGATGGGGATGTGCAATGATGACCAGTGTCTGCCCCACACTGAAGTCTTGCTGGTGTTGGTGCATTGCAGTGAACCCAGCCTCTGCTGGGTGCCACTCATGCACCAGACATACAACCCCCCTCCCTCCCAGAGAAGGAGAGCAGTCCTGGGGATGTTCGATCCTTCTCCCCCCCGGCCAGCCCTCAGACGACCCAAGTCCATTCCTGAACCTGGGTCGCTGGCATCGCAAGTGGAACTCCAACCACTGAGCCAATGGGCTGACCTTAGACAGAGTATCCTACCTTCCAGATCAGATAGTGGTATCAGGTATCACCAAGTAAGTTTGTAACATGAAATGCAGTTGCTTGCTGTATTTGTACTCTGAACCCATTGTTGTTATTTTTTTTTCTATTCTGTGCTGCTCATGTGATCATAGTGGCCTGGCCTAGTCCATCTTGACCTGACTTGCTGCAATTAATTGCTACCTCATGTAGTAGACCCTATTCACAAAAGATTTTCACCACTAGCACAAATTCTTGGAAGTGTTTTGTGCATAGGGCCTACTTGGAACAGTTAGTGTATGTTTTATTCAGGTATCATATTTGAAATTAAAGTGAGGAATGCTGACTTTGAGAAATGTGAGACACTCAGCATTTTCTGGTGTCAAACAGGATTGTGTGTCAGTAATGATGTTACCAGCTGAACGGAACAATCTTTCTGAACAGACACTAGTTGGAGGACAATTCATGTACTTCATTGCAATGTTTACTAAAGCAGGCCACATATTTTGCTTGGATTTCAGTATTTCAAAGGATCAAAATTCCAGCTGATATTGGGCTCTGCCAGGTACATTTCAACAATGGTCTATGCCGAGGCTGTGTTACAAGAGGCAGATGAAGACGATGTTACAATAACATCTTGTAAGTGACTCCAGAGATAGAAAACTGAACCAATTGACTATGGGACAATGCTATGCTTGGCTAGTGGTGAAGAAGAAGATTCAGTTGCAGTGGATGAGGAGGAAGAGAGAGAAAATGCTGCAACATTAGAGGATGGGCCACCTGATGCTGTGCTGCTGTATCGTGAAGAAGATTCTGAATGTGGTGCTGCTGTTGTACTCTGTTCCATGACAGCACACACCTCTTCAATTATTTCTTATTTGTTTATCTTGAAACAAGTGTCATCATCATAACTCAATAGTTGCTTTGATTTGTATTGTGGGTCCAAGATTGTTGCTTTAATGTAGTACTCAGAATGAAGCATTTTACATAGTTTGGCATCTTTTGGAACTTTTTTGATCATACATCTTGTTAGATCTTGTATTCTGGAGGGCAATCTGCATGTGTCAGCACCACTGGCAGTCTGTGTGATCATGGAACTGTCTTGCTTCTCTAACTTTACCCTAATCAGATTCAATCTGAATTTTAACATTTTTATTAGGGGTATCACCTGGCTCAGAGTTGTTGTGTTTGCACTAACCTCCCTGGTGATTTCTTCAAATGGCTGCAGCAGGAAAATTAGAAACTCCAGCATGGCCCACTGTGGTGGAGTAATATAGACGTGTTCATCCCTAATTTTATTTACTAAGGTGTGCTGCCTGACAGTTTTCTTTTGTTCCAGAAGCCTTTGCAACATATACAAGGTCAAATTCCATTGAGTAGAAATGTCTTGGATCAGTCTGTGCAAAGGTAAACTGTGCTCCTGCTGTAGCTTTTCAAACAGTGATGGGCTTTGCTTTAGTGATTGAAATGAGTGCATATTCTTTTACCAGTGTAATGAGAGCCTTAATCTCCTTGTTGTCATAGAGAACACCATGAACTATTACATTTAAGCAATGTGCAAAGCAGCTGATGAGAACAAAGCCTCCCCCCTCCAAGGCCTTACTTATGTTGGACCCATTATCTGCAACTATAAGGCCAACTGACAGTCCCTGTGAAGTGAACCATTGCTATATTGGCTTTTGGAGCTCTTCATTGATGTTGTATGAGGTACATTCAGATGGAAAATAAAACATTCTTAGAACAGCAAACTGCAATGCTTCACTGTCCCCACTCCCACGTGAATTATCAAAACATGCCCAATGTGCCATGACAGACATGAAGGGTTCAGGCTGACAGCTTGTCCAGATATCTGTTGTGAGATGCACCACCCTCCCTACAGCACTGCACAACACGTGTCTTAATTTGTTACATACAATATCACAAAGATCTGGAATTCCTGTTGTTGAGAAGTATTTCTGTGATGGTATACTATATTGAGGTTCAAGGTACTCAGGCATATTTGGCTTTAGGCTCATATGTTTCTAAGATGGTAAGCTATCTCCTCGAAGAAGGAGAGATTTTGAACACATGGTAACTTTCAGAAACAGTTGGAGGGGTCCTTCACATTTTAGGAAGTGGTGGTAGAGGTGTAGTGCTGTGGGGGCTGCCACTGCTTTCATCTATGGGCATTACCCCTGAATGTAGTGAGCTATCACTGTCACTTTCTCTTTAAGACTCACAACTGAACTTCTCATTAATGTTATGACATCTGTCTAGGTGCATTTTCAGTGCTGAAGTTCCCAATGCACCTTTCTTTTTACCCCTACTGATTGGCCATTTACAAATATCACATGTTGCTATCAATTCCTTGGAAGCACTAATGGAGAAGTATGACCAAACAAAAGATGATATATTTTTTTTTCCCAGAAATGCACAACACTTCGATCACATTTTTAGGCCCCCCCCCCCAAATTCTTCTTAGGCCTGTTTCTCTTGTGGTTTATTCCCACTTCCCCCATCCACAACCAAACTTTTCTGCCTGTTTCTTCCTCATCTGCAACTGCCATCCCCTCCAGTAAACCATGTGCTGCCTGATCATTCTCTTCATCTTTATTATTAGTATTACCCTTGTCAGGTTCAACCTCAGAAGAATCAGATGAGGTACAGGCAGTGGCATAGTTTGAAACTCTTCCATACCGTTGGGTGCCTCTGCTGGTGGTACCCATCATGGCTTTAGTTTTTTTAACTACATAACTTTTTTTTTACTTGGGACTGATGATGATCTGAGATATTCACCTTTTTTGGATTCAAGCATTTGCTTGGAAGACGAAACCTTAGATGTGAAAAAATCATTTTGGATTTGATTTTGCTTTCCCTTTACAGGCTGATTGCTGTCCTTTGCAATGCCACTGCCTACCTGAGAAACAGAATGTGCCTCATCAACACTTTGATCCATTTTGTAACAAAAGATCCCTCTAACATGATGTCCTTCTGATGATTCCCACCCACAGACCAGGGACACATTTACTGTCATGGCTCATGACTGTACAATGTACACACTTTCAGCACACCAACAGCACAGCAGTTCACCACCACTTCCTTTCAAGATTACCGGACTGGCTCCTATAATACAGTTACTGTTAAGTGACCAAATTTAGCAACTGTTACGTGTGCCTCAGATTTTGAATTGGAGATGCAGACACATCTGGTGTATTAGTTGCACACAGCACAGTCCCACACTGGGGGTTGGTTAATGCTTATATGTAAGTTTATAACGCGATATACTACAAAACTAATGATAAGGAAAAATGAGGAATAAGTGATGATGACACTTGTGTGTAGTGCTTTACTTGTGTTGTACTGTAAACACTCTGCCTGCTACCAGTCAGTCAGATTATCCCCTGGGCCACCCACAGCCAGCAGCACAGGGCAGGCACATTAACTTGCATGTTGTTTGAAAAGTATTTTTTTTAATATATGAAATCATGATTCATGAATGAACGTAGGTGATGATGATTGTTATTCGTGATTGGATGGCACAAGTCAAAGATTTATTTTGCCACCATGCTGCACTTGCTCTGTACACACAGCCTCACTGACAGCCAGGAAAAAAAAATGATTTGGGATTTCTGGAACTGTTACATTTATTGTGGGCCACTCTGCAGTCTGTCTCCCTCTCCACTCTGAGTCTGGACTGGATGTCACAAAGATTTATTTTGCCACCCTGCTGCCCTTGCAGTAGTGTACACACAGATGTACTGAAGCCAGGGGAAAAAATTGGGTATTTTATGTAACTGTAAAACTTCTCTGGTCCTGCAGTAGTCTCTCCCTCTCTCCTCTGGATCTGGAATGGCAGAAGTCAAAGATTTTGCCAGCCTGCCCTTTTTATACACACAGCTACTTTCTGAGGCCAAGAAAAAAACTTTAATTTGGGATTTTTCTGTAACTGTAATCTCTGTTCCTTCCCCCCAAGTACTCTGGATCTGGAATGGCACAAGTCATATTTTGCCAGCCGGACCTTTTTGTACACACAGCTACTGTCTGGGGCCAAGAAAAAAACTTTAATTTGGAATTTTCTGTAACTATAATATCCCCCCCCCAGTGTTCTGGATCTGGAGTGGCACAAGTATGATTTTGCCAGCCTGCCCTTTTAGTACAGACAGCTACTGTCTGTGGCCAAGAAAAAAAAATCATTTGGGATTTTCTGTAACTGTAATCTCTGCCCCCACCAGTACTCTAGATCTGGAATGGCACAAGTAAGATTTTGACAGCCTGCCCTTTTTGTACACACAGCTACTGTCCAAGGCCAAGAAAAAAAAAATAATTTGGAATTTTCTGTAACTGTAATGGGCCCCAGTACTCGAGTCTCTCCCTCTCTTCACTAGTCTCACTCTCCACTCTCCTCTGGAATGGTGCAACTCAGATTTTGCCATCGTGCCCTTGCTCACACAATCAACAGCCCAGCATTGCTATTTTGCATCCCCCCACCCTGCACCATTATGCACCAGTCCCTCCCCAATCCAGCTCCTGATGCTCCCTCCTGAGTCCTGACCCTGACCACCTTCACCCACCCCCATGATCAGCTCTCTCCCCTCCCTAACTTCTTCTTTGTCCCTTCCTTCCCCTCCATCTGGAGAAACTCTTTCTTTTCTTTTTGTATTTTTTTAGGGTGCTTTTGGTTTTGGCTGCTTCGCTTTCACTTCTGCTGCTCAGTGCAGCTCCTCCATGCCTCTCTCTTCCTGGTCCTCCTTGTTCTGGGCCATGTGGCACACTCAGCATGGTCATATACCATGAGTGCATCACATGAGCAACTGTTGCCTGATTGGATGCCACCAGCAGCCTGTACAAGCCGATGGCATCCCCATGGCAACAGAAAACAAAATCAGGGAAACGGCATCTACAAGGAGCCAGAACCAGACTTCTACCATAAAGTCCATATTTATGTATGTCCGTGGATTGCGGGTTTGATCTGTGGGCCCAGATCTCCTGCAGAACAGTCCTCCCAGCCCTATTGGTCAGAGAGCATAATGATCTCCTAAGGGTGAGAGATAGAGGGCAGTGGTAAATTCTTGTTTTTCTCAATCTCTCTGCAGTGTTTAACACTGTGGAATATGCAGTATTGTTGTATCATCTAAGGCAGCTCTGTGGACTCAACAGCACCGACATTATCTGGTTTGAATCCTTCCTTACAGGCAAGACGCAGAGAGTGGTGATGGACAGTTTCTCCTCACACTTGAAGCCTCTGCCCTGTGGAGTTCCCAAGGCTCAGTCCTCTCCCCCCATGCTGTATGCAGTGTACATGCTGCCCCTAGGTGAGATCATCAGACATTACAGTTTGGAGTTTCACTGTTACGCAGATGACACCCAACTGTGTATGCCATTTGCACCTGGGACGCATGATGCAGTGGCGGTGCTAAATAAATGTCTGGCCAAGATTAAGGACTAGATGTCCCCTAATTGGTTGAGGCTCAATCCAGACAAGATGGAGGTGTGGGGTGATCGAACCTGGTCATCAACAGGATGCAGCTGCTGCTGGGGAGGAAAGAGGCGTGATGCTTGGTCCCACCCTTCTTACAGTCTCGGCTGCAGTAAAAAATCTGGGCATGATCCTGCATGATGGACTGACAGTTGAGGCTCAGGTGTTGTCTGTTGTCCAGAGTGGCTTCTGCCATTTTAGGAACATCACCCAGATTAAAGCCTTAATCCTGCCAGATGATCTGCCCTCACTATTGCACACTTTTGTGATGTCCAGACTTGACTATTGCAACAGTCTACCTCAGGGTCAGTGGAAGAGTCCTGTATCACCTACAGCTGGTGCAGAAGGCAGTGACCAGGTTGTTGATGGGCCTTCCAAGGTCCTGTCATGTGACCCAGGTCCTACGTGTTCTGCACTGGCTGCCAGTGAGGTGGAGAATCGCCTTCAAGGTGGGTCTTCTCACCTACAAGGCTCTATACGGACCATGCATGGGCTACTTGAGTAACCTCCTGACACCTGCTCACCTCTTGCACTTTCTCTGCTCCACCCCAAGGAGGGCCTCCTAGTGGTTCCCAGGGCCCAGCTTAAAACCTTGGGAGACCGTTCTTTTGAGGTGGCAGCACCGGCCCTTTGGTGCTCATTTCCAAGGTCCTTGAGGGAGGACTAGTGCTGTGTGGAATGCAGAATTATTCCGGCAGAATTAGTGTGGAATGACCATTACGCTAGCAGAATTTCTGCTGGAATTTTGCTTGTTCTCAAGCGGAATTCCGCCTACTGTAATCTGCGGAATAATATTCTGCATAACATTTCCATGGAAAATATTGAGATCTGCGGGAACAGTGATTTTTTTTCTGTGGAAAATCTTTCCGCAACTATTTAATGCTGTGGAATTCTGCCATTCCATTTCCAGTGGAATATGGCAGAATTTCAGCAGAATTTCGAATACTCTGTGCAATTTCATTCTGCCGGAATTTGAAAATTCTGCACATTACTAGGGAGAACCTCTCAGTGGAGGCTTTCAAATGGGGTCTGACGGCTTATCTGTTTAGAGAGGCTTTAAGGATTTCTTAATTTTTACCTCCAGCTAGTCCAGCTGCAATATTTTTTTTTATGCTGAATTTTTTATATATGTCTTTTAATCTTCTGTTTATAGCACTATTTTTAAATCTTTCCTGTATCCTGCACAGAGCCCTGAGTCCCAGGGAAAGAGTGCTTAAGAAATAAAATCTTACTTACCTACTAAGCATGTGGCTTATTCCACTTCTTTCTTTGTTTATTAACTTATTGAAAACTTCAGAGATTACCTTTGAGTGCAAGTGCTCATTTACAAAGGTTCCAAGTCAAATACACAGTCACAAAAAACATTACAATTACAATACGCAGTTCTAGAGGAAATGCAGTTGAGTCAGGCTCAAAGCACTTAAGACAGACCAATTACATACAATTTTGGAAAAAAAAACATACAAATCATTGTATAAAAAGTTACAGGTTATGTACAGGGAAAGTTAATGTAACTGTTTAATGGTTACAGTTGCACTGGACTGCAAAGGCAGACTATCAAGATCTCTTAAACTAATTAGGCTTGGGGAGATCCAGCAGTGTATCAGGCAAATTATTTTAACCAGTTATCAGCCCTGACAGCAAATGACCACTTGCCCAGCTGAGTATGAAAGGAGGCTTCATATTTCTCTATAGAATTTTCCTACAGTCGGTGTCAGGCTCACTGGCATTTTGTTTTCTAGATTTTCCATATGACCTCCCTTGTACAAGTGAAGCACATTTGCCGCCCGCCAGTTGGCAGGCACATGTAACAATTTTTTGCAACAGTTACAACGTGATTAGAAAAATTCATTTGGGAGTTGGTTGATCCCTGAGTTGAGTAATATCCAACTCAGATACACCTGGTGCTTCAACCCACTCTAGGCCTATTTTATCCCACCACAAAGCACATCCTGTCATGTCTTATTGCCTTAAAAATGTATTTTGCCTAAATAAAAATCCAAGAAATTTGGGTGGATCCTTAAAAATCTCCAAGGCATGGTCCCATACTCTTCAAAAATATCTGTTTTATAGTATATACATTTTTTAATGTATTTATTTATCTTTTTTATGAGGAAATGCACATTAGGATGTTATAGCTTGTTTCCAGGTCCATCCTGTGAGGTAGGTTGCATGGACCTGTTTTATTAATAGGTGTAATGTTGACAATGATGCCAGGAAAACTTCCCTACTCTTCCCTAGAAGATGTTGTTTGCTTCCTGATGGAGAGGATGGAGGGCCCAGAAGAAGACTGTGAATGTCGAGTCTCAGGTGGAGGAGTCTGCTTTCCTCACCACCCAGGGTTCTCAAGAAGCAAATCCTGAGGTTTGCCCCATTAATAGAATGGCTGTTTTGGTGATTGTGGACTCTGGTTGTGAACCTGTGGTCAGGAGTGCTAACATTAGGGAGGAAGGAAGGATCAAAAAAGTTGGAAATATACTCACTCAATGGGTCAAGTGATCTGGACACACAGCAAGAGAAATAGGATCTAGAAGTGGCTCTTAAAGCAAAGCAGGATTCTCTACTGACTCAAATAGTGGAGCAAGAGAAAATATGCCTTAAGCAAAAGCAACAGTTGCAGGTGGGTCATCACTTAACTCTGGCTGCAGAAATTGACAGCACTAGTGAGCCGCTGACAGTCATCTGCAATGTCAGAGACTCCAAGATATATTAAGATGGTTAGTGAGGAGCAAAGACCATGCTGTGAGCAGAGATTGAGTTTGGGACATCAGTACAAGTTGGAACTGAACATTTTCTCACTGAGTCCTGAAGAGGCCCTCAGGAGGGCTGGCTAGATCCAGCATGATGACAGGTGGGTCCTGGACTTGCCACAGACAACCTTTTCTTTTCCCAAGCCTCCTCATGACTAAGTTGCTGTAAGGAGATTAGTCATTAATGACACAGGTATGACTAGCTCATTTACTCCATAGGTACTGCAGAAATTTAACTTTACTCAGTCGCAAGTTTTATTCAAAGCTACGAAGTTTGTTGCTGTGGATCTGGAGTCTTTCTCTGTTATAAATCATAATCCCCTCCTACAGTACATACACACACACACACACACACACACACACACACACACACACAAGCTGAGACCACTAACGAGTATTGTGGGATATAAAAAGGATCTGCAGATATAAACTTGGGGGGAACAGTGTTACACTCCCTGCAGATGAGGGACTGAATCCAGATCCCTTACTCCAAGTGGTGGGACAATACTATAATGTACCCATTACCCTGGAAACATTTACAGGACACAAAGAAAGGGTAAGGAAACCCCTTAGGTCAAGTGCACAATGCTCTACTTCACATTTGCAGGGGGAAAGAGAGGCAGTGGGGACAAGTTCTAATCAAAATACACAACAGCACCACTCCTCAGTGATGATGACAAGAGACACATCTAAAGTAGGATAACAAACAAGTTTCAGGCAGGCAAAAGGGAGATGTAGGAATGCAACAGAAGTAGAAAGGAGGCAGTAGAGTATAGGAAAGTTTAAATAAGTAAAGCAAGGAAAGATAATGGGAGTGTTGCAGTGCAATGAGTGTGGGGTTGTAGTGTTTTGGGACACATTCTGGAGACTAAGGTGCTTCCCCATTTGTATGTGCCTCTCTGGGTTGAAGGCAGAGGTTGCTGGATTCCAGGCCATACTAGCAAGGGTAAAGAGGACCTTTCGCCTCACCTGGGGCCACCAAGTCTGCCATCTTTGCCCCAGAGGATGCCTAGGCAAAGGCAGGGTGGTTAGACATTTGTGGGCTCTGGGATGGTGGGAAGGGTACATGTTTCTTAGCCTGTACCACTGCAGAATTCCTTTGCTTTACTGGTGGGACACAGCAGCTGAGAGGAAGCACCCATAGCAATAGGAAAGGATGAAGTGGAGGTCCTCAGAAGTGGAGGCCATAAAGAGGGAGGGAGAGGACACCAGCCAAGGAGTAAGCAGATGTTGGTGGGGGCTTTACTGTTAGTGGGATAAACTTGGGAGCAGAGGGAGGAAGGCATAGGGAGGTGACATGCCTGAGAGGTGCTTTGGCTTGGAGGGATGGAGAGGATATCAAGAGGTTTGCTAGGGCAGCAGCAGATGGGGGAGAGCTAGTAAATCACTAGCCATCTTGGGTCAAATGACTTAGCAAGGGACAGAGTAGGGGTAGTGCAGGGAAGTTTCAGGGAGCTGGGGATGACCTCAAGCAGGTGGTACAGATGGTGGCTTTTTCCAAGGTGTTATCAGTGTGTGGTAGTGGAGAGGAAAGGGCACTCTGCACCAAGGCATTTTACAACTGGTTGAAAACATGGTGCATGTAGGAGGGTTTGGGCTACATTGTGGACTATGGGCCAACCTGGGAGGTTATGGGTCTCTATAGAGGAGACATCCTGCATCCTTCCAGGAGGGGTACCACAGTCCTTAGTAGTAAGTTTAAATGCTGCTTGGATGAGAATTTTAACTAGCCACTGGGGAGGCAACATTTGCTCCCCTAGGTGATGGAGCAGCAGGGAAGAAGGGCCTGAGGAAAGTAAACATCCCTAGGACAGGGGAGCAAGAAGGCAAACATGGGGATTACACAGAGGACAAAGGGGATATAAATCAGGAAAGCAAGAATAAAGGAGTAAAGGAGACAGGTAATGGAGATTATAATAAATGAAGAGGTGAGTCAGTGGGGGCTCCAGGGAATAGTACAGACAGGAAGGGGGAAGCAGGGAAGCAGGCAGAGAGTAAGTAAGGTATGGAGAACCATGTGCACCAATGCAGGGACTTTGGGAAATAAAATTTTGGACCTGGAAGCCATCATGGTGGAGGCAAGGCTGTATTTAGTGACCATAATGCAGTTGCGGTGCACTGAAAGCCATGACTGGGACATGGCCATACCAGGATACTCTCTGTTCAGGAGAGACAGGGTACGGATGATGGGAGGAATTGTATTATTTATGAAGGAGGGAATCAAAGCCATGGAGTTACAGGGGCACTCAGAGGAAAAGGAAGGGCTGGAAGTTCTGTGGGTCATCCTGGAGACAGGCTGTGGGGCTGGTATCCATACAGGCATGGAATGCCGACCTCTAGCACATGGAGAGGTGTTGGTACCAGAGGAAACCATCATCAGGATGGCAAGAAAGGTGGAGGTGCTGCTAGGTGCCAAGAACAATATGCCAGATGTAGATTGAAGCCTTCCAACTAGGGGTGTGTGAGTAATGAATAGTATTTCCTGAATTCCACTAGTAATGAACATTACTCAGGAAGAAAAATGAATAATCGGTGCTATTTGGCATTTTACTTTTTGGTGGCAGTTCAAGATCTCCCGAGACTTCCTGTCAAGTCAGAGGCCACTTTAGAAGTTCACTGAAAACAGGTCTTGTGACCAGAGACTTTTTTTTTCAGTTGTTTAACCAGGTATAGCACACTAAGCTGGAAGCTTTTTTACAGTAGCGACCTGAGAGCACAAGGAGGTTAAGTGACTTACTCAGGGTCACACAGTATGTAAGTGGAAGCTTGGGATTCAAACCCAGGTCTGGTCTGCTGGATGTCACCAGATTTGCAGGTCAGAGCCTTAGGCCACTGCACTATACTACCTCCATTCCACTGCAGAAATTACAAGCAGAAGAGACAGATGACTGAGCTGCTGAGAATGACCTGTTCCCATCCACTTGTTAAATTTAGAGAAATATCAGAAATCTTGACAGCTTTCATTCCCTCTCTAAATCCCAAGCTAGAGGTGGTCAGTGTTTTACATTGTTGGGTGAAAAATAAGCTTTTAATAAAGGGAAAACAGAAGGGCTGGCTGAGAGTCAGGCAGGGCCCCAGCACATCACACACACACACACACGCACACACACACTGTGTGTGTGTGTGTGTGTATGTGTGTGTGTGTGTGTGTGTGTGTGTGTGGACATGTGCATATTGTGTAGTAAAATCAAAATAGATTTAAAGCTGTAGTGTAGTGTGTTAAACACTAAACAGCTTAAGGGAGTAAGGAAGGTTTTGTAGGTGTTTATTTTGATTAGAAATTTAAGGTTTTTTTGTAACTTAGTTGTCTGAAACAAAGAACAAGGCAAGTGGTCTAACTGAAATGCAATTAGCTGTTAGGGACCTTTTTATGTTTGCTTGTGCACAAGCACATAGCAAACATATTGTTACAGAAGCAGCCTTCGGAGGCCTGTCACTGTCAGATCCAATGTAGCTCAGGCTGCAGGAGGCTCGACAGTGACAGGCAAATGATCAGTGAGTATGAGCATGGGGCTGTACTTCTGACTGATGGGTGGAAACTTTGTGTAGTTGAAAAGAGGCAGCTGTGCCTATGGTATCTGCTTCCTTTTATCTACAAGATGCCACCCAGCTGCCAGCTGAGGGGCATAATTATTCTTTATCAGCTTGCCTGGACTTTTTCCAGCACATTTCCCACTGAGTCCATCTTTCATGTAATAACTCCCTACGTAGTGCACCCACAACCCCCTTAAAATGTGCAGACACTGTGGTTCCCACCCCCAGTGCTGCAAACATCTGTATCACTGTCTCAGAACCCATTATCAATCCCCCCATTCAGAGACCTACCGTGAATGGCATTTTTCATGTAGGAGGAAGTAGGCTGTTGGTTAACTAGGATCTGCAGTTTATCCATTAGGTAGGGAAATGGGCAGACTGGGTGGGCCAAGCGGTCCTTATCTGCCGTCAAATTATATGTTTCTATGTAACCCACCAATGTAGTGTGTTCTCAACCCCCTTAATATGTGCAGACAGCAGGGCGCCCACCCTGCTGTCAACAAAGATCTGTGACACTGTGCTGACCAATTCCCAGTGTCACTCTTGCTGCTCATTGTCACTCTTGCTGTAAGAAAAAAAGTCCATTGTAGTCTTTTTATTTTACCCTGAAAAGCACAAAACCATCCATCAATATCATTTGATGCTAACCCTGACCCCCACCAACCCAACCCCCACTTAGCATCCCACACCCTCACTCACCTCAAAATGGTCCGCTGCCACTCTGGTACAAAATAATGCATGTTTTTCTCCTTCAATGCCAGCTGAGAACTGAAGAAACAAGGTAAATACAGTTAATGTACTTTCAATGCATTTTGAACTTTTACTCATACCTTTTTCATTTATTAATATTTTTTCACCACATTTTCAATATAGTCGTTTTTGGACCCCACCTCATGAACAAGGCAGGTGGAAGTTTTCAAATCCAGCCTTAAAGATGATTTCAAGTTAATTCCTTGAAATCACTCTCCAGACATGTTTTGAAAATGCTCACCTGCTGGGTTCATGCAGTGGGGTCATAGAAAGACTATGTTGAAAATTTTGGTGAAAAAATATGGTAAAATGACCATATTATGAATGGACTTTGAAATATTTTAACTTTCACTCTTAACTTAGCTATTTTTCAATATTTATCCACCAAACATTCAACATGGCCTTTTTGGAACCAACGCTCATTAACAAGCGGTTCAGCCATGCCTCAGCGACATACATTTTGCCAACGCTGATTATGACGCAGGCAAAATGCAGCCTGGCATTACAACACCAGGCATTTCATCTCCTGGGAATTACAGCACCAAAATGCCCTCCCATGAAATGCTCACTTTTCTGGGAGGCTTTGCGCCCTGCATCACCCCAAACTAAATATAACCTCCTCTGGGGTGGGCATGCCCCCAGAGGAAGTAGAAACTGTCTGAGTGCAAAGGGTGACAAAAGTGAGGGGAGATCCAAAATCAAGATCACCCCTTTTCACTATCACCCTGTTGTGGTGCCATAGTTGCCATGACCAAAATGAGTCAACAACTTGATTGACTACAGTACGTTAACAATGTAGGAAAAATTTTCTGAATATGGCCCAAAAGGTGATTTCACAGTCATTCCATGAAAGAACCCTTCAGGCAGGATTTGAAAAATTCCAATTACCAGGTTCATCATGTGACATCATAAAAAGACTAGATTGAAAATATGTGGTCAAAATCTTAACAACAACAAAAAAAAATACCAAAGCTATGAAGCTGTGTTGAAATCTTTTAACATTCACTCATAATTTTAGTAATTTTCAATATTTTGACCCAGCATTTTCAACATAGCATTTTTTTCACACCACCTCTATTGATTTCCATTTAAACTGGTGCAAGGGGGGCAGCCCATGTCAGTAAGTCACTCAAACACAAATACAGTAATACATTATAATATTGTTAAGGGCTGGAGAATGATACTTATAAATTCCAGAAGCCTTACAAATAAATATGATGAGTTTAAAGACTTTTTGGTAACACACAACATACAAATATCCTGCATCACAGAAACATGGTGGGATATTAATGATTCTTGGGAGAAATCAATACCAGGATATAACCTATATCACAAGTCTAGATTATATAGAAAAGATGGGGGAATAGCAATATATGTACATAACTCCATAAATAGTATACTGTACTATTGCCTTATGACAACCTTAATTCAGAAACTATTTGGCTTACGTTAATACCATCTAGCGGCCCTAAAATCACAATTGGGCTTTTCTATAGACCACCATCTAATACACAAGACAAAGATGCTATTTTTTTGGATTTACTCAATCATTTAAATAAAGAGGACAATTTAATAGTGTTGGGAGAAATCAATCTCCCTAATATAGACTGGAAGTTAGCAAAGGCGGGCAATAAAACTGAACAACTATATTTAGACACATTCGATCAGCTAGGTTTAGTACAATTGGTATATGAAAATATTAGAGGAAACAAAATCTTGGATCTCGAATTAACAAATACGGGTGACTTAATAAATGGGATACAGATTTTGCCCCATTGGGCAATAGTGATCACTTTAAAGTTCAATGTACAATAGGGGGGTTGGAGTTAACTCACAATTTAAAACTATGTTCTAAGTCTGAAGGAGCATCTAAATTAAATTTTGCAAAAGCAATTTCTCCCGTATTAGGCAAGATCTGGCATTGTGGGATTGGTCTAAGGCTTTTGAAGGGAAGAATACTGAGGATATGTGGACTGTACTTCTTAACAAGCTTAATAAATTAATTGCTCTGTATATTCCAACTAATAAGATTAAACACATGAGATGCAAACAATCCAATCCAAGCTGGTTAAATAAACAAATTAAATGCTTAATCAACAGCAAAGCTATACTATTCAAGAAATACATGAGGGCCAAAAACCCAGAAGAACTACTTAGCATACAACTAACATGCTAAATTGGTTAAGATAACTATAAAAAGAACAAAGGCTCAGCAGCAGATTACTTTGGCCAATAAGATTAAAGATAACGAAAAATATTTTTTCTCTTATATTAACAGTAAGAGGAACCATTACTCAATAATAGGACCCTTCAAAGATATTAACGGTGAAATGGTTAATGAGCAGAAGACAGTAAATATACAAAATAATTACTTTTGTTCAGTCTTTAATCCAAGAAATACACCCTATATTTCTGATAACTTGGCATCTCTATCAGGAAATATTAAAATAACACCTGTGGAGGTAAAGAGTAGGCTAAAAAAATTAGACATCAACAAATCTCCAGGCCCAGATAACATTCACCCCAGAATCCTTCAAGAACTTGCTGACCATTTGGTGGATCCACTTAGCTTTTTATATCAAACATCCCTGGATAATGGTGAGGTTCCTCAAGCTTAGAGGAATGCTTTGGTGGTCCCTCTCCACAAAAAAGGGTTTAGATCTGAGCCAGCCAACTTTAGGCTCATTAGTCTGACATCACTAATGGGTAAAGTTATGGAGGGGATTTTAGAGGATATCATAGTTGATTGTATAGCAGCAAATAATTTATCTGACCCTGCGCAACATGGTTTCATTAAGTCTAGATAATGTCAGACTAACTTATTATCCTTTTATGAAAATGTCAGTATAGAACTGGATAATGGCAAACTGGTGGATGTAGTTTTTGTGGACTTTGCCAAAGCTTTCGACAAGCTACCTCATGAGGAATTAATGCAAATTTTGATTACAGTGGGTATTTACAGTAACATCATAAAATGGATTGCTAATTGGCTGACTGGAAGGAGGCAGAGAGTGGTGGTCAGGGGCGTGATGTCAGATTGGTCTGCAGTTACCAGCGGAGTACCGCAGGGGTCAGTATTGGGACCCTGTCAGGGGTCAGTATTGGGACCCTGTCTTTTTAATGTCTATATTTCATTTTTACAGCTTAGTAATCCTTATATATGGATTTCTAAGTTTGCAGATGATTGTAGACTGGGTACAACTGTGACTTCTACAATGGAGGCACTTTCTTTACAACAGGCCATAAATGAAATTTATGAGTGGACCAAAGTCAGTAAATTGGAACTCAACATCTCTAAATGCAAAATTATGCATCTGAGTAGGAATAATAGTAAACACACGTATTGTATTGGGGACAACAGTCTGGTGTCAACATCTGAGGAGAGTGACTTGGGTATCAAAGTCACCTCAGACTTAAAGTTTGGCTCACATTGTAAACAACAGGTTAAAAGAGCAAATCAGAATTTCAATTGCATCTTGAGGCACATTTCTAGTAGACATGAGAATGTTATTATGTCATTTTATGGTGCACTGATGAGACCACACCTGGAGTATTGTGTCCAGGTGTGGTCCCCCAGAATAGGGAAGATATTGTTAGAGTGGAAAGTGTACAGCGCAGAGCAACAAGATCAGTGTCTGGACTGAAAAACCTATCCTATGAGGAGAGATTAATTAAAACCAAATTATACTCATTACATTATAGAAGATTAAGGGGTGACCTTTGTATGATGTTTAGAATATCTCAAGATACTACATTAAGGGAAGTTCTTAAACTTTCCTACAAAACAGGCTGGACTAGTGCTAGAAAGCATAGCATACAACTCGATTTGCCGAAGTGGAATACAAACCTAAGGAAACATTGGTTTACTGTGAGGGTGGTGACAGCATGGAATAGCTTACCAGCAAATGTGGTGGGGAGTTCTAACATGGACACATTTAAGTCTAGATTGGACAACTTTCTGCATGATAAAACTACTACATTTTAACAATAAATAATGGCTAGCATTATGGATGAAAGTCCCATAACTTGAACTAACTTATGAAACTTATGAAACCTCATGAAACAGGGAAGCAATACAACAAGGCAGCAGGTAAAGCAAATAGGATTCTGGGATGCATAGGCAAGGGCATCACCAGCAGGAAAAGGGAGGTCATAATTCCACTATACAAGACACTAGTGAGGCCCCACCTGGAGTACAGTGTACAGTTCTGGAGACCTTACCTACATAAGGACATAGACAGGGTAGAGAAGGTTCAGAGGAAGGCAACAAAGACGGTACATGGATTGCATCACAGGTCTTATGAGGACAGGTTGAAGGACTTGACTATGTACTCCCTGGAGGAGAGGAGGGAGAGAGGGGATATGATAGAGACATGCAAGTATCTTACAGGGAGGAACAGAGTGCAGGAATACACTATTTTTCAGTGAAAAATATGTTCCAGGACTAGAGGTCATGGGATGAAGTTGGAGGGAGGGCGATTCAGAGGAAACATGAGGAAGAATTTCTTCACGGAATGGGTGGTGGACAAGTGGAACACCCTGCCAGAGGAAGAAGTGGGGGCTGAAACAATCATGGGATTTAAGAATGCATGAGATAGATATAAGGGAATTCTGGAGGTCAGGAGTAAGAGGCAACAGACTTCTAGGAAAACATAAAGTGAACTTACAAGCTCAAATGGGCAGACTGGTGGGCCATAGGCTCTTATCTGCCGACAGTGTCTATGTAGCTGTGTATCTATGTGACAGGTGTAATTTGCCAGATCTTGCCTAAAATGTGTTTTCACACATTTGGCATGAAATAATGTATCAGTCAGTATTTATAAATGCCACCTATCATGTTCTGAATGGGGTCATGAAAAGACTATGGGGCCAATTCTCAAAATGTTATGCATGTTGCAAAGTGACTTGTGCTAATGAGAATGGTGCAAGTAGCACTTTGCACCATGAGTTGCGTCATGAGGGATTCTGCAAAGCAGCCTGCGATATGTCACAGGCTACTTGTGACAAAGTGTATTTATGCCACAGTTTGTGCCATAAACCCCCTGTGATATAGTGCAAGGGGGTTTACCACAGCAGTTGCATTGTATTCTGGAAGGGTGGCTGCTGCATCTTCTAAACTGGAATTGTAAAACAACCCCCAGAGGACATCCATCAAAGTACATTTACACCAGCTATTAGCTGGTGTAAGTGTTCTTTGCATCCACCAGGGGTTACACCAGCCCATAACCCTGTTAATGTAGCCCACTCCCTCATGCTCCAATCCCCAATAAAAATGTTGAAAAAACCCACAGGGCTATCGGACCCCCCACAAGCCCCGATCCCAAATAAAATAAGGCCTGCAGGGCTATCCAACCCCCAGTCCCTATTCCCAGTGACAGACAATGCCCCTGCAGGACTATCGACACCCTCCCCATCCAGTACCCGATCCTCACATCCTGCACACCACAGGAGCGGTACAGCAGGTCCTGGAAATAAAACAGAAAACATACCATAGTGCCCATTGAGCCTTAGTAGGCCAGACCACCTCACTCCCTCCCAACCTGTTCCCAGCCAGCAACTGGCACAGCCCATCTCTCACCACCATGGCCAGCTGCTGACTGAGCTCTGCTATGAGCATGTACTGTCAATAGTATGTGCTCAGTGAATGACAGCAGCTGTCATTCCCTGAGTAAGTATGATTTACAGTACAAGCACACAGCAGAGCTCAGTCAGAGGCTGGTCATGGTGGTGAGAGGTGGACTGTGCCATTCACTGGCTGGGTACAGGTTGGAGGAAGCAGGGTTGTCTGGCACCACCAGGTGGGGAGCCTCTAGACTACCAGGACTCAATGGGCTTACAGGATTTTTTAAATTTTATTGTTAGGACCTGCCTAACTACTCCTGAGGGGTGCAGGGTGTGGGGGTTGGGTACTGGATGGGGAAGGCACTGATAGCCCTGCAGGGGCATTGTCTATCATTGGAGATAGGGACTGGAGGTAGGCTAGCCCTGTGGGCCTTATTTTATTAGTGATTGGGGCTTGTGGGGCATCCAGAAGCCCTGCAGGGCTCTGACAGATTGGGGCATGGGGGGGCACTTGCACCCTTCCTGTGACCATGATGCAGGCTTGCAGCCAACCATTCAGGTATGCCTTCCATTTGGTGTACTGGTACAATTGGTGCAAGTCACAGAACTTAGATGCGGGACCCTGTCCAATATAGAATCAGGCGCAGGGTCCCTGATGCAATGGCATTTGGTGCAAGTCACATTTGGCATGATTTGCACCAGCCCTTTTAGAATCAGCCCCTATGTTTAAAATTGTGGGGACAAAATGTCAAAAAAAGTTACAAAGAAATGTTATGTGCAGGGCCAACCATTGGCTCAGTGGGTAGGGTGTAGTGTTCCTATGTGGTGAATAGAGTTGGGGTACAAGCTCAGGGAGCCAGTGGGGCAGCTCAAGTATGGAGGCCAGCACTGTTGAATGCCACCGCTCCAAGCATGGAAAAGTACAGCAGAAAGTTCGGTCACACAGGTGACACCTTATGTAATGGGCTGAGGAGCCTTCCCTCAAAAGGGGGTGCTGTGTGTGTCATGGCCTACTTTTTTAATTAATTACTCATGTTATTAAACATGACAGCCACTCACAATTTCTAAAAATCTTTTCCCTTGAGCTTACCTGTTCAATGTATATGCTAGATTCATACTCTGGATGTAATAGGATGATGCCATCATAAATCTGTAATGGCAAATATCACAGCACTGTATCAATATATTTCATTTTTATGTAGTGTCCATGGCACACAACTGAGAACTTTTAAAACCTTCAAAATCCTGTATCTTGCTTCAGAAATGAAAATATCAAAAGCTACTTGACACAACATGCAAGCAAACATTCGGCATTGATGGATGCTTATTTCTACTGTTGTTCATGGATTGGTTTTGTGCCTAAGAAGAAAGTTTAAAAAAATTCTGAGAATTTAGTCAGGCTTGACAATAGTGAGTGAGACTTGTTAGCTCAGCATTGCTGTAGTGACCTGAGAGATTTAATTTTATAATAATATAATTTAAATTTGATATCACACATCTTCCTGTGAAGGACCTGGGCTTGGGTCCCTCTACAGCCACTTTTGCAATTGCAAGTACACCACAGCTAGTAGGTTGGGAATAGTTGGCTAACTCACACTGCTTCAGTTAGCTTCTTTTCTGTTCTGTAAGTATGCATGGTGGCGCATTCCAGATATTTTTCTAAGTTTGTGCTTTTGTACTCTAGAAGAAATGTTACAAATATTTTTTTCCTGAGAATTTACTAGTCAGGCATGGCTATAGTGAATGAGATGGTCAGTTCAGCATTGCTGCAGTGAGTGATTGGCTATATTTCATAATAATATAATTTTAATTTAATATTAAATATCTTCTATGAGAAACCCAGGCTCAGGTCCCTTCATGGTCACTTGTGCAACTGCGAGTACACCATAGCTGGTAGGGTGGGACTAGTCATCTGACTCCCACCACTTCAGTTAGCTGTTTTTGTGTGTGTGTGTGTGTGTGTGTGTCTGTACATTCAAGACATTTTTCTAAGTTTGTGGCTTTGAATTTTTTTTTGCTGAGAATACTAGTGAGGCTAGTGAGTGAGACTTGTCAGCTCAGCATTGCTGTATGAGTAAGGGACCATATTTCATAATAATAACATTTAAATTTAATATCAGACATCTCCTGTGTGGAACCCAGGTTCTATTATATGCCACACTTTTGTAACTGTAATCATATCTGAATATTGCCTGTTTAAGCTAAATGGTTTGTTGTAATATATTAATGTAACCTGCACTATCTTAATGGAATACTCAATGAAAATTTTAAAAAAAAAAAAAGAGCGTAACTACCTGATAAGTAGCTACTGTACCTTTAAATGCAAGACAATTCTTAAGGAATTGTCTATCGAATTCTGAGTTTATTTTGTTCAGAATTTGTTTATACCCCTATTCTCTGGCCAGCCCCATCTGCTCCAGTCCCCCCAGCCCCATCATCCACCTTCTCTGGGACATACCTCCTCCATTTGTCCCTCACAGATCCATACCCCCCACCCCACCCATGGTAGAGTCTTTGGGGAAAGCCAAGCCCTTCTGGAGAACAATCTAGATTCTCTGGAGGAGAGCCCAGTCAGTGGTGCAAAGCTTGCGGGGGATCTGGAGTGTCATCTGGATGGTCAGGGATTTACCTATACTATTTTCTCAAAGAGGCTGCTGGATGTTCAAGGAGCCCTGTGCAGAAGAACACTCATGCAGACATTCCCTGACAAGATTGTCCCCTTTCTGGATGCTTTAGATGTGCTGTCATCTGGCATTTTCCAGGTGGAGGGTAAGTAGCAGACATAAATATTCCCACCTCCCCAAGAGAGGACAGCAGTCCATATGACACTCATGCACTCTCTCCCCAGACCAGCCCTCAGGGGACCCAAGCTCTCTCCCCATACTCAGGTCACTGGCATAGCAAGAGGTAGCACTACTGCTGTACCACCAGGCCAGCTGAATATCTGAGTTTATTAACTTTTGCTGGTAAAATATGATGCAGAAACATCTTGAGGGATGGAATTTAATGGGGTCAACAACACCTTATGATTAAACAGCAGACACCATTTTCTTGGAACATACTCAGCTGAGGATATACGAGCAGACCAGCAGCCTACCTGTGCATCATAAGGCAATGTAGTGGAGACTTCTAACTTTTTGGCATATACTGTATTTCATATTCTGAAATAGTTTTGTGGCAACGTCAATTACATTTGGTCTTTCTGCATTCTCATTTCAATGCACAGAGATCTGAAGTGTACCTGGGCTGATTTATGTACCTGTAATTTTTGTAACTTTTGATCTGGAAAAGTACATTGAGATGTGGCAGCTCATTTCCACATGGGTCCCAGAGGGTGGGCCTGTTTTATTGATGGGAAATGTTGGCCATAATCCCTGGGAAGCTATCTGATTCTTCCTTGATAATTTTTATTGGATCTTTAACTTCCACCTGGACAGCAACCAGGGATAGGCAGAAGGGACCTTGATTTAACATTTCATCTGAAGTATGTCACCTCAGCAATACAGTGCTCCCTTCCCCCGATATTGTACTACAGTATCATTTATGGGTATTACCCTAAGTATCTAGTGTCAGGATAGAATCCCAAGCCATTCAATCTTTCAGCCCCAGAAGTGTGTATGCCACCGTTTAAGCCACTGACACTGATAATTAAATCTCTTTACCACTTTGGGCAACAAAGAGGGGCTGCAACATCCAAGGATTGATTCAAAGCTGTATCATAAGCTGCTGTTCAGTTCACATTCTTAGTACTAGCTGTCTTATAAATGGATCTGGATTTTCAAATCCCCAGAAATCAATGCAAGTGTGGGGAAAATCTGGCACAAGTGGGGCTTCACTTGTGGAGCCACAGGTTTTCCCACAGGTGCCATATTTTCAAAGTTAAAGTCCGTTTACTGTATGACCAGCTCCATGTTTTACAGCAGCTTGTGGCTGTTTTTTGGTGCAGCTATGTCAAAATGTTATGCCTGATTGGACCAGGCATAACATTACATCACCCTGCAACTGAGCCTGCTGCCCATGTGGAGGACAGGTTGAAGGTACAAATGATAACAGGTGTGGAGAAGTTCTAATGTAGCCATAGTTGCAGTGTGGGACTTAGTCCCAAAATGGCCAAAAATCAAGCCCCTGGTCTTTAAGGTATCCAGAAAAAGAAACCATTGTAGCAATATTGAACAAAAAAAAACAACAAAGAAACACAGGTTGTACAAGATTAAAACTGAATGTTACAATTTTATGGTTAGAGAAAGTTACTACAAATGAGTGGGAGCCTGAACCACAAAGATCTGGAGGTATGTGAAAGAGTCTTGTAAATCCAACATGTAGTTCTGCATCACACAGATATGGGCTAGGCAGGATCAATGGGCCACAGTGTGGTGTACAGAGACTATGCTTCTTTGTTTCTATGCACATGACTTGATTGACAAGGGCTGTGGGTTGGCCTGACAAGTACAGAAAGGACTACAAAATGGTATGGAGTAAGTGGTGCCTAGATTGGCTAAAACATGGATCATCCCCATGAACTCCCCTTGACCCCACCATATATGTGGAATAGAAGCAATATGTAAATGTCAGCTTGGGATAAGCAAGGGAAGACTGCAGCAGCATAACAATCCTGTGACTGGCATATCGCATTTCTGCTTAGCATGCCAGTACTGGCACCAGTGTCACCAGAGCAGGTGCATGAGTTATTTTAACGTACCACGTGGCTGCTGCACAGATGGGCCTACATACCCACAAGCTTCATGTGGTGGGAGATGGTGATATTGACACCTGTGCTAACCATGCAATGAAGGGGATGCCAGCACCCCAGCACGTTTTGCCAGACAGCACACAGGGTGCTGTGAATTTACTGGTGACACTCCCAGCACCACAAATCAGTACATGTGGCTCAATCCCAGTGCCATTCATAAGTGACCCTCCTTCACTAGGCCAATATGGGCACCAGGTGAGGGGGTAATAAGTATTTACCAGACCCCTGTCTACCATGTTTTACCATGATGAATACGTGCAGGCAGCAGTGCATTGATGACATGGACAATTGCCACTGTGTGACAAGACAACCCTGACAATATGCAAAATGCACATGGATGACCTTCCTGACCTCACTCCATAAATGTTATGCCTCCTTCACCAACATATGATAGGGTGCACCAGGCAGCCCTGCACCAGCACAGCTACCTCTCACCTCAAAAAGTACACCACTGGCAAGTGCACTGGATAGAACACCTCACACATGTCATCCAGTATTTACAGTAGTAGCCAGAGACATGGTCAGATATTTCTAGATAGTTCACAAAATTTCTAAAAAGTTTTTCACTGCTTCCCCTACTGTGGAAATGCAGAAAGCAGGAGATTTCTCTAGAAATATCACAGAAATTTCAGGAAATATCTGACCATTTCTTTGGCCGTGACTGTATCCTCCATGCACTAAAGGATACTCCATAGAGACCACACACACATGGACATACATTAGTGATCCACCGTAATGCATGGTGTAAGAGGTACATAAAAAAAAATTGTCAATACATGTCAAACATGAACACTTAAATAAAAGACAGTTCGGTAAAGGATGGGGGGGGGCCCTCAGAAACTGGAAAGGGGTATTCACAAATGAAACAACTGAGTAACAAAAGATAGAGTCACTCCTCCTTCACATCTGTCCTGGACAGGGTCCACACATAAGTTCCATTCATGTCCGTCTGGGAGATGCAAATGTCACAACAAGTGTAATAAGGTATGTGCTAGTCCACCCTGTTGTGTCTGTATTGTCTGTACTACACATTGCACACATTAAACATCAGTCTTTGGATATGTCCATCTCTCTTATGTTTACTGAGCCATTATCTAATTACCGTCTCATTCATTCACACCTACAGTAATTGTTAATCTGTATTCTTTCAGGGAACCACATTTAGGACTTGTATTTTAAACAACTGTTTTTAATCTGTCTCTCTATTTTTAAAGTTTCCCTATTTAAATCCCCAGAATTCTGCCTTCCTCATAGCTGATGAAGACTTGTTTCTATTATATTTATTTGCTTTTGCCCTACTGTTTTGATAACTTAAAGAATAAAATCTATCATGCAAATTCCACAGTGTGGTATCATTACATAAACTCTATCATACAAATTCTGCAGCGTGGTAGCATTACATAAAATCTGTCATACAAATTCCGCAGTGTGGTATCACTACATAAATCACACAAATTCTGCAGTCTGGTATCATTACATAAAATCTATCATACACATTCTGCAGTGTAATATCATTGCCAGTGTCAGTGGCTCAGTAGGTATCACACTCACCTCTGAGGCCAAGAGATCAGAGGGCTGTGGGTTCAGTTCCCACATCTAGCACTTGGGTTAATATCCTAGTACTGACATTGTAGTGCAGCATTAGAGGAGAGCTGCACTTCTGAGGTGCTGTCTTTCAGAAGAGACATTAAACCGAGGTCCGTCTTCCTGGATTGGTGGTAGTTCAGATAGATGTTAAGGATCCCATAGCACTTATCGAAAAGAGTAGGGGAAGTTTATTAAACAAAAAGAAACATAACATCACAAATTCAAATCAGGGTACAATGATGTAGAGACAAGGGAATTTCAAAAGAATACAGTAACAGAAAATAAACAAGAATACAATATGGTTTTAAACAAAAAAAATATTTCCACAATTTAACAACTTTGTCCCGTGGGAATCTACATTCATCATTCTCTTTAACACGATAATCCTGCCTCAATTTTTGAAATAATAGTGACATTCAGCACTTGTTGCTGTTACAAAACATATTGATAGCGAGCCTGCCATAAAAAATACTGAATATAATCAAAGAACACAGTTAAAGTACTTTTATGATATTTTGTCTACACACCTATATAATCTCCCAGAATCAAAGTATGATAGGAAATAAGCGGCAGAAACGGCATGTTCCAGTGAATTGCTGTTTCATGCCAAAACTGTTTACTATGAGGACAATCAATAAAAAAATGTAACATGCTTTCTTCTATATTGGGCTTGTAAGTCTGGGACAATATCTGTCTGTCTGTGGCTTATATTTCAAATTTCCCCAAACCCCTAATTGCCCTTGAGCAGAAATCCAAACAATGTCCCAAATATGAACAGGGAGCCTAAAGTCTGTAAGTTTACGTAAAGCAAAAATCATTTTAGTGGGAACACAATCAGGAAAAAGTAGATAAATTCGCTGTACATCATAAACAACATAAGAATAAAATGATTTTCTATCTAGCGACAGTAATTTTTGAAATGGTATTTTCCATTGTTGCATTTTTTTAATAGTAGAAATCCATATGAAGGAAGAGAATCAGAAATCAAAATTTGGGGGGACAAAAATATCCATTTTGTAAAATAACGCTTCCAAAAAATTGAGACTATTGTTGCCATATCAAAGTGGTAGAGCTCCTTAAATAGTTAAAGGAGTTAAAAACACAATGGGATTTATCACATGTAATTCGCCCTTTTTAACAGGTAAATAAGTAATAGCTCTTTTTACTGGATTCAGTCTATTGCCCCATACCATTTGAAAAAATAAGCTATAAATTCTGGTTTCTAAGTTTACCAGAGGGGGGTACAGATAACTTAAGAAAAGAAAAACAGGTAACAAAAATGTCTTAATGATCATAATATGTTTTTTTTTTTTCAAAACTTCCACTATTTCCACATATTAACTTTGGACTCTCCGACCAACAATTGCTGTTCCCAGTTATAGGTGGCCAAATCCCCATGTCCAAACCAGACACCCAAAAATTTGTGAGGAATGGTGACAAGGGGAATATCTAATCCTTCCAATGTCTCAGTCTTTGTATGATCTAGAGAGAAAATAAAACTTTTTTCTTTGTTAAGACCTGTCCCAGAGATTTGCCCACAACAGTGAAATATTTTTAGGGCCTGTTTTAGAGAAGTAATGTCTTGCACTAATAATATAACATCATCAGCATAAGCTGTGATCTTTTCAGGTGGTAACAAAGGAGAAGGAGCTATACCACTAATACTGTGGTTCCATTGTACTCGTAGTATTACTGGATCAAGAGCGAAAATGTATAAGAGAGGACTTAAAGGGCATCCCTGCCTAACACCTCTATTAAGTTGGACATCAGACCCAAAAACCTCATTAACAGTGGGAACTATAGTGGCATTAGTGTATAACAAAGTGATCCATTGTACAAATTGCTGAGGAATACCATATTTTAATAATAAATCAAAAAAATACCCATGTCTAAATTGATCAAAGGCCTTGGCCTGATCTAAAGCTACCACATAACCTGAAACATAACCCAGCTTACAAGCCTCATATTGTATTTTCTGATCAGGAATTGCACAAGTTTGAGCTGGATGAATAAGAGAATCCACAACTGCAACAATCTATTATTAATTATTTTTGCTAGGATTTTATAGTCGCTATTCAGGAGACTTAATGGTCTCCAGTTAGAAAGTGTCATTTTATCTCCTTTATTATAAGGAGAGAAGTACTAAATCCAGAAAATTGTGAAGTGGAGGTCAACAGAAAATTAAAAACTAAGGGCAAAAAATAACTCGTATAAGAAATAAAAGTTTTATAAAAAGCATTAGGAATACCATCAATCCAAGGGGAAGTTCCTGTAGTAAGCTGTTTTATCACAACTTCCACTTCATGTGAAGAAATAGGTTCTATCAGATAATGCTTCGTGGAGTCTTCGACTTGGGGAAATGGTGCATAAAAATCATCTGACAGGGCTATAGTGAGTTCAGAAGTATCACTAAAAGTGGTAGAAACAAATTGTTGTACTGTACAACTGACAACATTTCCAGTTCAGTGGAAACTATAGTACCATCATTTTTAAGGAGACTTGTCATTAAGGTTTTATCTAATCTCTGTTTACACGCCTGATATGGGTCTGAGGCAGGACATTTCTTTGTTAAAATCTGAATTCCATTTCTAATGATTTGGCCCTATTGTAGTGATAATTTTTCATCTGTTTTTTAATTTCCAGAATTTGGGACTTAAATTTTACATTATCACGGGAAGGGAATTACATTAATTTAAACAAATGATTTCTAAGTTGTAAATAATGTAGATAATCAGAATTAGCCTTTTTCCAACCAAAAGTAATAAGTGTTTTAAGTCTAATTTTGTATCTACTCACCAATCATAAATGTTATCATAGAGACACATAGTAGAATTTCTAGCTTCAAAAAAAACCTCCATTTGAAGAGCAAAATCTGGTGAGTCCAAAAGTGACATATTTAATCGCCACCGTTGAATAACAGAAAAAACTTTAGTAGGAATAGTAGATAAACTAAAGGTACAAAGAAGAAATCGATGATCTAAAAATTCAGTAGGCCTAGCAACACTAAAGAGAGGCTTAATATGTTTAGAGACAAAAACCATATCTATTCGCGTAGCGTAAATATGTTTATGATATGTGGCTTCACTATCAGTTTTATGGAGAAATTTATAAGTGTCCAGTAACCCAGCATCCGAAATAATGTGTTTTAATGCATGAGAATCACAATATATTTTTTTTGTATGTCTCCCATAAATTTGATATCTATATCACAATTAAACTCCCCACCTCATATAATATGCTTCTTAGTATATAAAAAAGGTTTTATGTTCTCAAATAATTCAATTCTTGCAGTTTTAACTTGTGGGGTATATAAATTAGTAAGGCGAAAGGAAAAATCTCCCAAAGTACAATCAAGAAATAGAGCTCGACCAGGTTGTATATCTATAAGTCTAGAAATATGAAATTTGATGGATTTAAATAGAATACCAATCCCATCAGCAGAGTCTAATCCAAAAGACCAAAAAGAAGGTCCCCACCTCCTTTTTTTTGCTTGGTCAATATCATACAATGAGGATAACCTAGTTTCCTGAACAAAAAGAATATATACAGTGAGGGAGTCAAAATAGGAAAAGACAGATACCTGCTTTATATAATTTTTCAGGCTGCAGACATTATATGATCCAATTTGTAAGGTAGCCATCTAATTACTAGGGAAGTAAAGTCAAGGCCCTCCTTTTTGACTAAGACTAGCTTTCCTCTTCTTTCCTTTTTTCCCTTTTTTTTCTTTAGACTGTTTAGTAGATTTGCTGTCCTCATCCTCTGTCATTAATTCAGATATATGAGAAGTGTCAGATTAAATATCTGAATCCCCTAAATTATCTTGTAGGGGCAAAAAGGGATTTTCCATGGGTACTGGGTGAGAAGCAGATTGTTTAAGAGAGGCCCTGGTAAATCTACAATTTTTGACAGTTTCAAACATGGGGGGGGGGCATAGAAATAGTAGTAGATTGTTCTTTTGCAGTGGCAGAAGCTACAGAGGAGGTAATGACAGGAAGATCAGGACTATCCTCTTGTCGAGGAACTAATGTGGGCCCTTCCTCTACATGAATGGCCCCAATCACTACAGAATCATGTGAAATTAAAGAATCTTTAGGCGCCATCTCCTCGTTTTGTGGATTAGGTGGGGTAGAAAAAGTAGAATCCCTCCTTTTCTCCTGAGCTTTATTAACTAAATCATCCTGATCCCACCCTTCTGTTCTATTATGTTTAGCCCAAGGACATTGATGAAAAGCATGTCCATTTTCATCACATAGGTTGCACTGAAAGATGTTTTCACACAAATCCACTGAGTGTCCATACCTCCCACATAATGAGCACTTAAGCATGTCACAAAAGCTGCTAATATGAGTCTTAGCCCCACATTTATAGCAAGCCCTCGGCACACTCCTCTATATTTTCCCCCCAAAAATCTATTGGGTAAATGAATAATGTCAGAATTAACTTGAAATAGTTTTACTTTAAATTTCCACCCCCCCCCAGTCCAAATCCCCTCTAAATCAAGAATGGCTTCAGGAGGGCCTAAAATATCACAACGATTCTGGAGCCAGTGATAGATATCACTAACATTGACCCCTTCGTTGCGGAACATAACAGTGACATGTCGAATTTGCGGCTTTGTAAGAGGAATCGCATAAAAGGGGGTCCAGAGAGGGATAGATTTTAGGGTAGAATACTTATCCCAAAATTTTTCCAAACTATGATTGTGTTTAAAACTTATATCAAAAGAGTCTTCACCTGAAATGTGAATTAGGGCATAAATATCAGCAGGAAAAAGTTGCATAGAGTTCCTCAGAAGCTGGTTTAGCAACATAATATCTATCAGGGTGTTCAACAAGCCCCCCCCCCATATCTCAGTCTTACTGCATTACATCTAGATGCTTGATCAAGCTTATTTTTAAATAGCTCAGACATAGGTACTCGAGTAGAATTTTGCAGTTTTGGTTTTCCAAAATTTGGTTTCTCAAAACCCATCTTTCCCTTTCCATCAGTCCCACACGGTCCTGAGGATGTGCTCGGCCTACACAAGGCCACAGCCTGGTCCTCAATTAGATGCACATCATTAGATAAGGCCTTAGAGGAATCAAAGCGTTCTCTACCTGAGCTCAGGGTAGATTCCACGGTGGCATGCTTTGAAGAGGTGAGATCAGTAGAAGGAACATCCCCCCAGTCCAGATCCAGAATCCAATGTCCTGCAGGTGTATGCTTCCAGCCAGAAGTTTGAAATGCCTCATCTGCCGACCAATCTTGAAGAAAATCCCTAGAGTCCAATTGCAGTCTGAATTGCCGTCGCACAACTTGCGATGTAGAACAATGTACTTCCTTGATGTGCTGTTGTTGCCCCGACGTAATACCCAGAAGTCCCGGTTGGGTGGTATTCATAAGCTTTTCTGAAAGCGGGTCATTTGAAACAAGGTCAGGAGAAATATGTTGCTCCCCTGAAGAATCTGAAATCAACATACCCGCTGCAGAAGGTGCATCAGATTCAGACGCTTTCTCCAAAACTGGCCGTCTGCCAGTAGTCTCCTGCAAGTTCTGAGGTAAATCTGGAGCATTAGGCAAAGAAATATTTCCCTCCTGTATAAGCAACACAGAATCCTCAGTAACAACAGCAATTTCCATAGGAGTCTCCAACGAATTCAGCAACACGTCCTGCTGCATCAAAGGTTGTGCACAGTCTGCCATCTCGCAGACAAGCTCCAACACCTCCCCCTACTGACAGCAATGCAGTAGGGGAATTTCTCCGGTGTTCTGGCCAAATTTCCCTCATTCACTAAAAATACCACCAACAGTTTCATCTGGTTCAAGGTCAGTTGGCATTCATCTGTATCCCCTCCCCCAGGTCGTGCCTGAAAATAGACAGGATTTGTCTAGTGCACTTACCCGGTCAATAAAAACTAAAATAAAATAAAAAAAAAAAATTACATAAAATCTATCATATAAACTCCACAGTCTAGTATCATTACATAAAATCTATCATAAAAATTCCACAGTGTGGTATCATTACATCTGTTTGGATCCAGTAGGCAATAGTGTGTCATATGTCTTCACGTAGTTATCAGGACCTGTGAGTGAGGTATTCATTTGTAGGAGTACAGCTGACAACCAGGGGCCCACACTGTACTAGTCAATGATGGATCAGAGTAAATAGGCATTGATGGTCCTCTTTCATAGTGCCCATCCCATAGTGGAGGAGCATCAATAGACAACCAGCATGGCCGACATTGGCGAGGGGTAGCATGAGGCATATGGATATTGGTTTCCGGGGGTTGTCGGGATACCTTATGGGCGTCTGGTAGAGTATATACAACGGTGGTGATTTCACATGTGACCCCACTTTTTCTGGTTGGGGTGGACTGACCTGGTTGGGGACAATTTGTTTGACTGGCAAGTAGGGGCATTATTTTTTTTTTGGAGGGGGCTACCTTGAGCATGTGTCATAGGACATCATGTATACCAGGACATGTAGGCCCCATTGTGTATGTGTACATCTGTTGTGCAATACATGCAGTCTGTGTGTTTTTACTGGTGAGTGCATAGGGTGTAGTGTCTGATTGTAGTATACACTGTGGATCAATGGTAATTTGGATACGGTGCATGTCTATACCCCTGTGGTATGTGTGTGGCATGTGGGATGTTGCCCTTTTTTGTGCCAGCTTAATGGTACCTATTTTTTATTTTGTGTGCACATTTGTAAAGGGGATGTTCCATCCTTTCCACTACCTCCAGTGGCATAGCGTCAAGGCCTGTTGTGATCTGCATGTGCAAATACATTTCTCACACTGTGAATTGATGTCCACACACACAAATCATGCACGTGGGATCAAGAACATTCACGTGCAGAGAGGTACTACTGCACTGTACAGACATCTGTGCACAGCACAGAACCCCAGAGCAAATGCCCTGAGGCATGGGTTATCCCAAGAATATTGGCCTTACAGCCAAATATTAAAGAAAACACAGTTGCACATACTCCAAGAATGCAAAGCATCATGGGAAACATATGCAAATCCCCATGAGAAAATTTGGAATGGCTCAGCTGTGTACTTATGTCTGACTGATTTCCATGATTTTTGCATGGAAGTGCCTGTGCACTCCCACTATACAGCTGTGTAAGATACCTATAGCCTTTGTGGATCAGGTCCTCAGTAACATTAGAAATATTTGGATAGGAAATTACTAAATCCAAACTATGCCCAGTGATATGTAAAGGACAAGACATTCATTGTAGAAGACTGAATGGCTGATGAAGCTTTATAAATTTTCTAAGAAGGGCATTTGTTATAGAATCACAATAAATATTTATGTCCCCTACAATTAATAATGGATTATGAAGGTTTCACAGTTCACATGTCAAATGAAAAAAAGTCTTTAATAAAGTTGCCAAGGGAGTTTGACTGATGATAAATAACAACCACACAAAACATTTTAGTGACTGTTCCTTGGAGGCCAATGAACTCATAGGATCAGCCATGGGATACACGAAGCAGTTTATATGTACACAGTACTTAGAATGTCAAAGAATACTCATACCCATGCACTCGCCCCTACCATTTGCTCTAGGTGACATTACTTAAAACATACCGATGGGGACAAAAATCACCAGAAATAACAATATCAATACTATAGTTTCTGTAACTCATGCCCATGGAAATTATAATGCAAGCATCATTATTTATACATAAAACACACAGATTGTAATTTGAGACTATATAACATACTGGTGCAGATGAGGCACAGGAATCCTGGCTTGTCATCTGGTTTCAAATCTGTTCAGAATTTGGGCATGATTCATTTATAAAAGGGAAGATAGGGTTAAGAATGTGAATGATTAAAATATGCTGTACTTGCTAATTACTCGAGGTTCATTTTTCTAAAGTTTGATTGTAAGGGATAGCCTTTGAAAGGGTTCTTCTACTTACTGTTGTTAATGGTTTGAATTTACTAGGATATACATGCAGGGTCTCGAACAGTATGTAATATGTTATGGAAATGTGCTCAGCTACACATACCTTTAAACCACAGGAATTTGGAAGCAAACAGCATGAAAGCATTGGACCACTGACTGCACTGTGAATATGTTCATTGAAAACATTCAGGATTAGTTACTGCATTAATGCTGCCCACTGGTGGTCACATGAATGAGCTGGTGTTCTACATGGGAGATGTGCTATATGAACACTTGCAGCAGAATGGTCTGTAAGGAAGCATTACCAAATAATGTCTCATATTCTATACTAATTTTCCCACAATAAATCACACTTTCTTATCTTAGACTTGCATTTTTTAGATTTAGTTTATAGGTACAGCCTACCCAATGGACAACATTATCTAGCTCAACAAAACAAGTGCTAGTTCAATTGTTTGTGTGAGTGGGATGCTGTTGAGTGTAAGCTCTGATTTTCTACACATATTTACTGCACTATTGATATGTCTCTCTCTCTCATTCATTGATTTCTGAAGTGCTTTGTAATCAAATATATATAAAAGGTGAGGACAAGCATAAACACCCATTCTATTCTATCTCAGGAAAACACAGAAGAATTTATAGGATGCCCCGAGCTTTACTTTCTTTCAGTGGTACTTGTATGACCTTCAAAGCATTTACAAGTGCAAGGCTACAAAAATAAGTAACATTAAGGTTGCCTTTTAATATATAAATAGATACAGATATAATTTTATTTTATTTAATTAAAGAACACTTGCTTTTTCTTAAAATGTCCTCACTAATATACGAGTCATCTTTAAAACATAAATTTGGAAAGAAATGCTTTTGTTGCACAAAGGAGTCATGGCTTCTCTCATGTATATTGATATTTACAAATTCCTTTCTTACCTAAAAAAGAATTCCAATTTATTGTTTCAAAACAGTCAAGCCATACATATGCATGTTCAAATTTTAACTAAATGCCTGTTCTCCACACAGTATACTGTACCCCGTTTACCTGCGATTCAACACATAATTGTAAGCAAGTTTTTTTTTAATGAAAAAGGTTGCCAAAACCAGCTTGCACTAACACAGAAGCTATCATTTGTAGGGTTGCCACCTGCCCTGATTTGATCAGTAGAGTTCTAGTTTGGGTTAGCATGTCCAGAAAAAAACATGCACAAGCAGAAGTATTGAATTTCGTACCCCTGTTCATCTCTGTAACTGTATAACTGTAACTCCACCTCTGTAACTTGTACAACTGTAATTTCAGTCTACTGTATTCCTTGTTAAATGTAACTCTCTTGATAACCTGTGAGTTATCTCCCACTGTACTCCCACCCCCCAGATTGCACTGGAAGACAAGTATCTTCTTGCTCAGTGTGCCTTTCCTGGTGAAACAATTTCAATAAATAAATAAATAATGTAGAAGATGTGCTGATCTCAGACTAGAACAATTCAAAGTTTTTTTATTTATAACTACAAATCTGTGAGCCTTACCTCACTGATTGACAAAGTGGTTGAGTCAGCCATGAAGATGTGGTGGTTCAATACATTGAAGAGAATTGACTCACCTTTGGGGGATGGGCATAGTGTGCAGACCGCTGAGTCAAAGGGAGGACAAGGACAGGACACTGGGGGATGACATTAGGAACTTGTCAACAAAGAAAGAGGTAGTGCCAATGGGAGAAAAACCTGAGACTAGACATAGACTGGTTGATCCCAGCATCCAAAATTGCCAAAGGCCAAGCACTGGTAGAGGTGATAAAGGACTGTTTTTTGTGCAGTGAGACAAGGAACCTACCATGGAAGGAGCTGTACTTGATCTGACACTCTCTCTAACAAGGAATTAATTGTGGATGTCAAGGTGATGGAGCCATGAGGTCCAGAGATCACCATTCAGTGTAGTTTTGGATTGACCTGGAGGCCTGTCACTCCTGTTTGAAAATGAAGGCCCTAGACTTTCAGAAGGGCATGTCTTAGAAAAATTGTTAAGCTTCTCTAACAGGAAAACATTGCCACCCAACTTCCCATGGGTATTAAATGTGGTCTGCTAGTGACATCTGCAAAAGGATGCAGCCAAAAGCTGGCACACCAGTCACACACTATAAAGTTTTTTTTTTTCTTAGAATTGCTTTTACTTCATCATTTCAGTATTTCATTAATGAATGGCCACCATAACCATGCCGATGTTTTGTTGCAGGCCTGTGCATCTGTATCAAGCAGTAGTCCTAGAATTCAAACATAAATCATATATTTGTAGCATTCAGATACTTTTATCAGTGTACAATACAATAACATTTGATCAAGCTGCTTGCCAGGGGCTCAGTAGAGCAGGTGGTAACCTTCCACCCATGTCGTCAGACAGGATCTGAATGGAGAACCCATGCTTCCTCTCTTCATTTATAGAACTGTAGAACTGTCACTGATATGTACTACAAAGGAACTGTAACCTGTTATAATTTGGAATGGGATTTGATAATTAAGAAAGGTAAATTGTTGTAATATATGTATTAGTAACATTGTACAGTTCTATAAACTGGAATTAATAAGCAAATAAATTTTGTTTTTTGTTCTATTTTGGTGGAATTGGCTTGTCTAACCTTTGCTGTGCCACCGGCATGTGTACACATCATAAAAACCTATGTGTTTTAAACCTTCTGGCAGCCTAACTTAATATTTGCATTCACCCCATCAGTGCATGGGCACAAGGACAAAGCATTCCAGAGCTCAGATGTGAGAGTGACGATGTCATCACCCCACGCTCTCTTCAACATCAGCTGTGACATCAGCACATTTCCTTGTGGTGCTTGAAGAGAGGGAGCATGGCATTACTATTCAGATCCTGTTCAATGGCATAGGAAGGTTACCACCTGCTCTACTGAGCCCCTGGCAAGCCACTTGATTGCATACATTATATATTATTCAGCATTTGCTGATAAGTGCACAACACATTGAATTGATCAAATGGAATTGTATTGTACATTGATTATAAAAGTAACTGAATGTCACACATATATTAATTATGTTTGATTTCTAGGACCACCATCTTGAGTTCAACTTCTGTTATAAAAATTGGCATAGGTTGGGAGAGAATAGTGGGTGGAGGCCAAATGAGACATGATCAAAAGGGGATAACTGAAATGACCTATTCCTGCATTAGGCAGGTGGGTAATAAAAGGAAGTACAAAAAAAATGTAGTTTATCAAAGGCATAGGGGAGGCACTTAGAGCTCGGAAAGCAACATTCTAAAAGAACAAGGGACTGCAGTATGATAGCAACAAGGGAGATTACTAAGGGCAACTAAAGGAGGCCAACGGGACACTCAGGAAGGCAAAGACAAATACAGAGCTAAGAACTGCAGATGGGATCAGGGAGGGAGAGAAATTCTTTGTTATGTTATGGAAAAGATGAAAATAAAAGAGCAAATTGTCAGGCTAAAGAGTAGACAATATATTTGTGGAGGATGACAACAAAAAGGAAGATATCTTAATAGATATCCTGAATGAGTATTTCTGTTCAGTATTTTCACTGAAAGAAGGCAGGCCACTCTCAAATTGTGGGATCAGGTCCTGAGGAGCAGGGGTAGGAATGGTATTAGAGAAAGATACCAAGAGTGCACATGGGACTCAGGGAGCTGAAAGTGAAAAAAATCACTGGAACCCAAAGGCATGCACCCTGAGGTTTTGAGAGAGGTGAGTCTGACGCAGGCATTGCCACCAGCTGATCTATGTAACTGCTCCCTGAAAACAATGGTCATGCCAGTGGATTGAAGGGTAGCTATTGTGTTGCCACTCCACAAGAATTGGGACAGAGATGATCTGGGGAAACTACTGGCCCATAAGCCTGACCTTCGTAGTAGGGAAGCTGCTGGAAACCATCGTAAATGAGTTCTTTGTGGATCTGGACTACAAGAAAAGAGGCAGCATGGGTTCAAGGCAGCATGTCATGTCATATTAACCTAATTTACTAGGACTGTGTGAACCTCCCACTCGCAAACTTTGACCTTCAAACCATGAAAAGTTTATCAAAATTCTCTTAAAGGCAGATAGTTTGCACTGGTTTAACCATTAAAAAGCATTAGGAAATGGGATAAAATGGAACAACATAATGCACTGTGCTGATGGAGCACCCAAAACAGCAGGATGATGCAATGCTTCACATAGAGGGGTACTGGTTCCAAAAACTGTGTATGTTCAGTCAGTGCCAAACATGGCCAGTGTGCTCACTGAGACAGTGCCACACATGTGGAGGCTTCCCATTATACCATGGATAAGTATAATATGTTATGCCATAGATAAGTGTTGTACACACTGGTTTCATGCACTGTTGCCCCCGAAATTATTTATTTGCCTGTGTAGGCCTAGCAAAAACTCACCAAACATTAATCTGAAGATTACTGAGTAACGTCAACAGTGCAGCAGTAGGCTACTGACTCCAAAACAACTAATAGACACAGAAGCCCTCCCTGTCCATCTCACTGTCCTCCCGTCTGTAGCTCAGCTGGTAGTGTAGGAGATTCATCATCCATAAACCATGGCAAAAGGGCATTGGAAACAGGGGCAGGTTATTTTTTTTAAAGTGAGCAGCTCTACATTTTATTTCAAAATGCATGTTCTTCTGCTGGTGACAATACTGCCTACAGCACTGAAAATTCTCTCTGGAAATGTACTTGCAGGTAGGCAACTGAGATGTTCAACAGCTACCTGTGTCAAAGAGGCCTAGTGGTCTTTTTTGGTAACAGTAAAATAGAGGCTCATCTCCTGCTAGTGGCATGCTCTCATCCAGATAATCCTGCACCAATTGCAACAAGGAATGATGATGAGTGTTGTTCTTCTGTTGTATTTGTACTCCTGTTCTTGTTTTGTGCCATACACACAGAGCTGAAATAGATAAGCCAGGTATTATAGGATTGCTGATCCTTACTACATTCTTGTGCATCAAAGAATGTCTCAAACGTGTATTCAAACTGAGGATCCAAGAGAGTGGCCATGATGTAGTGGTCATTTCTACACATTTCTGGAATGTGTATGTCATTCCAGAAATGTGATCTTATCCTTTCCACTAGACTGAGATCAGTGGTATCCTTCTTTTCTTTATATTGGCCCCTATGTACTAATGGGTGGGTAATACGCGCCTGAGGCACGTATCCTGCCTGCACAGCTCTGCACCCATGGGAGATCCATGAATGCCCACATTAACGAAGAGTGGCCACCATGTGACTCCCATACATGGCTCCACCACCCTGGCATGCAGGCCCATGGGGGGCAGTTGGGTGCAGAGCTGCAGATCTGGGCGGGCAGCCAAACAGTCACCAGGCCCAGACCCCACAGTGGATCATTTGTGCCTGTGGGCACTAGCGGGACATCCGGCACGTAGTGTGCCACAAGCGGTGTGGGGGTTGGGGGCCCGGCCAATCGCCCTCCAGTCTCCAGGTGTGCCCAACATGCTGGGGCAGCCATTGTGGGGGAGTGCATGGTCCCACCATGTTGCTGCAGCCCGCGGTTTTAATTCCCGGAGGGGTACTCACCTGGTCCCCCGCCTTTACAGCAGCCCCAACCTAGTGTTGGAACTGACACCTGCACCCAGCACTCCGCATGTTCTTGCATCCCATGGAGTGTTGGCACACCCCTGTGTCTCCCACGGTCCACCCCCCCATGCTTCAGTTCGCATATCGCTGGGGATCCAGCGTGGAGGCGGGGGCAGATCTCCTGTTGCGAATGCCACACAGCGGGTGCAGTGGGCTTGGGTGGATGCTGAGTAGACTACCCACCAGGGATATGTGGCTCGTACCCACTCCGCACCTTTGTGCATAGGGCCCATTGAGTTTTCATAGGAAGAGGCAATAGGTTAACTAGGGCAATGAGGGGGAGTACCCATCTTAGATGAGTTGCATCAGCACTTACCACCCTTGTGGCCTCCTGAAAGGGTGACAGCACAGTGCAGAGTGTCTCCATCAAGTGCCACAGGCTTGGGCTAATGTTTCCATCTCCCTTTCCACTACCATGCTTAACGGCATACTGGTGGATAACCTTCTGTTGTTCTAGCAGTCATTACATCATGTAATAGGAGGAATTTCATCTTGTTACCACATCCACTTTCGGACGATGGAGGGGAAGGTGGTTCCATTGCTAAATGTTTTGTGACATCTTTCAAGCAGTTACAGAATGGCTAAAATGATCAAAAACATTTTTGGCCAGACCTGCACATGTCAACATAGTGGTACCTTCCTCATCTTGCAATCCTTGAACTACCAGATTTATACAGTAAGCAAAATATGGAACATGTATTATTGCCATTGTCACCTGCTTTACAATGTTCTTTGCATTATCTGATACTATGAAACATTAATGAGTGTGGTGTCTGCCACTCATCAAACTATTGTTGAAGGAAGTGTAACAAGTTTTCAGCATGATGCTCATTTTAAAAGCCAGCAATATGTAAAGCTGCCTCTTTGTGGAGGTTGGGGGCCCACTGATTTGTGGCTACTGCTACTACTGCTGCTGGAAATCAACCTGGAGAAGGAGAAAGAGGAGGGGAACAAAGAGGGGAAACTGAACCAATGAGCAGCCACTGCCATGTAATCAGTTTTCTGACCAATGGTCCACATTTCAGTGGTGATATGAATGGCTGGAACAAATGATGGCTTCAGAGCATGTGACACAGTCTTATAGATACTCTGATCCAAGTCAGGAAGAACCACTGTGAAAATGTGGGTATGGCCTGGCAGTCAATATCTTGGCACTGCAACTTGCACTAGTTATAGAAAACCAGTGTTGCTCACAAAGAAGAATGACAAGTCAGTGGATAGCATTTCCACAATTGCTCTTTATAGACCTGCATGCCCTACTATCCCCATGGAGACTGCCTTCAGTTCACAGCATAAGGGAACATATCGTTATGATGTAGTGTTTTATTTGTGGTCTTAGCATGCCACCTACTAATATTAGCTAGTATGCAAAGCTTAGCATTATATACTGAAAAGCTTTATTGTTATCCAAAAGGAGTGTTAGTCAGCAATATTGCTTATCTATGTTTATGTGCAAAAATGTATACTTTTGGGTGCCAGACGCCCATGTAATCCACCAATGAGAGCCATGCACTGCTCAGCAGATGAGCTGTTACCCAGGTAACATACTTTCTTAAGTGTAATGTATAATATGATGTTAGTTCTTTGTTCACTGAGTTTTCTGCATGATCACCTGGGTGTTTGAAGAGGTACCGAACTCCCAACTATCTAGTTAAGATGTACTTTGTGTGTACTGGAGAATAAACCTTAGAGTCTGAAACACCTGTCTCTGTGTAATGTTTTGCCATCAGGTCAGAATATTCTGCAGAAACAGCTAAAATCTTATTAACTTTTTTGCCTCTGGTTTGTTGGCTTTATATTTCTGTCCCATTTCCAGGGACTGGACCAATGAGAGTTGAGTGCTTTTTTCCCCGGATATGACAGTTGGCTCCTATTTTGGCCACACAGGGGGGCAAAAGTGGCAGGGAATTTGATCCCCTCAAAGGTGTGAGACTCAAGGGGCTAAAGAGTTGATGAGTAGAAGATGTTGAAGTTGCACATTGGTTACCATTTGGAAGACTTTCTTCCTCTTCCTCTACACCTGTTCTCCTAATGTACATCATCGGCTTCTCTGCCTGGTGGTGGTGCTGCTGCTGCCATGTGTTGACATGCCTTCTCATACTGAGATCTGTGGGACTTCAGAAAATGCCTTTTCATGGTAGATGTTCCCTCCTTATCCCGACTGAGCCTTTTATTATATAAAAGACACTACATGTGTCCATGATTCTTTTCCACTCCAAAGAAATCCCACACCACCTACGTCACTGGTTTCATCTTTCCTCATGGCCCTCTCAGCTGTTGCCCAATGGGCATGCTACTATGGTCAGCTTCCACACCATAACCCTTCTTCTCTTATTTCACCAGTTCTCCAGGATCAGGGAATGGTTCTTCTTCCTCTCTACCGTGTGTTCTGGGCCACCAGTTTTGCCTGTGTCTTCTTTATCTGTTGTCATTTCACATGCTTGTTGTGTTTCCCCTTGTTGCTTTGTGACCTTTCTTTTCTTTTTTTTCTGTAGTTGTTGCCACTTTTGTTCTTTTTTGACCTCTTATGTGCACCTGCCCCGAGTCGAACTCCCAACTGTTCCACCTCCTCCTCCTTCTCCTTCTCCTCAGAACTGGTGCTGCTGCTGTCATTTTTATCAGGTATACAATCACAATCTGTAACTCTGTCCCCAAGCTCTGCCAAATCACTTTGTTCCTCCTCCACTGTATGTGACACCAGCTGATACATTCCTTTCTTGTTCCTTTTTAGGGCTGCAGTGGGCGTAGCCCAGCAGACCTCTTGCTATGAGAAAAGAACTCCTGCATTCCTTCTGACCAAAAAACATGTTGACTACAGAGCACAATTGTATCTGCATCTGTGGTGTCCCTGGAGCACTCCACTCCATGTCTCAAATGGCACTGCACTATATTTTGCCTGATCACGGCACTAGGGGATTGATCACCCCCAGTGCCACTCTTATGTTTCAGGGGGATGCGGGGTTGTGGGCACTGAGGGAGGGTTGGGTGAGGAGGATATCTATAATTTAAAATAAAAAATCGATGGTCACGGCACACTCCCCTGTGTCGTAGATGGTTGCCACACACCACTGCACATGTGCTAGTGGTTGCGCAAGTGCAGTAGACTGCAGTGGTTATCTTGGATACAGCACATTGTGCCATGACTGTTGATTTTATTTTTAAAATTATAGATATCCCCCCACCTGACCCTCCCTCTCAGCACCCACCACACTGCATTCCCCCAGAAAGATAAGATTGACACTTGGGGTGCCCAGGGCCCCCAGTGTCCCGATCAGAATGCCCCTGAGTTTTTTTGTTTTTTCATATTCCTTCACCTGACCCTCCCTGTCAGCACCCTGCCCAGAAACCCCTTGGAAACATAAGAGTGACACTGGAGGTGCCCAATACCTTTTTTTTTCCATATCTGTAAAAAGAAACCCATCCATCAATGTATTTTCTGGCCAAGGATCCCCTCACCCAACCCTCCCACTTAGCACCAAGCTCTTTTTTTTTACCAATCAGAGGTCCAATACTGTAATCCTCTGTGGACTGCAGACACATCTTCACTCTTCAAAGCTGGACTGCAAACTGAAGAAACAGCTGTGCGGTTCAATGTATTTCAATGGTGTTTTGCACTTAGTGGCATAACTTGGGCATTTTTGCATATTTTTGAACCACCCTTTCAACATGCCTTTTTTGAGACACCATCTCTTGAACAATGCAAGTAATGTTAGGTAAATCTGTCCTGAAAGTTGATTTCTTGGTCACTGTGTGAAATACCTTTTGAGCAGGAGTTGAACATTTTCTTCACCATTGTTCATGAGGTGGAGACATGAGTTGGCTATGTTGAAAATTTGGTGTAAAATATTGAAAAAACAACAAAGTTATGAGCTTATGTTGAAATTTGCGAATGTAGGCTCATAACTTTGATCATTTTCAATATTTTTACCCCAAGTTTGCAACATAGCCATATCTTTACAGCACCTCATGCATGAGACAGCTGTCATTTTTTTAAATCCTGGCCACAATGTTTTTTTTTTTACATCCCAAAAGGTGGTTTTGTGGTCCCTATGCAAATCACCTTTCTGGCAGGAGTTGAAAATGTTCTCTGCCATTGTTCATGAGGCAGGGTCTTAAGAAGACTATGTTCTAAATTTGGTGTAAAAATATTTAAAATCAAAAAAGTTATGAGGCTATGTTGAATTTTGCAAATGTAGCCTCGTAAGTTTTGTAATATTAAATATTTTTACCACAAATTTTCAACATAGCCATTTCTTTACAGCACCTCATGAATGTGACAGCTGTCATTTTTCAGCTCCTGCCCAAAATGTGTTTTTGTGTCCCAAAAGTTGATTTTACAGTCCCCATGTGAAATCACTTTTCATGCAGGAGTTGAACATCTGCTCTACCCTTCTTCATAAGGCAAGGTCCTAACAAGGCTATGTTGAAAATGTGGTGTTCAAATATTATAAAACAACACCTTTATGAGCCTACATTACAGTTTGCTAATGCAGGCTCATAACTTTGGTAAGTTTCAATATTTTTACCCCCAAATTCCTCAGCTGCAGCCCTATCGGCTCTGGCCAGAGTTTGTTTCTACAATGACTGCTCTTGCTGCAATCTTTGCAGTGCCACAGCAAGTGGTTCCTACAATATAATGTATGTGAGAAGCTTATTATTACCTGAAATTGATAAGTTTACAAGGTTGTTATCGTATCATTGTGACGTCAAGAGGTTGTTAACCCCTTTTGACTATGTCACAATGATACCATGACAATATTGGCTCCTTTGCACATGCTCGTCCAATGTGATCACTGCGGACCAACCAGATCGTGTTAACCAAATGTGTTTAAATTTAAAAGAAAGGGCTCCATTTTTTTCCTCTAGCAGCATTCAGTTGTTAAAATTTGTTTTACTGTTATATTACGTTAGTCATTTAAGGCTGAGTGTAGGTTTGCAGTACAGTGTAGGTGGTTATGATTGTGCCCATGCATGTTCACACAAATAAACATTATGAACTGCTCTTCCTGACTCATCATTGACTCGCTAAGGTAAGATTTAACAGTAAAAAATATACTTGATGGTTGTCACTAGTGTTTTTGTCCCTAAACAATAAAGTATAATGACTTTGAAGTGATTAATAACCTCACTGAAATCACCTCTCGTGGTTACCAGGACAACGATAAACCTCTCAAGCTGCACTCTCAAGGTTTACTATGTTGTCCTGGCAACCACTTGAGGTGATTACTGTATGGTTATTAACCACTTCCCAGTCATTATCCTCTATGTATGATACTTTTTGGACTGTTCAGCCACTACTGTCATCTTTCTCTACACTTGTACTTCTGACTGAGGCAGAGGGTCTATGACCAAGCCCGCTGTGCTTTGCTTTTTCTTTGATGTGACAGGATGATCTCATGCCACCATTCCCTTACCCTCTCTGTTGTTCCATTTCCTAAAGCTTGCTACAGGACTTGGCCACCTGGGTGCTGATTTTTATTTATTTTTTTATTTTAATTTTTTAGTTCATCTTAGTTTTTTTATTTTTATGTTATCCTCACCGGATGGCTTAGACCCCAAACTTCTATACCTCTCTGCCCCCACTATAGCAACTCCACTTGCCAAACTCCTAAACCAATCCTTTGCTGCCACTGCTGTCCCCCATGCATGGAAGCACACCATTGTCATCCCGCTGCCAAAAGGAGGTGCCCCTACCTGCCCCTCTAACTACCACCCTATCTTTCTCCTCCCAGCCCTAGCAAAACTACAAGAGCACCTTGTGCTCACCCAACTTACCTCCTTCCTCATGGACTCCAAATTCTCCACACCATTCCAGTCTGGCTTCAGGAAAGGACACTCCACCACCTCCTCCCTGATAAGGCTTACAGACACTATCCTGACAGGCATGGGCAATGGACTGATCACCTCAGCCATTTTTGTCAACCTTGCAAAAGCCTTCAACACTGTCTCCCACCCCATATTGCTCTCTAGTCTCGCTGAATCAGGCCTCTCTGTCACAACCACAAACTGGTTCAGATCATACCTCTCTGATAGAACGCAGTCTGTTAGAGTCTCAAATGCGATCTCCACCCCCTTCCCTTAACTACCGGTGTCCCACAGGGGCGGTTCTTGGTCCCATTCTGTTCTCTATATTTCTAAATGATCTGCCACTCATCTGCTCTACTTCCTCAATCCACATGTATGCAGATGATACTGTACTCTACTACTCAGGCTCCGCACCTGATGTGGTACAATCAAACCTCCAAGTTGACTTCAAAAAGGTACAGCAATGGTTTAGCTCGCACCAGCTCTCCCTAAATGCAAAAAAAAATGTCACTATGACCTTCGGCACATGACAACACCTAGCCAGACTCCCTTCCCTTCCCTACTTCACCACCCTGGATTGCCAAAAACTTGAAGATGTCTCCTCGTTCCGTTACTTGGGGGTCTGGCTCGACAGCCATCTCTCCTTCTCTGACCACATCGATGCTCTCTCAAAAAAACTATGCCCCATGCTCAGTGCACTATATAGAAACTGCAGCAGCCTCTCTCCCTGAGTCTGATGTGAACTGGTCCTGAAGATGATACTGCCCCCATCGACTACTGTGACACTGTATACAGTGCAGCCCTTAATTCCACCCTATCTAAACTGGACACATTTTATAATGTCTTCTGCCACTTTGCTCTCGATGCCTCTCCCCTTACCCACCACTGCGACCTCTACCGAGCCTTGGCACTACTGTCCCTCGAAAACTGCCACATCTCTCACTGTGCTAAATTTGTCTCCAAGCTATGGCTCATGTCCATCCCCTCCTACCTTGCCACCGTGCTCACAGATGCCCCACCCCCCATCATCTTAGATCCAGTGACTCCTGCCAACTTTAAGTCCCTAGGCAGAAGACCTCTGGTGGTCAAGCTGCCTTCTCACACTGGCTACCCAAGCTCTGGAACGCCCTCCCACTGCAAATTTGGCACTCCTCCTCTTCCTACTCTCTGTCTACCACCCTAGCAAACTTCCTTACTACAAATTTCTCCTGTCCCTGAACCTGCCATGCCTCACTATCCTCTCCCCAATGCCTGACCAGTGGCCTTAGCCCTGCTACAGAAGCTGGCATATAACCCCAACCTTTCACTTATGTCCTGGGCCTATTTTGCCCTATGTACTGTGTATAACTGTATAACTGTGATATACATCCTCTGTTGTTTACAGCTGTTACTACTGTGCTAATTTACCTTGTCTGCTGCTTCTTGTCACAAAAATTGTTATTTAATACTATAATATCCTAAGCATTCAATGTGCACTGCTTGTATATTCATGCAATTGTGCATCCGTATGCTGCTTTTTATTTGCTTCTGTTAACTGTTCACTTGATAACCTGCATGTTATCATATCCATGTGTAACCCCCCCCCCCAGGTCGCACCAGGAGACGAGCATCTTTTTGCTCAGTGTGCCTTTCCTGGTGAAACAGCTGCAATAAATAATAAATAAATAAACAATGGGATGACACTAAAGACTACCAGAGGCCAGGCAACGACTCGCTACCAGATGACACACACTTGCTGCATGTTGTCCAGATTACACTGCAACAGCACAACTCAGGATGACATGCACACAGGCTGCTTCAGGATTCAGGAGGAAGGAACCACTGCAACTTTGTGGAACGTGAAGACTAAGATTTTCAGTTTGAAAACTGCCACAAAAAGAAAAGTATTATTTATTTATTTATGGGATGCAACTGAGTGCCAACTACCAGGGGCCAAGCACCACCACACTACCAGCTGATGCACACTTGCCACCCTGCCCATTGCCCAGATTACACTGCAAAATATTGCTTCTGGATATAGAAGAAAGAAGTATCTCCTGCAAGCAAGCCAGCCTACAACTAGGGCAAATGTGTTGTAAGGAGCCTGAAATGGCCACAAAAAGACATGTGAATGAAGATTTATTTATGGGATGCCACCAAGGTGCCAACTACCAGTGGCCAGGCACTATCCTGCTGCTAGCTGCCACACACTTTCTGCCCACTAAAATTGCTAAATAAGAGTAATAACCCACAAAAATCACATTGGGCTTCTGCTAGAGGCTTCGGTCAAAATCATTTTTTTTATTTGTAATACCCTGCCAAAATGCTAATTCTAAAATGAAAAAATAAATGTGTACTTCACTGCTGAGATTAAATTTATTATGCAACATGTGGACACTGGCAGACTGTCACCTCTTGACCAATCTGCCCACTGACAAGCCCCAAGCACACTCCTCCTCCAATTCAGAGTACAGTCTCTTTCTCCCCTCTCAGGCAAGACTCTGGTCCCAGAGGACTGCTGCAAGCCTGCAACATAGCTGTTTTGCCTTTTCTTACTTTCCCTCCTAAATATATCCCTTCAACAGCCCTGCTGTTGCAGCATTGAACTTCTGAAGATTTTAGTTTGTTTTGAAGAATATCCTAGCTATCTAACTAAAAATGAATCACAGCCCTGCCTGAGCTACCTAACAGCCTGATGATGAGCATATGAGTGAGCTTTCCCACTGGCTCACATGGTTGTGAACTGAGTCTACCTCCTAAACAAGGCTGTGACTCACACTGTGCCCTAATTAACTGTTTTAAGTGTGAACTATGGTTCAAGGTTTAACTGGTTTGATTGGTCCACACCATTCAGACCAGGTCAAACCAGTCAAAACAAAAAGCCAGCTTTTTCCCAGAGAAGTTTTTCACCATCTAAAAGAACTGAACACCTGAAGTTCAAGATATTTGATTCTTTGGTAGAACCAAACTTGCAACCCTATAATTTACTTTCTTGATGGGGTCAGAAGGAAATGGGCAGGAGACAAGCAGTTGGTGTACTAAACTTGGACTTCTGCAAGCATTTCAACGCTGTGTCACATGGAAGGCTGGCTTAAAAACTGGAATACCTAGAGTGCAGAACAAACTCACCAGATGTAGGGAGGACTGGTTGGGGGCAGGACTCAACAGTTGATACCAAATGGGGAATCTCAGTGTCAGGGGGGTTATCAGTGGCATGCCACAGGGATTGGTCCTGGGGCCGGTGTTGTTCATCATCTTTATACGTAACATAGCAGAGGTTATACAGAGCAATGCCTATATCTTTGCTAATGACACCAAGAGCTGTGGGTGGACAAAAAAGGAGGGAATTAAGGAGATGAAAATGGATCCAGGAAGGCTAGAGAAATGTTCTGTGGTGTGGCAACTTAAATTTAATGCCACAAAATGTAAGGTTATGCATAGTGGTATGAACAACCCTAGAAATGATGATTGTCTGATGTGTTTGTGAGGATGGGAAAGACTACTGATGAAAGGGGCCTGGGAGTTATTACCAGGGACATCTGTATATCCTCAGCCCAATGCAATACGGTATAGGAAGGGTGAGCCAAATGCTGGAGTGTATAGGTACTATTGGGTGATTACTAGCAGAAAGAAGGAGGTAATACTGCCACATTATAGATCCATGATGAAACATGCCTGTAAAACAGTGCCCAGTTTTGGAGTTCCCACATCAGGAAAGACAGGGACCATGTGGAAAGGGTTCAGAGGAGGGTTGTGAAAATGATACATGAGTAGCAGCGGAGGACATATAAGAAGAGGCTGGAAGATTTCAACATGCACTCTCTCAAGGCCAGAAAGGAGAGGAGGGACATGACTGAAACCTATACATTCTTGAGGGATATCAACAAGGTAGACTTCAGGGATCTATTCATGAGGAATAAAAACAAAATAATCAGGGGGCAAGGGTGGAGGCTGGTGAGGGAAAATATAAAAGGGATGTAAGGTAGTTCGTTTTCATGGAGAGGGTGGTGGACACTTAGAATTGTCTAAAAAGCTGGTAATGACAGACAAATCACAGACCAGTTTCAAAATGGATAGGCAGGCATTTTGAAATAGGAAAACCAAAGGGGGAGGATGGACAGCTGGGAATGGAGTCACTTCGGCAACAGAAGGGCAAAAGGCCCAATAACTCCAGGCTGACATCAGATTGGACACAGAGTTAGCCAGGAAAGTAGTACACTTATAGACTAATGAGTCTTAATCTATATCAAAATCCATGTATCTATAACTATTCTCTAGCAGACAACATGGTTTCACAAAGAGATTCTGCTATACCACCCAGAGTGTCATCTTCATGGTGGTAACTAGGAAGATGGATAGAGGCAGAGCTATGGGTGTAGACTATCTGGATTTCAGCAAGGTCTTTGACACCACTGCATGGAAAACTATTGGAGGAAATAGCGCAACATGGAGTCCAAAATGTGTACAGTAAATATATAGCAAAGAGGCTAACTGGTATGAAGTGGTGAGTGGTGGTGGATGGTATCCATTCAGAGTGGAAAAATGTACTGTTAGGTACTCTGGGGGTTGGTGCAGCATCTGTAGCCGTTTGACATATTCACTACTGCGAGTTATAGTTACTATTCTATGAGGTGAGCCTGTTAGCTGTACCGAGGGCCAGGCTGAAAACCTCAGGAGACTGAGCCTTTCAGGTGGTGGTGGTCTTATGGAATTCAATCCCAAGGACCCTCAGAGAGGCTGCCACAGTGGAAATTTTTAAGTGGGGTCTGAAGACCTTTTTATTCAAGCCTTTGGGGATTGAGTTATCTGATTTTTTTTTTTTAATTTATGTCTTTGTTGACTGGGCAGGTGCACTGATCCAGAGGACCATGTTCAGTCATGACCAGGGCTACAAGGTGGCAAAAAATAGGTACAGGTACAGTCAATTACAAGATACAATACGTTCATGCCCAAGAGCTGGTGGTGAGGGTGGAGAGAGAGAGAACAGTTGTAATGAAATGACAATGTGCAGATAGGGTAAACATGGAATGCTATATCAGTATGTATATAAGCACATCCAAAATATAGATGGTGCAAGACACAAGCAGTAATGGTATACAGGTACATGGTCCAATTCAAGTACAAGTGAGAAAAAATAGTTGCTGTAATAAAAACTCAAATAGGAAAACAATCACAGTTCATAACCTCAAAGGGGCAAGACAGGAGGAAGGGGAAGCAGGGGTAGGATTAGAGGTGGGGCAGAAAAGAGAGAGGTGGGAAAAAGGGCCAGGCTAGTGGGGACAGGAGGGGGGGTATAAGTGCTATAGGGCATCAGGTGAAAGTCTGAGTGCTATTAGAGCATAGTTGAGTTGTAGACCCTAGCATTGCTGTACAGAACAATGACATTTTGCAGCAGTGAGGAGCTAGATCTTCAGGTTATGTTTAAAAGCTAGGTGGGAGGGGGACATGTGAACAGATAGAGGGGGAGCTTGTTACATAGGGAGGGTGTTTTGACTGAGAAAGCTTGGGTTCCCATGGTGGTGGATGCACAGGGTACTTCTAGTGGAGGGACTGAGTATGCCCTGAGATTCCTACGGACCACTCTACCTGTTAAGAGAGGTGAGTAATGGGACATATGTTGGTTCCTGGGGAGCTGTCCACCAGACAGCCCATTGTATAGTCAAAGTGACCTTGCAGGGTGAGCCACCCAAGTGACTTATAGAGTGAGCAGTGATGAGAGTGGTAAGGGGCTTGAAGGACGAATCAACAGAGTTATATGTCGAGTTTAGCCACTTGTGCAGAGTGGTGGATAGGTGCAAGTAAACTGGGCAGCAATAGTCAAGGAGGAGAAGTAGGTTTCCACATGCCATGGCCAGGTAAGCATCAGCAGATAGGTAATTTCTGTGGTGGTATGCAGCGCCTAGCTTCTGGTGGATCCGGTGCACCATATGGTTGACATGTTCTGAGAAAGAAAGAGAGGGGTCAAGGGTAACACCTAGATATTTGAAGGATGAGACAATTTCAAGGGGAGGACCAGCAGGGGTGAGAACTAGCAGGGAGGAGCTGGCTTTGCTGGCTTTGGATAGGAAGGGTTTGGAACCGAACAGCATCTTCCCCTTCAGGTCCCTTCCAGCTGAGGTTTATCAGTTTCATGGGTCTTAAAATGCTTTTATTGCTGATTTATTATACTTATATGTTTGTTTATTTCCTGATTGATTGTATTGTTTCCACTTTTGTAATGGACCCTGAGCCTCAAGGGAAGGGCTCTGCTAGAAATAAAACCTATTACTACTACTACTGCTACTACTAGTGACCTGCTAATGATCTGGAGAAGGGGCTCAGCAGCCAGCTGCTGAAGTTTGTTGACCACACTAAATTGAGAAGAAGAGTGGATACAGTAAAAGGGTGCACTGCAGGGGTACCTGCACAAATGAGGGATCAAATCAAATCAAATCATTCATTATTTGTAAAAATGCACTTTTCTGAAACCAAAGCTCTTGCACATAAAACCATAAACAAAAAAAAAATCCTTTTTTAAAAACAATATTCAATTCAATACAAATAAATGGTAACTGAAGAGATGCAATAGAAAATCATGCAACAGAATCCAGGAACGCATGGCTAAATAAATAAGTCTTTGGTGCAGTTTTGAAGCTTTGGATGGTCAGACAATCTCAAACCTGCCAAGGTAGAGAATACCACAGCGTAGGGGCTACAAAAGCAAAGGAACAAGTCCCAGATGTCTTTAAACACACCCTGGGAATCCCCAGCAATCCTTGTTGGCGGAGCGAAGTGGGCGGAGGGGCCAGTAAGGATGGAAGAGGTCTTGCAGGTAATGGGGTCCCTGTTCATGTAGGGCTTTATAGGTCAGTAACCCTACCTTCAAGGTGATCTACCACTGTACTGGTAGCCAGTGCGGTCCATGCAGCACAGGGGTAAGATGACTGGTCCTAGAAGTACCAATCAACAGCCCGGCCACCACATTCTGCACCAGGTGCAGGCGGCAGATATCATCCCCTGGTAGCCTTAGGTAAAGAGCATTGCAGTAGTCAAGGTGGGAGGTCATGAAGGTGGGGATCAATGTTGGAAGATCCTCAGGAGAAACCAGGTGCTTCACCTAGCCGATATTCCTCAGATGAAAAAATGAGGTCTTAACAACGGCCAACACCTGAGATCTAAGGGTCAGGCCGCTGTCACAAATAACACCCAGGTTTCGCACCTGGTCTGAGGTAGTCAGCTGAGCACCCCCGGTCCAAAGTCAAGAAGGCTGCCCTGCCGACAAACCCACCTCCCAATGACCTGGTCCACAACCAACGCTTCAGTCTTAGCCGGGCTCAACCACAGCCAGCTACTATTCATCCAGTCCTGGATCTCAGAAAGACAGTTGTTAAAAGCTGAGAGGAAATTGTCTTGCCTGAGCACAAAGGACATGTACAGCTGAGTGTCATCTGCATAGCAGTGAATGCCTAATGATACTGTATCTCCCAATGGCAGCATGTACACAGCAAACAACATGGGTGGCAAAATGAAGCCCTGCAGTACCCCGCAGGATAGGGTGAGAAGGACTGAGGAATATATCCCAGACACCACTCTCTGAGTCCTATCCTCGAGGAATGATCGAAAACCATCTGAGGACCATACCAGACAGCCCACAGATGAACCGCAGTTGCTCCAGTAGCACACCATGGTCTTCAGTGTCAAATGCTGCAGAGAGATCAAGGAGGACCAAAATGAAACTAGTCCTCCAATCTCTCGCTATCAGGAGATAAGGTCCAAGAAATGGGGGCTTAGACAGTGACAGTGCTGTCCAGCTGGCCTTCATGTGTAATGAAGGTACTTAGTCATTTAAATATATTCCCCTGAAATTCTTGCTAAAGTACAGCTTTTTATAGTATAGTACTGGAGCACCTGCTCTGTACTGCCACCAGCTGCTATGAACTGCACTCTGTTGTACAGCTTAGTCATGTGACTTTGGCTCCCTGTGCAGTTAGAGCCTTAGCTAAAAAAAAAGAGGTAACAGAATGCTCAGCCCCCTTTTATCGTTTCTGTTTTAAAATATAAAATGTGTTAACATTGTTAGAACCTAGCTATTGTTTAGTTAAATATGTTCCAGTACTTGGGGAAAAATATTCTAAAGCTGTAGATTTTACTCTGAATTGAATTTATTTGGTGTTTTAGTAGCCGTTCTTTCAGATCATGCGGTTGTCTAGAAAGCACCTGGGGCCTTATAGCTGTTGTCTGTAGTTAAACATTTAGTTGTGCTTGCTCCATTTGTATATTCTTAGCCCGTCAATTCTTTCTTCTGCTAGGAGGGGACTGTGGCACCTTACAAGTTGGAGCTGGCTGTGATGTTTTATATTTGTAATGTATTTTCAGGTATGTGCTTTTGTGCTTTTGCCACAACTTTTGATTTACCTGTAAAATAATTTGCCTCACTGTTTAATGTGTGTACCTAGGTTGGGAAGTTTAAATGTTCGCAATTTTCAGAGTGGCTGGGCTTAAAAGCACACAGCCTGCTCACCAGCCCACAGAAGCATCAGCAGCAAGGTGTTGAGAGGGCAACAGCCTTTCCTCCAGCCCTCCTCCGATGGCCGCCGGAGCCCCGCTTCAACAGACTTACTTTCTGCGGCCAGAGTTTGAACTTGGTGCACTCTCTCTCCTCAGCCACTTAGAAGGCTGAATTTTGATTCTGGGAGATACTCTTCAGCTGTATTTTCGTGGGGTATTGCAAGCAGCCCCCGTGCTGCGGCCCCTGTGTGAAGGACCACATGCCAGGGATTAGCACAACTGTCTACCTCAAGTCTGACAGAGTCAGCCAGTATGCAGTCAGTCTGCCAGCCACTGTCACCTGCCCTATCGATGAACAACTATCCCCTCCAGGCATGTAAGGACTTAATCTGCCTGTCTGATTAAAAGCTGCTTGCCTCTCCTGGTAGCTGCTTCTGGCATACTACCTGATATTCCTTTTCATACAACCGCTGTCTCTGCAACTCCTTTCATATTAACTCTGTTGCCTAATTCCAAAGTTTGTGTTATGTCTGCTGATACCTTAGCTAGCTTCATATCATTCCATTGCTAAATACTTTAATAAGTTGAATTGGTACTGCAGCTGGTACAGTTCACTTCCTTGTACCTTTATTGCTTAGTTTTAATTTTATAATTTGCATTACTCCTGATGCTATCATAGCTAGTTCCTATCAAACCCTCTCTGCCTAATTGTACAAGTTGAAGTATTGCTGCAACTGCCACAGTACGTCTCGCTATTCCTTTGCTGCTTAAGTTTTGATAGTAGCTTTGCCCTGTTGATACTATACGTAGTCTCCTAATATACCTCTGCTGCATAAATTTGAAAAGTGAATTATTACTGCAGCTGACACAATTCACCTCATTGTACCCCACTGCTTACTTTTAAATCTTGCACTTCCCTCTGCTGCTGCCATAGTTTCATACTCATACATTGCCTGCTCAGTTTAAAACCTGAATTTGCTGCTTAATTTTGAAAGTTGAATTAGTTCTGCTGCTGCCATAATAGTTTCCTATCATACCTCTGCTGCTTAACTTGAAAGTTGCTTTGTTTCTGCTACTGGCACCGTTCATTTACCTATTATACCTTTCTTCTTATTTGATACCTATGTCTATTGCCTACCTCTATTGATCTAGACTCTGATTTCTCCATATATCATTGACTACAGCAATTCACCCTTTCTGGGGTCTACCCATCTTGCTATCTCCTGTTAAGTGTTTTAAATTACCTAGTTTTTCTTGTATCTAACCACCACCAGCTCTAGGAAAGGCCCATACTGTGCTGTCTCTTCTATGCTTGCTATACTAATGTGACCTCTAATTTGCTAGTTTGTTTTACATAACCAGATATCCCACTCAGGGTAGTTTCTGATTTTACTCAGTTCATCCTTGCACCTGTGATTGCAGAAGGCTTACCTATTTGCTTGACTATTCAACCAGGCAAAAATATTTCCCCTCAAGGGAATGCACACCCAGTTATCACTTTTTGTACAGGGGCCCAACACAGCCCACCTGGTAAGCCATACCACTGTAATAGTTCTCAACTTTAGCTGTGGTGCTGGCTATAGCTGATAATATACCTGCAACAACAACCCTTATCATACGTCTGTATGGTATCATATTACTCCTGCACTTGACACTTCCACGCTGGCTTTATCTAATGCTGAGCTGGCCATACATTACTATCCTACATCCTGGCACACAATTCCCTCCCTGAACTTTAGAGGCCCCACTGGTGACATCTTACTGAATCTCCTCCAGCTGCCCTATGCCATGCAGTGGAAGGAAAAGAGCATGAAAGGTGTATTACCCCTCACAATATCTAGACACTACCTGACTATCCAACATGTATTACTGCTCCTGCTAATCACTGGGAGCAATGCAAATCCCAATCCTGGCCATGCTGCACCTACCACATCCTTTAGAGGATACCTATAGCTGGCCCATGTGAACATAGGAAGTCATGCCCAAACTGGATGAATTCAGGATCTGGGTAACTAACTCCCAGTTTGATGTTGTAGCTGTTACAGAGACTTGGTTCACAAATAGGATTCATGAAAAAGAGATCAAAATTGACACCTACATTCTGTTTAGGCTAGATAGGGGTTCAAAAAAGGGGGTGGATGCCTCATGTATGTTAAGTTCTACATGGTTCCAGAGGCTTCCCCTCCTCTAGAGCCCACTGGCTGTGAACTTCTAGCAGCACAACTATGACTGGGTCCCCAAGGAGATAAGAATCTCAACCTTCTAGTGGTCTTTATACCACCTAAAAATGTCAGTGCTGGCTTCGACTTTCATCAACACTGTCTCAGGCCTATCTCCACAACATGAAAAAATTGTGATGGAAGACGTTAACTGTAACTGGCTATCAAGTAGCAACAAGGCCTACCTGGGCAAACTGGCTAATGTGTTCCTAACCCACGTTATCTCCTCCCCAACTCAGGGGAACTACAAAACAGGCACTGCCACCTTGCTTGACTGGATCCTAGTCAGCCACCCTGACAGGATCGTCTCCACTGCAGTCCTGCCAGAGTTTCTTAGCAACCACTCCCCCGTCACTTGCAGATGGTCAGCTAAGTTAACCAAAGGGGAACCCTTCCCTGTCAAAGCTCGAGTGTTCCAAACCCACAAGCTCCCTTACTTCTATGCTCTACTACAACATGTAAACTGGTCCTTCCTGTATAATACTCATAACGTGAACACTGCCTTAGAAGACCCTTCATAGAAAAGGTGGCTCCCTTAAAGTATGTCAACTTAGACATAGTATTTCCTCCTTTCTGGGTCCACCAACTTGGAACTCATCAGCAAGAGACCTATTTAGAGATTTTAGTGTTATTTCCGGGAAAGGTAAACCCATTTCAGGTATTTATAAGGCTATTTGTGCTAAATGATGTGATCATTTCCCCTCCACTGCCTATTACTGGAAGTCAGCATTGCAGATTGACCAGCTTTCATCTTATTGGGATAACATCTGGTGTGATCTGTATCGCTTTATTCAACTAGATAGACTTTGCCAACTTCAATTTAATATTTTACATGATTTGTATCTCTCCCCCGGCCAAGCTATTTAGAATGGGCAAATTGTTGTCTCCCACTTGTGACTCATGTAGTGATCCTGGGGGTCATTATACCACAAACTGTGGAATTGTCCAAAGATAAAGATTTTCTGGCAACTCATTCAGTCTAAGACAGTGAATCTATTTCAAACCAATTGCCTGTTCACTCCTGAACTTTGACTAATTGGTGACTATTCTTCAATACCTAGGGTCAGAGATAAATATCACTTAGCTTTAGCAACCTTGGTTACCAAACTTCTTATTTTAAGGCACTGGAAAGGTGCATGGGATCCATCACATGGAGAGTGGTACCAAGAATCTTTACAAGCATTGGCAGCAGAACAGACAATTGCGTTAGCTAACGGCTCATGGGTGAGGTTTCGGGAAACTTGGTCTTCAGTTTATGACTCCTTGGTACCATGGAATTTGGTGGTATAGAATACAGGTTGCACATATCTTCCTCCTTCACGGGACACATTTACCTGGTTTACTTGTACCATGAGACCGAGGAACGGGGATCGGTGTTGGTAGTTCCAGTTTCAATGCTGTTCAGTATACATGAATAGCTCATTCCAGTTCCAGAGATGCGATTGAGTTTACATGTACATCTCTGGAATACCAGCATGAATATGAACTTGAGGTGAGCATGCTCAGTACATGCAGTTTTAGGTTAACAAGAGAGGATGCATTAAAAGCGCATGCCTCCGGGAACAATCTGGCAACTGTTGCTGTTTACATGTGGAGTACGATCGGGTTCTATGGGAATTGATTCCTATGAACCCAATACCTTCAACCCAGTTGCAAAAGCAACTGGGTTAGTGCACCGATCGGGTTTACATGTGTCTGTAAACCACGATTTTTTCCTCGATCCCTGTTTTTTCAATGTTTGAAATTGGTTGACGTGCACATGTAAATGAGGCAAGTGTGAATATGATTTAGGTTGGCCCTAATCCTTTTTCCTATTTATTTTGCTGGCTGCTGCATGGGGGTTGGGAGGGTGGTGAGTTATGTTTGTTGCTTATTTTTGTTGTATGTTTGATTGTATGTTATCTTGTACTTTTTCTTCTTGTTTATGCATAAATTCTTCAATAAAATGTACTGAATTGCAAAAAAAGGAAAAAAAAAAGGAAAGGTGGCTCCCAGGCCTGGTACACCCCTACCATCAGAACAAGGCATGGGCTCTGTACAATGAGCTTGGTTGCTCTAAATGCCTCAAAAGTACAAGGAACTGTGGAACACTGTTAAATTAAAACCAAATGTACAAATTAAATTATAACCAAAAGTACAATGAACTGCAGAACACTGTTAAAACTACACCATCATATCTTCCAAATGTTATTTGTTTCCATGTCAATAGACAACTCTTTTCTTGTACCTGTTAAAGATGTATGCAACTGATTTAGTCATTTTTCACAGTTCATACTACTGTTCTGGGAGGCTCCATTTCGTGGTTGTTGACATCTCATTGTCCCTGAGAGCTGCATTAGCATATGAGAACATGATGTGTAATCACCCTTTAAACTCCCCAGTATGCCTGTCTGCTTAGTCTTCAAAGAAACAAGCTCCAAGAAGTTGTGTAATACCACATTTACCTTCAGTGAGCTTTGCAAACTATCTGAGTTATAATGCATATTTTTCCCCTTTAAATTCCATTTGGTTTCTGAGTTTCCAGACAGTTTTTGCAGGGTATTTGTTCTTTCAGCATCAAGATGCATGATATAAATGGTTGAGCTGACATCATGTTCTCATATGCTAATGCAGTTCTCATGAACAATGAGATTTCAACAACCATGAAATGGAGACCCCCAGGGCAATCACAGGGGCTACCATGATCAGTGAAAACAAACTAAGGCTAACAAATATAGCCCTAACAGCTACAGGAAAGGAGCTGTCTGTTGACATGGAAGCAAATTAAATTTAAATGATATGAGGGTGTAGTTTTCCTTTAAGGCGGCTAAGGCTGATTACCACAAACCCCAAAAAAAAAAAAACTAAATCATCCTAAACAGCTATGGGCTAGTATCAGTGATATCCTGGGCAATGCAAAAAACCTCTGGCCTACTCCATAGTGGTTGGTAATTCCACAATTGAAGGAGACAAAAGCATTACCAACTTGTTTAATAATAGGTTTAGTGATCTATCCTCATACACACCTGGCCACTGCACTCATCTCCCCACATTTGGTGATATACTGGACTTCCCTAACAGACCCAAGTTCTGCTTCAAAAGGCTGACTTGGGCTGAAGTCTACACCTACTTAGCTAAGATCAAAATTACAACTCGGCTTGGCCCTGGTAATATTGATATGAACCTCCTCAAGCTAGTCTTTAAGGAAGTCACCCACCCCTTGCAAATTATTTGCAACTTATCTGCCTCTACCAGGCAAGTACCTGAGCTCTGGAAAAAAAGCCCACATAACACCAGTCCACAAAGTAGGTGTTAATAAACTACCCTCTAATTATCTCTTTATCTCCATTCTACCCTCCCCATTAAAAACCTTAGATAGGGTTGTTAATGATCAGCTTGCTCACTTCTTGAATCAGCAAGCACCCTGGCTAAGGAGAGCACAGCTTTAGGAAAGACTACAGCACTCCTGGATTTCACAGACCCACTACACTGTGCCCTGCACAGGGGAGAAATGGCTGGGTCCATATACAACTGACCTCACCAAGGCCTTCAGCCTTGTAAACCATGCCCTCCTCTGCTGTAACTACTTAACCTTGGCCTTTCATATGATGTGGTTCACTGGTTTAAAGGCTATCTGTCTGGTAGAACCCAAGTGGTAAAATGTCATAATGTACTCTTGGACCTTAGACCTGTCAATATAAGTGTTCCTCAAGGGTCAATCCTTGGACCCCTTCTCTTCTGCCTATTCATAAATGAATTACCCACTGCCAGCAAGTCCTCAAAACTTTTACTTTATGAAAATGGAACAGTCATTCTCTTCAGTGACAAGTGCATGGAGAAACGGCAGTGGGGGCTCCAGTCCGATTTTGACACCATTTAAAAATGGTTCATCTCCAACCTACCAGTTACAAATACCAAGAAAACTAAATGTACTCTATGGTCTTTGCCACCCACCACAATTTCCCCTGCTCCCTGTCATTAACCATTATATCCTCATCTGGAACCACCCTTGAGCAAATGGACACCTTAAAGTACCTTGGGGTTACCCTCGACACTACTTTGTCCTTTGCTGCTCACATCGACCTTCTAATTAAGACTGTCAATTCCAGGCTAGGGCTACTCTATAGGCACAGGAACAAATTCCTACCAGAGATTAAGAAACTCCAGGTCCAGAGCTTCATCTCTATCATAACTGATTATGGGATTACAGTCTATGGCTCTGTGAGTGATTGTATGCTATGTAGAGCCAGGTGTCTCCTTAACAGATCCTGCCACTTCACACTAGACCAAAAACATGACACCTACACTTGTGTGCTATATAGCAGCCTAAACTGGCTCAACCTAGTCTCTAGACTGCATTATCAAACCCTGATCACTGGTAGAAATGCTCTTCTTTGGTCTCTGTCCCCTGGTTTGCATGCCATGTTCAGCTTTGTTGACCAAAAATACTCTGCTAGGGATGTGATGCACCACACCCTGCTACTCCCTTGAAGAAAAGCCTTCCTGGGCCAAGCTAGTTTCTCTTACTGATTTGCTAAGCTATGAAATGACCTACCTCCATCTCTAAAAAGTGATTTCACTTTTAACATGTTTATGTAACCCCCATCCCGGGAGTTGTGTACATGTTGTACACAGCTTAGGTTCTTTTTGGGCCTGTGATTAAATAGTTAATATGCATCTGCCCTAGTGGTGGGCACTCCATAGGTTGGAGGTCACCATAGGTGCACAAGGGTATAAAATTCATTTTTTGGTGCCAAGAGAGAGAGAGAGAGAGAGAGAGAGCCCACACTGGATTTGAGTGTGCATAGGGAAGTCTGAAAGAGCAGGGGTGATTGCCTGCTCTCAGGAAGGTCCACGGTTTCTGTGAGTGGAAAAGGCAGTAAAGGCGGCTGGTGACATGGCGGCAGCTGCTAGTTTGGGTCGAAGGGCTTCCTCACTATGGTTTCCACTGACAGTGTCCCCTCCAGCAGGGCTGATACAAAATCATGCTGGAAAGAAAGAAATGAGTGGCTGGGGACAGGACAGTGTGGCAGGAGAGTGTGCTGTGGGTGTCTTCAGAAGAAGAGAGAGAGACCCGTAGGAGAGGATGGAGCCCAAAGACAGTGAGCCTAGTGCTGGTTATGGAGTGATAATGCCAACCCGGTTGTGGCAGCTCTGGTGGTACTTGTGTGAAGTGAGCAGAAGCAAAAGAGAGGGAGAGAAATGGCACCCAGAGAAGAGGAAGACCAATCCAGTTGTGGCAGTATGTGTGGGGTTGTCCGCCTCAGGGTCAATGGGGGGAGTCACCTGCTTAATTCCTGTTCTGTGTCCTGAAGAGAAAAGGAGAGGTGAGAAGTAGCCATGATTTGAGACAGTTATTTCCTTGAAACTCTCTCCAACCTAATGATGTGAGAGACAGAGAGAGAGAGAGAGAGAGGGAGGAAGAGAGAGAGTTGGAAAACTAACTTCTGCTTCTACCTGTGAGAGGGTCATTTCAGCCCCGAAGTAATACTGCCCAGAACTGTTTAGTGGTCATCTTGGCACAGAGGATCTGTGCCCAAAATATTGGTGTGTCCTATCTCGGCCATGTCTAACCACTACCTTTCTCAATGTGACCCCTAGGGTTACTCTGCAAATAGACTGTTTAAATGGTGCCATGAAGGTATGTTTATAAACGGGATCCCCCTATTATGAAGTTATTTTTGTTGCGGACCTCAGTTATTTAATTTAAGACTGTTTGCCAGCTAACTTCAAGATTTATTGCAGCCCACCACTAGAAGATAGCAACCCCTCTGGCCAATGGATCCATTCAATGCAAGCCATCCAGGTGAGAAAAGAAAAAAAAAATTGTTTCTACTGCTGTGAGCACCCATCCCCTTCAAGTAACATCAGTCATACCCCTAGACAGCGGGGATGGGGGGCTTACAAATGTGAGGGCTCATCTTGGACTGGCATTTTAGGGGTGCCTGGTCCATTTTGGACTGTTGAAATAGATGCTGTGGCATGACCTGGACTTTACTGGACTTTCTAGCCTGTGTTTGTGCTGAAGAAAAGATGATGCAGTGGTCAGGAATTTTGCGCCTTCTGGATAACTGTACAGCATCAGTGGGTCTGGAGTAGATTCACTTCACTGGGCATGACATGTGCCATTTATGCAAATGCCCTGTGGTACCTCACCCTGATTGAATTGGAGGGATCTTTTAGGGGAGAGTGAGCCATTTTGCCATGCTGGGAACTGAGTGTGTGAGAGATTGTGGCCAACTCTTTGAGAGTGAGCAGCTTATAGAGAAAAAAGAGAGGGACTTCTGCTAATTTTCATGATGGCTAAAGCTTCAGAAGCCCCTAATGTCACTGTTCCTTCTGTCATGCTGAGGTAGCTATGGGAGCAAGTGCGTGCTGTGCCAATTTGAGGCTCTGGGAATGACTGCATTGCCCATGTGTATGGAATGCAAGAGATGGACCCCCTCGAATGTGGAGTGGCTGTTACTCCTTCGGCCTATCAGCTTGGTGACTTCAACTGAATCAGCCTTTGAAGTCTGGGAAGAGATGAGTGGCCAACTGGGCGCATCAGCAGCATCGAAGTGAGAAGAAGCCAGAGGTAGGTCTAGTAGCTGCCAGAAATCCCAGGTGCCCCTCGGAGTTGTTAAGCCAGAAACCACTGCTTCACCTACAGTGCCAGCTTCAGTGCCCTGATGATGGGGTTGAGGGTATGTGGCACACATGAAGCTGTTGATCCAAGAAAATTTTGGACCAACAGGGAAGTCCTCACTGAGCAAGCATGAAAAATCCTTGAGGGCAGCTGCCCCAGAATTGCCTGTGCTTGAAAAGAAGCAACCAGAATCCAGTAGCCCCCCTGCTGCTGCCTTGGAGAAACCCAGTGACCCCAAAGTCAAAGATGTGGTGGTGGAGTGCAAAGTGGAACTCAGCAAAGATTACTTGGAAAGTGACATTCCGTCCTGCTACAAGTCAATGTACTTGACTCCTTGGAAGGAAAGGCCTACCCTGGCTACAAAATGCCATCTAAGGAGCCTTGAGGTGAGGAGGTAACATAAGGGGGTGTGGTTGCCAGATGGCCAGGCCCCAAGATCTTTAGTCCACATCCTGCCAGAATGGGCAGAGCTGAGAGAATCATATGTAGGAAGATCTGACAAGATTACCCCTAGTTTATGTACCTATATCTCCCAGAGAGGATATGGGGCATCATCAATGAAAATCGCAATGACTGCATGTTTTAGGGCACCTTGGACAGATTGTATAAGAAGCACAAGCTGGGTCCCATAAGCTCTTCAACGGCACTCCAAGAAATGCAGAGAATTGACAAAGGGATGTGTGTTTATCATGAATATGAAGGACTCACTATTTTTAAGACCTTTGCATTAGTGCAGGACCTGGGAGCAAAAAGGACCAAGCACTATATTAGCAGCACGGATTCCCTTGGACAGGCAACTACCAAGCCCAGCTCGAAGTACTACTTCCCATGGCAGTGAAGAAACTGCTAGACTTCTAAACTGTTGTTGTTTCTGCTGCCCCCATGAAGAAACAGATAGCTTCCCTCGGGGGTGATGCCCCAGTGAAGTCAGTCTCATTGAGATGTGTGACAGGGTGACCCCTGTCATAGTGGACACCCCTGGGATAAATTGAAACCCCTTCCCCAAGCAGTTTCTATGTTTTGTATAATGTCCAACATGCTGGTTGGCTGGTTATAAATTAGGTACTGAAGTGCTTATAAAGCTTTCTGTGCATATTAACCAAAAATAAAACTAAAAATACAGTTACAAAATTAAGAGGGCTGTTTTAATTGAAGAATAACAACATTTTGTGTCTGCTTTTTCTAGATGTTAGCAGTCCTCTTCTAAAATATATGTTGCAGCATACAGCATGAAATAATATGACCCTGCAAGAGAGTTTAGGAGAGCACAGATTGTTCTGACCTTTAACAATGTTGTAAACAAGTTATGTAATGTGCTCCAGGTGACTGCCAAATAATTGCTCTCTATGGAGCAATAGTGGCCCCTAGTGGCTAGTTTTATGTTATGTCTGCCGTTAATCAAAAGGGCAGTGAGCTTATAAAAAGCTCTACCTCAGTGCTGAGATAGGATAGATAAGGAGGTCAGTTGCATACTGACTGAGAAAGGTGGAAGACCTCCTGGTAGTGTGTGCTTTCACACTGTCCGATTCATGCTAGGCTGAAGAGAAGCTTCAGAAACTGTTGAAGCTAAGCAATTGTCTGACGTATCATTTTGCTGTCTGTATATTTTACTTGATGAAAATAAAATGATAAATGCAACCATGCATTTTTTATGCATGTGATTTGTGGTCTGCCTGAAATTGTTTTATCCTAAACCCACGCCCAGTGACAAGATGAAGTATGTGGACTAAATGAACTGATCTGTAAATGAGTGAGATGAACCCTTTTTCTTTCTTTTGATAAAATTTAGTTAAAGTAACTGCAGCAGCTATGGGCATATGGACATTAATATGGACAGTGTTTGGACTGCACTATGCATCTCGGGGTTTAAAGGGAGGGGGTAGCCATGTTTAATGTTATAGTCTGCAAATGCTCTATAGTACTGTTTAATTGTATGCATGCATGTTACGGTATTTTGCATTGTCTGTGTAAAAAGGGGATTATTGCATTTTGTGGAAATCCTGTTTAGAGTATTTGGCATATCTGGGCAGCTTGGCAGCTTTTTAGACAAGTAATAAGCAATCATAGTGATCTGCCCCAGCCATCTCCCATGCATTCCCGTACCCCCTCATTTACATTGCCCAGCTAACTTTCATGCCCACCAGCCCCCTAGCCCCATCCCCCCTCCTACATCCCCTCTTTCTCACCACCTCACCTCACCTGACACTCCTCTCTCTTCAATCACCCTCCCCCTTTTGACTACATTTCAGTAACCCCTTACCCCCCCATGAAAACAGGAATGGTAGTTCCACAGCCTCTGGCTCAGAACCATCCTAATCTTCCTCTCTTGATTCTAAACCTTCTCAGCTTCCCCCTCTTGATCTCTATCTCAAAGCAATACTGCTAATACTACTACCTACAAATTGTTTTGCAACCCTGATGTTATAACTGTGCACATATCGCTATACAGTATATGTATTGCAACCCGATACTTTGGCTGTTTTAATTTTCTAGCCATGTTCAACTCAACACAAGTGTACATATGGGGCTAGATATTCCAAGAAGTTGCACCAGCTCAATCCCAGAAATGCACCCCCAGGCAATATTCAAAAGGGGGAATTGGGCAGCGCAATTCACGATGCACTGGGGCGCAAAGATAATGTATGCGGGCACATCTCCAGTAGGAGTGCTCATGCATATGAGGAACATCTCGATATTAAACTGAGATGTGCAGCGCATATGCCGGCACATCCTGGAGATGTGCCGCATACCTGGGCCCAAAGTTGAGCATGGAAAAATCATGCCCAAGTGGAAGCCACCCACAGGTGAGCTTCCATAATGCAAGGAGCATTATAGCAGCTGCCAGCCATGGGTGGCTTCCCCAGAACACTGTACAGAAGCACCCACAATAATCCCTGTTAGCCTTTAGTAGAGCCTCCATTAATTCTTTTTAACCCCGACGCTCATGCTATGTTGAAATTCTTCCTGGCAGTCCAATGGTATCTTCTACATTGTATAGCCTATCCAGCAACTTTGTGGAATGAAGTCATTCATTCACAAAGTTGTGAATAACTATTACAGTATACACTGTAAAGCTCCATTGGTCCACAGTGTGGACCAATGAGCTTGCATCACATACTGCAAGCTGTCATTCGGTGGGCAGCCATGGATGTATGCGGGTGGGTATGCTGCCTGCCGATGATCGGGGGAGCTGGGTGGGCTGGGGATCCTGTGTTTGTAGGGGGGTGGGGATGCCACTGGACTACCAGGGATTTAAGGATACCCTATAACAGCAATCAGGGTTATGGGTGGGGAGGAGGGTACCACTAGACTACCAGGGAAAGAATTTCAACAAAATGACAGAGATCAGGGTTATGAGTGTGGAGTGGGGTACCACTGGGCCACCAGGGATTATAAAAATACTTTCTAATGGTGATCAGTGGTACGGGATGGGCAGGGGGTACTACTGCAGTATCTGGTACTGGAACTGCATGCTGTGCAGAGTGCCAGGTGCATTTCGCTGACCAGCCCTGCACAACTCATGAAAATGGCCCCATTTGTGCCTTGCATGCATTATGGCCCCATTTGCATATTTGTGCCTGAATATCAGGAATTTACGCATGGCGTATCTCGGATGCACTTGTGCATTTCCCATTACTGGTATTCAGACCAGTCTGGGGATGCGCCGGCAGATTATATTTGCGCCATGGGCATTTTTTGGTATATTCAGACCTGATGTACCATGGCACATCTCCTTTGAATATATCCTTTTGTTGTTCCAGTGCAACTCAATTGGTGGAGCAACCACTTGCACCAATGCCAGGCACACTTTTGAATATCGGACCCATTTGTATGTAAGATATTTGCTTCCTAATTGATGTAACTCTGATGTTTGTTCTTACTTGTTTGATGTGTTTTAAATTGATGTGGAACCTTTGTAAATGAGCTTCTAGCTCAAAGGTTGTAATCTGAGACTCTAATAAATAAATAAATAGTTGTTAGGCTGGTGAGTGATAAGGCTGAGACACCACCCCTGTTGTCATGCAAACCATCCATGTGCATGTGAGTGGTTGGGTGGCTAGAAATGCACCACTGTTAGCCAGAGAAAATGGTTGGGGTGCCAGGGTTTAGGTCCCGTAGAGGATGTAAGGGTTTATCCACCATTATGGCAGTGTACCCAGTGGGCTGAGATGTGGGAGTAGTGAGGGAGTGTGCATACTTCTGTGTCCCATGGCGAGGTTGCCGGTTTGGGGTTTAAGGGAGGGGAGAAATGAGCTCCCCACCCCACCACAGGGTGTGTACATGTTGTACACAGTTGAGGTTCTTTTTGGGCCTGGATTAAATAGTTAATATGCCTCTGCCCCACTGGTGGGGAATCCATGGGTCAGAGGTCACTGTAGGTGTGTGAGTGTATAAAATTCATTTTTTGGTGCCGAGAGGGACAGCTCACGCTGGGTTTGAGTGTGTGCAAGGAAATGTCAGAGAGCAGGGGAGATAGCCTGCTCTCAGGAAGATCCGTGGTTTCTGTGGGTAGAAAAGGCAGTAAGGCAGTGGCTGATGTGGTGGCGGCTGCTAGTTTGGGTCAGGGGACTCCCCCACTATGGTTCCCCCTGGCTGTGTCCCCTCTGGCAGGGCTGATACAAAATCATGACAGAGAGAAATAAATGAGCAGTTGGGGACAGGACAGTGCTGCAGGAGAGTGCACTGTGGATGTCTTCAGAGGAAGAGAGGGACCCTGTGGGAGAGGATGGAGCCCAGAGACAGTGAGTCAAGTGTTGGTTTTGGACCATTAATGCCAACCCAGTTATGACAGTTCTGGTGGTACTTGTCTGAAGTGAGCAGAAGCAAAAGAAGGGGAGAAAAATGGCACCCAGAGAAGAGGAAGGCCAACCCGGTTGTGGCGCATGTGTGGGGACATCTGCCTCAGGGTCGGGGGAATCACCTGCCTAATTCTTGTTCTATGTCCTGAAGAGAAGGGGAGAAGGGAGAAGTAGCCATGATTTGAGACAGCTATTTCCTTGAATCCGTCTCAAACTCAGTGATGGAGAGAGAGAGAGAGGGGAGAGAGAGAGGAGAGGGGGAGAGAGAGAGAGAGAGAGAGACAGAGTTGGATAACTAGTTTCTGCTACTGCCTGTGAGAGGGTAATTTCGGCCCTGAAGTAATGCTGCCCAGAACTGTTTAGTGGTCATCTCGGCACAGAGGATCTGTGCCCAGAATATTGGTGGGGGCCATTCTGGCCACGTCTAACCTCTACCTTTCTCAATGTGACCCCTGCAGTCCGGACTGTAAATAGACTGTTTAAATGGCATCATGAAGTTATATTTATCAATTAAATGGGATCCCCCTGTTTTGAAGTTACTTTTGTTGCAGACCACAGTTATTTCATTTAAGACTGTTTGCCAGCTAACTTCAAGACTTTTTGCAGCACAGCACTGGAAGATATCACCCCCCACTGTCCAGTGCATCCATTCAGCACAAGCCATCCCCAGTAAGAAAAGAAAAAACAAACAAACAAAACAAAACTGTTTCTACTGTTGTGATCACCCCTCCCCTTCAAGTAACATCAGTCATACCCCTAGACATTGGGGATGGGGGCCTTGTCTTTAAATCCCAGCTTCTCTCCTTCCTCACCCTCTCTGGATCTTGCAAATGCTACCACTGACTATCTTAACTTTTTGCCTTCTGGCATCTTGATTATCTGTTATATTACCTTGCTATCCATGTATTAACTTAATACTATGGCAGCACAAATTGTATAATTGTCTCTTGCATGTGACAATTGTCACAAACCCACTCAGCAGGTCAGTCCCTCTGCTCCCACAGTGCCAACCTCCGAGTGCAGTCTTGTGAACAGTTAACAGAACAGGGTAACCCTCCTGTCTGTTTCGTGGGTTAAAATCAAACTTTGATCTCAAATTCTGGAGGGATTCAAACTGTGAACCTCTTGCTAGCATACCCAATGTACAGACTCAGATAATTCTGCTCTTCGGGAGGCAGATATCTTTGCCTACGGGCACCTAACCAGGCATACAAAATGAACCCTTAAAACTCTATTAAAGACCTCAGAATAAACTGTTACCTTTTCCCAGTTTGGTAAAACCAGTAAGCTTTGTACAGTATCAACTTTAACCATGTATGCTTCACTTGTCAAGAAAAAGAAATTAAATGGCACACCAAGTAGTCTCTAAAGTAGAGGTTTACTTAAAAACAGATAAAAAAATGTATAATGTAAATACAGAACCATATATCACAAAAACATACAATCATTTAAAAGAACAAGGGTTAAAAAAAAAAGTGCAAAATTTCTACCACCAGACAATTAGACTTATATATCTAATGTATCTCTCCTAATAGTGCTGATAGACAGATGTTGTTGTCAAGAGAGTACAAACGTGTGTGTTTACAGGTCACTCACAGTATAATTAAAACGCTGTCTTGAGCCTGCCTTCTCCATGATGTCACCCAGCTCCTCCTCTGTTTATTAAAAATTATACAATCAGGATGTCATCAATCAGAAGGTATATTAAATAAGGTTAATTTCTAAGCCCTTCTTTCATCCATGAGCAACATCCTGCTTTTACAGACATCAGAGGAACATCTATGACTTCGCACCAGTGTGACATAACCTGGTTTTCCTCCTCTAAACGTCATAAAATGGATATTTTCTATCCTGTCAGCTGGCAAGCTACACTTAAGCTAGATAAACAGGAGATGCTTAATTTAGGCCTCTTCTAGCCTGTAATTATCTCCTGGCCTTCCAGATAACACCTTGTAGCTAAAACCTGGGGGGGAGGGGGTCATTCTACAGGCTGTTTCTGCATGTCTCATGAGAGACACTCAATAACACATTTTTATATTACAAAAATCATAGATTAATCAGAACCATCGGTACAAGCATCACAATCCTCCCTACCCAGACTGAATTTGGGAGCTCTATCCCATGCATGGGATGAGCTTCCCAAATCAGTTCACTCCTCATAGATGCGAGACAAGCCATCTGAGTTCTGATTTTTGGCTCCAGCCCTATGTAATATTGGCATATCATACCCTTGCAAAGCAAGACTCCATCTTAACAATCTACCATTCGTCTTTCCCATTTGCGTCAGCCAAACCAGGGGGTTGTGGTCAGTCTGTACCACAAAATGCTGCCCATACAAGTATGATTCTAATTTCTTTAGGGCCCACACTATGGCAAGACACTCTTTTTCCACAGTAGAGTATGCCTGCTCCCTGGGAAGTAACTTCCTACTCAGATACGTTACAAGGTGATCTTTCCCTTGGATGCCTGATTCAGTACTGCCCCAATACCCACGTCTGAGGCATCAGTCTGAACTATAAAGGGTCGGCTATAGTCAGGACTTGTCAAAACAGGAGCACCGCACAGTGCCTCCTTCAGTTGGGTAAAGGCTTCTTCACAGGCTGGTCCCCAGGTAATTTTCTTTGGCATCCTTTTCTTTACCAGGTCAGATAGGGGAGCAGCCAGGGCACTGTAATTGGGTATACATTTTCTATAGTACCCTGCTGTCCCGAGGAAACTCCTGACCTACTTCTGCATTTCTGGTGTGGGCCACGCCCGGATTACCTCTATCTTTATTTGGTTAGGATGGAGCTGTCCTGGGCCTACCAGATGCCAGAGGTATGCCACTTCTCCCATGGCCACCTGGCACGTCCCGGCTTTGACAGTGAGCCTGGCCCTCTGTATCCTGCCCAGCACTTCCCTAAGGTGGGACAGGTGTTCCTCCCAGCTGGCACTAAAGATGGCAATGTCATCCAGGTATGCCATAGTGTACTCCTCAGCACCATTTAACACCTGGTTCATCAACCTTTGGAAAGTGGCTGGGGCATTCTTCATTCTGGAAGGCATTACTTTAAATTCAAATGTAACCCCTAGGTTGCGCTATCCCAAGGGCTACTACCCCTGCCTGCTTGGCTAGTAGCAGGTTAAGGGTCCTGAGTTCTGAAATGGGTGCCTCCACCCAGAGGTCAGGGTTGGTAATGGTCAAGCTAACCTGGGCGCAGCCCTCCGGGACACTGTAACCCCCATCTTCCCCCAGTGGCCTGAACACTGTACAATAATCACTTTCACAATCACCCTGGTACACCACAAAAGTACCCACACTTTTGCACTTACCACCAGGGCTGCTTCCTCTGGCTCGACCTGACCCCCTGTAAAACAAGGCTATGCACAGCAAATAGCAACAGTACAGTACTTTGAACACAAACTGGAACCACAGTCAGATTACATGCAGAAAAGTTAGATCTGATTTATTCGGGGACTTGAACAAGGGAGGGAAAAATCAGGTTAATTAGCTTAAAGGTTATATCAATCAAGCAGTTATGCATGCGCTTTGAGTCCCCCTACATAGTCCACCTCCGGGTACCCAGGTGGAGAAGAGATGGGCTAGCCAGGACCATTGCCCCGGGTTACAGCTGGTTGGGGCTCTGTGATGGAAAACACAACATGCACAGTACACAATATTTGTAATCCGGAGCCAGAGGGCTTAGTTCATAAAGGAAATGAAAAACAAGACAATCAGATGACACACTCAGATTAAGCTGCTGTTGCAGGGAGCTACCGTGGTATTTACTCATGATACCCAAGACTGGACACAGGCTGTATGAAAATTGAGACTGCAGGTGGTTGATCTGGAATGCCAGGAGAAGCAGGTCCCATATGAGTCACAGAGGCATTGTTCCTGTTCAAGCGTGGAGCAGGGGGCTGATCCCCAGGCAGGTCTTTCGTCAATGGCTTCTCTGTGCAGTGGGTAGTCTGGCTGGGACAGTCTGGCAAGGCCCAGACTGCATGGAGTCAAATTCAGGTGCAGTCCATTTTGGGCTGGATACAGCTTCCAGCAAGCAGAACACAGTTCACACAGTGGGGAACTAACTCACATCCCACTAGCAGCTCATAGCACATTTACATGTATGGGAATTCTACTGTACCAGGCAAAGCGCACCCTGGTCACAATCGCAAAGTCTCTGCACACACCGGAAGCTTACGGGTAGCTGGAACTCCTGACAGGACGATCACATTCAGCAAAATCTTCGGTCTTCTTCAGGTTGAGCCTGGCCCACTTCAGTAGCTTACTTTAATCACACAAACTTGGATTTAGTCCAAAATAATTCTCTGCTCTCCCTCTCAGGAGCTGCAGGCAGACATATAGGCCAAACACTCAGCCTGTTCCCAGTTCTTCCATGCAGATCCACTTAGGATTGCTGTTCAGAATTATTTCAGCTCCTTCTTCTTGAGCTTCCAGCTCAGAACTAACTGAAAACTGCAAGCAGCCTGGGACTTCCCCAAGATCCAAAAGATTTGGTTGGCTGATTTGGCTGTCAGTCAAAGCAAGAGCTCCCCCTTCAGTTGCAAAAAAGGTGCAAAAAAACTCCAAACTACAGTTCCAACAGATTTTTAATTCAGACAGCTCCTGTAGTCTGGCTACATTTCAGGTCCCACCAGTACTGTTTGGTCCAATTTGCAGTCCAGAACCAAGATAGTGGAGACAAACAAAACAGTCCTTGCTACAAAGAAAGCAGGTTAGACAAACTACATTATCATTATCACTCTAAATGATTTTCAGTAGATAGTTGCATCTTTCAGCAGAGCTCCCTCTCAGATTACTTAAACTGCAATTAGGCAGCTCTTAAAGAGACAGTACACAGAGGCTATACAGGCTCTGGTAATCACATTTAAACTGCTAAAATGCAGGACACCAGCCTGGCAGTGAACATTTAGGCAAGCTCAAGGAAGACTTTTTGAGAACACCATTTGTACGGGGGTTACACAAATAAGCCTATCAGAGTGATGACGGCCGACCTTTCCCTGGCTCTGTCCATCAACTCTAGCTGTCAATACCCCTTAGTCAGGTCAATCGTCGTAAGGTAGGTTACCCCATCCAACTTGTCCAGGAGTTCATTTGTCCAGGGCATTGGGTGGGCATCTGACTTTGTGACTGTATTCAGTCCACTATAGTCCACACAGAAACGAGTAGAGCCATCTGGCTTAGGCACAAGGACCACGGGTGAGGTCCAGGGGCTGTGGGATCTCTGGATTACCCCTAAATCCAGCATCTCCTCCACTTCCCTCCTAGTGTCCTTTGGACAGCCTCTGACACCCGATATGCTGTCTGCTGTATGGGCGTCTGTGTCCCTGTCTCCACATAGTGAGTTGCTAAGGGGGTTAGTCCAGACTTGGTGCTAAACAATGGGGCAAAGTCTCCTAAAACCTTCCTTACTTCCTGGATCTTGTCCATCTGGTCAGCTGGGGGGACAATTTAACTGCCTCCACAGAGGACTCCCACTTACTTTTCTTCCAGCAAGTCCAGAAGTGGGTCTCCTTTGTCCGTCCCCTCCCCAGGACTACATACTGCAAACACCATGTCAGCCCTATTTGCATATGGCTTCATCATGTTGACATGGTACATCCTTTCTGTCTGTCTTCGGTCAGGTAACTCTGTAATATAGTTCATGTCATTTACCTTCCTAACCACTTTGTATGGTCCTGCCCACTCAGCCTGCAGCTTGTCTTTCCGGACCGTGATAAGGACCATGACTTCCTGACCCACCATGTATCAGCAAGCTCTGGCTCTGCAGTCATACCACACTTTTCATTTCTGTTGGGCAGCTGCCAGGTTGCTCTGGGCTGTCCCCATAAGCTCCTTCAGCCTTTCCCTAAACCTAAGGACGTAATCCACAATGGGAGTTCCCTGGCTGGCATGCTTGCATTCCCAGTCCTCCTGGATCAAGTCTAGGGGCCCATATACCAGGCGACCATATAAGAATTTGAAAGAGAAAATCCTGTCGACTCTTGGGGCACTTCCCTGTATGCAAACAACAGGTGGGGAAGGTATTTCTCCCAGTCCCTCCCATGCTGTTCAGCAAACACCCGGAGCATTGACTTCAGGGTACCATTGAATCTTTCCACAAGCCCATTGGCTTGTGGGTGATATGGGGTCGTGCATCTCTGCACCACCCACACTTCTCCCATAAACATTTCATCAGGCCAGATATGAAGGAACCCCCTCAATCAGTGATAACCTCCTGCAGAAACCCAACAGGGGAGAAAATCCCAAGTAAGGCATCTGCTACTTTGTCTGTCCTCAGTGAGGATAGGGTGACTGCCTCTGGGTACTGGGTGGCATAATCCACCACAGTCAGGATGAATCTCTTCCCTGAGGAGCTGGGGTATTTAAAGACCCCACAATATCCATTCCCACCCTCTGGAATGGCTCCTCCACTATGGGCAATGGAATCAGGGTGGCTTAGGTTTTCTTGCCCGCCTTCCCTATTTCTTGGCACCGGTGACAAGACTGGCAATACTACTTCACCTGCTGGGTGAAGTTAGGTCAATAGAAATTCTGGGTCAACCTCTGCATAGTGTGCATGATTCCCAGATGACCAGACAAGGGAATATCATGTGCAATCTTGAGCAACTGCTCACGATACCCCTGGGGAATGACACGCTGCCTGCTTAGCACCCCTCCCTCTGTCTGCATAGCCTGAGTATACATCAATCCATTCTCCCAATAAACCTTATGTCTGCCGTCACCTCCCTGTGCCCCGTCAGAGTCTGCCCAAGCCCTCAGCTTCTCTAGACTAGGGTCACTTCTCTAAGCACCTGCAAACCCCTCACACATTCCCAAGGCATGGGACAGGTCACCTTCAGTTACTAAACTAGGGTCCCTAGCACTAGCGCCACAGCATTCAGGATCACTGTCAATCCCAATGCTCTGACAATGAGTCACCCCTCCTTCTTCAGAGTAACCCTCCATAGCTGTGTGGTTAACTGCTACTGGGGAAATTTCTACCCCCTTTTCATTCATCTCCCCATCTGGAGATGCAAGCTGGGGAACCAGCCTGTCAGTGGTTTCCACAATAGCTTCTGTGGGGTTTAGGGAACTACAATTTTCCCTTACCGCTTGGCTATGGGTAACTGCACACACCATCCCTTGTTTGAGATTGTTGCCCAGGATCACATCCACTGCTAAGGTTTTGGCTACAGCCACCTGTTGCACAGTTCCCCCTGTTTCACCCCAGTCTAGGATAACACTAGCCAGTGGCAATGTTTTCTCTTCACCAGTAAAGTCCTGTACATTGACGTATTTATTGGGTATAAGCTGACCCGGCTCTACTAGATCCCCTTTTATCAATGTCAGGGATGCCCCTGTGTCCCTTAACCCTTGCTTCTGTACACCATTCACCATGACTGGGTGCATGTGTTCCCTCATGTTCACAGGCATGCTTCCAGGGACACACAAACAACCCACTTCCTTCCTAGCAGCACCTTGCGTATTACTGCTCGTCCTTTTGGGACACTGTCTGGCAATATGTCCAGTTTCTTTATACAACCAACATTCATTTCTTTTCTCAGAGAAATCTTTTCTCTGAAACCTGGGGTTAACAGGTTTTGGTGGAGGCAGTGAGGGTTTTAACTTCCCTGAAGGTGCGTGCTTTTCCCTTTCTGCACTGCCACGCCCGCCTCATTCGCTCTCAGAGCAGGTCTGCTCTTGGCATAGCAGTCCGAGAGTTCAGCAGCATCTTGCACTGTTTTGGGACCTCGGTCCTCCTGCCAGGTTTTCAGCTCTGCTGGGCATGCCCAGAAAAACTGTTCTAACAAAGTCACATTTTCAATTTTATCAAAAGAGTTTGCTTCAATTCCTTCCCACCAACGTTTTAAAAACTGACGTTGTTTCATGGCTAGCTCCTCATAGCTCATGTCAGGGCTTCTCCTGAGCTTATGGAATTTAGCTCTGTATGATTCAGTAGTTAATTCAAATTTCTTTAACAGTGCAGCTTTATATTTGCTGTAATCATCACTGCCTTTATTGTCTGTGTGACCCAATGCATCCCGAGCTTTCCCGGTAAGTAGCGGGGATAGCTGCCTGAATACAAACTTTTTCAAAAGAATTTAAAAAGGCATCCATATGCTCCCCCTCTTTAAATTCGATTATCAATTTGGAATTCAATTTGTAACCCAGTCCTGTAGTCCCAGTTAAACCCAAGCCACTTTCCTGCTCTGGTGCCGCTGGTTGGAGTCGTAGCTTCTCCAGTTCATGTTGCTTCTGGTGCTCATGCTCCTCACGGTCTACCTCTCAGTGTTCTTGCTCTGCCTCTCAACATTCTCGCTTTGCCTCACGGTGTTCTCGCTCTGCCTGTCGGTCCACCTCCCACTGATCATGGTCCCTCTCCCTCTGGAACTCCAGCTCCATTCTGCACAACTCAGTATGCAGCCTGAGTACTTCAGGATCCAGGATACTGGTGACCTTCCCCTGCTGCTGTGGCCCTTCACTGACAGTGGCCCTGTTGCTCTCCTCATTGGATCTGGACACTGCACTGGCCGCTAGCTCTTCCACATTCAAGGTTTGGTTCCTTACAGTCACTGTGGGTGACTCGATGCTCTGGGTATCTGCTACCATCAGGGCATCCACGAGGTTCTGCTTGGTGGCTTTCACCTCAAACAGGACTCCTCTGTCCCCACACAACTGCTTTAAGTAGTCTACAGTGTGCCTGCTGTAGTTGGAAGCCATCTTCTTCCCTAACTACGGCTCCTCTGACTTGCACTTTGAAAAAAAAAATAAAACGAGTAGGAACTTGACTGTACACCAAGTGATATAATTCTGTCTCCTTTTTAAAAAATAAATCACTGCCTTTTTCTTTCTTTGCAAGTGAGCTGACAGTCTCAAGCTGACACACTGAATGATAAAAGCTTGTAATACCAAATTATCGCACTGCTGTCAACCAATCTGTCACAAACCCACTAAGCAGGTCAGGCCATCTGCTCCTACAGTGCCAACCTCTGAGTGCAGTCTTGTGAACAGTTAACAGAACAGGGTAACCCTCCTGTTTGTTTTGTGGGTTCAAATCAAACTTTGGTCTCAAGTTCTGGAGGGATTCAAACTGTGAACCTCTTGCTAGTGTACCCAATGTACAGGCTCAGATAATTCTGCTTTTTGGGGGGGCAGATATCTTTTGCCTATGGGCACCTAACTAGGCATACAAAATGAACCCTTAAAACTCTATTAAAGACCTCAGAATGAACTCTTACCTTTTCCCAGTTTGGTAAAACCAGTAAGCTTTGTACAATGTCAACTTTAACCATGTATGCTTCACTTGTCAAGAAAAAGAATTTCAAAGGCACACCAAGTAGTCTCTAAAGTAGAGGTTTCTGAAAAATAGATAAAGAAATGTAAAATGTAAATACAGAACCATATATCACAAAAACATATCATCATTTAAAAGAACAAGAGTTAAAAAAAGTGCAAAATTCCTACCACCAGACAACTAGACAAATATATCTAACGTATCTCTTCTAATAGTGCTGATAGACAGATGTTGTTGTCAAGAGAGTCCAAACATGTGTGTGTTTACAGGTCACTCACAGCATAATTAAAACACTGTCTTGAGCCTGCCTTCTCCATGATGTCACCCAGCTCCTCCTCTGTTTATTAAAAATTATACAATCAGGATGTCATCACTCAGAAGGTAAATTAAATAAGGTTAATTTCTAAGCCATTCTTTCATCCATGAGCAACATCCTGCTTTTACAGACATCAGAGGAAAATTTATGACTTCTCACCAGTGTGACATAACCTGGTTTTCCTCCTCTAAATGGCATAAAATTGATATTTTCTATCCAGTCGGGTGGCAAGCTGCACTTAAGCTAGATAAACAGGAGGTGCTTAATTTAGTCCTCTTCTAACCTGTAATTTTCTCCTGGCCTTCCAGGTAACACATTGTACCTAAAACCTGGGAGGGGGGTCATTCCACAGGCTGTTTCAGCATGTCTCATGAGAGACACTCAATAACACATTTTTATATTACAAAAATCATACAGTAATCAAAACCAGCTGTACAAGCATCACAACAATAACTGCTTAACTATAATCTTGTATTGTATTGTATTGTATTGTTACTGTACTGTATTGAGTTGTACTGTATACTGTACATGAAAATCCCCTGTACTTGCTGTTTTTCTGTTGTTGCTGACCCTAAACCTTTGTATATAGGCTCAGCCTAAAGGGGTTTATGTGGACTCAATCAATCAATCAATCAATCAATCAATCAATCAAAGTACTATAAAAAAATGTAAAATAATTTTGTAGTCTCCAATCTTTGCAGCAGATTGTACTCTCATTGTAATTTTAAACTATTTGTGAGATGGGCAGTTAGAGCTTTAGCTGGAAAGACAGAGGAGGGGACTGTGGCACCTTGCAAGTTGGAGCTGGCTGTAATGTTTTATATTTTTTTAAGTAGTTTCAGAAAATAAACCAGCTGTTTGAAGCTCCTGTGTGTCTCCCTGTAATTGTGTACTTGGGTCCTGGATATGAAGAGAGACTAGGTCCAGGTGGGGAGAAGGCATTTACCATCTAAAATTACAACACAGAAACACTGCCAACAAATACCTCTCTACCCATCAAGAGTCATATTTAGCTGGAGCAGGTCAAGCCCCCCCCCCACATACACATGACTACTCATCGGTTGCCATGCTAGGCACCTGGGACTGTGCTTCAAGTGACATTTGACACTCAGCCCTCAAGCCCTTACATCATGATGCATGGTACAGTAGTTGCTGCTGCCCACCTGTACTACCTTCTCCCTATTGGTACCAGTATAGTTTCTTCTAGGGAGCTACTGATGCTCTGCTGGGCACCATCGTAGTAATGGTGCAGGCCTGATATTGCATGTTGTTGGCTGTTCATAGTGCACAGATTGCTGTTGTCTCTGGACCCAGTCAGACCTTCTTCTGACCTCCAAATTCAGCAGACAATCTTCCTCCACTTTGCAGGGAAGCTGTACCAGTGAAACATGATCCTATCACGCCTACCCAGCACATCCTGGCATCCAGTCCCTAGAGGTATCAATAACCAGCACCTGGATAAGGCACTGATCAGGTGGTTTCCCAGACAAACTGCAGCACAACAAAGTCTATCCCTCTCAACTGTAGTCTGCAGCTTTTACTTTCATGCTAACCTAGCATTTGGTTACCTCCTTTTCTGTAAAAGGAGCACTGTTTTTCTCTCTTCTTTTCTGTATCTCTGACAGAGTACAATCTGCCTCTGCAGGAGCACCACCAGTCTCCTTCTCACTGCAATCACACACAGAATGACTGGGTCCTGGTACAGCCCCTACTATTTACTTGGAAATGTCAGCTCACCATTGGACTACTGGACTGTCAGTCATTCTGAGGCCAGACTGGAGAGCCATCACTCAATAGAGGACTGGTCAGAAATTCATGCTAGCAATCCTGCAATCCTTTGGTTGCCCAGGAATTCCTTGTGGGTCCTTTCCAAACTCTGCAGCCTGTTAGGCTGAAAGGACAATCCCTGACCCCTGATGCTGTGGTCGTGGGTAATCAGGGTGCTCTAAGGTGGCAGAGGTCTGTGCTGCATCAGGGTACTGGCCCCAATACTGTTATTTTAAAAAAGGCCCCTGCCCTTAAACAATATTCTGTTGCTCCTGTGTCCTTTGCATGGTTTGTGCTGGTGTCCATTCTAGTCATGATGTGTGGTGGGGTATTTCCCACTCATTTGGGAGTGCCATTCATGCTCACCCATTGGTGGCAGATGGCCAGTTTGAGGTGCAGTTGGAGCCTGCTACTCCATGGTGCAGAAGGCATTGAAGATCGCTACTCAGCTGCTCCCCTCTTGCCTTGTTCCAGCAATCCCAGTTCTTGGGAACCGAGAAAGCAAGGCATCAGTGGTAGTAGCTGGTGGGCACTCAGGGAGTTGAAGATAAGCTCCTTGGGAGCTAAATATGTGACACACCTCACAGCGTGCAGTCCTACATTGTTAGATGAAGTAGTAGGATGAGTCTAAATTATGCTGTGAACATCAAACAAAAACAGGAACATTGCTAGATTCAATGCAGCAATTCTTCAGTTTGCATTATAGGGATCCCAGGTGGGACAGGTAGTGAGAAGGAAGTGAGTTGAAGTGGATTAAGTAAAAAGCATTTGACAGAATAACTAGTTGTGCAGTTATACTGTGCTTACTCTCAGTGCTCTGAGCTGTATCTGAAAGTGAGCAAAGTTAAAAAAAGAGTTTTTTTGCACAGAAAGATTTCCAGACTGCACTCTCATTGCTTGTTGCTGTGATTGGGACTGAAGTGAGCTGCAGTGGAGGGGGTGATGGGGAATTTGGTTCATCATTTTATAGTCAGGTAGATGAAGACACATACAGCAGTATGCCAGGCTGACATGTTTGTTGTTGCTGTGCTGGCAGAATTGTGGGTACAACACCCACATGTAAGGCTGGGTCCCACTGTTTTAAAGAAAATATATCTGTCTGACATGTTTATTGTTGCTGGCAGAATAGCAGATAGAGCAGCCCACATGGTAAGTCACAACTATTTCAAGAAGAAATTATGCCCATCTTTTATGTCTGGTTGTGTGGCTTGGGCTTCTTTTTTGTTTTTCGACATCTTGGACTGACTGAGTTTACCCACTCTATCAGTGTTGGTGTCACCTTTTCAATTTCTGGGACTTTTACTCCTATGCTGAATAGTGGGATTAAATACTTATCATCTGGGTCACACTTGTTGACTTTTTTTTTCAGGTTTCCAGGGAACGTCTGTTGCATCATCACCCTCAATCTTCTCTACTTCTTCTTCACTGGCCTCCTTAGCCCCCCCCCACTTATTCTTGGCAACATTTTCCATGACTGCCTCCTCTTCTTAGGTGTTGAAATTACTGCCAGGGTAGGTGGGTGCTCAGTCTTCATGTCGTCCTCATCTTGAATCGTAGCAGCCAAATCAGTTGCTGTCACCCTGCCTGTGCCTTGTGATGTTGAATGGCAAGTGCTGGTACCTGCCCATCTGATAATGATTGCTGCTTCTGCTTTTCCTCTTGCTGATGGTGACCCCCCAGCCCTGTCCTTTTACACTTCTATTCATTCCTCAAGCCCACCTCATTATATAATGCTGCCAACACTAACTAAATAATGCAAGTACTGAGCTGCATGACAAGACTAATGCTTCACAGCTTTATACACATACTGGTAACATCTTGCACAGTTAAAGATTTTTTGTAGTATTTCTTATTTGGCAAGAATGCATGCTGCCTAACCCTCCAGCTGCACAACGTGACTGTTGTTTCACAGTCCTTAAAAGGTAACTAACTGTTGTCTCACACAGTCAAGAAAATTTTTTTCAGTAATATTTCTGATTTTCAGTTGAAATAAATCAGCTGCCTTCCAAAACTGCAGATATTTTTTTTTCTTTTATTTATTTATTTAAAAGGTTGGTACCCAGGAAAGGTACACAGAGCAGAGCTCATTTCCAGATGCGGCCCGGGGACAAAGGGTACAAATACAACATAGGGATGATGCATACAGAATACAAAATAAGGCACTGTACAATGCAATAAATGTATACATTTGAAATAGGTGAAAACAATAGGACATGATTTAAGTATAACTATAGCATAAATATAATAAGGTGCTCAGGTAGAAGCTGTTAGTTGAGAGGGACAGCAAAGGATGAACATGAGGGCACAAAACTATACAGGTGGTAGAAAGAGAGTGAGGAAGAAAGGAGTAGAGATGTGAAAGAGAAAAAAAATGAAGAATTAGAGCAGGGAGCAGTCACAGAATATTAAAGGGGGAGCCTAAGAAGGTGTTTTAGTGATGGAAAGGAGGGACTGAGATGGGTATGGGGAGGTTGTTCCAAAGGGAAGAAAGTCTGTAAGAGAAGGCGTATTTCCCTATAGATGTACCCACTCTTGGGAGGGTGAAGGAGCTGGTGCAATTTGTATGCAAATTGTAGGGGGATGGAGTGGTTGGATTATGGAGAGGGGAGAGATAAGAGGAAAGTGTCCCAAACCAGTAATTAGAGATGAGGGAGGAGTAGTGGGACAAGTGTCTTTGTGAGAGAGACTGGAGGGATAGGGCAGAGTAGAGGTCACAGTGGTGTGTCAAGTGTGGGAGATTTGAGGCAAAATGACAGAAAGTGTTGAAAAGGATATCAAGTTTGGAAAGGGAGGAGAAAGGGGCTGCACTGAAGACAACATGAGCATAATCAAAGGTAGGAAGTATCCATTTTATCAGCAGGTCACATCTGACAGGGAGGGAGAAACAAGCCTTGTGACGGTAAAGTAGCCCCAGTTTAGGGTTTAGTTTGGAGTGAATGGCAGAGATATGGGAAGTGAAGTCAAGTGAAGGATCAAGTCTATTTGTAGGTCAGGACATTATCAAGAGGAGTGTAGGATGAGGTTGAAAAAAACAGGAAGGAGGGGAGCTAGCCAGTTTCTGCTTGGAGCCAAAGGTCATGGATACTGTTTTTTTTTGGTGTTCAGTTTTAAGCAGTTGTCTTTGAACCAGTTGGTTACAGCAGTGAAATCTTGTTGAAGGGAGGTTTGGATGGCTTGGACGGATGGACCTGACAGGAAGAGGATGGTGTCGTCTGCATACATATGGATCTTAGCATGGGAACAGACAGAAGGGAGGTCATTAATAAACAAGGAGAAAAGAACAGGACCAAGGATCAATCCATGAGGGACACTTGCAAGGATAGGGAGGGAGATAAGATGTTACTTATTTTTACTGACTGGGACCAAATGGATAAGTAGGAACCAAACCAGGAGATGGTGGCAGGGCAAAGGCTGATGTTGTTTAAACTTATTTAGTAGCAAAGGATGTGACACTGAGTCAAAGGCCTTGGCCAGATCAATAAAAATAGCTGATGTGATCTGTCCTTGATCCATCGTAGTGTATATGGCTTTGGTTAATCGGAGTATGGAGGTGGTGGTTGAGTCAAATTCCCTGAATCTTAATTGTACTGGGGAAAAAGTGCATAAAGCATAGAGGAAGTCATTTAGACATGAGAGGACAAGGGATTCTTGTACCTTTGCAAGTGTGGGGAGGAGGGATATAGGACGGTAATTCCCAGGAACTGTAGGATACCCATCTTTATATAGATGGAGCACCATAACAGACTTCCAGGCTAAGGGGATGGTGGAGGAGGAAAGAGATAGATTGAGGAGGTACATGACAGGAGTCAAAATAGATGGAGCAGAGATTTTGAGGAGTCTAGGATGTAGGCCATCAGGGCTGGATTTAGCTGGGTTTAAGGATAATAAGGCACTAAATACTTCAGAAGGGGAAATCGGAGGCAGCTGATAAACAAAGGACTCACTGAAGGTGGGAGAGAAAGCAGGAGAGGAAAGGGGGGTGTTGGTGGAGGACACAGGTGGTGAAGAAAGTATCTAGGGCATCAGTGACTGAGAAGGGGTCAGAGGCTAGGGAACCTGACACAGAAAGGGTTGGTGTAGGGGGTTCAGAGGTGGGGAGCAGGAGCAATTGGAGGTCCTTCCAGAGGGAGGATGGAGAGGTGTTAGATGTGCGCAAACGCGATCTGAAATAGAGTTTGACTGTTGAATCTTCTTTGTGCAGTCATTACGGAGAGCTTGGTATTTTTGCAAGTCAGCAGGGTCGTTTGATGTTTTAAAGTGATGCCACGTGAGATCATGGGTTTTGCACAGGGACAGGAAGTTAGAGGAGATCCAGGGATTGTGGTGTCATTTAACCCTAATTGACTTTAGCGGGATGTGTGCATCCCAAATCTTTAAGAAGATAGATGTGAAATGGGAGAGGGTCACATCAACAGAGGGAGAGAAAAGGACTGGTGTCCAATTTGTCATGGCCAAGTCATGTAGTAGTTTAAGAGAATCGAGTGATTTGAGGAATTGATGTTGAATGTATTTTGGGGGTTGGGTGGAGGGTGTATCTTCCTGACACAGTAGGTAGGGCAATGTCACTTAGTGCATTGGGGAGTATGCCTACAGAGCTGATTCAGTGAGGATGGATAGATAGAACCCAGTCAAGCAAAGAATTAGACTGGGAGCGATGGTTGGGACAGGTGGGCTCATTGATCAGCTGGGACAGATTTAATGATTCTGTTTGGAGGCACAAGTTTTGAGATGTGGGAGAGTGCCAATCAAGGTTAAAGTCACCAAGTAGGATTAATTCACCTGCACAGGCATGGGTGGTGATGGAGGTGATAGAGATGACCAGGGAAGGAGGAGGGAGTTCTGGGGAGACATACAAAACTCCAACGTAAAGTGGGTTGGAGAAAGGAAAGGAGAGCTTAGCTAAAAGCAGTTTGTGTGAAAGAGATTGCTTCATGATGGGTGATAGTGCATGTGAGGGGGTTTGGGGAATTTATGGCAGCCCCTCCTCTTTTTCCACAGTCTTGATGGTGGAGGTTGAAGATAGTTAGGGCAAGCTGGTTGTCTGGGATACACAAAGACAACCATGTTTCAGAGATACATAGAATGTCCGGGGAGTGCTGAGTAATCCAGACTTTTAAATCATCCAGTTTACGAAGGAGACTACAAGCATTTATATGAAAACACCTCAATCCCTTGGGAAGGACTAGCAAAGAGGAGGAGGAGGGCTGGGTGGGTAAGGGTTTAGGTCAATGTCACCAGCTAGAAGTAGAAGAACAACAAGAAGATGACAATGGGAGGAATGACATGGCTGTTTTTTTTTTTGATAGCCCTGGGTGCAGGGTGTTTTAGTGGGGTTAAGAGCAAGAAATGATGGGTGGCTTTGATTTTAAAGAAAGAGCTATTAAGCAGCCCAGGATGTATTGATATCATTTGGGAAAGGGGAAGGGTAAAGGATAAGAAAAGGGGTGTGTGAGGAGAGGGAAGGAAGTAGGTAGACATGAGATAGAGTGGGCAGGATGTAGACCGGGGCAATTGAGAGGGATGGAGCTGAAGTGGGGGGGGGGGGAGAACAGGCAGAAAGAGAAACATGGCTAGGAGGGGATACACTACACTACAGAAGTAAGCCATGATATGTCCACTCACAATAAATGGTCTGCACAGAGACCACTAAAAGAAAAAGCTGCACTTAAAAAATAAAAAGTTAAAGTCAGGATTTTCAAAATGATCTGTGCTAGATGTGTTTGTCATGTTTTTCAAAATAGGAATGCATCCATACTGGTAGATCATTTATTACATGGTCTAACAGCATCTGAATTTTGTGTAAAAAAAAAAAATGACGCAATTCTGCAAACAAATTGATGTTAACTGCATTTGCATCATTTTTATGTTTGCTTGCACACATGTGCAAGAAACATAGTGCCACTATATGAATTTTCATAGGTGTGCCTCCCCCACTTACAATGCCCTGCTCCCTTTTGCAGGCATGGCTGCACCACGCCAATGAATGTTGGAGCTGTCTATGACAGCCATTCAGATGCAGTAGCATATAGTTGAAAGCGAAAAACTGCTCCAATCAGCGGTGGCAATGTATAGGCAATTTGCATACTGCCATCAGTAGGCAATTTGCATACTGCCATTGGCATATGCAAAGTGTCTACACTCTGCATTACAGCTGTACAGCTGTCATAGACAGCTCCATTGTTGCCTACTCCCCCCAATAAACACCGAAGTAGCACGCTGGGAGCCCACCCCAGCATGTTCATGTGCTCTCCCACATGCACACCATATGGCCGATGCAGGGGATGCCCAGTCATCAGCTTCTCTGCCCTCCCCAAACAGACTTCCAAGTCCCACGCTGGGAGCCCACTCCAGTGTGGGAAAAGTCTATACGGCCGACGGGGGTGCCCAATCCCCCATCGGCTCCACTGTACCCCCCCAAAACTAGACTTCCATGTGCCATGTTGGGAGCTCACCCAAGTGTGGCAGAAGTCCATATGGCCAATGGGTGTTCCCAATCCCCCGTTGGCTTCACTGTCCGCCCAAAAATATTTTCTGGCTGCCACGCTGGGAAAGTCCAGCAGTGTTAAAAACACCTGGAAAAAAAATGGTCCCTCGTTGACTGTCTCGCCCCCCTCCCCCAACCTGTGCCCACCCTCTGCGCACCCACTTCCCCACACCCCCTCAACCCCATACTTACCTCCGGAGACTGGTGCGATGATCGTTGGTGGATGGGGACCACGTCTGCACTCTTCAAAGTCAACCACGAACTGAAGAAATGCCAGTAAGCTCTATAATGGCATAAATGTTTTTTTTCAACTTTGTGCATACCTTAGCCATTTTTAGAATTGTTTCACTAAATATTCAACATGGGTTCTGGGCCCCACCTCATGAACTCAGTCACTGACATTTTGTTATTCAGACCCGAAAGGTGATTTTGAGGTCACTGCGTGGAACCACCTTTTGGGACTGAGTAATGAAACAACAGTGTCACAGTTCATGAGGTAGACCCCCAAAAACCCTATGTTGAAACATTTGGTGGAAAAATTCCCAAAAATTACTGTTTTATGAGGGTGCATTTTGCAGTTCCTATGCACGCTTGTAACTTTGAGAATTTTTAATATTTTCACTCCAGATTTTCCACATTGCCATTTTACCACACCTCCTTATGAACAGTCCAGCTGTCATTTTTCATATATTGCCCAAAATGTGTTTGCGCACATGTAGCACACATTTGTTTATTCATTTATTTATTTAGTTTTTGTTGACCAAGTAAGTGCACTAGACAAATCCTGCCTATTTTCAGGCACAACCCGGGGGAGGGGGATACAGATGAATGCTAACTGACCTTGAACCAGATTAAGCTGTTGGTGGTATTTTTTTAGTGAATGAGGGAAATTTGGCCAGGGAACCAGGGAAATTCCCCTACTGCATTGCTGGCAGTAGGGGAACTGGCTGTTATGAGCCAGACCACTTGGTGGTCAGACTTGGAGGAGGATGGATGTCGCAGAGCATGGAGAGTAGTCGGGATCTCTTTTGGTGTTGATGGACGCTACTGAGCCCATGGGGCAATTGAATCCTGATAAGGACCTGGAGGAGGGTGAGCTTTTTGTCTCTACAGAGGATTTATTGAGTCTGAATGCACCAGATATGATGAGGAAGGTATCAACAACGCTTACCGCTGAGGAACAACTGAAGCTGAAACTGGCAGATTTAAATCGGGAACAAGAACGAGTCAAAATGCAGTTGTCTGCACTTTGTGTGGAGGAGGGATCTGTTTCTACTTCACCGGAGGTTGTCAGGGCTTTAATCCATGAGTCAGTGCCTCTGGTTACAGATTCGAAGCAATCGGATGAGTTGCAAACTATTTCTGACTTGAAGCATCCTGAACAAGCTGTGTGTGTTACGGATAAGGCTGGCAGTGGGGAATCTAAGCAGATTCAGTGGCAAAAGCCTTTTTTAGAGATGGGAGTACTGGCGGTATCTCATGGTTTACCGCAGGTTGCTAGGATACTCCCGAAAGTCCCGGATGTGTCTACATCGGAGTGCGGAGGCTCCGTTTCCTCTGAATATACCGCTACCCTGATGAAAGAAGCAGGGTTTGTTCTCAGAGGAACGTTCTCAAATCCCTCTTCCACTATGCAAACTACAGAAGCAAACTGTATGTTCCAAACAGACCCTCTGAATCAAGATGGTGTCTCTGACTTTTCTTTTCTAAAACGTCATCAGGAGAAGGTAGGAGAGGAGGAAAAGGAAAAGAGAGCAGCAGTGATTTTTGCTAAAAGGAACTTAGGGGTACCAGAAGAGGGGCAGGCTGAACTTTCTTCCACTAAAGCAGAGATTGGTCTGAGGGCTTTGGATACTAGGCCTCCTGGAGAGCCCTTGACTGAGGAAACATGGTTCCCACAGTGAGCGTTAAGTGAAGCTGGATGGACTCTGGAAAAAGGGTCTTGGAGACCCACACCTGAGTGGGACCCTAAATTAAATTTTTCCCAGAATGAGCCTACATGTCAACCACAGTTACCAGATGAACTGATACCTACTGGGGCTTCTGAGGGGGTACAGGGGAAGGTAGGACCTTCTGAGGTTGCCTTACAGGCAGAGTATCCAGTGGTTACCACTGAGGTGGGAATTGAGCAACGGGTGATCACAGTACAGGATCCTCCTGTTACTGACAAACCCCTGATGTCTGACTTATTTTCAAAAATTAAAAAAGAAGCAGCACCACGCAGAAATGCTGTGCAACTGCGCTATAAGGAGGGCCTGGAAGTTAGGCCTGATTGGCTGTATGTGGGGAAATGTTTGTTAAAGGAATCTTTACATTTTTCTCCCAGGGTGGTATTTGCATTTATGAATATATTGGGAGAAGACAATTTTGATGTGAGCTTTTGTTCTGCCTATGCCCTGGATCTATTTTGGGAAAGATACAACCAGGTGAAGTTTTCACCCATATGGACACCCTTCTTAGTGATTCCCTTAACGAAACCATTAATTAAATATGTTACCATCATGTTTAGGAATGAGGGTGTTCATGTGGATGATATTTCATATTGGTTGGCTCAGATATGTGATTTTGAGTACTCCTGAAGCTATCTTAGATTCTGAGCAGTTTTGGACAGGGGATGGACGCTAAAGTTAAACTTAGACAAACTGACACGGGATAGACCATATTCCAAATTATTTTTCGTTAGGAAGGACAGAGGGTGCTTTTATGCAGGGCAGCCCCGTGCTTGTTACAAATGTGGTTCCAGAACACGTTTATCCAGCTGTTGTGATAAGCCTCGATGTGACAACTGTGGGGAAGCTGGTCATATAGCTTTTCAATGTGCTAATTTCACAAAATGTGACCTCTGTGAGGAAACAGGTCATGTTTTTCCAGAATGTGTATGGGCAGCTAAAAACAAGGCATCTAATGGCAGTGCAGATCTGTTAATTCAAAAAGCTCAGGACCTGGTCACAGGGGGGGGCCCAGACAGGCCCTATGTTTAGAACGGAAGAAATAGATCCTGTTTCACATCCTGTTGTGGCCCCGACAGAGGGTAACTCCTCTGAGACTCCAGGTCAGGGGTCTCCCACCCTTGTTCCTGTCTGTTATACAGTACAAAAAGAAGGAAGGCCTCAGGATTCCTCCAGGGCGCCTTTGGTTATCTCAGTAAGAAGGTCCTCCCGGAACCTTAAACCCCCTCTGGCCCCCACCACAGAGGATATGGAAACTTGTAATCCCTTTGCAGTTTTGGCAGCTCAGTGGGGCGAGTCAGAAATGGATAGCCAGGCACCTAACTCTCAGCCTATACAGGATAGTCCCCCTTCCCCTTTTCAGGTTCAGGAAGGCTATAAAGGTAAAAGGAAAAAAAGATGGAAAAAAGATGGTTGACATTTCATTGTTTATGACTGTTTGGGTTTAAACTTGGTTCGTTGAACGTACACACTTTATTAAACTTTAAAAGAAGGCAGGTGATTTATGACTTCATTCACAGCAATGCTTTAGATATCTGCCTCCTACAGGAAACTTGGATGTACTCTTTAGATCAGGCCAGGTTTTTCCAAAGAGAGTGGTGTTGGGGTCCATCCTATTGGTCCTTTGGACAACAAACAGCGGATGGCATAGGATTTCTTTTGAATTCGTATGAATTTTCCTTAATTAAGCTAATAGACCTCATTCCAGGAAGGTTAATGATATTGGACGGGGTTTGGAGATCTAGGACATGTCGTTTTATCAAAGTGTATGGTTCACAGGTAAAGGCAGAACAGGTGGCACTTTTTCAGATGATAAAACCTTTTTTATTGACTTCTTATGAAATTTTTTTGTGTGGGGACTTTAATTATGAAGTTAAAGGCAGGGAAGCCATCCCCGGGGTTGGGAAAAGATTTACTGTGATTCCAATGCGTTATGGCAACTGATAAAATCATCCGGATTAGTTAATGGTAGTAGCCATCAATGAGGAGGTTTAAAATTCACTTATAAAAGAAACCTCTATACGTCTACTATAGACTATATTTTTCTTTCTGATAAACTGCCCTTTACATTTGATACTTTCCCGGTTTCCTTTTCAGACCACATGCTCCTGTTATGTACTTTTTCTCTTCATCTTGTACCACCTAGACAGAGGGTGCGATGGAAACTGAATACACTTTTGTTAAAATGCCCGGAGGTAGTAGGGAAACTTCAAGCATTACTTGTAGCAAGACTTTCGGTAATCTTTTTATATGACGATGTGGGGGTGTAGTGGAAAGATTCTAAGGAGGACTTTTGTAAATTATTAAAAAATCAAGGGAGGTCTAGGGAAAATGACAAATTTCTGCATTATCTCAAATTGAGGCAGCAATTGTATTATTTAATTTCTGTGGCAAATACCTCAAAGACTGATCTTTCCTCCCAAATTGCAACTTTGAAAGAACAAACTCAAGAAGTTCAATATAGTAGGGCTAATACACTTAAGGTACTTTTCCAATATGGGGTAAAAAAGCAGCCTTCTGGAGATCCGTATGAGGCTTTTAAAAAATATAGACATAATACGCATTTGGAAACCCTTATGAAGCATGATGGACAACTAGTGAGGGATTCAAACAGCCTTCAAGAGATGATAACATTTTTTTTTCTAGCTCACAGGCCAGAGACACCTCCTAGTGAGAGTACCATGAGGAAGTTTTTGAAGCAGATAAAACTACCAGACACACAATTTAATACGTCATTGTTAATCCATCCTATTACATGGGCAGAAATAGTAACGGCTATTAAAGCTCAAAAAATAGGTACATCACCAGGGATTGATGGATTGACAGTGGATTTATATCAAGCTTTCCCAGCTGAATTTTCTGAATGTTTGGAGCTGGTATTTAATTTTTTTTAAACTCAATAGCAATTCCAGTTTGGTTTACTGAAGGGTTGTTAATTTTTTTTGTATAAATCAGGGGATAAAAATCTACTAGTGAATTGGAGACCAGTTAAGCTTCTGAACTCAGATTGTAAGCTTTTGGCAGGTATGAATACTAGACTCAAAGAGCTTGCAGTCACTGTCCTTTCCCCTTATCAATTTTGTGGGCTTCCCAAAAAAAAAATCCACAATGCTCATATGTTTGTTCGAGATTGGATAGAATATTCTAATTTGAATAAACTCTCTGGCTGCATTATTTCTGTTAACCAAATGAAAGCTTTCGATCGGGTTTATCACCCGTTTCTATTTTTGACTTTAACACACTATGGAGTACCTGACTTTTTTTTACATTGGGTAAAATCTATCTATAATAATGCTATTACTTACCCCATAATTCAGACAGAAATTGGGGATGGATTTCATGTTCCCACTGGGGTTCGGCAGGGATGCCCCCTAAGCCCATTATTATATGCTTTTACAATAGATACACTGATTCAATCTTTGTCACAGTATCCACTATGGGAAGGGGTCTGTGGCCCTCCAATATTGAAGGAATTACATGTACAGGCATACGCTGATGATTTGTGTGTGTTTTTTTTCCAAATATGAACAAATAGAAAGGTTTTTGGAGTTTATGGATTTTTATGCTTTGATTTCTAATTCTAAACTTAATAAACAAAAGAGCCAAGGATTGTTTATTGGGGTAGGCAATCCGGACGCACTTCTTATACAGAGATTGAGGATTTCATCCGAGCCTATAAAAATTCTGGGATTACTATATGGGTCCCAGAATTTGCCAGAGTTAAATTGGGAAAAGGCTTTAACTTCTATAGAGGGGAAAATTCAAATTTGGAAACACTGGAAATTGTCTAAATTGAAACGGGTACAAGTCATCAAACAATTTTTAATTCCAGGTTTATTATACTCGTCGATAATATTTCCGCTGCCGATAAAATTCAAAATGAAGGTATACAGTTTATTTTTTCAGATGGTATGGGGTAACAGACTCAGTCCCATTAAGCGGCACTATACCTATTTGGCAAAAGAAAAAGGGGGATTAGGATGGTGGATCCTGTAATTTTTTTCTCTACATTATTTATAACAGTAAATGTTAAGGCTGGGTGGGTGACATCTTCATCAAGATATGGGATATTAATGAGACAGGTGTTAGTTCATTATTACTCTGTTTGGCTTACAAGCCCTCCTAAACTGATTTCTAAATTATCTATACCTTCTTACTTTTTGCCAATTGCAAAAAAGTTATTTAAATGGGGGTTGTCGGCCCAAGTAGTAAGGGATAGTATAGGACCACAGTTGTATACCAAAGTTATGCAGATTTTATATCCAAGTAAACCAGTCTTTAAAAACTGTCTTTCAGTTCATATGGAGGCAGTACTTAAGAGGATAAATAATCCTTGACTGCTGGATTAGATGTGGGAAATTTTATGGCTCACGGTTTATGGAAGGATTGGGGTTAGGGGAAATGCTAAGCATAAAGCCTTATATGAAAGACCTTGCCCTTTTTTAGAGTGTGTGGCTCAGGAGGAAACTGTGGAGCATTTTTCCTTTTTTTGTACCTATGCCAGGTCTCTTTGGAAATTCCTTGCCTTTAAATGGAACATGAAGTGGTTATTGTACTTAGATTATAATATTTTGGTATTGGGTCATTCTCCTCAGTTGGGGAAAAGGTATAATCTGGAGACTTTGCAAATTTTTTTGTTTTGCTTTAATATACTATTTATGGCAGGCTAGGTGCCAATGGGTTTTGTATCAAAAACTGATGCCCTACGATACTGTAGGGTTATTGATTCAGGGAGCCATGGACAGGGTATATCTTCATGATTTAGGGTTTTCAACCACTAGGAAGGTGACAGATTGGTGGAGAGGGATCACGAGGTTTATAAAATATAAATAGGTTAGGGTGGGAAGCAGTATTTTGGATTACTTTACAGACAGTGAAAGGGAATATGGGAACTTTCAGTTTATATGTGTGTGTTAAATAATTAGTTTAGGAAATTGTAATGAGTCTGTTTGGTTTGCTGTCTGACAAGAATGTTTTATTTTTTTCTCTCCCTTACCTGGTTTAGTATGTCTATCTGTGCTGTATTGTAAATATTTTCTTTGATGTAATATTAATAAAAAATTCCCCTACTCTTTTCGATAAGTGCCATGGGATCTTTAACATCCACCTGAACTACCACCAATCCAGGCAGATGGGACCTCGGTTTAACGTCTCATCCGAAAGACGGAAATTTAGCATGGTCAGTGTGCAAAATCAATGTTCGGGACACATTAAGAAAATCACAGTGACACTGGTCATGAGCAGAGGTGTTAAAATGGCTATGTTGAAAATTTGGTGACAAAAGTCCATAAAATGACTCTATCACAAGCGAGCATTGCGCAATTTCCACGCACCCTTGTAAGTTCACGAATTTGTAATATTTTCAGTCCAGATTTTTAACATTGACATTTTTCCACACCTCCTTATGAACAGTACAGCTGTCATTTTTCACACCCTGGCTGAAATGTGTTTTCGCACTTCCAGCACAGAATATCATGGTCGCTGTGGGAAATTAGTGTTCGGGACAGATTACAAAAATCACAGTGACACTGTTCATGAGCAGAGGTCCCAAAATGACTATGTTGAAAATCTGCTGTAAAAAAATCCCCAAACTACTTACAATACGGGTGTACGTTGCACAGTTTCTACGCACGCTCGTGACTACACTAGTTTTTGTATATTTTCACTCCAGATTTTCAACAATGCCATTTTCTACACCTTCTCATTAACAGTACACCTGTCACTTTTCACATCCTGTTCAAAATGTGTTTTCACACCTGTGGTGCCAAATGGCGCAGTCGTTCTGCAAAATCACCTTTCCCGTAACAAACTGATAGTGTCACTGTTCATGCAGTGATGTCACAAAAAACTCATGTGGAAAACTTGGAGTAAAAATACCAAGAAACTCCCAGGGCATTAGGGTTTTCAGCCATAACGCCCTACCCTGTAGGGACTGACAGGCATCAGGGGTGTGACTTGGGATTGTCGACAGTAATGCTCATGTCATTTCACCCCAACCCCCACCCTGCAGCCATTGACAGGCATCGAGGTGCACCTTGGACCCTTTGCCCCTAGAGTTCATCCCATTCTCCTACACTGCACCCATTTCAGTGTGTTTCCTTATGGAATGAGGTGACTGTAAAGCTCTAACACCCCAAGGCATACCTCGACACTTGTCAGTGTCTGAAGGGAAGGGTGAGGTGAAATGCCATGACTGTCATGGACGACGACGCAAAGAAACACCCCAATGCCTGTCCATCTCTGCAGAGTGAGGGTGGAGTTGGCGTCAGTTCAATACTTCACTGCCATTCCTATACTGCATCAGTCTAACTCCTGCACTTCCACTACTAATGCCAGCATTCAAACATTCGGCATTGACAAATGCTTGTTACTACAAGTCATGGTTTTCTGTTGCAAATAAATGCATCTTTTGAAAATAGCAGAGGCATTCAGGCAGACACTAGCACAGCACACATTTGTATCTGCTTCCACACTCTTGGAAATCCAGCCATAACCGTTTAAAATGTTGCATAAACAACACTGGAGCTGGGAGCTGCCTCTCTCACTCCCCAACTGATTCAGTGAAGATACACTATTACATTCACCGAGTAAGCACAGTAAAACATATCAAAGTATCTGCTAAAAGTGTTTCTTTCTAATTCAAATTATAAAATGGGGACAGCAAATCCGGTTTTCTGATTGGTTATTGCCTGTACATGAAATCTGTTCCATGCACGGGTAATAACAAGTACTCTAAAGCAGGACCGTATAGCATTAAAAGTCAGTGAGCCGTTAGAAAGTTGAGGTTTTAAAAGCTGTCGTTTTCTTTTGCCTCATTAGAGCGGCTCAAACTTTGCCCACAAGTGCTGAAGTCCCTGCCCACTCCCCACCCTTACATGCAATAAAAATAAAGCAATTCTCTGAAACAAAAGTCAAAATGTTTTCTGTTCTCACCTCACTGGCATTTTTCTGAATCCATGCCAGCAACTGCTCATCCCTTCTATACCTTCTTTGCTGTCGTACTGTGGTTCATAAAAAAACAAACAAAAAAAAAACATAGTGCACTCTCTCTTTCCACTTGGAGTTCCTTCCCATTAAAAAAAAATCCACAAAAGTACATGGGGTGCGGGGGTAGTGCTCCTGCATTACATGGGGCAGAAATTAAACAACTACTGGTGCATGCAAAGGACAAACTGTGCCTAGAATGTACATAATGACATAATTCTGTAATAAGCAGAAAGACTATTTTACACTAAATTCACATAAGCAAATTTTTTTTTCTACATATTTCTAACTGTAAAAAGTTAAAAAAGAAAAATAGAAGCCCATTTTATAAGTGCAATAAGACACTCCAGGGTCTGCATCAAACATATTTTACCCCACAGCCAGCAGCTAAAGTCACTCGGCTTGCAACCTCGTGCCTTATTACGCCTCTGGCCATGCAGTAAAATATGCTTCATGCACACCCTGTCATGTCTTATTGCTTATGTATTTTTAATCCCATCTACCAAATTTCATCACTGAACCTGAGCTAGGAATTCTGAATGAACTACAATTTTTTTCAACCTACAGTAAGATTAATTTTTTTCAGTATTCAGAGATGCATTCTACTCCTTCTGCTCTCACACTAGAGAGATAGATGCAAATGCCGTGCACAATGAGCTGCTTGTGTGGGTGCTGACTAACTTGCTATCCGACCACTCCTTACAGCACAACACACACACAAAAAAATGAGATGGGAGGATGAAGGGTCACATGAGGACCTAAAGCATTGTAGTTTAATGCAACTCACTTGTGGAACTCTGCCGAAATAAACTGAGAATATGTTTGCAGCTTACTATAGAATTTGAATGATTTTTTTCTTCTTGGGGTGTGTCTCTTTTTTGCGTTGTACTGCTCTCACTCAGAGACTGCACACTCTGCATGGGGTCATATGTAAGCAATAATACAAAACAGGGTAGGTGGTGTTGGATTATATCTGCAGTGCAGGGGCATAGTGCAGAAAGAAGCCACAGGACATCCACCTGTGCCTTATAGCCCCTGGAAGAGTGGGTATTAGAGATACAGTGAAGTTTAATTTTGCGGGGTGAAGTTCAGGTGAAGTTGGGAATTTCACCCTGCAGAATATTTTGTGAAATTTCCACATTTTGTGAAATAGTCCACAAGTGTGAAATGCAACATTTGGCCTGTGAAATGCAAAATTTGGCCTGCAAAATGTGGAATTTCATCCACAAATGGCAAAATCTCACTCGCGAGTGGTGAAATTCCACTGCTCATGGGTGAAATTCTGCCAGTCAGAGGCAAAATTTCATATTATGTAGGTGGAATTTCACACTTCGCACCTGCAGAATATTTCTCAAAATGAGCAAATTTGTGGAAAAATTTCATGGAGCGAAATTTGCAGACTTTACCCATCTCTAGTGGGTATAGTTCAGCACTGTCCACCTTGGAGGGAATTATTTGTGCTTAGAAAATGGGTATTGCTGAAAAAGACAAATGACAGCTTTTTAAAATATGCAATCAGCTATAAGTTTATTTTTTGAAATATAACTTAAACTTGAGATATAGTAGATTATTTCCAGGAAGCAGAACAACAAAACAGTTGTATTCCCATGTTGCACTGAGTAGCAGGGTCAGCCAAAACTAAAAAATAAATAAATGCACTGTCCAGAAATATTTATGAAGTTGACTGGGCCAGGAAATGTGCAATGCAGTGGGTTGTATGGTTCAGTGTTGTTGCCACTCAAACTTGATGCCAGGTTAGTTGTGCTGCTTGTGCTTTTCTCTGATGCAGTGTTTGAGGTTTGGTCATCGCCCATTGTTGCATATGCCTCGTAAGTGCTGCTTTTCACCATTTTGTTTAGCCGATTTTGGTTTTACAGATGCAGGGTTAGTGCTGCTGTTCTGTTTCTTTTTTTATTTTGCAATCCATGCTGAGTAAAATGCTTTCTGAAGTTTCTGCTTTGAACATACAGCTGTTGCAACCACTATCATGGGAAGTACTTTCTGAGATGTCTGGTTCGAGCATACGGCTGTTAATGGCTGTTGCAGATGTGGGGCTGCTGTTGTGTTCCACTTCTTTTTTTTATGTTTACTATCACTGATGTCATGGGAACATCTCAGATTGGTCTGGAGGAAACTGGATTGCAGGATATAGCTGCGGCTTTAAAAAGTGTTTGGTGTGGGTTCATTTTTTCCTTTTTTATTCTTCCAAGTAAATTAATCGATTGCTGCCCATCAGTATGAGACATGGACCAGTAACTAGTGAGATGGGTTTCACAGCAGTGTCCAGTTATAGTCATTATCTCATGGCTTTCTAGCCAGCATTGGAGAGGATTTGCACTGTCATTGCTCAGATGCTGTGATTAATGCATTGCACACTCAGATTTGCTTCTGCTTTCAACTTTCACATGAGGGACCCTATGTAATTTTTGTCCATTGGTTCTCTTGAGAACCAAATAGTTTCAGCTTCCAGGAATGTATTTGGCAGCATTCTAGGTTGCAAATAAAATGCTTTTGCATCTCTCAGTATTTTTAACTGGTACTTCCGAACAATTGAATCAGGCACTGATGGTTTCCCGGTTCTTTAAGTATGAAGCATCAGTTTGCTTATTTTTTCAGTGGGTTCCTTTTTTTTTATTATTTGGATTCGGTAAAGGAGCTATATATTTCAGCTCGCGTCATTTGTATTTATTTGAAATAACTGGGTGTCAGTTCTCTTAGGCCAACCCTACTGCACCCGGCCATGTAAATCTGAATGTTGAACCAGATTTTCTTCAGAGCGGGAGACTTGCATAGCCTTTAAAGATGTGTGCTACCGATAGCCAGTTTGTAACCTGCAGTATCTTTATTGGCTTTTCAAAATTGTTTTGGAATTGAGGAGAAAATGTTATTAGGCAAGTTAAATGATGGTTTGCTGATTAGACTGCCATTACAGTTTATTTCAAAACTGTTCACGTGCCAGTTTAGCCCTGCATCCAAACCACAGTAGCCAGAGAGAGAGACTACTGCTTATTATGGCAGTATGAATTTTGCCGAAGTATTGTCGAAGTATTTGTTTAATTTCGTAAAAGCTTGCAGTTTTCCATTTAAAGGCTGTATCCTTCATAGAAGACAGTTAGTGAAGACACTTACTGCCCAGTTTTTATTTTATTTTGGTGTTCTTTCACTCCCTGTCATTCTACTTTTTTTGTTTGTAAAATCTCCTTATTATCAGTGAAAAGCAATGGCAAGCAATACACAACACAAGGATGGCATATAAGTACATAAAATATCATACATACATATCTTGGGTGGTGGCCTAAGGGCAACAGAGGCATGCAAATTCTGGATTGTGTAGATTTCACTGTCAGTTAAATCCACATGTCTAGCTAGACTCCTCTCCTCCATCATGGCATGAAAGGGTTGTGAAAATGTTACATGCCCTTAATGTGGAGAAGTCCATTGCTCATTTCTTCAGGAATTTACACATTTATAAATCTTGTTGGGAAACCTTCCATGCTCTTGCTTGTATGTTGATTGTTGGTCTTTAGGATCTCTTTTTCCCTTTCTTTTGACATTTACTCTGTGTTTTTCATGCCCCTTTATTTGATGGACTACATTTGGACCCATTTTATTATTTTTATTTATACAGTAGGTGGGTATTTGTCCAGCATGTTGCTATTGTTATTGTTAGTGTTGTTACTGTAGTTCTAAAATTTCAATAAAGTTCACTTAATTGCAAAACAAAACAAAAATCTTCATGTCTGTTTTTTTTTTTTTTATTCTTTTTGGCTGGTGGCACATTGGTTGTGACATTTAGGTGCTTTCTGTCAGGATCATCTTGTTCAGTTGGTTCTAGTCTATCAGTACAAATAGAAGCAGTAAGTGATCTGATGTTTACTTTTTCAGGGGAGGGTAAGTGGTTTTCAAAAAAATGGTTAGTACAAGGTAATAGAAAGCTCTAATGCAAGCACAGTGGTATTTCTCTCTAGTGTGGTTAAGTGACACTTTGTTTTTTTCACTGAGCAGTGTTGGTGCATAGATGTATGGCATTAGAATGCCATTGGCCTGCTTCATGGTGGAAGGGTGCAACCTTGTATTGCACGACTGCCCCCTGGTGGCCCAATGGGAGTATGTGTCATGTGGGAAAGAACAAGTGGTCTCTCTAGAGTGGCCTTACATTGCCATGCACCCACTCACCTAGCAGGTGATAAGGAGGCATCACATGCCCACAGTGGGGCCAGCAAGTGATTTCCGAATGTAGGGCAGGGCTCACCTGCCCTTCCAACAGCCCTGATAGATCCTCTGCTGGGTCACTTCTCAGGACCATGCCCTGGGCATGACTAAGTAAGGGCTAAGAGGGAAAATTCTCCAGCAGCACCAGACAGGTGAAGCTGACCCCCCACCACACCACAGTAGGGTCCATCTGACTACTCCTGTGCCTTGCCAGCTCTTCTTTCTCCCAGGTCTACACCTTTGAGTGAAATATCCTCCTCTTGGCTTGGGAAACCAGGGGATCTCACCTACACAGGACAAGCTTTGTGTTATGGTTGGAGTTTCTGACAGGAGTTTGAGCAGAGGCTGGTGGGGGGGGGTGAAATATTGGAAAACTCCTATAGCGGGCAGAAGGGCATGGGCAGGTGGAAAGAGAACCTGCCAGGTGGTGAGGAGAAATGGGGTAAAAATTAGAAAGTAAAAAAAAAAGAAAGAATGCCTTTGGCCTACCAGATTTCAGGATTTTAATTACCCGTTTTCTAAAGTGCTGTTATTACTACAGCATGTACCATGTGATCATCCCTTTGCCTAGGACCTACTCCTCATGCACACTTCAGGATGTGTCATGGACCTTACCAGTAAGTTTTGCCATCACAGGATTATGTGAAGTCCCACCTTCCTCTGTGTTGAGGTAAAGACTACATAAAAAAGACTAGATTTTTTATTCTTTTACAATGAAGAAGAAGAATCAGTATTTACATAACACTTTCATATACATTGTATCCCAAAGTTCTTTACAAACAATGCTAGACTGGTAGTGGAGTGACTGATCGAGTAGTGGCAACCATTTTGCACATCAACACCCACACACAGCCTTGGGCAATTACATGAACTGATTTTATGGGAAGGGAGATGTTGGCCAGGACACTGGGGAAAGTCCCCTGCTGTTACAAAAAGTGCCTTGGGTTCTTTTACTTCCACCTGGACACCCACCAGGACAGCACCAGAGATGGATAGAAGGGATCTTGGCGTAATATCTCATTCGAAGGACAGCACACCCCAACAGTATGGCACTCCCCAGTACTATAACCGGGTGCCAGTGGTTAGGTATGAGCTCAATCCCAGTTTGAAGATACAGCCATGACCTTCCAGTCCAGAGGTGGATCTGCTACCAACTAAGCCATGCTGACATCAATGCTTGCTACCCAAAGCATGGTGAGTGGACTTCACTCATCCTTATGACCAACTCTACTGCTAAAACAACAAACATTAAACTAAAATGTAGCAGGCTAACAGTCTATAGTTCTATCTGGTCCCTTTTGGAATCCTCATTTAAAACAGAAAGGTCAGTTTTAGGCTAACAGTTAGGTTTTGCTGCTCCACATATAGTACTTCAGTGGGTGATGTGTATATGTTCAGAACCAGTCCTGTGTCAGTCAATACGTCTGTAAATATATTTGACAATGTGTAGTTCTGAGATAGATTGTCAGATTGAGCTGAGATTATCAACATTGGGTGTTAGTGACAGAATGTACCAACCCTAACATTTACTTTTGATTCGTTTAGTAGTTTTGGTTTACAGGTTTTGAGGAAAGACAATACTGACATTCAGTGTAGCATGACATGAAAAGTCCAGTAGACTGGTATCAGGGATCTGTATAAAATGGTGAGGAACCCAATGTATAGAACTATAAAAGTCAATTTGAAACAGGTAAGACATACCATGAAAGTACTGTTAGCAAACATTATGAGAAATATAAAAAATGCAGTAAAACATAAGATAAAAAAAATACTTATCATAGCATGCCATTTGGTAAATACTGTTTGAATGTGATGTTTTTCTTAAAGAGCTAGTGGAATCAGCACAGGCTGACAGGAAAATGATACAAGTTTTAAGAAGTAGTCAGCTGTAACTTTTTATTTCTGAAGCATTTTTTTCTTTTTGCTTATTAGAAAATGATCTATGTGATAGTTTTGTGCTGGGTGTGTGGAATAACTCTCAGCCTGGCAGCTGACATATCGATCTCGATCCTCCCACTACATCATAAGCATTGTGATCTCACTGACAGTGACATTACAGGTGACTGACCAGGCAGCTGCTAAGTGTCTGTTCCTAAGCAGCAGTGATGTCATAGTCATTAAAGTCACAATGCTGATGATGTAATGGAGGAACAGAGCTAGATATGTCAGCTGCCTGGCAGAGTGCTGTTCCACACATCACATCTACTAACATCAGGTAAACAATCTCCTAATTTACCAGAAGGAAAAGAAAAAGTATCCTTAGATATAAAAGTTAATTGTTGACTGCTTTTAAAAACTAATATTAGTTTAAGGCAGTACACTGCCTCTTTAATTTATCAGTTTAATGGTTTGATCAGCTTCTGGTTAGTCTATGTCCTGATAAAAGTACAGAGGCACTCACATATATAATAAATCAACATTGTAGAAACAACAAAAGCTGCTGGCTGAGGTATGGAAAGTTTAAAGATGGGCAAGCCTAAATACAGAGATTATATCAGGCGTCTAAACAGTAGGGAATATAGACTGTGATATTATTTTGCAGACAATTTGAACTGACAGTGCATATCAATAAATATTGAATTGAAGTAAAAACATTTGGAAAATGGTCTTTTTATTTCCTGGCATCTGATTGGCTAGTACCCTTGCCAGGGGGGTACATTAACTTACAATAGATCCTCAGGAAATAAAAAATACCAGCCTAACTGCCCCTTCACCAACTGAAGTATCCTTGTCCCTATCCTGCTTCCTCATTGGCTGAAGCATTGGGCACGGAATTGTGAAACTTGATCTGCTGCCATTTTTTACTATCACTTAGCGGGTGAGTTGGTGCCCCCCCACCCCAAGTCTGTCTAGTTTCTGTTTTTTTTTTTATTTTTTATTTATTGAAATCTAGGATTACAAGCACCTTTGAGCAGAGGCTGCTCATTTGCAAAGGTTCCACATCGAAGAAATAGGGGGTATACATACAAAGGTCAACATAATAATGCATGGTTACACAGTAAAAGGAAACAAGAGACTGAGGGTTAGAAAATTACAGTAATTCAAAATGTGCCAAATGTTAGGTAGTATAACATGCCAGCCAGGGGCAATCTTAGGAATAAGTGCTGTAGGTGAGAGGGAGGGGGGTGTGTGCAGGCAGGAAAGCCATTGTCGGAGGGTAAAGGGTGAGGGTAAGAGCTCAAAATGGGAAGCAGGAGAGGGATAAAAATCAGAAAATGCCCGGGGGGGGGATGAGGAAAGGGAGAGGGAGTGAGGGGTGGGCAGGTGAGGCAGGTAGAAGGAGGGCAAGCCGGGGAAAGGAAGCTGTCAAGACTGAAGTGGAAGGCAGTGGGCGTTGGACCCCTGATTAGGCGAGGCAGTCACAGCAACTAGTTGAGATGAGATGAAGTCAGAGTTGTCTCTTAAAATGGTCAAGAGCAGCAGCAGTAAGAGTTTCTTTGTTAAGATTATTGTACCACTGAGGTGCTCTGTTTGCAAAGGCCCTCTGGCCCATGGTTATCCGGCATCTCGAGACAAGGAAGGTTAGTTGTTGTGAACTTCTAGTTCACTGTGCACTGTGATGGTCAATGAGGAGCTTTTCAATGCTGGGGGCATGACCCCGAGGAGGACTTTCTTGGCTAACAGGCAGGTTTGATACTGAATTTGGCTGATGAGAGGAAGCCATCCTGCCCAAATGTACAGGTCACAAGTGTGCGTGCTTTGTTGAGTGCCACTGTAATTCTGCAGAGGGCAGAGCCATAGATTGCTAGTCCATAATTGATGATGGAGATGACAGAGCTGTTGATAGCCAACTGGAGAGTGTCAGGAGCCATGCAGTGTTTGTGTCTGTACAGCAGGCCTATATGGATGTTGGTGGCTTTGGCGACAGACTCAATGTGCCGATGGTAGGAGAGTGAGCTGTCCAATGTGACACCTAGGTATTTAAAATCAGGAACGTGTTCAAGTAAGGTCCCAGCTTGGTTTAGGATGGTGAGGTCATGGGATTTGAACCTACTCCTGGCATTGTAGAAGGTCATAACCTTTGTTTTGTGGTTCAACAAAAACAAAAGCATGCCCTGACAAGCAAAACACAAAATTAATATGAAATTAAACATTTTCATTAACATAAAAGTGCACACATTTCACAAACATTTTCACATCCCTTTGCTCCCCACAAAAGCCGGCTGATGAAGTAGTTGCTCCATGCTGTCAGACCATCTCCATGCACCATAACTAGAACTCAGAAAAGTCCCAATACTGCTCCTCAGGCTGATTCTCTCCATCTACTCACTTTTTAAACTATACCCCTGCTCAGAACCTCAGGTGAAAATTGAAATGGAAAGCAAGAAGAGAAGGTAGGGCAGGGCCCACAGCTCAGCATCATGGACACAGGGGGGAGGGAGGTGAGCACTACTCCCTTCACAAAAGAAAGGGTCCTACAAGAGCTTGCTAAGCTCAGGGTGGATAAGGCAATGGGACCTGATGGCATACATCCCAGGGTACTTAAGGAGCTAAAGGAGGAACTAGCAGAGCCATTAGCAGAATTGTTTAGTGAGTCTCTGAGCACAGGAGAGGTCCCAGAAGACTGAGAAGGGCTCATGTGATCCCACTCCACAAGAGTGGTAGCAGGAGGAGGCGGGGAACTACAGACCGTCAGTCTTACGTCAGTAGTGGGCAAGATTATGGAAGCACTCCTTAAGGAAAGGATAGTGCAACACCTGGAATCATAGGGCACAGGATCCAAGACAGCATGGGTTTACAAAGGAAGGTCCTGTCAAACTAATCTCATAGATTTCTTTGACTGGGTAACCAGAGTGGTGGACCAAGGGGAGCAGTTGATGTCGCCTACCTTGACTTCAGCAAAGCTTTGACACTGTTCCACATAGAAGATTGATAAATAAGCTAGGTAGGCTCGGGTGGGTCAGAAGTTGGTCAACTGGGTGGCAAACTGGTTGACTGGCAGAAAACAGAGAGTGGTGGTAAATGGTATACAGTCAGAAGAGATGCAAGTCACAAGTGGGTACCTCAGGGATCAGTCCTGGGGCCAGTCCTATTCAACATCTTCATTAGTGACCTAGCAGATGGACTAGAGGGTAAGGCTTGTCTGTTTGCAGATGACACCAAGATCTGCAACAGAGTAGATGATCCAGATGGGTGGGCAGAATGAGAAGAGATCTGGATAAACTAGCAGAATGGTCAGAAGAGTGGCAACTGGGATTTAATGCAAAGAAGTGCAAAATCATGCACATAGGGAAGAGAAACCCTGAAGCCACTTATAGGCTGGGAGGAGTTGCTAGCAGTCACAAAGGAAGAAAGAGACTTGGGCATCATCATCACTGATGACCTGAAATCATCCAAGCAGACCTCTCTAAGCAGTAGGTAAGGCTAGGGGTGTTAGGGTGTATTAGTAGGGTATCACAAGAGTCGTGAGAGGAGTAATGTCTCTGTACAAGACATTGGTTAGGCCCCATCTGGAGTACTGCAGTATTGAGGCCACACCTTCACAAGGACATTAATCAAATTGAGGCAGTCCAGAGAAGGGCAACTAAAATGGTGCAGGGACTGCATCAGAAGACATATGAGACAGATTAACGGAGCTCAATATGTATACCCTTGAGCAAAGGAGGAGAGAGGTGATATGATCGAGACATTTAAACACCTTAAGGGCATAAACAAGGTGAAAGAGTCTAACATGTTTAAATATAAGAAAAATAGCAGGACAAGAGGACACAGCATGAGATTAGAGGGAGGCCGATTAAGGGGAATGTGAGAAATTCTTTTTCACAGAAAGGGTGGTAGATGCATGGAATGGCTTACCACAAGAAGTAGTGGCTATGAATACAGTGCAGGGCTTCAAACAGGCATGGGATAGGCATAAGGGAGCAATACAAATGACTATGAATAGATAGGTCACTGACATAGCAAAGGCCGATGGCACATTTATAAGGTAGAAAAAGAAATGGGCAGACTGGATGGGCCTTGCGGTCCTTATCTGCCGTCAACTTCTATGTTTCTATGTTTCTATGCACACAAAACACAGAAATGTACCTGTTTTTTCTAGGCTTACTTTTTTTTCCTCCCAGGTCAGTCAATCTCCCTCATAGTAAACCTACAGATCACAAATGCATCCTTGGCAGCTCCATAGTGTGGCATGCCCACCTGCCACCACTGCACTTCATCCCAATTCCCTGATGCACTGCCTTTTTGAAATGTAGCACTGATCTGCATTCCAGTTTAAAATGAAACATCAAACAAAAGGGAAATCACACATATGTACTTGCTTTTTGCATGGTTAGTTTTCCATTCCTCAACCTAGAACTTTCACTTCAACCTAGAAGTAGTGGAGGGCGAAGTGGCCTCAATTCGCTCCACGAAGTGATTCGCGGAGCCAAGGCGAATTCACAGAGTACTCCAAAACGTGATGTGGAGTAATTCGCGTTATGATGGGTAACGCAAAGTCCATTGAAATCAATTACTTTGTGTTACTCCGCTTTCCCAGACCACAACTCCGCCAATTTTAAAGGTGAAGTGCATTGATAACAATTCACTTTGCCTTGTTTTTAAGCTCTGAAGGGGAATTTTGCAGTGATTCATGGGATTTCAGGTCACATGGGCTCTGTATTGATCTGCACAGCCTCAGTTCGGGGTAGTGTGTGTAGGAGCTGTAGGAGACAGTGTGCTCTGAGAGCTGTCTGTGATTCAAACCTTCTAAAAGCTGTCAAAAAAGCATTTTTAAGTAATTTATTTTGTTCAAACTTTAGTTCATCGATTGTAGGAAACCCTCCTGTGCTCATATCATTGAGCATTTTTGCTTGTGTGTGGATTTTGAATGTTAATGTACAACATTGAGTCTGTGTAGTAAGAGACAGTGACAGTGTTCTTTGGAGGAGGGGTGTATCTGTGTTGTAGGTAGATTTAAGTTGGAGAAATAGGGATTTCTTTGTTTTTGGGTTACATTTTTGTTATATAACTGACTGTGTTAATGTACACACAGTAACACTGTCAGTAATTGTTGACATTTGCTTGCTGATTGTGTGTTGTGTGGATCGGGTGCAGCAGTTCAGAATTTCAGGTGGTTTACAATACGTGGCACATTACTGAACTTTTCAATTTGCTACACATTACTTGTAGACAAATTGTGTGTGTGGGTGTGTGTGTGTGTGTGTGTGAGTGTGTGTGCAGTGCTGCGTGACATCACATAATACACCTTTTATTGTGCCACAGTGTAATTGGAGGTGCAGCAGTGTGAACCTGCTATCCACTGCAGCTGCATGATTTTGTACTGCCATTGTGGTATCTTTTCTTTGTTTTGCACTGCCATAAAAATCTGCTGTCAGTGTCCCCCCACCGGCAAAAGGAATTGTTTTCCAGATTGGATTGTTTGTGACTTCAGCACCACTGGTTTGTTAAGGTGTTGTTTTCCCTTGTGAATTTGCATCTGTATCTGTTGCTGAAGCCACAGTTGTATTGTTGGCTTCACATCCAGCATCCCCCCACTCAGAGTGAACATTCCAAAATCTAAATATGTTTAGAATATTGTTGTTAATCCCCCAAAATGCCGGCAAAGAGATGTGCAAGCAAAGCTGGTTCTCGCCATGGCACTGCTGCTTATGGTAAGATTGTCTGTGGGCGTGGTAATGCACAGACGCAGAAGTGCATTGCTGATGTGAGGGAAGGTATTTCTCCTGCAATGTTTTTTACAGCCCAATCAATAGCTTCACTCATAGTTGGAGGAGATGATGTTGTCCTAGCCAGTGGTGTTAGTGCAGTTGCTGGTGGTGGTAGTATGAGTATTGCTGCCTTAAGTTCCACTTCTGACCAGTGTAGCATGTCCAAAAATATAGTGGAGTGTGAAGCAGTGTGAGTGAGTGGCAGTATAGATGATGTCATACTTCCCAGTAACATCCCAGTAACTGAACATGAGGATTCTGATAATCATGTCAACGATAGCATACAATGTGACATTTCTTCCACCATGGTTCAGGTCATGCATTTTCCATGCAGTGATTTACAGTGTGATGAAAAAATATCAGGTGATGGTGGTGTTGTTGATGATGATGAATCTGATGATGATGATGCTGCTGCTGTGGTTGCAACATGCAGTCCACATGCCAGCATCCAAACAGAAGATGTGGATGTGGGTGATGTTGATGAATATGATGATGATGTAATTGACCCCAGTTGGGAACCAGAGAAAAGAAATTCAAGGTGGCTGTGTCTGGGTCTGTTTGCATTACCCACCCCCGTAAAACTTGTGATTTACCAGTTTCAGTTGATGGTGAGGATGATGACCCCAGTAATAATGATAGGTAGTCTTGGTGGTCAGTTGCAGTCCAAGTGTGTTCTGCCCGAAAAATCACATTGCACCCCCCCCCACTTCATGGCTTAAAAGAATGGAGTCCAATAAGCAGCATCATGGACATGTTAAAAGTAGAGCATCACAATCCCTTGTTTGGGACTTTTTGTGCAAGATGCAATGATGAGTCAGTTGCAATGTGCCAGGTTTGCCATATGTGTGTGAGTTGAAGTAAAAAGGGGAGCCATCTGGGCACAGGAGGACAGCATACACATCTTAAGAATAGGCACATGGCACTGTGGACCCAGCACAAGATGCCAGCTAATACCACAATGGGGAGATCACCCTCGTCATTAACCATAACAAGCATGTTATCCCCTTCCATGACTATTAAATCCAGTAGGAAATTAAATGTGTGCAGTAGTGTGGAAATAAGAGCAGAGGATTACTACAGGCATGATGAGGTGGAGAAGCATAATGATTTTGAAATGTTATCTAGTGCTGGTGAGAGTAGCAGTTTTGGTGGTGGTGGTGGTGAATGCAGTATGTCTAGTGCAAGTGGTACATCAGTCCCAGTTGGTAAATCTGTCAAAATAACTGCATTTGTGGGTTTGTCATCATCACCTGTGCAAGCGTCTTCATCAAACGTCCACACTCCACCCCCTGCCATTCGCAGAGCAGAACCATTTGTCATCACACCCTGTGTAAAACGTTTAAGTCAGCCCACGCTACAGAGTGTTTTTGCTCATAAGCTGAAGTACCCACCCAATCATACAGTGTCACATGAACTTAATGCTGCTGTAGCTGAAATGCTGGCAATTGATCTTTTGCCTTTCTACTTTGTGGAGAATTCTGGGTTCCAGCGGTTTGCTGCATGTGCCTGTCCAAAATGGAAAGTCCCATCCAGGACATACTTTTCGACCCGTGCTGTCCCTGAGTTGTACCGTACTGTGTCCGACTCAGTAAGACATGCCCTTCAACATTCCTCCTCTCCATTCATCCATTTAAGTATGGATATGTGGACAAGTGGCCAAACAGCAGGGAGTTCATATTTGTGCATAACTGCACACTGGGTACAGGTGCTGGGGGTTGTTTGTGATGTTGGTAGTGTGAATAATCAGTGCAGTGAGGTGGAGTGTCACGGTAGCAATCTTCCAGGAATTCGACAGCATGCAATGATTGCTATGCACAATGTGACCTGTTCACACACTGGTGAAAACATGTTGGACATGGTACTGACTGAAATTGACAAGCGGCTGAACCCCCTGTCCCTGAAAGCTGGGTTCATACCAAGTGACAATCGGACAAATGTGGTGAAATGCATCATGAATGGTGGCCTTTTTCATGTTCCATGCATGGCCCATTGTTTAAATCTTGTGGTGCAGGAGTTTCTGCAGCACCCTGATGAAAAGGAAATGCTGACAGTTGCACGCCGTATCTGTTCTCACTTTTCACGATCTGCAAAGGCCCGTGACCAGCTTTGGCAGTTGCAGATGTGAAACAGCCTCTCTCAGCACCACTTGAAGCTGGAAGTTGTCACCCAGTGGAACTCCACTTTATACATGGCAGAGAGGTTGTATGAACAATACAAAGACATCTCAGAATATCTTGTGATGCACACTAGCCGTGACTGTTCCAGGGCCTCCATGTCTATGACGACTGAACAGTGGAACCTCATGGACTCTGTCATAACAATTTTGTGGCCTTTTGAACATGCCACACAGGCAGTGAGTGGCAAGTCTGCCTCCGTTAGCCAATCAATTCCACTGCTGTGGGTGCTGAGGCAGACATTGGTGAATGTACAGCATGGTCTTGATGTTGTCAGAGACAGTGCTAACAGTATGTTGCTGAAACACATGCTGACAGTATTCGACCAGAGTCATCACATTTGGAACATTCAGCGTGGTGACAACTTTGCCATAGCAACAATGTTGGACCCATGATACAAATGTGGAATTGCCTCAGTACTGGAAGGAGGGCCTGAACAGGTAAAAAATGTCAGTGGGCAGCTGGTGTGCTTGGTTCATGGGGCACAGAAATTACATGCCAAGGTCAGCAAACCTCAGCAGCATAACCAGGCTGAAGGTGCACCTGGAGGAGTATCAAGCATATCCTGTACGGGAAAGGGGACTGCAGTTCCAGGTGGTCTGTCATCCAAGCGGTTGTTGTCTACCCTCTTGGGAGGCTTTGTCTTAAGTGGGGATTTGTGAAATAAATAATTCCAGAGAACAGGATGATGCATCAACCAGTGGGCTTAGTGCAGCACAGAGAATGGTTGAGTTATATTTGTCGGAAAACAGGCATCTGTCAATAACTGATGATCCTCTTTTGTACTGGAGCGGAAAGGTCAGTGAATGGCCAGAGCTGACTGCAGTGGCATTGAAGTACCTCAAATGCCCACCCTTCAGTGTAAGTGACAGAGGGTATTCAGCTCAGCAGGTACAATAGTTAGGGATCGTCAGACAAACCTCTCTCCTGCAAATGTTAGTTTGCTAACATTCATAAAAATGAATGAGAAGCACATACCAGCACAGACTGCAACCTCGGTATTCATACCCTGGCCTAGTCATGGTGGTTTTGGTGATGTAGAAATGGACCATCCTGGTGGCACTGGTAGTGGCAGCATGAAATGGCCTACCACTGACATAGATGACACAATGGAGGAAGAATTTCCCAGTGGTCAGACTTCAGATGTAGATGACTGAGAGGGCAGCTTTCTTTATGAGGATGATGATGATGTGGTTAATGTTGGCAGGTTTTAACTGAAGTTGTTAAAAGGCGGTGACATTTGCTGTATGATACATGTTTTCTTTTTCATGACATTTTGTGCCCCCCTGGACCACCAACACCAGGACTGATGTTAGCCACTGCCACCACAGAGAATGACTTTGTTTGCCCCTCTGGACCACCACCACCACCACCAGGACTGATGTTAGCCACTGCCATCACAGAGAATGACTTTGTGTGCCCCCCAGACCACCACCACCAGGACTGATGTTAGCCACTGCCACCACAGAGAAGGCTATTGTTACTGGAAACATGCCTATGTTTCACCACAAACTGACCATTATAATATAAAGAAACATTCGGAAAGCTGACGGCCATTCAGTATATTGGAACACACCCCAGTGCTCTCCCTGGCATCACGTCATAACGTTGCTGAGCGTGGGGGGAATAACTTGGGCAGCTCTTTAGAATGGGAAGTCCTCCATGACCCACTTCAATGAAATTACTGATGTTTTTGCCAGAAAAGTTTGCACTATATAAGGATATGTGGAGCAAGAAAGATTCCCTTGGAAGTAAGGCACCCATGTATCGGGTGCAATGCTGTAAGTTGGTGAATCTCTTTAATGTCTATTTCACAAATGAAATGTTTATGGAGCCTCAGTAATGTTTATTTTGTGTCGTGACTCATGATTTGAAGTGTTTCGCAAAAAAGCATGACTGAGCAGTGCAAGTATGTTGTGCTAAACTGCATGTGTGCCATCAGTGTTCTTTCCTGTGTATGCATACATTGTCCAGCTTCATGCAAACATATATATGGTGTGACTTGTTGCAGTGTCTCAAGAATAAAGATAACAAAGAATACATGATGTATATTTTATTTGTACCATCAGCACCAGCGGAGTAAGTAATATGATGTTTTTTCAGAGGTATCGGGTCACTGTGCACCTCAAGTCACTCACAATGCACACATGACTTAGTGGAGATCATAGCACAAAAAGCACATGCTCTCCTAAAAGTCATGTGTACAGTACATGACTAAGGTGCACTCTGGCCAGACACCTCTGGTAAAGTTTCGTATCTCTTAGTCCACTGATGATGATGGTGACAATAAAATATACATTGTTCTGCTCGCTATTCTTTCTACCATAAACACTAGAACAAGTCAGCAATATATGTTTGCAAGAAGCTGCACAATGTCTGATATCACACACACACACACACACACGAAGCAACACTGACTGCACACATGCAGTTTAGCACATCATACTTGCACTGCTCACACCAGCTTTTCCACAACCACTCCAGAACAGAAAATAAACATTACTGAGGCTCTGCAGTATAACAACAGGGCAATAGCAGCATGTATGAATGTCCATTATAAAACATAAAAAAAAATCACAAAACACTACATCAGTGGGGGGGGGGGAGGTATCCAGAAAAAAATACATTAATGGGGGATTCCATGGTGTTCCAGCAGCAGGTGGAGAATTGACACTATCTGCAGCTGCTGTTGCTGGATCTGATCCACTTGCTACTGCACAGCACCCACCCTCTCGCTGCTTTCCTCAAGGGCTGCCCACACCAGTGCAAAGTCTGCCTGCATTGCAGGCACTGTGGTGGGGTCCACTGCAGCAGGAAAGCCAGGTAGTGGTGGTGGTGGTGGTGAGGGTGGTGCTGGTGGCTGTGGTGGTGGTGGAGCAGCTGCTGCTGTTGCCCTCCTCCTGTTGCAGTGGCAAGGCACAACACCCCCAGCACCCTCTGCTACTGCCACAGAAGGGTCAGCAGATGGATGCCTGGCCCCTTCGGTGGCAGCCTGCCACTCCACCTTGTGGTGATTTGCCATATGTGTGCACTGCTCACCGGTCCCCAAATGTGTCCCCCGGGGGCCAAGATGCACCTGCACACCACATAAATGGCAAACCACAATGGTGCTGTTCCCCCCCCACACACAGTTAAAAAACTGCCAGACTGGGGAGCTGCAGGGAGGAACAGGCATAGGAGGGGAAGATGTACTGCTGGCAGCACCATCATGCACCTGGGGCTCCACCTGCAGCTGTGGAGGTAGTGGAGGGGTGCTGTTGGAGCCCCTGAAGCTACTACTGGTGGTGGTGGTGTGGTGGTGGACTTGGTGGATGTGCTACCGTTGGTGGCACTAGTGGTGCTGCTGCTTCCAGAAGGGGAAACGCAACACCAAACAGTCAGGAGCGATCCAATGACACCTGACCTCCCCCACGCATGCGCACTCTCCTCTGCCCATGCCCATGGGTCACAGACTGTCCTCCCGGGTCCATTGCACACAACTAATTTCCTCTCTGACCGACACCTCAAAAGACTGCTTCACACACACTCACAGTCTCACACACATGCACACACACAGCCACACACACACAAAACAAAACTTATAAAACAAATAAATCAGTAGCAAAAAAGAACTGAAAAAACACACTACAAAAAAACCCCTAAAGATTTAGCTTTTAAAAAAGTTGTCGTTTTTTTTTTGCAATTCGCAAGATATGTAAGAACAATACCACCAAACTCTCCTCTACATATAACATGCTTCCTCCTACCACTGTAAAGGAGAAAGTGAAACTAACTGCTTTTATGACTCACTTCCTTCCTGCCTGGCTAATGCATGTGACTTACAGTACTGTAAGCCATGTGATGTGTGGGGGGCTGCCTATATTGTTGTCACTTCACCTTACTTTACATTAAGGTGAATGGCAATGCAAAGTCATAATGCAAAGGCAAAGTGAGCACTTTCCAATGGCCACTTGGCGTAGCGTTAGGCTAACTCGAAGTGGCAGATTTTAAATTCACTACATCTCTACTTAGAAGTGTCAATGTTAGACTCGTAGTGAATTCACAAACCTTCCATCCATCCTTGTCAGGTGCATACATAGTGCAATCCCTGCCCACCACCACTGCTCCTCAGCCCAATTCCCTGATTCATTAACAGTTTACTTTTTGCTCCCAGCTGGGATGACTTCTCTCCCTGTAAAGGTACAGACAACAGGACAAAAGTTCCTAGTCAAAAAAAAAAGAACAGCATTGCAATGCAGGCGGAGGAACTATTTATTTTACAAAATAAATAAAACAATTAAAAGTTTTAACAATTTAACATGAAAATAATTTTTTTTTTCAAACAGACATGATACAGTGGCCCATTTTTTAAGTGCAATAATACCCTCCAGGGTGGGTGGTATGGCCAATACTGGACCTTCCAGTGGATATAAGGCCCTGTGGTCATCTGTCTGATCCATGGCTGACAGAGTCACCATAGTTGCTTATTGAAATGTGGTTGATTCCCCAAAACCATCTCACCCTGTCGGGTATCATTGCTTGCTTACTCCCCTCAGAAATTAACTATAGCCGTGTTATTGTTACTGTTTTCCAAATCCCAAGGAATTAAAAGAATGTTATGAATTTATGTCTAACTCTCCTTCTAATCTATCTATCTATCTATCTATCTATCTATCTATCTATCTATCTGTCTGTCTGTCTGTCTACACTGCATGTGGTATATATTACTGTGTTTTAATAAACTTTTATTTAACACTAAAGATGTATTTCACCAATGTATCTGTGAAAAGAATATATTAAGAAATATACTTTCTACTTTAACATATTTAGATTCAAATACAGACTGATTTTTATGTAATCAGTGCAGTAGGGTTTCATAACACTGTTAGTTGGGTTGGGCATAGTACTGAGGTGTATTTTACCCAATTAACAGTATTATGAAATGCTATTACTGCACCTCGTTTACACATACCACACAGAGTTAGTGTCTTTTGAACCATAACTCTCTATGTCCTGCTGCATTATGCTTTGTCTGGTACTTCAACATTATCATATTATAGTTTTAAGTAAATCACATGTAATGTATTTAAAACAGAAACTAGCAAAAAAATAAAACAAGCAGCATTTTTTTTTTATCTTAAAAAACAAAGGTTGTTGGCCTGTGTGAAAACCCTGATTTGCTAACTAACTAACTAATAAATAACTAACTAACATAAACAAATAAATATATAGGGTGGGATATTCAAAAGGGTTGCGCCATGCGCAATAGGGTTGCGCCTGTGCAAAACCAAAAGTGCGCCATTCTGCGATATTCAGCAGGAGGCAGTTGGGCCACCGAAAACATGCTGAGCAACAGCGCAATGCAAAGGAAGGCATGCGCAACCGACGGGGGTGGATCCATGCATAAAGAGCACAATGCGATATTTAAAGACTTGCACAGTGCGCAAGAGCGGAACTGCCGGAAATTGCGCACCAGCGGAAATGAGCCAAAATAAAAAGGCTCAAGAATGCGGCGCAAGAACGCTACAAGGATGCCAAGTGGGGTAGAGAGAGAGACAGACAAACAGACAGACAGACAGTGACAGGCTAGGGCAGGCAAGGCAAGCATTGTGGGCCATAGGCTGCAGAGGCCAGCAGGGGGTGCCCGTTGCAGTGGAAGTAGCAGTCAGGACAGCGGGGGTAACACAGCAACACCAGCCGGGGGCGTCAGAAGCCAGGGAGATGGACAGTGCCAGCTTCCACATGGAAGCTGTAATGAGGGGTGTGAGAATGCAAGCTGCAGGGGACGAGGCCATGGAAGGCCCATCGTGCCCCAACCAAACAGATACGTGCCCGCATCAGCTATGAGCTGTATACAGACATAGAGATTGTGGGGCCGGTACTGCCTGAACAGGGCACTACTGAGGCGGCTCTGTGAGCTGTGCAGTGATGTGATGCAGGCACCCTCATGATGGAGTCACGTTCTGTCAGTGGAGACCAAGGTGACAGACTGCATGTGCCTGCTCACCACGGGCACCTTCCAGAGGCCGACAGGGGACACCACAGGCATCACACAGTCGGCCACATCATGCATCCTCACCCAATTCCTCAGCGCACTGCTGCCACATGCTGCAGAGCACATCCATTTCCCCAGCACTGCAGCAGAGCATACAGCAAACATGCGGGAGTTCCACAGGGTAGCACGTATGTCTGGCGTGCTAGGGGCCATAGACTGCACCCATGTGGCCATTCGCACACCACCTGGCCCCGATGGGGCAGCGTATAGGAACCGAAAGGGCTACTCCAGTGTCAACTGCCAGGTGGTGTGTGATGCCACTAGGTGTATAATCAATGTCTGTGCCACAATACCCTGCTGGAGCACATGATGCCTTCTTACATGGCATCAGTCCGGCACTGTGCCATCGATTTGAGAGTGGGGACATCCCACAGGACATCTAGTCGGTGAGTACGCATGTATGGAATGCAAACTTGGGGCAAGGGTGGAATGCCACAGGTGCCATGGTAGTGGCACACAGGGATATGGGCAAAATGGACCTGAACATGACACTGATCTCCACTATCTCCACACAGGTGACAGCGGGTACCCACTCCGTCCCTGGCTGCTCACACCATACCGGTGCCCCATGACCCCATTGCAGCAACGCTATAATGAGGCACATGCTGCCACATGCAACATCATAGAGTGGGTGTTTGGGATGCTTAAGGCACGCTTCCGATGCCTAGACACCTCCTGCGGTGCCCTACAGTACAGCCCCCAAAGGCCTATGGGATATTCCTGGCCTGTTGCATCCTGCACAACATGGCCAAAGACTGTGGGATAGCCCTACAGGTTGAAGAGGGGGACAGCGATGGGGACGCCAGTGGTGCCGGTGTTGATGGTGATAAGCAACCCCCCCTAGGACGGCGGGACCCCCGACTGATCTGGCAGGCCCAGCTGCACTGGGACACCATCACAGAGGAGCACTATGCAAGACACAGGTAAGTCAAGGGGCCATGTGCAACCAACACTGTCCAGGCACAAATCACAGGCACACAGGGTAACACACCAGGGGTGCATGACGGCCAGGGGAGTGGAAGGGTCCAGGCATACAAACACACCATCAGGGAGGGGTGAACACTCATATGGACACACACACACACCAGGCACAGAGCGTACATGGGCAGATGCACAGCACAGCAGAACCGACATTGCTAACACACAGAACCAACGACCACCCCACCACCTGTACTGTCCAAGTATCGTGTCAGATGCTGGGCACCCTTGCACTTGGTGACAGTACAATGCAGGCATCATCATGCACACGCACCTGTGGACAGCAGTTGGGAGGGTGTGCAGGTGATCGGTGTCGGCGTGTTGAGCAGAGCACCCAGCAGTGCACTGCCACCATGACACATTGCACATAAAGCAGCACCAGACAGGGCCCACACTGGGAGACAGGTCAGTCATGTAGCACTGTCCCATGGCCACCAGCGGATGCGTGGGCGGCCCCGCCGTGACCCAACAGCACTGGCAGGCTGAGCAGGGGCCACATGGGGTGGCACTGTTGGACCACCAGGGGTCCCACTGCGTGAACACGACCTTGCCCACACAGGGGTCTGCAGCATGCCGAACATACCTGCACCAGGGGTGCTCGGGATGCCCACAGCAGAACCCAGCGTCGACAGGCCTGGTGTCGCATGATGCCAGGAACGGGGAGTGGAGAGTGAACTGTGTGGGGTGTGCGGTACAGGGGCACCTGACTGTGTGCCCAATGTGTCTACGACAGAGACCACTGCCTGGGTCAGCCTGTCAATGGCGGCGGTCACATCCATCCGCATGTGGACCATCTCTGCATGGTCCAGAGCACACTCCCTGCTGTGCCACTCCACAGCCACAGACAGTGCCTCCACGGACATTGCAACCCGCCTCTGCTGCTGTACTGATTCCTGCTGCAGGCGGGTGTGCTCGTCCAATGGGCACTGTGCCACAACGGCATCCTGTCCCCCAGGGTGTGGAAGGTCCTGATGCACAACACCCCTTGAGGGTGGGCACTGTTCGCCAGGACCAGGAATGGGCGTATCAAAGGGCGGCGGGCATGTGCCACTGCTGAACACTGTACCCCCAGACCTGGTGGGTGACTGCTGCTGCTGCCCCTCCAACCGCTGTGCCCCAGGGTCCACTCGTTCCACCGCTGTGGCCACAACAGTTCCAGACACCTGCACAGCCACCGGTGCTGCCCCACCGGTGCTGACAGGCACAGCCTGGGACTGTGCCGACATGCTGGCACACAAGTTGGAACCAGCAAGGCCCAGGGGCATGTGCTGGCCTGCTGTGTGTCCATCATGGGACACACACATGTCACTGCCCATTGCAGTCCTGCATCATCAATGGTGCAGGTACGTGCACATCCACAGTCACAGGCGCTGGCATGCTTGCATGCCAGACTGCTGAGACACAGGCTGTGCACCCCACACCAATCACCAACACCAGAGTTGGCAGCAGCGTGCATGCTGGTGCAGTGCATGCTGGCTGGTGACAGAGGTGGATGGACCCTCCTCCATGTCCAGCAGGTCATCCTCACTGCCTGGACCCACCACCACCGTCTCCTGAAGATGAACAGGATCTGTAACAGAAAGAGAGGACATGTGAGTGCATGTGAACAACCTTCAACACCACCACCATGTCATACCGTGCAGTGATGGGCTTCCACCTGTCTGGAATCCACCTCCTGGTACACCCTCAATAGCACTGCGCTGCATAGTTGCAGCCAGTCGGTCCTCAGCCGGGGTCAGCTCCACCACCGCTGGCTGGCCCCTGCCAGTGCCAGCACGTGCCGCCCTGAGGGCTGCCACCTTCTCCTTCACCCTCCTGCGGTCTGTCCCAATCTTCTATTTGCATTCCTACACAGAGCGCTGGTGGCTTCCGTGCAGGTTCACTGCCCGGGCTACCCCCTCCCATGCAGCCGCAAGGGCCTGAGGGGTGCCCCGGCTTCCACTCAGTAGTGCCTCATCCTCCAGGTATGCCTGGAAGAGGGCCTCAGTGTCTGCCGTGGTGAAGTTGGGCCTCCTCCTCCTTCACCCACCATCCTCACCCTCACCTTGTCTCTGCTCGGTCATGGCGATCTGTATGGGTGGAAGTGGACACCTGTCACTGTGCAGTCTACAGCATTATCCCATGCCCATTGTCCAGAACATCCCACAGCATGCAACTCACCTCTCACCTGCAGTAACCGAATCTGTCCAGCGCCCACTGTCGCACTTTTATAGTGCAATGCATGCAAATTAGAGTGGAGCAACTGTAATGAGATGCAAATCGCGCCACCGCGCTTTGAATGGCTGATAAGATGATTTGTATGTGTCAGCTGAATATCGCCGCCATTGCGCTTTCGAAGAGTTGAGCCGCGGTTGAGCCAATAGTGCAGATCTGTGACTGTGCGGTACACTGCATTGCGCATGCCCAGGTAGCTTACGCAGGTGTCTGCCGCGCTGATGACATGCTGTGCGCGATCGGCAATTCAGGCCATGGCCACCATTGTGCCAGTGGCGCTACAGCACTGGGCACTATATGGCGCTGTGGCACTACTGTGCAATAGTCCACTGTGGCACTGTCACGCAGGTGGTCAGTCGCGCAGGATGCATAGACGTCATATGGCGCTGTGCGTGGCCTTGCGTCATAGAGCCCTGATCTGGTGTCCGACCTTGGCCCCCTGGCGCTGTTCGGCTGCCATGTGTATGGCCCTATTGCGTTGTCTGGTGACAGTGCTATGTGGACTAACGGCGCTGTACAAACAGCACGATTGGAACCTATGGTGGTCTATTGCACAACATTTCCACGTGGGGTTGCCGCGCTGCGGGGTGCCATATTGCCTGCTGTAAACTTGGAAGCATGGCACGCAGGAGGGCAGTGCAATGGAGCCCGGTGGAGGTGGCCAACCTGGTGGCCCTGGTAGAGCCCCACTATGGGGCACTGTATGGTGAGGAGCCCCTCACCATGGCTAGAACCCAGGTCTGGCTGCAAGTGGTCAATGACCTGGTGGGGGTCACTGGGCAGCGCCGGTCTGCTGAGCAGTGCCGGCACAGGTACAGTGACCTCCGCAGGAGGGAGCCTGACCTGCATGAGCGGCTACAGTCACGTGCCAGGAGGGGTGTGGTGCTTAGGCCAGGTGGGTGTACCATCTATGCACCTGTATTCTCTGTAGGGGTGTGAGTGTGTTTTGGTGGCTGTGCATAGTTGATGGCTCTGACATGGTTGGCTGTGTCAGTGTGTGCAGGTGTGAGATGCATGGGTCTGGCTGTGTGGGCAGGCACTCTCACTGGGGCAGGGGGCAGTCTGCTTTGGAGTCACACTGATGTTTTTCTCAACATTTGTCTCCCACAGGCCGGGCAGAGAGGATGCAGGCACGGGGTGAGGAGGGCCGTGGCAGGGCCCCGGTGCCGGTCGGTGGTGCTGCGATGGGTGGGCCACAGCAGCAGCAGCAGACACAGCTGCTTGCGGAGTGTGAGTATCATTACATCATGGATGCTATTGCATGCTGGAGGGGGTGGGCATGACCACCAGCCATGCACAACACAACCATGCACGACACAGGCGACATTCATCACTGTCCAGTGTCACTGCACGTCTGTGTGTGCGTCACTGGTGGTCCATGCATGCACTGGGCACATGGCTGTGGAAATGGCATCACACCACATTGCCACGTCACTTGACAGCCTTGTTTGTGCTGTGATGGACATGGGCAGTGTGTGTGCAGTGGTGCACATAGCTGGTGCCGCCTGGTTGGGCTGGCCAGTGCATGTTCACTGTGGGTGGGTGCATACCATCACAGGTGCGGGACATTGGGCTATATGGCTTGCAGGTTGGGTGGTGTTCAGGGTTGTGGTCAGTCACAGCCATTGACTGTGTTCCTGTTTTCCCAGGCCTCATTGTGCTCCGGAGGATAGAGTGGGCACTGCAGCAGCTCACCCAGGTGTCCTTGGACAACAGGACCATCCTCACCAGCATCCAGCGCCATGGCCTCCGGAGGAGGCACGGCCAGACACGGCGGCACCAGGCGGAAGAGGACCAGCCTGCTAGGCCTTAGGCCGGATTCCCTTCCCACTTCACCCATCCCTCCCACCCTGCCTTCCCTCTCCAAGTTGTTCATCCTATCTTGCCCACTCCTACCTTAGCACCCCTACCCCTTGTAAATAGTTATGTTGTTGTTGATTTTGTAATTTACATTTTCTAATACATTTATATTTTGATATAAATACTGTGTTGGTCTCTAATTTACAGCTGGCTATGGTTGCTCAGTTGCAGTGGTGTGCATGCCATCTGGGGTGGTATGGTCCTGGGTATGTGTGTGTGTGTGTGTATGTGCGCATGTGTGTGTGCATGGGGAGGTGTCTCCAGCGTGGCAGTGACTTTCTGTTGGTCTTGCCATCTGCTGCCACCCACTGCTGGGTGCACAGGGTGGGTCTGGCTTGTATGCTTCTCTGCTACACGGGTTGGCGTGTGCCGGGGATGCATGGTGTTTCCTGCAGTGCCAGTCACTGCACATGGGTGGTGTCTTGGGGTCACGGTTGCAGGGTGTGCTGTGCGTCTGGGGGCTGATGTGCACTGTGGTTGTCAACCCTGTGTGTGCAGTCTGGCCTCCAGTGGTTGTGCTGGGCGCTATGGCCTGCTGTGCTTTGCTGGCTTGTCCCCATGGGCCAGTAGATCATCCGTCCCACCCCCAGTGATGCTGTGCTTGGGGTGTGCAGGTGTCTTGTTGGTTCTGCAGTGTGTTCCTGTGCCCATGTGTGGCATGGCTGGCGGTGGGCCCCAGCCTGCCTCCCTGGTTGTGCAGTTCCATTGCTCTGCTGGGGGGCTCTGCTTGCGCTATGGCACCTCTGGACTGCTCAGCTGGGCTGCCCTTGTTGCGCTATGGCGCAACCTTTCTGCTCAGCTTCCCCTTCCTGGTTGCGCTATGGTGCAGTTTGTGCGATATTCAGACGTTGGCTGCTTGCGCAATTTGTTCTGCTCCATGTTTGAATATCGCGTCTGTTGCGCATATGCGCAATTGATTTGTGCTTGCTCCTGCTGTTGCGCACATTTTGGACGCAGTTTGAATATCTAGGCCATAGAATACAATGCTTTACCAGTATTCCTGAGATTTTCTCACACATTTCCTGAGGTGTCCCATTGCAGACATTTCCCCCATTGTATACCAATTTAAATTGCAAGAAAGTTATGATGTACTCAGGAAGAAAATGCCAGCACCAAGGACGTGGATACTCCGGTGAACAAACACAATCCAAAGCAGAAAACCAGGCACCCAGTACTTGCCAATAGATGCTTAGTTGTTAAAAAACATTTCTTAGACTTATATTAATTAAAATTGAAGTTCACAATTATTTTAAAAACGGCAAACCAGCTTAGAGGCATACAAGCAGATGGGAGACAATCATGTCTACTTGTATGCCTCTGAGCTGGTTTGTTGTTTTTAAAATAATTGTGAACTTCATTTTTAACTAATATAAGTCTAAGAAGTTCTACAACTAAGCATTTATTGGCAAGTGCTGAGTGCCTGGTTTTCTGCTTTGGAAAGGTATGATGTGTAGCGGGCCAACTTTGGCCCTTGGGGTCCACCTCTTACAACCTTGCGAGGGGACTGACCAGGGTTCCCTAAAGCAGAGGTACTTTGGGAACATGGGCCTAATGTGGAATGGTGCCTCCACCTGGGGTGGCATTATGGGGTACCTGGCTGTTGACACACAAGGATATTACCCCAAGGAAGCAGTGCATAATCTACCCACACAGTCCCACCCTCAAAACAAGTGACATAGAAAAGCAATAACAACCCCAAACCAAGAAATGCAATTCAACAAATAATTTGTTTTAAAGGAAGGGTACAGAAAAGGCAAGGGGGCAGAAGGGTAAATGGGAGCAGTCGGGTAGCAAGAATGCTTAAACTCTGTGCAGTAAAACACTTGTACTCGCTGCAGGTACAATACTTACTCTGTGCAGCCAACAAAGCAATTTGACCCACAGAATCTACCCCCCCCCGACACTCCTCAACTTCCCATGCAGGTGCACTCATCTTAATGCCCCTTCCCCCCCCAAATGCAATGGATGAGCACTCTCTATATTTTTTGGAATGCAACAGGTACCACACTGAGGATGCAGATACTGCTAGCAGGGTCTAGCTCAGTGGCATACTTTAAATTGCTGCAGGTAACACACACTTTAAACACAACTGGTGTGGAACAAAAAACTGTAACTGATTAAATAGGGGCCCCTATTTGTATTCAGTAGAGGATGGGTGGCTTCCACAGGTCTTCTACCTAGACCTCTCACATTGGCAAAGTCTTGCCCAGGACTTCTTCCTTAGTCCGTGGTACAGTGCACTTTCTCCCCAGTTGCAGGACTGAAATCCCAGTGTTTACTTATGGTTTGATGCCACAAACGTACCTTTGGTGTCAGTTGCTGGGACAGGCAGGATGGATGCAGTTGCTGCCAGCTGAGATGCAGGCTTCCCCAGGATCATTGGTGGTCTCGCATCATTTCCACTTCTGTTTCTCTCTGAACCTCTGAGTCTGCAGATGCCAGAGGTCCAGGGTCCTGGAACAAAGCAGTGGTCTACTCAGGCTGTAGACACTGCAAGAGCTAGTCCCACGGAGGGAAACGTCTATGGTGAGGGCAGGAAAACCACATCTCCCAACTTGCCTTCACTCTGTAGTTTTGTTTAAAACTGCTTTTCTTCTTCAGACAAACAACTCTCACTGTGATCCCAGACTCTTCAGATCTCCCAGGCCTCCAATGCCTGGACAGAGAGTAGCACAGTTGCCCGTGCTCCAATATGATCACTTACTCTGGCAGTCTTGTTGAACTGGCCTAGATCCCGGGGAACAGCCCCTTTTATATGGTATTAAACTCAACACCTGATTGGTCAGCTATGTTCCCAGACACACTGTCCTGGGAATGTTGACCCAACCATGTTGGGCTTGCACACAGACTGACTTGCATTGCAGGTTCTTGATTGGTCAAAATTCATGGGTAGATCCAAGGCTGATCTCTGATCCCTTCCCCGAAGTCTTTGGTGCACGCTGAGGGCTGAGGGACTACATGTACGCCGCCATGTTTGACTACTTTGGTGGACAGTCTTTCTCAACGTGCTGCTGTTTACTTTTAAGTTCCTAGAGGCTACTTCTAGCTGACCCTGGCCCCATTGTCTGTCCTGGGGTCACGGAGATATTTGTTTAAATGGGCCCATAGCCTGTTGCAGAGTCAGGGCTCTATTTATGAGAAGCAGCCTTGGAGCCGCTCTCCCAAGGCTGGTGCACATGCACACTGTTTTTTTCTTCTTTGTCCTGGTCTACTTCCTTCCCTGGGCTAAAAACCATATACTTCTGTGTGCCTGTGGCACACTGAACCTTGATCTAACCTCCCCTGCCTACCCTGGAACTGGGATCCTCTTTTGATGTGGCCACTTGGCCTGGTCGAAGAATTGGATCTGAGGCTCCATGTCAGAGCAACCACACATGCCCGGCAATGCTTTCTTGTTCCCTGACCTGCTGGTTGTGAGAAAATACAAATGTGCCCAATGGCGCATCTCCCTACTCTGTCGTTGCCCCCACACATTAGTCCAGAGGCTGAGATTGTGGGTACTGCTACCTCCAGTCACGAAGACTAGAGGGGGAGTCCTGACTCAGTTCCCACCAGGGTTCCTGGCACCCACCTCTACTGCCCTTCCACTCCCCAGCTCAGCAGTCCTGTGGGACCAGAGGTTGAGTTGTTATCCTGGTGGCTGAAGGAGGCAGCAGGTAAGCCCCCAGGTTTAGGGGGCTTACACACTTCCTCTGTCAGACTCTTGGTGTCCTCACCAAGACCATGCCAGTACTGTGCAAAAGTTGAAATGGCAGTGACATGGGCATTCATATTGACAGTATATACAGTTCTAGCTAACACCTGATGCCTAGCTAATTGCTGCTTTTTTACATATTTACACAGTATAACATTTTTTACTAGACAATTAATGCCTGTTTGTTCACATGAGACAGTTAACAAAACTTCTATAGGCAACATCCCATTACATACCCCAACACTGAACTTTATCTCTGAATGGTACCTGGGGAAAATGAGCAAGGCACACACAGTGGGCACTACAAACCTATGAGCCACATGTAGGAGAAGGTCAGAGGAGGCACCAAGGGTGATAAAGGTCAGCTTAATAATAGGCTTAAGCTCACGTCCATAATTTCTGGGTAACAGTGCTTCTCTCTCAGGAATAGGTTGTGAAACTCTATCTTCCAGCTCTGTGTCTGACACAAGAGCATTGTCAGGAATTAGAAGAATTATATCAGTCTCTGGGATTTGTTCCTCCAAGTTAAACTCCACATCACTGTCCATGAATGGATCTTCAAGTTGTTCAATTGCCAATTCCTCTGGTACAAATGATGCTGCATTTAGGTTCAGACTGTGAGAAAGTTCATGGTTGGCCAAGTCCTCAGCTGGAGATGTGCTAGTTAATGGCTCTGAATTCGTCCATTCCACAGGCTCAAATTGCTAATTTTGGTGTCTGCCAGGTACTCTGGTATAATATACAATGTCATTATCACTGTCATCCAAACTATTTGCCACTGGTTCCTGTACAGATTCTACATTGTGGATACTGTTATCAGTTCTAGCCATCTCAGTTCTCTGTGGATTTGTTTGACTCTGAGTTTTTGATGTCTTAGCCACTGAGTATTCCACATGTGATGCAGGCTCAGGCACAGTTTCCCCGCTGGATAGGAGGTGGTTCCTGTGGACAATCTTTTCTAGGCCTCTACTTCATTCTTGGTGAATTTTGTAGACTGGCAAGTCAGGTATTTGCTCAACTATGATATAGGATTCTTGTGCCAAATGGTCCTGAATTTTGTGTTTTCCTTGTAGGCCCGTGTTTCTCAGGAGTACACGCTCTCCAGCTTGCAATATTGGTGTTGAACTTGTTTGTCATATCTATATTTGTTTGCAAGGCTGTTCTTGGCTGCAGCCTTAGAAGCAAGCTAGTAGGCTTTCTGTAACTGTTGACTCAGTTGTCCAGTGTATTCTAAGTAGGTCTGTTCTGATGCACCTTCAACTTAGAAACCAAAACAGAGATCCACTGGTAAACAGGCTTCCTGCAAAACATTATGTAGAATGGAGACTTTTGAGTGGCATTGTTGCTGGTTCAATTGTAAGCATGTACCAGGAAACTTACTTTGTAGCTCTAATGTGGTTTCTGAGCTGGGTCAAGGGTGCCCACCATGTCAGACAGGGTTCTGTTAAAGCATTCAGGCTGAGGGTCCCCTTGTTGGTGATAAGGAGAGGTTCTTGATTTTCTGATGTCATAGACTGCTAGAAACTCTTTTACAAGTTGACTTACAAAGTCCCTCCCTTGGTCAGAGTGAAGTCTTTGAGGGATACCATAATGATTTACATGCTGCTGCAATACTGTGACAGCTTTGGTGGCATTTTGACCTCTAGGCAGGTACGCCTGAGCAAACTGGGTTTAGAGACTGGATAGGACTTGAATATTGTCAATGTTCTTACTATGAGGCTCCAATGAGAGGGAATCCATACAAACTAATTCAAGTGGTCCACTGGTTTTGTCGTTGACTAAAGGTGCTACTCTTGTTGGGAAAGTTTTTCTCTGAGACAGTTCTTTGAAAGGTGCTCCACCTGTGTTACCATTTTGGGCCAATAGAAACATGCTTACATTAAGTCCAGAGTGTCGTCCACTCCCAAGTGTCCCATGTCATCATGTAGGGATCGCATGATGGTTGTTTGGCACTTCCAGGTTACTTGCAGGTTAATACAGGTTCAACGGGTTCCTGCTGTTGAAGGAACTGAGGGTGTGCACTGTCATGATTAGTTCTTAAGAGCAGTCCATCTCTTAAAGACAGTTTGTTACATTCTTACAATAACATGGGGATATCTGGGTGAGTTACTTGTACTTGACTTGAATCATGTCTCTTCTCCAGGGCACGTATCACACAATGTAATACAAAGTCCTCCTTTTGGGCTTGTTTACATTCAGAACAGTTAGGCAGAGGTGAAAATGAAAGGTCCAAACCAGTGAAATTGAGATGCAGTCAGAATAGAATTAGAAAAAGCCCCCAGCATGTCACTTGCTCTGTGAGGGCTGGCAGGAGTGGCACGAGCTGTAGTTTCAAGTTTCAAACACATTGCATTTACTAATACACTTGGAACTGAAGTACTCTGATTTGGCTGATCAGGGCATGGACACTGACACAAAGCGTCAATATCAATGTTGCTTTCACCACTGCAGTATTCTAGACTGTAATTGTAGGTGGATAAAGCTGAAAGCCACTGTTGTCCTGCCACATCCAACTTGGCAGTTGTTTTTATGTAAGTGATAGGATTATACTCTGTTCTCACAGTGAACTGGGCCCCATACAGATAGTCACGGACCTTTACAGTGACAGCCCACTTAAGTGCTAGAAATTCCAGTTTGTGCAGCAGATAGTGCTTTTCAGAAGGATTCAGACTTAGGCTGGCAAAAGCAATGGGACAAAGCCCCTCATGGTGCCCTTGGTACAGGACAACTCCTAAGCCACTTAAACTGACATCAGTGTGCAGGATGCATGGTGCAGTAGAATCAACAAATGCAGGCATGGACGCTTCACTCCAGTGTTTATGTTTTTAAATGCCGCATCAGACAGCTTGCTCCACCTGGCACAAAATGGTTCATTCATGATTACCCCTCCCAGAGCAGGCTTTCTTTTTGTGGGTAGACAGGTACCCCTGGGTGAGGTCATTCAGAGAGCAGACAACAATGAAATAGTCTTTTGCAAACTGCCTGTAGTAGCCACAGTATCCATGAAACAACTGTAGTGACATTAGGTTGTGTGGTCAATGCCAAGTGAGGAATGCTTTTACTTTTGCAGGGTCAGTCTGTACTCTGTTTACTGAAACAACATGCCCCACATATTTAACATATGGTAGACAAAACTGGAACTTGCCGATATAAACTTTTAAACCAAACTCTGCCAATCTGTCCAGCACTTTCAGGAGTTGGGTTTTGTGCACTTCCATTGTCCAGCCGAATACTATCAGGTCATCTAGGTACACCATCAACTCCAGTAGATGCATATTTCCCACCACCTTCTCCTTTAACCACTGAAATGTGGCAGGGGCCCTGGCTATACCTTGGGGCATATATTAGTGAAGATACTGCTGGGCGGCACCAGCTACAAACACTACAGTGGGAGCCCAGACTCGACTCTTGCCAGGGCTCCTAGTGTCCAGCTCTACTGCCCTGCCAGTCTCCACCTTGGCAGTTCTTGGGGACCAGAGGGTTATGATGGTGCCCCATTGGCTGGAGGAGGCAGCAGATAAGCCCCTAGATGGGGGAGGGGTGTTTACAGATGCATGTAAATGTACTGTCTCTGTGGCATGCAGTTGTTTAGAAAACAAACCATCAAGGCAACATTGATTGTACAAAATATTGCATACTCAAAATGATTAAAAAATGCAAGGTTGTATAACCAATTGGTTGCCCTGACTCCGTAGTTGCTTACTCTGTGATTTACTCAGTTATTAGTATTACTGCACTGTGTTTAATTTCTTTTTATATAAAATGACATCTGGCCATTTCTATCTCCTCATTGGTTCACAGTCAGTGATGTGGGGTCACCATATCATAACAATAACTTGTTGGTAAAGTCAGCATAACCATTCCAGGTCACAGTATAAACATTCTAGGTCAGAGAGTTTATAACAATTCCATGACACAGTATAACCATTCCAGGCCATGGTATAAACATTCAAGGTCAAAGAGGTCATACTACTGTATGACCATTCCAGGACACAAAATGAGCATGCATGTCATAGTATAAAAAGTCCATGTCACAGTAGAAACATTCCAGGTCAAAAAGGGTCACTTGCAAATGAAACACTATCACATGGCAAATCCCCATATGACCATCCCCCATTCCTGTATAACAGATAGCAAAGAGAACCCTCAAAACAAATATAAAGCAATTCCAGAAAAAATGGAAAACTTTCCTCACCATTCCAAGAGTTACAACCTTAAACAAAACCAGAACAGTGTAAACTGAAAAACTAACCTAAAGATAACCCTGAAAGACAAAAAGGGACTGCAAACAAACTTTCAAAAGCACACACCAATTTTTATGTTTGCTTGCACGCATGTGCAAGAAACATAGTGCCATCATCCAAGATTTCGGAGGTGTGTCACCTCCTCCTCCAATTCAGTCAGTGTGTTGGCAGGCACGGCCCCTGTATGCCAATGCATGCTGGAGCTGTCTATGACAAGCTCCAAATGCAGTGGCACAGTTGAAAGGGAGCTACACTCAGTGAGCAGCGATAGATATCGCCTGCTCCGCGCGCAGCCCCCTCACACACACACACACACACACACACACACACGCACGCATACCTGCATGCTCCCCCACGACACAATCCATAGCCGACGGGGTGCCCAATCCCCAATCAGCTGTGCTGAGCTCCCTCTCCAAATGCCACGCTGGGTGCCACCCCAGCGTGGCAACTATGGTATAGCCGACAGGGTGCCCAACCCTGTTGGCTTCACTCTCCCAGTACAGGTGCCACGCTGGGAGCCCACCCCAGCTGCAAGTGATGCTTTGGCGCGACGCCCCGATCCCCTGCTTGTCGGCTGAATGCCCCCAACCATCCTTGTGCCATGCTAGGAGCCCACCCAGCATGGCAAATGTCCCGCGTAATCATAAAAAAAAAAAACCTGTAAAGAAAATACGGTCCCACGTAGTCTCCCTGGCCCCTCCCACAACCCGCACTACCCACTGCACACTGCGTTTCCCCACACCCCCACCCCATTCTTACCTCTGGAGCTCGGCGCGATGATCTTCGTGGACCGGAACACGCCTGCACTTTTCAAAGCCGACCGCGAACTGAAGAAATGCCGGTAAGCTGTATAATGGGCTAGATAGGGGTTTTCAACTTTATTGCATATCTCAGGCATTTTTGGAATTTTGCGCAAATTTCAACATGTTTTGGGATTCTTAATGATGTCACTGTCATGGATTATTCGGGCCCGGCGGTGATTTCGCAGTCACCGCGTGAAATCACCCTTCAGGCCTGAATAATGCCATGACAGTGACATCATTCATGAGAAGGGACCCAAAACCCCATATTGAAAATTTGGTGCAAAAAATTCCAAAATGACTGTTTTACGAGCATGTGTTGTGCAGTTCCTACGCAGGCTCGTAAGTTCGCGAATTTTCAATATTTTCACTCCAGATTTTCAACATTGCCATTTTACCACACCTTCTTATGAGTAGTACAGCTGTCATTTTTCACATCACACCCAAAATGTGTTTCCACCCATGTAGCGCACAATGGCGCAGTCGGTGTGTGAAATCAATGTACAGGACAAATTAAGAAAATCACAGTGACACTGTTCATGAGCAGAGGTCTTAAAATGGCTATGTTGAAAATTTGGTGAAAAAATTCTAAATGACTGTTTTACTGTGCATCGTTGTACAGTTCCTATGTGCACGTCAGGAAGTTCAAGGAATTTTCAATATTTTCACTCCAGATTTCCAAGATTGCCATTTTACCACACCTTCTTATGAGTAGTATAACTGTCATTTTTCACATCTCACCCAAAATGTGTTTCTGCCCATGTAGCGCACAATGGCGCAGTCGATGTGCAAAATCAATGTATGGGACACATTAAGAAAATTACAGTGACACTGTTCATAAGCAGAGGTCTTAAAATGGCTTAAAATGGCTATGTTGAAAAATTCCTAAAAATGACTGTTTTACGAGCGTGTGTTGCGCAGTTCCTATGCATGCTCGTAAGTTTGGGAATTTAAAATTTTCACTCCAGATTTTCAACATTGCCATTTTATTACACTTTCTTATGAACAGTACAGCTGCAATTTTTCATATGTCACCCAAAATGTGTTTTCGCACATGTAGCGCACAATGGTGCTGTTGGTGTGAGAAAGCAATGTTTAGGACAGATTAAGAAAATCACAGTTACACTGTTCATGAGTAGAGGTCTTAAAATGGCTATGTTGAAAATTTGGTGACAAAAGTCCATAAAATGACTGTGTTACGAGTGAGCATTGCGCAGTTTCCACGCACCCTCGTAAGTTCATGACTTTGTAATATTTTCAGTCCAGATTTTCACCAGTGGCATTTTCCACACTTCCTTATGAACAATACAGCTGTCATTTTTCACAACATGGCTGAAGTGTGTTTCACACTTTCAGCGCAGAGATGCGTGTGTCGCTGTGGGAAATCATTGTTCGGCACAGATAAAGAAAATCACAGTGACACTGTTCATGATCGGAGGCACCAAAATGCCTGAGTTGACAATCTGCTGTAAAATCCCAACCTAATTATATTCGGGTGTGTGTTGCACCGTTTCTATGTACGCAGAACTTCACCATTTTTTTAATATTTTTACTACAGACGGCAACATTGCCATCTTTACACCTCCCCATGAACAGTACAGCTGTCATTTTTTATATCCTGTTCGGAATGTTTTTGCACCTGTAGCAATGTCAGAAAGCCACTGTGCATACAGCTTTCGCCAACAAACTGATATTCCCCTGTTCATGAGGTGGGGTCACAAAAAATGTTGAAAATTTGGAGGAAATACCAACGAATGCCTGAGGTATTAGGTTTCCAACCATAACGCCTAACCCTGTAGAGAATGACAAGCATCAGGGTGTGACTTAGGATTCTTGCCTGTGATGCTCATACCATTCCACACCCTGCAGTCAGTGGAGGCATCGAGGTATGCCTTGGACTCTTCGGCCCCAAAGTTCACCCCATTCTCCTATATCGCACCCATCTCACCGAATTTCCTAATGAAATGGGGTGCGCATAAGGGCCAAAGACCCCAAGGAACACCGTGACACTTGTCAGTGTCTGCAGGGTGGGGTGTGGTGAAATGGCGTGGCTGTTATGCCTGACGACCCAAACGCACACCCCAATGCCTGTCACTCTCTGCAGGGTGGTGGTGGGGTTGGCTTCAGTTCAATACTTCACTGCCATTCCTATTACACAGCTCTGTAACTTCTACACTACCACTGCCAATGCCAGCAAGCAAACATTCAGCATTGACAAATGCTTGTTAGTTTAAAAATAATATTCTACACCCACAAAAACAACAGAACATATTGCAAAGCAGCAAAAAACTAAAGTAAAACATGTAACAGCCATTAAAAATGCCTCCCCTACAGAAAGACAAAACTGACCGCAAAACAAAATCACAAAATCAAACACCAAAGAATTTAGCAGAAATAAAAATAAAATGCACACCCATACAAATAAAAGAACACATTGCAAAGCAGCAAGAACTAAGAAAAAAACAACTAAAAGTCATAAACCATGCTTTCTACATGTTTTGTACTTACTGCTTCAAATAGTCTTCTAAAGAATGCATGAGCACACAGACACCAATCCCAACACAAAGAGAAAACATTGCAAACAAGCATTTGTCAATGCCAAACATTTGATGCTTGTAAACAACTTGTGTTTTGCAATTTTGAGCCCATATTTTGAAGATACTTGTTTTTGGATTTGCCTTATAGACATGACGTGTACCATTTATAGTGTATTGGCCAAAATGTCATTTTGTACCAGAGGTGCGAAAACACATCTCATCCAGGATTTTAAAAATGGCACCTGTCATGTTTATGAGGTGCTGTAGAAAAATGGCTATGCTGAAAGTTTGGAGTCAAAATATTGAAAATTAGTGAAGTTATGAGTGAATACTGAAATAGTGTAAACATTCAGTCATAACCTGGGCATTTTGCTGTATTTGTACACCAACTTTTCAGCACAGCCTTCTTATTAACCCACCGAATGAACCACGTAGGTGAACATTTTCACTTCCCCACCAGAATGTCATTCTGCACCACGGTAGCATCTTTTCATGCCACACGTACAAAAACATATTTTGGCCAGGATTTGAAAAATGACAGCTCCCACATTCATGAGGTGCTGTGAAGAAATGACTATGTTTAAAATTGGGGTCAAAATATTGGAAATTACCAAAGTTACAAGCCTGCGTTCTTAAATTTCAATGTAGGCTCATAACTTTGATTTTTTTTGCCCCGGATTTTCTACATAACCTTTTTATGATCCCACCACATGAAGAAGTGCAGAGAAAATATTCAACTCCTGTCTAAAAGGTGATTTTGTGCAGTGACTGCAAAATCACCTTTTGGGGCATGAAAACACACTTTGGCCAGGATTTGAAAAATGACAGTTGTCACATTCATGAGGTGCTATAAAGAAATGGCTATGTTCAAAATTTTGGGGTCAAAATATTGAAAATGACCAAAGTTAAGACCCTGTGTTCACAAATTTCAATGTAGGCTCATAGTTTTGTTATTTTTTAATATTTTTGCCCCAAATTTTCAACATAGCCTTCTTATGACCCCACCTCGTGAACAAGGGCAGAGAACATTTTCAGCTCCTGCTCAAAAGGTCATTTCATGCAGCAACCGCGAAATCACATTTTGGGACTGATTTACCTAATGTCAATTGCATTGTTCATGAAGTAGTGTCCCCAAAATAAAAATAAAAAAAATTGAAAACTTGGGGCAAACATATAAAAAAATGGCCAAGTTATGCTACTAGGTGCAACCCCCCATTGAAATACATTGAACTGCATACCTGATTTCCTCAGTTCATGATCTGGCATTGAAGAGTGAAGACATGTCTACGGTCCAGAGAAGATGACAGCTTTTGACACCCTGTGGGCAAGTAAGAGCTTGGTGGGTGGGGTGGTGGGTGCTGAGGGAGGGTTGGGTGGGGTGAACTAACAGTGCAACAGACTTCAGTGGACCATTTTCTTTTTACAGGTTTAAAAAATAAAAGAAAAAAATACAGAGGGAAGGTTTTCTTTATTTCAGATTTCAACACTGGGGGATTGGGCACCCCAGTGTCAATGTTATGTTTGGGGTGGTATTGTGGGTGCTGAGTAGGAGGGTTGGGTGGAGGGTGACAATTACAGGGGCTCCAGAAGTGGACACTGGGGATTGGGCACCCACAGCATCAGCGTTATGTTAGGGGTGGGGTGGGGTGGGGTGGTGGGTACTGAGTGTGAGGGTCCAGTGGGGGTGACAATTACAGGGCACTAGCAGTGGACACTGTGGGATTGGGCACCCCAAGTGTCAGTATTATAAATGGCTAGGAGAGGGGGTTCAATAGACTGCAACAGACATTGATAAGCCTTTTTCTTTTTTACAGGCTTAAAAAAAAGAAGCAACATGGAGGGAAGGTTTTCTTTATTTCAGGTTTCGACACTGGGAAACGGGCACTCCTAGTGTCAGTGTTATGTTTGGGGGAGTGGGGGGGCTGGGTGCTGAGTGAGAGGGTCAGTTGGGGGTGACAGTTATACCAGCAGTGGACACTGGGCGATTGCCCCCCCGTGTCAGTGTTATGAATGGCAGGGGTTGGGGGAAGGTGGCTGCTGCAGCAGACATCGATGGACCATTTTCGTATTTGCAGGGTATTTAAAACAAAAACAAATGCTGAGGGAAGGTTTTCTTTATTTCAGGTTTTGACACTGGGGATTGGGCACCTCCAGTGTCAGTGTTATGTTTGTTGGGAGGGTGTGCAGAGGGAGGGTTGGGTGGGGAGAACAGTTATGGTGCCGCAACAGACATTGATGGATGGTTTTCTTTATTACAGGCCATGATCTGAAAAAGACACTGGGGATCGGAACCCCAGTGTCAGTGTTATTTTTGTTGGGGGGGGTGCTTGGTGGTGGGTGCTGAGAGAAAGGGTCGGGTGGGAGAAGAACAGTTACAGAACAGCAGCAACACACATTGATGAATGGTTTTCTTTGTTGTTGAAATGTGAGGAATTTCCATGACTTTAGGCATGCCCATCATGGATGCCAATGCAGATGCCAGAGTCATGGAGCCAAACATTGACTCCTGACATTGAAAGCCATTTAGCTGTTTGCTGACATGGCTTCATGCAGATCAAAGGATCAAAGCCCTCTCTAATTGGAGTGGCTTTGGTCCTTTGAAGTGCAAGAAGTGTCTTCCCACAAAGCCGAGAGCTGCGTTAGACCACAGTGCATTGTCATTGGTGTAGACTGCCGAGCCCCTGGTATTGTGAACTGCAATGGGCTAGGCAGTGACACACCTCCCAAATACCCTTGTACTCATCCCAAAATGTTTTGTTGCTAACGCATCAAATGTAAAAAGCAAAAACTACAGAAACAAAGTTACTGTAGCAAAACACAACACACACAGGTTTGTCTCCAGCAGATCCTGCCAGACAAATCTAACTGAGTATTACGACTGGGTGACCAGGGAGCTGGACAGGGGCTATGTGGTAGACGTCCTGTATTTGGACTTCAGCAAGGTCTTTGATTCTATGCCACATAGGAGGCTGGGGGAGGGGAGCTGGAATATATAGGGGTGGGAACGAAGATGGTCAGATGAATCGTCAACTGGCTGAATGGAAGGCAGCAGAGGGTGGTGGTGGTGGTGGGGGAACTCTCATCACCAAGGGAAGTGATGAGTGGAGTGCCTCAGGAATCAGTACTGGGACCAGTGCTATTTGGAATATACATAGCTGATATCTCACATGGGATCTGGAGTAGGATCGGTCTGTTCACTGATGATATGAAGGTGGTAGCTGTGGTAGATGACATTGAAGGGTGGAAGGAGCTACAGGAGGACCTGACCAAACTACAGGGTGGTTGGAAACATGTCAGCTGGGGTTCAACACCAAGAAGTGCAAGGTACTGCATTTCGGAGCTAGGAACCAGGGGAGGAGCTATCAGCTGGTAGGGGTGCAGCTGGAAAGCACCTTGGAGGAAAAGGATCTGGGGTGCTTATAATGGGCAGCATGAACAACTCAGCTCAGTGCAGGAAGGCGGCAGCAAAAGCCAACAGGATGCTGTGGTGTATAACGAGGGGAATCTTCTCCAGAAATAGGGAGGTGATCCTTCTCTTGTACAGATCTCTGGTCAGGCCACACCTGGAGTACTGCATGCAGTACTGGCACCCATTCCTGAAGAAGGACATCAAATTGTTGGAGCGAGTGCAATGTAGGGTGACCAAGATGATCCAGGAATTGGAGGGAAAGTTCTACATGGATAGATTGGGCGAGCTGAACATGTACTCCCTGGAGGAGAGAAGGGATAGGGGATAGGATTGAAACCTTTAAATACCTTAAGGGGATAAATAAGGCTAATACAGAAGGGATTTTCCAGCTTAGAAGAGGGAGGGATATGAGAGGGCATCAGCTGAGATTGAAGGGGGGAAGATTCAAGAAGGAAATCAGGAGACATTTTTTCACTGAAAGGGTGGTGGACAGGTGGAATGCTCTGCCCGAGGAGGTGGTATCCTGTAGAACTGTGGGTGACTTTAAGGGGTTTGGGACAAGGTGAGGGAGATGGGTTGTGATGAAGATGGGTGGGGAGGGTGGGAGAGCTGCAAGTTGAGGGGCTAGCTGCATAATCAAGCAGACTCGATAGACCATAAGGCTGCTTCTGCTGACATTTTCATATGTTCATATGTAAAACAGATAAGATACACTCACAGTGTATGTGTCCTTTAGGCTTTGCTAAGGAGCTAGAGTCAAGGAGTGATGTCCTCAAACAGGAAGTAAGCTCTCTTCAAGACCTTTTAAAAGAAAAATCAGTACCATGCAAAACCTCACACTAGTTGAAAGTAACCATAAAGCATGCAGATTTATTTATCATTTAAGATATCATTTAAAAACATTTTAAAAGTTGAATAACACATTCCACACCATGAAATATGCTTTATAGTAATATTCATCCTGGTGGTTTAAAATAACACCAGTTGGGATGTAATTATAGTGTAATCCCCAGTCTGTCAATGTGTTATTCCTTGTTTAACAGCATCTCCAACTTTCCCCACCCTCCTTCATTCCCCCAGGTCACAACTGTAAATGACTCTACCTCTAGTCTCTGTTTGCCTGCTTTGTTAAATGCATCTTTAAATCATTCATTCAATCAATCAGCCCCTAAAAAAGGAATTTGAAATAAAATGGCCATTATTTAACATGGTCTGTCAAAAAGGAATGGTGCTTCAATGTAATGTATCCGGGAATTTTTTTGCTGGATCATGTCAAGATGAGTTACTTGGCCTGCTCATGGTGGAGATGGGGGACGCTTTCCCTTGTTCCCAGCTCGATCAGGGTTCAGTACATTACAGGTTGCTAGTGGTGCACGGTAATCGTGTTAGCAACATTGCTGCTCATGCTGTGGGCTGCCCCACTAAAAACTGGGTCCCAAATCAAATTTACAAATAGCTCATTTCCCTACAAAGTAGCTGCAAACACTACACATTTAGCTACAGAGATGCATCAATTATTAATCTACCCTAACAGAAATCTTTTCAAATTTTAGATTTAATAACTCAGAAGGAAAAAGAGTAAAATAAGACTCATAATATTTCTGTTTAATGGTTTCACAGGAAAATAAACCTAGTAAAACTGTTTTTTTTCTAGTTTTATCAGTGCAATGTTTCCCTGCCTACAAGGATGCTCTAAGCCCTATCCCAACAGTCACAACAGGGGACTAAGCTAATCGGTTCAGGATGGTAAAACCTGATGGTTCGATTGGCATGTGCTGCTTTCACCTAAGGTGGTTATTTTCATAGGGTGGACCCTGAGTTGCTTCTCCTTGTGAAAATGTACTGGGGGTATGGTGATTCTGGGCATTAAATATTCCTAGAGGAATCATAGGGTCACTGGTGCAAACTCAGCCGCTGCAATGCTGTAGATGGCTGGACACTCTCTTTACTGCACAGTAATGGACCTTAAACTGCATTTAACATACAGCTGTCCATTTACCCTTAAATAGTCAATGCATTCCTTAGACTTATTGAATCTTTGCTTGCCAAAATTAGGCTAAGAGAACAACAGCACCCTAACCTAAGGTAGAAATGATGCAAGAACAAGTTTGTTTACAAGTTGCATACACAGGCCTTTATACATGATCCCTTGCCAGATGTTATCCATGGACACCATAGATGATATGTCAGGGTACCCTCTCTCCTTAGAGGAGCATGCCATCTGATAATGGTGTACCTCGGTATCAGTTGTTGGCTAGGAATCACCTCTTCTATAAAGGACTATAACCCACAGCTTTAGTAGCAAAACCAGAAGACCTTGATGGGCTTCAGACATGAAACACTCTGCTAGTGCCTCTGTATGAACACATCCATTCTGTTACTATTATTTACAGGTGGGTTCTGTCACGGTATAAACCTTTCATGATCTTCTTCTGCCTGCACCTGTTGTTAAACCACTGCACATTACTTTATCAACCTTAGGTGGGCTTCTGAGTGAAACTCTTCTTCTTCAGTTCCAGAGGGCCTTGTGTGCTCTCTGTACCTTCTTCCAGGTCCCTGACTCTTTCACCACTTTAGGTGTTTACCTCCTGATTATGATCTTTAGCCTGGCAGCTTACTAGACAGGCAAACCTATACTGAGTACCCTTTAACACTGAGGTCTCTTCCTCACAGTCTCCAAGCAGACATTATTGTGCTGCTTATTTATAACCAGATTGTAGTCTTCTGGGACTTGAGAAGAGACTTATGTACCTGTATTCTACACACAGTAGTTCAGTTCTTCACTGAAGCCTCTGACCTTTCTGATATCTGTAAATTAGGAGTGGGACACATGGTGAAAATCATCAGTACCAACCCCTTCACGGGGAACATCGAACAGGTCCCTCCCATCCCTCCAGTGTCTTCTTGGTCTGCTTGGGGACCACTCCCTATGAGAGATTTGTGTTATATCCAATACTCAGCACCAATGTCCATCCCTGGGCCTGGCAAGTTTCCCCCAACACAGCCAGAAACAGCTTGAGTCATGAGCAGGGTGAACCATGCATACTATAAGATAACGTGTCCTCCTTGCTCTGGATCTTATATCTTTAACTCTGGAACTACTCTACTTTTCCTGGGCTTTCCTGTTTAGACCCTCCCCCTCTGGCCATAGCAGCCCTGGCTGGGTCTTGGCAATGCATTTTCTGTCAAGTCCCTATTTACTTGTTTTGCAACAGCAAAGAAGATCCTGTAAGTAATACTCTTCCCAGTGAATGGACTTGCTGATGCTATACTTTCTACCCCCCACTTGTCTAAAGGACATTACACTTGTAAGTTATAAAGATTCCAAACACAAAGGCATACATCAGAAATGTTAAACAAATATATATATATATATATATATATTCATAGAATAATTCATGGGGAAGTTTAATGAGGATTTTATGCACACTCGAGGTATGTGATACCCCATAAACTCTGAGAGCAAAGCCTGAGGGGTTTATCTGGGCATCACACACTGAGGGTGTGCATAAAATCAGAGTTTAGACACTTCCTCATGTTTTATTTTTTACATTTACTGGTTACTAGGGGAAGAAGCAGTGACGTTTCAATCTCTGGGCAGCAGTAGTGAAGCTTACGTCTGTGTGCTCATTAATTAGTACATTAAGAGTCAGAAGAAGGCTTTTTTTTGTGTTGTGTGTCTCCCCCCCCCAAAAAAAAACACTGACCTATTGGAAAACATCAGCGCTTAGGTATTCTCTGGGGTCCCAAGAAAGTTGGCACTGAGGGAGGGATGTTGCTGCTTTTCAGCCCACTGCTGCAGCTGCTCTGTTCACTGATCCTGGTGGGGCTACTGTTCCTGTGTGACATGTTGCCGCTGTCTCCACCACTCAGCCCATCTTGTGAACTCCATCATCAACTGCCTCCCAGTGGCCAGATCAACTGATGGCAGCTGGTCCTGTGAGGGGATAGATGTACAATAGCAATGGCAACCTTGACAGGTGGTTGGAAATAATATAAGATTTTAGGAGGTCTGTTTATTTTTTGGTTTATTCAGTAGAAAGTGTTCAGGTTTAGAAGAAAGCCATTGTGAGAGAAGAAACTGTGCACAGCTTTCCTTTCATTTAATTAGCGAAGAAGCCTGTCACTCACACTGGTGGTTTTTCTGAGGAAGCACAAATGAATGGCCAGTGCAAGGACAGTTTCTCAGATACCTGGTCAGGTGCACTCATGGTTTTTTTTTGAACTGTGGTTTATGGAACTCTATAATTCACATGTGTGAATTATGGAGTTTGTAGAACACTGCCAGTGGTGGTTAACTGACCATAACTAGTAAATATTTCAAAGTAATTTATTATGACATGATATATTTATTCTAAAATATGCAATTTCAAGTCTCTAGGGAGTAAACAATGTCTATATTGTGGTAAAAGCTCTTCCTTTTGAACTTGTATAAAACCCAACGTGCAAGCCTCAGGACATGACAGTCATGGTTGTATTAGGGATATCTAAAAAGGGCATTCCATGTTGATACCTGTAACTGCCAATTTTGTCTCTCAGTTGGAGACTGTTGTTTATTATAATGCAGTTCAATGTTGCTTTGGATAGCCAACCTGAATTAGACAGCATTCTGACAAGTAATGCTAGATCAGTTCAGAATAGTAATCATTCTTGAATTATGCTGGCATCTTGGGAATAGATTGCATTGAACATTTTTGCCTCATCATAATATAGAAAGACTGTGAGACAGAATTTAAAAAGGCCCTGAAAATCCCACTAGTTAGCTAGAGGAAAAATAATTTGCATATGTTTTCTACCTATGGCTTTTTCCCCCAGCACATGGGCAGTTTTGATAGAATCCTCTCTATCAAAGTGAGTCAAACTCTCAATCAAAATGAGATGAACTCTTTCAACTTTTATTTTTGTAAGCACCCCCATTTCCCTTGTATAGGGGTAACTGGATGATAAAGCTCGTGGGGAAGGGGGAGCACCGTACAGCCAACGAAATCACAGTCCAGAAGTATGACAATGAAAAAACAGTACCTGACTGTCTCCTGGTAAAGATGGTGATGGATGGACTCTCATGGCCCTGGGCATGAAACACACTGGAGGCAAGGCTGTGGAGGCAACTTCTTTTAGCAGGGGCAAAACAGTCTGATTAGTACACATGAGGTAAACACAAGGTTGAAGAACCAGGGGATTCAATTTAATGCTCAGTCGATCACACATCAGATACAGTCACTTCATTACAGCAGCAAAACAGGGACCAGGATAGGCAGTATTAGATGCAGGGTAGACATTTAGCTACAGCTGTGACCCAGGGGCCCCATTCTGAACCCTCCACAGCACATCCATGAGGTCCCAGGCTGCTCCTCCCAGATCACTGGACAGCTTATAGTCTAAGGCACTGGCCCACTGGAGGTCAAACTGACCATCCCCCAACAGAAAAGGAACAACAGGCTGCTGCTCCTTGTTCTGGCTATATACAGGCACTGCTACATGGAGCAGGCTGCACTGGGACCAACAACTGCCTGACCCTTAGCAGTCCCACACAAATGCTGCTGCTGGCCACTGGGCCTGAAGCCCAGAATTAGCCTACTAAGGCATTGGGGCATGATCTGCTCAGAGGCCGGCCCTTGATAGACCCCACACATGACCCCCAACCTCATGGCTCCCATGCAGGCAGTGATTCAGTTTTTTTTTTTAGCCATCTAGATTCTCTGGCTGAGAATCCCAGGGCTCCCCATTAACTGCAACTTCTGTTCCTTCAAGCTATTTCTTTGTTTTCCATTTTTTAGATTTTCTAGCCAAGAATCCCAAGCTTTCCCATTCTTCTGGTGGCTGTTCTTAGCAAGGCAAAGAAAAGGCAGCAATGGATGCATGGTCACCAGGACACATGGCCAAGCAGGCGGGCGACCCACAGCAATCTCCTCTCCTCTCTCTCTCTCTCTCTCTCTCTCTCTCTCTCCCCCCATAACTCCCCTTAAGCCCTGGCTTTTAAGGGCTTCAGGGTTTGGCACTGAAACTCTTGGTCCAATAAGGGACCATGTTTCATGGCGCCAAACCAACAGCCCACTGGGGCTTGTAGTCCTGATTTATTATTTATGTTGGTGCCTCATGATGCCAGCTGGCACCAAAAACTACTGGACTCCCTAAGGAGCTACTGCCTCTTTAAAAGTTTACTTTCAGCAGTCCCCACGCCTGCGCATTGCACTCTGGGCCACCATCTTTAAACAAAAAAAATGTTTATTTCTGCGCAGCCCCAAGCCTGATCCAGGACCTTGCTGGACCTGGGACCACGCAACGCCACACCCGGCGGCATGAAAACCCACTTAGCCTTTGGCTCAGCCCGATCGGGGCTGAGACATCAGAGAGGGACAGCCATTATTATATACAATGAGGAGTCGCCGGGTGCGACTCCCACCAGAACCCCCAGAATAGGACAGTGTGAGTGGGGAGAAGCAAGGGAGCATGGAACCCCACCAAAGGTAAGCCCGTTTTGGGGGGCTTACAATTTTATTTCTAAGATGGTTGTCCCACAAAAGACCCAGTGATGGTATAGATGATAGATGACAAAAAGTCATTTATAGTCTCTGCCTTTTGGGGCTGGGAGGACTGAAACAGGAAACAAAAAACATCTAGCCTACACAGAAAAGTGGTTTTCTTAATATTTAAAGCTTCAGTGTAGTTAGATAGGTAGGCAGGTAGGTAGGTGAGTAGAGTTAAATGCTTTTTGGTCAGTTTTTTGGGGCAGTTCTTTAAACTTCATTAACTTTTAACATAGTTATTTCAGTAAAAACAGTTCTTTAGATATAGTAGGAAAAAAGAAAGAAGGGGAGGAGGAATTGTTAGGCTAACACAAGGAGGTAGGGTAAATGAGGGGGATGGGCAGAATGCAGCCATTCTTAATAACTACTTTTGCTCTGTATTCAAAAGGGAAAACAGTGGCCCTTGCCAGAGAGTTGCATTAAGGCAGCTGTAGGGAGTCCCTGAGACGAGGCAGCAAGTATTTGCCAGTGAAAGGGTTTGGAAACAGCTAGCAGCCAAGATACATAGATCTCTGGGGCCAGATGCGATGCATCTGAAGGTGCTCAAGTAATTAGCACCAGAACTAGCTGAACCCTTGCTGGGGCTATTCAGTAGCTCAGTGTGGACAGGGATAGTTCCAAAACACTGAAGGGTAGCAAATGTAGTCCCGCTCTATTGGGGGTGAGGCAAGGAGCAACTGGGTAACTACAGGCCTGTCAGTCTTACATCTATTGTGGGTAAACTGATGGAGAAACCAAGCAAAGTAGACCTCATAGAGTACCTGGAGAGTAATGGACTCCAAGATAGTAAACAGCATGGGCTTGTAACAGGAAGGTCTTGTCAGATCATTAATAGTATTCTTTGATTGTGTATTGAGGGTAGTGGATAAGGGCAATTCGGTGGATTTTCTGTAGTTTTATTTCAACAAGGCTTTTGACTTGGTGCTTCACAGAAGGTTGCTGAAGAAGCTACAGGATCTGGGTACAGAGAAAGACACAATTAGATGGGTGAGAAACTGGTTGGAAGGGAGACAGCAGAGGGTTGTGGTTAATGGAGTCAAATCAGAAGTGAGGGAGGTCACCAGTGAGGTGCCACAGGGATCACTCCTGGATCCAGTCCTTTTCAATATGTTCATTAGTGACATGGGAGAAGGAATCCAGGGCAAGATGTGGATCTTTGCAGATGACACTAAGTTCTGTGGCAGAGTAGACAGTGAGGAGGGGGTTAGTGAGATGCAAAAAGACTGGCAAAAGCTAAAGAAGTAGTCAGAGGTTTGGCAGTTGAAATTCCATGCCAAAATGTACAAGGGGATGCACAGAAGGAACAAGAACCTGAGGACAGAGTAATGGATTGAAGGGGGGTAAAGCTGTGCATGGCCTCTGAGGAAATAGGTCAAGGGGTCATCATCAATAGCACCCTAAAACAATCAAACCAGTGTAACAAGGCCTACAGTAAGGCAAACAGGATGCTGGGGTGTGTAGGAAGGGGAACTGACATCAGAAAGAAGGAAGTATTACTACTTCTCTGTAGATCACTGGTGAGACCCCACCTGGAGTACTGTGCCCAGTTCTGGATTCCTCACCTAAGGAACTATAAGGACAGGCTGGAGACAGTACAATGTCGGCTGACCAAAATGAGTCATGGTCAGCAGAGCAGATCTTACAAGGATCGACTCAAAGCACTGAACAAATACTTGCTAAAGGCCAGATGAGAGAGGGGAGATATGACAGAGACCTTCAAGTTCCTGAAAGGAATGAACAAGGTAAACTGCAAGGAACTATTTAGCATAAATAGTGGATCAAGAACATGGAGGCATGAGTGGAAGCTGACGGGGAGACTCAAGAAGGAAGTGAGAAAGTTTTATTTTATAGAAAGGGTGGTGAAGCATTGGAATAATCTGCCAGTTGATGTGGTGACCACCGGCACTATCAATAGTTTCAAACATGGTTGGGACAGAGTGAAAGGCTTAGTGGCTGCTCAGGGTGATAATGGTAAGGCAGGGAGCGTGGGGGTGGATAGTGTGGGTTAGAACCCTCTATGAACAATAGGTCTTGGATTTGCTAGGGTTTATGGGCACCCTGGATAGATCAGTGGTCTTGTTCTGCAATCATTGTCTGTGTTTCGATGTAAAACACACACAACACAGAAGCATGCACACGAAGGGAGAGGGATGGGGTGATTAGTTATAAGGAGTGCAGAGTGGCTATTTTTTTAAAGTTTGCTCTGGGGATGAATGGCTACTGCCCAGTTTCTAGAATGTTTTGAATTCTGTCCTCTGAGTTAACTTTCGCAAGGGCAGAGATATGCCTGCTGAGAAGCAACCCACGGAGAAGGGTCAGGATGCCTGCAACTCCACTTCCCAAGAAGACATCTATGATCCAGAATATGGGATGGAGGGTGGTGCACAGGGAGAGTGGGTAGACAGGGGGAGGGAGCACTGGGGAAGTTATTGCTCCCAGAGTGACTACCAGGAAAAACTATGAGCTATTTGGAGAAATGATTCAATCTCCACCCTTCAACAAGGAGTCATTCCTAGGGTGGAGAAACTCACCAGAGTTGGTGAGGGGAAAACCAGATGTGGTCATTCACTTAGTGAGCAACAGTCTAGCTAGGTACAGTATAAAGAAGGTACAGGACAGCTTTTGTGTACTAGACAGGACAGTAAAGGTAGCAGCAGAAACAGAAACCTTTTTAGAGGAGTTACTGGTGCCATATGAAAAAGAGTAGACATTCAAATTTGGGAGTTGAGCACATGACTAAAGGATGGTGCAGGGAGGAGGGGTTGCACTTTATGGGGCATTAGGGATCATTCTGAGTGGGAAGTAGTCTGTGCATGGATGAGGGGCTGCAACCTAACAGAGACGAAATCAGTGTACTGGGCCAGAAGTTAGATCTGACTATCAGTAGGCATTTAAACAAAGAGAGGAGGAGGAGGAGGGCAGTGTTATGTCATACAATTGCACTACCACACGAGAGGAATCCAAGCTGGTTCTCAATCAACTCACATAGATTTTGGAAAAGAGAAGTCAGATGGTAAATGGGGAACAAAAGGGACATAAAGGACCAAAGTGAACCAGGGGAAAGATAGAGAGCAACAGGGGGAAGATAAGGAGCAACAAGAGAAAGGTAATGGCAAGGAAGGTGATGAAATGGACAGTTCTCTGTGCAAATGCCAGGAGCATAGGTAATACAATGGAAGAGCTTCAGTCTGTTGATATTAGCTACAACTGAGCTTGATATTATAGTTATCATAGGGTCATAAGCATCACAGAATAACAGCTGAGCTCTCACATTTCATAGCTATGCCCTGGCTAGGAGGTATAGGGAGAATAAAAAAGGAGCAGTGATACTTTCTATGTCAGGGATTCTATTAGAATAACAGAACATAAGACCATAAAAGAACGGTGGAGACAGAGTCCTTATGGCTGCTGGTTTCAGGGGGCAGAGGTACTGTAGGATCGTGAGGATTGGTGCAGACCATAGACCTCCCCTTACCAATCTATGGAATTAGGCCTACAGTTCAAGGGAGAAATTAGAAAAGCACATGGAATGAACAGTATAGTTATCATGGGTGACTTCAACCTCTGCGATATCAATTGGGAAACTCCAAGCCAAAAGTCAAAATAACCAGAGGTTCTTGGAGGCAATGTATGACTTCTTCCTAATAGAATGGATGACAGATGAAACTAGTAGGAAAACAGTCAGTGTCAGTGGATCAGCAGACTGGGAGATCAGAAGGATGTGGGTTCTAGCTCCACACCAAAAACTTCAGGTAAAATCCCAATACTGACACAGTGGTGCAGCATTGGTGGTGGTGGGGGGCGCAGCACTTCTGTGGTGCTATCCTTCAGGTGAGAAGACAAACTGAGATCCCATCTGCCCGTTCTGGTGGTTGCTCAGGTGAACATAAAAGATCCCATGCACTTCTCAAAAAGAGTAGGAGAATTTTATTTATTGAATCAAATGTATGACAGAAATACACATACTACATCACTTGTTAGAGCTGTTTACAAATTATATTGTTTTACATCAAAATATAATTTACATCTTAAGAAAGAAGCAGGTAACAGTTAAAACATACATGAAAAAGTCATTAATGGTTTATCACCGAAAGGACCAAAATGCATATATCCACCATCTTATCAATACACTTCTATGTACCTTCTTGATTTATGCCCCAGAAAAATGAAAGGCAATTTTTTTCCATAGTTCTGTCATCTTGGCTTTAGAACAATTAATTCCATCTTTCTTACACACTTTCTGTAAGGTTATTGAGACAGTTTAACAATTTCCTGGTAAGACACATACTTTTGTTGTAGTACCCATGAACTTCTAGTCTGCCACAAATAATATTTCAATGCAGCACAAATAATTTTTAATGTGTTACTATTATACTTCTCCTGAGAGGAGGAAGACAGATTCAGATTTACTTCTTGGTAATCCAATGAGCCAAACAAAGACTCCTTCCGCACCAACATCAAATGTCCCCAGAAAGATTGTGTATATGGGCATTCCATGTAATAATGATCTTGGGTTTCCAGGACAGATGTACAAGTGTGCCTCGGGCAATACCGTTCATTAAGCTGTTCATATTTATGGGAACTTCTGACCCCTAGGCACTCATGGCTACTAAGCCACAGAACACCCCAAACAAAAGGGGGCATCCTTGGCTTTGTTAATTGACTCAAGACTACTGAAGTGCCTGATACAGGACACAAGTGACAAACCACATATATTCCAAAAGCTGTATCCATGATTTACTATTACAGGTGTTACCTACTTATGATGACAATTACTGTGCATGATACAGACCATTTTTTTAATCTTTTGAATGGAAAATGTTATACATTCTAGTATAAAGGCAGATTTGGGGGGACCTCTCAGTCTATTGTTTTGCCAAGCTGTAAGACAGGTCAGTACTCATTCTCTTACCCCTACTGTCCAAATTTTTTGTACCTGTCTTACAGTTTGTCTGATATTGCTATATGCATAGATAAAAACTGTAATGAAACACTAAGGGGTTTATCATCCCTAAAAGAATAAGGGAGTTTCCCTGGTGTCCTGGCCAAATTTCCTCCATTTACTAAAAGTACCACCAACAGCTTCATCTGGTTCAATTTCAGTTGGTATCCATCTGTATCTCCCCCTCACCCTGGGATGAGGCTGAACATATACAGAATGTGCCTAGCCCTCCTTTCCCAGTCAACATCAGTTCATTATAAGCAGTTTGAGTATAGAGGACCACATCAGGCAAGGTGATCATAACACCAAGAGTTTTAGAATCACTCTGGTGGTTCAGCACTTAAACTCTAGCTCCATGACACTTAAATTCAAGACAGCAAATTTTGCCATTATGGTGGATATACTGGAAGACAGGATGAAGGGAGTAAAGAAAGTGGTGGGAGTGGAAAACAAATGGGCAGTTATCAAAAATGTGGCACTAGGGGTCTGTGACAGGGCTGAATAAATTCCTGCCCCACTTGTTATGCAGAAAGAGTTTAAACACAAGGATCTGTTCTATCCTTTCTTTTTCTGTCTCTTCTCTGTCTGGTTGCACAACCAAATTTTCTTGTGAGAACTAGGAACTGATGCCTCTGACAACTTCACTATTCTCTGCCTCTTGCTATCTCTCTGCCTTCACTTGCTGTTCTGTCTTTTCTTCCCCCTTGCATATCTGCAGTTATAAAAATATATGTGAATCTTTATGTGAAAATGTCTCTGATGCTGGATCCCTTTGCTTAAAACGGTATATAGTTATACTGTTGAAAATATTGCAAAAAGCAATTTGGAACTCAAGGGGTTAACCTGAAAGGCAGTCTTTAAGCCCTTTGCAGAGCTGTCAACAAGAAGTCAGTTCTGGGAAACCATGTACTGTTCTGCTGTACCTACAAGGAATAAAACTGACAAGAACATTCTGTAAACTTACAAGAACATTTGGTGAGAAGCAGGCTCTCTTAATGAGTTCACTGAAAAAGACATAAAAAGAGCAGTGATGCTTTTGCTAGAGAGACAAGGAGAGTGAGAGAGTGAAAGACTGAAACTTGGAATTAAGAAATACCCTCAGAAGAAGGACTTAGTTTTCTCTGTTTACACTGCCTTTGTGAATAGTTATACAGAATAATTTGTATTTTGCTGTTATTGAGAAAAAATAAAACACTATTTGCGAATGTTAAAACTGCTCCTGGTTTTCTGTGATGCTTCCTGACCTGTGCCTCAATGACAGATGGTGTCAGCCTAAATGGGATTTAAGCTGCCTGCACATACTCTAAGCCAGGAGTTTTGTGCATGGCTACTAGACCTAATACCAGGAAAACATGACAGAAAGTTATGGATTCTACAGCAGCAAGCCCAGGATTGATTACCAGAAGAATGGAAGCCAAACTAGAAGCAGAAACAAAAGTCTGAAAATCTAAGATTATTCAACTAGAATCAGAGATGGGAAAAAAGAACAAGCAGTGACAGAACCTGAAAGCCTGACTGCCTTTTTCCAATGGTGGTCTATACAACAAAAAGAGAAGGAGAAACAGAGAAGAGAAGAGAAGAGAAGAGAAGAGAAGAGAAGAGAAGAGAAGAGAAGAGAAGAGAAGGGAAGAAAGAGGGGAGGGGAGGGGAAGGAAAGGGAAGAGATGCAGCAATTTGAGAAGCAGAGGAGAGAAAAGATGCAGCATCTGGAGAAGCAATGACTAGATGTCATGCAAGTTATCAAAGCTAGAGGATCTGGCACTAGTTCAGCACAGCAACAAAACACAAGCAGCTTAAAAGACATTAAACTTATAAAGCTGTGTCCCTTGGATGATATTGAAGCATACCCGACAACTTTTGAATGGGTTGCCGCAGTCTGCCAGTGGCCAAAGCAGCAATGGGCAATCAGACTGGTACCTTACATGACACGGAAAGACCAACTTGCCTACAGCAATATGAACACTGCACAGTCAGAAAACTATGATCTGGTGAAAAGAGGGGTCCTTAAAGGATATGACAGCTCAGGAGAGATCTACAGGCAGAGATTTCCATCTCTGAAGTACATCTCAGTCGACAATTAACGAAAAGCCTTTACCCAACTCAGAGAACTCCTTATGAAATGGCCCTAACCAGGGTGCAAAACACTCCCACAGATCATTGAAATCTTTGTAATGGAGCAATTCATCAACATCCTACCCACAGAGATACAGCTTCAAGTAAAGAAAAACTGACTAGAAAGTGGGGAAAAGGCTGTTTCTTTGGCTAAAGATTATCAAATGGCCAGACAGATGCCACAGCAGTGAGGTAACAGCCAAGCACCGGTAAGACACTCTTTTTCTCATTTAAACTCCAAGTCTGTTAAGAACTCTGGTGTGGATAACAAATCTGCACTCAAAGACTTTATTTGTTATAATTGTAATGAGCCAGGTCATATTGCAAGAAATTGATGTAGTAAGAAGAATGGCACTGGAGCAGATTTGTCCTTAGCAAATTGGGGCAAGTACTTAACAGATGTGACGGTGGGAGATAAGACTGTGAAAGGACTTATAGATTCAGGAAGCAGACAGACTCTAGTGCATACTGAAGTGCTGGGAAAACAATGTCCAAAAGGACCAGGTACTAGTGTCACCTGCATCCATGGGGACACTCTACACTATCCCACCAGCCAAGTGACTCTGATTATTAAGGGTGTGTCGGCACCAAATGAAAGTGAGGGTAGTATCTACAGTAAGTTACCAGTACCTGTGATTTTTGGAAGTGACTTTCCAGGATTTACTGAGTTAATCAAAGAGGGAGTAAATCCTGATGTTTCAGCAACTGTGGTGACAAGAGCTCAGTTAAAGAAAATCTCGGATGGTAGGGTCTCTTTTCCTTTCGCTGATTTCAGTTTGGACTTGTCTGAGCACAGCTCCAAGATCTGGTAGTCCAGGAAAGAAAGATGATGCCTGAAGAAACAGTGGCAACAAAAGACGGATAGACCTAAGGAGTTAACCTATGAAAATGCTGAAACTAAACTGATCAATGATTGTGATTTTCTTGCAGAACAAGCTAACAATGTTTCTCTCCAGGGTTATTTTAAGCAGCTAAGGGTGAAACCAAAACAAGGTGAACCTATATTTAAAAAATGTAATGGGCTACTGTACAGAGTTTGGGTTAAACCTCAGACACAGGACCAGATAGAACAATTGGATACCCCACAAAAATATAGATCTGAGTCATTACAGATAGCACATGATAGTCCTATGGCTGGTCACTCCGGGTGGGATCGCACCCTTGCCAGATTGCTGTACAGATTTTACTGCTCTGGAGTTCATGACGATCTTGCTGCCTATTGCAGTTACTGTGCCAAGTGTCAGAAAGTAGCCCCACTGACTAAAAAAGACACAATTCCTCTGGTACCCCTACCCTTGATAGATGTGCCTTTTGAGAGAATTGCAATGGATGTGGTTTGACCCTTAGACAAAAGTAAAAAGGGTAATCAATTCATTTTGGTAGTATGTGACTATGCTACTTGATACCCAGTGGCAGTTTCAATGTGTACTGTCACAGCCCCAAAAGTGGCAGCAGAACTTGAAAAATGTTCAGCAGGGTGGTCATACCTTATGAGATTATTACTGATCAGTGTAGTAATTTTGGTGCTGCATTACTGAAGGAGCTGTACCGACTACTAGGTACCACTGCCATAAGAAACTCCCCTTATCACCCTCAGACAGACTGTCTTGTTGAGCATTTTAATCAAACCCTAAAATGCATGTTAAAAAAGGGTTGTAAAAGGGGAAGGGAAAGACTTGGACTAATACTCACCTTACCTGCTTTTTGCTTACAGAGGTGTGCTACAGGCATCAACAGTTTTTTTACCATTTGAAATGCTGTATGGTAGACAACCTAGAGGGCCAGTAGATGTAATAAAAGAAACATGGGAAGATAACCCCAGTCAGGAACAATCTATTACATCTTACATGTGTGCTCTGAGAAAGAAGCTGGCAAAAGATGTTGAAATCACCCATTGTAATCAGGAAGAGGCCCCAAACCAACAAAAGGTGTATTATGACCATGGGGAAAAGGAAAAAAGTTTTTGAGCCAGGTGAAAAGGTCTTGCCATTACCCACTACATAAAATATACTGTTAGTGAAGTGGCAATGGCCTTATAAAGTGCTTAGAGGTACTGGCACAGTTAACTATGAGATTAAGACCCCGATAGGAACAATTCTACCAAAATATACCATGCTAACCTCCTCAAGAAATGGGTTAAAAAACCACCAAAAGCTGTTTTGCTGGTTTTACCAGAAAATGATAAAGAAGAGAGTGATATCGCTTATGACAGACTGGAACAAACTGTAACTCCTGAAGCTGTAAAGGTGAATGTTTCCTTAATCTCTGAACAAACCACAGAAATGTATAACTTGCTAAAGATGTTTAACTGTACTTTTACCACTGTATCAGGCTGAGCAAAAGGGGTCGAGAGCGTAATACTGATAAGAAATGCTCACCCTATTAGACAAAAGACATACAGAATACCAGAGTGGTTAAGAGCAGACATGGTTAAGGAAATATAAAAAAATGAAAGAATTGGGTATCATAGAAGAGTCAAGAAGTGCTTGGTCATCACCAATGGTGATTGTAAACAAAAAAAAAGTGGGTGTAAGAATCTGCTTTGCTTTTAGGAAATTTAATCAAGTGTCAGAATTTGACAGTTATCCTATGCCCAAAATAGATGATTTGGTGGACAGATTGGGGAGTGCCAAGTATATCAGTATCCTCGATCTCACCAATGGTTACTGGCAAATCCCCCTAGCTAAAGAATCCAGAGACAAAATTGCATTTGCCACTCCTATAGGATTCTGTCAGTTCACCACCATACCATTTGGTTTACATGGCACACCTGCTACATTCCAGCAGTACATGGATGTAATTTTATCCCCTCACACTGGTTACTGTGCTGCGTGCCTGGATGATGCCGTGGTGTACAGTCCAGACTGGAACAGCCACCTGGAACACTATGAGCAGTTATCCAATTGATCAAAAAGGCAGATCTGACAATTAATCCTACCAAATGTGCATTGGGCATGCAGGAAACCAGATATTGGGGCTATGTTATGGGAAATGGAGATGTCAAGCCAGAGGTTTCCAAGATAGAAGCTGTAGCTAAGAGCCCTGTCCCCAAAACCAAGAAACACATCAGATAATTTTTAAGGCTTGCTTGTTATTATCAGAGATTTGTTCCCGGCTTTGCCAAGTTACCTACTCCCCTCAATGAACTCATGAAAAAGCGATTCCCAAATAATGTGAAGTGGACCCCAGAGTGTGAAGAGGCTTTTTAGTCCACTAAGGCTGCATTATGTTCAGCCCCTGTTTTAAGAAGCCCAGACATTGAGAAACAATTTCTGCTACAGACTGATGCATCAGAGGCAGGCCTAGGTGCAGTCTAGAGCCAGCATATAGATGGGAAAGAACATTCTATTCTATATATCAGTAGAAAGTTGCACGACAGAGAGAAAAGGTACTCAACCACTGAAAAGGAATGCTTTGCTGCAAAGTGGACCACGGAGTCCCTTAAGTTCTATTTACTAGGAGCTGACTTTGTACTTGTAACAGATCACAGTCCTCTCTGTTGGTTTAACCAAATGAAGAATACTAATTCCAGAATCACATGGTGGTAGCTGGCTCTACAGCCATTTAAATTTAAAGTGTTGCACAAATCTGGGAAAGAGAATGTCAATGCTGATTTTCTGTCAAGATGTAGATCAGAAATTGAGAATTTTGAAGGCTGAAAACTGTGAGTTGAAACTTCTCTGTTTGCTCTGCTGCATATGCACTGAACTGTAAAGGTTATAAGCTAATGTTAGACGGGAAATTATTAGAACATTTTGGAAACCTGTTTTTGTAAAACAGGTTCCCTCTCAAAGGGGGAGGAGTATGTGACAAGGTTGAATAAAGCCCTGCACCATTTTTTCTGCAGAAAGAGTTTAAATGGAAGGGTCTGTTCTCTCCTCTCCTTTTCTGTCTCTTTTCTCTCTGGTTGACCAACCAAAGTTTCTTGTGAGACCTAGGAACTGATCATTTCAATGGTTTTGTGATTCTCCACCTCTTGCTATCTCTCTTCCTTCACTTGTTGTTCTGTCTTTTCTTCCCCCTTGTATATCTGTAGTTATAAAAATATATGTGAATCTTTATGTGGAAATTTCACTGATACTGGGATCCCTTTGTTTAAAACTGTATATAGTTATACTGTTGAAATAATTGCAAAAAACTGTTTGGAACTCAAGGGGTCAACCTGAGATGCAGTTTTTAAACCCTTGGCAGAACTGTCAAAAAGAGGTCAGTTCTGGGACACCATGTACTGTTTTGCTGTACCTGCAAGCAGCAAAACTGATAAGAACATGCTGTAAACATACAAGAGCATTCTGTGAGAAGAATGCTCTCTTACCGAATTCCCAGACAAAGACTTATAAAAAGAGCAGCAATGCTTTTGCTAGAGAGACAAGGAGAGTGAGAGACTGAAGCTTGGAATTAAGAGATACCCTCAGAAGAAGGAATTAGTTTTCTCTGTTTGTACTGCCTTTGTAAATAGTTATAGTGAATAATTTTTATTTTTTATCTTGCTGTTGAGAAAAATAAAATGCTATTTGCAAATTTTGAAACTGCTTCTGGTTTTCCTATGCTTCCTGACCTACATAACAGCATGTCAGTTACATTACAAAAGCAAGAGACAACTCAGGCCAATTTGGTTCAGTGATCAGATTACGGCTGCAATCAGGGAAAGAGGCTTTTGGAAATTCACTGTAAAAGGGACCATGTTGTAGCAAATAGGGAGGATTACAAGGGGAAACTCAATATGGCATATAAATTTATGAGAGAGGCAAAAGCTGAACTTGAGAATAACAGAAAGGGTGAAAGAAAATGATAAAGCATTTTTCAGATATGTGAAGGAGAAAAGACACATAAGAGAGGGCACTGAAAGAAAGAGGAAGGACGCGGTGAGCATTGAGGATCATGTGGCAAAGCAGATATTCCCAAGTTTTGTGTTCATGGTAGAGGCCTCGGATCCAGTGCTTAAAAAAAAGGTAAAACATTTAGAAGTTACCTGGAAGCAAGGTTGGAGATGGGAGAAATTTCTGTGGAAAGGTTGTGTAAAAGGCCACAAAATCTAAAAATAAACAAATACCCTGGGTACTGGACCAGATGAGATTTACCCAAGGTTGCCGAAAGGGACTAGCCAGGATTTGGTGGCAGTTGTAACAGAACTGTTCAACAGTTCCTTAGAAACAAGGGATGTTCCAAGTGGTTGGTGGGTAGCAGATGTGGCACTACTCCACAATGGGGGAGATAGGGCTGACCAGTGGCTTTAACTTCCATAGTGGGGAACTTAATGGAAACCACTGTCTAGGAGCACATAGTGGTCTTCCTTGAAGCAAATGGATTACAGGACAGGAGACAGCATGGGTTTGTGAGAGATATGTTATGTCAACTGAACCTCATTCAGTTCTTCAATTCAGTATCACAAAGTGTGGACAGAGGTGAGTAATTTGATATCTGTTACCTGGATTTCAATTGTGTTCTGTTCCACACAATACAATATGCTGGTTATGAAGGTGGGAGATTTGGGGCTAGGAAATTAACTAACTAGGTGGACAGGGAACTGTTTAGAGGGCAGGACCCAGAGGGAGGTCCTAAATGGTATGTTCTCTGGGGTAAAGCAGGTTACCAGTGACATACCGCAGGGTGGATAACGTGAAAGGTGTAATAAATATAAAGGCGGATGTAGAGAGGATAGGAAAATAATCTAGCATATGGAAATTAAAATTCAGTGATAGGAAATGTGAAGTAATGCATGTCAGTAGCTTGAATCCAAAACAAGAGTAAAGGATCAGTGGCATGAAAGTGGAGAAATCATGTGTAGAAAGGGGCTTCCTGGTAATCATCATTGATAATATGAAGATCACCTCCCAATGCAACAAGGCATGTAGGAAATCCAAAAGAATACTGGGGTATATAGGGCGAGATCTTACTAGCCTTAGGAAGGATTAATTTTGCCACTTTACAGGTCTCTGGTGAGGACTCACCTCAAGTAGTGTGTTCTGTTCTGGGAAACACATCACAAAAGGACAGGGATCAACTGGGGACCATCCAGCAGAGGGCCACTAAAATGAATTAGGGACTACAGGGAAAATCATATGAGGAAGGACTGGAGATCTTTAATATGTACTCTCTGGAGGTAAAAAGGGAAAAGGGGGACATCACAGAGATCCTCAAGTTTTTGCAAGGATACAATAGGGTTTGCCACTGAACTTTTGCAAGTGAATAAGAATTCAACCACGAGGGGCCATGACCTTGAATTAGTGTGGGTGGGCAAATTCATAAAAGATGTGAGGATGTTCTTCATGGAGATGGTGGTGGATAAGTGGACTAGCCTGCCTAGCATGATGATTATCTAAGGACTTATTAAAGTGAAGACATAAGGGGATAGAACAGCAATAGTTTCAATGTAGAGTTCCACAACAGACTGGATGGACTTTTTGTCTGCTCATACCTTTCTCTGTTTCTGATGTAAGCCCCCCCCACCCTAAAATGGTGTTTACCTGCTGAGGGCTTTGACCCTTCTATTCTGCAGTGTCCCATGAATGTTCTGGGTGGGATTTGGGCCTGGCAGCCCTGTTGTGTTCCGCGACTGCAGCTGCCATTATTCTGTGTTTCGGTCCCATCTTCTGAAGGGGACAGAGACTCGATTGTTGTTTTTGTGCCACCGGCTGCTGCGGGTTGCATCAGTTTGGTCTTGCGGGCAGTGAAAGCTTGGGACCGGCAAACATAAACAAATATGGCAGCACACACTCTGGTGTGCATGAGCAGCCACTGAGAAGTAAAATTTAAAGGAGCCATGGCTCCATTAGTGTGGTTTGGGTTACAGCCATAATTTAATTATACCCCCAGCTCCAGGGCAGGCAGCAGAGCCGGGGATCTGTGGAAATACACCTCCGGGTGGTAGTGAGGAAGATTTCTCTGCCCTTGCAAGAGCTAATAAATAAAATAAAAAGGGCAGCATATTTGGGCGTAAATATAAACAAATATGGCAGCCCCCAGGGACTCAGGCTGCAATGGGGGCTGCTGGGTAAAATTGAAACAGTATTACATTTACCCAGGACTGCAATAGTGAATCAGGGTAGGACATGGGGAAACCTTTAAATAGGGTTGTTTTCCCACAAAATGGGAGATTTTCCTGAAGTCCAGAAGGCTACCCTGCCCAGAACTGCACGGAACCCCAATGGCCAGTTGGTTCTAGCGTGTGTTGACTAGGCAGAGTGCCTACAGAGCTAGTGACTGATGCCAGAGGAAGGAGGAGAGTGGAAAGTTTAGCTGTAGAAAGAGAGATTTTGGAGCTGTGCAGCCAAAGAAAGCATAAGTGCCTGGATCTACAGTGTGGGTGCAGAGCCTGCAAGTGTGCAGTCCAAATTGAAAAGTGTGAGCCACTGTGTTTCCCCTCTGTGGGACAAGTTTGGAAACTGTGTCTGTTGCAGGTTGAGATACTGCATATGCTGAGGCTAGAGACTGTGCCAGAGCTCAGCCACTGCTATGCATAGAGAAGTAAAGTGAGAGTGCTGAGGTCTGAGACTGAGCCAAAATCCAGCTGCTAATTGTGTCTGATGAGGGTGTACAACAGAGGGGCCTAGGGGACCATGCCTGCCCTGTCCCTACGCCTAAAAAGGATGAGAAGACCTAGCAAGGAAGATGGCAAGAGGCTTGCCTGGTAAACACAGTCTATAAAGGCTTTAGAGGTGAAGTTGGCAAAGCAAGGCAAGGCAGGGGTATACAGTGAGGACAGCGACTGAATATGGGCAACCGTCAGAATGGCGACTCATATTCAGTGCTTTCCCCATGGGCTACTCTGCAAGGCTAGTGACTGTACATGAAAGTGAGCATAGGGAAGGGCAACCAGAAGGGGGGGGATAGCGAGGATAAGGGGAGGGACAAAGAAGGGGTTTTAGAGGACTGGTGTGCCTGCTGCTGCTAAGCTAGCCATGTGGTGTGGTGGTGTGGGTGGCAAGCTCTGGTGCAGCAGGTACTGGGGCCAGCAGCGTGGAAATTTTGCCGGTGGCAGTGGGATTTAATTTTTCCCAAAACCAGATTTTGCTCCCTTTCTAACATGCACCCCCTGGAGTTGAGAATCTTAAGTCGGGGGGGGGGTGCAGGGGGCAAAGACCCCCCACCAAAACACTTTTTAGTGATCTGGATGTTGGGTCGCCTGGAAGTGTATATTGCCGATTTGCTTTTCGGTAATATACACTAGTCATAATAGCGATCGCTATTTTGCGATCACTATTATATGACATGAAACCACAAGCAGGTGAAGACCAGCATTCTTTAACCTCTTCAGTCAGCCCTGTTGCTGCAGTGGTGCTTCACCAACCTGATACTTCCATGGTACAGCCAAAGCCAGTTTGCTGAACCCCCCCTTTGAACTGCTGAATGGTAAGTACCCCGAGCTGTGGCTTTGGAGAGTCTTTATTTAGCTAGCTAGCTAGATTAAAATTAGGAGGTTAGTTCTTGGGCAGGACTCTGTTGGAAAACTGCACCCAGACCTGATATTTCACTGTTTCTACTGTTTAAAGTTATTTGGGCGCCAATGAAAGATCACCAGCAAAGTCTACACCGCAGTGTGGTACCCACCAAAGGGACTTCAGAGACATTCTGGCAGCTGCAATTGGGAGTCCTGGTGCACCTGTATGTAGGAGGTGGGGATTGTGTGGGGTGAAATTGTTTCAGCCAGTTGTTATTGCTGTTGTGCCATTTTTTCCCTTTTTCTCCCCTTCCCCAAAAAGAAATACTGTTACAGTAATTGTTAATGTTATATTCTGGTACTGTGAATCATTACTCGGGGTGGGATTGTTATTGAGTGGGGAAATGTAATTGGGAGCAGCTGTTGTATATTTCCTGGGAGGTGGCAACCAGCAATTTGCTCACAGGTATTCCCTGTCATTGCCCAAGGTGGGAGCACCGCGCCTCTTCTTCTCTCCACTTCAGAACCCAGGCTGGTCCCCTCAGTGGTGTGTGCAGTGTGGACCTGAGGGCTCTGGAAACAGCCCATGTGAGTCTATGGGCTGTTACACTGAAAATAAGAAATGTTGACTTAAAAGTAACTACGATTGGTGTGTTGGGGGGGGGGGTGCAGTTACTTTTCAGCTGGGAATGGGCCTTTGACAATTGGGCTCCAAATAAAGAATCACTGTTGGCATCAGAAGAATTGTTACACTACTATATATTCCCCTCAAAATTTGAATTTCACACCCTTCTCTTCTTTATTTAGGACATATGAACATACAGAAATGCTAGCTGAAGGCCCAAAGGATCATCAAGCTTACTAGTTGTGAAGCTGAAGTCATAATCCCATATGTGTTACATTGGAGTTGGTGACTGGCAAAAAAGAACAGTTGTCTAAAGCAGAAAATTGTGGCCTCAGTTTCTGAACATGGCTCAGCTGTTGATGAACTGTAAGGCACAGAGCTCATGTTTTAATGCAAACGCCCTTAGTCGTAAAGAAAGAAATAGCTTGAAGTTGAAGTTTTCTTTGGTATGTAGTGCAAAAAAATAAGGTTTGGCTTTTACCATCAGTGATTCAATTTTTTTTTTTTTTTGCTAGTGGTCAGACCACATCTTTAAAGCTCCTGCCATAGCAGGCATTATCAGTTGATTAATCATTTGGAGGTTTCGGCAGCAGATAACACAGGTATCCATATTTGGGTGGCTACAGCTGGATAAACAGATCTTTTGCCCGAATAATTCTGATAATGTTTCAAGATAACAACCCAGATACCTTATTCACTCTGGACCCAAAAGATTAATGCCTAAAATTGCCAGGGATCCCATCGATGGAGCGACACCATTAGTGCAGTGGCCATCAGTGTGCTACAACCAGTTCGACACTAACAGTGTCAAACTGGTTGTCAGAGTGCCGTGCAGCGAGACTGCAGAATGGGTGTTGTGCTCCCTCCCTGATAAACCTCCCCATGTAGGAGATTATATAATTGTTTCGGAAGGGGTGTGAGGGTGAAGCCTCCCTGGGTGGGGTGTATGGGGGCAAAGCCCCCTGTAAACAGCCTGGATGTGCCCCGATGCTTTGTGTGTGATGGCAGTTGGGTAGTGCAATTGCTGGGTGACATGGTCGCCGTTAGGATTTTGGTGTTGTCCTAATGATGGTCAACCTTCCCCCTGGCAGACTGGATAGACCACTGGGCTTTCTTCTGCTATTAGATTTTTTGTGTTTATATGCAGCATACTGTACCTCTCAATGCTCTAACACATGAATCAGGGACGAGGCTTAAGCAAACTGGGAACAGACGACCAAAATCATGTGACCATCATAAAAAAAAAAATATATGCTCTGGAAATGATTAGAATATGTGGCTTGATTGGCCCATCGATGCAGAAGCAGTGGTGCTGCCTGCAATGTCGGCAAGCTGGGTTTGGGAATAGGCTTGGGACACTGGGGGCCAGCCAGGGGGTGAAGAGGCTGTGATGTTGTACTCCTCAGAGAAATGCAGCTGGCTGCACTGCAATACTGCCTCCACAGGTGGCAGTGTAACTGGAGCAACTTGGGAGAGAGGACACTGGCTTGTGCCATGTGCGTGCACTCAAGTGCCTCCACATGTGCACTTGGTCCCCTTGCTACAAGCACACTGAGGGCTAGTGAAACCTAAGGATGAAAACCCAGCTAGTGCAGTGCATGATGTGAGCACTTTCAGGATCCACCAATCTAACTCCCTCTCCAATCTTCTACACTTGCAGAACCAGAGGAGGAGCTGCCTAGACTCCGAAGGAATCCACTACAGAGACCAAGAAGGTGACAGAGGGAGTCCATGGAGTCCACGAAGGATGGCTAGTGGCAAAGACGGGAAAGGAAGGACATAGCTGGGAGGTGGCCAGGCAGAGTAGGGCACCTCGTATGAAGAGAGATAAAAAGAATAATAAAATGAAGAACCTGTGACAGGGCATGGCTTAGCCATATACAAGATAGCTGCTTAAATAGGTGACTGGGGAATATCCGGAGATCGAAATACTTTTTAAAATACAGTGACAGTACTAGATCCTTACTGGTACCTTGCAGAAAGTGCTCACTCATGGCAGATCCACTTTTGAAAATAATCTGTTGTTGCTCCGGTCTCCCAACTACAACTCCAGCTCCTAAAGACCGCATGGCAAGCTGCAACGGGGCTAACATGGAGCCCTCCATTAGGGAAATGTTCACCATGCTCATGCAGGGGGTGGAGGAAGTCACACTTGCCTCCAACAATACCACCTTGGCCCTTCACCACCAGGAGATAAGGATTGGCCAAATCAAGCAAAAACCTCTCACAACAAGATGCTCGATGGCCACTGTGTCATGAGGAACAGGCCCAGCAGATCCAGGCCTTACAAGAGAAGGTCGATGACCTCAAGAACAGGAGCCACAGGAACAATTTGTGGCTCCTGGGGTTTCCAGAGGGCAGTGAGCAAAGCAGGACATTGGACTTCCTGCAGAAGGCCCTTCCATGTATCCTACAGCTCCCGGAAGGTACCTGTCTTATGATCGAGCGGTCAAATAGATCACTGCAGCCTCAGCCACAAAATGGTGAATTTCCAAGGCCAATCCTGACATGATTTCTAAACTTTGCAGAGAAGGAGGCCATTCAGGCGAGGGGCAGGGAATTGGGCACCCTGGATTTGAATGAACAGCAAATCCTAATATTTCAGGATTACTCACAAGACCTGGCAAAAAAGCAGAAGGAGTTTACAGAAGCAAGGAGGTGCCTACATGAATTAAAGATTCTGTTTTTGCTCAGGTACCCTGCAATCCTGAAACTATTATGCAATGGGACCAATATGCAATTCAGTACTCCTGAGGCAATCTTGGACTTCATCAACAGGAACTGGCAGCTAAAGTCCAGAATATCACTCAACTCCACAACAGGCCACTGGAGCATGCCTCCACTACAGCCAGAGACCACCCTATCACCAGAAAGAAGAGGAGCCCACCACCAGAACCCCACCAAGCACAAACAACAGCAGGATGACTGACAGGACCAGTGGTCCATACCCCCAAGATCCCGTAAGAGGTCCCAACAGAACAGGCACTTGAGGAGGGACCATCTGACTGAAAGGGAATGTGATGCGGCATAGAACAGAGGGCTGGAGATAGAGGTACTGACCCAGGACTTAAAGACAGGCAGTCCTTATTTCTTGCAGAACCAGTATGCACTGCTGCAGCAGACCATGCCAATGCACACCCAGCCAGAGGATCCCACTATGGACTTTCTGATCCGGGCACCTGCTGTGAAGGCCTTCAGTCTAGAGCAGCAATCGTGGGCTGCGATGGTGGAGAGCACTTTGCTAACAGAGGCTGAGGACTTCCACCCTACTACAGGCCACTATCTACTTATGGTGCAGCAGAAAAAACCTGGAACAGCCAGAAGATGAGGACCAGCATCACCACCTTGCACCGTGATGCCAGAGTGAAGGCCAGCAATGTCAGATAAGTTAAGTTTTCTCTTCAAGGGGGAAGAGCATATGAGGGGTATATTAAGGGGGGGGGTCAGCTACGAGGGTCCGGGGGCTCAAATTCTTCGGCTGGTAGCAAACCACTAGGACCAGACTGAGAGTGCAACTCCCCCCCCCGGTTAACTGGTGCTAGCTAATGTTTTAGGGACTGGGCACTGTGGAGCTGCCCTATCCCCCCCAGCTGAATCCCCATGCTAAAGGGCACACTATCTTATATAACTGTACTCAAAGTATGTTTGTATCAGGACATGTTTAAGATAGAAACCGTGATAAAATGCAAAGTAAAGCATGGGAATAGGTAGTAGCGTGTCCCTCACCCACCACCATTGCTACACTTAAGTGCCGAGGCGTACCCAGCCAGGGCAGCCCCTCAGTACATGTGTCCCCCCTCCTCATTAAGACACTCCTCTAAGTATATACTTGCAGGACTGGGGGAGGCCCCCTGAGTATGGGGGGCAGCAGCATAGGCTGTAGGCAGGGGAAGCATCTCCCCACCTTAGCTTACCAACTCTCTAGGACAATGGATATCTAGTCCCCCCTTTAAATACTGCTTGAAATCTGGTCTGGGGCATCTACTGGGGACATAGCAGGGGCTGCCTGCAACAATAGCTAGATGGGACAAACCTAAATAGCTCTTATACCAGGGCCAAGGTAAAATCAATGCTCCATGCTGCCAGTTTAAAGGGTGTAGAGTTCCACCCTCTCCCACCCACTTCCTCACTCTTGCTACCTTCCCCTCTCTTCCCACCTGCCCCCTGCAACAACCTGTTCCTAAGCACGTTGCAAGAAGCCAAGTCATGCCCTTCAAAGTGTGGCCTCTACCTCAATGAGATACTCCCATAGGCAAGTTAAGTAAGGGTGGAGACAACATGGAAGGTGGGCATTTGTCCCAAATGGCTCACTGATAAGGACAGCCGGAGAGACGTAGTATATCAACCCTTGTACAGCCCTGGGTAGAAGCAAACTGCAGTCTACCCCAAACACACCCACCCACCAGGAATCCCCAGGACTAAAAATTAGATAAGTGGTCTGCATCACTTAGGATGCTCCTAGCCCCTACTCTACCCGTGGTGCTAACAGCATACAGTTTGGGATACACATACCACCCACAATCCCCATGGTAGGCCTAACCGGCCACTAGGCATAGGTTGCAGCTGGCTCAGGCTAGTGCCCCAAGACAACTTTTGGTTGGCAGACTTATATATAGTTGGTGGTACTTTAAACAGTGTATGTTTCGTGGTTGGATTATGCCTGCTTTCCACAGTCACTCCTTCTCACACTCAGAGAGAAGGATTACGACAGATTGGAGAGGTTATTCTGATGTAAATTTATGTGTTCTGAAAGACACTGAGCATATAAGGTGTGTTAGATATAAAGACAGAAACGTTTTACCTGGGAAAGGGCTACCCCTCCTCGGCGGCTACTGTTTTGCCTACACTGAATCTGGCTATAACTATCCCCCTGACTGACCATGGGTGAGGTCGTCTGCCATACATGGAATGTCAGAGGGCTTAATACCACTGTCAAAAGGAAGAAGGTCCTCTCTTACCTAAAGCGGCTGAGGTCCCAAGTGGCCTTTCTCCAGGGAAACCAAACTAACACAAAATGATTGTGCTTCATTGGTAAGGGATTGGGTAGGGCAATTAGGTGCATGCAGGAGCCCCAACCAGGAAAAAAGGTGTGGCCATACTCATTCATAAATCCCTCCAATGGTCCCTGACTGCCTCAGTGGCAGACCCAGCAGGCAGGTGGGTAATGGCCAATTACAATACCACTACAGGCCAGATTGTCTTGTGCAATACTTATGCCCCCAACCAGGATGACCAGCAGTTCTTCCATGAAGTGCTATGGGCCCTCAATGCCTTCATCACCACCAGTTGTCCCCTGCTGATGGGTGGAGACTTTAATCTCACCCATATTCCACAGGTCAATAGGAGCACCTCCAGAGCAAGGAATCTCACACCAGAGGGAGCCATGCATTGCCCCAATTAATACACTTGCACTTAGTAGAACGGCAGCTTTTATCCTCCATATGTCGCCGCGTTTTGGGGCAAAAATCACTTTGTCGCCTTTTGTACGGTCCTCCGCCCTCCCACTCTCAAAGCTACTGGAAAAAATAGTAAATGGCCAACTAAGATCCTTCATCAACAGAGAAAAATGACTAAACCCCCTTCAATACCGATTCAGAGCCAACCACAGTACAGTCTCGGCATTAGCTGAAGTAACCAACGACTGGCAACTGGAGTTGGAGCATAAAAAGTCAGTATGTGCTGTGTTTCTTGACCTCAGCAAAGCATTCGACACAGTCAACCACGACCTGCTCCTCGACTTGCTAAAAACACTAGGACTGGATGCTACTTCTGTAAACTGGTTCTCTGAATATCTGACAGACAGATACCAGCAGGTGAAAGCAGATGGCAAACTATCTGCCCTAAAACTCTTACAAAGAGGTGTCCCTCAGGGATCCATATTAGGTCCCCTCCTTTTCACAGTGTATATCAACAACATTGACGAGGGAATCAAGGATGCAAGTATTCACTTATTCGCGGATGACACAGTGCTGTACCTGAGTCGTCCCACACCAAAAGAAGCTTGTACTAACCTACAAAAAGATTTCAACCTCCTGCAACTCCAACTAATCAATAAAAAACTGCTATTAAACACTAAGAAAACTAAAGCCATGTTATTTTCCCCTGCAAACTACACAAGCGCTACTGACTCCCTCCCCTCAATAACCACGATGCTGGGAGAGTGCTTAGAGTACGTTCCGAAATTCAGAAATCTTGGGGTCTGGATCGACTGTAAACTCTCCTCCACTGACCACTTGTAAGACTTGCTGAAAAAATTAAGGCAAAGACTTGGTCTTTTTTACAGGATAAGAAGACTTCTTACAGCAGACGCAAAGAAACGACTAGTCCAAGCCATGTTCCTGACCTTAACTGACTACACAGACTTCATATACAGTAGCTGTGCGGCTCCCTATCTTGGAAAATTGGATACACTCTACCACAGAGCTATACGCTTCATCACTGACCTCCCCTTGTCTACCCATCATTGCGGACTATATGCCGCCAGGGGCTGGACCTCACTTCACTATAGGCACAACTTTAATGCAGCATTCTGGACACTTAGAGCCCTCAGTGGCAAACTCCCTCAATACATCATTGACTGTCTGTCTCCAATTGTGCCCAGGAATTATTCCCTTAGAAGCTGCTCACAACTCCTGCTAAATATACCCAGGGCAATCACACTAGTCAGGAGAGCCACCTTTGGATTCTCACTCCCATCAATATGGAATAAAACCCCAAAAATACTTAAGCTGAAAACCCCAGTAAGTACCCTTTTGTTCAAAAGGCTTTACCGTGATGACATTATGGAAATTTGCAACTGCTTTACTAGACACTAATTAACCTCCCTCCCTCAAATGGCGGCCCACAAATGGCGGCCCCCCAGCTGAAATGTGTGCCCCTGCCTCTAGCATGCCCACCAACAGATCCACAGGATTTATTGCCGAACTCCCATATCTTATTCTTTGATGCTCTGAACAGCTGCAGCCTGATTCTAGCACATGCTACCGCACATGGGGATAATTATCATCTTTCGCCCCCAAAAATATTCAGTCCCTCGTCCATCCAACACCTCCTCTGCCCCAACCTCCAGGACCCTCCCAGTTATGCCCCTGCTACTATATTCCTCCTCTTGCACTTAGTACAACAGCAGCTTTTTCTCCTCCATATGTCACCACGTTTTGGGGCAAAAATCGCTTTGTCACCTTTCGTACGGTCCTCCGCCATCCCAATCCCTCACTCTGCTCTAACAATTGGGGCCTCTTCATTTGCGCCCCTATTCCCCACCTCTCCCAACATTATGCGCTTGGTATCTTCTATCTGGTATGCCTACCCTCTCCCTAAAATTTCCCACTACAAAATGCACAGTTTTTCAGCTTGGATCCAGCACAAGTTCATTACCCACGACTCCTTGTAGTTCTGTCCTTGATGTATATTACCTGTAAATGTGCATTTTTACTATAATAGCAGCTATTTTTACTGTTTGTACTATTGTAACTTGTCTTTCTGAATTATTACTGTAGGACCTCAGGTCCACCTTGTTAATGAGCTTGCTCAATGGTGCCTGCCTGGATAAATAAAGATATTGATTGATTGATAGATCTTGGGTTGATGGATGCATGGCATCTCTTCCACCCCTACACCCAGGACTACACCTGTCAATCAGAGGTTCATGCCTCCTACAGCAGGCTGGACGTCTGACTGACCTCTCCCCCACTGCCGCAGAACTTGCTAGATTCAGCCATTCTTCCCAGACTGATATTGGATCATGCCCCAGTCAAACTCCATTTAAATGGGCTGTCCCTCCCTCCCTGCTGGTAACTGGAGTCTCGAACCTCTCCTTATGAGGGAACCCTGAGTTTGTGCCTTGGGCACAGAAAGAAGCCTCCTTAATTTTAGAAAATAACCCCATCTCTGACAGAGACCACCTGGGAGGCATTCAAGGCCACCATTAGAGGGAGAATTATGAGATACGAGGTAGCCGAACACAGAGAGCAAGAAAGCAGTACCATTTTTATCATTAGGCTAAGTAGGCTGCAGTCTAGGGATGCCAGCTGTTAGGGGGCACCTGAGAAATCAGAATTCAAAAATGAAAATGAGAAAACAAAAATTTGACTGAGCTTGAGCTGACTCATGGCACCCCCGCGAACTCAATGGCAGCTGCCCCCCACCACTGTCTGTCTCGTCAGTGGCCCCCCGAACTTGACTGTCTGTCTCGCTCTCTTGCCCCTCCAGACAGAACAGAGCACAGACTAGTCCAATCAGTGGACAGCGTGCACGGCACACACACATTGTTTTGATTTTGAAATCCTCCCCTCCACAAGACCACTGTGCATGTGTGCACCCAACTGGGCAGTGGGGCATGTAAAAAAGGCATGGTACATGTCAACGCTGCAGCACTAGTCTGCAGCAGAAGTCGGACTCCCGACTCAGAAGTCACACTGATGCGGACTGATGTTATTGTCATCGACTCGATGAGGAGGTGACCCGTGATGGCCAGCCGCCACCGCTGGTGCTGTCCCACTGACTACTAACTTGGAGAGAGGTGCTAGGCTAGTAGAGGCCGAGCCGGGTGGTAGAGAGGTAGAGTGCGTCATCACTCACTCTCTCTCATCAATTTCTCATCTGCCCACCGCTGTGGCTGAATCCAGTAATCGGATCAAGTCTTCAGTGAGTGTTCACTTTTTCTTCACAGACACAGAGTGACCTGCCTACACTGCAGCCTGCTGCACTCTCCTGCCCTGCCAGGCTAGTGCCTGCCGTGCTCCCTCTGCTAGTCTGCTCGTCTTCAATCTTGCCCTCAGACCAGACAGATGGTTGGTCATATCACCCGGTGTGGTGATGTACGGTGAGTCAATCAAGACAAAACAACTAACTTAAGTTGTCAGTGAGTTGTGTACAACAGTGTTGCTTATGTGAGATAAGAGATTGTGTTGATGATTTGTTTCTTTGTTGATTGATCATGTCTGTGATCATTCATGTACAGTGGTCACACAGACTGTTAAGAGTACAGACATGAATGATCATGAATCATGATCATTCATGTCTGAACTCTAGTGGTTTGTGTATTCTAAGGTAAACTCAGTTTTCAGTCAGCAAGGTTAGGCCCCAAATCCTCAGGTTGCTTGTTCTCATGGCAGCTTCCATGTTCAACTTTCTTACAGGAGTCAATATTATTATGTATAATGAGAGCACCAGAGAGGTCCAGTACTGATTTCAACTTGTTTTTAATTAAACCTCCACTTCCCCCAAAGCTGTTATATATTTTTACACATTTATTATCCTTTAAATTTAAAATTTCCTCACAGTAATTTCAAATAGTTGTTCCTGCAGTTCTGCAGTTAATATTGGACTAGAGTTTCTCACAGGTTGAAAAACATCCAGTAGTCAGGTGGCCAATAGGCATGTCTAATCATCAGAGGCAACTAAACATTATCAGGGTTTTCGTGCCTAGTGTGACCAAGTTCTGTGAATGTGCTGTTGCCATACCCTGAACTGAGCCGTGTTTTGCTGGGGGGGGAGGGCACCTGAAGTTTCCAGCCTATGGGTGCCATGTAAGTTAATATGGCACTGCAAGAAAGATGCCTGGCGGATCTTGAGTCGAGGCTAGCACGGGCTGAGACATCATACAAAGATGTGCCCTCTCCATCACCACACTCCCCCCTTGAGTGTGAAGCTCTTGGGCTCAGACTAGAAATCAATCAACTCCTTAATAGGAAGGCAGAGGTAGCCATCCAAAGGCTCAGGCACAAACTTTGGGAGGCGGATGACAAAGGAGGGAAAGTGCTGGCCTGTCAGCTGCAAAAGCATCAGGTGGAAAGGCACATACCGAGTCTGAAGAACCCCCAGGAACAAATTGTGGTGAACCCACAGGGAATCAATAAAGTTATGCCTTCCTACTCTGGCCTGTACACCTCCACCCCTCCTATTGGGACTCAGCTATTCCTGTATAGCTTAACCCTCCGCAAATTAACACAGCAGGAAGCCCAGGATCTAGATGCCCTGATCAAATAAGAGGAGGTCAGGGAGACTATACAGGCCTTAAAACCTTGTAGGTCCCCTGGGGGTGACCACTTCATGGTGGACTTCTTCCAAGCCCTGGCCCCTCAGACAGGCTCCCTCCTAACACAGGTTTATACCAAGGCAGAAACACTCAGTTGTCTGCCTCCTACACTTAGGGAGGCAGTAATTACTGTCATCACCAAGATGGGGAACGATCCCACCAAAGCAGGGAGCTACAGACCAGTTTCCTTAATAAACATTGAAAGCAACATCTACACCAAGGTGCTTGCTAATTGGCTGAGCCCCCTACTAGCTAGCCTGGTTCACCCATCCTAGGTGGGCTTTATCCCAGGGAGACACAGCAGGGATCACATAAGATCCTTGGTGAACCTCATGCACCTGTTGAAAGATCTCTGAACCCCAGCAGCCACAATTGCAGAGGATTTTGAGAAAGTATTGGATTCCCTGGAGTTGGATTGCCTCCAAGGGGTGTTGGCCCATCTGGGAGTGGGTAAAAGATACAGGACATGGGTGCACTCATTATATGCTGCACCTATGGCCAGAGTAACTACTAACCTCCTCCAACATGCCCCCTTCCCCCTCCTTCCCCCTGGAGCGAAGTACCCTTCAGGGATGCCCCTCTCTTCCCACTACTATTCGTACTGGTGGTGGAACCCCTGGCATCTTCGATTCACCAACAGCCGGACATATTGGATCTGGATATTGGCACTAGGAAATATGCCACCCTGATGTATGTAGACAACCTGCTCATCCCCTTGGCAGATGCGCAAACCTCTCTCCTGCCCCTCCTCACACTCTTCAAGTCTTTGCCCAGTACTCCAATCTCGTCCTGAACCAATCCAAGATAGAGATGATGCCAGTCAACCAGTACTGCCACTAGAGTATTGCCTAGAGCACAGGGCTTTTGTGGGTTCTACAGGGGATCACAAACCTGGGTATCAACATCACCCTTAAGCTAGACAGCTTGTGGGATGCCAGTATCCAATCCCTGATACAATCCTCCAAAACCGAATTTGACAGATGGAGGTTACTTCACTTCACATTGGCTGGTAAGATTGCAGTCATAAAAATGGTCATGGCCCTCAGATTTATTTACTTCCTCACCCACATCCCACTAATGCTACCCCAAAAATGGTTCCAAGCCACAGACAAACTAATAGGATAGTTCCTCTGGGAGAGAGCAAAACCACATTTCATCTGCAATAAGCTGAGGGCACACTGGGCAATGGGGGGCTAGAACCCCCCCTGGATGGAGGGCTATAAATGGCCCTTTCAGACAGCACAGACAATGCACTGGCTTCATCCATGTTCAACCCTCCCCCTGCAGTGGGTTGCTATACAGCTAACACTGGGATGGGTTGAGGTGGTGACCTCACTGAACTGGACCAAAAGTGGCTAGGTTCCACCACCTCATCATAGACTCCTCTGTCATGTACTGGTATCGCACCCACAAAAGACTAGGACTGACACTGGTACCTGTCTCATGCTCCCCTATGGTAGAACCCACATATTAGAACAGACAGCAAGCCCATTGTCTGACCCCACTGATTATCCAAGGGTATCACGACGGTTGAGGATAGTTTGGATCCCCCCCACCTCAGAGTTGCATCCTTCCAAATGTTACAAGAGAAATGGGGGCTCCAGAAGAAGGATTTCTGGTGCTATCTCCAAATCAGGGAAGCAGTGTGACCCCTACTAAAAGCCTACACAACACCCCAACACCCAGTGAGGTCACCTCATGGTTATCCCAATCAAAGGGTGTAGCAGGTAAAATCTATGCAAAACTGAAGGATACCCTCCCCTCCCAATCAGAGGAATCCAGATCTGATGGGAAAGGACCACTTAAGTACAGTGGTGCCAGGCTTTGTGGGATGCCCATGGATGGTATAAAGACACCTGCAGCAGATTCATTTAAAACAAAGTCTCACATGCCTGGTACAGGACCCCATCAGTTCTCTACAAAGCAAAACTCCTAGACAATGACAGATGCTGGAGATGCTTTGCACTAGGAGATGACCTATGTCATATAATTTGGGCACGCTCCAAACTTCAGAGTCTCTGGCGACAAATCTGCCACATAGGAGGCCTGGTCCTCCATGCATTTATCCCCTTGTCAGCCCCTTTCTTTCTGTTGGGAATCAAACTAGACAAGCCACAACTTAGGAAAGGAAAGGGAAGGGAAATTGTTTAACCAGGAAAGGCACACTAAGCCAAAGCTTGTTTCCAGGTGTGACCTGGGAGCAAAAGGTAGTTAAGTGTAGGGGTGGGCGAAAATTGTTTTTTCCATCATAGCAGAACTTCCGTGAAATTTTGCAACATTTGTGGAACTTTCTAAACCTCTGCCAGTGGTGGAGAGGAAAACTTCTGAAAGATTTGGGGGAAAATTTTGCAGAGGTTCCGCTCAACCTAGATTGCAGGTGGGGAAGAAAACAAAAGCAGACTGTCCTGTGGTGCCCCTGTCCAGTGCTGCCCTCCAGCCCTGCCCGAAGTAAAAAATAATAAATGACTTATGGCTAGTGATCCCTCCCCCCACCCAATAACCCACCCAACATTAGTTAAAAATTGCCAGAATCCTCAGAATCCCTGGTGGTTAACGGTCCCTCTCCATCCATCACCCACCTGACATTTAAAAAGTTGTCCCCAGAGCCCTGGTGGTTAGTGGTCCCCCCACCCAATCACACACCTGACCCATCATGTCAACACCTCCCTATCCCGATCCCCACCACATAGTTAGCTGACAATTAAATCAAAATAAACTATTTCTCCTGGTGGTCTAATGACCCTACCCCTCCTTACCCCCAAACCATTAATCAAACATTTATTCCCAATCTCCTGTTGGTCCAGTGTACCCCACTCCAGATCTCCTCTTGCAGGAATGTCTCTTCAGTTCCCACCTGCCTTCATCTCAAATCTCAGCGGGCCATCGCAGGCAGCCCACTGATACGAATGAATGAGTATGTGCTGTGCTGTGTACATGCTCATTCATTCATAATATCAGTGGGCTGGCAGCTAGCAGAGGAGAGAGGTGGGTTGTGCCAGTGGCCCACTTGGGTTTGGGATGGGGCATCGGGGTGGGACTGAAGGGACATTGCCTGCAGGACTGGGGTTATGGGAGTACACTAGACCACCAGGGATTGGGAAAAAATGTGTAATGGGTTGGGGATAGGTAGGAGGGGGTCACTAGACCACCAGGAGAAATAGTTTATTTTGATTTTATTTTGTCAGTAACTGTATGTGGGGGATCAGAATGAGGAGGTGTTGACATGATGTGGTAGGGTGGGTGACTGGGTGGGGAGGGACCACTAGCCACCAGGGCTTACAGGGATGCTTTCTTCAAAAATGTTGGGTGGATGATGGATGGGGAGAGGGACGACTAGCCACCAGGGCTTACAGGGATGCTTTTTTTTTTTAAATGTTGGGTGGGTGATGGATGGGGGGAGGGACCACTAGCCACCAGGGATTTTGGGGGATCCAGGCAATTTTTTTATTAATTTCAGGCAGGTAATCAGGTGGGGGAGGGAGGGATCACTAGCCACCAGGGCTTACGTGGATTGTTTATTTTTAAATGTTAGGCTGGTGATGGATGGGGGAGGGACCCCTAGCTATCAGGGATTATGGGGGATTTTGGAAATTTTATATTAATTTCGGGTGGGTTATTGAGTGGGGGGGGGACCACTACCCACCAGGGATTACCGGGGAAGCATTTTAATTTATTATAGGGGAGGTGGAATTTCTGCGAAAGTTCAGAAAAGGATTTCCAAACTTTCGTGGAAGCGAAAGTCTGATTTTTGCTTCAGTTCCACCAGAAAAGGTTTTTTTTTGCACATCCCTAGTTAAGTGACTTGCTCAGGGTCACACAATATGCAAGTGGGGGCTGTGGGATTCAAACCCAGTTCTCCAGGTTTGCAGCTCAGTACCCAAAACCACAGCTCTATACTGCATATAACTTAAACCACTGGAGTACAGATGGCTGACCCTACTGTCCCTACAGACCAAAAGAGCCATTCTACGTAAGTGGCGATCCACACAGGTGCCAAGCCTTGAAGAAATCTAATGGAGGTAGTATAGCACAGTGGTTTAAGGCTCTGAGCTGCAAATTTGGAGACCTGGGTTTGAATCCCACAGCTCCTACTTGCATACTGTATGACCTTGAGCAAGTCACTTAACTTCCCTGTGCTCCCAGGTCACACCTGTAAACAAGCTTTCAGCTTAGTGTGCCACTCCTGGTTAAACAACTGAAAAAAAAGAAATCCTGGCCTCCCTCACATCCCTAGCGGTATTAGACTATCCCACTTACAGCTGAACCAGATGTCTAAATTCCGTGCATGCTGGGGCCCGTATATGGCATGCACCAACACTCCTACAGGCATAGGCTAAATGGTTTCCCACTTAGTGGATGTAGCTCCATTCCTAAACCCCCCTCCCCATTTTATGGTACTCATTTAGAGCCCCTCCTCCAACTTCCACACCACAGGATGTCTCTCCTCCTCCAACCTCAAGTCTGTCATGATTAAGTGTAGGTTAGCAGGCTAGTTTATCTCATATGGTCAATTTTGTTCTGTGTAATGCAGTTTATGTAATTAATCAACCTTTTGTGTAGAATTAGGTATTCCTTGTGTTTATGTTGTTTGTTCCAGAGGGTCCGTGAGCTCCAAAATACAGGGTGGATACATCTCTGATGCAGGATTCTACAGGACGCTCTGAAGCTAATAGACCAGGATCCTACCAGAAGACTAGCCTCTGAGATAACTCGTGTAGTGGAGTAAGCACCCACTAGATCATATCCTTATTGTCCCTGGTTCACAGGCAACATGCCTATCCCCCCGATTATATACTAATCTAAGTACAGCTGTTTACCCTCAAGAGATCCTTATCAGAGTAATGTATAAAGTTATATCCCTCTGCCCCCTTCCCCAGGACACACCCTGAATCGAGCACTACTGCTCAGTGTGCCTTCCTGGTAAAACTTTTTTTTTATAATTTAAAGTTTATTCGTACATTTTACACCATAAAAGGCAGCATACAGAGAAAACTGAAAGAGACTCATTGATACATGGTGAAAGAATGCTGCCCCCCCCAACCTCCCCTTACTGCAGTAACCCAACTCGCTACCCGTGGATGCTGAGCCTCTAAACCAAAAACCATAAAGAAGCAATAATCCTAGTATAGGTTTAGTTTGGAACCAGAGAGATTAGTGAGTGAAAGGGATCCCAAATTCTAGTATAAACTGCCAGACTATTGTGCAGACTGGCTATTGCTTTTTCCGTGCGCAAGTTGGATAATACTTCTCTTACCCATTCCTGGAAAGAAGGGGAGGACCTGTCTTTCCAGTGATGGAGAATTATTTTCTTAGCTGACAGGGCAACCATGGAAATATAAAATTTATGTGCCCTTACTCTAATAGAGGACAGATCCCCTAACACACATATCTCACGGGTAAAATATTCTTGGAGGCCCAACAAGGGGTCTAAGGAAGTTTGGATTGAAACCCATAAGGTGGAGATTCTTGGACAAGACCAAAGCATATGAAAAAGTGTACCCTCATCCTGTAAACATTTGTTGCACTTGTTTGAGTCTAGGTAACCCCACTTGTGAAGTTTAGCCGGGGAGTAATATAAGTTGTGCAATACATGATATTGCATGAGACTCAATCTATCTTGAGAAATAAATTTATGACATGACTTCCAGAGAGAATGCCAATCCAGCTGAAGGTGGGGGAAAAAATTACTCCAAAATCTTGATGGCCCAAATGGACCCCTGAACTTTTTATGAAACAAAACCTGATATAGTTTAGAAATTGCACCAGGAAAGCCAGAAAGTGGGGATACCTCGGGTATCAGAGAAGAGATATTCTGAGAAGGAGGAGTGCTACCCAGGGTAATTACAAGTAAGTGTTTCAATTGCAGGACTTTGAAAAAAGAAGAAGGCGGGATGAGAAATTTCCTAACCATCTCTTCCACTGATAACCAATGCCCCCCACCATCAGTAAGAGCCAAAAGCTTCCCCTCTCCCAGTTGAGGCAACCAAAAACGGGAAATTTGACTCTTGTTAATAGTAAATGATGGAGAGTTCCAGATAGACTGGGCCAGGTCCAGATGAGGGGAGTAGAGTACTGCAAAAAGGAACATATCTGTGAGTAGACCTTTAAGGAGGTCCTTATCGTGGAGCACTCTACAGCCACACTTACTTGGGATAACCTAAGAAAAAATAATGCGAGAGGATCCAGATTTTTGGCATTGATTGCATCCAATTCTATTTTGAGCCAGATGAGTTGCGTTTCTTCTGGGTCGGGAGATACCCACAGCAAACATTTTGCAAGATGACTAGCCCAGTGATATATAGCCAGATGGGGGATTCACAGCCCCCCTTCCAGTTTTGGGGCTGCCAGCTTATGATAAGCCAAACGGGGATACCTGTCAGTCCAGATGAATCTAGTGAAAACACCATGTACCTTTTTGAACCAGAGTAAAGGAATAAAGACGTTGAGAAGGGACAATGGGTAGAAAATCCTAGGAAATATATTCATCTTAATTATGTTGATCCGGCCCCACAGAGAGATCGGGAGTTTAGACCACCTCTCAAGGTCATGTGTAATCCCTTGCAATAGGGAATCCAAATTTTCTTTGAACCATGCTAGGGGGTTACATGAAAGTTTGATACCCAGATATTTGAAAGACCTGGGTGTCCAACATAGCCCAAAAGGGCTAATGTCAGTCTTAAAAACTTTGTGGTTTAATGGGAAAAATAGGGACTTACTGGCATTCAATTTGTAGTTGGACAGAGCACTAAATCTTGCTACTTCCCTTAGTAAAGCCGGGACGGAGGATACCGGATGGGACAGATGTATTAACAGGTCATCTGCATATGCAGTGACTTTGACTTCGTGCCGCCCAATTCTCACTCCTTGTATAGAGACATTATTGAGAATATTTTGAATAAGAGGTTCCAGATATAAGTTAAATAATAGAGGGGAAAGGGGGCACCCCTGTCTAGTACCCGAGTGAAGCGAGAAAGAATGGGAAAAGGCCCCATTCGCGGAAATTCTTGCCAAGGGATTTTTATAAAGGGCAGCAATCCAGGAGATAAACAGAAAAGGGAAGTGGAAGGACTCCAGAGTACGGAACAGAAAGTTCCAGTTCACATGGTTGAATGCCTTCTCGGCATCCAGGGAGACCAAGCCCGCAGGGAACTCTGCATCCCCGGTAGCCGAGAAGACATGCGACAAGGTGCGAAATGATCGAAAGATGAGCGTCCTTTCATAAATCCAACCTGGTTTGTACCTATTAACCCAGGAAGAACCAGTGCCAACCTATTGGCCAGTATTTTAGAGAGGATCTTAATATCCTGGTTTAAAAGCGAAATGGGTCTATAACTTTGAACCTGTTCGAGATCTTTTTCAGGTTTGGGAAGCAGGACAATCAGGGCCTCATAGAGATATGGATCTGTCTCCACCCCAGATAGGAGTTGCTGAAATAGTTACCAAGTATTGGTAAGAGGAGGTCTCGAAGACCTTGTAAAATAAAACAGAAAATCCATCTGGACCAGGGACCTTGTAGGCAGGCAGCTCACTAATAACCTTAGCAATTTTCTCCTGGGAAATAGGGACAATCAGAGTGTCACTACACCGGTCAGGGAGAGGGGGCAAGTGGGAGTCCCTTAGATAACCCTCTATGTCTTCAGGACGGGGGGGTGCTCCATGTCGCTATACAATTTAGAATAATAAGCAGCAAATTCTTGAGCTATCTCAGTGGGAGACACCTTAAGAGATCCATCTGCCACTGACCTGATGGGTGGGGTAAATCTCATTGATTCCTGTTGTTTAATACGCAAGGCCAGTAAACGTCCCGCTTTCTCCCCTTGATCAGTGTAATTAGCCCTGGTACGAATAATGGTTAGTTATGCTTTCTCTTGAAGTAACCCCAAGTATTTATCCTTTAACTTCAAAAGTTTCCGAGTATCCTCATCTAGAGGATTGGCCAGAAGATTAACTTCCAGAGATCTGATTTGGGTTAATAAGGATTTTAGTTCTTTCTCCCGCTCTCTTTTCCTACCAACCGCCATGCTAATAAGTATACCTCTCATGAAAGCTTTGAAGGCCCACCACAAGATATCAGGTTTTGCACTATCTAAAGGGTTTAATGAAAAAAAGGATTCTATTTTTTCCCTTATAAGTTTGCCACATTTAACATCTTTAAGGAGCTGGTTATTGAGTTTCCATCTAGTTTCCCTATTAGATGAATTGAGCAATACCAAATTGCATACCACTAGTGAGTGATTGGAGACTGGGCTGGGTTGAATCGAGGAGGTCTTCACCCCGGTCAGAAGACACTGAGAAATGAGTAAACAGTCAATGCGGGACTGCGAGCCATGTGCCATAGACCTAAAAGTAAACTCCCTAGAATCAGGGTGTAAAACACGCCCGACATCGCAGAGCCCACATTGATCTAATAAATCCCTAAATACTTTCTGTCCGGGTGTAGCCCCACCCAGGCCACTGCCCAGTCTGTCTAAGTGAGGATGAAGTACTTGATTGAAATCTACCCCTAAAATAATTTTAATGGGAAGCATTGGAAGAATGATAGATATAAGCCTCATAAAAAATCCAGGGTCATCCAGATTAGGGCCATAAACACAGCCCAATAATATTGGGACGGACCAAAGGGTACCTTTAACCAGGACAAACCTACCCTCGGTATCATTAATCACTTGTGTGGTAAAAAATGGAATACTCCTGTTAATCATGAGCATGACCCCGCAACTATCTGTGGTGCCCTGGGCACTATAAATCAATCCCACCTGTTGCCTCCTTAATTGCAAAGCTTCTGCTTCTAATAAATGGGTTTCTTGCAAAAAGGTTATCTGTGAACTGAACAAGCTTAAATGTTTGAGAACCTGATATTGCTTGTGTTGTTTTCTGATCCCCTTAACATTCCAAGACGTGAATGTTAGCTCATTAGCCATCTAGGAAAAATAAATGAACTAAAATAATTACACTCAGCACACGAGATGTATATCCCCTTTACATGTATCCCCAGGGTTACTGCAGTAACACCCACCCTCCTCCCTAGCCCCCACCAAAATAGAAGCCGCCCATCCCCGCTATCCCCCCACCCTTGAACCATGTCCCAAATCCCACCCACATTCCCCCCACCAAACTGTCACAAGCAACGCTCAGCACAGTACTCATTCTAATCCCTCTATTCCCGCCCCCCTATAATGAACCCAGAGAGTTAGCGCTGCTGCACACAAATCGCAGTCTGTAGAAACCAAAGACTGCAAGCTATACCCAAAATGAAGG